>CP136055.1:55384191-56624425 GCA_032464435.1 Aegilops umbellulata
AAGGAAGATAGCAGTAACGATGAGTCTTCATCAAGGGAAGGACATCCCTGAGATGAGCTATCGCCTCACGGGCTGCCATTTGCAAAGCATGCCTCTCCGTAGGCATGGCTCTTCCCAAGAAACGGAAGTGGCGTAAGTCACCACGCCCTCCCTTGAATTGCACCGCGGCCTGGTGCATGGTCAGACTGTCGTTGACTTTGTGCTGGTAGAATGTGAAGGCTGGGCGCACAGATTGCCCCATCGCGACCTGAACGATGAAGGAGGGAAGCTTGACAAACCCATCGGGCACGTTGGCGAAGGTCTGAGACTCGCAGCTGTTGTCGGCCATCTACAAAAGTAGGCAAAAATTCTGAATGGTCAGATCATAAATATATGCTGTCTGTCAGAAAAATGACTACATTTGCAAAAATATGAAACAACTCTATTATGCTAATAACCGATTAGCGATCGCACCTAGTGGCTTCCTACAGTCAGCTTGGCTCTGGTACGAAGCTTGTCACGACCGGTTTTCCAATAAAAATGTTTATTGAGAAACCGATCTATTGAGTCCAGTATGAGGAAAATCCACCATACTGGTAGACAAAATTCTTGATACAATGAGCCAGTAGCATAAAATATATTACAGGGTCGAGCTGAGGATGCTCAACAAATTATTACAAGCGCGCCAATAATTATACATAATGGCGGATATGACACAGTGGCGTGGTGGCATTCTACTGACTCGAGAATAAGGTGGTGGTGGAAAAACACAGTGGGGAGTGGATAATACGACGCTTAAACTGGCATCTCATCGAGCGTCGAGGTGAGGCTCGATGAATTAATTCGGGTAGCGGAAGCGGATATAATACAGTCACCAAATCCAGGGTTGCACGAGACTGACTGGGATTCCTCTAGGCATCGGACTCGCTATCGAACTCTTCATCCATGAGATCGCCTTCGTCAGCATCTGGCCAAATCAACAAGCCAGGTGAGTACTTTGAAAGTACTCGCAAGACAGTTCGGGCGTAAGATATAACAAATGAAAGCATGTATGCAACATGATTAATTTATCAATGCACTTTCAATTTAGTAAACAAGGTAAATAAATAGGGAGTCGGCGGTAGTCCGCCTGAAAACCCAACAAAAATAACTGAAAACCGATCGGGTGTCTGAAGCGACGCCTCGAAAGGTGAACAAATAAATAAAATCATGCCGCAGTCGGGCATCTGAGTGACACCACGAAAAGGGCTTAAACTGAAAATAAAAGACATGCGTGCCACAGTCGGACGTCGGGGCGACATCACAGGAAGGGCTTATAAAAACAAATGACAACAACGCCATAGTCGGACGTCTGAGCGGCATCGCAGAAAGGGCTTATAAAAATAAATGACAACAATGCCACAGTCGGACGTCTGAGCGACATCGCAGAAAGGGCTTATAATAAATGATAACAATGCCACAGTCGAACGTCTGAGCGACATCGCAGAAAGGGCTTATATCGACAGTAAAAAGACAATACTGCCACAGTCGGACATCTAAGCGACATCATAGAAAGGGCTTCACCACAAAGGTATAGTACTCAAAATAAATATTCAACACATGAATATAAACGGGTTAGTCCATCCATAGGAATAAACATTTAACCGGACTTAGTACTCATGTGATCCACCGGAGTATCTGTCACCAAAACTGACACTTGTCAGGATAAGATAATACAGAACTTGGACATGGACAAGATGATTCGAGGATTTATGACTCTGCAGAGTTTGTACTGAAGTTTCCCACAGCCAACGGATTTCCGTAGTCCTAAAGGACTAGTTCCGTTTATGGTATTTCGGAAGAAACACATCTAACCAGTACACACCCATCCTACCTCACCATGCCAGGAATCACCCTAGACATCGTCCAAGAAAAACTTTTGAGACGGGGAGATCACAACCTCGAATAGCATGGGATCAAATTTATATACGCGCGCTCTAAGGGGTGCCCCCCTCTCGGTCCCAACCGGAAACACCCATGCCCCCTGACCGGATGACTGGCTTTAATCCAGGGCCATGGAACCATCATCACGGCCTCTCCATTTGGTGTGTACCAGGAAAGCGGTTTGCAACTTACTAAGCCATATCCCTTGCGGAAAACATGTGGTAGTACGGGAAGGGAAATGGATGGGAGCCGAACTGATTCGGGTTGACACTGAAGTCAAATAGTATGGCATAAGACTGGCATGCTACAACACTACCATCTTACCCATCCTCATGCCAACACATGGCCATGCACATTCGCATCCAACACGTATGGATTATCGAACTCACTTGCCTCAACTTTGCATGAAAATAACATTCATCGGTATGCTCACAAACATGCCATGCAACTATTTAATGGAAACATGCCAAAGCACTTATCATATCAAAAGTTCCAACATGCTTGCCTGGTTCAGAGTAGTCGGAGCCTAGCTCGGTGAAGTTCGCGGTTCCGTAACCTCCTTCGGTATCTACGGTATAAAGAAAACATACGCGCTAACGTAAATACCGTGAGGTGCACTAAAATTTCTCCAAATATTTTTCAAATAAATCTGATAAAAAACTAGACAAAAATTCAAAGAGGACAGAAAAAGAATCAATCAAAAATATTGTTTTGTTTAAAAGTTATTAGTGTTTTAGTCCAGGGACTCATCTATAATGAAACAGAAAGTTTCCAGGGGCTAACTTATAAAAACAGAAAACGATTCGATTAAGAATACGCCGGCCGAGAGGGGAGGCGTACTTTGGCAGAAGGCGCCTTCAGAAAACGGTTCGTTTGAAAAAGAACGGAGAGGCTGACGGGCGGGTCCCACCCGTCAGGTTTGAAATCGAAAGCAGAGATTTGGCGCCCGAGGGCCGCGGTGATCGCCGGCGGCGATCTACGGCGAGGCAGGAGGATCGGAGGTTACCAACGTGCTCACCGTGTCCTATCGCACCGGTGGGTGGTGGTAATGGTCGCCGGCGAGCACCACATCGACGGCGGCCTCAACTCCGGCGGACGGCGGTTCAGGCGTTGATAGAATTCGCCGAGGAGGGCTGCAAGGATCGAATCGAGGTGGGGGTTAGAGCACTAGGTGTAAGAGAAGGCTACGGAGGGGGTTTGGGCGCCGGAGATGGCCTCACCGCAGTGAATCGAGTTGGAGGCCGTGGCGGATCGGGGCAGCCAGAGTTGGGGAAGAAGGGCCCCTCGAGGCTCTTCTTGTGGCTTAGCGGGGTCTGGTGAGGTGGTGGAGGTGTGCGGGGTCGAGAGCGAGCTCGGGGGTGCTATATATAGCCGGCCCGAGGCGGTTGCCGCGAACGGGATAAGTCCGGCGAGTGATTACGGTGGCGCAGTGGCTGGACGGTTGGTTTAGGGCTTGAGCAGTGACTAGATCGTGTACTAACTCCATCCTGGTGCCTAACTTCGCAAGGCAGGGGCGGTTACGACCTGTCCTCAATGGAACGGCCATGCGGCACGTCGGCGGCACAGAGCGCTTCCTGTGCGTGCCAGGCCACGACGACGGTGCAGCGGGTGTGCTGGCGTGCACTGGCAAGGGAGACGGCCACGCGGAGCTCCCAGGTAGCTTGGGCGGTGCTGAACGGCGTTTCGTGCAGGAGCTGTCTCCCGTTGGTCGCCACGGGTGGCGCTGCCGCCGCAGAAGACGCCAGCGCAGGCGGGCCAGGGAGCCACCGACGCCAGGAACTAGCCAAGCGTGCGTGCGGCGCTCTGGACAGCGAGGAGGGGCTGCACGCAACGCGCCACGGCGTACTGTTGACAAGTGACAAATCTCTGACGGAGAAACGACACTGAACTTCTCTGAACTTTCTGAATTTTACTGAAAATGCAAAGTAACAGTGCCGGCCAGGTGTTCGACAGAATGATTCTGGCATGTAGGAGGCTCTCCTTGAGCTGAAACTTGGTGGGGTGGTCTCTCATTGCACCAGAGGGCTGCCTGAATT
This sequence comes from Aegilops umbellulata, assembly GCA_032464435.1. Classification (NCBI taxonomy): domain Eukaryota; kingdom Viridiplantae; phylum Streptophyta; class Magnoliopsida; order Poales; family Poaceae; genus Aegilops; species Aegilops umbellulata. Next base: position 55,388,130 of record CP136055.1, read on the forward strand.
TTGGTGGAATTTTCGGAGAAGAGAAGATATGAATTTCACCAAATTTGGAAAATCTGGTCCAAACTTGCAAAGGCTGAAATTTGCAAATTTTGAAAAGAGGAAGAGTGGTTCTTGATGGTTCTGAGTTGTGGATGCTAAGGACTATCCATAGAAATAGGCTTGAGATCAAAACTCAAAAGCAATAAGGTACTTGCCGTGAAAATTACTTAGGCTCATAATAGAAGACATAATTGTTTTGGGAGATAAAATAAATGAAATAAAATTCAAAAACGGTTTGGACTTGTTGGAACAGAGAACTTAGATTGCTCCAAGGAGGAAGAAGGGATCTTGAGAGGTTTTACCACATGTGACAGGGTAAAATCATGGGTGGTTTCAAAAAGAGAGAAGTCCCAAATCTCCTAGGGTTTCTTTAAAAGGAATTTAAATAATTTTCCAAAAATATAAATTTGAGAAGGGAACCATCAGAGAAAAGTTCTTTTTTAATCAAACACCAGAGTTGAAGAAGATACAAGAATAAAGTCCTTGCCATGGAAATTTTTTGAGAAAGAGGTTTTTGGAAGGATTTAACTGATCTTCTTCAAAACCAACAAAAACTTTGTTGAAAATGAAATAAATTTTTTGGAGTGTCACACATACCCCCTAACTACCAGATACGGAGCCAAAAACCTAATTCCACCGCCGCAACCTTATGTACCCGTGAGATCCCATCTTGGGGCCTGTTCGGAGCTTCGCCGGAGGGAGCATCGATCATGGAGGACTTCTACATCAACACCATAGCCTCTCCGATGATGTATGAGTAGTTTACCTCAGACCTTCGGGTCCATAGTTATTAGCTAGATGTCTTCCTCTCTCTTTTTGGATCTCAATACAATGTTCTCCCCCTCTCTTGTGGAGATCTATTCGATGTAATCTTCTTTTGCGGTGTGTTTGTTGAGACCGATGAATTGTGGGTTTATGATCAAGTTTATCTATGAAAAATATTTGAATCTTCTGAATTCTTTTATATATGATTGGTTATCTTTGCAAGTCCCTTCGAATTGTCAGTTTGGTTTGGCCTACTAGATTGATCTTTCTTGCAATGGGAGAAGTGCTTAGCTTTGGGTTCAATCTTGTGGTGTCCTTTCCCAGTGACAGTAGGGGCAGCAAGGCACGTATTGTATTGTTGCCATCCAGGATAACAAGATGGGGTTTATATCATATTGCATGAGTTTATCCCTCTACATCATGTCATCTTGCTTAAAGCGTTACGCTGTTCTTATGAACTTAATACTCTAGATGCTTGCTGGATAGCGGTCGATGTGTGGAGTAATAGTAGTAGATGTAGGCCGGAGTCAGTCTACTTGTCTCGGACGTGATGCCTATATACATGATCATACCTAGATATTCTCATAACTATGCTCAATTCTATCAATTGCTCAACAGTAATTTGTTCACCCACCGTAAATACCTATGCTCTTGAGAGAAGCCACTAGTGAAACCTATGGCCCCGGGTCTATTTTCCATCATATTAATCTCCCTTCAACAAGCTATTTCGGGCGACGTTTTTATTTTAATTTCTTTACTTTGCATGTTTATCATAAAAATACCAAAAATATTATCCTATCATATCTATCAGATCTCACTCTCGTAAGTGACCGTGTATGGATTGACAACCCCTTATCGCGTTGGTTGCAACGATTTATTTGTTTGTGTAGGTGCGAGGGACTCGTGCGTAGCCTCCTACTAGATTGATACCTTGGTTCTCGAAAACTGAGGGAAATAGTTACGCTACTTTGCTGCATCACCCTTTCCTCTTCAAGGGAAAACCAATGCAGTGCTCAAGAGGTAGCATACGCCAGGCCTCGTTTCCATCGGTTGTTCCGTCCATGCCGGTTGGCTCCCCATGAACATGACGACGCATTCCTCTCCGACCCAGCCGGTTGCCTCACCATGATCACGACGATGGTGCAGCTTCTCCGTTTTGACCCAGCCATGTACACGAGCCCTAGCCGTACGTTTGCGCGAGTAGGCGTTCGAGGCCCTGCCTGTATGTACGTATGTGGCCATATTTTCTTTCTTGCACCCTGGCCGTTGTACGTATGTGTGCATGCTACGTGCGTGCCTCTACTACGACACGTGCCCTTCCTTACTCGGCCACGGTTCATCGCTGCAGCCTGCAGACAGACCGATCGACCAGTATGTACGTACACGTTCGCGACCAGAATGACAAAGCTACGTACGCTTCGACCAGGTGGGTCACGATTGTTAGGCACTTCCTTGCGTGCGAAGATGTAACTGGTAGGTCCCAACAGTCAGGGGGAAACATTTTTTTGCGAAATACGGTGGCCCGTCCTGTGGGTCCCTGCTGTCAGGTGGAGGAATAATTATTTTGCGCATAATAAGGAGGCACTTCCTTGTTGCGAACGTGGACCCAGCTGTCAGCCTCTCCACGTACATTACTCTTCCGATGGAAGTCGGTCATTGACCACATTGACCACGCCGCACTGAGAGCACCAGGGCGGTGGACGACGGCGAGGCCTAGGAAGGGGACAACGCGGAGTCGGGGAAGACGCGGCAGTGGATGCCCACGCAGAGGGGAGTACGTGGGTTGACTGCTTCGGCTGTGGTGTGAGGCTGCCGACGCTGCAGGGCCTGGCCAGCGGTGGGAGTAGTAGGGGGCGGTGAGGCCTCCACGGAAGCACAGCCGACCACGGGAGGCAGGAGCAGGCGGCATGACTGGCGCTGCTTTGGGAGGCTGGAGCAAGAAGATCAGAGATTGAAGGAGCACTATGGCCGTTCGATGGACATCGTACGGTCAGTGGAGCTAGAATCATTCATATTGACTAAGTTGACAAAGCCCTCCATCCCCGTCAACTTAGTAGGCCCACATGTCAGCCTCCCACTATGCTGGGTCCCAGCTAGCAGGGGGAGTATTCATTTTTTTGTGCGTAATAAGGAGGCACTTCCTTGTGTGCGAAGATATAGCTGGTGGGTCCGACCTGTCAGCGGGGGGGGGGGGGACATTTTTTTCGTGAAATAGAGAGGCCCTTCCGGTGGGTCCCAGATGTCAGGTGGAGGAATCATTATTTTGCGCGTAATAAGGAGGCATTTCCTTCTGTGCGTCCGTTGACCCAGCTGTCAGCCTCTCCATGTACAGTCCACGTCCGATGGATGTTGTTCGTTGACCACGTTCACCACGGCGCGCCGAGAGCACCAGGGAGGTGGACAACGGCGAGTCCTAGGAAGGGAACGACACGGAGCCGGGGAAGACTCGACAATGGTTGCACACGCGGTGGGGGGTACGAGGGTTTACTGGTCTGACTGTCGTCGCCAGAAAATACCAGGAGGTGTGGGTAAGTAGTGGACACTACAAAAAAATACACTTACATGATGATACGTGTTTGTCACAGTAGGTCGCGTTTTTATCATGCATGTACATCCATGACGATTTTATGACAGAATCAAGATAGTCATACCTGCGCTGTCGTAGAAGTGTTCCATGACATTAACAAAATTATCATCACGGAAGTGCACACTTCCATGACAAGAAATCGCGCGTCACAGAAGTGCTTTCATCAAGGATGACCGACACGTGGCATCCACCGTAACGGAACGCCGTTAAGCTATCGGGTCGGGTTTTGGATTCGATAACCCATTAACAGCCTTGACCAATGGGGATTTTCCACGTGTAAAATCATCATTGGCTGGAGGAATCACTTGTCGGCTCATCGTTGGGACAGATGTCATCCACTCATTGGACAGAAGGCGCCTATGATATGTCGACATGTGGCACAGCCCAACAGAGGCCCATTCCTGTGAAAAGGCCGGCCCGTTTGACTTGGTTAAAAGGTGGCAGGCCGACCCATGGAAAGCCTGTTAACGGCCTTTCACATATAGCCCATTTATAGCCCGCTAACCCAAGGCCCGTTACGCCCTATCCGAATTAGGCCTAGTAGCGTCATCTGGGCCATCCAATATGATTCCAACCCATTTTCACTTCTGGCCCATGTATAGCACATGACGTCTTTCGGCCCATATGAGGCCCTATGTAACTCTTGGCCTATTAACGCCCCGTGGTGAAACTGGCCCGTAATGAATAGTGTATCACTTTACACCCATTAACAGCCCGTGATGAAACTGGCCCGTAATGAATAGTGTATCACTTTATACCCATTAACGGCTTGTTATTCCGTTGGGCCGTTTCCAGCCCATGTTATCTTTTGGCCTTCTTAGAGCCCATTTATTCTTGGGCTCATTTCCAGCATTCATTTAGTTACGGCTCGTTACTGTCATTTTCTGCTTGTGGGCCAAATTCGGCCCGTGGTTACAGTCGGCCCGTTCGTGGTCCGTTAATACGCTGGGCCGTTTTCATAGCGTCATCAAATACGGCCTATTAACGATGGCCCGTTATGGTCGGCCCATGAACGGACGATTCCAACTCTAGCCCGTATACGGCCATAATGCGGCCTGTTATTGGCCCATGTTTGGCCAATCGATCATACGGCCCGTATGAGGCCCATTGATGATACGGCCCATAGAAGGCCAATTGTTTCTACGGCCTGTAGAAGGCCTACTATTTCTACGGCCCGTAGAAGGCCCACTGTTTCTACGGCCCGTAGGAGGCCCAGTGTCACTACAGTAAATATTAGCCCATGGTTATTGTGGCCTAGTTTTAAAAAATAGGTTATTGCAGCCACTAGCAAACCGCGGAAAAAGAACTGCACTGACTACAAGCAAACAAATAAACAAGACAACAAGGAAATAAATAAGCAAGCAACTTATGATAGGCTATCACGGCTATTACACATATTACATCCACTGGGCATCAAAGTTCGCCACCAGTGCAAATATAGGGAACAAAGCAGCATATAAACGTCGCACCAAAACAAGACCGGAACTGAAACCACTTCAGAAGAGTTCAAGAAACAATATCCTGGGTATCCTTAATGCTGGCAAGATGCTTAGCAAGCTTATTAACTTTCTCTTGTTTGGCGCTTAAATCCTCCAGTGCTTGTTGTTGCACAAGAAAGTACGCATCTGAATTCTGCAGGGACTTCCTCAGTCCTTCGGCTTCTTGCCGTAGCACAGCTGACTGATGCCTTTCATCTTGTAGCTGAGACTGAAGAAGCCGAAGTGATTCAGGTAGCGAGTTCGAAGAGCTTGTGCCAGCGGTACTGGCCAGTAACTCGAACACTACATCAACGCAGGACTGTGGGGTTTTCTCACTGTCTACAAGATCATTTTTATCACCTTTCTTGGAGACCAAGAAGGTTGTCTCACTATCTTGAACTTTATCTGCATTACTTTCTCTACCATTGTATAGTGGGGTGCTCTTCTGCAATTTTCTATTTGCATACTACAAGAGAAACAAGCAGACACATCACAGGTTTAGCTTGTAGTATACGAAACTCATTTTGGTAAACCGATTCAGTAGTAAGGTGGACACGATAAAAGCATGAAACAAACTTATATCTATGTACTATGGTCACTGTATTGTCCATATCATTCTAGTTTATGTTCCCTAATCAAGATAGAGACACAGTTCAACTCATATATTTTAAGACACAGCAGCATAGACAGAATATAAGTGTGAGAAACTACACAGCATTGGCAGCACTTGTAATGTGCATCACATGAGAACATAACTATTTATACAACTTAAACTGAAATCAACACAGAGCAAGAAGTTAGAACAACAATCCAGTTAAAGAAATAGGTTTAAAACATACCTGTTGCGCCATTGGAGTTTCAATTGGATCCTTCAAATTCGAAAGTAGTTGGTATGAGTAAATACAGTGATGCAACAGCAAAGGAGTATGGACCATAGCTACGGAATCTGACCTCAAAATAGTTGCTCTTCTACTTTAAACGTGGAGTTTGGGTTAGCTGTGGTGGTCTTCGTGCTTTGGGCACTGCAGTAGCTTTACAAACTGCTCGTGTGGGGGTACTCTGTGGTGGACATGGTGCTTTATCAACAATAAGTGGGTTACTGTCCGCTGGGGTTCCAGTTAGATGGGTTGTAGCTGGTTCTCTGCCCAATGGTGTAAGTGTGCAATCTGGAAGAGTCTTGATTATGTGTGGAGGGGCTAGTTTGTGGGCCAGTACAACCATGGTTCTATCTGCATCGACGTGTAGCACTGTCTTTTGTGAAGAACGGGTTTTTGCTCCCTTAGATACTGCCATCACCCCCTCCAATTCAAATGGCTGATAAACAAGAAAATAAATTGAACGTACAGACATCGTATGATAGATAGATGTGGTAATTCACATATATGTTGTCTAACCAAACAGGACAGCATGACACAATTTCACATATATGATGCCTAACTAAACAGGATAGCATGACACAGTTTCAGATATATGATGGATAACTTAACAGGATATAATGGCATAATTCAACATATGATGAGTACCTAAACAGGATGACATGACAAAACTATATGATGTCTTTCTAAAATAGGTTGGGATGAAATAATTCACATACATGTTGTCTAAGTATACAGGATGGCATGATATAATTGACATAATTGATTCATATACCAAGCAGCTGGCACTCGCATGTATGATCTCTAAACTAAGCAGATAGAATTCAATATTGTGCATATGACGTCTAAAATAAGCAATGCAAGACACCATATGCATCATATGAGAAATATAAACATTGCAACTTAGAGCATACACCTCAGGTGGGATATAGGACTGGTCATCTGTCTCTAAATCCTCCTCTGAGGAGCTCCCTGTAACCATCGAGATATATGCTTCAACAGGTACCATTGCCTTCTCTGAAGACCTTGTTTTCACTCCAGATTTTTCCATAACCGGCTCAAATGGCTGATACACATGAAGAGTAGTTCAATATACACAGATTGTCCACAAATGGAATACGTAATGAAAAAAAAAGATGGCATGAGATAATTCACATATATGATGCCTGGCTCCATGGCGGTGTATAATTCACATATATGATAACTGGTTGAAAAACATGGCATTGCATAATTCACATATATGATATAGAAAGCAAACAGGAGGCATTCACACAAAGCATGTCTAATCTAAGCAGATGGCATGGCAATGCAAGACACCATATGCATGATATGAGCAATATAACCCAGCCAAGTTAGAGCATGCACCTCAGGGTGGGGGGGGGGAATTCGACTGGTCATCTCTATCTGAATCCTCCTCTGAGGAGCTATCTATAACCAGCAAGAAATCTGCATCGACAGGTAGCACTGACTGCTCAGAAGACCTTGTTTTCACTCTAGATTTTCCCATGACCGACTAAAATGGCTGATGCACAGGAAGAGTAGATGAATGTATAAACATTGTTGACAAATGGAATACATTATGAAAAAAATATGGCATGATACAATTCACATATACGATGACTGGCTAAACAGGATGGCATTGCATGATTCACGTATATGATGCCTGGCTAAAGAAGATGGCATTGCATAATTCCCATATACTCTCTCCGTTCATAAATATTTGTCTTTTTAGAGATTTCAAATGGACTACCACATACGGATGTATGTAGACATATTTTAGAGTGTAGATTCACTCATTTTGTTCCGTATGTAGTCACTAGTTGAAATCTCTAAAAAAGACAAATATTTAGGAATGGTGGGAGTATGATATAGAAACCAAACAGGTGGCATTCACACAAAGCAAATCTAAACTAAGTTGATGACATATAAGATGTATAATGTAAGCAATGCAAGGCGCCATATGCATGATATGACCAACATCAGCATGCCAGGTTAGAGCAAACACCTCAGGTGGTAAACATGCATGGTCGGCTCCTTCTGAATCTCCATCTGAACAGTTATCTTCCTATGGAATACAATCTGGAAATGCAGGAGGGGGGCACTTCGCCCACCATGGAGCAGCGTCTGCATGACATTATATTCGCACGCAACTGTCTTCTCTTTTTCTCTACATGTTCAGTACGATTGTGTACAATATCTGACATGCATAATAAAAAAATAGTTAGATTTTTGTAAGGCCTAAGGGGTGCATGCAAAAATCAAGACTGATGGTAGCAAATGAGTGGATGGATCCAAAACTAATGATAGCAGGTAGATTATAGCTTCAGTTTAAAAAGATAGACAATGGATCTTCTATTGTTTGTTGCCACCCAACATGAACCACATAGAAGACCCCAGATGAACCAGATAGTAGACAGATACTATTCGTTGCTGGCTCGATATGAGACCCATGGGCAATTCAAAACTCAAGACTGAACGATAAAGTAGAAGGTAATAATAACCGATGTATAACGTAAGCAAATACGAAAGACTGTGACCTCTCTTCCGGAACTGTGTAGTCCTTAGGTTCATCTGCTCAGTCGATGATGGTAATGCAGTTGGCGTGGCTGCCGGTAATGGGGAAGATGATCTAAGGCGGCAAAAGGAAGTCTGCAGGGGGGATCTCTGCTGCACTGAATGCTTCTGTCGATGGTGCACCTCGGGTGGGGTGGATGACGGCACGGCAGGAGCATGACATAACACACAGAGTTTTCTTTGCCTATCTGAAAATGAAGTAAATCTGTAAGGGCTCCTTAGAATTGGAGGATTCTATAAACGCATGGACAGGAAAAACACAGGAATAGGATAGGAATGCACGTGCAAAACAGAGCATTTGGAAACATAGGATTTCAGTCAACCTGGGTGTTTGGCTCACATGAATTGGAAGAACAGAGGAATGGAGAAACAAAGTGATGCAACGAGTGTACAACCTCTTTGGCATACCCTTATGTACCTTAGCATCATTGGGTTGGACCTGGAGGATGGTGATGATGCTGGTGTGACTGTCAGAGGCGGGGAAGAAGATCCGAGGCCTCTGGAAACGGCGCCGAGGGTACTGCTCCGCTGTGATGGACGATTCCGTCGTTGGAGCAGCTCCGCTGAGGTGTACGGCGACGAGGCTGAAGCATGACAAGACAGTCAACGTTAATCTAAAGTGGGACCCTAATATCATCTGCAATAGATGATGTAAAATAAATCACCAAAAAGTGCTAGATGTAAAACGCATCAGCCGCGCCATGGCCGCTCCGACAGATGCTGTAAGTACTGTTCACTCTGAACTTAACTGAAGAAAATGAACTTCTCACTCGAAACTGAATTTTACTGTCGAAACTGATTGAACTAGTAACAGAGCATTGCAATAGATGTTTAGGGTGTTCGAGCACTAGTAGCAGAGAAGCAGTGATCTAAATCAGCAGACGCTCGAGCAGGGAACGCACTAGCAGAGAGCAAGTCATGCAGTAGCACCGCGAGCAAGTGCTAAGGCAGCAACTCCTGTAGCTGCCGAGGTCGTGCAGCAGCAGCAGCAACGCAAGCGAGAGCAAGAGCAGAGCAGCAGCATGAACGAAAGCAGGAGCAGTGCAACAGCGTGATCGACAGCAAGAACAGAGCCGCAGCACGAGCAAGAGCCGGATCAGCTGCAGCTAGTGACGTTGTGGAAGTCGCCGCGGAGGAAGCAATGACATGGGGGAGAGACACCATGGATGATGTGGCCGGCGATGGCGCCGTCGATGGAGACACGCCATGTCTGCTCGGTATCGAGCACCGGCAGCCCCGTGAGATCGAATAAAAGATAAAATGCAGCGGTGAGTGCAGAACCTCCTTGGTGGCGCCGAGTTGGCCTCGGCTTCATCGGAGGAATTGGTGAGGGTGCCGCGGTTCCGGTGGGGCAGGTCAAGACGGTGCTGTGGGGATTGAGGTTGCGCGATAGATGAGGCGAACGTCAGGGCAGCTCCTTGGAGGTGGAGGACCGGGCGGCTGATCCGGTGGGACAACGAGATTGACAACGGATCCTCATCCGGTGCAGTGGATGAGGGACGGCGAGCTGTTGCGGTGGACGTCCTAGTCGGGGAAGAGTCTCCGGCTGGGCGGCGGTCGGGAGGCCGACGGAGGAGCGTGGGGTTTCGCGGGTTTTGGCGGCCTCGGTGTACGAATGGGGGGCGAAGTGGGAGGGGGAGCCAAGCTTAGGGACGCGCTTGTCCAAAATGTAGGGTAAGTTACCAGCGTACCCCCACCGGTTTTGACACCGCGACGTGGAGCTTCATTTCCGGCTCAGGGGTAGAAGGGGGATTTCGTGTGTCTGGGCTGCTGGAGCGTTTTCGGATGAGGAGGGAGTTCTCGCGCGCGTCCAAATTTCGGGATAACAAGGCGCAGCGCGGGTTGAAGAAGCGGGAGTTTCAAAGCAGGTGAGACAAAATATACTCGAGCTTGAAAATTTCGGGATAACAAGGTGCGGATTCCTTGTTCGGCAGAACAAACTTAACGTGTAAAAAAACAATTCATACAAGACACAAGAGAGTCATGTCCCCTTTTACTATATTGCTATAGATGCCATTGAAAAAGCTACAAGAAAAATGTAAAAAAAATCGGGAGAACAAGATTACCCTGCACAGTACCAAATCGATTCGCACTTCCCTCAACAACAACAAAAAACAAATCAATTCCCACCAAAGAAAGAGTAATGTCCCTTTTTATATGATTACAGATGCCATCATCTCGAATTTCAATTTTTGAATCCACGTTATGTTGAATTCGAATATATCGTTAGGTGGCCTTGCGGTTTATAATTGATGTAGTCGTACATTTTGATCTTCCATCATATATGAACATTTTACTCCACCATGTGAACATATATATTGTCGTCTACCATATGGACTAAATTTGAATCAATTTTCCTTATTTCAATACGATTGTTGTCAAGTTATACAATAATTTAAATATTATCTTGATAACAAAAACATACATATAGCAGTAATCATATTTCACTATGAACTACATGTACCATACGCTCTCCAATTCAAATATTTGTATCCATTTTATGTTGAATTCAAATCATAGTACATTATTGGTCTAGGTAGCGAGATGTTTGGGATAATCTAAACCCTGCTTTCATACGTATAATTTTTGGCTGAATTGGGACAAGTTTTGGTATAAGCCTCTTGCAAAACCGGAGATTCTCTCAACAAGCCTCGTGGTTCCGAGAGGGAACGTGTCACCTTTGTGTGCGAAACGATATACGCTGCCTCCCCCCTGATTTTATTTACAGAGGCAACATAGAACTATAAGAGTGCCCTGTTAAATTTTGGAATTATTTCGGGTTCATTTGGCCTTTTTATACATTAATTGAGTTTCTGGACTTTTAATGTGCATAATCTTAATATGAATTGCCTGCACATGCTCCAGTGCACCAAAGTGGGTTGAAAAATCACATGTGTGTCCTTGGTTGAATTTCTAGGTCCCATGGAAGAAATGAGAATGAAATTCAAACATCTAGGCGTTATGACTCGGCCGAGAACATCGAGAAACTTTGATTTTAAATTCATGTAAATCCAAAACTCGCCTGGAAATCATGAAGCTTGGCATGGTGTCATGTAATGGCACTAACTTGTTGTGGTAAAAACTTGGGCCGATTTGGAAGCTTGTGGTTCTAAGAGGGAACGTGCCACCTTTGAGTGTGAAACGATATACGCTGCCCCCCTTGAGTTTCTTAACAAAGGCAGCATAGAACTACATTAGTGCCCTGTTAAATTTCGGAATTATTCCGGGTTCGTTTGTCATTTTTTTATACATTAATTGAGTTTCTGGTCATTTAAATGTGCATAAGTCAAATTTGAACCACAAGCACATGCTCTCGTGCACCAAAGTTGGTTGAAAAATCACAATTGTTGTGGTAAAATTAAAACATCTGGGCATCGTGGCTCGGCCGAGAACATTGAGAAACTTGGTTTTAAAATTCTTGTAAATCCAAAACACGTCTGAAAATCATGAAACTTGGCATGGATGTCATGTCATGGTACTACCATGTTGTGGTAAAAAAATTGGCCGAATAGGAACAGATTTTGGTATAAGCTTCCTGCAAACCGAAGCTTCTCTCAAGAAGGCTCGTGGTTTTGAGAGGGAACGTGCCACCTTTGAGTGCAAAACGATATACGTTGTCCCCCTTGAGTTTATTTACAAAGGCAACATAGAACTACATGAGTGCCCTATTAAATTTTGGAATTATTCCGGCTTCGTTTGGCCTTATTTACACATTAATTAAGTTTTTGGTCATTTAATGTGCATAATTCAAATTTGAACTACAAGCACATGCTCCCGTGCACCAAAGTTGGTTGAAAATTCACATTTGTGTCCTCAGGTGAATTTCTACTGGGTCCCATGCAAAAAATGAGAATAAAATTCAAACATCCGGGCATCGTGGCTCGGTCGAGAACACTGAGAAAGTTGGTTTTAAAATCATGAAACTTGGCATGGTGTCATGTCATGGTAGTACCATGCCCTGGTAAAAAAAAATTGGCCGAATAGGAACAAATTTTGGTATAAGCTTCTTGCAAATCAGAGCTTCTCTCAAGAAGGCTCGTGGTTCTGGGATGGAACTTGTCACCGTTGTGTGCATAATTCAAATTTGAAATACAAGCACATGTTCCAGTGCACCATAGTTGGTTGAAAAATCACATGTGTGTCCTTGGGTAAATTTCTAGGTTCCATGCAAGAAATGGGAATGAAATTCAAAATTCTGGGCGTCATGGCTGGGTTGGAAACATTGAGAAACTTAGTTTTTTAATTCCTGTAAATACAAAACACGCATGAAAATAATGAAACTTGGCTTGGTGCCATGACATGGAACCAACATGTTGTGGTAAATTTGCAGTCCGATTTGCGAAGGCGCACACATTAACGATGAACAAAGTCATTTTGGAACAAGTGTTGTCACGTTACAATTGGAAACACAAGTATTATTGAAACCGTGGGCGTTCTACTTACTAGTACCATTTACGTGCCGCCACGCATCCCCATTTTTTATTAGCTAGGAGGCATCGTGCAGAGTAGCTATTTGAGTACGAGAGGCGTGCGATCAGACCCATGCGCGTGCTTATCGGGAGGAGAGCCCTTTGACCTCCATCTGCCGTCCACCTCTCTCCCATGGTCTCCATTAATGGCGCCCGAGCCTCTATTTAATGGCATGGCTATGTCTCACTCGACTGAGACTTAAGAGAGAAAAAAGAAAATCTGAAAGCACGGATCTTGATGTAAGATCCGACGGACCTATATAGCATCTACTGCGACTTATAGCAAGACTGATGAATATATAAGGACGATTATTATTATTTTTGATCAAAGAAGGGCTTGCCCCTTCCGATTTTCATTACTGAAAACCACCACAATTGACAAGAAGTTCAGCACAACTCCAGCCTAACACGAAGGACTAAAAGCTACCAGATTGAAATCGCAACATCCCAAGAGGCCAACAAAGGCCAAACATCCATGCTAGAACCCAACATTTCACAACCGACGACACAATACACATCCTAAACCGATTATTACATCAAAAGAAACCAGGAAACTGAAGGAAGCCCAGCAGCAACTAGAAGAACAGCAACGCCAGGGTCGCCACAACAAGAGTTTTCTTCATTCCAGCCTCGAACATTGATCTTCCACAGAAAGATAAGGACGATTAATTGTCTTACATAATTAGAAAGATAATTAAAAAATCCACATGTGGCTACGCCCGAAATACACAAGGGCAAAAGAAGAAGGAAGACAAGGATCTGGCTCGCTGATCTCTACTTTCTTGATGCGTTGCTGCAGGCCACGGGACCTCCGCGGCGAGCGGTGATGAGCTCTTTCGTGTCCTCAAGACGTTGCTTGAGAACATCCACAGATTCCTCCACCAGCCTTTGGTGCTCGTTGCGGAGCATGTCATTCTCGTCCATAAGTTTCTTGACGATGATGCCGGTCATCTTCAACAAGGCACTGGTCTCCTCCTGCTGGTCTGCACTTCGGACGATCTTCTCCCTCTGCAGGTCGCGCTCGGCCCGGAGCTTCTCATTGCCTTCCCTTAGTTGCCGGATGACGCCGATAGCCTGTTCAAACGAGGCTTTGATGTCGTCCTGCAACCTCGCCCAGCCGGAGATCTGATCCATCTGGCTATGGACAATCGCATGCATGCGCCTGTAACAGTCGTCGCCTGCCCGCGAGAAATTTTCCCAGGCCACTGCGGTGCAGCGGGACATCTCTGCTGCATTCGTGGCGCGACGGGACATCTCTGCTGCTTCCGCGGTGCGGCCGGACCAGTCTGCTGCATCGACGGCGTGGCGGGACCTCCGTGTTGCTTCAGCGGCGCGGCGGGACCTCCGTGCTGCTACTTCCATGCGTCGGGACATGTTGGCTGCTCTCGCGGCGAGGCGGGACATCTCTCGTGCTTTCACTTCCATGCTCGCCTCTCCCTTGTGGCAATCTCTCGACCCAGAACTCACGCTGGCCATGGCAGACGCAAGGGAAGGATGTTGAATGACTTGTTTGTTTTTGTGGATGTGGAGTTGAGGAGGAATGTGCAGTCATCTTGGCATACTAGTATTTATAACCGAGTACTAATACGCTCCTAAGTGGGAAACCGTTTAGGTTGTGATTGGTGTGAATAGGTTTGCAATTCAATATAGCATGGTACTAATACGCTCCTAAGTGGGAAACCGTTTAGGTTGTGATCGGTGTGAATAGGTTTGCAATTCAATATAGCGTGGAGTAATTTGGAATGTGACGAGACACAAGCTCAAAATTTATTGACGTTTCTAGTTTCGAAGTGCGGCACTATTCCCGGATGGAGTACTTCTTTTTCTACTCCCTCCTTTCCGGTTTTAGACTAGTCACAGTGGGCAGTAACTTGGAGTAGTAACATGCATATGTTACTACTCTATGTTACTACCTCTATAGTGGGGAGTAACATATGTGTTGTGTCATGCATCACTTCATCGCCACCAAAACCCACCATTTCTTAAGGTAATTGTTGCATCGCCTGTTGGAAATTTCTGATCTGATGTCGAAGTAATTGCTGCATCGCCACCAAAACCCACCATTTCTTAAGCTAAAGTAGACCAAGGTAATCCCTATATTAGCATATTACTAAGATAAACAAAAGGCACTGTAAAAACATTTAGGACGTGACCTTGTCAATCTAAATGTGGAGGGACACAAGCTTAGCCCCGGCCAGTAGCTTGGTCGGAACTGTCAAGAAGGTCAGCTCCTGCACGTCGACGTCGCCGGAATCCTTGCTGCTTGTCACCTCCATTTCCACCTTGACGGCGCCGGTCGTGCCTTTGGGCTCCCCCGGCGGGCCGTTCACCCACAGCTTGGCCATGTAGTGCGGCAGTGGGGACGCCCCCTCTGATGCAGACGACCGACACGGAGATAGGCGCACCGATGTCGAGCATGCCGCCGACCAAGAAAAACGCGCGGCGGTCCTCCTCCGCGAACAGCAAGAGCCGTGGCTCCAACAGTGGCACTTGCAGCTGGAGCACCTTGCCGTACTGGATCCTGTGCACGGGCATGGGATGCGCGGTGGTGATGTGGTGGTAGAGCGCCGGCGGCGGGCCTTTGTAGCCGCAGACAGGCACGGGGCATTTGTAGGGTGCGAGCGGACACACGCTCTGGTGATCGGCGAGCTTGTGGTAAGTGACCTAGAGCCCACAGCCTTCGTGCGGGCACTCCACCCTCACCGACGAAAGGACGGAGTCCACCGCCGTGTTCCGCATGTCGAAGCCACCACCGCGCTCGCACTTCGGGCACTGCCGCTGGTTCCCGGGGCGCTCGACGCGGCAGCCCGCGCAGGCCAGGTACCCTCCCTTGCACTGCAGAAATCAATCGAACAACACATCAATCAAGAAACCTGCACCTTGCTCAACCAGCCGAACGGACGAGGTGTATTCGAACCTCATACACTGGAGGCGTCAAGGGGCCGAGGCACAAGGGGCAGTGGAGCACGGTGAGGTCCATCGAGACCTTAGAGAGTTCCACCGTCGGGTCCTGTTCGGTTTGCATGATCTCGCCCTCCTCGTGCACAACCATCTCTCGACTTGGGCCGGGGTATTACAAAGCTTTACCGTCACATATTTTATACTACTTCAAGGTGCATTAAGTCAACACATGCAAGTATCAAAAGGAGAGTCATGGCATGCATGCATGCGTTGTAATTAATGCATCGATAAACGCAAATTATTGAAATATATCGAGTGTAGTGCTTTGATGTGTCGCGTCAACTCGTACATCAACAAGAAGTTTGATTATCCTCTCCCTCGCGGACTTAACTGCACCTGCCTTTGGCTGTATGACAGGTTGGCCACACACCTGTCGGGCCCACCTGTCATACACGCAAAGGCAGGAGCGTCCCTCCCTCGCCCATGAGCGTGGTGGCTGGCAAGACTAGGAGAAGCTTTCGCTACACGCTCTCCCTCCCGCACGTGGTGGACATGCAGCAGTTCAATCGGTGTCAGATGGCCATAAGCATACTGTAGTACTCCTCTAGTGCAGTAGTACTCCATCATTGTTCGACTTCCCAAAGAGGCGAAGAGCCAAGCGCAGCCCGGACGCTCGTGTGGCAGTTTCATGTGTAGAGTAGTCTAGGATAGCGTGTACCGTGCCTGTAAGCTTAAAATCGTTCGGGTCGGGTCCATGCTATGTGGACGTCTCGAAGTTTTTAAAAAAAAATTTAAAATAGTCTTCTGGCCATACCTGACACCCTGGTGATTGTAGTTTGCACGCTCATCTGGTCAAGATAGGAATATATATTTTAATTTGTTTTTTTTTCAAAAAGGGGGGACTCCCCGGCCTCTGCATCAGAACGATGCATACGGCCACATATATTTTAATTTGTGGTGGGTAAATGTTAGAGGTTACAGCAAATATATTGTACACTGCGGGTCATTCAGCCAAGTTTAGAGGCAAGCATGTGGGGCCAGTGCTATGATGTGTCGCGTCAACTCGTACAACGAGGAGAAGCTTGATTTACTACACGCCTTCTCCCTAACCCATGCGCGCGGTTGCTCGCAAACAAGGACAGGCATTTGCTTAGTAGTACTTCTACAACAAGCTATCCGTCCCGCTCGCGGTGGACGGACATGCAGCAGTGGATTCAACACTCTAGAAGTAGTAGTAGTAACATCATTGTTCGTCTTCTCGAAGAGGTAAAGAGCCAAGCGCAAACCGAACGTTGCAGTTGCGAACATTGGAGCACGCATATAGCCAGGCTCTTGCATGAGACAAAATTGCTATGTGAGCCCACTGTTGTACTAGTACGCACAACTACTTGCTAGTATAGCCCTGTAAACCAGAAAGGAGTATTTGCCCTGCTAGAAATTTCAACAAGTGACTAGACTACACCGAGACGGAGTACATTTGGAGCAAAATGAGTGAATCTCCACCGTAAATAAATACGTACTAGTTCTATCGTTTTCCTCTCCGAGGTGCACAATATTGAGTATACCGACTAGTCTCTTTTTGACACGCGTTTACGTTTTTTTTACACAATAGAGACGCAAGCGCTCATATACACGCGCATACACTCACCCCTATGAACGCACACACGCAGGGCACTATCATCTTGAAATTTACGAAGTCACCATAGGCACCTCGTCATCGACGGGTCCATAGGTGCTCGAATGCCAAGGAGGGAGAGGGTAGCGGTTCCCGAGACGTTGAACGGTCAATGATGCATCCTCAATTACATGCAGAGGGAATTAATTGGAGAAGCAGAATAGATCTAGCACGATGTGAATGCAACAGAGTTTGGACTCTCATATAATAAGGTCGCCCCACCACTCCAATCCATCTACTCCCAAGTCTCTGCGCAACACTGCTCACTCCAATCCAAGAACAAGTGACCAGAAGCCACAAGCACCTATGGAGGCGATGGACGCGAGCGGCAGTCGGCTGCGGCCCCGCACCGCGCAGCGTTTCTAGACGGTGCTGGCGACCACAGGCATCATAGCCCTCGCCGACGCCGCCTTCGCCTCTTGCATGGACGACATGATGGTCAACTCCATCCGCAAGTTCACCGCCGTCAAGAAGCGCGCGGACGACCTTGTCGTACTGCTCTAGCACGCGCGCCCAGGCTCCTCATTGCCTGCCACCCTCATCGGCCTCCATGGTGATGAACTCTTTCAAGCCCTGGTGGCCCTGCAGGTGCCGGAGGTCGCGATGAAGAATGTGCACCTCGAGGCCGCGCTCGCAGCGCATCGTCTTGCCATGCAATAAACCGTCGACCTGCACATCCACGTCTACGAGGAAATCGTCTACATAGGCCACTACAAGGCAACCAAGGACAGAAAGACGTTGGCCTTCTTCCAGCGGCTGGAATCTTTGGACGCCATTGTTCAGAAGCATGTTGACCTGGCCACGAAAGCCGCTGCTACTTAGGCGCCGTTCGATGGGCCGGCGCCCTGAGTCGAGGAGGTGGACGCCGTTGATGGATGCATCTCTTCTTCCTGCCTCCTGTAACCAACACTGCATCGCCTCGTGGCCTTAATGTTTATTAGTATAGTACTCCCTCCATTCCCAAATATAAGTCTTTCTAAAGATACCAGCAAGTGACTACTACATACGGAGCAAAATGAGTGAATCTACACTCTAAAATATGTCTACATACATTTGTATGTTGTATTCCATTTGAAATAGTATCTAAAAAGGCTTATATTTATGAACGGAGGGAGTATATGGCATTTTTATTCCAGTCGTAACGTTTTCACTGTGAGGTGGGGCCGCAGTTGAGCAAACCCACCCCGCCCACCGGGCGTAGGCTGAGTTTAGAATTAGAAGAGAGAAACGAGGGAGGAGAGCTAGCTTTAGCATGGACGCTGTTGTCAGATGGGACTCGTGTTTATAGAATAGGAGTACTGAGCACTCGTGCCTCTTTTTTTTTGAGGGAAAAATTAGTCGTATGTCTAGTACCACTAGTTGGGTGCGTGCGACCTATAGCTGTCATCACTTTAGGTCTCCTTTTCGAACCACGGCTATGCTTCACAATACATATTATTTCACGCATTTATCCTCCTATATGTACGCCTAGGCTATTTCCACGTGCTCCCATTTGCCGACATGTGGGACATAGAGCATCTGGGTCGTAGTGCATGCACGACTCGGAGCATATGCCGGGGTACTTTACATTTCAGACCTCACGAATTACATGCAAACCCCCCGCAGAAGAATAAATAAATGAATGAATTACTACATGAAACCGGATTATTTTCGTGGAAACCGGAGCACGTTCATTAAATTTTGGACATAACACGTTTACAAAAAATGACTGGACCGAAACCAGTCTAAGGGACTCTTTGATTTTTCCCACAAAAAAGGGCCTCTTTGATTCGCAGGATGCTGAAAACACAGGAATGGGGAAAGTATGATGGCGATGAACCGAGACGAGGAGAACTCTAACTCAGTTAGAGGTTACAGTTAGATTCTAACCCTGAACTAACTCTAAACCAAAGAGGTGTATGGATGGCAGGGTTAGATTGACAATAAATGCTCTATCTCAATCATTTGAATACTTTGGACCCTATTTCCTGCCGGATTTGGAGGGTGCTTGGATACGTTTTAGTTCCATGACTAAAAGTAGTGGGACTAAAACTTGCTAGCCTCACCCATGCTTGGATCCAAATACTAAAGAGACTAAAATCAAGTTAATGAGCATTTATTATCCTCAAAACCCTCCAATCCAGAACTCGCCTGTGTTAAAGGAGAGGAGTTAAATGAGGAGAGAGAGGACTAATCCACATTTTAGTAGGGGTACCCCTGACTAAAAATGTTTAGTCTCAAGAGTAGTTTTAGCCCCTCTTTAGTCAAGGGTGCTTGGAACTTTAGCCTCTTAAAGAGACTATTTTTGGTCAGACTAAAATAAGTCCCTTGGATCCAAGCACCCTCTTGGTGTGGCCGCCTCTTCTGTGGCCTCCTCCCGCTCACAATTGACATAAACGAACCATCTATACAAATCAAGCATGCAAAACATGATAATTTTTACTCTGTCCATACAAATGAGATATCCCACTTAAACATACATGTCGTCAAGCAAGCTTCACAAAATAAAAAAACACTTCATGAAACAAAGAATGAGCTAACTCATCACAGAAGTCATTCACGATGGGGAGGGAGACCGGAGCCCCTCACGCACCGAGGGAGGAGCTCGCCATCGTCGCTCTAGAGGAAGGCTCTGTAGAGCCCAAGCCCCGGGAACCCCTCTGACGCCGGCCCTTGCGAGTTGAGGTCGACACTGGCATGGGTAGTAGGGCCGCTTGCCGCCGACTGGGAACTTAATCTTTGGGCCTCTAGAAATAATGCAAGCCTGTAACTAAAATACCTAGAAAGGTGAACTGAATCTTTGGGCCTCTAGAAATAATGCAAGCCTGAAACTGAAATACCTAGAAAGGTGAACTGAATCTTTGCGCCTCTAGAAATAATGCAAGCCTGAAAGTGAAATACCTAGAAAGGTGAACTGAATCTTTGGGCCTCTAGAAATAATGCAAGCCAGAAACTTAAATACCTAGAAAGGTGAACTGAATCTTTGGGCCTCTAGAAATAATGCAAGCCTGAAATTGAAATACCTAGAAAGGTGACCTGAATCTTTGGGCCTCTATAAAGTTTATTACCTCCTCAAGTAGCATCAAACAATTCCATGTGTGCACCACAAATATATACCAAGTTTGATCAGGATCTACTTTTCCAAATCAAAATTAGCGCTAGAGCAAGCAAGATCAATGATATGGCCGTGAGACAGAGAAGGAACGAACAAACTCACCCCTCTCACGACCTCCCTGGTAGATGCGCCGCCACCGTGCATGACAGAGGGAGAAAAACAACTGGTGAAGGGGGAGCAGGGCGACCTTCAAAGGCCGGAGGGAGAGGGCGGCCGGAGTAGAGCGGCGGAGGCCGAAAGGAGAGGGCGGCCGGAGGAGAGAGAGGGCGAGCGGCCCTATGGGGAACAGAGAGGAGTCGTGCGAGAGGGGGGCGCGATCTGGTGCGGGTAGGGGAGATTTTTTTAGTTCTCTTCTAGTGGGCCCGAGGATAACTAACCCAATTTGAACCTCTCCACCGGGCTAGGTTTTTTAGTTGGGTTAGAGCAAACTAGCTCAAACTAACCCCTCTTGTTTCGATAATTTGACGCTATTTCAACCCAAACTAGCTCTAACTCAGGGACCCAGACAAAGAGGAGTGTTACTATACATGATACAGTGTGGACCGTAGCACATTGTTTTTTATGGCCATATCACCACATTGTTTTCTACTGCTGGTTCACTGGGCTACCGTGGTTTGCACTGCTGGTTCACTGGGCTGCTGTGGTTCGCACTCCTCCGACCTGAGTAGTACTCCCTCCGTTCCTAAATATAAGTCTTCGTAGATATTTCACAGTGGACCACATACAGATGTATATAGATGCATTTTATGCGTAGATTCACTCATTTTTCTCCGTATGTGGTCCATAGTGAAATCTCTCCAAAGACTTATATTTCGGAACGGAGGGAGTAGTATAGTACTAGTATATACCGCATCATTCTTTGCTCCTTCTTACTACTCCAACATGAGGGAGAGCCAGCATCCGGGTCGACGTGTCATGCACCAGATTAGAGCGCGGAACGGAAAGGGGGCATCACCCTGGTCGGAGCGCCAGTAATTCATGACTATAGTGAGTGGTCATATCACAAGTCTTTCCAGTAGTAACACGCCGTCTAATCGCACAGCCCCACTCGCTCACCCTCCTCGCCTCTCTGTCAAACCGCCTACCCGAAAACTACCACGCGTACTGCCCGGGAAAAGCACCGCCCTCAACTTTTAACTACGCGAAAATAGTTCGAGCTTGTTCGTTCTATATAAATACAGTACTTACTGTATGTTTATTCACCCGTGGGGTTGTTCAATGAATGGAGGGGCGGGGAGCACAAGTGAACAATACTGTAGTACTACTAGTAGTAAGTAGGAGTCGTACATTAGTCACCTTAAATAGAGAGTTTCTTTTCTTTAATGCCACGTACACAAATTGAAACGCTTGTTGTGGAGAGAAAAAAGATAATCACTCCATTATATATGGACGCAGGGGCCTGAGCGCTTGCTTTACTAGGGTTGCTCTCTTCATTCTCTCATCCTCTCCAGATATAAACAAGACAGCGGTAGCGACATTTTCTCTCTGCTCATCGCTGGTCACAGATCCGGACGGATCCCTTCGGCCGGTGTGTATAGAGGACTAAAAGGTGCATCGTTCACGCGGTCATCACCGTCGAGGGAGGAAACCCACAGCTGCCGGAGGGGCCCGATCCTCTTCCCGTGCCGTTCTCTCCGACACAGCGCCGGCTCGGGAGGTCCTCCGACCCTTCTTCCTCCCTGCCGTATTGTCCGCAGCCCGACCTGCCGCCGCCGACATCATGGCGACCCTCAGGTATAAGTTCTTCGAAAGCGGCCTTGCTCTACTGCCCCAGCTCCCCACGTGTCTGCATGTGCATCTTTTTCTACTCCCGTCAGCTCTTCCAAAGCCACCTAAACTTTTAGTATTATTAGAGGTAAAGCTACTTCATGCATTCAAATCTAGGGCTTTGTTCAAACAACGAAGAAAGGGGGAAAGTTGTAGCATGAATCTAGGACTTGATTCAAATAGGAAATAATATGGTGAACGTAGTAGAGACCGGATAGCCAACTGGTCTCTTGGATGAAAAGGGAAATAATGGAAAAACGCAGTACAAACTGGATAAGGAACAGATTTATTATTGGTTGAAAAAAGGATAGAAAGTGGCGGCTGGTGGACAAGTCAACAGAGTATGTCCAGGATTAGATTTGCTGCCATCACATAGTAAAAGGTCTCCAGGATTAGATTTGCTGCCCTCACATAGTAAAAGGTCTCAGGATTAGATTTGCTGCCCTCACAGAGTAAAAGGTCTCACGATTAGATTTGCTGCCCTCACATAGTAAAAGGTCTCCAGTATTAGATTTCCTGCCCTCACATAGTAAAAGGTCTCCAGTATTAGATTTCCTGCCCTCACATAGTAAAAGGTCTCCAGGATTAGATTTGCTGCCGTCACATAGTACAAGGTCTCCAGGAATAGGTTTGCTGCCCTCACATAGCATGAACAAACTCGGCATCACCACTTTATGCCTCCTTGTAGGTACATTGTGCCGATGCGTCCACTGTCGCATGTCCTTATACCAACCTTTTGTTGTTGTTAATGTAAGGGCGCATGTAAAATGAAGCGGTCGCACTGTTACCTTAGGGACATGTCTAACCAGTGTTATTATTAATCTAATGCCTCTAGTGATAAGATGCAATTAAACTGTGTTACAAATGGCACTCCTATTGTTTTCCCCAGTATGATAAGTAAGTTGCTCCTTTACGCTGCTGAGTGTCCTGCTGTCCCCACGGTCCCATGCCCTTAAACCAACTCTTTAGCTATTGTTGATTTACTGTGTCTGGTAAACAAGCAATGCCACCATTAAAGTAATCCCATATTTGAGGAATCTCATTGTTGATCGTAATGCTTCTGGTAACATGAAGCATTGCTGACGTTTTAAAATTTCTACTGTCCTTGCATGATTGCCATGAACATAATTAACATGCTTCTTTTCATTTTGTATATGTTTCGTATATTCTTATTGACCAGCAACTGTTTACTTCATATCTTTTTGTGCAGATAGGGATATCCATTTCACCTTGTTGCTATTGTGACCTTTTGGTGAACTGCACAAAATACCTTTTTTGGGAATGAGTGTCTTGTGAAGTTCAACTAAAATGTCACATGGGCAACATCCCTCAATTTTGGTGGAACTGCACAAAATGATGATTGGAGTTTCCAAAACCTCCGTCAAGTTCTACTGGTAATCTCGTGCAACATTTTATTAGCCTTTGCAAGATGGAGGCATCACTGTCACCACAATGGCACTTTATTTTAGTGGGACTGCACAAAAGGATAAGAAAATTATAGTTGCACCTTACATGAGCCGGACAGCCAACCTTAATGTTCCTCAATTTTAGTGCAACTACTAAAGAAGAACCTGCCAGCTCACAAGAGCAAGTACTTCTTGCTAGCTGAATGATGCAATCTTTGCTTCATTTCAGTTGAACTGCAGAAAAACGCGCATGAATTGAATCATGGAAGTCCAAGCAGACCTCATCCAAGTAGAGCTGGAGGTTGAATTCAAGGAGGCCGCTATTAAAGCGAAATCATGCTCTCATGTCTCCTTGTTTGTGTTGTGCAAACATGTTGTGCAAACAGGAATACTCAACTACAGATGTTGTGACGGTCAAGAGCATTCGCCAAGTTCTTCGATTGTATGACATGGCTAGCCAAGATGGATTTAATCCCGATATTCACTTTATCAAAAGGCTCTAATGGGTTGGTTCTGAATCTTGCAAGCTGGGAATCAGTGAGATGTGTAGGCATCTTAGTTGTACTTATTATTTGAATCTTATTTGTTGGTTCTGAATCTTGCAAGCTGGGAATCAATGAGATATGTAGGCATCTTTGTTGTACTTATTATTTGGATCTTATTTGTTGGTTCTGAATCTTGCAAGCTGGGAATCAGTGAGATGTGTAGGCATCTTAGTTGTACTTATTATTTGAATCTTATTTGTTGGTTCTGAATCTTGCAAGCTGGGAATCAATGAGATATGTAGGCATCTTTGTTGTACTTATTATTTGGATCTTATTTGTTGGTTCTGAATCTTGCAAGCTGGGAATCAATGAGATGTGTAGGCATCTTTGTTGTACTTATTATTTGGATCTTATTTGTTGGTTCTGAATCTTGCAAGCTGGGAAACACGGCATGATGATGCAGAGGACAACAACCATAACAAATAGTTCAAACTTGGTAGTATTATCTTTGTGAAAGTGCGACAAATGTGCTGATCGTGTGCGTCCTGAGAATAATAATTCTAATTGTTGTGCATGTTGATCATGTGGCACTGATAGAACGAGCGAATGCATTGCTTGTTTTAAGTATAAATTTCTATTAAAGCTAATTAAATTTAAGTAAAGTGACCACTAACTCCTATTATTACAGTACCAATACAGACCCACTCGTGAACCGATGTGTGGCTGAGGGTGCATCTTCTGTCGGGCGTGCAGCGGACGAGGGAGGGGTAGTAACTGTTGTCGCCTGTACACACTCAGCTTACTGTTGAATCCAGTTCCCCAAGAGCTGAAAAACGAACTGCTGCCGCCGCCTACACACTCTTTCAGTCGAAGAGACTCCAATGGCGATCCGAGGTGTGATCCTGCTGGATATGGACTTCAGCAAGGAGTTCCCCTTTGAGTTCGCCGTTCAGTCCTATGGCTGCACCAAGTTGAATGTGATGTACACCAACGATACGGACTCGGTGAAACTCTGCCTCGCCTTAGTCCTATGGATGCACCAAATTCTGGAGCATTCGCCCGTTTCATCGGCAGTGCCGACTGCACCTTCGCTACGGTGGAGAGAAGGAAGAATGTGACGATTCGGCCATCTGGTGCAACAAGCTTGTCGACATCCAGAAGCAATACAAGATCATCAGCAACGGGCAGGAGAAGGACTCCGTGGTTGACC
This sequence comes from Aegilops umbellulata, assembly GCA_032464435.1. Taxonomy (NCBI): domain Eukaryota; kingdom Viridiplantae; phylum Streptophyta; class Magnoliopsida; order Poales; family Poaceae; genus Aegilops; species Aegilops umbellulata. Next base: position 55,413,455 of record CP136055.1, read on the forward strand.
TCGCTGAGACCATCATCGACCCCTGATACGCCAACATGAAAGAAGATGACCTGAACACGTGGGAGGTACCTCTGAATCTAGCCTACATAACCTACGCGGCCAAGGATGCATACGCATGCTACGACATGTACAGGCAGATCTTGGACATGAGGGCGTGTCTGCCTCCCGTAACCGACGAGTACACGGACAACCGCAGCGTCATGATCAAGCGTGCTAGGAAGGTCTAGATGTTTTACTTTATCTGTTTATAAGTACCTTTATCATCTGAGTGTTTCATGCATTAGCCTATGTATCGTAATTATCTGTTTTGTCCGAAATATTTCTTTTAAGAACCCATTAACCTGATTGCTTTTTTAGTGGCTATTTGCTTACGTATGTAAACTAGTTCACTTGTCCGTAAAAAAAATAGTTCACTCGGTTGCCGTGCTTTGAATCTCCTTCCTCCCAACATATTCCCCTCCTCAGGTGGACCTAGCAGGTCTCTAAATTTTCTCCCACTTTCTTTTTCGATGTAAACTGAGTTTTCTCCCAGTACTTTCCCCTAGAACCAACTCAACTGTCCCACGTCTAGCCTAAAAAATAATAATACCCCACATACTATTAACTCATCAAATTAAAATGATATTTTATTTCGTAAGTTAAAAGTTCTTACAAAATAATAATAATAATTGTTTATATATAACTTGGCAAGTTAACTACTAGTGATTGCGTACATAAGATTGCAAAGATTTTACTGACGTGCAATCATGTGTTTATGTTTTTATAACATTTCTTCGTCTAGCCCAACATGATATTTTCACCCAGCCCAGCAAGTCCGCGGATTTAAAAAAAAATGCAAATGGGATTTAAATGGGTTGCATAGATGCTACATCATTGTTTCACCCAGCCCACCAAATGGACTAAAAAAACAAATGGATTGGCTGACATGTGGGCCAGTAGGTCGAAGCCTAACAAGGCGTTGGATTTACATCCAATGGTCGGCATTCTTCTTCAATCTCTCGTCTTCTTCCCCCAGCGCTGCCGGAACCGCCTGCTCCAGCCTTTGGCGTCTAGCAGCGTTGTTTTGCGCTCCTCAGCGAAACGCTACCCCGCCGACGGCCAGGCCATCCCTCCACTCCGCACCTCCTGTTATTCTCTGCCGAGTGTAGGCCCACCCCGCACCCGAACCAGTCAAGTTTCCCATTCCTCTCCGTCTGCGACTCCACTGCCGCGTCTTCCCCATCTCCGGGTCGTTCCAGTCTGGGCCCTCGCCGTCGTCCATCGCCTCGGTGCGCTCGGCTCGGCGTGGTCAACATATGAGAGTCATCGGAAGAGGACTGTACGTGGAGAGCCTGCCGACTAGGACCCACGAGGTCCATGGTCGCACGCAAGGAAATTTCCTCCTTATTACGCACTGTACGTGGGAAGGGCTTCTGTATTTCACAAAAAAAATGTTCCCCCCGCTGACAGGTCGGACCCACCAACTATATCTTCGCACGCAAGGAAGTGCCTCCTTATTACGCACAAAAAAATGAATACCCCCTGCTAGCTGGGACCCACCATAGTGGGTGGCTGACTTGTGGGCCTACTAAGTTGACGAGGACGGAGTGCTTTGTCAACTTAGTCAATATGAACGATTATAGCTCCAGTGACCGTACGATGTCCATCCAACGGCCAAAGTGCTTCTGCAACCTCTGGTCTTCTTGCTCCAGCCGCCCAAAGCAGCGCCGGTCGTGCCGCGTGCTCCTGCCTCTCGTGGCCAGCTGTGATGTCGCGGAGGCCTCACCGCCCCCTACTACTCCCACCGCTGGCCCAGGGTATCCCTCTACTCACCCACACCCCCTGTTATTCTACGGTGACGGCAGCCTCACGCCGCAGCCGAACCAGTGAACCCTCGTACTCCTCTCCACGAGGGCATCCACTGCCGCGTCTTCCCCGGCTCCGCGTCGTCCCCTTCCTAGGCCTCGCCGTCGTCCACCGCCTTGGTGCTCTCGGCGCGGCGTGGTCAATGTGGTCAACGACTGACTTCCATCGGAAGAGTACTATATGTGGAGAGGCTGACAGCTGGGTCTACGGCCACAGCCCAGTTTTTTTTGTGATTTTCCAAGTAAGTCGTTTTGTCAGGCCTGTTGGGCTACAAATCTTTCATGATGAGGAGAGCTTTCATTCGGCTGGCCGAGAAAATGGCCCATCAGTAATCAGAAATGAGATGTACATTTTTAAAACACATCAAACCGGCAATTAGTTTCAAATATCTTTTTTTTCATTTCGAGATTTTAAATTACATTAATTTTTATGCGTGGAGAATTTGTTGGATTTTATATTGATATACATTTATTTTTAAAATCAGTTTGAATGTGAGTCAAAATTTCGGGATTAAAACAGTTCGGACCGCGCCGAAATATGCTAAATTTCGTATAATTTTTTAACCGTGGCCACAATATGGGCTGTAATGCTAACAAAAAGAATATGGGCTCCAAAAAAACCTTAATAATTAGCAAATGGGCTGTAAATTATTAGAAATAAGGGTTAATTATCCTTTTGCCCTCAGTGGTGTCTCTGTGCTCATTTTTGCCCTCAGATGCAAATTGTGCTCAGTTTTGCCCCTAGTCCATGCACAGCTACTATGACGAGGCCAAACGGCCATATTTGAGTTCATTCCGTCCGCCAGCGTTAAGTTGTGGGTCCGGAGCTTACACGTGGGACCGCGTGGACGTGGGTCCGGAGCTTACACGTGGGACCACGTGGACGTGGGTCCGGAGCTGACATGTAGGCCCATGCAACTAAATCCCCAAATCATTCGTAGCTCACTCTGCCCATCCGCTTCCCCGCCGGCCGGCTGACCTGCGCCGCCGCCGGCACTTGCGCCGCGGCCAGGACCTGCCCCGCCACCAGTTGCGTGCCTACTCCACCGCTACCTTTCTGCGCTTACGCTCCACGGCTGCCTCGACGCCCGCCACCTTCCTGCGACGCCACGGGTGGGGCGCCCGCCACCTGCTCGACCCGCGGCGCGGCCTCCTTCCGTGCGCCCGGCCAGAGCGCTCAAAGGTGGGGGGCTGCTAGAGCTATTTGAACTAGGAGGAAGAACCGTTGGCCAAAATGGAGAGCAGCGGCGACGGCGAGGCAGGCATCGGGCCGGAGATCCGCCGCGTCCACGACTGGGTTCCCGAGGGGTAAGTCTCGCCTCCTGTTTAGATTGAGCTTAGTTGTGCATTAGAACACTCGACTCGAGTAGGTTTGCCCAATTAGTGTGCTGATTGCGTCTCTGTTTTTCGCCGGTTAGGATGGAGTTGCGGTTTGCTTTCTTGATGCACATTAGAAGGGACCGGTACACGTTCGATGCAAAGGATCAGAAGAAATACCAAGGAGGTTTTGATTATCGGTTGCCAATGGCTAGTAATTGGAGTTTCAGACAATTTGGGGAGGTAATTTGTAGCCAATATCCTTGGGGTTTGCATGATGAAGTGGTATACAAATACTATGAAGGGGAAAAGAAATGGGTGACAATTAGTAATGATGAAGAGCTAGCTACCATGTTTGTTAGGCATAAAGAGAAAGATAATTTTCATGTGACGCTGCAAGTTGATGTGCTTGAGTAGGCATTTGGACCTAGGATGACGGGTGCAACATCTCGGGGAGAACCAAGTCGTCGTAATGGCATCTCTAGCCAGAACAGTTTAGTTGGTGTACGGCGACGTGGTGGCTCGACAAGTGTGGGCAACAGCAGTAGGGTCCCCCTTGAAGTGGAGCATGATGACTACAATTCTGGGGTTGATGAGGAGAAGCTATATTCTGATGTTATTCGGAATTTACGACGGGCACCTCGGGCTGATAACCAAGATGAGGCTCACAATGCAGTCCGTGTGGATGATGACGTGGTGGGTGAGGACGAAGACCTTGCAGCTGTTGAATGGGACCCTTTGAACCCTAATTTGGAAGAAGGTACAGTTTTTGCATCCATGAATGAGTGTAGAAATGCACTTGTGACATACTGCATCAAGGTAGAACGTACTTTCAAAGTTGACAAGAGCGATCAAGTACGTTACAGAGTGCACTGTCCAACTGAGGGTTGTCCATCGAGGCTGCTCGCATCTAAAATGCGAAATAGCACTAATGTTCAGGTCAAAGTGAACCCTTTTAAGCACACATGCCAGGAATCAACCCTTAGGAAGGATACAATCAGTAGAGCCAAGTCAAGATGGGTGGCAGAAGAAGTAAAGAAGTGGGTGAAAGAAAACCAGCAAGTGGGTCCAAAGGAATTGCAGAAGAACATCAAAGATAAATTCAAGATAGATTTACCATACATGAGGTTGTTCAATGGTAGACAACAGGCTATGGATTCTATGTATGGTAACTAGCAGGAAAGCTTTCAATTGTTGTATTCATTCAAAGGTGAAGTGGAGAGGACAAGCCCAGGTAGTATTGTAGATATTGATCACCACACCGTGGAGTACACATTCAGGGGAGTGACAAAGACCAAGGAATGCTTTAGGAGGGTTTTTGTCTGCTTTGAGGCTTGTCGCCGGGGTTTTTTGGCAGGTTGCAGGCCTTATTTGGCTATTGATGCCACTTTTCTCACAGGGAGGTTTAAAGGACAGTTAGTAGCTGCTTGTGTAGTTGATGCACACAGTTTTGTATTTCCAGTTGCCTACGGTGTGCTGGAGACAGAGTCTGAGGAGAGTTGGACATGGTTTTTGCATAATCTGCGCCGGGCTATTGCACATCCCAATGGGTTGGTCATTCATACAGATGCCTGCAAAGGTTTAGAAGTGGCCGTGGACAATGTGTTCCCTGGAGTAGAGCATAGGGAATGCATGCGTCACCTTGCTGCAAATTTCATGAAGAAATTCAAAGGAAAGGTGTATACTGACAATTTATGGCCAGCATCTTTGACTTGCAGTGTGAAGAAGCACAACTACCACTTGAGGCAGTTATACATGAATCCCAAAGTGAAAGAATACTTGGAAACACACCACTCCAAGTTATGGGCCAGAAGCCAATTCAGTGAAGTGAGCAAAGTTGACTATGTGCACAATAATCTAGCAGAGTCTTTCAACTCAACGATCCGAAAACTAAAGGGTCATTATGTGGTGGATTTGCTGGACAGGATAAGGATAGAATACATGCAGAAATTTCATTATCGTGCAGGAATAGCCGAGGCAAAATTCATGGGCCACATTATCATCCCTGCCGTGATGAATGAGCTGATGCAGAAAACAACAGGCTTGGAAATGAACATGACTCTTTGCTCGGGTACCACAGCAGAGATATCATATTTGGATAAAGAGAAGAGGGAATGGAGATATCTAGTGGATTTAGAATCTAGAACTTGAGTTGTAGGCAATGGCAGATAACTGGGTTGCCATGCATTCATGCCTTGTTTTTCATCACTTCTCTCCCTGGTCCAGCAGGGAACATTCAGCAGTATGTGCATGATTACTACTCTGTTGCAAGGTTCAAAGCCACATATGCTTATGCCTTGCCTGCTATGGAGGGAAAACAACAATGGGACATGGTGGACCCTGGATTCAAGCTTTGCGCTCCAGTTCTGAAAAGAGCAGCAGGTAGACCAAGGAAGAGTCGAATCAGACCTCGCAGCGAAGGAGCTGGACTTGGAGCGAGGAAGCGTAGGTGCACAAGATGTGGTGGGTCTGGTCATTTCGGTAAGTATTGTGATAACACAGTAGATCCAGCGTTCGGAGAGAGTTTCGATGAAGGCTTCGATGAAAGTGATCATGGTGATCCAAGTGAGGCTCCAAATAGTGATCATGGTGATCCAAGTGAGGCTCCAAATGATGATCATGGTGATCCAAGTGAGGCTCCAAATGATGATGTTGGTGATCCAAGTGAGGCTCCAAATGATGATGCAAGTGAGGCTCTAAATGGTGACCAACCTTCTGTTGTTGTGAGTTCTGCTAGGTATGTAAGTCTTGCAAGGGTCAAATACTACTGTACATTTATGGGTCACTTGACATGATCTCATTACCCTTTATGTTTTGCACAGCTCTATGATAGGTTTGAAGAAGACGCACAAGGTACCGACAACCAAGAGGAGAAGAGAAGAAGCAATGAGCACAAGGTGCACGAGGAGCAAAGTGATGGCAAGAAGCTCAAGGAACAGACAGAAGCCCGAACGCTATATGTGAATAATTATGAAACATTATGAATAATGTTGTATTTCTGTTGGATGATGTTAGAACTATGTTTGACATGATGGTTAAATCTGTTGGATGATGTTTGAATGAGCACATGGTTTTTCCTTTTTTTGATTTTTTTGAATTTTGTTTTGCTCTTTTGAATTCTGGTCAAACCTAACTTTGACCAAGATTTAAACAAGTCTAAAACATCAAAATGAAGAACTAAGCCTGGATCCTTCTTAGTCAATCCAAAATGAAGCTATGGTGAGGTTTTTGAAATTTTCATGAAAAATGTGCTAAAATGAGGGTCCAAAGGTAGGGTAAACGGCCTCATCTCTAAGCAAGGTTTTTTTCGACCTTGTCTAAATCAGCCAAATAACTTTCCTAAACATATATTCTATATATACGGACTATGTGCGCTAGTTTTTCCATTTTTTGATTTTTTTGAATTTTGTTTTGCTCATTTGAATTCTGGTCAAACCTAACTTTGACCAAGATTTAAAGAAGTCTAAAACATCAAAATGAAGAACTAAGCCTGGATCCTTCTTAGTCAATCCAAAATGAAGCTGTGGTGAGGTTTTTCGAAATTTTCATGTTTATTTCCCCAAAACACTTCTCTTCACTTCATACATAAGAGTTTGAGATACTCGAGATATCATACAATACACATGAACTTATCGTTTAAATGTATGTAAACCTTGTTTATCAACTTAAATCGTTAGTATATGACATAAGAAGACTATGTGCGCAGGTTTTTTATTTTTCTGATTTTTATTTAATTTATTATGCTCATTTGAAATCTGGTCAAACATAGCTTTGACTGCTCCAAACCCCTCCCAAACCCCGCTAACCCTAGCGCTGAACCAGGACCGTTCATCTAACCCTAGCGCTGAACAAGGGCCGTCGATCTAACCCTTCTAGAAGGAATCTGTGGGGAGGAGGGGCGCGATCCGCGAGATGCAATCTGATTGGCTGGGAGATTCTTTTTTTTAAACAAATATCGGGCGCGCTGGATGGACCGTTGGGCCGTCTCATTGTCTGGGCCTGAGACCTCACTAAATAGCCCGTCTCAGCCTTTCCAGGCCTTGCATGCATGCATGGGAGGCGGCGACGTGCATAGGCTGCGACGTGGGTTTGCATGCGCGGGAGGCTGCGACGTGCATGCATGCGAGCGAGGCGTGCTAGGCTAGCGAGGCCAGCCAGGTGGTTCAACGAGTCAGATGCACCGTCCGGTCAAAGAGCTATGCAGTGATTCAAATGCACGCACGCGCCCCATGCATGCATCGTTTTTGTGCAAAACTTTAAGAGTGCAAAGCGTAACGGATACACACACGCGTTCGGATTCACACATGCAGCGTTCTCACCCTTTCTCTCTTCCTCTCCCACCCACAGGCCTATAAATGGGGTGCATATCTTCCTCTCCCACCCATAAGCCAGATCCGATCCATTATCTCCAACTTCAAACACCCAGTCGACCGAGCCCTCCCCAAGCGAGACCATGCAGTTCAACGGGTCGACCTTCAGCCGTCCGCCTGTAGTGCCGGAGCACCGGGCGTGCTCGTGGAGAGGGAGCTCCGCGTGTGGGCCTTTTCAAGGTGGAGGGGTTCCGTCGAACTCACCCGCGCCTTCCTCAGAGCCGGCTATGCCCACCTCCCACGGGGCTCGCCGAGGATGTTCACCCTCAACGAGGTTCGTGACCGCGGCGGCATCCTCCTACTGCTCATGGTCACCTTCACTAATCCGTTTGACGCGCGCGAGCTCCTCGGCAAGTCTTTTGGTGCGGCTGCGAGGCCATCTTCTTCACCGTCTACAACATCTTCACGAACTACGAGAACATCTTCCCCACTCCAGGCGGGATGCACTCCCTTCCCTACGACGACAAGGAGGAGGTGTGAAGATGAAGAGGGTGTTGAAGGGGCGCGCGCGGCCAAAGTGGAAGGAGGAGATCAAGATGAAGACTGATTCGTTTTTTATTTGTTGCTTTTCTATATCGTGTCATGTTTCGTCATGTGTCCGTGAACTGCTTTTCTATAACGTATTATTGTAATGGTACTTGTTGCATCTTATCTAAGTTATTTATTATGGTTTATTATGTGTGTTAAAAAATGTCCGTGCCCAAGCATATAATTTCTTCCCTAAACCAAGTCATGAAGCTTGTGGTTGTCATTCAAAAGAGGGGGTGAGAAGCCCTCCGTTTTATTCAAAAAAATAAGTCATGAACTAACATGCAAATTTATTCCGTTTAAATCCTAAACTAAGTGCCACTCTAACACTAAACCAAGTGCCACTCTAACCTAAACCAAGTGGCAGTGCAAACATATGTTTTCAACCTTCCAACCCTCCAAAATTTTAGTGCAAAACAAAGGAAAACCACTCTCACGCGTGTGCAAACATTCACGGTCTCACTTTTTTTTGACAAATTTCACAGTCTCACTATGTATACATTTCTTCCCTACCCATGTCAAACTCTTGCCATCTGTCCTAGCGGTTACCAGCGTAGGCCTAAACACCACAAACCCACGCGGTCTTGGGTTCGAGTCCCCAGCCGCACCAATTTTTTGTGCATTTTTCACCCTTCATTTTTTGACAAATTTCACAATATCACTATGTATACATTGCTTCCCTACCCATGTCAAACTCTGGAATAATTGTTTGGCTCTGGAATAATTCATTAGCTGCATTTCATTGATCAAAAGTTTCTGAATTCTTCATTTCTTCTCCTTTTTTTCAACTTATTTAAATGTTGGTCACTTCTTCTCTTTTTTTCAACATTTAAACAACTTTGACCAACATTTAAACTATGTGAATTTCTCATACAATTTCAAGATTACAAATTCCTCCATAACTCATGCCTTTCCATACATTTTCAACATTACAACCAGTGCGATTACCATACCTACAATTGCCCAAAAGTATTTGCAAATGGGTATTGGTAGTGCTTGATCTTCAAGCTTCGTAACCTTCTTCTTCAACTGTTGGAAATATGCCCTAGAGGCAATAATAAAAGCATTATTATTATATTTCCTTGTTCATGATAATTGTCTTTTATTCATGCTATAATTGTGTTATCCGGAAATCGTAATACATGTGTGAATACTTAGACACCAACATGTCCCTAGTATGCCTCTAGTTGACTAGCTCGTTGATCAATAGATAGTCATGGTTTCCTGGATATGGACATTGGATGTCATTGATAACGAGATCACATCATTAGGAGAATGATGTGATGGACAAGACCCAATCCTAAGCATAGCACAAGATCGTGTAGTTCGTTTTGCTAGAGCTTTTCCATGTCAAGTATCTTTTCCTTAGACCATGAGATCGTGTAACTCCCGGATACCGTAGGAGTACTTTGGGTGTACAAAACATCACAACGTAACTGGGTGACCATAAAGGTGCACTACAGGTATCTCCGAAAGTGTCTGTTGGGTTGACACGGATCGAGACTGGGATTTGTCACTCCGTATGACGGAGAGGTATCTCTGGGCCCACTCGGTAATGCATCATCATAATGAGCTCAAAGTGGCCAAGTGTTTGGTCACGGGATCATGCATTACGGTATGAGTAAAGTGACTTGCCGGTAACGAGACTGAACAAGGTATTGGGATACCGACGATCGAGTCTCGGGCAAGTAACGTACCGATTGACAAAGAGAATTGTATACGGGGTTGCTTGAATCCTCGACATCGTGGTTCATCCGATGACATCATCGAGGAGCATGTGGGAGCCAACATGGGTATCCAGATCCCGCTGTTGGTTATTGATCGGAGAGTCGTCTCGGTCATGTCTGCATGTCTCCCGAACCCGTAGGGTCTACACACTTAATGTTCGGTGACACTAGGGTTATTAGGAAGATTTGTATGTGATTACCGAATGTTGTTCGGAGTCCCGGATGAGATCCCGGACGTCACGAGGAGTTCCGGAATGGTCCGGAGGTGAAGATTTATATATGGGAAGTTGTCATACGGACACCGGAAAGTTTCGGAGGCATATCGGTATTGTACCGGGGCCACCGGAAAGGTTTCGGAGGTCCACCGGGAGGGGCCAGCCCTCTCGGAGGGCCTCATGGGCCACAAGGGGCAGGAAACCAGCCCCTGGAGGGATGGGCACGCCCCCCTCCCTTGGGCCTATGCGCCTAGGGTTTGGGGGGAAACCCTAGTGGGGGCGCCCCCTTTGCTTGGGGGGCAAGCCCCCCTCCTTAGCCGCCGGCCCCCCTCTAGATCTCATCTAGAGGGGCCGGCCCCCCTTGCCCCTTCCCCTATAAATAGTGGGGGTGAGGGGAGGGCAGCAAGACACACCAAGGTGCAGCCCCTCCCCTCCCCAACACCTCTCCTCCTCCGTCACACGCTTGGCGAAGCCCTGCCGGAGTACTGCTTCTCCACCACCACCACCACGCCGTCGTGCTGCTGTTGGAGTCTTCTTCCTCAACCTCTCCTTCCCCTGGCTGGATCAAGAAGGAGGAGACGTCGTTCGTCCCGTACGTGTGTTGAACGCGGAGGTGCTGTCTGTTCGGCACTTGGTCATCGGTGATCTGAATCACGGCGAGTACGACTCCATCATCACCGTTCCCTTGAACGCTTCCGCACACGATCTACAAGTGGTATGTAGATGCAATCTCTCTCCCATGACTCGTTGCTTAGATGAACTCATAGATGGATCTTGGTGAAACCGTAGGAAAATTTTAATTTTCTACAACGTTCCCCAACATCAACATCCTTAGCTCAACAGCTAGCTCTCTGTCAGTGCTTGCTTCGCCCTCCATCTCTTCTTCCGGAGCTCGTGCTGCGGCCACTGTGGTTTGGGGCAGCATGCGCAACCATTCGCCATGCTCTTCTTGCAGTTCATTTATCAGAGTCTTAGCCAGAGCATCGACCCAAAGAAAGAAGCATGTCACCTGCATGAACACGGAACAGATCAACCGATTGCACAAAGATCCCGACCACGAAAATGGTGCAATTGCATCGATTCTTACCCCATTCTCGCTGCACACGTAGAACGGACGATTGTGGTTCCTCGGTGTGTGAGAAACCCTCCGATCAACGCTCGCCCGGCACCGCGGACAGACGAAGACAGGCATCTCCACACGCGCCCGGCTCTGCATCCGCGAGGTGGTGCGGGAGCTTGCGGAAGACATGGAGCTCGGAGCCGAACGGGATCTCAACGCCGCCGCGCCCTCCACAGCTAGCTTCCCACCGCCGTCGTGCTCTCGCTCTCTCGCCGTGGTCAGCGTCGTGCTCTCTGTCGCCGTGGTCACCGCCGCTGTCGCCCGCTAATATAGCACACCCGCAACGGCTCTATGCTCAATGGCTCTCTGCTGGGTCCCGCAAGCCACGCGTGCAACGGTCTGAAGGCCGTGCTCTCTGCCGCCTGGTCCCACCTGTAAGGCCGAGTCAAAACGTTGACCTGACGGAGACGCCAAAGTTCATAGAACAAGTCAGTGCGCACAGACTAGGGGCAAAACTGAGCACAATTTGCATCTGAGGGCAAAACTGAGCAGACGGACACCACTAAGGGCAAAAGGATAATTAACCCTAGAAATAATGGCAGATGGGTTGTATGCTGTTTTCCACAGATTTGAGGCTTTCCTTAAAAAAAGGTTGACGCACAAGCAGTGACTGTTGGATGGCCATCCAACGGCCGTCGTGCTTCTTCAATCTCTGCTCTTCCTGCTACAGACGCTCAAACAAGCGCCAGTGGGAGTGCCTGGTCCCTCCTCCCCGCGGCCGGCTTTGCTGCCGCGCAGTCCTCACCGCCCCACCGTACTCCCATTGCTGGCCTAGCCATCCCTCTACTCACCCACACCTGCTGTTATTCTCCGGCGACGGCAGATGAACCAGTAAACCCTCGTACAGACGTACTCCCCTCCGCATGGGAAACAACTGCCGAGTCTTCCCTGCCTCCGTGTCGTTCCCTTCCTAGGCCTCACCGTCGTCCACCGCCCTGGTGCTCTCGGCGCGGCCTGGTCAACATGGTCAACGACCGACATGCATCTGAAGTGGACTATACGTGGAGAGGCCGACAGCTGGGTCCATGGCCGCACGCAAGGAAATGCCTCCTTATTACGCGCAAATTAATGATTCCTCCACCTGACATCAGGGACCCACCAAAAGGGCCTCTGTATTTTGCGAAAAAAATGTTACCACCGCTGACAGCTCGGATCCGCCAGCTATATCTTTGCACGCAGGGAAGTGCCTCCTTATTACGCACAAAAAAATGAATACTCCCCTATTAGCTGGGACCCAGTATAGTGGCAAGCTGACTTGTGGGCCTACTAAGTTGACGGGGACGGAGGGCTTTTTCAACTTAGTCAATATGCACGATTCTAGCTCCAGTGACCGTACCATGTCCATCCAACGGCCATAGTGCTTGTTCAACCTGTGGTCTTCTTGCTCCAGCCGCCCAAACCAGCGTCGGTAGTGCCTCGTGCTCCTGCCTCCCGTGGCCGGATGTGATGCGGCGGAGGCCTCACCGCCCCCTACTACCCACACCGCTCGCCAGGCCATCCCTCTACTCACCCACACCCCCTGTTATTCTGCGGCGACGACAGCCTCACACCGCAGCGAACCAGTGAACCCTCGTACTCCGCTACGTGTGGGCATCCACTGCCGCATCTTCCCCATCTCCGCGTCGTCCCCTTCTTGGGCCTCGCCGTCGTCCACCGCCCTGGTGCTCTCGGCGCGACGTGGTCAACGTGGTCAAGGAACGACTTCCATCGGATGTGGACTATACATGGAGAGGCTGACAGCTGGACCCGCGGGCGCAGCAAGGAAGTGGCTCCTTATTACGTGCAAAATAATTATTCCTCCACCTCACAGCGGGGACCCACCGGAGGGGCCACCGTTTTTCGCAAAAAAACGTTTTCCCCTGACTGCTGGGACCCACCAGCTACATCTTCGCACGCAAGGAAGTGCCTAACAGTCGGGACCCACCTGGTCGAAGCGTACGTAGCGTTGTCATTCTGGTCGCGAACGTGTATGTACATACTGGTCGATGTAGAGGCGCGCATGTATCGTAGTAGAGGCGCGCACGTGTCGTAGTAGAGGCGCGCACGTAGCATGTACACGCACGTACAGCGGCCAGGGTGCAAGAAAGAAAATACGGCCATGTATGTGTACATACGGGCAGGGTCTCGAACGCCTACTCGTGCATACGTACGGCCAGGGCTCGTGTACATGGCTGGGTCGGAACGGAGAAACAGCGTCGTCGTCGTGTTCATGGGGAGGCAACGGAATGCGTTGTGTTCATGGGGAGGCAACGGAATGCGTCGTGTTCATCAGGAGGCAAGGGAACGCGTGGGAGCTAACCGGCTGGGTCGGAACGGAATGTGTGGTCGTGTTCATCGGGAGGGCTTGGACGGAACATGCGATGGAAGCGAGGCCTGGCATACTGCACAACAGAGGAAACGGACCTCCTACGTTCGGAACGGGGTCCTGTTGATCGGGAGGGGTCTCGCATACCGCAAAACAGAGGAAACGGACCTCCTACAGTCGAAACGAGGGTCCTGTTGATCGAGAGGGGTGTGACGTACCGCAAAATGGATGAAATGGACCTCCTACGGTCGAAACAGGGGCCCTGTTCATCGGGAGGGGTGTGGCGTACCGCAAAACGGGACTCCATGGGATACTATTCATCTCCACCGTCAACCTCCTCCAGCCTCCACGGGCTACCGTCGACCTCCTCCAGCCTCCATGGGCTCCTGTTCATCCAGCCTCCATCGCGCGCTACTCCACTGGCTACTGTTCATCCTCCCCTCCACCCTCTACTGTTCATCCAGCCCTCCACACCACGGGGTCCTGTTCAACCACCCCTCCACGGGCACCCCTCCACCGTCTACTGTTCATCCAGCCCTCCACAACATGGGGTCCTTTTCAACCACCCCTCCACGGGCAACCCTCCACCGTCTACTATTCATCCAGCCCTCCACCACACCACGGAGTCCTCTTCATCTAGAGGCAACGCCACCGCTCACTATTCATCCAACCCCCCCCCCCCCCCCCGCAACACTCACTGTTCATCCCAAAGGCAGCATCGATCGGCTTCAGTTAGCAGCCGTAGCGAAGGAATCGCTCGATCAGGTTCAGTTAACAGTGATCGATCGATCGGTCGGGTTCAGTAACGCGTAGCCTGAAGTGTAATCGCTCGGGTTCAGTTAGAGCCCAACGCCTTGCTCGGGTTCAGTTAGAGCCAACGCCTCGCACACACGCGCGTACGTGTACGAGAGAAACGTGCATCGCTCGGCCCCCGACCTCCCACCGTAACCGGGAACTCCCCGAAATTTTCCTCCCCCTCGCTTCTACCATGGTTTTTTCCGTCATGGACGGCCCAAAGAATGTCATGCAGCTGCGTCTCCGGCCCGCCCAGGACGAAAAGCCCATTTTCTTTCATGATTTTTTGTCATAGAAGTAGGATCCCACCACATCTAGGATGATACCGGGTTTTGTCACAATTATCGTCATAGAAGTGTCATCTGTATGACAGAAAAAAAATTGTTCGGCCCAAAATGTCACGGATATGTCTTTTTTTTGTAGTGGGAATGGCCTGGCCTGAAATGGTGTAGGGTGGGGCGGTGTGGCCTGTGCAGCACCATAGCCGGCCACGGGAGGCGGGAGCAGGCAGTCCCACCGGTGCTGGTTTGGGCGGCTGGAGCAAGAAGATCAGATATTGAAGAACCAACACGGCTGTCGGTGTCAAAACCGACGGATCTCGGGTAGGGGGTCCCGAACTGTGCGTCAAGGTCGGATGGTAACAGGAGACAAGGGACACTTTATTTTACCCAGGTTCGGGCCCTCTCGATGGAGGTAAAACCCTACTCCTGCTAGATTAATATTGATGATATGGGTAGTACAAGAGTAGATCTACCACGAGATCAAGGAGGCTAAACCCTAGAAGCTAGCCTACGGTATGATTGTGTATGATGATGGTTGTCCTACAGACTACAACCCTCCGGTTTATATAGACACCGGATAGGGTTAGGGTTACACAGAGTCGGTTACAATGGTAGGAGATCTTGAATATTTGCACGCCTAGCTTTCCTTCCACGCCAAGAAAAGATCCTTCCGGACACGGGACGAAGTCTTCAATCTTGTATCTTCATAGTCCTGGAGTCTGGCTGAAGGTATAGTCCGGCTATCCGAACACCCCCTAATCCAGGACTCCCTCAGTAGCCCCTGAACCAGGCTTCAATGACGACGAGTCCGGCGCATAAATTGTCTTTGGCATTGCAAGGCGGGTTCCTCCTCCAAGTTCTTCAAGAAGATTATAAACACCAAAAATAGTGTCCAGCTCTACAAAATAAGTTTCCACATATTGCCATATGGATAATAATATTAACACAAATCAAATCTGCTAACGTATTCCGCAGTGCGTCATAACACTGCGACCAAGCCCTCTATATAAATTGTTTTCGTTGTTCCACCTCAGCACGTTTAGCGAGGTGGTTTTCTTGGCACGTCTTGTCAAAGCAGAGATTGTGTGCCCCTTTTAACGGGATTCTCATTAATACGGACGTGGGTAACCCAACCGTGCCCGTTAGCATGTCTTGCCTTAATTAAAGGCTAGTCCAAGACGGTTACGGGGAGGGCTCTTGGTATTCTGCCTCTTATAAAGAGACCAAGACCCTACTCCCCTCTTCTGTTCTCAAAACGAACTCGCCCGTCGCCTTGAGTTCCAACACCCTAGGCTTCCAGATTCCAGGCGCATCGGACCTTCGACAATGTTCGGCTCCGACCTCCAAGGCCGATGGATGCCCTCCTCTGTTACGGAGGAGGACGTATCAAGGTTGAGGGAAGCTAGATTCCTGACCAGCGAGATTCCGCACAGGTTGCCTGTTCAAGGACAGGTGATCCCTAGCCCTCAGCCCGGTGAGAGCATGGTATTCATATCCCACTTCCTTCAGGGATTAGGCTTCCCAATGGATCCCTTTGTAAGGGGGCTGATGTTTTTATTATGGGCTGGAATTCCACGACCTAGCTCCTGAGTCCATCCTCCATATCTCCTCATTCATAGTTGTGTGCGAAGCGTTCCTCCGTGTTACCCCTCACTTCGGATTATGGCTCAAGATCTTCAAAGTAGAACCGAAGATAATCGAGGGGCGCCACGCAGAGTGCGGAGGCGCTGCTATAAAAAGAAATACCGACGCTCCATGGCCCGAGGGCGCTTTTCAAGAGGAGCTTGGCTTATGGCAACAGGAGTGGTTCTATATCACCGCTCCTCGGGGCACCGCATGGGTGGCGCCTCCTGCCTTTCGCTCGGGTCCCGAACCACGGCTAGAATCGTGGATCAACACATGGTTGGATCGGGGCTTGCCCAAAGACGTACCTCTGCTGCAGGGCCGCATTAAGGATCTCTTGGAAGGAGACCTCAACCTGGTCAAGGTGACACAAGTCATGCTGATTTGCCGGACACTGCCCGGCCAACGTCGCCCCCTTCGCTTATGGGAGTTCAATCCAGAGGGACCGCGAGCTCTCCTGAATTTTATGGGCGTGACGCCCACGGAGATGTATAAACTGTTCTTCTGATCACAAGAAGTGAGTCCCGATTTGACCGAGGATGTGGGTTTAAGCCGCAATCGCCCGGATACTCAAGTAAGTGACCTTGTGCCCGGACCTTCTATCCGCATTATTAACACTCTTTTTAATAGCACTTCTCCTTTTAAGCAGGAGTGGATAGCGAAGGCGAAGCTGATCCGGTGTCCGGGTCCCCTTCCCGAAACCAGGCTAGATCCCGTACTAGTCAAGATGCTAGAGGTAGTGCCTTTGAAGGGAAATAAGGGGGCGGACAAGGAAACCATGGCCTCTTCGAAAGAGGCCATTCCGAAGGGGGGAATCGATAATTCCCCTCCTAAGGGAAAGAAAAGGGCCGCTTCTGATGACCCGGAAACCATAGCTTCGAAGCGGGGGAAAGAATCCTCGTCAGAGGGCCCGACGCCGGGGAGCCCCTCGGCCGAACTAAACCCTCAAAGAGAACAACTCTCCAGCGAGCCGTAAGTAGAAGAAGAGTTATTCTTTTAACAGAAATCCTTGATTTATATCTGAGAAGTTTTAACCGAAACCTTACTTTGTAGTTCGGACCTCAGCCCTTCTCAGCAGAACTCGTCCTCGGGGGATCTTCTTTCGGAGATGATGGAGAGCGGAACGCCTCCTCCTTCTGTATCGCCTAGCAAGGCGGGCGACGCTGAAGTATCGTCGCGGGGGATTTCTTCGGATCCGCCGGGGGCGGAAGGTGGCCATGCGGCCCCCCGAGGTTTTCCACGTCCGGCCTTTGAGGGAGGCCATGGGACGAGTCCGGCACCATCTGGTGCTTGGCCGGAGGAGCTAAAGATTCTGCTGGGGCGATCCTCTGTCTCAGAGGAGCATCGTGCGTTGATGAACACGGTGATTGAAAAGATTTCATTCGCAGAAAGCGGATTGCACGAGGCCGTCAAGAGTTTACTGGCAGGCCTTGAGGTACGTTTTAAATAACGTATATTTGTATTAGTTGTACATAAGTAAAGTGCGTCCTGTGTAGATAGTAGCCCTTGAGACTCTGTGCGTCGTAAAAATGTACGGCACGCAGAGGATCTTCATCCCAGGTCCTTTAAGTGGCACCTTTATATGTAGGTGGCTGATTGTCCGGAGTCAAGCCGGACTCGTGAATTTGCCGAACTGAAGCGACAACTTGATGAGGCAGAAGCCGACATCGTGCTTGTTAAGAAGCGGCTTGATGATGCTCAAGGTATTGAAATAATTGGGCGATTGTTAGTAAGAGGAGCTTTATGTCAATATCTTACCGTGTGTATGCTTGACGCAGATGGTGCGGCCGCCGTGGAAGGTCTTAGGGCCGAACTCGCCCGAGCGAAGGAACAAGCCAGAAAAAGCGATGCGGCTGCCGTGAAAGCCCTTGAAGAGCTGAAAGCCGAACAGGCTGCCCATTGCCGAAGCAAGGAGGAGATGGCCGATATGGCCGTAAAGTTAAAAAGTGCTACTGACCGTTGCAAGCTTCTTGAAGAAGAAGGTTGGGCGAGGCAAACGAGGTTAGAGAAGGTTGTTGCTGATGCCAAGGACGCCCGCTCTATAATGAGAGCGGCAAGGGAAGAGCTGCATCAAGCCGGACAAATTGCGGATGGAAAACCCTTCTTGCTGCGGAGAAATTTTTGTGATCCGAAGTTTGCCCCGTTAGACCGGACCTGGAGTGCAGAGGACACCTATCTGGATTTGGCGGCTAGTGCTGCTGATGCGACCAAACACTTTCAAGATAAGAAGGGTCATGAAGTGGAGAAGCTCTTCTGGTCACAATTCAAAAATCCAGAGCGTCCACTAGCAGTGGACGATCGCCTGGCCCAATGGGCCGAACTGAATAGGTTGTCCGGACTCGCCATGAAGTATGTCATGGATCGTCTGTGTCCGGGGGGATCGAAGCCGAAGAGTTATTTCAGCTTGGTGCAGCAATTTCTCGACGTGGTGCCACGTATCGATGCTATGAAGAGGTCAGCATGCATAGAGGGCGCTCGGCTGGCTCTTGCCCGTGTCAAGACATACTGGGCAGATATGGAGCCCACCGTTGTTGCGTCCCGGGATTCGGATAAAAGCCGAATACCTTCCGAGCACTATTTTGAGGAAGTCCTCGAAGGCGCTCACATAATAGAGACGCAGTGCTCGAAGGATGCTATATTATGATAGCATATGTAATCATAAAACAGTATTTTGATAAATTGTAGTGGCATATTTTAGACTTGTGCCTTCAAGTATTAGGAACACCTCCTGTGCGGCCGTTTAAATATGTAAATTCTGAAAGATTGCAGTCGTTGGCTTCAGCCCCCACGCACATAGTGCGGGGGTGCGCGCAGAAGACGCATTTTCACACTTAACCCAACGTCTTGGTCCTACAAAGGAGGTGATAGCGCAGCGGGCTAGGCAACCGGACTATAATGCTTTAATACTTTCACTTAGCCATAGGAGCTTGACAATGGGACTCTTTAGGTAGCCCCTTAGTGGCGACTGCGTTTACCTGAATTCAGGGCGCATACGTGCCTGGCCCTTCGTCAAAACGGAGGAATCCGATAAATTCCTATAGGTCATCGAGTGGCGACTAGTCTCGCGATACATCATGACAGTCACTTTTCGGCTTTCTCTATTGAGGTGCTCGCCCGGCCGAACCGGGGCACAATCGCAGTAGTTCTCCTGGTGCTACCTTAGCCGATAAAGCGGAATGTAAGGTAGCCGAACTCAGGAGCCGGGCAACCCAACATTTGACCAAAGACATGATTCGGAGCTGATGCATATAGTGCCAAAACTCGCGACGCCGAACACTCCCTAAGGTGTTCGGTCTTTGTGAGTGCGTGTGAAACAACACCCTTAAACAAAAGAAAAGAGCACCTAGTGTCCAGGTACGAGCAAGAATTCTGGCATGGCCACATGCCAAAACGCCAGCCTCCTCCTTGGTTATAGCAGAAAAAACCAGGGGATGGTAGCAGCAAGAGACAGTAAAAAAGGTTTACGCAGGGTCTTAATCTAAAACGAATCCTTTAGGACGGGTCCCTACTGCACGTCTGCGCCTGTGTCTCCGCTGTGCCGTGTCCTGGACGGGCGCCGCATGACGTTCATCTGTAAAAGAGAGGAACTGAATTGAAAATGGGTCGTGCGGAACAAAAAGGATAATAAACAAAATACAAAGTAAAAAATATATAAAGTTGAGCTTTATTGTCTCTGTGTATAGCCCCTGGTACGGGGGTATATGGCATATTTAAGCCTGCGTTGAAGATGGACTTGTGCCGAACTCATTTATTCCGGGTCCGTGGCTTTAATGACTTATATCGAAAAAGTCTTCTGGCTGGCGAGGCCACTTTATTGTGCGGCTGTTTAAGCGGCCGCGCAATCCTCCGGTTGGAGGATACGTATTTTAGTGCGCTCCCTTTAAAGAGATGATGCCTCGTGGACCGGGCATCTTAAGCATGAGAGATGCATAGTGCGGTATTGCGTTAAAGCGAGCGAAAGCTCCGCGTACCATTAGTGCTTGATAGCGACTTGAAAATGGGACTATGTGGAAGGTCAGCTTTTCGCGACGAAAGTTATTGGCAGAGCCAAATATGACTACAAGCCGGAGAAAGCCCATACAATGGGTGTCCGGGGCTGGTGCTACCCCTTGAAAGGAGGTTTTGGTTTGGCGAATTCTTGCTGGGTTTATGCCCATGCGGTGGATTGTATCCTGATATATCAGGTTTAGTCCACTGCCGCCGTCCATAAGGACATTGGTAAACTGGAATCCATCGATTATTGGATCGAGTATCAGGGCAGGCCGGCCTGCGTTTTTGATATTTCTAGAATAATCTAGCTGATAAAAAATGATTGGTTTTAATGACCAGTGGCGGGACTCCTGAGGGATAGGTTTTATTGTGCGTGCCTTTATAGGTGCCACACGTTTTGTTACGTGAAGTGAGTTCACTATTTTGACTTCTTGTGGGAAGTTCTTTTGTTTCCTGGTGTTCTACTTCTGGGGTTCGTCCTCTTCTTCACTTGGTGTATCGAGCCCCTTGTGTTCGGCGTTAAGCTTTCCGGATTGTTTAAAAACCCAATAGTCTCTGTGGGTGTGATTGGCAGGCTTCCCAGGAGTACTGTGTATCTGACATATTCTGTCCAGGATTTTGTTTAAGATGGACGGATCATCCCTATTATCCTGAAGGGGTGGTTTTGTCTGATTTTGCCGTGAGCTTTTGAATCCGGCATTGACTGCCGTGCTCTTCGGACTTTTTCCTGTGGTTCGGCGACGGTCCTTATTTCGCCGCGGTTATCCGTTTCCATCCCTGATTTTGGATGTACTTGGGTCGCTGGGGCTGCAGCATGCCAACCAGCTGTCCTCTCCTGCGCAAAAGCGGGTCATGAGGCTTGTGAGTGCGGCCATTGTTCTTGGCTTTTCCTGGCCGAAGTGTCTGGTGAGCCATTCGTCTCGGACATTATGTCCGAAAGCTGCTAGAGCTTCGGCGTCCGGACAATCCACTATCTGATTCTTTTTAGTGAGGAATCTGTTCCATAACTGCCGAGCTGATTCTCCGTGCTGCTGAGTTATGTGACTGAGATCGTCTGCATCCGGGGGGCGGACATAGGTCCCTTGAAAATTTGCTCGGAAAGCATCCTCGAGCTCTTCCCAACTTCCAATTGTGTTTTCGGGAAGGCTTTTAAGCCAGTGCCGGGCTGGCCCTTTAAGCTTAAGGGGCAAATATTTTATGGCGTGGAGATCATCTCCTCTAGCCATATGTATGTGGAGGATATAATCCTCGATCCAGACTCTAGGGTCTGTTGTTCCATCGTACGCCTCTATGTTGACGGGTTTGAATCCCTCTGGAAATTCATATTCCAGGACCTCATCGGTGAAACATAGGGGGTGTGCGGCGCCCCTGTATTTGGGTGTGCTGGATTCTGATGGTGGATTTTTTGCATTGCTTGTGAGAGCTTGCTTTCTTGGCCCGTAAATGGACCTGGCTGGGCCATGATGCGAGTTTTTAATTGGGTCGCATGCCGCATTGAGTGCGGTGCCGCTTGCCGTTTTATGGTGGCCGTGGGGTCGTCTATCCGACCGTGTGGCTTTTTTATTTTTTATATGTGAGGGCTCTAGGGCCTCTTGGTCGAATTCGGGCAGTAGTTTTCTCCTTGTATAGCTTTTGGTGCGGCGGCTGCCGCCGTATTTGTCTGCGGTCTTGATTACTTTGCTCCATCTTATTCTGAGTGCATCTTCCGCCGTCTTTAGTTTCCGCTTCTGCTTTTTCAGGCTGCGTGCTGTGGCAACGAGCCTTTCGTGGAGATTCTTCTGCTCCGTGGTTTTATCCGGCATGGGATCGTCCGGAGTTCTGTTATGGCCGGGGGAGGGCTGTCTGTCCTCTTTATCCGCGTTGCCCTGTTCGAATAGCTGCTCTGAGGCGTGCTCGTCGTCTACCGGGTCATCCTGCTCTATGGCTGGGTCTTGATCGAGGCGGGGCTTGGCTCGGCGTCTACGTCGCCGCTTTGACTGCTTTTCGGAGGGTTTAACCCTTTTTTCGCCCCCTTTTTCCTCGTTGTCGTTTCCTTTAGGGGTATCCACCATGAATACATCGTTAGGTGGGGTGGAGGTCCAGTGCCCTATAGGTGCTGGTTCCTGTTCGTCTCCGTCTTCGTCGTCCATACCGTCGAAGTCTTCGGATCTGAAGTCAAGTATGTCAGTTAAATCATCGACAGTGGCTATTAAGTGGGTGGTGGGTGGGCTTTGAATATCTTCGCCGTCCAAATCCCAACCTCGCAGGCCATAGTCCGGCCTGGGCTCTCCTGATAAAGAGAGAGACTTGAGAGAATTCAGGATATCACCAAAAGGTGAGCACTGAAAGATGTCCGTGGTGGTGAACTCCATTATAGGCGCCCGATCGGATTCGATCGGCAGGGGCACGGGAGGCCCGGAGTTCGGAGAAGAATCCGACTCCTTGGAGTCATGGGCCATGCGGAGTGCGGGGCTGGCGTTCGGCTCGATCGCCTTTAAGATCACAGCCCCCGAGGTGACGTCCAACCGTTCATCCTCAAAGAATGCAGCGGGCTCCGAGTCGAGGATCGGGGCCGGAGCGTGTGCGGCCCCCAAGGCACTATTCGGAGGCAGAGCTATATCATGCCCTTCAAGATAGTGCGGCGCGCTTGGCTATGGATCGAATCCGTCGAAGATCAAGTCTCCGCGGATATCTGCTGTGTAGTTTAAGCTTCCAAACCTGACTTGATGGCCAGGGGCGTAGCTTTTGATCTGCTCCAGATGACCAAGCGAATTGGCCCGCAGAGCGAAGCCGCCGAAGACGAAGATTTGACCAGGGAGGAAAGTCTCACCCTGGACCTCATCGTTGTTGATGATCAAAGGAGCCATCGGGCCTAAAAGCGACGACACAGAGGAACTCTCAATGAAAGCACCAATGTCGGTGTCAAAACCGGCGGATCTCGGGTAGGGGGTCCCGAACTGTGCGTCAAGGTCGGATGGTAACAGGAGACAAGGGACACTTTATTTTACCCAGGTTCGGGCCCTCTCGATGGAGGTAAAACCCTACTCCTGCTAGATTAATATTGATGATATGGGTAGTACAAGAGTTGATCTACCACGAGATCAAGGAGGCTAAACCCTAGAAGCTAGCCTACGGTATGATTGTGTATGATGATGGTTGTCCTACGGACTACAACCCTCCGGTTTATATAGACACCAGATAGGGTTAGGGTTACACAGAGTCGGTTACAATGGTAGGAGATCTTGAATATCCGCACGCCTAGCTTGCCTTCCACGCCAAGAAAAGATCCTTCCGAACACGGGACGAAGTCTTCAATCTTGGATCTTCATAGTCCTGGAGTCCGGCTGAAGGTATAGTCCGGCTATCTGAACACCCCCTAATCCAGGACTCCCTCAACGGCCGTTGGATTAACATCCAACGGTCACTGCTGCTAGAATCGTTTGTGGACTAAGTTGACAAAGCCTTTCGTACACGTCAACCTAGTAGACCCACAAGTCAACCTCCAAATCTATCCCAAACAACATACATCCCAAAATTTCAAGCTAGATTCAAATTAATTTTAAAACTAAACATACCCTAATTTAAATCCAATGAAATATTACCCGCAAAAAAACAATGAAATTTTAAATATCAAAATCCAAAATAAAAAAGTATTTTGGAACTAATTGCCTGTTTGTTGTATTTTTTTATTTTACAGCCCATTTAATATTACTTATAGCCCATTTCTTATTACTTATAGCCCATTTTCTAGGCAAAATGCAGCCCTCCACATCTTGAAAGATTTCCGGCCTAGCAGGGCGTAGAAAAACAAGTAGGCCTGCGTTGGTTATTCTGAAAAAACAAAATAGCTGGGCTAGCCATTTTCAGAAAGGAAAAAAAACAAACTAGGCTGGTCATGTGCTAGACGGGCCACAACTCCCGAACAACCCAGTTGATACCCTTCTCCATCCCAAAAAAACAAAATTACTGCGCGCGCTGCTGGGTCCCTACTGTCATCCTCACGATGTACAATCATCTCCTTATTCCTCTCGGTTGTTGACCATGTTGACAACACCGAACGGCGGCGCCGCGGTGAGAGAACCAAGGCGGAGGACGATGGTGAGGCCTCGGACGGGAACGAATAGGAGCCGGGAAAGATGCACAGAGTTTTGAGTTGCGGTGTGGCCACGATGCGTGCGTGCCAGCACAGCCAGCCGTGGGAGGCAGGAGCAAGCGGTCCGGCCGACGCTGGTTTGGCTTTGGCGGCTGGAGGAAGAAGCGACTGAAGAACATGAAAGACGTTGAATGTCAATCTAACAGTCAAGGTTGGCACAATCGTTTGTTGACTAAGCTGACACCAAGTAGCATACTTTTTTATATATTGGAAGAAAAGAAAAAATGGGCTCGTTTGCCTGATAACATTCCCGAAACTGTGACCGTTCGATCTTGGATCGCAACTAAAACTACGAGGGACATGCGTTCGCCTGCCGTCCTCCTCACAGGGAACGTTCGCCACATAAGTGACTAGCACCCTTGGTTTTCAACCGAGGGGTTCGAGTCCCTGGTGTTGGGGAACGTAGTAATTTAAAAAAAATTCCTACGCACACGCAAGATCATGGTGATGCATAGCAACGAGAGGGGAGAGTGTTGTCTACGTACCCTCGTAGACCGAAGCGGAAGCGTTGACGCAACATAGAGGAAGTAGTAGTACGTCTTCCCGGTCCAACCGATCCAAGCACCGTTCCTCCGGCACCTCCGAGTTCTTGGCACACGTTCAGCTCGATGACGCTCCCCGGGTTCCGATCCAGCAAAGCTTCGGGGAGGAGTTCTGTCAGCACGACGGCGTGGTGACGAACTTGATGTTCAACCGTCGCAGGGCTTCGCCTAAGCACCGCAATGATATGACCGAGGTGGAATATGGTGGAGGGGGGCACCGCACACGGTTAAGGAACGATCATGAAGATCAACTTGTGTGTTCTAGGGTGCCCCCTGCCCCCGTATATAAAGGAGGGAGGGGGAGGTGCGGCCGGCCCCCAAGGGGTGCGCCTGGAGGAGTCCTACTCCCACCGGGAGTAGGACTCCCCCCTCTTGCCTTGTTGGAGAAGCAAAGGGGGAAGGCGAAGAGGAAAGGGGGGCGTCGCCCCCCTTCCTTGTCCTATTCAGACTAGGGGGGAGGGGGCGCGTGGCCGGCCCTCCTCTTCTCCCTTATGGCCCATGTAGGCCCAATAACCCCGGGGGGTTCCGGTAACCCCCCGGTACTCCGGTAAAATCCCGATTTCACCCGGAATGATTCCAATGTCCAAATATAGGCTTCCAATATATCGATCTTTATGTCTCGAGCATTTCGACACTCCTCGTCATGTCCGTGATCACATCCGGGACTCCGAAAAACCTTCGGTACATCAAAATGCATAAACTCGTATAATTGTCATCGTAACGTTAAGCGCGCGGACCCTACGGTTCGAGAACAATGTAGACATGACCGAGACATGTCTCCGGTCAATAAACAATAGCGGGACCTGGATGCCCATATTGGATCCTACATATTCTACGAAGATCTTTATCGGTCAGACCGCATAACAACATACGTTGTTCCTTTTGTCATCGGTATGTTACTTGCCCGAGATTCGATCGTCGGTATCCAATACCTAGTTCAATCTCGTTACCGGCAAGTCTCTTTACTCGTTCCGTAATACATCATCTCACAACTAACACATTAGTTGCAATGCTTGCAAGGCTTATGTGATGTGCATTACCGAGAGGGCCCAGAGATACCTCTCCGACAATCGGAGTGACAAATCCTAATCTCAAAATACGCCAACCCAACATGTACCTTTGGAGACACCTGTAGAGCTCCTTTATAATCACCCAGTTACGTTGTGACGTTTGGTAGCACACAAAGTGTTCCTCCGGTAAACGGGAGTTGCATAATCTCATAGTCATAGGAACATGTATAAGTCATGAAGAAAGCAATAGCAACAAACTAAACGATCAAGTGCTAAGCTAACGGAATGGGTCAAGTCAATCAGATCATTCTTCTAATGATGTGATCCCATTAATCAAATAACAACTCTTTGTCTATGGTTAGGAAACATAACCATCTTTGATTAATGAGCTAGTCAAGTAGAGGCATACTAGTGACACTCTGTTTGTCTATGTATTCACACATGTATTATGTTTCTGGTTAATACAATTCTAGCATGAATAATAAACATTTATCATGAAATAAGGAAATAAATAATAACTTTATTATTGCCTCTAGGGCATATTTCCTTCAGTCTCCCACTTGCACTAGAGTCTATAATCTAGTTCACATCGCCATGTGATTTAACAGCAGTAGTTCACATCACCATGTGATTAACACCCATAGTCCACATCGTCATGTGACCAACACTCGAAGGATTTACTAGAGTCAGTAATCTAGTTCACATCTCTATGTGATTAACACCCAAAGAGTACTAAGGTGTGATCATGTTTTGCTTGTGAGATAATTTTAGTCAATGGGTCTGTCATATTCAGATCCGTAAGTATTTTGCAAGTTCTATGTCTACAATGCTCTACACGGAGCTACTCTAGCTAATTGCTCCCACTTTCAATATGTATCTAGATTGAGACTTAGAGTCATCCAGATCAGTGTTAAAACTTGCATCGACGTAACTCTTTACGACAAACCTTTTGTCACCTCCATAATCGAGAAAGATATCCTTATTCCACTAAGGATAATTTTGACCGCTGTCGAGTGATCTACTCCTAGATCACTATTGTACTCCCTTGCCAAAATCAGTGTAGGGTATACAATAGATCTGGTACATAGCATGGCATACTTTATAGAACCTATGGCTGAGGCATAGGAAATGACTTTCATTCTATTTCTATCTTCTGCCGTTGTCAGGCTTTCAGTCTTACTCAATTTCACACCCTGTAACACAGGTAAGAACTCTTTCTTTGACTGTTCCATTTTGAACTACTTCAAAATCTTGTCAAGGTATGTAATTATTGAAAAAATTTATGAAGCGTTTTGATCTATCTCTATAGATCTTGATGCTCAATATGTAAGCAGCTTCACCGAGGTCTTTCTTTGAAAAACAGCTTTCAAACACTCCTTTATGCTTTGCAGAATAATTCTAAATTATTTCCGATCAACAATATGTCATTCACATATACTTATCAGAAATGTTGTAGTGCTCCCACTCACTTTCTTGTAAATACAGGCTTCACCGCAAGTCTGTATAAAACTATATGCTTTGATCAACTTATCAAAGCGTATATTCCAACTCCGAGATGCTTGCACCAGTCCAAGATGGATCGCTGGAGCTTGCATATTTTGTTAGCACCTTTAGGATTGACAAAACCTTTTGGTTGCATCATATACAACTCTTCTTTAATAAATCCATTAAGGAATGCAGTTTTGTTTATCCATTTGCAAGATTTCATAAAACGCGGCAATTGCTAACATGATTCGGACAGACTTAAGCATAGATACGAGTGAGAAACTCTCATCATAGTCAACACTTTGAACTTGTCGAAAACCTTTTGCGACAATTCTAGCTTTGTAGATAGTAACACTACTATCAGCGTCTGTATTCCTCTTGAAGATCCATTTACTCTCAATGGCTCACCAATCATTGGGCAAGTCAATCAAAGTCCATACTTTGTTCACATACATGGATCATATCTCGGATTTCAGGGCCTCTAGCCATTTCGTGGAATCTGGGCTCATCATCGCTTCGTCATAGTTCGTAGGTTCATCATGATCTAGTAGCATGACTTCTAGAATGGGATTACCGTACCACTCTGGTGCAGATCTCACTCCGGTTTACCTACGAGGTTCGGTAGTAACTTGATCTAAAGTTATGTAGTAGTCATAGGAACAGATTTCTGTGATGAACTACTTTCCAATAAGGGAGCAGGTACAGTTACCTCATCAAGTTCTACTTTCCTCCCACTCACTTCTTTCAAGAGAAACTCCTTCTCTAGAAAGGATCCATTCTTAGCAACGAATATCTTGCCTTCGGATCTGTGATAGAAGGTGTACCCAACTGTCTCCTTTGGGTATCCTATGAAGACATATTTCTCCGATTTGGGTTTGAGCTTATCAGGATGAAACTTTTCACATAAGCATCGTTGCCCCAAACTTTAAGAAACGACAACTTTGGTTTCTTGCCAAACCACAGTTCAGATTGTGTCGTCTCAACGGACTTAGATGGTGCCATTTTTAATGTGAATGCAGTTGTCTTTAATGCATAACCCCAAAACGATAGTGGTAGATCGGTAAGATACATCATAGATCGCACCATATCTAATAAAGTACGGTTACGACATTCGTACACACCATTCCATTGTGGTGTTCTAGATGGCGTGAGTAGTGAAACTATTTCACATTGTTTTAACTGAAGGCCAAACTCGTAAGTCAAATATTTTACCTCTGCGATCATATCGTAGAAACTTTTATTTTCTTGTTACGATGATTTCTCCACTTAACTCTGAAATTCTTTGAACTTTTCAAACGTTTCAGACTTATGTTTCATCAAGTAGATATACCCATATCTGCTCAAATCATCTGTGAAGGTCAGAAAATAATGATACCCGCCGCGAGCCTTAACACTCATCGGATCACATACATCAGTATGTATTATTTCCAATAAGTCAGTTGCTCGCTCCACCGTTCCGGAGAACAGAGTCTTAGTCATCTTGCCCATGAGGCATGGTTCGCAAGCATCAAGTGATTCATAATCAAGTGATTCCAAAAGCCCATCAACATGGAGTTTCTTCATGCACTTTACACCAATATGACCTAAACGGCAGTGCCACAAATAAGTTGCACTATCATTATTAACTTTGCATCTTTTGGTTTCAATATTATGAACATGTGTATCACTATGATCGAGATCCAATGAACTATTTTCATTGGGTGTGTAACCATATAAGGTTTTATTCATGTAAAGAGAACAACAATTTATTCTCTTACTTAAATGAATAACCGTATTGCTATAAACATGATCAAATCATATTCATGCTCAACACAAACACCAAATAACAGTTGTTTAGTTTCAACACTAATCCCGAAAGTATAGGGAGTGTGCGATGATGATCATATCAATCTTGGAACCACTTCCAACACACATCGTCACTTCACCCTTAACTAGTCTCTGTTTATTCTGCAACACCCGTTTCGACTTATTAATCTTAGCAACTGAACTAGTATCAAATACTGAGGGGTTGCTATAAACACTAGTAAAGTACACATCAATAACATGTATATCAAATATACTTATGTTCACTTTGCCATCCTTCTTATCCGCCAATCACTTGGGGTAGTTCCGCTTCTAGTGACCAGTCCCTTTGCATTAGAAGCACTCAGTCTCAGGCTTAGGTCCAGACTTGGGTTTCTTCACTTGAGCAGCAACTTGCTTGCCGTTCTTCTTGAAGTTCCCCTTCTTCCCTTTGCCCTTTTCTTGAAACTAGTGGTCTTGTCTACCATCAACACTTGATGTTTTTCTTGATTTCTACCTTCGTCGATTTCAGCATCACGAAGAGCTTGGGAATCGTTTCCGTTATCCCTTGCATACTATAGTTCATCACGAAGTTCTACTAACTTGGTGATGGTGACTAGAGAATTCTGTCAATCACTATCTTATCTGGAAGATTAACTCCCACTTGATTCAAGCGATTGTAGTACCCAGACAATCTGAGCACATGCTCACTGCCTGAGCGATTCTCCTCCATCTTGTAGCTATAGAACTTGTTGGAGACTTCATATCTCTCAACTCGGGTATTTGCTTGAAATATTAACTTCAACTCCTGGAACATCTCATATGGTCCATGACGTTCAAAAACGTCTCTGAAGTCCCGATTCTAAGTCGTTAAGCATGGTGCACTAAACTATCAAGTAGTCATCATATTGAGCTAGCCAAATGTTCATAATGTCTGCATCTGCTCCTGCAATAGGTCTGTCACCTAGCGGTGCATCAAGGACATAATTCTTCTGTGCAGCAATGAGGATAAACCTCAGATCACGGATCCAATCCGCATCATTGCTACTAACATCTTTCAACACAATTTTCTCTAGGAACATATCAAAATAAACACATGAAAGCAACAACGCGAGCTATTGATCTACAACATAGATATGATAATACTACCAGGACTAAGTTCATGATAAATTAAAGTTCAATTAATCATATTACTTAAGAACTCCCACTTAGATAGACATCCCTCTAATCGTCTAAGTGATCACATGATCCATATCAACTAAACCATGTCCGATCATCACGTGAGATGGAGTAGTTTCAATGGTGAACATCACTATGTTGATCATATCTACTATATGATTCACGCTCGATCTTTCGGTCTCCGTGTTCCGAGGCCATATCTGTATATGCTTGGCTCGTCAAGTATAACTTGAGTATTCCGCGTGTGGAACTGTTTTGCACCCGTTGTATTTGAACGTAGACCTTATCACACCCGATCATCACGTGGTGTCTCAGCACGAAGAACTTTCGCAACGGTGCATACTCAGGGAGAACACTTCCTTATAATTTAGTGAGAGATCATCTTATAAAGCTATCGTCGAACTAAGCAAAATAAGATGTATAAAAGATAAACATCACATGCAATCATAATATGTGACATGATATGGCCATCATCGTCTTGTGCCTTTGATCTCCATCTCCAAAGCATCGTCATGATCTCCATCGTCACCGGCATGACACCATGATCTCCATCATCTTGATCTATATCAATGTGCCGTCACATGGTCGTGTCGCCAATAATTGCTCTTGCAACTATTGCTATCGCATAGCGATAAAGTAAAGCAATTATTTGGTGCTTGCATCTTATGCAACAGACAGACAACCATAAGGCTTTTCCAGTTGCCGATAACTAAAACATGATCATCTTATACAACAACTTATATCTCATCACGTCTTGACCATATCACATCACAACATGCCCTGCAAAAACAAGTTAGACGTCCTCTACTTGGTTTGTTGCATGTTTTACGTGGCTGCTACGGGCTTAGCAAGAACCAATCTTACCTACGCATCAAAACCACAACGATAGTTTGTCAAGTTGGTGCTGTTTTAACCTTCGCGAGGGCCGGGCGTAGCCACACTCGGTTCAACTAAAGTTGGAGAAACTGACACCCGCCAGCCACCTGTGTGCAAAGCACGACGGTAGAACCAGTCTCGCGTAAGTGTACGCGTAATGTCGGTCCAGGCCGCTTCATCCAACAATACCGCTGAACCAAAGTATGACATGCTGGTAAGCAGTATGACTTATATCGCCCACAACTCACTTGTGTTCTACTCGTGCATATAACATTAAACCATAAAACCTAGGCTCGGATGCCACTGTTGGGGAACGTAGTAATTTCAAAAAAAAATCCTACGCACACGCAAGATCATGGTGATGCATAGCAACGAGAGGGGAGAGTGTTGTCTACGTACCCTCGTAGACCGAAGCGGAAGCATTGACGCAACGTAGAGGAAGTAGTAGTACGTCTTCCCGGTCCAACCGATCCAAGCACCGTTACTCCGGCACCTCCGAGTTCTGGCACACGTTCAGCTCGATGACGCTCCCCGGGCTCCGATCCAGCAAAGCTTCGGGGAGGAGTTCCATCAGCACGACGGCGTGGTGACGATCTTGATGTTCAACCGTCGCAGGGCTTCGCCTAACCACCGCAACGATATGACCGAGGTGGAATACGGTGGAGGGGGCCACCGCACACGGCTAAGGAACGATCACGAAGATCAACTTGTGTGTTCTAGGGTGCCCCCCTTCCCCCGTATATAAAGGAGGGAGGGGGAGGTGCGGCCGACCCCCAAGGGGTGCGCCTGGAGGAGTCCTACTCCCACCGGGAGTGGGACTCCCCCCCTCTTGCCTTGTTGGAGAAGGAAAGGGGGAAGGGGAAGAGGAAAGGGGGGCGCCGCCCCCCCCCCTTCCTTGTCCTATTTGGACTAGGGGGGAGGGGGCATGTGGCCTGCCCTGGCCGGCCCTCCCTTATGGCCCATGTAGGCCCAATAACCCCCGGGGGGTTCCCGTAACCCCCCGGTACTCCGGTAAAATCCCGATTTCACCCGAAATGATTCCGATGTCCAAATATAGGCTTCCAATATATCGATCTTTATGTCTCGACCATTTAGAGAATCCTCGTCATGTCCGTGATCACATCCGGGACTCCGAACAACCTTCGGTACATCGAAATGCATAAACTCATATAACTGTCATCGTAACGTTAAGCGTGCGGACCTACAGTTCGAGAAAAATGTAGACATGACCGAGACATGTCTCCAGTCAATAAACAATAGCGGGACCTGGATGCCCATATTGGCTACTACATATTCTACGAAGATCTTTATCGGTCAGACCGCATAACAACATACGTTGTTCCTTTTGTCATCGGTATGTTACTTGCCCGAGATTCGATTGTCGGTATCCAATACCTTGTTCAATCTCATTACCGGCAAGTCTCTTTACTCGTTCCGTAATACATCATCTCACAACTAACACATTAGTTGCAATGCTTGCAAGGCTTATGTGATGTGCATTACCGAGAGGGCCCAGGGATACCTCTCCGACAATCGGAGTGACAAATCCTAATCTCGAAATACGCCTACCCAACATGTACCTTTGGAGACACCTGTAGAGCTCCTTTATAATCACCCAGTTACGTTGTGACGTTTGGTAGCACACAAAGTGTTCCTCCGGTAAACGGGAGTTGCATAATCTCATAGTCATAGGAACATGTATAAGTCATGAAGAAAGCAATAGCAACAAACTAAACGATCAAGTGCTAAGCTAACGGAATGGGTCAAGTCAATCAGATCATTCTTCTAATGATGTGATCCCATTAATCAAATAACAACTCTTTGTCTATGGTTAGGAAACATAACCATCTTTGATTAATGAGCTAGTCAAGTAGAGGCATACTAGTGACACTCTATTTGTCTATGTATTCACACATGTATTATGTTTCCAGTTAATACAATTCTAGCATGAATAATAAACATTTATCATGAAATAAGGAAATAAATAATAACTTTATTATTTCCTCTAGGGCATATTTCCTTCACTTGGAACTCTCAATTTTGTCCTCCTTCCTTCCTCGCAAAAAAAAGAGAAAGAAAATCAAAGACTTGAGAAGGCGTACAAAACAAGCTAGTGTATCCGTAAAGAGACGTTGCCGTGTTTTAGAAAAAAGAGAGACGTGCTCCTGTAGCTGGCTCGAATCCAAACCTAGACTATGACTATATATGGTGCTATGCTACTTTGCACATAATGAAACTGACATATCCAACGTTTGCTTCTCCTCTTCTCTACTTACTCTGCCTAGCATCAGAAGCTCTGGCAGCAGCAACCATGTCCACTGGCTGCTCGTCCAGCTGCTCTTCAGCAGGCAACAACCAGATATGCGCCAAGTCGCCACCCGTACCATCGCCTATGGGTCTCATCACACCCCCACCGGCACACGCACTGCACCCGATTGCTCATCGCAACCTGCTGCCATTTGTGTGGTGCCACTGCTGCAAATCACGCAGAGTCATCCGTCGCGTCTCAACCACAATCCTCAACCCTGGTCGAGTCTTCTACAAATGCCCGAATCATGGGGTAATAATATGTTTAAGTGTTGTTCTGCTGCTTTCAGTTGCTGATTTTTAATAGTTTGGTTGATGATTTTCCAATTTGATTCATGCAGAAAAGGGAAGATTCGTGTGATTTGTATTTCTGGGAAGTTGTTGATGTGGGGGGAAAGCAACTACGCTGATTATTTGGTTAGCCGAGGAATCCCAATACCAGCAGGTTGTGGTGTTGGACGAGTAACTGAAGGAACGGCAGAAGAGGAAGATGCAGAGCAGAACGTTAAAGATGTAGTTCCTCTGATCATGGCCAAGCAACAGCTGCTGAACGGCCTTGACAGCAATGAGGAGATGAAAGAGCTTCTAAAGATAATGGGCAAAATCGATGTGCTTTGTAGGATGCTTGTCTCTTTATTTGCAGTGTATGTAGCACTCATGATGTATTCAGTGGCTATGACATAAGCACTTTGCTGAAACTAGTAATGAATGAAACATGTGTAGCAGGCTGGGCGTAGTGTTGTGAACATCTAATGATTTCTATTAACAGAAATTGAGGGGTATCCCCTTTTGCTCATAAATAAATAGCATAGGCCCTTTTGCTAATAAATAAATAAATTAGCAGAGGCCATGTCGGGTCAGCTTTGTTCCCATTCGAAGATGTCAAGAAAATTGCAGTCCAACAGCAAACTATGTCATCAAATTCAAGTTTCACAGCCAAATATGAGTACAACTAAACAATAATGTCATGATGTTTTAGTCGTCATACAATCAGCAAACACAAATGAACATACATAACAAGTTATGTTCTCACAGCAAAATACTAAACAACACGTTCATCGGGTTTTAGTTGTCATAGAAAACACAATTTCACATAGTAGATAAAAAAACATCTTCTGACAAGCAAATACGACAAAAGCAATCTAATCATCATCCGCCGCAGCAGCGTCAACATCTTCGCCATGTGTATCAGTCCAAATCGTAATTCCCCAGAGTGTCATCTTCTTCTTCATCCTCAATGTCCTCGAACGTTGGCTTCTTCTTGATCAACTCTTGTATGTCCACAGCACGACAAGCAATCTTTTCACCAGCGTCATTGACGTGATGGTTCTTAAAGATATTAGGAACATCTGTGGAATCTTGTACATCAGGAGCAGTGTAAGCATCATCTTGTTGTGCAACTTCATTAAACAAATTCCTCTGCTCAAACCTTTGCAATACTCTCCAGTCATCGCTATGTGCAAATGTGTCTTCCAAGAAAAATATCTATGTTGCTTGATTTGCCAAAATAAAAGGCTCGTTGGTCTGGTACACCGCCTTGACATTGATGGATTTGAAATAATCATCAACTCTTGGTTTTGCGATCCTGGAAAACAGGTTATACCAACGACAGCACAATAGAACCACACACCGATGATCCTCGAAACTGGAGATATACTGCAACTTAACAATGTCTGTTATGTTAGCATACATTTCAGTTGTGTCTCTATCGTACATATCTGTGCTCATGATGGCACTGTTTTGTGTCTTCCTTCCTTAGTCGTGTGCAAGGGTGTTGTAGCACACATCTCCAACAACGCAAGATTCATAATGTCTTACCCGAGTATCAGGACCCGTTGCTAGTGCGTAAAGGGCATCATCAACTACCTGCCCATCCTGCCGCATCTTCTTAACCTATGGTTAGAAAATAGACAAGCTAATCATCTTATGTACTCAATATATTAAAAAAAACTGACAGTGCAATTCAAAAGCTTACATGGCTCTTGAACCATTTCGCAAATCCTGCAGTAACCAGTTTGTCAATGTTTCTTGGATTTTGCGGCAGTAACTCCTTTTTGTAGATGCTGCACAACATAGTGATCGCGTCAAACATCTAAATATATAAGAATGTGCTGCAAGTTCAGTAGATTGCGATGTAAAAGGTGTAGTACTTAGCACTTACTTGATATAAGGTAGTATCTCAAGACAGTTATTCAACACATACCAAACCATTTTGTCAAAATCTTTAGGTTTGTCCTCTTGTCGACTCTTCCCTGTAACTCGAACAGAATAATCGAAAACATTCAGCCCGGGATTGTCTTCACCCACCTCTTTGCTAAGCTGATCAGTTGTTTCAATGTATTTTGAGCAGAATGTCAACGCTTCTGTAGCAATGTAGGCCTCTGCAATGGAACCCTCAGGTCTAGCTCTATTCCTAACATAGCCCTTGAAAGTGCCTAGCCGCCTTTCAATAGGGTACATCCAGCCATACTGTACTGGACCTCTAAGTAGTGCCTCATCAGGTAGATGAACAGCCAAATGCACCATCACATCAAAGAAGGCTGGAGGATATATCTTCTCAAGGTCGCATATGATAGTTGGTATCTTGTCTCTAAGACGCTCCAAAGCATCTACCCTGATATTTCTACTGCAGAGTTCCCTGAAGAATTGTCCCAACTCTGCAACTGCTCTCTATAAGTCAGGGTGGCCCAATCCTCTAAGGATAAAAGGTAAAACCCATTGAAGTAGGACGTGGCAGTCATGAGTTTTCAACCCTTGTACCTTGTTTCCATCTGCACTAACTCTCCTTTCACGGTTGGAAGCAAATCCATGTGGGAATCTCACACGTGATAGGACCTCGCAAAAATCTTTTCTTCTTACCTTGTCCAGGACATACACAGTTGGTGCCATATCCCGTGGTTTACCTTCATCTTCCACCTGCAAATCCTTTCTGATACCCAGGTGTCAAATCAATCTAAATTTTAAGGTATCTTTCGTCTTGCCTTCAATATTAAGAAGTGTGCCGATAATGCTGTCACATATATTTTTCTCGATGTGCATCACATCAAGATTATGCCGCAGATCCAAATCTTTCCACTCCAAGTCCCACAAAGTGGACCTGCGGGTAAACAAAAATCTCTCTTCTACCCTGCGACGCTTCCTTTTCCCGCTACCATTACCAGGATGGTTTCCTGGTGTAATATGCCTGACCTTCTCTAATTCCACTTGCAACTCATCGGTGGTGAGCCTCTTTGGCGCATCATGGTTTTCATGCTTTGCATTGAACACATGTCTTTGGTATTTTGTAGGACATGGCTTGCCTTTGGCAAGGAAACGGTGGTGCCCAATGTAACAGATCTTGCTAAGTATTGTGTATGACAGCGGATTCCTGTCACAGCGAACACATGCATTGTAACCATGTGTTGTTCGCCCTGACATAGTACCCAAAGCCGGATAATCATGGATGCACCAAATTATAACAGCACGTAGAAACAAATCAGCTGGTGGGCTGCTATATAGGTCTCGAGTGAGAACACCCCTCCATAGTTGTTGAAGTTCCTCCACAAGAGGATCCATGAATAAATCAAAATCCTTTCCAGGACTTTTTGGACCTGGGATGAGCAAGGCCATCATGTAGTTTGATTCTTTGGTGCAGACATTTGGAGGCATGTTGTAAGGGATAACAAGCACTGGCCACATGCTATATGTGGCGCCTTGGTGGCCAAATGGGTTAAATCCATCTGGAGCTAAGCCAAGTCTACTTTTGTCTCGGGTCAGCAGCAAACTTTTTGTGTTTCTGATTGAAACTTTTCCACTCACTACCATGTGATGGATGGCTCATTACATTCTGATATCTGTACTCCTGGTTCCTAGAATGTCACAGTACATCCTCTCTTGTTTCAACATCATGAAACAACCTCTACAGTCTTGGTGTAATTGGACAATGTCTCAGAACATTATGAGGAATCCTCTTCACAGCATCGCCATCTTTCCATCTTGATGATTTGCATTTCGGGCATTCACTTAAGTTGGCATAATCCTTTCGGTACAGAACACAATTATTCTTACAAACATGGATGATATCATATCCAATTCCAACTGCACGAAGGAAATTCTTCATTTTACTATTGGTGTGTGGCATCTCAGACGCATCTGGGAGAGCTTTGCGGAAAGCAGCCAACATCGCATCGAATGATTTGTTGGTCATCCGCTCAGTTGTCTTCACCTGAAGAAAGGTGACCATAGCTGAGAATACTAACAGCTTATTTCCTGTGGTGACAACCACATTGCATTGTTCCAACATGCAGGCCCACCGTTTTTCTTCTGCAGTTGAAAGTTCACGAAATGCACGAGCATTTCATACCATTGATTCAATGTTGGTCAAACTCACTAGCTCCGCCACCACCACCACCTCCACCTCCTGTTCCACCTGAGCATCAGGCAGATCAAGATGGTGATCTTCTGCTTCCATGTAGTCAGTAACATTGATGTTCACAGCTTCACCATGATGAACCCACCTAGTATATGTGACTGACATCCCATACAAGTGTAGGTGATTTTGCATAGTTGAATGGGGTCTTGTAACTAAATTCATACAACTGCTACATGGGCAGAGCACATCTGATTTCGGACCACCATACTCAGCTCTGATAAAGTTCATGAAGTTTTCAACCCCCTCAACATATGCAGCGGAGAAGCTTCAAGCAGAAGTTATCCAAGTCATGTCCATCTGTTAGACATACAAATTAGTTCTTCTACTAGATATTATAGGAAAAACATATATGCTTTTTTATGAAGTCCAGAAAAAAATACCTAGGTCGATGTCTAAAGCTATGGCAAGATATTTGGACGAGCAGATCTAAGTAACAAAATATATTTAAAGCTAATTCAGCAGACAGATTTGAGTGCTAAATTATGGCAGGCTGTTTCAATAGTCAATGAAGCCGAGCACACAGCCATCGAACTATCAAAGGCCATCGTAGCAACAAAGATCGAGTGTAAAACGGTGTAGAGGTATTTCACCTAACAGATTGGCTACTAGACCATGGCAATCTACGTCACAATAAATATTTGGCAGGATATTTTAGCAACTAATCGGGCTTGGCATGCCATCTCAGCTAAGCAGATTGAGTGCAGAACAGGGCAAGGAAGCTTCTTATGCAGAGCATATTGACTGTAAACTACTTCGGCAAACCGTGAGATTAACAGCGTCTACCGGCTAACATTCAGCGCTACACCGACATGCACGGGGCCTCGGTCTAGAATGTGTGTACCGTGGGAAAAGCTGATCACCGTGCATCTCCACACGAACGTCGCCAGCAGTGGCGGCACTGACCGTCGTGCGCCTCCACAAGAACGTCGCCAACGGTGGCGGCGCGGCTCGAGGACGGCAGCCTATGAGAGCGTACTATGGGAGCGAGAGGATCGCCGTGCGTCCCCACGACGAACTGCGGCGCCGACGTACGGCGTAGCGGGGAGGGCGGCTTTGGCAGAGCGAATGGAGTTGAGGGGGATGGGGGAGGGGGTTTGGAGAATATTATTGGCTAGTTGGCCGAAGGGCGGTTGAATTTGGGATTTGGGGGAAATTTTTGGGGGGGATTTTCGCGCGATGGGTGGGGGGAGTTTGGCGCATGGTCGGTTTCTCCAAGTGCAGTCCCACATGTTAGTGAAGAGGCAAGCGGAAGCGCGTTCCGTTTGCGTGAGCCATGTGCAGGACCGAACGTGTGAGCTGTTGATTGTAGATTGGGGAGAGGGAGGGGCCCACCACCATGAAAATTAGGGAGAAGAGAGAGAGGCAATTTACGTTAACCCTTTCGTAGGTTCTCGTAGATGTAGAAAGATGTGACATGCGTGAATGTGTAGTGGACGTACTATTGGAGTGCCTAAGATAAATTGTGTATGTAGACCCTATGTGTTTATTTACTTCGCATGTTAGCTTTGTCTCGGTTCAATAAAAAGCAGAGTTGGTGATGATGGTGTGCCTGCCATCCTACAATATAGGCCGTCCGATTTATATCTAATGGATAGGAACGAAACTATGACAATTTACCCGCACTCCTCTCCACATTTGCAGATAAGGCCTTCCCTCGTTCATCCTTTTCTCCCACAAGATCTTGATGTTCCGTGCAACACACGGGAATCTTGCTAGTACTCCTACAATATACTATATTATTGTGAAATTTCATATACACCGGCCGAGATTA
This sequence comes from Aegilops umbellulata, assembly GCA_032464435.1. Classification (NCBI taxonomy): domain Eukaryota; kingdom Viridiplantae; phylum Streptophyta; class Magnoliopsida; order Poales; family Poaceae; genus Aegilops; species Aegilops umbellulata. The sequence goes on from CP136055.1 coordinate 55,453,065, forward strand.
ATCCAAACACGACAGATTTTCACTACATTTCGAACTTTTATAGGATAGAAAAATAAAACAAACCTGACCCTAAACCTATTCTACGGCGGTGAACGACGTCCTCCATCTGTGATCTCCATGTACGGAGGCGGGGTTCAAGACGAAGGTGCGGTCTCCGGCGAGGAAGAGTAGAACACGGGAGACGGACCGGCCAGTTGGCACACCATGACCTGCCGCCTCCCATGCCTTACTCATCCTCAGAGGAGTCCCCGACCTCGGCGGTGCCGGATGTTGGACGGCTGCAAGTAGGACACGTGGCTGACGGTGCTCCCATCATCGGCCACCATCGTGGCCACCGCTTGTGTGGTCGCATCCGCGTCTAGCTACACCGCTATTGCGTTGCGAGTGGCGACTTGAGCGAGGGTGGCGACCTCAAGCTTCATCCCTGAAGACAAAGCTCTCCCGCAGAGCATTCGCGCTCGTGGTCATGGCGGATGTGGTGCCAGGTAGTAGGATGATGCGCTATGGTGTGGAGGTTAGCTGGGCATTGCCGCTTTAAGTAGCGCATTCCGATGAGGCCAAAGCATCCGGGCACGTCATTAAGCCATCAGAGTTTGTTCCTCGGGCACCGAGCCTCTTAACGACGGCATATAGACGGACGACATGAATGAGGGCAGGTGGCGCCGGCTGGGAACGCACCGCGCGACGGCACGAGGGACGAGGGTTTTTGGTGTGCCAGGGTAGTCAGCTGTGGTCGTGGCAATGTTGGAGATGCCCTTTGCTCACATGCGACCCCACATGTCATTGAAAAAGAAAGACAACCCGACATGGTCTCAGGTCCTGGGGATGCATTTGGCCGGGCTACACCACTCCGCCGACGCGTCACGGCGCGCGCGCACTTCGGTGCCCCGTGCATCCTCGACGAGCCGGGTGTTGATCTGCTGGTCATGCCACAGCGCTAATGCCACCCTCGGCACACTGAAACCGACCGTGTCCAGCGACGATGAGCGTGTCGCTCACCGCGGTCATCCTGTCCAGAGGCGGTGCTGGAGCTGCGCCACGTTGCTGGCCCCCACGACCCACATGAACGGTTGCCGGTGGCGAGGAGGTCATGGGCTAGCTCCTCCATTGGACTAGTTTGCGCCACGTCGTCTCGGAAGGTGTGCCTCACATGTCGGTTTCCCTGTTTCCCCGGCCATATTCGAGCGTCAGTGCTCCACGTTGCGCATTCGGCGCAGAACAGGTGGTTTTTGTGCCCTGGTTCAAATGTGGCACAGTACCAAGTTGTTAGACTAGCCCCAAGTGTGGTGGTATTGGGTACGGTACCACCCTTTTCCTTTTCAAGTAGTGAAGCGTAACACTTGATTAAGTAGCCAGATGGTGTGCTAAATGTAGGTGTCCGACTGTTCGAAAGAATAATTGAGGTGTGCCCGGTCCGTGCCCGCATTTAGGGGTCCAACTTACCATCTTTAGGCAGTAGTAACTATACTAGTCCCTGCATACTCCCTCTGTTTTTATTTACTCCGCAGTTTCGCTTTGCTCAAAGTCAAACTTTGTAAACATTGACAAAGTTGATAGACAGAAATAATAACATATACAATAACAAATCAATACCATTAGATTCATTATTGAATATACTTCCACATCATATATATTTGCTATTGTAAATGTTCATATTCCTACTCTTACTAGCAAGATGCTCGTGCGTTGCACATAACATCAAGATGCATTTGTATGACTAGTTTATCTTGTGAGAGAAAAGGATGAACGAGGGAAGGCCTTATTTGCAATTGTGGAGAGGTGTGTGGGTACCTTTTTGCAAAATTGTCATAGTTTCCTTCCTATCCGTCAGATACAAATCAGACGGCCTATATTGCAGGATGGCAGGCACACCATCATCACCAACTCTTTTTTTATAAGAGTTTGTCCGATTTATATCTGACAGATAGGAAGGAAACTATGGTAATTTTGCAAAAAGATACGCACACCCCTCTCCACATTTGCAAATAAGGCCTTCCCTCATTCGTCCTTTTCTCCCACAAGATAAACTACTCATACAAATGCATCTTGATGTCCCGTGCAACGCATGGGCATCTTGCTAGTGTACATTGATGGTGTGCCTGCCATCCTGCAATATAAGCCGTCCAATCTATATCTAACGGATAGGAAGGAAACTATGAAAATTTACCTGCACTCCTCTCCACATTTGCAGATAAGGCCTTCCCTCGTTCATCATTTTCTCCCACAAGATCTTGATGTTCTGTGCAAGGCACGGGCATCTTGCTAGTTTTCAATAAACTTGGTCAAATTTTGTGAAGTTTGACTTCAGTCAAACCTAATATGCAGAGTAAATAAAAATAGAGGGGGTATCTTACTCCGTGACCAAGACGGAAGGGAAAACGAGAAAACTTATTGTTTATATGAGCCGTTCAAGTATAATCATGCGGCGTTGCTTATTTCTCATTCCTCTCCAACCCTCTTCTCCATCGATCATGCCGCCCTCCGGTCGAGTCCATCCTCCTGCATGTGTCATTTGAACATTCTGCCGAGTATCATTCGCATGTGGGCCTAGACCATGCTTGTATTTCCAATGTTGTAATTTGTCCGACATGCATACAAACAAACGGTTCGTTTAAAGTTTCACTTTGCCTCCACTATGTGTCGCTTCCTGTCTTAGTTTTGACATCTCATTCGGTTCATGCCCTGACACATCTTGACGAGATCGATTGATGTTGAGAGATCAATTACGTGTCGTGCAAGGAGATAAAGGTTTGGTCTGTTTCTATGATAGAAATGACCCGAGGTGGGGAGGGGGCTCTGTGGGGATCAGAGGGAGTATATTGTACGTTCATAAGCGAAACGAACGTATTGTACCCACCCTAGTCCTCTTTCAATCGATCTCCGTACCCCGAGATGAAATCGAGAGAAAACGAGTGGGTGCATGTGTGATACCTAAGGCAGATTCAAAATTTTGAACCGGTGATCATAGCATCCGCATATCATATATAAAGGGTATTCAATGTTTGTTTCGCTTTTGAACGTACAATATACTCCTTCCGATACTTTCTAGTTTACATATAAGTTTTATGTGTAGTCAAAGTATCTCTACTTCGATCAAACTTACAGAAAAAAGTAACAACATTCAACAACACCCAATCAATATTGTTAGATTCGTGCGTACTCCTAGATTTGTATTCAAACAGAGATGGTTTCCAATTTGTTTTCAACCATGTGAATGTGCTTGTTCTCGCGCATCCTCTTCCTACTAGGATTTCGCCAGGTATAGCCAATCCAATATTAACTTTTTTAAGCTCCCTGTCCGATAGTACTAGTGGAGTACTGACAACATCTGTAGTAGAGTATGCAGTGCTCATAGTAATCCCTCCTTCCATTTATATAGGGCCTAAGAGCAAGTCTAATAAGGCCTAGTCAGCAGGCTATAAGACTGGTCATGTCATTAAAATCCTACTTGGAGGAGTGAGAAGAGAGGAGAGAGAGTGAAGCGGGCTCTTATATTCTACAACCCGACCATAAAACATAGATCAAGAAAAAATAGTATGCATGCAACTCTCTTCCAATCATATACTCCCTCCGTTCCACAATGTAGCGCATATAGATTTTTTAAAAAGTCAAACTTTATAAACTTTGACCAAGTTTGTAGAGAAAATTATATACATTTAGAATACCAAATACATGTGCTTAGATACATCACGAGACATACTTTCATATTATATACATTTGATATTGTAGATATAAATAGTTTTCTCTATAAACTTGGTCAAAGTTTATAAAGTTTGACTTTGTAGAAAATCTATATGCGCTACGTTATGGAATGGAGGGAGTACCTTTCTCATGCAAATATTAAATTCTTAGAGCCAACCTAATAGACATTCTAAGAGCCAACTTACATGGCACTTTTGCCTATGTGAAGGAGAGAGATGTGAAAAAGTAAGGGGAGTGAGCTCTCATGCAAGAGCCTAGCTATATAGGCATTCCTAGGTAAATACAATAAATATGAAGAAATAGATAGAGAGGAGATGGGAAAAAGTGCAAATACAATAGCCAACCTTTTATATTATTTTTTTGCGGGAAATAGCCAACCTTATATCCCACACTATTGTATGAGTGCATATACATGATGGCTATAGATTACATGGCAGTTCCTTATAGCCATCGGCTGGCTATATTATTAGCCATGCTCTAATGCGTTTTTCAAAACCGCCTTTGACTATTGAAAAGATTAATAGTACATGAGATGTATAATGTGAAAATTATAGCATTGGAAGCTTCTTCCACATACGAATTTGACCGTATGCTTTGTGTAAGTTGCATGTCATATATTATTACTCTAACATTTGGTCAAAGTTAGCCTCGAAAAACGCATTAGGCCTTGTAGATCGAAGGAGGGAGTAGTAGAGGAAGTGGATCCTCTGACATAGGTATCCCTGCCTTACGCTCCCTTTCGGTCACTTACTGGCGGACCCCATTCTTGCTAGGCCCCGCATGTCAGTTACTCAATGGGTTCGGCCACGTCAGGGGATCATCATCCGTAGTATACTCCCTCCGTTTTTATTTACTCCACATAAAAGGGAGGGAGTGGTAGTATAAATGACGCGGGCGGGGGAGGGGGTGGGACGTCAGTTTTCTCTCAACTGCGAGTGAAAACGCAAGACGAAGCGCGTTCCATTTGATGAACGACGTGGAGGGTCCAGCATGCTGGGGTGCAACGCGAACGCGACAAGAGAAATGTATAGTCAAAACCGATTGATCTTTGCTGCTCGGCCGGAACCACTATTCACACCAGAACCTTCGCTGCTCGGCCTACGCCAGCCACTGCCCCAAAACCACACCTCCTCTCCAGCCCATTCCCCCCCTTTCGATCCCCTAGACGGCATCAAGCGTCGCCTAGTTCGCTGGAAAGCCATGGTGCGCCGCAAGTTCACGTACTACAAGATGCTGACGCCGGAGCGCCGTGCAGAAATCGCGGCGGCGGTCGGTGCCACAGACCTTCGTTCCCAAGCTCGCTTTGCAGCGGGCCAATCCCCGAGTTCTCTGGAGCCAAGCTATGAGGCGGAGGGAGCCAATACAATGTTCATGGCAGAGGTCGCGGCGCAGAAGGCCCCCGATGGGTATGAGACGATGGACGTCGACTTCGTGCCGGCGTCTGGGTCCCCCATGGTGCAGGCGGACCGGCGGTTCAACCTGGCGATACTAAAGGAGGACAGGGAGGCAGAGGCTCAACTCGACGCGGAGCGCGCGCATGCCGCTGCCATCGAGGCTCTCTTGCAGGCATAACCGGATGTCGTGGATGTGAACCGGGCGGTGGAGGCTGAACTCGACGCGGAGCGCGCGGATGCCGCTACCATCGAGGCCCTCCTGCAGGCAGAACCAGATGTCCTGGACTTGAACCGGGCGGCGGGGGCTCAAATCAACGCGAAGCGCGCAGATGCCGCTGCCATCGAGGCCCTCCTGCAGGCGGAACCGGACGTCTTGGACTTGAACCAGGCGGGGGAGGCTCAACTCTACGTGGAGCGCGCGGATGCCGCTGCCATCAAGGCCCTCTTGCAGGCGGAACCGGACGTCCTCGACTTGAACCAGGCGGTGCTCTTGTCTGTGCAGAGCGCCCGCGCGCTCCGCATGAATGAGTAGCTAGAGGCGGAGGACAACCACGGTGCGGAGACACATGTCGGCAGCTACGGCTTGTTCGCGCCGGCAGCCAAAGATGACAAGGCCATCTCGTTCCGTGAGCAGTGATAGTTTTTCTTTATGTTGTTGTTTTTAGGGATCTTTTGTTGTGTAAAAACATATATTGTTATGCAAGTCGCCGGACTTTCATCATTTGGGGCAGTCTACCATTTCAGGCGGTTGGATGAATATCCTACGTCTCCTAACCATTCTTCCTCACCTCTTCTTCTTCCCCAACAGACCACCGCACACATTGTACACATCCACCCCAACATGCGGTTGGATAAACATAATGTATGAACGAAAATTGTCTATCAGCGGTAGCACATGTCAGTGAGGGTGTGTTCCCTTGGTTGGGTATGTAGCGTGCAGGAGCAACTGTGTAGGGTGCGGTGCGACCGTGGCGTGCAGGAGCGACCGTGTGAGGGTGCGGTGCAACCGCGACAGCCGTGCGCAAGTGTACCTTCTTTTCATTTTGAAACCTTTAGGCAAGCTTGGTAAAAATGTGTGGCGAAGTATGGCAATGCAAGGCCTAGACCCAAACAGGATAAGTACGTACGTACTAGGAGTACTAGTGTTAAAAAAGAAAGACGGGGTTTTCCTTCGCGAGGTTAATCGATACAAATCCTCGTTCGACGTGTCAATTAATGCGTATTTTTTCTCCAAAGCCCAAAGAGCTAACCATCTCACTCCTCATTGCTTGATTAATGCAGCCCCATGCAAACAAATCTTCTCACTTCCGCATGCATGCAAGGGTATACTAATGTCCTTGGTTGCTAGTACGAGGCAAACCCTATCAATTTTGCCTCGATTAGTGTTAGTGGCCTTTTGCAAATTATAATTTTGATATACTGGCCTTGTGTACAAAAAATGGAGGTAGTAACTATTTGACTTCCTTCCCCATTGCGGTGATATCGGCGATATCTCAAACGTTGTGGTTTGGCGAAGTGCGTTCGACGGAGAACACCATTGAGGGAGACCACGGTAAGTCGTTCGCAAGTGCCGCCTGGAAGCCGAGACAACCGCCTTATTTCCATCCAGGAACTCCGTTGAACCAAAGGACGCATAAATGTACTAGTACTACTAGTACACAATAGCGTCGTTCATCCAGCTTAGTGCGGTGAGGTGGTTTTCGAAGAAGACGATGGAGAAGCGGAGTCAGCGAAGAGTGAAATGATGGTTGCTTCATCCGTTCTCTGTGATTTGACGCCTCGCTGCTTTGTGATTTGTGATATAAGGGACAGGGGAGTAGACTCCGTGCTCTATACTGTACATGCGTCCAAGCACGAGAGAAAGAGGAGAGACGTTGCATTTTTCTATTCCTTCAATCAATCAATCAATCAGGGAGCTTAGATTCCATCTTTTTGGCTTTGGCAGCACCGTCCACAATGGTTCCCATTGATGACAAAAGCTATTTTCACATTTTGGCTACACATTGTGGATGCCCTTAACCATATCACTTGGTTTTGCTCCTGTGTGCTATCTATACAAATCTCAATTATACTGATCTAAAAAAATATAGAATCAAGATTAGTAAAAAGGAGGTGATTTTGCCGCATGGATGGCAGGGGAGGTTTGTTATTTTTAGAGGACGTTGGCTTGGCGGTTTGCTAACATGCGGTCCACGTGTCAGTGCTTTACCAAGCCGATCCGCGTCCCACATGAGGCAGAACAACGGAAGAAGCAACCCGTGGTTAACTTGAATAAGATGAGGGAGAAGCGGATTCAGCAACGAGTGAAATGATGGTTGCTTCGTCCCTCCAACTTCTTTTTTTACTAGCATTATTATTACTTTGTCCCTCCAACTTAACTGCGGGAAAGGTGCAGCTTTGTGATTTGATGCCTCATTGCTCATTACTACGCCGACGCCATGACTGGGGTGCTTCAGCCCTGCTGCTCTGCATAGTATTTCGGTATGGCACGTGACCCGGTAGATTGATGTCCCACATGTCGGCGAAAGGGACTAGAACATTTATGAAAGCGAGCGCTCCACTCTTATGATGGAGGAGTACACGACACGACGGCCCAGTGAACTGTCACTTGTACTGCATAGTACTATAGTTTTGCTATTTCGCATGATCCATCGATACAAACCCGATTTAACAGGAAAGGGCAGGATTTTCCCCGCGTGATAGATGATACTGGCCATACATTTCAAAGGCAATTTTAATGTATGCAAACTGAATAATTAAGTAACAATATGATATCTAGTAAAACTAAAAACACATATGATTTATTGTGTTAGAGTGTAGTAGTAGTGTTGTATTGCATAGTTGTTAGATGTAACATGCGAGAACGTGTAGAGATGTAGTTTTGGAGGGCCTACAGAGAGAAAGCATAATACGGTCACCGTACTTTAGAATACGCTCATTACGGTCACTATATATGTTTCGTGCTGATCATACGGTCACTTGCTCACCATTCAGCATCGGATTGCACTCTGTTGACCGGCCAAATGGTATGCGTGGCACCATGTTGACTAGTTAAATTGACCACGTTCCTTGCAGGTCCCACCTGTCAGTTCGCATAGGAAAAAGGTGAGATAAACACAAATTTACGCAGGCGCGACAAGACTCCAACCCGTGCGCGGGAATCACCTGGTTGTGTATGTGTCTGTCAGGGCCTGATGTGTGCGCATGCACATGTAGGTTGAGCACTTTAGCATGAGAGTGTGTGTTGGTCGTGTGGTGTGTGCATGCATGCGTGCATGTGTGCGTGTGAGTGTTGCGTGCGTGCGTGGCTTCGTGTGTACTTGTGAGTGTTGCATGCGTGCGTGGCTGCATGTGTTCGTGTGAGTGTTGTGTGCATGCAGTTCATGTGCACGCGCGTGTGTGTATAATCACCACACCAGCTCCTGTGTGTTAGAACAGACGGCTCAGCATACCAATACAAGACCACCTTGTCCGTTGTGCCCGCAGTCATGACTTCGAACCACCGTCCAATATTTTTTTGTCGTTTGTTTTCATTCTTACTAGCAAGATGCCCATGCGTTGCACGTAACATCGGGATGCATTTGTATGACTAGTTTATCTTGTGAGAGAAAAGGATGAACGAGGGAAGGCCTTATTTGCAAATGTGGAGAGAGAGATGCTCTTCGTTTCTCTTTATTATGACTAACTTTATATATAGTATAAAAATATAAAAAATTCACAGTGCGGAATAAATATCATTGTGGGCACCATGCAATGCAAATAAACATTCATACTCCTCCATATAAATTTGTAATGTTGTATATATTTAGAGATTTTTAAAAAAATTGGCCACACTTTATTCAAAAGGGATGTTGTATGCGAAATAAACGTGAAGAGAGAGATTTTTAGATCAATGGGGTACGTGATGTAACATGTGTGAATGTGTAGTTGATGTATTTGGCAGGGCTTTGAGAGGTATGTGTGTGTATTACGTATCCGAGAGAGGCATGGGTAGAGGGGCCGACGGGGGGAGGGGGGCGTGGGAGAGATAGAACGAGAAATTAGAGAGGTCTAGAGAGAGAGAGACGACTATGATGTCATGGTGAGAGATTCCCTTGAGTGTGTATATGCAATGGGGGAGGGGATAGAGGCAGGAGGAGAATTTTTTTTGTGTGGTGTATGTGTTGGTATGTGTGGGTGTGAGAAGATAACGAGACCTAGGGACAGAGGGTGTGTCACCGCGTGAGGTCCGGTGGTTCGAGGTGAGGCCCTTGGTTCGGTTCCGTCCTGCGCCACATTGGTCGGCCCGCGACGCATTTAGGGAGACCCATAGATGACTAGTCATACAAGACAAAGATAGCAGAATTGTGAAGGACTCTGTGTCCACTGACAAAGCCGGCTAGGATTTATAACCCTAGGTTCTCGGACTAAGGTAACCCCTTATCTCTGATATTACAATTCATCCAACCTAACTTTAAGGGGCATCCTACAGAATGCTCTACTAGAATCATACTCGTCGATTAAGAAGAGAGGTGCGAGACAATGCATGAGAGATAGGCCTAAAGATAATGTGCGTACATGAGACATGTAGGCATGTCTGTGTATATAGAAAGGGTCGATGGGGATTGTGCGTTTGTATGCTTGTGAGAGGAAGAGTGCTTATATAAAGGTTAGTGAAAACAGTCGTAAATGGTTACGAGAGGGAGGGAGGGTTATATCGAGAGCATGTTTGCGCGAAAGACACCTCGGGAGAGAGTGTGTAAGCATGTGTGAAAGACCACCGATGGAGAGTGAAATTACACGTAAAAGACTAATGTACGCATTGATTAAAGATATAAATTGTATCCAAATATTAGGATGGGATCATGATATTTGCAATTCGTGTAACGAACGGTCATTGATCCATCAGACATCTAGATTCTATCTAATTTGAGCATGTCTATGTTATTATTCGACATAATTGATCCACATAGTTAGTATTTTGAACTCCAGACAATGCATCGCTTTAGCAATCGAATATAAACGTGAGTATAGTTCATGTTGTGTGTGTAAAGCACATTATACATACAAAAGTTACACAATGAACATTATAAATAGCTAGCTATGAACTAGCATACATTTGAATTCAACTTATGGTGGTTTAAAAAAATCAAATTCAACATGAAGTCCATTCAATTATTTGAATTCGATATCATGGCATTCGTCAATCATACCTAAATTATGGGGGCACAAATCTTTCCTATGATTTTGTACATAATAGCATATATAGTCGTGTACAAAATAGATTCAAATTTAGCTCCTCCATTCCAAAATAATCGTAGTTATAGGATTTTCAAGTGTCAAAACTTCAAAAAGAAGTGGATAATTTAATGAGGTTTTCAAACATACAAGGTCAAATTTAACGTTGTCTATTAAGGTCAATCCTCAAAGTTCAAGAGTACTCTAAACGTGAATGCTTCTGTTTCAAAATTTTGAAGGAAGCACCAAAAGAGCCTCTACTCGCCTGAAAATGTGTGAGACAAATGTTTGGTAGTAGAAGGAAATTACTTTTCTAACTCCAACCCGTGAAACCTACCGGCCCGACGTCCAAAGGTCTAAACCAGGGTAGGTTTGTAGCTTCATCTAGACGCCACGCAACCGCCTCCGAAAAACATTCATACACAATGGCCGCCTAAGCACACATGTGCGCGGCCGAAATTGCTCCCGCCCACTATTTGGGACACCTGGGATTACCATCCTTCCCCCGACCCGCAGTAGGTCCGAAATTTAAGAGGGGGCAAAGTTTTTACTTTCCCCAAATTTCAAACAAGCGTGTCCCATCTGTTCAAAAATGCCAAAAACAAGCGCGTCCCAGACCGAAACATGGTTCTCCCTTAGCTCCCCCTGCCCCCCCCCCCCGTCCGATTCCCCATTCGTACTTCGTGGGCGCCGAAACTACCTCTCCACCAGCCGCGAAACCCTGGCGTCCTCCGTCCGCCACCCCATCCCACCCATCAACCACGGCCCTCCTCCATCACGCCGGAGCCGATACCCCGACGTCGTCATCCACCACAACCTCAACCACAACGCCCTCCAAGGCTAGTAGTTGAAGCCGAGGCCGAGCCGTCCGTACCCAAGCCAGTTCAACCACGCCGTCCTGCACCTCACCGATGCCGCTCCAACTTCGCCACCGTCCACCACACCGGAGTTGTTCCTGCTACGCCGTCCTTCACCGCCTCGGATCTGCTTCCCCTTCATCGACATACGACCACAGCAACACAGTCAACAATTTGGCCATGGGTTCGTCCAGGCCCGCACCCTCCTACAAAACATCGGTTTCCCCGGCAAAAAGAAGATCGGCGCGACATATGGAGGCGACCACATTGGCAGCCGGAAATGGTACTCCTCTTCCCTTATTTGTGCAAATCTTACGTGTCTGCTTGCACAGTATTCATCCCACAAAAGACACTAGTTTACCACTTCTTCCTGATACTGAATGTTCCTAGCACTACAAAAAAATACACTTCCGTGATGATACGTGTTTGTCACAGTAGGTCGCTTTTTTTTGTCATGCATGTACATCCATGACAAATTTATGATAGAATCAAGATAGTCATACCTGTGCTGTCGTAGAAGTGTTCCATGACATTACCAAAATTATCATTACGGAAGTGTCCACTTCCATGGCGATAAATCACGCGTCACAGAAGTGCTTTCGTCAAGGGTGACCGACACGTGGCATCCACCATAACGGAACGCCGTTAAGCTATCGGGTCGGGTTTTGGATCCGATAACCCGTTAACAGGCCCGACCAATGGGAAATTTCCATGTGTAAAATTCTTATTGGCCGAACGAAACATGTGTCAGCTCGTTAGTGGGTCAGATAGGCGCCTATGATATATCGACACGTGGCACGGCCCAACAGTGGCCCATTCCGGTGAAAAAGGTCGGCCCGGTAAATATTAGCAGGCCGGCCCATATAAGGCCTGCTTGTGTCAGGTCCATTTAAGCCCACGGCCCATACGAGATGTGCCAATTCTGCCCATTAAAGATTTGACACCATTATAGCCCATCGTTAGTTCGAGTCCGTTAATAGCCCGCTGTATACTTGGGCTTAATATCGGCCCGATGAGATTTCGGCCTGTTAACGGCCCATTTAATGCAAGGGCCAATTTTCAGGATGTACATCTTTCGGCCTTTTAGCGACCCATTTAAATGTTGGGCTAATTTTCGGCCTGGTGTGTCTTTCAGCCTGTTGACGACCCATAAATCTGATGGGCCATTTGTAGTCGGACCTGAGTTTCGGCCTTTTAGTGGCCCATTTAAGTGTTGGGCCAATTTCTAGCCCGGTGTCACTTTCAAACTGTTGACGGCCCATAAATCACTTGGGCCAATTATAGTCGGACCTGAGTTTTGGCCTTTCAGCGACCCATTTAAGTGTTGGGCCAATTCCCGGCCCTGTGTGCCTTTCGGCCTGTTAACGGACCATAATGAGTTGGGCCATTTGTAGTCGGACCTTAGTTTTGGCCTCTTAACGGCCCATGTCCTTCATGGTCCAATACCAGCCCGGTTTCTCTTTCGGTCTGCTAAAGGCCCACAACACAGTTGGGCCGTTTACAATACGACCTGACTTTCGGCCTCTTAGCGGCCCATGCTCTTCATGGTCCAATACAAGCCCGCTGTTCTTTCGGCCTGCTAAAGGCCTACAGTCTAGTTGGGCCATATGTAGCCCAAACTTAGTAACGGCCTGTTAACGGCCCATGAAATAAATTGGGGCCACCTGTTGCCTGCTTCGATGTTGGCCTGTTAACGACCTGGGAGGTAAGAGGGCCGACCATTAACTTTCGGCCTAGTAATGGCCCATTAACTCAATGGGCCCACTAAAGTTCTATCGTGTCTTTAGGCCAAATTAGATAATTTGAGCCCATTACGATGAGCACAGGTACGGCATACAGGGAATAACGTTGCACATCCAGAACATATTACAGGAAATTACATCCACTGGGCAATCAAAGATTGATGCTAGTGCAAATAAATGAGCAGAACCTAACCATCTACAACGTCACAATCTGCAACCTTAGCACAGATGACGCCCATAAGATGTGGGCAAGTTCTTGCTGCTTTGCCACACTGTCTCTGAAAACATTGATCAGTTGTTGTGTCGCACGATTCTGCACCTCAGATTCATCCACCATTTCCATCATTACTTCAGCCATTAATTGGTTCACAAACATACATTTATTCCGTTGCATTCGAGACAGAGGATACTGAACAGATTCAGATGTCGATTTTGGCAGGCTTGTATTATTGATAGTGGAGAGTGTCTTGACCACTGCATCATAACGTAAATTAGGACGGGAACCAAATAGATTAATCATGAGTTATTGCCATATTACCTAGCCTAGATTTACTGGAAAGGAACAATGGGGTTGCCTTGCTGTTTTCAGAGTTTGTCTTCTGATCTTCAGCAGCCTGCACAAAATTAACACACTAGCATTGCTATCATTGGCCAAGTCAGATAATAGGAAAGCAACATTGACACAACGAACATTTGGGCAACTAGCCTACACCAAATTAACACAATATGGCACAGCTATCATCAGCCAGGTAAGGTAATACGAAAGCAACATTGACACAATGAATGAATGGGCAACCAGAGAAGCACTACAATTTAGTAATGTGCGTGATATGAGATAGCACATTCATGCAGCTCAGTACGCAAAACTACCAGGCAGTTTTCCTTACAAAAATCAACATTGGCGCCTTTAACATTTTGCTACAACTAATTTTAGATCAGCTAAAGGTTAGATTCACGCCGATTAACAAAATACATGCTGCCGTAAAAATATAGTGATATATAACAGGTACTTACATCAGCACTGGAGCACAGAGAATTCCCGCAAGATATTTTCCTCGAAAACGATCCCAATGGAGGAAGTCTTGTATCGTTTAACCTTATTTTATAAAAGAGAGACAAGTAAGAAACATGTAGAAAATATGATCAGAATGCTATAAAATTTCATGATGCGAGGATACGCACATGCTTCATAGAATGGAGTTGACATTCTATTGCTGGACTGGAGCGGACTAGTTCTTTGGCCACTGGAATCTGCTTATTATCAGTGGGAGTTGGGTTTCTCTGTGCTGGAGCAGTATCTATGAAAAATGGAGTTGGTTTATTATCTCCTGGCGTTTGGATCTTTTGCAAAGACCAGGTTTGTAACCCTTCAGATTCTAACATAGCCGTCTTCCCCTTGCAAGCCTTATATAGAAGAATGGTGATTCAGTTATAAAACATGCTACAACAGAGATGGAATAGGTACTGAAGAATAGAAAGGCATGACGTATTGATATGTATTCACTCCATCCGGAAATAAATGGATGGGTCTAGGCGTATTTCAGTTCTAGATACATCCAGTTTTATCCATTTCTGCGACATTTAATCTGGACAGAGGGAGTATGATGTAAGATCTAGGGATACAACAGGACAACATAGTAAAAAAAACACTGAAAAACCCACTGCAGAACTAAAGTATTCAAACCCACTGATATGAGATAGTACACTCATGTAGCTCAGGATGCAAAACAGCAGGCAATTTTCCTTGCAAAAATCAACATTGTGGCCTTTAGTCATACATTTTGCTACAACTAAATTTAGATCAGATAAAGATTGGATTCACGCTGATTAACAAAATACATGCTGATGTAAAACTATAGTGATATACAACAGGTACTTACATCTACACTGGAGCACAGATTCCTGCAAGAATCTTTCCTCATAAATGATACCATTGCAGAAAATCTTCTATCTGTTAAGCTTATTTTCTAAAAGAGAGATGGGTAAGAAACATGTAGAAAATATGATCAGAATGCTATAAAATTTCATGATGCGAGGATACGCACACGCTTCTTAGAATGGAGTTGACATTCTTTTGCTGGACTAGAGCGGACTTGTTCTTTGGCCACTGGAATCTGCTTATTATCAGTGGGAGTTGGGTTTCTCTCTGCTAGAGCAGTATCTATGAAAAATGGAGTTGGTTTATTATCTCCTGGCATTTGGATCTTTTTCAAAGACCTGGTTTGTAACCCTTCAGATTCTAACATAGCCGTCTTCCCCTTGCATGCCTTATATAGAAGAATGGTGATTCAGTTATAAAACATGCTACAGCAGAGATGGAATAGGTACTGAAGAATAGAAAGGCATGACAAATTGATATGTATTCACTCCATCCGGAAATAAATGGATGGTTCTAGGCGTATTTCAGTTCTAGATACATCCAGTTTTATCCATTTCTGCGACATTTAATCTGGACAGAGGGAGTATGATGTAAGATCTAGGGATACAACAGGACAACACAGTAAAAAAACACTGAAAAACCCACTGCAGAACCAAAGTATTCAAACCCACTGATATGAGATAGTACACTCATGCAGCTCAGGATGCAAAACTACCAGGCAGTTTTCCTTGCAAAAATCAACATTGTGGCCTTTAATCATACATTTTGCTACAACTAAATTTAGATCAGATAAAGGTTGGATTCACGCTGATTAACAAAATACATGCTGATGTAAAACTATAGTGATATACAACAGGTACTTACATCTACATTGGAGCACAGAGAATTCCTGCAAGAATCTTTCCTCATAAATGATACCATTGCAGAAAATCTTCTATCTGTTAAGCTTATTTTCTAAAAGAGAGATGGGTAAGAAACATGTAGAAAATATGATGAGCATGCTATAAAATTTCATGATGCAAGGATACGCACACGCTTCTTAGAATTGAGTTGACATATTTTTGCTGGACTGGAGCGGACTAGTTCTTTGGCCACTGGAATCTCCTTATTATCAGTAGGAGTTGGGTTTCTCTGTGCTGGAGCAGTATCTATAAAAAGTGGAGTTGGTTTATTATCTCCTGGCGTTTGGATCTTTTGCAAAGGCCTTGTTTGTAACCCTTCAGATTCTAACATAGTCGTCTTCCCCTTGCATGCCTTGTATAGAAGAATGGTGCTTTAATTATAAAACATGCGGCAGCAGAGAGATGGAATAGGTACTGAAGAATATAAAGGCATGACATATTGACATGTATTCCCTCCATCCGGAAAAAATGGATGGGTCTAGGCGTATTTCAGTTCTAGATACATCCTTTTTTATCCATTTCGGCAACATGTAATCCGGACGGAGGGAGTATGCTGTAAGAGCTAGGGATACGACAGGACAACACAGCAAAAAAAACACTAGTTGAATGTAAAACTGTATGCTAGCGGAATACGTACAGAAATAACTAAGGCAACATACACATGTATGATTGGGAAAATAAGATGGCATTGCAACAGAGCACTAGAACAACACTTCAATGTATAAAAACATGGTATGGTAGACAGATGAAGTACATACTGATGAATAACAATGCATAAGATATTCAGAAGCATGGTGTCCAAATTAAGCAGATGGCATTGTGATAGAGTAGAATGACAATACTTGAATTTGAAAACATGTTATCATGAATGGAATAGGTACTCAAAAACAGGAAGGCATGACATATTTACATGCATGATCAGCATGCTAAGCACATGGCATTGCAACAGAGTAGATACACTCCAGGACATTATATGCATGTTGTACCCATATCACAGGCCAAGTTAGGGCAAGGACCTTGTGGGGTGAAGAGGATTCATCATCTTTCTGCAAGTCTTCTGAAGAACTGCCTTTACATGTTCCATCATATTGGGTATCATTGACATCAAGTTTATTGGCCTTTACATTGCTACGTGAGGTTCTTGTGGATATATCATTGTGTGCAATTATATCTGACATGCATGGAAGACAACTAGTAGTTAGATTTATGTAATGAGTGCCTGTAGGAGACGACATAAATAGTAGGACTGGGGTTAACTAGTAGCAACAGGTCTCATAAACTAAAGGGAGAACACAGATGAAAGCTACAGAATATGTATCGTTTGTACTCGAGATTAACTAGATGGCACACAAAAGTATTAAAGAACAACATAGAAAATACTAGAAGTAGTATAATACTATAATCACCAGCCTGTGGGATAGCATTGGCTGATGGATGATAACTATGGAAAAGTGTTACCTAAAGAACAAGTATCTTAGCTGAACTATGGAACAGCGTTAACTCCTGAACAAGACCCGTAAGAGATCAGCATGAATATACAGTGAAATGTGATGATCTATTTTCCATGCTTAGATGAATAACAAAGCCATAAATGTTGCACACAAGATGAGGGTACAACCCATCTGGCTGCCATCCATATGTGCTGACTTGTCGATGGCCCTGCAGTTGTTGTGGCTGTGCATGTCGGGCACGCGCATTCGATGCAGGGAACTATTGAGTGGGGACTATAGCTCCCTTCTGGTGTATGCTTCCCTTGTTGGAGCAGCTGCAGTGAGTCGGAAGACGGTGTGTCTGAAGATGCAGGTAACGCATAATGTTAAGAACGACATATCTCTCTGATCTGAAGAAATACACTAAGAGATCAACAGCAAGGTACGAGAGTGGTCACACGTCTGTTGACTGAAGACTAAATTGGGGTCAGATGATTTTATTTTATTTTGGTACTCTCCGATCTACGCCGGATGGCTAGCCGTCTTCTGCCTCCTGGCTGACACTGTTCAGAATCTTCCCCAAAGAGCCAGCGACCAACGGCAGAGCAGCCTACCTCCGCCGTCCGTGGCCCCGGCCAAAACCCCGCTCCCCGCCCCACCGCACTGCCGTGGTTGCGCCGCCCCCGGGCCAATCCACAAAGAATCCCCGTCATCCGGATCCGGCGGCGGCAGTACCTTCAACCCACACAACTCTAAAAGATAGTCATCTAAGTGCTGCTTCCGCGGCGAACTTGCGGCCCCGCACCCTTACGTTAGACACCAACCAACCGGCAGCCTAGGAGCTCCGCCGCCTCGTGGGGTGCTGCTTCCCATTGCAAATCGATTGGCCCAGAATAAAAATTCAGACAACTAACGCCTAAATAAAGTGATTTGAGATGAGAGTGCGACCTATCTGGCGGCATGGTGAAGTAGGCAGGTCCAGCTGCCGAGTCGGTGAGGCCGGCGCAGTTGCGGTGGCGACCAGCGGCAGGGAAAGAGCAATGTCGCGACGGTCGACGGCTACGCCAAAGCAGTGCCAGGACTCTAGACGGATCCGAAGTTGGAGCTGCTCCGGTGCCGTGAACAACGGCATGGGTGAATCGGCTCCGGTACGGTTCACGCGGCCGTCGTCGAGGCAGCACAAGCAGCACGGAGTAAGAGGCACAAGGCCCAGTGCACGACGGCAAATGGACAGCGTCTCCGGCATTAGGGAGGAGGGCGGCTATGAAATTGGTCCGGTGGGGGCGCCATGGAGGTGGGACTGAGGTTTCGTGGCTCGGGAGAAGGGAGCTTCCCCGGGAGAAGGTGATTTGGCGCCCACGAGGTATGAATGGGGGTGGGCGGGGGGGGGGGGGGGATTGGTAGGGGAGTGGAACCATGTCTTACGGACGCATTTGTCTGAAATGTGAGGGGGAGTTACAGTTCTACCCTTGCCTATAGGCTTCTCGGCTTGGGTCTGTGTACTGAGGGTCGGGGATAGTAGAGTAACTATGCTTCTCCCCTAATAGTGGGCGGGAAAGATTTCGGGCGAGGAGGGCGTGTTTTGAACTATAGTGGGCGCGAGCGATTTCGGGCGAGGAGAGCGTGTTTTGAAATAGTGGGCGCGAGCTATTTCGGGCGAGGAGAGCGTGTTTTGCCGACCATGGTTTATGAATTATTCGGCATATGTCATTTCAGCCGAGGAGAAGGCGCGCTTGGATGAAGTTACGAAGCTACCCTCGATGTACAACGGGCCAATTGATGCGTGTCCCACATAGGACAGTAATTTCGCATCTCCCATTTATTTGCTCGCGCGAATTCCACCGAGCAGAGAGGATACTTAACGGTTCGTTCAAATTTTGGGAGAACGAGCATCCACGTCTACCTTACCAAGTCGATTCGGATCAAATTTTGAAATATTAGCTTGCCACTTCTTTTTTAGATGGAGAGATGATGCTCGGAAGTAATCTGTTTTTACATGCTCGTTGCTAGCGATTTACTATATGACAAATAGTTGACCCACTCAAAAACGCGAATCAAACCCAAAATGAAATATCTCGATTCGATGAAATAGCTCGTTTAGTAGGTCAAAATAGTGAACTAAATCCAAAATTGAACACCTCAATCGAGTAGCATGTTGTACAGTATTATAGTACTCCATGAACATGTTGAAAGTCAAATTAATGAACTTGTTTGATATACGCATATATCCGTTCATGTGTGGATTGCAGACAACATGTTCTCCAATTTAAATATTTGAATGCAAGTTTATATCGAAACATGGTTTATATCAGTCTTTGATGCATAAAACGTGACCTCCCCCTCTCCCGGACTCCTATTCTCTCTCTCTCTCTCTCGCCGACAATCTTCAATCCCGTTGCACGGATCGGACACAAAAACCTTGTTGGTCCCTCTCCCTTTCTCTCCATCTCTCTCTCTCTCTCTTTGTGTGTGTGTGTGGGGGGGGGGGTCTTTCTATTTCGCATGCATATATACACCATCTATAGGTCTCTCTCGCACACTATGTATGATACTCTAGCTAGTCCAAGCTAGATATCTTGGGTGCACTCATCGTACGCACACAGATTCCTTGGCTCTTTGCCTGTAACTCTCTCACGCACCACTATGTCGTCTCGGAGCTCTTCCCCCCTCTCTCAAACTCTCCATCCACCTGAGTCACACATACACATGCATATCTCACTCGCACTCGATAGGCCCATCTAAAACTCTATCTCTCCCCCTCGTTCTCTCTCCATCTCACACGCGCACACACACAATCTCATGCCCAGCTAGCCAAGTATGATGGTCTCTCACTCAATTGTAGGCACACGCAGTCCCCCCTATATGTATATGACTAGCTAATCTTAGTCTCCATCACAAACATGTGCATGGTCTATCTCGATTTCTCTCGTGGCATCTTTCTATCGCGCACGCACTCCCTTGATCTCCCACCCATATAGTCCCCTCACGATCTCGACGGGATCTCTTTATCACAAACACACCCTCTCTCCCTCCCCATGCGTCCATGCCATCCATGTGTCCCTCTCGACATTTGTTCCTTGTTGGCCACACCTCTATTGGACATGTGCTACAGGGGTGTCTCTCTCCGTTGCAAACAATCACACACTAGCTATCTTTGTGTATCTCCTCGCCTCGCTTTTTCATCTCGGATATGCATGCGTGATATGTCGCATAAGAAACGAAAAAGCACACTCTCTCTCTAATTTATCGTTTGTTGTCACTTTCTCTTTCACACACATACTCTTTTTGCACACTTACTCATTCTCCTTCACACGCACTTGATCTGTCTCGACTGAGGCACTCTCCTCGGTCCATAGCATACAGATTTATTGAAAAGTCAAACATCACAAAGTTTGACCATGTACGTGGAGAAAAAGAATTACATCTAGTACGGCAAACATATACCATTAGATTCACCATGAGATGTAGTTTTGTATGATGTATCTTTGGTATTGTAGATATAAATAACATTTGCGTAAACCTGATCAAAGTTTCCAAAGTTTGACTTCTAAAAAATTTACATGCACTGCATTATCGAGCGGATGGAATATCTCTTTCCCCCTCTCAGCTATCTGACGCACCACTCAGCCATATCGGGGCTCCTCAATCTCTCTCAAACTTTATTGGTTAGTTTGGTTCGTGACCTGACCCTCATGCCTTGATAGCCGGTACTGCCTAGTGTGGACGTGAGATGTAAAATATTTCTACCTGGCCAGGCTTGTGTGGTGCTGAAGCGTTTGGTTCTTGCCTGGGCCAGGCAAAGCATCAACGTCCCATCAATCAATCCATGCATCAATTATTTAATTCTAATATCCATCCATGTTGCTGTTAGCCTCGTGGCCACACGACCAGGCACGGCCAGGCGTTTGAAATCGGTCGCCTGGGCCAGGCTACTTGCAGTGTCTAGAGTTCAGCCAGGCTAATTAAAGTGCAAGGGAACCCAGGCCAGGCGGGCTTTCTTTTTCACACGGTAGCAACCAAACAAGCGTGCATGAAATCCAGCCACAACCCCAGGCCAGGCAAAAGATGCTCAGGACGCAAGCAAAACTGGCCTTATATCTCCCTGGTTCACACATACACATGTCTTGCTCGCGCTATACATATAGACCCGTCCAACACTCTCCGCCCTTGTTCTCTCTCCATGTGACACGCACCCCCCTAAGTACCATAATCCCTCAATCCATCATAGGCGCAAGCACTCCCCCCCTCCTAAGTATGATTATCTCTTACTAGCCATCAGGAACACACGTATTGTCTCCTTGCATCCATACGTCTATCTCGATATCTCTCGGGGCATCTTCTATTGCGCACACACCTTGTCACTCGATCTCCCACCCATGTAGTCCCATCACGATCTCCAGGGGATCTCTCTATGACAAACATACACTCTCTCCTCCCCATGTCTGCATTTTCTCCGTACGTCTCTCTCGACCTCTCTCCCTTGTTTGTCAGACCCCTTCTTGCCACGTGCTAGGGGTCTTGCTCTCTCGGTTCCAAACAACCACACACTATCTCCTCACCTTGCCTCTGTTGTCGAAGTTGCATGTGTGATATGTTTGCATAAGACACACACGCTTTTTCTCTACTTTTATCATGTGTTGTCCATGTCTCTTTCACACACGCACACACACTTCTCTCTCTCTCTCTCTCTCTCTCTCTCTCTCTCTCTTTCTCTCTCTCTCTCTCTCTCTCTCTCTCTCTCTTGTTAGGGACTCTCTCATGTCCATAAGCATATGGATGTTTTGAAAAGTCAAACCTTAGAAAAGTTTGACCAGGTATATGTGGAGAAAAACATTTACATCTGGAACAATCATTAGATTCATCACAACATGTACTTACTTCGTACTATCATTTATCTTTGGTATTGTAGATATAAGTAATTTCTTTATAAACATGGTCAAAGTTTCAAAAGTCTGACTTAAAAAAAGTTGGAACTACATTATCAAACGGAGGGAGTAGATCTTTCTCTCTCTCTATACTATCTCTCACGGGCCTCCCCTCTCACTCGAACTCTCTATACCGACGGATTATACGCTCACTTTGTCAGCGTATAGCTCCGTATATTGTTTAGTTGACCGGTCAACCAATCCACATGCTGCCTTGTCAGCTCTTGTTCTGTATCTTCGTGTGCTGGCCCATGTGGCAGTGGGTGAAAATAAGTAAACTAGAGGTCCATCTGACACGCGGTGAAGTAAACAAAGTTGAAACCACTCAAGGTAGCACCCCGCACGCTAGTAAATTGAGGGCGCATTGAGGACAAACTTCTTGCGCGCGAAGGACGCACTCGCGCACAATTCACCACTGCGCGGCGGCATGCACAGAAGGACACACTCGTGCACACCCAGCACACAACACACACCAGCACACGTGTACACCGGCGTCGCCGCCGGTTGAGATGGACGGCGAGGCAGCCAACAAGCGGAGGCGGCTCGAGCCAAAACCGCATCCGGCAAGCCTGGACTTCATCAGCAGCCTCCCCGACGACACGCTGCTCGTCATCATCAACCTCCTCCCCACCAAATATACCATGCGGACCGCCCTGCTCTCCCGGTGGTGGCACCCCCTCTAGCGCTGCGTCCCCCTCAACCTCACCGTCGACAGCTGCCTCTGCGACGGGGATTGCAAACGCATGGCCGCAGTCTCCAAGATCCTTTCATCGCATCCTGGGCCAGCCAAACGCCTTGACATCCGCATGTTCAGTACCAACTACAAGGTCCAACCCAAGTTCGACGAGTGGTTCTTATCCCCTGCCCTAGATCAGCTCGAGGAGCTCAGCTTTGAAGCTGGACGATGTCGCTCTCTGCCACCGTCCGCACTCCGCCTCATGCTAACGCTGTGCCGCGCCAGCTTCAGCTCCTGCTATCTTCCCCAGATTAATGTCGCGCCCGCTCTTCTTCTCCCTCAACTCAAGCAGCTCAACTCAAGAAGGCTATGGAGCACCTGCTCTGCAGCTATACTGCGCTCGAGTACCTTCGTCTTGAGCAGATCCACGGGTTCATTAGCCTCCACATCGCCTCGACGAATCTCAGATGGATTTATGTATCTTGCTGGCCCCGCAACAAGACATCAATTGGGAAGAGACCACTCCAGCTGTTCCACGTTATGGTCATTGACAATACGCCTTTCCTTGAGAGATTGCTTGTATCGGATCTAGAAGGTCCAACAAAAATCAGGGTCATTGACGCGCCGAAATTGACAGCGTTGGTGTACTCGTCTGCCAAATTCTCCGAACTCTTTATTGGATCCGTAATCGTTCAGGTACAACACTCATATTCTTATCTGTCTTCTTGAAATTCACATTTTTAAATTTCTTCTTGATGTATTTACGACCGTCTTCCAGAAAATGATTCCCACAAGCTTGACCCAGTCCATGTGCACAGTGAAGATCTTAGCACTAAAATCTATCGGCCCTAATCTGGATCAAGTTGTTGGATTCCTTACATGCTTTACGTGCACGGAGAAGCTACTCATCGAGGCGAAACTTCTTTCCTATAAGTAAACGGTAATCACAACGTAGCTCAATTTTTCGTAATTTTCCCAAATTACGATGACAAGTGTAGTGTTCAAAACTGCATCTACGCACTGCACCGAAAGAAATGTTTTTAGTATTTTTTCTCACGTGATCACCTGCATCATTTTTATGCTGTACTACTATAGTAGCTTAGGGTAGTCATAGTGGAAAGTAACTTATGGTTACCCTAAGAGCAAGTACTACCTCCGTCCTGGTTTACTCTTCCAATTTTGTAGTATCAAAATTTGACCATAGATTTAACTGACAAAATGTTAATGCATGTCACTAAGAACTATATCGTTGGATTCGTATTTGAACATAATTTCAAATGGTGTAATTTTTAGTGACATGCATTGGCATTTTCTTAGGTAAATCTATGGTCAAAATTTTATACTAAATACGAGGTAGTATTACAAAAGTGGGCTATGTAGGCCAAAACATGTGCCAAATTCACTTGTGATGCATTTGGCATCGATGCCCCTCCATTGCTCACCTGGTGTCCCAATCTGGATCACCTACTTTGCTCCGGTGCCAAATTAACTCACGCAATGAAAAAACACTACGTGGGAGAGAGAGAGAGGACTGAGGCAATAAAAAACACTTGTTTGGGAGAGTGAGAGGCTGGTGTAGTTGGTTTGATTGATTTGTTTATACATGTGGGTCTGTGTGCACAGCGGTGCCAACTCTCTCACATCGCGAGAGCGGTGCCAAAATCTTTTTGATTTGACATCGATGCGTGTTTTGTGGCATACTTTTGCGAAATATGGCATCGGCCACAAAGTGGAAGGCAACAAATGCCCAAGCTCTTCACGTGCTCCTAGTTAAATGAGATGAAACAGAAAGAGAGAGAGAGAGAGAGAGAGAGAGAGAGAGAGAGAGAGAGAGAGAGAGAGAGAGAGTGAAAAATATCACTAGCCAGCCAACTGGCTAGTGAGTGAGCGAATGATATTGGTACCTCTTGATGACACAGCAATCTTATGCAGCCAGCTGCTCTAATATGTTCTCTTCTTTTGCAGATAAAAAAAGACCCGAAAGTGAAAAATGTGATGCACTATAACAATCTCATCGAATGCCTTGATCTCCATCTTACATAAATTGATTTGATCGACTACCAAGGCAGCACATCTGAGATTAAATTGGCCAGGTTCTTTGTTCTGGAGGCATGTGTGCTCAAGGTAATGAGGTTTGGCGTTCTCTGGCGCAACAATGAATGGCATACTGATCATCGCAAGCGTCTAAGCCTAAATGACAAAGTCTCCGCATAAGCTGAATTTGTTTTTGAAACATCAAGTGGCCAGAGACTCGAAAACTTATTTGCCCATTAGTGACTTGTCAGGGCGGTGGATTTTAGTTTGTACGATTATGCTGCATCCACCTAAAGTAACGAAAGTTCTTACGTAAACTTCCTAGTAGTTCCCTCTTCGTAGGTGCAGCATTACTCCTAACATTTGTAATATCAGTTTGAAACTTGTAATATTGCCGTGTCCTATTCATGCGTTTTCAAAATCCTGTGAATCAAACAGGTCCTGAGTTGGTGATGATGTTGTGCCTCCCATCTTTCACCAATAGCCGTCGGATCTAGATCTGATGCATACAAACCAAGCTTCTTCATTTTTGCAAAAAGATACCCACACTTGTTCCCTATTTACAAACAACTCCTTATCTCTCATAATCAGCCTCATCTCCTCCCCACCACATCTAGGAGTAAAAGGCCGTGGAAAAATCTAGCGCGATGGCCACTTCCGGAGCCGTCCACCCCCAATCTTGGTGTTCCGTGCAATGCACGGGCATCTACGCACGAGTAATTATGTCAAACAGGGCTAGTTGTAAGCAGGCTAGCTCTACAGCCATGATGCTAGTGACTGCAGACGGTGAGGCTGACTATGGTATGCCGAACACGGCGCCTATACTCAGCTGTCATCTCCGGCGCAGGGTCTTGTCACTTCACTGTGAGGAGCAGCACGTAATAATTTGACCAACGGGTAGTACAGTGCTAGTACTCCTACTACTACATTGGTAGTACTACTACCAATACTAGTAGCACCACCGTCTAGATTTAGGAGTACTACCACATCCATCTGGATTTTAGTATTTGACTAGCAGTATCTAGTAATGCATGTCACCAAAAATGTACTACTCTCTCTATAAATAAATACATGGTGTTTTATTCCTATCGGCGAGAGAACTTAATGTTTTTTTGCTAACTAGAGTACTGTAATAGGATTACATGCAATGAACTAAACACTACATGTCATGTTTGGTAGTCTCAAGTCATTGAAAGCATGCACGGCCCACATCTCTCATTGGTTGATATGTCATGAAATAAGAAACAAGGAGGGAGTTAATGCACCGTGCCTAAGTAATTTGGGATTATTTGGTTTTCGTAAGGTGACTTACACAACATTTTTGTTTACATGCATTAACATTTTATTACTTAAATGAAAGGTCAAAACTTGGCGCAAAATGCAAAGGGGACCAACAAACCAGTAAACATCAAACTTCTCTTATTTGACCCCAACTAGAGGTCCGGTGAGATGACTATACTGCACCGGCATGGAGGGGGACGCAGCTTCATTGACTGACGGCAACTGCCTTTGGGTGAATGACACGTGGCCCCAGGGGGTGGCTAGCACACCTATCATACAGCCAAAGGCAGGTGCAGTAGAGGGCCGAGGAGTAGTACGAAATCCTACGCACCTACGCACGCTAACCAAGGGCTGAGTGATCACTTGAATTGCAAGATCAGTTGACTAGAAGCTATGCTAGACCCATGGAGGCGTTGAGCACGAGCATCAGTCGGCTGTGCTAGATGGTCCACGACGCCAGCCTACGGACCGGCAGGTATTATTGCTTGAGGCCGCCAGGGCGAGGGGCCGCTTGGACGACATCTTCGTCTTCTTGTTTGACGAGGTCCTCGTCGGTTTCCTCGACAAGTTCACCGTCGTCAAGAAGCTTGCGGACGACTTTGACGTAAGCCTCCAGCCGACGCGCCCAGGCTCTGCGATGCCCGCCACCCTCAATGGCCACTATGGTAACAACCTCTTCGACGCACTGGTGGCCCTGCGACTGCCTGCTGTCACGCCAGAGAATGTCCACCTCGAGGTCGCGCTCGCCGCGCAGTGCCTGGCGCAGCAAGACACCATCGACATAATCACCCACGTCTACGCGCAAATCGTCCACAAGGACTACTACATGCTAGAGGAGGACGATAGTACGCTGGCCTTCTTGGAGCGCAGGGCAACCTTGGACGGCACTGTTCAGAAGCACGTTGAGCTCGCCGCCAACGCCACTGCTCCTCACACGTCGGTTGGTGACCCGGCGCACTAGGGCGTGAGGATGTCGTCGAAAGTTAATGGATCCGTATGTATTTTTATCTTTCCGTCAAATCCATGTAGTAGTATATGATACTACAGTAATTATCTTACCTTTCGCATCAACTTCATAATTTTCATACGTACTCCATGCATGAACGGCGCCAGAACCTAACTTCTCATTACTCTAGGAAAAATCGTTATTTTCTATCTATCGGTCGCGCCATGGAGCAGAACCAAATTTTACAAGTTATGAGTTCAAAAGGAAAAGCCTGCCGTGTTCGCGTCGCACCCCCACACGGTTGGTCCGGCACACCACTCAAGCGGGAATGCGTGCGGTGTTGCATTTTCACTTACAAGTGGGACCGTAGTTGAGCAAACCGACTATCGGCAAACCCCCACCCAGCCCACCGCATGAAGGCTGAGAAAACAGGAGGGAGAAGAGATGGCTATAGCACGGACTCCAAGAAAATTGGTGTCGGATGGGACTCGTGTGGGTGGCGTGTGCCGTACTGCTAGACGTGAATGCTAGTTATGGCCCATTCCACCCCACTATATCGAGCCTATATCGAGGTACGTAGAACAAATTTCCTGCAGTCCATGCTCAGCCCTCCTCTATCTCTCTTCTCAGCCAGCCAGCGGACGCGCGGAGCCCATCGTCTGTTTGCTCACATGCGGCCCCACATGTCAGTGAAAACGCAAGAGGACCCACTGAACCTGCACATCTTTCACCTCGATGTGCTGGTGATGAAAAACAAATCCAATAAAGATCTTAGGTGGCTGCTTTTGGAGTTACTCAAGAGTAGTAAGATTCTATTTACAGTTTAACCCAAGATGCACATCTCGTGGCTTCAACTACCACTCTATTTTCTTTCATCACACGACCTGGATGCTGGATGTCCCACCTGTCGGCAAAAGGAGGAAGAACCCGACCAAATCTTCGGTTCTGCTCTCGGATTAGACTAGTTGTGCTAACTTAAAAAATTATTGTGTACTCCCTCGTTCCAAAATACTTGACTTCCATTTGTCCAAAAATGGATGTACCTATATACTAACATGTGTAGATACATATATATTTTGAAAAATAGAAGGCATGTATTGTGCAACGGAGGGAGTAGAATGGATGCAAGTTTTTGTATTGGGAAGAGGAGTACATCCATATATTGATAGAGCGCAATTTAGTAGATGTTCTATCACTTTTAGCTAGTATAGAATAGAGGCTAGACATGAGACTAGATGCGAGGAAGCAACGTCTACTTATTTACACTCGAAGAAGAAACAAGCACGCAAGAGCGAGCCTCCGCAGATCAACAATCAATGCATCGAGAAGGCACTAATCCAACTTACAAGAGTATTAAAATGTATTCTTGTGGTTCTTGTTTTCTTTGGTCTTGCTTTTCTAGTCAAAGTTATCATTGGAGTTCGTGCAAAACGGAGGTGCGTTTGGGGTCGTGCATTGGAGTTGGCCCTACAAGTGGGACTGCAGTTAAGGTAACCGACTATCGACAAACCCCCACCTCGCCCGTCGCGCGATGGCTGAGTTAGAGAAACGACGAGGTTGAAGAGATTGCTCTAGCATGGACTCCAAGAAATAATATGGTGTCAGATGGATGTCGTGGTGGTGGCGTGTGCCGTAGTCCTAGACGTGAATGCTTGTTCTGGCCCATGCCACCCTACTACTCCTACTACTTACTCCTACTATATAGTAGTACTAGTATCGAGGATTCGAGGTGCTGGTTACGTACAGCGAACACATTAACATATGGCTACATTAAAAACACCCGCTCGACGCGCGAAGCATGTGAAGCTAGTACTCGTCTAGGTGAATTAGTCGTATTAGAAGGTGCATCACGACCTAGGTTCAAGCAGATTGGTGGAAAACAAGAATATTTCTCTCTTCTAAACACAACATTTAATCATAGCAGTTAAGAGGATGCCTTATTAGCTACCCATGCAGGCCATCGTAATTCATAGCATGCAAAGAGCTTTTATTTCCTGCCTAATAACCGCATGGACGTGCTGCATGCATTGGTCCTTGCCCGAGCAAAAAAAAGGGAGGAAAGGGGTTTCCATGGGAGACAACGAGGCAGAGGTGGAAGCGCTCGCTGGCGAACAAGGCAGGGCGGGCATCGAGATGGAAAGTTAATGAACGGTGCCTAAACATTTTCGGAAAATCTAATTTTCGTAAGGTGACTTATGAATAGTGTACTACTATTGTTGATTGGCCTCATCCGATAACCTGTTGCAATGCACGTACAATTATGTATTCGGAAAATATTTTTTTGCCTCATCGCACCACTCGCTCAGAGAAGCGACTCGAAAGCCATTCATAAATTTAGTAAGTTTATCAAAGGCATATCATTTTATTACATAGAACAGGTCATTAACCCACATCGACAACGAGGATACATTATAAATAATAAAGTTTTCACCACACAACAAATAACAAGCAATGAAATGAACTTCAACTCAACCATTCCTCGGCGTTGAAAAGGCTTGCTTTGAACCACAAGTGATTCTCTGGGACGGGCCATGCATTGTCGATCTGGAGACCAACGCAGGACTGATCATCCAGGCTGAAGCGGCCTACTATATCAGTACCAGAGTAGGGAACCACCCAAATGTCCGAGGTATAGACACAGTTGCTTCTCATAAATGTGTCAACAGCGGTTGGATCGCCTTTCACCATCATCGGATAGTTTCATCCAAGGAAGAGCGAGTTTTCTCCAAGACTATCAATTCTGTGCCAGGGAGAAGGAGTTGGCGCTAGCACACTAGTATCCATCCCGAATACCATGCATCGGGTGTTGGAATAGGTCCGGAGAGTGCGACCATGGGAGACTACACCTGCTTCCTTAGCAGTAACATCATCAGTGGCTGTATACACACAAGAATAGGTGATCCATCGGAATTAGTAGCCAGGCTCCACAGAGTATATCGGTGCTGCTCGTCCTCATGCTCGTGATCATCACCATCGTCATCTCCCCCTTGGTTATAAAAATCTTCAAGTATAGGTGGTGGGATGTTCACATGACCTTGGAAACACCAGAAGAAGGTTAATTAGTAAAGGGAAACTTGCTAACCCGCATGCATGTGGATGAAACAATTATAATTACGGTGGAAGACAAACGTACCGAAAAAACGAGGATCCCATGAAAAAACAGTGCCACGAGAGGTGGCAGCAAACACAAGATCCTCGTATTCAATTGCATCACGGTACACATCCGTGTATAGAAACTGATTTTTGAGTAATATCCATCCAGTCAAACCACGAAGGACAGCAACTAGCTTGTCGAAGATAGCAACAACTTGATAGTTCTTGTAATTCCAAGAGCGGTTGGGAACTCGACAAATTGCTATCTTCAGTATACGACAGTCACCATGATCGTATTTGAATGTACATAGATCATCTGTGTGCTCAACCTCAGGGCACTCGGAGATTTTTGGAAGTGGAATCCGCTGACGAGTGTACACATTCACAAGTTCCCACTCGCAATTGTACCCAATATAAACAACCCAATCTCCATTTGCGCCAGCCCAGGACTTACCCTTAAGCGATGGCATCTTGACATCACACGTATCATTATCTAGCGGCATCAACTTGCACAAGGCGAGGTCTCCATCGTCCGCTCGCCAGCGAGCAGGGTCATGGCGAAGAAGATAGGGGAGATCAAACCGCTCCTGGACCCTTGGGTTCCGTTCAATGATGTTATTAGTTGAGACGAGAATGGGCTTGAATGAACCTGCCATGCTAGCCGAGGTGATGACGTCGCACTGATCAATGAGTTTCTCCACCACGTCATCTTTCAGATCGGGGCAAGAATAACGGGGTCGTTTCCGGCCTGTTCCCTCCATGGAGAAGACGATCGAACAATGGCAGAAGAAAGGGTGTAGGGCTGAAGGAAAATGGAGGAGGGAGAGGAAGAGCGTGCGACAACAGTTCCAAATCGAGAGGGAAAGGCGAAGAGTCGGTGGACGGTTGCGGGTTTGCCACAGTTCACGAAGAGGCGCCCCGGCCTACATGTCCATTCGGAAATACTCCTACTACTCGCCGTCGTCTCACTGATATGTTGGAACGGGACCACATGTCAACGAAACATGGTGTGTAATTTCTCGTGAAAAATGCGATCTGGCCGCGTTGGCCCGAGGTGCCGCATTAGTTATCGACCTTTATTTTTTTAATGGCGTGCCGATCAGTTTTGTAGCACGACTAACTGGTACTGTACACAGAGAAATATAAACTACTCTACCACTACCCCACCTCCAGTACTAGTAGTATAAAAAAGATATATAGGCTGGAGCTTCAGCGCTTTCTTGCTAAGGGCTGCCCACTTGCTTCTCACACTACCACCCTCTCTCCAGATCTAAAAAAGACGGCCCCTCTCTCCCTCCTCACCGGTGGTCACAGATCTGCCGGGGAAGAGAAGGACGTGCAGCATTGACGCACTCGTCGTCGGCGAGCGAGGTCACGCACTGATGACAAGGTCGTCCTCTTAGACCTAGTGCCCGCGCGGGATGGCCTCCGTCCCCAAGCTTGCTATCGTAGTGTGTGCGGAGGACGATGACCACGAGCGAAGCCACTTCCCGCCGACCCTCGGGTATGCTACCTGTTTTCGAGCCATAACCTTGTTCTATTGCCCCATCTGCTACGTCGTTGCATGTGGATCTTTTTCCACTCCACCATCTTACCAATTTGCTATCCTCTACTCTGCTGGCCACGCAGACGAAAACCATAATTTGCACTATTAAAGGAAACCCTACTTCATGCAGACTAATCCATGTCTGGGTTGAATAAGGAAAGGATGGGAGACTGTACTGTCCAAGAGAGTAGGCATCGAACCCGCATCTAGGTTGAAAAGGGGAAAATCAGTAGCTAAGGAACGAGTCTCGTGTCTCTTGGTTGAAGAAGGGTAGAAAGGCATGAAACGCAATAGAGAATGACCAGGTCGATCGATTTGTTGTCCTCTCATAGGAAAAAGGTGGCTAAAGAGAACAAAAATGGGACCGTAATCCACATATGCTGCCTGGATATTTGTTGCTCTGGGCAACCATACCTCCCTCACCACTCTATGTCTGTGGAGGTACATCATACTGGTGCGCCCACTGTCCGAATGGGCCTCCCATGCTCTTATTGCCACCTTTTTTGCTGTTAGTATAACGCCAACATTCAAGTCAAGCAATGCTACTGCTAAAGTGATGCCACATTTAACTAATGCCGCTCTCAGTCTAATGCCACCCATAAATTTAAGCAATGCCATTTAATGTTATTGGATTATTTCAGGGTTAGCTGTTGATTGTGGATCTATTAAAGATTTTTCAGCTAAGGCATTCTAATGTTGTTGCACAGCCAGTATACCAACGATGAAACTTGTTACTACCTTCAGATTTTTGCACTGTTAATGCTTATAGATTACATACCTCGCTTTCATGAGATAAGTTAATTTTTTTGTACAGTGTCACCAAAATGCCAAGGCGCTGATGTCATTTTATTTTGGTTAAACTGCACAGACAATTATGAAGATAAGAGGAAAGGTCAAGAGTGGGCACCTCCTCCTCCGGCTGTTCTCTTGAGGAGGTTTGTATGTTTGTCTCTAATGCCTGTCGACTACATACCTGACATCATGATGTAATGTTAAGTCATTTCCTTTTGTACAGTGTCACTGAATTGTCAATGCGGTGATGGCATTTTATTTTAGTAGAACTGCACAAAATTTGCTTAAAAGAAGAGGAAAGGTCAGGAATGGCTCACTTTTCCAGAAAAAACTATGTATGTCTTCCTCACATCAGCCGTTGTTGCTTTATTTATTCCTTGAAACAGGTGGTTAGAAACAGTCTTGCTACCTTTTCCCATTAAGAAATTGGAATGCTTATATTTGTGAGTCTATGCTTCAACTAGTGCCACTTTTAGAGTAATCACACTTTCAATATCTATGCAAACAGGGATGCTCGATTTTAGTGGAACTGCACAAAAGTTCCAACTGGTTCAACATTAGGAGCATGTTTTTTTCCAAACCTTTATATCCAATTGGTGGCACTATGAGTTGTTCATTACGAAGGTACATGGTTTGCTACTATCTTGCTACTCTTTTTGTACTGTCATTAGATAGTAATACTAGTGGTTTGCATGTGAATATATTGGCAGGGTGGACCTACATTGGAGGTGCAGGACAGGATTTAATGATTGGATGCTCAATTTCGGTTGTATCGATTTCACCTCTTCCATCACTGCGAACATGGATATCCTTGGTCTGATGAAGAATAGGCGCTATATTTCTGCTTTGAACCAACAAATCAATTCAGTATGAAATTTTCCAGGGCAAAACATAACTGTTTCAGATTGTCCAGTGCAGAACATGACAGATGCTAAGCGGAAGAGACATGTTTAAACCGAAAATACAAGGTGTGGTATATGTTTACTAGTTGCTTGATATTTATGCAGACAGAGATGTTTGCCCGTTGCTATTTGGCAAACAAACAAAGTGCCCGCAATTTTGGTTGAACTGCACAAGAGAATAGTATAGTCACTGCATGCCGTGCCATTTGAAAATAGACACAGAAAGATTGGACAGTCACTTTATGGACTGCAGAAAAGTAGTACTGTACTATTTATTGGCCAACACTAGGTGCTTCATTGCTTTGGTCTGATTATGCAATGGGCATCGTTTTGCCTAAGTTAAAGTTTGTATTCCGAAAATAGTCTCGCCGTGTGATCGAGGGAAGACCAAATCATATTGCAGTGGATGTTCCTCCATCATGTGTGGTTCATTCTCATGGTTCCAGCTGTTGGTGAAACCACTTACGTTTGCAAGAGGAATTGTAAACTTCACAAACAAATTTGTCTTTCAGTCTGTACTGAATGTTGGCCAAGAGAAGCATCCATGTTAGTAGGAAGAACATATGTTTTTTCTAGATCTTTGCTTTTGGAGCTACATATTTGTATATGATCTGTGAGTCATTGAGATGCATTAACATGTTGATCTTATGTATGGGAATTGTACTAGTTAGTTTTAGTTGCGATGCAAGATCCGAAGTGGCTGATCTTTGCTTTTGAAGCTACATATTTGTATATGATCTGTGAATCATTGAGATGCATTAACAATTACTTATTTCTATTCGCTCAGTGTTTACAAGTTACTGATCGATCACTAGCTAGCCTACAAATGCGCTCCTGGCAATTTTATTTGCGACACAAGATGCGAAGTGGCAGTTTTTTGAATAAAAATGCCTACCTCTGAAGAAACTGACAAGCTACACTATCGATCCTACACGGATAAAAATGCCTACCTCTGAAGAAACTGACAAGCTACACTATCGATCCTACATGGATAAATAGCGGATCACGCACGTACTACCTCCTTTCCGGTTTGCAGGGCTCAACTCAAGAAACGACCTACTCGATCCTACACAAATAAATAGCGGATCATGCATGTACTAGTGCCTCCTTTCCGGTTTGCAGGGCTTAATTCAAACCTCTCACCAACCAAGGTACTCCCTCCGTCCGGGTTTATTAGTCCCGTGAGCAAAGCAACAAGACCAAGGCATGGCAATAATTAACGGCATGCAGAAGTTTAAGCCTAATAAATTCCAGCGATTTAAGTGGCTGCATGCGTGCCCTCGGCTGCGACTCGTTGCATGCTGCTTCGCGTACTACCTGCGAGCAATTCTGAGTGCCTGCATGCAGCCGGCCGTAATTAAGGCAGCTAACTGATGCAAAAAAAGATACGCTTTAAATCCGTGGAATCATTATTGACAAGGAGGGAGATGATTCGAGTGCACTCGTTTGACCGCCATGCCGGCGTGCGACCCAGACGGGACAGGACGACATAGTCATAATTTCAGTTTCTCTAGTTTTCCACGGCAAGCTGGTGCGCTAAGCCATTATGCATCGAATTCCGATGACCGTCGCGCTACCTTCCTCCTATAAGTACTGTTTCTCGGCCTTCTCAGGTGCCACTGTAACCCAACTCGCCATATTCTCATAAGCCCCCACCAGCCCGACGTTGCTCGCCACGTCCGCCATGCCCCCGCCCGTCCGCGGTAGGCGATGCCGGAGGCGGTCACCGCCGGAACTAGTGTTCGAGTTTTCACCGGAAGGCAGACGGAGGGAGGAGGCATTCTATCTGTCTTTAGATGGCAATGCGGAGATCGAGGAGTTGTTGGAGCACGACCGCATGGCGGAGGAGCAGGAGTTGTTGGAGCGAGACCGCCTGGCGAAGGAGCAGCGTATCGCCAATTTGCGCCGCCAGCGGGACATGGAGCAGCAGCACACCGACGCTCTGAGTCGCGAGCAGAGCGCTCGCAACTGGGCCGACTACGTGGAGGCCGGTGCTCGACAAATAGCCCTGGAGGCTGTCGGGCACGCACGCGTTCGCGACGCTGATTTTTACTACCAGCTCGTCAAGTGGGTTTCCCGCTTGGAAGCCGAAGCTTCGGTGGACCACGCCGGCATGGAAAGGGCCAACGAGCGCGAGCGATGCGCCCTATCGCACCTTTGGCAAGTCCGAGGCGAGGCGGAGGATGCCGGTGCCAGCGTTTAGCACGGACAGCAGATGGCGGCCGGGATCGTCTAGTTAGCTAAGAGTAAGTTAGTACTTGTACGCTACTAGAGTGTTAGTGGGAGCAGATAGTTCACTTGCCTATGATGGTTGTCAACGTGGAAGTTCAGTACTCTATATGTGGATCAGACCTATTACTTTGCTCTGAATGTTGAACTTTCCGTTTGAACGTATGGAATGGGCTGTTATTTTTTAAATGGGTTGTATTTGTCCTCCACGGTTTAGAGGCTGACTTGTGGGCCTAGCAAGTTGACGCGTACACAATCAGGAGATGATTGTACGTGGAGAGGATGACAGCAGGGACCCGCCAAGGTCATGGCAGTACGCAAGCAAGTGCCTCCTTATTTCAAGCCAATAAAAAAATGGCTCCTCCTAGTAGATTTCTGACATCTGGGTCCCATGCCATTGTCAACGTAGTCAATAAACGAGAGAATTGCACAACGAGGGGCTGACACCAGGGACCCAGCAGCTCGCCCAGTTATTTTTGTTTTGGGTTAATTTGATAAATGCCACTCCAAATATGGTGTATCCGAGAAATGCCACTCCAATTTACAAACTTTGAAAAATGCCATTTCATGCCATTTCTAGTGGCATTTTTCGAAGTCTGGAGTGGCGTTTTACAAAGTTTGCAAACTGCAGTGGCGTTTTTCAAAGTTTGCAAAATTTGCAGTGGCATTTTTCAAAGTTTGAAAATTGCAGTGGCATTTTTATGAATCGCCATAATTGGAGTGGCATTTATCTAATTTGTTTTTGAGATGGAAGCAGGGTGTCAACTGGGCTGTGCGGGACAATCTGGCCTGTCTAGACAGCCTTTTCTTTTATGTTTACCACAGACCAGCCCAGTAGATTTTTTTTCTTTCTGAAAATGGCTAGCCCAGTTTTTTGGTGATTTGTCAAGTAAGTCGCTTTATCAGGCCTGTTGGGCTGCAAATCTTTCAAGACGAGGAGAGCTTCATTCGGCTGGCCGATAAAATGGCTTATCAGTAATGAGAAATGGGTTGTACATTTTTAAAACACATCAAACCGGCAATTATTTTCAAATATATTTTTTTCATTTCGAGATTTTAAATTGCATTGATTTTTATGAGTGGACAATTTTTTGGATTTTATATTGATATACATTTATTTTTAAAATCAGTCCCACCGTACTCCCATAGCTGGCCTAGCCATCCCTCTACTCACCCACACCTGCTGTTATTCTCCGGCGATGGCAGACAAACCAGTAAACCCTTGTACAGTCGTACTACCCTCCGCGTGGGAAAAAAAACAACGGCCGAGTCTTCCCTGCCTCCGTGTCGTTCCCTTCCTAGGCCTCGCCGTCGTCCACCGCCCTGGTGCTCTCGGCGTGGCGTGGTCAGCGTGGTGAATAACCGACATGCATCTGAAGTGGACTGTACGTGGAGAGGCTGACAGCTGGGTCCACGACCGCATGCAAGGAAATGCCTCCTTATTATGCGCCAAATAATGATTTCCTCCACCTGACATCTGGGACCCACCGAAACGGCCTCTGTATTTCACGAAAAAAACGTTACCGCCGCTGACAGCTCCGACCCACCAGCTATATCTTCGCACGCAAGGAAGTGCCTCCTTATTACGCACAAAAAAATGAATACTCCCCCTACTAGCTGGGACCCAGTATAGTGGGCCTACTAAGTTGACGGGGACGAAGCGCTTTGTCAACTTAGTCAATATGCACGATTCTAGCTCGACTGACCGTACGATGTCCATCCAACGGCCGTAGTGCTTCTTCAACCTCTGGTCTTCTTGCTCTAGCCGCCCAAACCAGCGCCGGTCGTGCCGCCTGCTCCTGCCTCCCGTGGCCGGCTGTGCTGTCGCGGAGGCCTCACCGCCCCATACTACTCCCACCGCTGGCCAGGCCATCCCTCCACTCCACTCACCCACACCCCCTGTTATTCTGCGGTGACGGCAGCGCAGCCGAACCAGTGAACCCTCGTACTCCTCTCCGCATGGGCATCCACTGCCGCATCTTCCCCGGCTCCGCGTCGTCCCCTTCCTAGGCCTCGCCATCGTCCACCGCCGTGGTGCTGTCGGCGCGCCGTGGTCAATGTGGTCAACGACCGAATTCAATCGAAAGAATACCGTACGTGGAGAGGCTGGCAGCTGGGTCCACGGCAGCCGCAAGGAAGTGCCTCCTTATTACGCGGAAAATAATTATTCCTCCACCTGATAGCAGGGACCCACCGGACGCCCACCAGTATATCACGAAAAAAACATTTGCCCCTGACTGCTGGGACCCACCCGACGGTCCACCGTATTTCGCGAAAAAAAACGTTCCCCCTGCTGTCATCTCAGACCCACCGGAAGTGCCTCCTTATTACGCACAATAAAATGAATACCCCCTGCTAGCTGGGACCCACCTTGGTGGGAGGCTGACTTGTGGGCCTAGTAAGTTGACGGGGACGGAGGGCTTTGGCAACTTAGTCAATATTCACGATTCTAGCTCCAGTGATCGTACGATGTCCATCCAACGGTCATAGTGCTTCTTCAACCTCTGGTCTTCTTGCTCCAGCCGCCCAAACCAGAGCCGGTCGTGCCTCGTGCTCCTGCCTCCCGTGGCCGGCTGCGATGCGGCGGAGGCCTCACCGCACCCTACTACTCCCACCGCTGGCCAGGCCATTCCTCTACTCACCCACACCCCCTGTTATTCTACGGCGATGATAGCTTCACACTGCAGCAAACCAGTGAACCCTCGTACTCCTCTACGCGTGGGCATCCACTGCCGCGTCTTCCCCGGCTCCG
Source organism: Aegilops umbellulata (assembly GCA_032464435.1). Lineage (NCBI taxonomy): Eukaryota > Viridiplantae > Streptophyta > Magnoliopsida > Poales > Poaceae > Aegilops > Aegilops umbellulata. Next base: position 55,491,364 of record CP136055.1, read on the forward strand.
CGTCGTCCCCTTCCTAGGCCTCGCCATTGTCCACCACCCTGGTGCGCTCGGCGCGGCGTGATCAACGTGGTCAAGGAATGGCTTCCATCGGACGTGGACTGTACGTGGAGAGGCTGACAGCTGGGTCCACGGCCGCAGCAAGGAAGTGCCTCCTTATTACGTGCAAAATAATTATTCCTCCACCTGACAGCGGGGACCCACCGGACGGGCCACCGTATTTCGCGAAAAAAAGGTTTCCCCCCTGACTGCTGGGACCCACCAGCTACACCTTCACACGCAAGGAAGTGCATCCGGGCGAAAAAACGATTCGCCCCCCTGACTGCTGGGACCCACCAGCTACATCTTCGCACGCAAAGAAGTGCCTGACAGTCGGGACCCACCTGGTCGAAGCGTACATAGCATTGTCATTCTGGTCGCGAACGTGTACGTACATATATACTGGTCGATGTAGAGGCGCGCACGTGTCATAGTAGAGGCGCGCACGTAGCATGTACACGTACGTACAGCGGCCAGGATGCAATAAAGAAAATACGGCCATGTATTTGTACATACGGGCGGGGTCTCGAACGCCTACTCGCGCATATGTACGGACAGGGCTCGTGTGCATGGTTGGGTCAGAACAGAGAAACGGTGTCGTCGTCGTGTTCATGGGGAGGCAACGGAATGCGTCGTGTTCGTGGGGAGGCAACGAAATGCGTCGAGTCCATCGGGAGGGCTTGGACAGAACAAGCGATGGAAACGAGGCCTGACGTACCGCAGAACAGAGGAAACGGCCTTGTGTTCGACCGGCCACGTTCGAAACGGGATCCTGTTCATCGAGAGGGGTGTGGCATACTGCAAAATAGAGGAAACAGACCTCCTACGGTCGAAACAGGGGTCCTATTGATCGGGAGGGGTGTGGCGTACCGCAAAATGGAGGAAACGGACCTCCTACGGTCGAAACGGGGGTCCTGTTGATCGGGAGGGGTGTGGCGTACCGCAAAATGGAGGAAACAGACTTGTGCTGGAGCGCTACGGTCGAAACGGGGGTCTTGTTCATCGGTAGGGGTGTGGCGTACCGCAAAACAGGACACCACCGAATACTGGTCATCTCCACCGTCGACCTCCTCCAGCCTCCACGGGCTCCTGTTCATCCAGCCTCCACCGCGCGCTACTCCATCGGCTACTGTTCAACTACCCCGCCACCGTCTACTGTTCATCCAGCCCTCCACACCACGGGGTCCTGTTCAACCACCCCTCCACGGGCACCCCTCCAGCGTCTACTGTTCATCGAGCCCTCCACACCACGGGGTCCTGTTCAACCACCCCTCCATGGGCACCCCTCCACCGTCTACTGTTCATCCAGCCCTCCACACCACGGGGTCTTGTTCATCCACCCCTCCATGGGCACCCCTCCACCGTCTACTGTTCATCCAGCCCTCCACCACACCACGGGGTCCTGTTCATCCAGAGGCAACGCCACCACTAACTGTTCATCCAAACCCCCTCCCCCCCGCAACGCTCACTGTTCATCCCATCGATCGGCTTCAGTTAGCAGCAGCAGCGAAGGAATCGCTCGATCGGGTTCACTTAGCAGCCATCAATCGATCGCTCGGGTTCAGTAATGCGTAGCCTGTAGTGCAATCGCTCGGGTTTAGTTAGAGCCCAACGCCTCGCTCGGGTTCAGTTAGAGCCAACGCCTCGCACACACGCGCGTACGTGTACGAGACAAATGCGCATCGCTCGGCCCCCGACCTCCCACCTTAACCGGGAACTCCCTGAAATTTTCCTGCCCCTCGCTTCTACCATGGTTTTTTCCATCATGGACGACCCAAAGAATGTCATGCAGCTGCGTCTCTGCCCCGCCTAGGACGAAAAGCCCATTTTCTATCATGATTTTTTGTCATAGAAGTAGGAGCCCACTACATCTATGATGATACCGGGTTTTGTCACAATTATCGTCATAGAAGTGTCATATGTATGACAGAAAAAAATTCGTTCGGCCCAAAATGTCACGGATGTGTCTTTTTTTTGTAGTGTAGTAACTCGTGATGCAGAAGGTTTCTCCTCGCATACTATTTCACCTTAGCTAGAGGTCCGTCGCCCCCTGGATTTCAATTCCTGGTCAGTTGATTCCCAATTAATGGAAGCATTCCCCAGCGTAACAGGCGCTAGTCCGCCTATTACACCGGGGAAGCAACGCCTTGGTGTTTATCTTAGGGGCGTGTGGGCCCTAGAGCTGCTGGCGCCCGATCTGGAGGCCGGGGATTAAAGGGATGGCCTGGGGGCGCTGCCAAGCACGGCGGTGGTGTGAGGTCAAGGGGAGGGCGGGGCGGCGGAGGCAGGGGTCTGGATCGGTGGTCACTGGCGGTTCGAGAAAGACCATCAACAGTGACTGGCGGGAGGTAGACGAAGGCCATCTGCCCGTTCCTTATAGATCGGACGGTTCATCAAAAAATCGACTGACCTATTTATTTTCAGTCGACTTTTATCTTGATAGGACCACATGTGGTATTGTACTGGAGGAGTGCCTGCATTTCCTGTGCTCATATATTATAAAATCATACAGAGTAGAATCTAATTTTGTTTGCCATGCAATGTTGTAGAGCTATCATATGTCTCCTGTCATTTATTTTTCAGCCACCTGCTATCTGCTACTTTTACAGTGCACTAGTTCTGCACACACTTCACCCATACTCTCACTATTGTGTGTTTTATGCAAGGGTATTTCGGACTCTGCTGCTATGAGAGAAGCAAAAAAGAAAAGAGAGAAGTCGCCCCAGACACAAGTCCATTCCCTAACAGAGACCCTTTGTGAAACAAGGACATACATTGTTCGATGTCGTCAAGATATGCATGGTTTTGAGACCAGACTATGAGACATTTGCTATGTTGTTCAGGAGCCTAGGAGAAATGAAGGCGAAGGTTATGGTGCTCCATCGGACAATACAACATGAAAATGTAACAGTCAAGTCAAATGAACTGAACTTCTGGTGGTGCCTTTATCTGCCAGACTGTTAACTTTTATGCCAACCTTCCTTTTGTTTTATAGTTGTAATTGGTTTTGTTGTGATACAAAATTTGTTCTTAACATACAGCCACTGGCTGAAGAAAACAGCAAGCCATTTTTGTATAGTGTAGGGTGTTCCCTATATTTGCACTGGTGTCGATCTTTGATGCCCAGTGGATGTAATCTGTGCAATCGCCTTAATATCCTAGCGTTAGTTTTGGGCTTATTTATTTCCTAGTCTTCTTTTCCCTGGTTTTCTAGTGGCCAAAACAACCATGGGCCATATACGAACCGTGGTAACCTTGACCCTGCTACGGGCCGTAGGATCCATGGGCCTCCTACGTGCCATCTTTAAATGGTCCTCCAACACGACCGTAGAATCGGTGGGCCTCAGGCCGTGGGATAAATGGGTCTACATGGGCCGTAAACGGGAGTAATTGGTATCGGCCCAGCACGGTAACGGGCCGTTAATAGGCCGGAGGACAACAATGCCTTAATTCTGTCATAGGCATAACGGGTCATTAATGAGCCAGAATATAGGACGGGTTGGAAACCGTGCAACGGGTTAACAGGCCAGAAACGGGCCCACTCTTGCCACTAGCCGAATTTGGCCCATTAGGGGAACAGGCCAGTAAACGGCTGGAAGTAATCGAGGGTCAGAAAGGAGCCCAAGAACGTATGGGCCGTTAGTAGGCCGAAAGCTAACACGGGATGGAAACAACACATGTGAATCATGGGCCGTTAACGGGTACAAAGAAATTTACTGTTCATTATGGGCTAGAGTCACCGTGGGCCTCTAAAGGGCCTAAAGATATGATGGCCTCATATGGGCTGAATGACGTCATGGGCCATACATGGGCCGAAAGTGAAACAGGCTGGTGTTATATTTGACGGTCCACATGACGTTGTTGGGCCGATTTCGTGTAGGCCCTGACGGGCCGTGAGTTACCGGGCCATAAAATGGGCTATTTGCGAAGAGGCCGTTAACAGGTTTTCATGGGCCACCCCGCTAACTTTTGACTAAGTCAAATGGGCCGGCCTTTGTAAGCTAAATGGGCCAGTGGTGGGCCATCGCACATGTCGACATATCATAGGCGCCTATCTGACCCACTGATGAGCTGACACGTGTTTCCTCCGGCCAATCAGAATTTTACACATCGAAATTTCCAATTGGTTCGGCTGTTAACGGGTTATCCGATCCAAAACCGGACCCAATAGCTTAAAGGCGACCCATTACGGTGGATGCCACGTGTCGGTCACCCTTGACGAAACCACTTCTGTGACGCGCGATTTATCGTCATGGAAGTGGATGATACTTCTCCAATGTATCTATAATTTTTGATTGCTCCATGCTATATTATCTTTTGTTTAGGACATTACTAGGCTTTATTATTCACTTTTATATTATTTTTGGGACTAACCTATTAACCAGAGGCCCAGCCCAGAATTGGTGTTTTTTTGCCTATTTCAGAGTTTCGTAGAAAAAGAATATCAAACGAAGTCCAAACGGAATGAAACCTTCGGGAACGGGATTTTTGGAACGAACATGATCCAGAGGACTTGGACCCTACGCCAAGAAACAAAGGAGGAGGCCACGAGGTAGGGGGGCGCGCCTACCCCCCTCCCCCAGGCATGCCCTCCACCCTCGTGGGCCCCCTGTTGCTCCACCGACGTACTCCTTCCTCCTATATATACCTACGTACCCCCAAACGATCAAAATAGGAGCCAAAAACCTAATTCCACCGCCGCAACCTTCTTTACCCACAAGATCCCATCTTGGGGCCTGTTCCGGAGCTCTGCCGGAGGGGGCATCGATCATGGAGGGCTTCTACATCAACACCATAGCCTCTCCGATGATGTGTGAGTAGTTTACCTCAGACCTTCGGGTCCATAGGTATTAGCTAGATGGCTTCTTCTATCTTTTTGGATCTCAATACAATGTTCTTCCCCTCTCTCGTGGAGTTCTATTCGATGTAATCTTCTTTTTGCGGTGTGTTTGTTGAGACCGATGAATTGTGGGTTTATGATCAAGTTTATCTATGAACAATATTTGAATCTTCTTTGAATTCTTTTATGTATGATTTGTTATCTTTGCAAGTCTCTTCGAATTATCAGTTTGGTTTGGCCTACTAGATTGATCTTTCATGCAATGGGAGAAGTGCTTAGCTTTGGTTTCAATCTTGCGGTGTCCTTTCCCAGTGACAGTAGGGGCAGCAAGGCACGTATTGTATTGTTGCCATCGAGGATAACAAGATGGGGTTTTTATCATATTTCATGAATTATCCATCAACATCATGTTATCTTGCTTAAGGCGTTACTCTGTTCTTAGGAACATAATACTCTAAATGCATGCTGGATAGTGGTCGATGTGTGGAGTAATAGTAGTAGATGCAGGCAGGAGCTGGTCTACTTGTCTTGGACGTGATGCCTATATACATGATCATACCTAGATATTCTCATAACTATGCTCAATTCTGTCAATTGCTCAACAGTAATTCGTTCACCCACCATAAAATACTTATGCTCTTGAGAGAAGCCACTAGTGAAACCTATGGCCCCCGGGTCTATCTTCCATCATATTAATCTTCCAACACTTATCTATTTACTTTGCTTTTATTTTACTTTGCATATTTATCATAAAAATCCCAAAAATATTATCTTATCATATCTATCAAATCTCACTCTCGTAAGTGACCGTGTAGGGATTGACAACCCATTATCGCGTTGGTTGCGAGGATTTATTTGTTTTGTGTAGGTGCGAGGGACTCGCGTGTAGCTTCCTACTGGATTGATAACTTGGTTACCAAAAACTGAGGGAAATACTTACGCTACTTTGCTGCATCACCCTTTCCTCTTCAAGGGAAAACCAACACAGTGCTCAAGAGGTAGCAAGAAGGATTTCTGGCGCCGTTGTCGGGGAGGTCTACGCAAAAGTCAACATACCAAGTACCGATCACAAACCCTTATCTCCCGCATTACATTATTTGCCATTTTCCTCTCGTTTTCCTCTCTCCCACTTCACCCTTGCCGTTTTATTCGCCTTCTTCCCATATGCCTTTTTGTTTGTGTTTCCTCGTGCCTTCTATTTGCTTGCATCTTGGCTTGCTAAAAATCTATTGATATGGATCCACTTAAAGTGTTCTACTTGGATCATCTTCGATCCTTATGTGCTCGTGCTGAAACCCCAACTAGCCTAGTTGATGGGAAATCTTTAGATGAGCATGCTCATTTTGTGCGTCACCGTTTGTCGAAAAAAGGGAGACTCTTATGGAATCAAATAAACAAATTGTTGTGTTATGCTTGGAATCATTGTGAAATGTGTAATTTTACTTGCTGCTCTAAGAACCCTAAAAACACCTTCCCTAACTATGTGAGTCCAATGATAATGAAATCTTATCTTCTTATGCAAAGAGTGTTTATAGTTACTATGATATCGAGCAAACTGAAGAATTAGTCGTTTTTAAGGGTACTCATGAAGTTGCTTCTTTGATTGAAAAGTATGATTTTACTCTCAACAAATCTGAAAATTCCGTCATACTTAATTATTGTAATGAAAACTTTGCTCATAATGTCCATGTCCAAGAATTTATTGAAAGAATGACCGTTGCTTTGGAAGAAAATAATGATATGCATGAATCTATAGATAATGATGATTCCGATGATTTGGTTGAAATATCCCTTGATGAACATGATGCTTGCTATTCTTGTGGCCATGATGCCAATATTTATGAAGATAAATTTGCTATAGTTCCTTATGTTAATCATGAGATTGTTGCTATTGCACCCATACTTGATAGTTCCTTCGATAAAAAGCATGATTACAATTATTTTGCTATAATTTCTCTTGATGTCAATTATGCTAATAATATGCAAAACCCTAAGCTTGGGGATGCTAGTTTTGCTATGTCCACTATTTGTTGCAATGATCATGATTGGGGTGATTTTTCTTATGATCTTGAAAATTTATTTAATCCCCATGACGAATATGAGATTAATAATATTGTTTGCAATAATATTGAAAGTGGGTTTGGAAGAGTGTCAACTTTAGATCCCACGTATTTGGAGAATATTCAATCGTATGATAATTTTGATAAAAGTGGGTTTGGAGAGGTCATGACTTTAGTTAATGCTAATCCCAGTATTTCAAAAGAGTGTCAACTTTGCATGCATGTGGATCGTGTTGAAAATATTTTATGTGATAGCTATTTTGTTGAATTTTCTTATGATCCCACATGTAATTATTATGAGAGAGGAAAATATGGTCGTAGAAATTTTCATGATAATAAATTACCTCTCATTATGTTGAGATTGCTATTGTTTCTTTCCGCTTCCTTGCATATGCTATTTTTTGCTTGCTATGATAATTTGTTTTCCTATAAGATGCCTATGCATAGGAAGTATGCTAGACTTAGATGTGTTTGTCACGTGTTTCATGATGCTCTCTTTGTGCTTCAATTCTTCTCTCTCATGCGAGCATCATTAAAATTATCTATGCCTAGCTAGGGGCGTTAAACAATACCGCTTGTTGGGAGGCAACCCAATTTTATTTTTAGTTTTTTTTGCTTTTTGCTTCTGTTTAGGAATAAATCTTTGATATAGCCTCTGGTTAGATGTGTTTTTATGTTTTAATTAGTTTTTGTGCCAAGTTAAACCTATAGGATCTTCTTGGATGATAGTTATTTGAGCTTGCAGAAATTTCCAGAAACTTTCTGTTCATGAAAATAATTGTTAAAAATCAATAGAACGTGATAAAATACTCATTACAATTGCTGCTGATCAATAAACAAATTGTCTAGGTCGTCCAATTTTGGTAGATTTGTTGGAGTTCCAGAAGTTTGCGTTAGTTACAGATTACTACAGAATGTTCTGTTTTTGACAGATTCTCTTTTCCATAAGTTTGCGTTAGTTATAGATTACTACAGACTGTTCTGTTTTTGACAGATTCTGCTAGTAAAATAGTTTGTATACCATAGAGAAGTTGGAATATAGTAGGTTTAACACCAATATATATAAAGAATGAGTTCATTACAGTACCTTGAAGTGGTCTTTTGTTTTCTTTCGCTAACGGAGCTCACGAGATTTTCTGTTGAGTTTTGTGTTGTGAAGTTTTCAAGTTTTGGGTGAAAGGTTTGATGGATTATGGAACAAGGAATGGCAAGAGCCTAAGCTTGGGGATGCCCATGGCACCCCCAATATAATCTAAGGACACCAAAAAGCCAAAGCTTGGGGATGCCTCGGAAGGCATCCCCTCTTTCGTCTACTTCCATCGGTAACTTTACTTGGAGCAATATTTTTATTCACCACATGATATGTGTTTTGCTTGGAGTATATTGTATGATTTGAGTCTTTCCTTTTTAGTTTAACACAATCATCCTTGCTGTACACACCTTTTGAGAGAGACACACATGACTCGGAAATTATTAGAATACTCTATGTGCTTCACTTATATCTTTTGAGTTATACAGTTTTGCTCTAGTACTTCACTTATATCATTTAGAGCACGGTGGTGGATTTGTTTTATAGAAACTATTGATCTCTCATGATTCACTTAGATTATTTTGAGAGTCTTAAATAGCATGATAATTTGCTTAAATAATCTTAATATGCTAGGTATTCAAGATTAGTAAAAACTTTCTTATGAGTGTTTTGGATACTAAGAGAAGTTTGATGCTTGATGATTGTTTTGAGATATGGAGGTAGTGATATTAAAATTGTGCTAGTTGAGTAGTTGTGAATTTGAGAAATACTTGTGTTGAAGTTTGCAAGTCCCGTAGCATGCACATATGGTAAACGTTATGTAACAAATTTGAAACATGAGGTGTTCTTTGAGTGTCCTCCTTATGAGTGGTGGTCGGGGACGAGCGATGGTCTTTTCCTACCAATCTATCCCCCTAGGAGCATGCGCGTAGTGCTTGGTTTTTGATGACTTGTAGATTTTTGCAATAAGAATGTGAGTTCTTTATGACTAACGTTGAGTCCATGGATTATACGCAGTCTCACCTTTCCATCATTGCTAGCCTCTTCGGTACCATGCATTGCCCTTTCTCACATTGAGAGTTGGTGCAAACTTCGCCGGTGCATGCAAACCCCGTGATATGATACGCTCTTTCACACATAAACCTCCTTATATGTTCCTCAAAACAGCCACCATACCTACCTATTATGGCTTTTCCATAGCCATTCCGTGATATATTGTCATGCAACTTTCCACCATTCTGTTTATCATGACACGTTCATCATTGTCATATTGGTTAGCATGATCATGTAGTTGACATAGTATTTGCGGCAAAGCCACCGTTCATAATTCTTTCATACATGTCACTCTTGGTTCATTGCATATCCCGGTACACCGCCGGAGGCATTCATATAGAGTCATACTTTGTTCTAGTATCGAGTTGTAATCATTGAGTTGTAAATAAATAGAAGTGTGATGATCATCATTTTCTAGAGCATTGTCCCAAGTGAGGAATAAAAAAAAGGTAGAAAGGCCAAAAAAGAGAAGGCCCAAAAAAATGAGAGAAAAAGAGAGAAGGGACAATGTTACTATCTTTTTGCCACACTTGTGCTTCAAAGTAGCACCATAATCTTCATGATAGAGAGTCTCTTGTTTTGTCACTTTCATATGCTAGTGGGAATTTTTCATTATAGAACTTGGCTTGTATATTCCAACGACGGGCCTCCTCAAGTGCCCTAGGTCTTTGTGAGCAAGCAAGTTGGATGCACACCCACTAGTTTCTTTTGTTGAGCTTTCATACATTTATAGCTCTAGTGCATCCGTTGCATGGAAATCCCTACTCCTTGCATGAACATCAATCGATGGGCATCAACATAGCTCATTGATTAGCCTCGTTGATGTGAGACTATCTCCTTTTTTGTCTTCTCCACATAACCCCCATCATTATACTCTATTCCACCCATAGTGTTATATCCATGGCTCGCGCTCATGTATTGCGTGAAGGTATATAAGTTTGAGATTACTAAAGTATGAAACAATTGCTTGGCTTGTCATCGGGGTTGTGCATGATGAGAGCATTCTTGTGTGACGAAAATGGAGCATGACTAAACTATATGATTTTGTAGGGATGAACTTTCCTTGTCCATGTTATTTTGAGAAGACATAATTGCTTAGTTAGTATGCTTGAAGTATTATTATTACTATGTCAATATGAAATTTTATCTTGAATCTTTCAGATCTGAATATTCATACCACGATTAAGAAGAATTACATTGAAATTATGCCTAGTAGTATTCCACATCAAAAATTCTGTTTTTATCATTTACCTACTCGAGGATGAGCAGGAATTAAGCTTGGGGATGCTTGATACGTCTCCAACGTATCTATAATTTTTGCTTGCTCCATGCTATATTATATTCTATTTAGAACATTATTGGGCTTTATTATTCACTTTTATATTATTTTTGGGACTAACCTATTAACCGGAGGCCCAGCCCAGAATTGCTGTTTTTTGCCTATTTCAGAGTTTCACAGAAAAAAGAATATCAAACGGAGTCCAAACGGAATGAAACCTTCGGGAACGTGATTTTCGAAACGAACATGATCCAGAGGACTTGGACCCTACGCCAAGAAACAAAGGAGGAGGCCACAAGGTAGGGGGCGCGCCTACCCCCCCCCCCCCCAGGCACGCCCCCACCCTCGTGGGCCCCCTGTTGCTCCATCGGCGTACTCCTTCCTCCTATATATACATACGTACCCCCAAACGATCAGAACAGGAGCCAAAACCTAATTCCACCGCCGCAACCTTCTGTACCCACGAGATCCCATCTTGGGGCCTGTTCCGGAGCTCCGCCGAAGGGGGCATCGATCACGAAGGGCTTCTACATCAACACCATAGCCTCTCCGATGATGTGTGAGTAGTTTACCTCAGACCTTCAGGTCCATAGGTATTAGCTAGATGGCTTCTTCTCTCTTTTTGGATCTCAATACAATGTTCTCCCCCTCTCTCGGGGACATCTATTCGATGTAATCTTCTTTTTGCGGTGTGTTTGTTGAGACTGATGAATTGTGGGTTTATGATCAAGTTTATCTATGAACAATATTTGAATCTTATCTGAATTCTTTTATGTATGATTGGTTATGTTTGCAAGTCTCTTCGAATTATCAGTTTGGTTTGGCCTACTAGATTGATCTTTCTTGCAATGGGAGAAGTGCTTAGCTTTGGGTTCAATCTTGTGGTGTCCTTTCCAAGTGACAGTAGGGGCAGCAAGGCACGTATTGTATTGTTTCCATGGAGGATAACAAGATGGGTTTTTTATCATATTGCATGAATTTATCCCTCTACATCATGTTATCTTGCTTAAGGTGTTACTCTGTTGTTAGGAACTTAATATTCTAGATGCATTCTCGATAGCGGTCGATGTGTGGAGTAATAGTAGTAGATGCAGGCAGGCGTCGGTCTACTTGTCTTGGACGTGATGCCTATATACATGATCATACCTTGATATTCTCATAACTATGCTCAATTCTGTCAATTGCTCAAAACTAATTCTTTCACCCACCGTAAAATACTTATGCTCTTGAGAGAAGCCACTAGTGAAACCTATGGCCCCCGGGTCTATCTTCCATCATATTAATCTTCCAACACTTATCTATTTACTTTGCTTTTATTTTACTTTGCATCTTTATCATAAAAATACCAAAAATATTATCTTATCATATCTATCAGATCCCACTCTCGTAAGTGACCGTCTAGGGATTGACACCCCCTTGTCGCGTTGGTTGCGAGGATTTATTTGTTTTGTGTAGGTGCGAGGGACTCGCGCGTAGCCTCCTACTGGATTGATACCTTGGTTCTCAAAAACTTAGGGAAATACTTATGCTACTTTGCTGCATCACCCTTTCCTCTTTAAGGGAAAACCAACGCAGTGCTCAAGAGGTAGCAGTGGCCACAATCGTGATGACAATTTTGGTAATGTCATGGAACACTTCTACGACATCACAGGCATGACTATCTTGATTCTGTCATAAAATCGTCATGGATGTATATGCATGACAAAAAATGTGACCTACTGTGACAAACACGTATCATCACGGAAGTGTTTTTTTTGTAGTGAATGCAATAAGAACGATGACATGATGTAGACAAGATCTATTTATGTAGAAATAGACCCCATCGTTTTATACGTAGTAGCAATGATACGTACGTGTTGGTTCCCCTTCTGTCACTGGGATCAAGCACTGTAAGATCGAACCCACTACAAAGCACCTCTTCCATTGCAAGATAAATGGATCAAATTGGCCAAACAAAACCCAAATATAGGAGAAGAAATATGAGGCTATAAGCAATCATGCATATAAGGGATCAAAGCAACTCAAATAACTTTCATGGATATAAAAGATAGATCTGATCATAAACTCAAAGTTCATCCGATCCCAACGAATACACCGCAAAAAGAGTTACATCATATGGATCTCCAAGAGACCATTGTATTGATAATCAAGAGAGAGAGAGAGGAAGCCATCTAGCTACTAACTACGGACCCGAAGGTCTACAAAGAACTACTCACGCATCATCAGAGAGGCACCAATGGAAATGGTCAACCCCTCCGTGATGGTGTCTAGATTGGATCTGGCTGCGGCGGCCGGAATTGATTTTCGTCGACTCCCCTAGGGTTTCTGGAATATTGGGGTATTTATAGAGCAAAGAGGCGGTCCAGGGGCACCCGAGGTGGGCACAACCTACCAGGGCGCGCCTGGGCCTTCTAAATTATTTTTGAAAATATGTCGTCGTGAGCTGAAGGGCCTCTGACCAGTGTAGTTGGCATGGCTTAACTTTTGCGCTCGCGGGCTTAGACAGGTTCTTGTATCGCAGAGACGCGTTTCTCCTGAGACGGGCCCTCCGGAGCCCCCAGTCCGCAAAATCCCAGGGGGGGCCTGCGAGAGCTTAGGGTGTCCCGGTTTGCCCTTGCTAGGCGTCGAGCTTCGCGGGAGTGTGAGGGAGGTACCCGACGCTGAGTGCTAGGCATGGTGCGTGCTTGCTGGCTCGCTCGAGAGCACCGTGCGAGTAGCGAGGTGCCAAATCTTTGGCGAGGTGTGCGCACGGGCGGACCCACGGCAGTTACGTCCTTGGCCCCGAGGGGGCCCTGATGCCGCTTGGGCTAGCTCAGATGCACACGCCACACCCGGCCCCCGCTCTGGGGTTCTCGGGGGGGGGGGGGGACAGCAGGAAGGAGTCGTGCCCCTCAAAACACAAATGGGAGAAAAAGGAAACACTGCAAATCAAAAAAATTCCCCCCTTTTTCTTTTAACAAGTGCATGAAACTTCGAATTTCATTCCAAAAGCAGCAAATTGGATTGCAAAAGGGAGCCAAAAAAGATCGCCGCATCCGGCGTCTACACTAGTCTTCTCACCAGCACGAAGCTCAGTGCTTCCACTGGGCGTGGGCATAGTCATTGGAGGACAGTGTCGTCTGCCAGTGCAGAGCATGGTGCTTCCACTTGGATGTGGGTGGGAGCCCCCGTGAGGCTCAGGGGCAGCGCTTAGGGGACTCCAGGGCGTGTATTGCCCCACTCATTATTACGTGAGAGTGTCACGAGCGGAGACTTTAGGGGCACTCCTTGCTTCCCGGGCGGGGACCCTGCCCCGCGCGTACCTCGACCACCGTGGGGCGTCTGGAAACCAAGACAAGACCGAGGGGCAAGGGGACACGCAAGCGGTGGTAGGGCAGCTGTGGACCCCTGACCGGACGAGGGCTCGCCGGCGCCTTCCCTAGAAAAGTGCCCACGTCCAGGTGGCACGCGCCACCGCTGTGGTGGCGCTATGGTGGGCGCCATGCCCCTCGTGACGTGGGGGGAAGCCCTGGCACCGGGCCCCTTAGCCGCGCGTGGGGCCCATCTTCGCACGGCCCCCTGGCACGCCCTGCCTGCCCGAGGCGGGGCCGGTGCCCGAGGCGCGTTGTCGTGGCATGATTTACCTACGTCCAAGATTAGTGTGACACATTCCAAAGATATTGGTCATAACTGGTGGCCGTTGCTGTCGAAGGCGTTGGTGAGGCATTGGGTTGGCTCGTAAGGGGTCCTTGCCCCATGTGGTCTTGGCGGTCCTGACGTCCGGGCCAGCAGGGGAAACGTGTACGAGGCTCTCCTTTGTTCGTACAACGAGCTCGTCGACGGCGAGACAAAGGCACCAGGGGCCATCATCTTGAGGCTATCCCCTAGTCCCTCCGCTTTGTTGTCCACCATCTCCGATGATCTTCCTTGCCAGCCCGGCGGCGGCCCTTCGCTGTTGCCTCGGTGGAGGCTACCTAACCTGACCACACCCTAGGGCGCGCCTCTTGTGTCAGGTGGGTGGCTCCGCGCGTGGGATCACCTACGCGGGGCCCTCTGGGCTCCTCCCGGAGGGACGAGCAGACGCAGCAGTGGTGAGAGCGGGTCCCTGGAGGTGTCTGCGAAGCTGGTAGGATGCGGAAAGGCGCCACACCCTCGCAGGCAGCATTGAGCAGCTCGGCGACACGGGTGAGCAAGGCGTCGCGGCTGCCTTCTTCTAATCTGCACCACAGCAGCTCGCGCGCCACGAGGAGCGCGGCTCGCGTGTTCGCCTGCTCCCGGCAGGTGTGCAAGGACGACGCCACAGCGTAACCGGAGGACCACCTGGTGGCTCGGTTCTAACACCACACGGGAGAGGGTGAGATAGGCCCACACCGTCGGTGATGGTTGACGCGAGTATCCGCGCCGGCCGCGGGGAGCATAGGGTGATAATGAGCTCCATGGCCAAGGGGCACGACCTGGGTGGCGCAAGCAGCCCAACGCTCAGCGCAAGCTCGGGGAGCCTCCGCCATGGGGGCGACGGAGCGAACGATGGAAGAGAGACTTCGACATGCCCCTACCTGGCGCGCCAAATGTCGAATTCAGGTCTCGGTGGACCCAAGAAAGGTTCAAATTTTATGGCATGTGCGAAGAACTCAACCTCTCCAGCCAACCAGTTCGTCACCCCCACGGCCTAGCTCGATGAACAAGGAAGAAGATAGACACGACAGTTTACCCAGGTTCGGGCCACCTTGCGGTGTAAGACCCTACTCGTGCTTTGTGGTGGATTAGCCTCACGAGGGGCTGATGATGAACTAGTACAAGGGAAGAACAACCTCACGAGGTCCGCTCTGGTGTGGGTGTGAATTGGTGAGGTGTGGATATGATCCAGCCAGCCCCCTTCCCATAGTGGTGGCTAAGCTATATTTATAGTGGCCTCGGCCCTCTTCCCCCAAAATGAAGGTGGGAAGGGATCCCATAGTGGCCAATTTGAAAGGGGACAAGTAGTACATATTATCCAGACAAAAATTGGTCTTCGCCTGCAAAGCTTCTGGTCGTGACGCCGCGGTGGGCTCAGTGATGACATCCGTCCTGCCGTTCTAGCGGTTTTGGTCTTGTTGCATGAGAATGGAAACCTTTGGCTGATTCCTCAGGACCCCGCGCCTACACTTGCCTCCTTAGCACCAAAGAGGAAACCTGCAACTCTACGCCCGCTAGGGCCCACCTGGCCTTGGTCGTCATGGCTTGCGTCACCTCAACCTCATGAGGCAGGCACTTGCATAGAAATCTCCGCTCCTAAGGAGGCAGCCGGGGGCTGCTCCCTCCGGAGGTCTTGTTGTCGCCCGCCTCGCGAGGCTTGTCCCCTCGCGAGGGCCTTGTCTTGAAGGTGTTGTAGATGGACCGTACCAGGCCGTCGATGGAGCCACGCCATGGGCCGCAAGCATGCAAGTCTGGGTACCCTGGTTCCCAGAACGCCAACACCTCTCTCCCAACTTCTCCATTAATGGCACCCAAGCCCCTGATTAATTTATAGAAGCTTAATGGTGTGAATATGTCTCACTTGACTGAGATTTAAGAGAGAGAAAAAGGAAATCTGACAAGAAAATTTTGCGCGGATATTGATATAAGATCTGATAGACATATATATCATTGACCGAGACTTAGCAAGACTGGTATAATTACAATGACGATGGCAATGGATAATAATTTTGCAATTGTGTTACATATTTAGGAATAAAAAAATTCCACATACGGCAATGCCCGAAAGACAAAGGGCAAAACAATATGGAAGACACCCCCGCCAAAAAACAAAAGTAAGGAAGACGCAGACTAGTTCTCGCGGCGAGAGGCAATGATGTCTTTCATGTCCTCAACACGTTGTTGCGCAGTAGCCACGGATTCCTCCTCCAGCCTTTCGCACTCGACGGGGAGCATGGCATTCTCGTCCATAAGATTCTTGATGATGACATCCATCTTCTTCAATAAGGCAGTGGTCTCCTCCTCCTGCTCCGCCCTTCCTACTATCTTCGCCCTCAGCAGGTCGCGCTCGGTGTGAGGCATGGCATTCTCATCCCTAAGTCCCCGGATGACGTCGCTAGCACTATCAAACGAGGCATTCATCTCCTCCTATAGTCTCACCCAGCCGGAGATCTGATCCATCAGCGTATCTAGCATCGCATGCAAGAGCCTGTGAGAGTCTGCGCCTGCCCGCGAGTAATCTTCCCAGTCCACCGTGGCGCGGGAGGACCTCTCTGTAGCATCCACGGTGCGACGAGATATATTGGCTGCTTCCGCGGTGCGGCCGGACCAGTACGCTGCTTCGACGGCGTGGCTGGACCTCTGTGCTGCTTCGGCGGTGCGGCCGGATCTCTGTGCTGCTCCGTCGGTGCGGCGGGACATGTCGGTAGCTTTGGCCGTGAGGCGGGACATCTCTTGTGCTTCCTCTTCCATCCTCACCTCTCTGCCTGGTAATTTGTCGACACATAACTCACGGGGGCCACGGCAAATGCAAGGAAGGATAAAGAAAGACTTGTTCGTCTAGTGAAGAGGAGGGGGAGGAGGATTTTGCAGTCATCCTAGAGTAGGTAGTATTTATAACCTAGTAGTACGATGCTAAGTGGGAAACCGTTTAGGATTTGATCAGTGTGAACAAGTTTTGATCGACGTGAACAGTAATTGGGCGTGCGACGGGAAGCAAGCTCACAATTTATTGATGGTTCATATTTTGAAGTGCGGTATGATTCCCGGATGGCGTAAAGTGGTCACGCATTCTCGGATGCTATTGTGGGATATCCGCGGCCACCTATGGGACTAGGAGGCCCCTTGTTGGTTCGGCAGGGGGACGCTGGGTTGCACAATGAGCAGACCAGCGCACGGCAGCATGGCAGAGAGCACACAAGCAATTTACCCAGGTTCAGGCCACCGCGAGGCATAAACCATACTCCTGCTTTGGTTGATTACTGGTGGAATGGAGGTGGTGAAGCATAGTACACTTGCCCCGCAGGGATTGCCTTAGGGCAGTAGCGACTATGCGCGCATGGGGGTGTGGGTTCATAAACTATCCAACCCTTTCTATGGTTGCCATGGGCCTCCTTTATAGATTAAGGGGTCACCACAATGGCAAAGTAGTCATTATGCACTAAAATGATAGAAAATAGTGCTATCATACCTAACTCTGCGGGCTGACAGGGCGCATTAAATGCACCACTTAGTGTCACATCATTGGTTGCCCGGCAAGGCTTGCCGGGCTATCTTGCCAGCTCCGCACCTGTTCTCTTGGCACGTCGTAGGACGGGTGTCATCTGTGGGTTTCTTATGTAGGAAATGGCTGCCATGTGGCGAATGGCTGCCACTTAATCATCTTGCGGCTTGACACCGCATTGATCGACGACGTGGGTCGTGCAGGAGTGGTTGGTGAGGTGGTTTTGCCTCCGCGAGCCCCAGCAGGCCCTGTCGGGGTGTCTTGGTTGTCAGCTTCTGGGGGTGGCCTTGTCCCTAACCGGGCTCACCTGTCCGCAAGGGAGGCCCTTCTCTTGGCTATATCTTGCTTCTCTGGCTTAGCCTTAATCTCTCTGAGTTGCATGCTGGTTCTTCGAACCTCTTGGTTTCTTGTACCCTGGCTTGGGTTGGCGCATCAACCTTTCTCTTGTGCCGGTGCACAATCTGGGCAACAGACCCAGGGTTTGTTGCATCGATAGAAGCCCCCGGGCCTGCCCCGAACGCGTTGTTGTGCATCATCGGGGTAGGGCCTAATAAGTGCACAGGCAGGGTTGCTGAAGGGATCGGCCCCTTGAGGTCTTCATTGCTTCTTCATCAACCTTGATTTCGGGCTAGTTTCCGATTTCCCCGCGCATGGTGTAAAGCCAATAGTGGTGGGGCCGCTCTAGTGATGGCCCGTGAATGACTTTAACGCACGGGGTAGAAACTGCCAATTTACTCTTCCCACAGCGCGCCCTTATCCTTGGTCACGTATGCTGCATGCATCGCGCGGGGTAGGTAACGGAGGCGTGTGGCGCAGGAGAGTGCCAAGGCGAGGGCCCGGTCGTCTCGAATTGGCGGAGGAGGACGGTGGCCGCATGTTGATGGAGCAGCCCTCCTCCTCGTCCTACCTATAAAAGGGAGGGGCGGAGGAGGGCCAAGTCACCCATCTTTGCATTCCTCCTCTTCTTATTTTTCTCTTCTGTTGGCTATGTTGAAGAGAGGGGCCTGGGGCCAGCCCCCGATCTCCTGCTTTGGATCTCCCTTGGATCTGAGAGGAAGATTCGGTCAGCGCGGCGCCGACGCCGGGAGTGGCAACCCTGGTGTGCTTGTCGCCGGGTCGCCCGTGGCCTTGACTTCAGTGGGAGGGGATGCGAGTGACATCGTGTCGCGGCTTGAAGTAGGCATGGCATGTGGTAGTCGATCGCTCCCCATCCTTCTTCCCTTCGCGGCGCTGGGGAGGAGTCATGGAAGGGATTCGCCGCTGATAGGGGCGAATCTGGCTCCTCCGGGGTGTCGTCCTTCTGTCGCTCAGGAAGGCTCCCTGCTCTCACATGCGTCTTTGATGACCCACAAGTATAGGGTATCTATCATAGTCCTTTCGATAAGTAAGAGTGTCAAACCCAACGAGGAGCAGAAGGAAATGTTAAGCAGTTTTCAGTAAGGTATTCTCTGCAAGCACTAAAATTATCGATAACAGATAGTTTTGTGATAGATAATTTGTAACGAGTAATAAGTAACAAAAGTAAACAAGGTGCAGCAAGATGGCCCTATCCTTTTTGTAGCAAAGGACAAGCCTGGACAAACTCTTATATAAAGGAAAGCGCTCCGAGGACACATGGGAATTATCGTCAAGCTTTTTCATCATGCTCATATGATTCGCATTCATTACTTTGATAATTTGATATGTGGGTAGACTGGTGCTTGGGTACTGCCCTTCCTTCGAGAAGCATCCCACTTAAGATTAACCCCTCTCGCAAGCATCCGCAAGTACGAAAGAAGAATTAAGGTAAACCTAACCATAGCATGAAACATATGGATCCAAATCAGCCCCTTACGAAGCAACCCATCATCTACTAATTACATCCCAATGCCTTCCCCTAGGCCCAAACAATGGTGAAGTGTCATGTAGTCAATGTTCACATAACACCACTAGAGGAAAGACAACATACATCTCATCAAAATATCGAACGAATACCAAATCCACATGAGTACTTATAACAAGACTTCTCCCATGTCCTCAGGAACAGACGTAACTACTCACGAATCATATTCATGTTCATAATCAGAGGGGTATTAACATGCATAAAGGATCTGAACATATGATCTTCCACCGAATAAACCAACTAGCATCAACTCCAAGGAGTAATCAACACTACTAGCAACCCACAGGTACCAATCTGAGGTTTTGAGACAAAGATCGGATACAAGAGATGAACTAGGGTTTGAGAGGAGATGGTGCTGGTGAAGATGTTGATGGAGATTGACCCCCTCCTAATGAGAGGATCGATGGTGACAACGATGGTGATGAATTCCCCCTCTCGGAGGGATGTTTCCCCAGTAGAACAGCTCCGTCGGAGCCCTAGATTGTTTCCGCCAAGGTTCCGCCTTGAGATGGCGGCGCTTCATCCCTAAAGCTTCATTCTTATTTTTTCCAGGGCAAAAGACACCTTATATCAGAAGATGGGCATCGGGGGCTTCCAAGCGGCCCAGGAGGCAGGGGGCGCGCCCTCCACCATCATGGCCCGTGGGTGGCCCCCCTCTGGTGCTTTCTTCGCCCAATATTTTTAATATATTCCAAAACTGACTTTCGTGGAGTTTCAGGACTTTTGGAGTTGCGCAGAATAGGTCTCTAATATTTGGTCTTTTTCCAGCCCAGAATTCCAGCTGCCGGCATTCTACCTCTTCATGTAAACCTTATAAAATAAGAGAGAAAAGGCATAAGTATTGTGACATAATATGTAATAACAGCCCATAACGCAATAAATATCGATATAAAAGCAAGATGCAAAATGGACGTATCAGTCTTCGGGACGTGCGGTGACTTCTGACACCAGGGCTCCTGGGGACGACCATGCTCTCTGTGGGAAGGCCCAGAGAGCATGGCCTCCGGCGTGATGGTTTCGCCGAGGTCTTCGGGTGGTAGTGATGCAGACGGCAGCGGAAACCCATGACGTGTCAGGAACGGGGACGAATGTTCCGACTAGTCGTGTTTGCCGGTGACTCCGTGTCTTCCATCCGGTCCTCCGGCAGCGTCACCATCCATGCCTGCCCTCCGGTTTCTTCCTCCCTGTCGGGGAGCGGTGCCGTCCTGATCCTGGGGAGGCGCCGAACCCCAGCCGTGCCCGCTTCCGGCCCCTTCGACCTCTTCCTGTAGGAGATGCACAGGGGCAAAGGCGTAACGGGGCACTTATCTTTTTTCAATCTTAAATCTATAGGCAATCGCCAAATTTTAATTCAAATAATGTAATCCCTCGAGTCCATCTTTGTGTTCTGCAATGCTTGTACTTGTATTAGCATGTGAATGAAAAAGATAAACCTCACCGGGAACTCATGCATTGTACGTCCATGCCGAGGTGAGATGCCCCTTTATGTAAATAAACGAGTTTTCCTCGGCAGGCTATCCTGTCGGCACCCTCTTTGTCTGTCGGAGAGCTACGTCTGCTGGGGAATAGACAGAGGGGCCAGCCCCCCGCCAACTTCTTTTATCAAAAGGTCACTACGACCTTCTAAGCCGAAGCGACGTTCGAGCCAAAGATGGGAGCACCTTAGTTTCAAGAGAGTTGCGAGGTTTCTCTATGAACAAGTTTATAGCTTATGGAACACTAATGGACAAGAGGTAGAACTTATCTATTTGTATTGTCGGGGATCGCAGTGCCGGGGCATCTTCTCAACTCCTTGACGAAGCCAAGTTCACGGCATGAACCTGCAACTTCATGTAGATGAGAAAGAATGCAGGATGCGATCCTATCTATATGCATATGCAAATGCTCATGAAATGCTTATGCAGTGATCTTGGTGTGCACATGCATGCATGAAATCTTAGTTGGGGGCCCCCCTACAGCGCTTCTTTATTTTTTTTCTTGCACGGGGTCATCGCCCCAGTTTCATACAAGGGGTTACATGCAACTAAGGCAAGGCATGTACAAAAGGGTGGCTGTCGGGCAGGGCCCGACAGCCGCGCCTTACGGGTAGTACTTGCGGAGATGCTCAATATTCCATGAGTTTTGCAGTTGAGTGCCATCTCTAGTCTCCAGACGGACTGCGCCAGATCTGGTGACTCGTACTACCTGGTAAGGGCCTTCCCACTTTGGTGACAGCTTGTTTGTACCCTTGGCGGACTGAACGCGCCTAAGGACAAGGTCACCTTCCTCAAAACACCAGGCATGAACCCTGCGGATGTGATAGCGATGCAGGGCTTGCTGGTAGCGCGCAGCACGCGTAGCAGCCCGAAGACGGTTCTCCTCGAGTAGCACATTGATACGTCTCCAACGTATCTATAATGTTTTATTGCTCCATGCTATATTATCTACTGTTTTGGACTATATTGGGCTTTATTTTCCACTTCTATATTACTTTCGGGGCTAACCTATTAACCGGAGGTGCAGCCCAGAATTACTGTTTTTGCCTATTTCAGTGTTACAAAGAAACGGAATATCAAACGGAGTCCAAACGGAATGAAAATACCAAAAATACCAATTCTTTATTATTGCTTTGCTTTTTTACTTTACCTTTATATTTTAATTCTATCATCTCTATCAGATCTCACTCTCGTAAGTGACCGTGAAGGGATTGACAACCCCTAATCGCGTTGGTTGCATTGAGCTATTTGTTTTGTGTAGGTACGAGGGACTCACGCTTGGCCTCCTACTGGATTGATACCTTGGTTCTCAAAAATTGAGGGAAATACTTACGCTACTTTGCTGCATCATCCTCTCCTCTTCAGGGAAATCGAACGCAGTGCTCAAGAGGTAGCAAGAAGAATTTCTGGCGTCGTTGCCGGGGAGTCTACGCAAAAGTCAACATACCAAGTACCCATCACAATTCCTTATCTCTCGCATTACATTACTTGCCATTTGCCTCTCGTTTTCCTCTCCCCCACTTCACCCTTGCCGTTTTATTTGCCCTCTCCTTTCCGTTCGCCTCTTTTTCGTTCGCTTGTCTTGTCGTCATGGCCAGTCTTATATCTTCTCCGTTGTCTCCCGAGAATGAAGTTCTCAATTTTAAGCTAAGGGAGGGAGAAAATCTATAAGACGCTTGGTATAGAATTTGCAATGCTCAAAATAGATCTACCAGGAAGCAATCTACTTCAATTCTTCTCCGTAATATTTATGTAGGTGCCAATCCTTGGTATAGATATATCCTTGATACCATTATCGGAGGGAATTTCTTGGGTAGCCATACTTTTGATTCTTATAATGCTATGATAGATTTATTTGGCTCACCACCTCTTCTGGTTAATGGAACTATGTTAACTTTGGAGCATATAATGCAAGGACTTGAAATTATTGAAAATAAAGTTGCTACCGTTGAATTAGTTGAAAATCTAGATAAAAAGATCCACAATCAAATTACCCAATATGGATCTAAAGTAGGAGTAACTTTGAAAAATATTAAGGAGAAGGAACCCATGGTTAATGAGAAAATAAATCAAGATTCCACTAGAATCGATGAACTTGAGGGTATCATTACCAACTTGGGAACCGCTTTTTCTTCCGTGAAGAACACTCCAAGTTCGTCTACTAAAAATACTAAGCTTATGTATGTTCCTAAGAATAAGGGTGAATCCTCTAGTAAGGAAAATGCGGAGCTTAAATCTATAAGTATTCATCCCAATCTTTTTGCTTTCATTAAGGAACCATTTGCTACAAATGAATTTTTCGATCTTGTGCCTAAAAGTTTGATAATTAATAGAAATAAAGAAATTCCTAAGGAAGGTAGATGCCTCATTGAAGAATTGCCTACCAAAGATAGCAATACGTAGATCTATCCTTGCTTTTATGCCTAGCTAGGGGCGTTAAACGATAGCGCTTGTTGGGAGGCAACCCAATTTTATTTTAGTTTTTAGTTTTTTGTTTCTTTTTAGGAATAAATAATCCATCTACCTTTTGTTTAGATGTGTTTTTATCTTTTAATTAGTTTTTTTGCCAAGTTAAACCTATAGGATCTTCTTGGATGATAGTTATTTATCTTGCTGTAATTTCATGAAACTTTCTGTTCACGAAAACAATTATTAAAAATCACCACACGTGATAAAATAGTTATTCCAATTGATGCTTATCAATAAACAATTTGCCTAGGTCGTCCTATTTTGGCTGAATTTTTGGAGTTCCAGAAGTTTGCGTTAGTTACAGATTACTACAGACTGTTCTGTTTTTGACAGATTCTGTTTTTCGTGTGTTGTTTGCTTATTTTGATGAATCTATGGCTAGTAAAATAGTTTATAATCCATAGAGAAGTTGGAATATAGTAGGTTTAACAACAATATAAATAAATAATGATTTCATTACAGTACCTTGAAGTGGTCTTTTGTTTTCTTTCGCTAACGGAGCTCACGAGATTTCTGTTGAGTTTTGTGTTGTGAAGTTTTCAAGTTTTGGGTGAAAGATTTGATGGATTATGGAACAAGGAGTGGAAAGAGACTAACCTTGAGTATTCCCATGGCACCCCCAAGATAATCCAAGGAAACCAAAAAGTCAAAGCTTGGGGATGCCCCGGAAGGCATCCCCTCTTTCGTCTACTTCCATCGGTAACTTTACTTGGAGCTACATTTTTATTCACCACATGATATGTGTTTTCCTTGGAGCGTCTTGTATGATTTGAGTCTTTGCTTTTTAGTTTACCACAATCATCCTTGCTGTACACACCTTTTGAGAGAGCCATACATGAATTGGAATTTGATAGAATACTCTATGTGCTTCACTTATATCTTTTGAGCTATATAGTTTTGCTCTAGTGCTTCACTTATATCTTTTAGGGCACGGTGATGGATTTGTTTTAAAGAAACTATTGATCTCTCATGCTTCACTTAGATCATTTTGATAGTCTTAATAGCATGGTAATTTGCATAATAATAATATGCTTGGTATTCAAGATTTGTAAAACTTTCTTTTGAGTGCGTTGAATACTAAGAAAAGTTTGATTCTTGATAATTGTTTTGAGATATGGAGGTGATAATATTAAAGTCGTGCTAGTTGAGTAGTTGTGAATTTGAGAAATGCTTGTGTTGAAGTTTGCAAGTCCCGTAGCATGCACGTATGGTAAACGTTATGTAACAAATTTGAAACATGAGGTGTTATTTGATTGTCCTCCTTATGAGTGGCGGTCGGGACGAGTGATGGTCTTTTCCTACCAATCTATCCCCCTAGGAGCATGCGCGTAGTGCTTTGGTTTTTGATGGCTTGTATATTTTTGCAATAAGTATATGAGTTCTTTATGACTAATGTTTAGTCCATGGATTATACGCACTCTCACCCTTCCATCATTGCTAGCCTCTTCGGTACCGTGCATTGCCCTTTCTCACATTGAGAGTTGGTGCAAACTTCGCCGGTGCATCCAAACCCCGTGATATGATACGCTATTTCACATATAAACCTCCTTATATCTTCCTCAAAACAGCCACCATACCTACCTATTATGGCTTTTCCATAGCCATTCCGAGATATATTGTCATGCAACTTTCCACCATTCTGTTTAGCATGACACGTTCATCATTGTCATATTGGTTAGCATGATCATGTAGTTGACATAGTATTTGTGGCAAAGCCACCGTTCATAATACTTTCATACATGTCACTCTTGATTCATTGCATATCCCGGTACACCGTCGGAGGCATTCATATAGAGTCATACTTTGTTCTAGTATCGAGATGTAATCATTGAGTTGTAAATAAATAGAAGTGTGATGATCATCATTCAATAGAGTATTGTCCAAAAAAAGAGAAAGGCCAAAGGAAAAAAAAGCCCAAAAAAAGAAAAAAAGAAATGAAAAAATAAAAAGGGGCAATGCTACTATCCTTTTTTCCACACTTGTGCTTCAAAGTAGCACCATAATCTTCATGATAGAAAGTCTCTTGTTTTGTCATTTTCATTTACTAGTGGGAATCTTTCATTATAGAACTTGGCTTGTATATTCCAACAATGGGCTTCCTCAAATGCCCTAAGTCTTCATGAGCAAGCAAGTTGGATGCACACCCACTTAGTTTCTTTTGTTGAGCTTTCATACGTTTATAGCTCTAGTGCATTCGTTGCATGGCAATCCCTACTCCTTGCATTAACATCAATCGATGGGCATCTCCATAGCCTATTGATTAGCCTCGTTGATGTGAGATCTTCTCCTTTTTTGTCTTCTCCACATAACCCCCATCATCATATTCTATTCCACCCATAGTGCTATATCCATGGCTCACGCCCATGCATTGCGTGAAGGTTTATAAGTTTGAGATTACTAAAGTATGAAGCAATTGCTCGGCTTGTCATCGGGGTTGTGCATGATGAGAGCATTCTTGTGTGACAAAAATGGAGCATGACTAAACTATATGATTTTGTAGGGATGAACTTTCTTTGGCCATGTTATTTTGAGAAGACATAATTGCTTAGTTAGTATGCTTGAAGTATTATTATTTTTATGTCAATATGAACTTTTGTCTTGAATCTTTCTGATCTGTATATTCATACAGCAATTAAGAAGAGTTACATTGAAATTATGCCAAATAGCACTCCGCATTAAAAATTCTCTTTTTATCATTTACCTACTCGAGGACGAGCAGGAATTAAGCTTGGGGATGCCTGATACGTCTCCAACGTATCTATAATTTTTGATTGCTCCATGCTATATTATCTACTGTTTTGGACTATATTGGGCTTTATTTCCCACTTTTATATTACTTTTGGGACTAACCTATTAACCGGAGGCCCAGCCCAGAATTGTTGTTTTTTGCCTATTTCAGTGTTTCGAAGAAACAGAATATCAAACGGAGTCCAAACGGAATGAAACCTTCGGGAACGTGATTTTCTCAATAGATATGATCCAGGAGACTTGGACCCTCCGTCAAGAAAGCCACGAGGCGGTCACGAGGGTGGAGGGCGCGGCCCCTGCCTCGTGGGCCCCTCAAAGCTCCATTGACATACTCCTTCCTCCTATATATACCTACGTACCCCCAAATGATCAGATACGGAGCCAAAAACCTAATTCCACCGCCGCAACCTTCTGTACCCACGAGATCCCATCTTGGGGCCTGTTCCAGAGCTCCGCCGGAAGGGGAATCCACCACGGAGGGCTTCTACATCATCACCATAGCCCCTCCGATGAATTGTGAGTAGTTTACCTCAGACCTTCGGGTCCATAGTTAGTAGCTAGATGGCTTCCTCTCTCTTTTTGGATCTCAATACAATGTTCTCCCCCTCTCTCATGGAGATCTATTCGTTGTAATCTTCTTTTTGCAGTGTGTTTGTTGAGACCGATGAATTGTGGGTTTATGATCAAGATTATCTATGAAAAATATTTGAATCTTCTTTGAATTCTTTTATGTATGATTGGTTATCTTTGCAAGTCTCTTCGAATTATCAGTTTGGTTTAGCCTACTAGATTGGTTTTTCTTGCAATGGGAGAAGTGCTTAGCTTTGGGTTCAACCGTGCGGTGTCCTTTCCCAGTGACAGTAGGGGAAGCAAGGCACGTATTGTATTGTTGCCATCGAGGATAAAAAGATGGGGTATTTATCATATTGCATGAATTTATTCCTCTACATCATGTCATCTTGCTTAAGGCGTTACTCTGTTTTCTTGAACTTAATACTCTAGATGCATGCTGGATAGCGGTCGATGAGTGGAGTAATAGTAGTAGATGCAGGCAGGAGTCGGTCTACTTGTCTCGGACGTGATGCCTATATACATGCTCATACCTAGATATTCTCATAACTATGCTCAATTCTGTCAATTGCTCAACAGTAATTTGTTCACCCACCGTAGAATACTTATGCTCTTGAGAGAAGCCACTAGTGAAATCTATGGCCCCCGGGTCTATTCTCATCATATGAATCTCCAATCACTTTATTATTGCTTTGCTTTTTTTACTTTATCTTTTTATTTTACTTTGCATCTTTATATCAAAAATACCAAAAGTACTATCTATCATCTCTATCAGATCTCACTCTCGTAAGTGACCATGAAGGGATTGACAACCCCTAATCACGTTGGTTGCGTTGAGCTATTTGTTTTGTGTAGGTACGAGGGACTCGCGCGTGTCCTCCTACTGGATTGATACCTTGGTTCTGAAAAACTGAGGGAAATACTTACGCTACTTTGCTGCATCATCCTCTCCTTTTCGGGGAAATCCAACGCAATGCTCAAGAGGTAGCACACATCATCGTCACACCGGTGCTGATCTTGTGTTGCTTCATCGTAGGCAAGCACTCAAGGGGACCCGTAAATGAGTTCCATGGGGATAACTGCTTCTGCCCCGTAGACTAGGGAGAAGGGAGTCTGCCCGGTAGCTTGGTTAGGTGTCGTTCTGAGGGATCAGAGAACTACTGGCAGCTCCTCGATCCACCGCCTGCCGTGCTTCTGCAACGTATCAAAAGTTCTTGTCATGAGTCCACGTAGCACTTCAGCGTTCACCCTCCCAACTTGTCCATTGCTCCAGGGGTGTTGTGGGTGTCAAAACCGGCGGATCTCGGGTAGGGGGTCCCGAACTGTGCGTCTAGGATCGATGGTAATAGGAGACGGGGGACACGATGTTTACCCAGGTTCGGGCCCTCTCTATGGAGGTAATACCCTACTTCCTGCTTGATTGATCTCGATGAATATTAGTATTACAAGAGTTGATCTACCACGAGATCGTAATGGCTAAACCCTAGAAGTCTAGCCTATTTGAATATATGGTAATGGATGTATCCTTTCCGGACTAACCCCTCCGGTTTATATAGACATCGGGGGGATCTAGGGTTTACATGGAGTAGATTACATAAGAAGGAATCTTCATAGTTGGTCGCCAAGCTTTCTCTCCACGCCAAGTAGAGTCCAATCTGGACATGGTGCAGTCTTCGGCCTTCATGTCTTCATAGCCCACCAGTCCGGCCCACGCATAACAGGCCGAACATCCGAGGACCCCTTAGTCCAGGACTCCCTCAGTAGCCCCTGAACCTGGCTTCGATGACGAGGTATTCGGCGTGCAGATTCGTCTTCGGCATTGCAAGGTGGGTTCCCTCCTTCCGAACTCCAGAATAGTCTTCCGATGAAGTAAATATATCCGGACCTATGTATATAATTACGGAGAATACGATATCTCACGAACCCCACTTGTTGATAACTGTTCATGACATCGCATCACGCCCGCCCGGTTGCTATTTCCAACCGTTGGCTAGCGAGCCGCCCCTTGTCTCGGGGCGCGGTTTTATTGGCACGTCTTGTCAAAGCGGAGATCGTGTCCCCTTATTGTGGGATTCCATTAATACGGGTGCGGGTAATCTAACTGCACCGTTTCCACTACCCATTGGGAACAGGCAGGTTTTATGACCAACGGGGGCCGGGGGGGCTAATATTCGTAGCCTTTATAAGGGGATAAGGATTCGTGCCTTTCACCCACGTCCCCTCCTTCTCCGTCCTTCCGGCCTCGAGCTCCAGCACAGAAGCTCCCATCTTCCTCTATTTCCAAAAAGCATTTAGCCATGTCTGGATCCGGAGCGGGAGGCAAGTGGATGACCTCCTCCGTGAAGCCGGAAGACATCAAGGAGCTCCGAGAGGCCGGATACCTGGCCAAGGGAATCGTTCACCGACTCCCTGCTGAGGGACAGATCGTGGCTACCCCCGAACCTCAAGAGAGTGTAGTGTTCCTTGCGCATTTTGTCCGTGGGTTAGGATTCCCTCTCCACCCATTTGTTCGTGGATTGATGTTTTACTATGGACTGGATTTCCATGACCTCGCCCCCAACTTCATCCTTAATATCTCCGCATTCATAGTTGTGTGCGAAGCCTTTCTCCGCATTCCACCTCACTTTGGCCTTTGGCTAAAGACTTTCAATGTAAAGCCAAAGGTGGTGCGCGGCCAACAGGCCGAGTGCGGAGGTGCCATGGTGGTCAAGATGCCCAATATCACCTGGCTCGAAGGCTCCTTTGTAGAGACGGTGAAGGGATGGCAATCGGGGTGGTTCTATATCACCGAGCGGCACGAGGCCAACTGGGCAGCGGCTCCCGAATTCCGATCCGGAGTCCCGATGCGGCTTACCTCCTGGCAGGAGAAGGGCCTGACCTGGGGATCTTTGGAAGAGATCACGGGGCTCCAAACATGCCTCCGGAATATGATAACCCAGAAGATCAAGCTCGTTGATGTGATCCAGGTCATGCTTATACGCCGGATCCTTTTGTGTCAGCGTCGGACCTGTTATTTATGGGAGTTCGATCCAGCAAAGCACCAGACGCTGCTAAGGCTTTTCGGCACAACGCGCGAAGATATCTGGAAGGTGCTCTTCAAGGGAAGCGAGACACCGCCACCCTCGACCAAAGATCGTGGGCTCAACTTTAAGCGTCAGGCCAATTCGGTAAACCATCAAGGTATAGTATTTAAGGACACATTTCGAGGAAGGATACTAAGCTTTCTTATCAATTTCTTTTTCAGGCCTGGGTCGATCTAGCGGGATGGATTAATAGTCCGGCTCCGCTGCCCGAAGATGAAGAGACCCCGCTCCTTGCGGAGATGCTATTTCTAGCGCCTTATGATGTGCCGGAAAAGAAGGTCAAAACCACAGCCAAGGGGACCAGGAGTGGCCTTCGCCGAAGGAGCACCTTGGTCATCTCATCTGACGATGAGACAGACCCCTCAGCGCCGACTATGGCGACGAGGAGGAAAGCGACTCCCCTCCCCCTGCGGGAGGTAGGAAGAAAAGGGAGGCCTCCATGAGATTGGAGGCGGACGCGCCCAAGAGGGGGAGAGGCTCCCTCGCGGTTAACTCCACGTGGGATGTTGATAGCAGTCCAAAGCGACCTCACCGGTCCAAACCGCGGGCCGCTTCGTAAGTATCAGGATCTGCAAACGTCTGGCCTTCCTGGTTTGTAATATTGACATATTTTAAACTTTGTCGCTGCAGTCCGGCACGCGATGGGACCCCGCGATCCTCGACGGAGGATTCGCTGGCCACGGAGGAGATGGCTAGCATGTCTCCGCCACCAGCTCATTCTGTTTCGCGCAAGGGTGATGACGAGGTGGCGTCAAAAAAGACTTTCCCGGGCCGGGGGGAGATTTCGGAGATCATCGGGGTGACGTCCCAGGATGACTCCTCGGCCGCCGGACACATGGGGGAGAAAGTTCCCCCACGGACTGATGATGGGGCCCAGGTTCCCTTCGGGCCTCGGCCGGATACTACTCCGGATATTTACACGGCCTCGGGGTCCAACGATCGGCGTTCCCCCCAAGGAGGTAACGTGCCTGTTCCACCGGTGACCTCTGTCCATCGAGAGGCACCGGATAATCTGCTGGAGGCGCTTCTATCGTGGATGAGCATCGTGTCCTTATTGACACGGTGATAGAGAAGGTTCAGTTCACCAAAAGTGGATTGTCTGAAGCCTGCACCAGCCTTCTAATAGGCTTTGAGGTAAGTAATGTGATTGTAGAAAAAATATCACAGCATAGACAGTAGCCCCTCATGCTCAGTGTGGTGTTCGGGACGAAAAGCTAGACAAAGGATCAAGAAGGAATATTGCAGGAGTCTAACATGGGTTGTCTATGTTAATAAGCAGGTATTGCTGCAGGCTGCCACTGCTCATGCTACGGAGGTCTCCGGACTAAAGCAAAAATTGGAGCGGGCGAGGAGGAGCTCGGCCTGGTGAAGAAGTAGCTGGAGGATAGCCGAGGTATGCAGTAACCTATTGGTATATTTCAAAAAAATGAGATAGTCTGACCGGACTAAACTGCCAAAAATTTTATTAGGGGCCACGACCGAGGTGGTGACCCTTAAAAAGTTGTTAGCCGAGGCCGAGGACAAGGCGGCTAAGGAACGCACTTCGTGCGAGAAGCACGAGGCCCGGGTTGGCGAGGCGCAGCAACAGCTCCAGGGCGCGATAGATAAATTTGAGTCCTTGGAGCGCGATTGTACGGTGCAAGAGCCCGAGCTGGCGAAGGCTCGCCAGAGCACCCAGGACGCACGAGTCGAGGCCCAAAGCGCCCTCCGGGAACTTCAAGTGTTTGAGAAGATTACGGCGGGTAAGTTCTTCACCTATGCAGAGCAAGTACGTGGAAGAAATGTTCCTTGTACTTATCCTGAATGTGTGTTTTTCCAGCGGCGTTTACAGATTTGCCGCATAGTGTGTTGGATGCGGCCGAGCATTATTGAACCGAAGAGGGGATGTCTACGGAGAAGCTGTTCTGGGCCCAATATCAGGGATTCGAACATCCGGTGCCCTTCAGCGACCAGCTAAAGCAGTTGGTCGAGATGCACAGGTTGGCAGAGCTAGCCATGAAAGACTTGACAGTCTGGCTGTGGCCCGCCGATCCTGTACCTAGCAGGTACTTCGGACTTGTGCAGCGGCTTGGGAGTGCCTGTCCGCGGCTCGAAGCCGTGAAGCTGTCGGTCTGTATTGAAGGTGCGCGTATGGCCTTTGCCCGCGTCAAGACGCATTGGGCAAAGCTGGATGCCAAGAAGATGATGACCGAGGGACCGCCGGAGGGCAAGGAGCATCGTCGACCCGAGCACTATTTTGAAGGTGTCCTGGAGGGGTCCCGCCTTGTGGCAGAGCAATGTTCGAAGGATATCATATTCCCATGAGAACATGTGTATTAACTTGCCCTGTGATATGTAATATAATATTTGTTTATTTTAAACTTTCACCTCCTATGCGGCCGTTTATCAAATCTGAGGGTTGAACAGTCGTCGGCTTCTGCCCCCTTGTATATAGTACGAGGGTGTTCGGGATAAATCTAAACACTCTTTACTCCACATTCTGGTCCTTGAAGGTGTCGGTGTGGAACGACACCTATGGAATCACAAGAATCCCTACTACGTTTGTCGGGGCACGGGGTTGCGAGAAGAGCAGGGTTAGTAGCCAGCACAAGGATCTTTTACCCAGGTTCGGGTCGCGAGGATGCGTAAAACCCTAGTCCTGCTTTGGTGGGTGTATTTCAGAGAGTTCTTGAGCTCTTGAACTAGCTTTGGTCAGTGCTGTCGGATCACGGGTTCCGGCAGACCCTTATGGTTCGAACTCTGGGGTGCGCGCAGAGATTATGCCCTCTATCTCTCCGTCTCGTAAGGATCTACACTACAGAACGAACAGCACGATAGACACGAGGTTTATACTAGTTCGGGCCACCATTGTGGTGTAATACCCTACTCTAGTTTGTGGTGGGTGGATTGCCTCTCGGGCTGATGAGGATGAACAATACAAGGAAGAACAGCCTCGCGAGGGTCTGTTCTTGGCTAGGGGATGAACTGCTGAGAGAGTTCAATCACCCTTCTCTCTATCTCTACCTGCTCTATGCTTGCTCTCAATGCTCGATCAGTTGTTTCTATCAGATGCTAGATCAGACGCTGGATGCGTTCTTGATCAGTTGTTCCATGCCTCTACCCTGGGGGTTGCTAGTCCTATTTATAGGCAAAGGCCCTGGGCCTCTTACCAAATATTTGAGCGGGAAGGGCGCCAACAATTGGCCAATTCAAAGGGGAACATCCAGTACACTTATCCTGACTAAAGTTGGTCTTCGCCTGCCAAAGGCCCTGTGGTGACATCGTTCTGGGGTCCATGGTGACCTCCCCACCGTTGGACTGGTCTTGGTCTTGTTGCACCGAAATGGGTGCCTTTGCTTGATCCTCTCGCCTGCGCTTGCCCCCTTTGCACCAAAGAGGAAAGGGGAGCGCTGCGCGGGTTGGCGCCCGCCTAGCACCCTCGATCGTCATGGCTTGCGTCATGGGCAAGTACCCCGCCTTGATCTCTCCGCCTCCTCGCAAGCTAGCCTGAAGAGGCCGTGCTTGAGGAAGCGCCGTGTCGTCCACCTCGCGAGGCTTGGCCCCTCGCGAGGGTCTTGAGTCTCGTGTTGAGGAGGATGGGCCGCGCTAGGCCCCCATTCGAGCCACGCCGCAGGCCGCAGGCAGGCAAGTCTGGGGACCCCCATTCCCAGAACGCCGACAGTAGCCCCCGAGCCCAAGGTGCGCATGAACTTGGCCGTGCCGAGAGGCGAAAGGGCAAGGGCGAAGCACCGCGGGTCCTAACAGCCTGCGGCCTTGGGCGCCGCGTGGCGGTTGATTGGACGTGAGTGTCTCCACTTCCGGACGACGCCTTGGTGACCGCGCGGATTGGACAAGTCCCGGCATGCAAATCGTGTCATGATTACCTGTGATCGTGGTGTCCGACGATTGGCCTTCGCCGGCTATATGTACGGCACCGCGCGTGTCCTTACAGTCCATCTCTTGCTTCCTCCTCTGACTCAGTTCTTGCTCCGTCTTGGTGTGATGGCTCCAATTCGCCGGTTTTCTGCGGTGGAGAAGGGAAAGGCTCCTCGAGAGGGGCCAGACCCTCTCCCGCCGAAGAAGCGACCTACTCCCCACGGCCGTGACGAGGAGGGCCGTCAAGTGGCGCCGAGGCCTTGGTATGAGCGGCCTCCGCCGGGGTTCCCGCTTCCATTGTACGCCCATGCCGAGGGCCTTGAGGAGGACGGTCCCGGTCCCCGCGGCCAGCGCCGTCGCCGGCGCCGACGGGTCACGAAGGTGTTGGTCGTCCCTGCTGGGGTCCATGCCGAGGGCTCCTCCCGTGAACTTGTGCTCCACGCCGCCATGCCTCCTCGCACTTGGATTCGCTTTCCTCCCTTCTTTGCCTCTGTCATCCCGGAGGGGAGACTCCTGGAGCTATGGCTGCAGCACGCCGACTGCAGGACTCCTGCGACCGAGGCGGAGGTCGCGATCACTGCCTCAGGCGAGGTCTTCATGACTCGCGGCTGGGGCGAAATCGGTCGGGGTTGCAGAACGAGGTTGGAGTATGACGGCGCTTCGGTGATGTTCTTCAAGGTCTTTGACGCGATCGGGCGCCGGCTGGAGTGCTGCCTCGGGGGAGGCGGCCAGGATCCTGCCACGGTGGGGGCTGGGCCCGCCGACCACTCCCTGGATAGCTCCACAAGCGACGGGAGCGCCGGAGGATCCAGCGACTCCAGCGAAATCTTCGCGACTTCGGAGACGAGCGACGACAGCTACGAGCCCACGAGCCAACGCCGCTCCTAGAGCAGGGCAGGCTCGCTTGGCCGTCACCGACCCTGATCTGGATGGGGTTGGCGCTGGTGTTTGACGGCCCACTGTTGATGATGGTGTCTTTTGCAGGGGCGCATGTAGTTAGCACCCTTTAGGATCCGTTCCCTGCGAGGAATCACATTGCGCCCCATAGGGGCTTGTAAGGTGGCTGTGGTCCTTGTTGTTAACATGTAACCCTTGCTATGGAACTGTGTGGGTCGTCAATTCCGTCATAGCTTGGTTCTCCCTTTGAAACCTCGCGAGGGCTTGGTGCTCTGCGTCGACAGGTCCCAGTCCCAAGGCGGCGTCAGCCGTCGCTGGTATGCCAGGTCGCGATGCCGTGGTCAAGGCCAGGAGGTGAGCGACCCGGGGTCCGGTAGGAGCCCCTGAGTCGCGATGCTCAGGAGGTCCCCTTTGGCGCTCAAGCAGCCATCGCTTGGTAAGAAAGGGAAGCAACGTTGCTAGTACGGAGTCGCTTTAGGTGCGGGGGTAGTGCCACGGTAGCCAATGCTTTGGATGGTGACTTATCTTGAAAACAGGGGATCGCCCCCAGTGCGTCGTCGGGTCCGTGGGGTAATTTGAATGGAGTTGCTTGACGAGGTCCTCGTGTGACCCTTCTCCCTCGCCTCTGCTCCCCTTTCTGCTCTACGTCCTCGGGTCCCAGCCCTCGAGCTGGTCTCAGCCGTCGCTGGTATGCCAGGTCGCGATGCCGTGGTCAAGGCCAGAGGGTGAGGGCTGGAGAGCCAGTAGGAGCCCTGAGTCGCGATGCTCATGCACCCCCCCCCTTTACCTGGCACTGGGCCGTATCTTGAAATGTGTCCCTGCAAAATTTGATTAGATGCCTGCACTCTACGTCCTCGGGTCCCGGCCGTCGAGCTTGTCTCAGCCGTCGCTGGTATGCCAGGTCGCGATGCCGTGGACAAGACCAGAGTGTGAGGGCTGGAGAGCTAGTAAGAGCCCTGAGTCGCGATGCTCATGCACCCCCCTTTAACGCGCAAGTGGTCGACATAGAGAAGAAGAGGTGCCGTGGACGGCATCAAGTAATGAAGCATGATAGGCGAATGCATAGTTGGAAATAAACGCGGGGGAGATACACGCCGCCGGGCCTGGCCCGAGCGGCTTGGGGATGATGCAGCCCGAGGAGGCGCCCCCAGCAAAGCAAGCTAACGACTGAAGAAAATAAAAAGGGGTACATGACACGGGGACGGACCCACGCGGCCTGGGAGTGACGCAACCCTGGGAGGGCGCTCCCAGCTGGGAATGAAACTTGAAAGATGTCACCTGAAGATGTCGTCGGCGAAGTGGCGTTGGTGCAGCAGACTCGGTGGGCTGCGGAAGCCGATCCTCACGAGCCCCCAGGCCCTGGGGCCTCGGGAGGCTCCGGAGGCACTGGTAGCTCCTCGCGAGCTGTCTCCATCTCCGCCAAAGCCGCAGAACGCCTGTCTTCCTGAGCCTCCAAGGTGCCCCTCATGAGGCGCTGGTACGCCGCAACCATGCTCAGCAGGCCGTAAGGCATGCGAACATAGCTGTGGGGCGGTCCTCCATAGCACCCCACTTGGGAGGGCCGGAGGTGCTCCGTCGTGGCGATCTGATTGAGCCCTGGTACGTCGACGCAGACGCGCAACCCACCATCCTCGCCTGGATGTGGGGCCTCAGCTGGTGGACGACGGCAACCTCTCATGATCCTTGACTCCTGTAGTTCTTGAATGGCCTTGTTAACGAACTCCTGCCGGTCTGACCTTCCTTGCCTGGCTCCCTCTCGAGGGAAATGTGCTTTGAAGCACGCCTCCACATGGTGCCCAAGCGCCTCCCTCGTGACCCTGGCTAGGTCGGTGACCCTCCAGGTGAGAGCCCCCGAGCCCTACCTGAGGAGGGCACCGGGCGCGCTTTCCTATGCGATGGAAGGAGGGTCCCCCTGGGCAGGCACGGGCCCTGAAGGGCCTGCCTCCTGAGAGGCTGAGCCTGACGACGTCTTCTTCTTGGGGGTGGTCTCAGGAAGCCTCCTGCTTCCGCGATCCGGGTCTTCTAGCGACGTGGCCTGAAAGGCTCGCTCCAGGGAACACACTGCATCCTTCTCTTCACAGGGCACCGTGATGATGCCGCCACTTCCTGGCATCTTGAGGACGTTGTAGCCGTCGTGAGTCACAGCCATGAACTTGGCCAGCGCTGGGTACCCGAGGATGGCGTTGTACGGCAGGCGGATGTGGGCGACGTCGAAGTCGATGAGCTCGGTGCGGTAGTTGCTGCGGGCCCCGAAGGTGACAGGGAGGCGGACCTGCCCGATCGGGACTGTGGAACCGTCGGTGACTCCGGAGAAAGGCTTGGTTGGCTGAAGCTGGTCATAGGGCACTTGGAGGTTGTTGAATGTTTCCACGGACAAGACGTTGAGCCCTGCTCCACCGTCGATGAGGGTCCTGGTGACCAGAACGTTGCTGATGACTGGGGAGCAAAGCATTGGGAGGACTCCGGCTGTGGCTGCGCACTTGAGCTGGTCTGCCGAGCTGAACGTGATGGCGCACGCCGACCACCTGAGGGGGCGCGTTGCTTCGAGCTTGTGGAGAACTGCATTCACTTCGCGGGCAAACTGCTTGAAGATACGCTGAGAGGCTGGGGCTTGAGCTCCGCCCAGGATGCAGGCGATTGCACGCGGCTCTTGGAAGCCCCCAGCCCCCTCGTCTTGGTGGCGGTCTTCATTCCTCCTTGGCTGAGGCGGCAGCGGCGGCAGGCCTGGGTTGCCATGAGGGCGATCCTCACGAGGCTGATCCCTCCAGTCCCCCTCGCGAGGCGGGTCCCGCCAGCGGTCCTCGCGAGGTTGGTCACGCCACCCTTGGCGCGGGCCACGATCTTCCCAGCATCCTGGGTTTCTTCCTCCTCCTCGGCCGTAGCCCCGGTCAGCACGGTCAGGGCGACGGCCGATCCTTCCTTCTCGCACGGTGCGGAGTTCTTGGCATTCGTTGGTGTTGTGGGTGTGGAGGTCGTGGTACACGCAGTACCGGCTGCCCCTGGAGGATTCGGGCAGATCCTTGCCCCGCTTGGTGTCTGGTTCCGCTGCGAGTACGGCAGCCCCCTTGCACTTCACGTCCTTGTCCTTGGGCTTCTTCTCTTCTGGGTCTGCGGCAGGCAGCTCGAGGAGGGAGAGACGCCCCTCCTCAGCCCTGGCGCACTTGGTCGCCTAGTTGAACAGCTCCAGGGAGGTGCAGAGGTCTTCATGCATCGCCAGCTCCTCCTTCATCTTGATGTCGCGCACGCCGTCGGAGAAGGCCGACATGATGGCTTCCTCGGACACCTTGGGGATCTTGAGGCACGCACTATTGAAGCGCTGGATGTACTTTTGCAGGGTCTCCCCAGGTTGCTGCTTGATGCGGCGCATGTCGCTCACGGCGGGAGGCCGGTCGCGGGTACCTTGGAAGTTGGCGATGAAGCGAGTACGCATCTTGTCCCAAGAGGAGATCGTGCCTGGGGCCAAGTTCAGGAGCCAAGTGCGGGCTCCTTCCTTCAGCGCCATGGGGAACCAGTTCGCCATGACCTTTTTGTCCCCACTGGCAGCTTCGATTCCCAGCTCGTAGAGCTGGAGGAAATCCGTGGGATCAGTCGTGCTGTCGTAGCGAGGGGGCAGGTCCGGCTTGAACTTGCCGGGCCATGCGACGCTGCGCAGCTCGGTGGTGTAGGCGCGGCAGCCTGCGGTGGCCACGGGAGGCTTCGGTTGAGGGAGAGCTTGGCCTTGCGGGTCCCCTTGCGCTGCCGCTAGGAGCAGCGCGGGGTCTTGACGTGCCGGAGCTGGAGCGGGGTCTCGGCGTGCCGGAGCTGGGAGCGCCCGGGCAGCCTCTTGCGGTCGATGGACTTCTTGGCAGCTCCGTTCGTGCTGAGCTGGCGCCTGACGGAGCGGGTTCCGCCCAGGGGCCGCACGCCTTGGAGCCATGGCGTCTTCTTGGAGAGGAGGCGGTTGGTACGCCCCCGGAGCTTCATTGCCCCCTCGGGGCGGAGTGCGGCGCAGCGGTGCGGACGGCGCGGGAGAGCCCCCTACGGCGCGGACGAGCTCGGTGACACGATCGAGCCACTCCTCATAGACGTCGTCGACGGGGCGGTAGTGCAGGAGCTCGTTCACCGCGATGAGCGCGGCTCGAGCCTCCAAGGGTGCGCGGAGCGTGCGGGACGAAGAGCCGGCCGGGGTGAGCGACGGAGTAGCGGTGCGGCCGTCTTGCCGCACGGACGGGTGCTGAGACGATGCTTGCTGCTCGTTCCCCGTCGGGACGGTGGCGACGTTGAAGGCGGGCGACGGAGAACGACGGGGACGCCCACCGACGGGGGCCGTCTATGCGATGCGGGAAGCGATGGCGGCCCGGCGCTCGGCGCGGGCCCGACGAGCGTCAGACATGGATGCGACGGTCGGAGGAGAGCGGAGCGGTGGAAGACAGATTCCGGCGCACCCCTACCTGGCGCGCCAAATGTCGGATCACGGGTTCTGGCAGACCCTTAAGGTTCGAACTCTGGGGTGCGCGCGGAGATTATGCCCTCTACCTCTCCGTCTCGTAAGGATCTAAACTACAGAACGAACAGCACGAGAGACACGGGGTTTATACTAGTTCGGGCCACCATTGTGGTGTGATACCCTACTCTAGTTTGTGGTGGGTGGATTGCCTCTCGGGCTGATGAGGATGAACAATACAAGGAAGAACAGCCTCGCGAGGGTCTGTTCTTGGCTAGGGGATGAACTGCTGGGGGAGTTCAATCACCCTTCTCTCTCTCTCTCTCTACCTGCTCTATGCTTGCTCTCAATGCTCGATCAGTTGTTTCTACCAGATGCTAGATCGGATGCTGGATGCGTTCTTGATCAGTTGTTCCATGCCTCTACCCTGGGGGTGGCTAGTCCTATTTATAGGCAAAGGCCCTGGGCCTCTTCCCAAATATTTGAGCGGGAAGGGCGCCAACAATTGTTCAATTCGAAGGGGAACATCCAGTACACTTATCCTGACTAAAGTAGGTCTTCGCCTGCCAAAGGCCCTGTGGTGACGCCGTTCTGGGCTCCATGGTGACATCCTTCCCACCGTTGGACTGGTCTTGGTCTTATTGCACCGAAATGGGTGCCTTTGCTTGATCCTCTCGCCTGCGCTTGCCCCCTTTGCACCAAAGAGGAAAGGGGAGCGCTGCGCGGGCTGGCGCCCGCCTGGCACCCTCGATCGTCATGGCTTGCGTCATGGGCACCTCGCGAAGTACCCCGCCTTGATCTCTCCGCCTCCTCGCAAGCCAGCCTGAGGAGGCCGTGCCTGAGGAAGCGCCGTGTCGTCCGCCTCGCGAGGCTTGGCCCCTCGCGAGGGTCTTGAGTCTTGTGTTGAGGAGAATGGGCCGCGCTGGGCCCCAATTCGAGCCACGCCGCAGGCCGCAGGCAGGCAAGTCTGGGGACCCCCATTCCCAGAACACCGACAAGTGCATGGTTTGAAAGAGCCAAATCCCTCTGCAGTATGCAATGGGCCTCCTTTTATAGTCGAAAGGGGCAGCCACAGTGGCACACAGGAGGTGGAAAGGCGTACAGTGCCCTAAGCTTATCGCTTGTATTACAGGACAAGACGCATTTAATGCATAGCTTAGGTGTCCCCTTGCTTTATTGGGGACGGGGCGAGGCCCATCCCGTCCGTCGCCGCTCCTCCTCGCTTTGACACACGCCCTGGCCAGTGAGGCATGTGGCGCCATGTAGGCAGACAGGCAGCTGAGGTGGCACGGTGGTGGATCCTTCACGAACATCTGCATGTCGCCACGCAGGCGCTCGATGAGTTGGCCTAGGAGCTGCATGTTGCCACGCAGGTGCCCGCCCAGCTGGTTGGGCTGGCAGCTGCATGTGAACGGCGGTGGAAGCTTGGTTGGCGTGGGCCTGGCGGTGGCCCTGCTGGCGTCCTTGGAGAGGGCCTTGCCGGGTGGCCCGGCAAGGTTCTTGTCGTGTGGCCCGGCAAGGGTCTTGCCGTGGCGCGCTGTTGTCCCCGGCAAGGGCCTTTCCGGGGGTCTGGTGGCCTTCCTCGGCAAGGATCTTGCCGAGGATCGTCATCTTCTAATCCTCATCTGATCTTGAATATGTCTTCACAAAGATCTGCATGCCACCACGGAGGTGCCTCCCGAGCTCTGACCCAACGTGGATAATGGCGTCAGGGTCCGTGGGCTCAAGGGTGGCTCGCTCTGTTGGTGTGGGGCGAGCTGCCCTGGCAAGGCTGCTGAGGGTGCCCTGGACAGGGTCTTGCCGGGGGAGCCTGCTTCGTCCCTCTGGTCCTTGTGGTCTCGGCCTTGTCGTTGCTCTGATTATCTTGAGCTTCGGTCTTACCTTGGCTCACCTCCCCTGCTCTGCTTGATATGACCGTGGGCGCGGCTCCGACTGCTCGTGCACAGCTAAAGGGGTACAAAAGCGTGCCCCTCTTTTTGTACACCGACATGAGCCCCTGGGCCTGGGCCACACATAAGCGTGACACGTTGTTGGGTCAGGACCAAAACGGTGTGCGGGCAGGCGGGGCGGTTTTTACCGCGGAAAAACTTTTCGCACGCGGCACTTCCCACGACCCGCGCGTGCGGTGCGGCATGGAGGAGTGTGCGTGATGTGGGCGGCATGCGTGTGGCAGTTCCTGCACGCATGCGTCACATCGCAGTAAATAGGCAGCGCGACCCGTGGCTTCCCCATAAAAAGGGATAACCGCGGGGCGCACTGTTCCTTTTACCCTTCACGCAACCCCTATCTCAGAAACCTCCGCCTGCCTTCCTCTTCTTCTCCAAGCTTCGTTCCTGCTTGCCGCCGTTGCGCTTCTGCCGCCCCCTGTCCTGCCCTCCTCCCCCAGCCGCCATGGCGCCAAAATCCACCAAGGGCAAGGGAGTGGCCAAGGACACCGGAGCCGCGGAGCCGCCGGAGAGTGCGCTGGCGGTGCAGCGGATGCGGTCCGCCTTCTTCCCCTCGATAGTTGACATGTTCGAGCTTCGGGACTCCTTCAGGCCCCTGTGGGGAGTGAAGACGGGGGGAGAATTCGGGGCATCCAGCCACGCGTGTCATCCCCGCTGACTGCGCCGAGGCTGCCCCAAATCGATACCCCTTCTTTGTCGATTATTTTTCCTGCGGGTTGTGTCCTCCCTTCTCCGATTTCCTCAGCGACGTCATGCATACCTTTGGCTTCCACCTCCTGGATTTTACTCCGAATACGGTGGCGTGCATGGCCCTTTTCGCGCATCTCTATGAGGGCTTCGCCGGGGTGCACCCCAACACGATGCTCTTCCGCCATTACTTCTCCCCTCGGATCCAACCAGGGGGCG
The DNA here is from genome assembly GCA_032464435.1 of Aegilops umbellulata. Classification (NCBI taxonomy): domain Eukaryota; kingdom Viridiplantae; phylum Streptophyta; class Magnoliopsida; order Poales; family Poaceae; genus Aegilops; species Aegilops umbellulata. The sequence goes on from CP136055.1 coordinate 55,533,072, forward strand.
CCATCTCCGGTTGCATCGCATGGGTCTCAAAATCCAAGGGAGCGTATCCGGAGGGCGCCATGAAGGAGAGGTGGGAAGAATGGCGGGGCCGGTGGTGCTGGATCGAGGAGAAGGACCCGTCGTCATTCTGCGAAGTTCGCCGGGTGCCGCGGGTCCGCAGAAGCGATTGGAGCGACGTCGATGTTGACGACGAGAAGCTCACGGTTGCCACCACCAAGATCCTCCGGCTCACCGAGGCCGGCCTCACCCTTGAGATGATCGGGGCGGACTTCATCCGCCGCCGGATCGCTCCACTGTATAACAAGGGGAGGCCAGCCTGGCTCTTCACGAACCCCGCTGACATCATGCGGCTTCCTCCCGGCCTCGACCACAATTTCCCAGTGATGGGGCACGCCCATTTCTGCCAGCGGCTCTTCTAGCTTGACGTGGGCCGCGACGGCGAGGTCGAGCGGACCGGCAAGGTCGCGAGGGCCGCTGCGAAGGCCGGCAAGGTCCTGAAGGGGCCTCTACTCAACCTGCCGACGGGGGTGGTCCCGTTGTGCAATAACTTGCGCCGGTCCGATATCGTTGCCATGATGCCGGACTGCAACACGCATGGCCCTGACCCGAGCTGGAAGGAGCCGGAGGACGCCGAGGTGCAGCAGTTCTTTGATACTCTGCACCAGGGGTACGTCAACACCGATTCCGAGCGGCTGCTTGTCTAGGACACCACCCAGACGGAGCTGGACTACATCGCCACCAGTGCGAGGGAGGCACAGCTTGCCAAGGAGGCCGGCAGCGCCAGCGGTGCGGAGGACAAGGCCGCGACGGCCGCGGAGGAGGAGGAGCTCGCCCGGTAGGCGGCGGCCGTCGAGGGAGCCAGCAGCGCCGGCACCGAGGCTGCTCTGGTTGAAGATGTGACCGGTGAGTCGTCGGAGGAGGCCGAGACCGCAGGCATGATGCCGGCTATGGGGAGACGGCGAGTCGTACGGCGCGCCAGTTCTGGCGAGCCGGTCCGGCCCGGCAGGGCTGCGCGGCCACAGCTGACGTTGGAGGGGTCCGGGCGCCACACGAGGGCCGCAGCGGCAAAGAAGCCGGCAAAGGCCGCGGCGAAGAAGAAGACAACTGCCCCTTCTTCGTCCACGCGTGTCCAGACACCACCTCCTTCTCCTCCTCTGACGGATGTTGATACAGAGGTTACTTTCGATTATGGATCCCTCAGCCCGAGGAGGAAGAGGAAAACAGCAAAGCAGGAGGCGGGCGACGAGTAAGTATCTAGTTCCTTTTCGTTATCTCTGCCTCCTCAATCTGTGTCGCTCGTCTTGACTTCTCTTCGCCTTTGCAAGGATGTGGAGACGCTGGCCCAGAGAGTGAAGAGGGCCAAGGTCTCGGCGGGTGGCCAACCCCCAGTTGGTACTTCGAGGGCGCCACTCGTGGTGTTGAGTAGCCCGGACAGCAGCCCCCGTCATAGCCCCCAGCATAAGTTCATCACTCTTCCTCCGTCGACACGTGTCAGGGGCACGACACTTTGGTGCTAACCTTGCCAAGTGTGCAGGAGGAGAGCAGCAGCAGGAGGAGCCACAGAGGGCTACTCCCAACACACCGCCCCCATTGACCACGCCGCCCCGAGGGGCGTCCCCGGCAAGGGTGCCAGGCACCGAGCCCACGCACATGGAGGAGGAGGCGGAGAACTTGGGCGTCGACGGCTTTGCCTCGACGCCAAATGTTAGCGGGGAGGGGACTTCCGTTTCCCAGCTGGGTACTGGCACAGGTAAGTCGTTTGCCGTTCGTCCTTGCTTCTTTTTCTTTCCGGCTCTTGGTCCTGGCCTTGCCTCACCCCCTTCTTCGGCGTCCAGATTCCTCCTCAGTGAACCTAGAGGAAGTGGACGCCGTCATCGAGGACGTCGCCAAGGCCCCCGAGGCGGACGCCGAGAAGATCGCCGCCGAGGAGGCCGCCAAGGGCGCTGCCGAGTATGCCGCCAAGTAGACTACCGGGGAGGCCGGCAAGGCTGCCGCTAAGGAGACCGGCAAGGGGCCTACCAGAAAGGCTGGCGGGGCCGCTGCCGAGGAGGAGGAGGAGGAGGTGGCTGATGACTAGCCTTCCTCTTCTGCTGCTTCCGGCTCCGGCAAGTACCTAAGGGTGAGCAACGACTTGTTCGTCCACCTTCGAGGCGCGTCGAGCACTAGGACACCCGTTGAGGGAGAGGTGTTCGACGACGAAATGCTTGCCGCTGTCGGGCTTGAAGTCGTCGATGAGCCGATCGTTGGTGGCGACAGTTCGCAGGAAGAGCGGCTCCTCCACACCATGGGCGCTAGCTTCCGGAAGCTCTAGGCGCTCCACCGCGCCCGCCTAGATAAGGCTAAGTCCAGGACGGCAGTGGTGGAGAAGGCGGAGGCGGACCTCTAGAAGCGCGTTGCCGAGACGCAGGACTGGTTCCGCGAGGCCCACAAGGAGCTCAAGGCTGCCCAGGGCGAGCTGGCCAAGCGCGACATGGAGCTCACCATGAAGCTCGCCGACGTCGAGAAAGCTCAAGAGACGGCGAGGAACTTGGTCGCGGCCGCCGAAGCCGCCCGGACCCAGCACGAGGCCGCGTTGAACTCGCAGGAGGAGGACCTCGCTGCACGCGAGGAAGAGCTTGCCGCCATGCTTCACGGCAAGGATGCAGAGGTGGAGAAGCTTGTCTTGCAGCGGACCAGTGAGCTGGAGCAGAGGCACAAAGAGGCACTCAATGCCTAGGCCCAGGTTCACACCGGCAAGGTGGAGGAGTTGGAGGTGGAGCGTGACGGGCTGAAGGAGCAGGCCCTGAAGTTGTCTCAGGAGAAGGACACGCTTAACAGTGCTCTGACAGAGGTGCAGGGCGCTGTCGTCAGCAAGGCTGGGGAGCTCTCCGAGGCCAACAACTCCATCAAAGACCTCAAGCTGAAGCTGGAGGGTCTCGAGAAGGTGTTGTCGAAGGCCAAAATCCGAGAGGGGACCCTAGCCAAGGAGCTAGAGGCCGGGAAGTAGTTGTGGAAGAACGAGGGCCTCAACTTCGCGGATCACATGGAGGGCGAGAACCGTTGGCTCGATCGCCTCGCCACCGTCGCCAACCAGGCCGCCGCGCAGCTGGCCATCATGGGGATGCCGGACGTGAGGTATGTCCCGGAGCGGAGCATGAGCACCAATTGCAGCCTGACCATGTTCTTTGAGAAGGTCATCGGCGCTCTGGAGCGGCTCCATGCCAACCGGGCGGCCTCACTGGCCGATGAGTCCCGGAGGCTTTGCCAGGGTGCCATGACCAAGGTTCTCACCAAGGTGGCGCACTGGTACCCCGACGTCGACTTCGACGCCGCGCTGGAGAGCTTGCCGGAGGGTACTGACCTCGCACCGCTCAGGGAGCGCATCAAGCCCATCATCAGCCGAGTCGGCGAAATTCGGAGGGTGGAGGGCCAGCGCCGGGATTAGGCACCCCGTTCTTTATCGCCGCTGCAGGTTCACAACGAAGACAATCACTATCTCTAGTTAGAACCGCAGCAACAATTCGATGTAATATAACTTTGCAGCACTTTCAGTATTATGCATGTTATTTTCCTGTTTGATTTTCCTTTCTATGTCCACCCTACGTTACTGGGTAGGCTCGCCGGCGCGTAAACCCCAGGCGATGTCTTGGGGATGGATCCCCATTGGCCTGCCAGGTGTGCTTGCTGCCGGGCGAACCACCTTGCTGCCCTTAGCGCGGCCGCCCGAACTGTCGAGCTTGACTCGAGTCAGAGTCGAGAGCGTTGCCAAGTGCGGAAGGCTACCCCGCCACTCTCAACGCGGCCGCTTTGAGCTGTTGAGCGGACTCGAAACAGAACAAGGGCGTTGCCAATTACGGGAGGGCCCCTTTGCGTGCAGGTTTCTCATACATAGGCGAGATCTCCGAGGATGATAACCTTATGTATAGGAGGAAATAACTCAAAGCTCTGAATGACTTAGCTTTTCTCTTGCCGCGCTGCCGTCGTTCCTCCGGCCGCCTTCTTCTCAGGAGCCAAGGGAGATGAAGAACTGCTAGGCTGATTACTAGACCAGATTCTCACAACTATGCACGCCCCCTACCTAGCGTGCCAAAGATGTCGGTGTGGAACGACACCTATGGGATCACAAGAATCCCTACTACGGTTGTCGGGGCGCGGGGTTGCGAGAAGAGCAGGGTTAGTAGCCAGCACAAGGATCGTTTACCCAGGTTCGGGTCGCGAGGATGCGTAAAACCCTAGTCCTACTTTGGTGGGTTTATTTCAAAGAGTTCTTGAGCTCTCGAACTAGCTGTGGTCAGTGCGTGGTTCGAAAGAGCCGAATCCCTCTCCAGTATGCCATGGGAATCCTTTTATAGTCGAAAGGGGCTGCCACAGTGGCACACAGGAGGTGGAAAGGCGTGCCCTGAGCTTATCGCTCGTATTACAGGACAAGACGCATTTAATGCGTAGCTTAGGTGTCCCCTTGCTTTATTGGGGATGGGGGCGAGGCCCGTCCCGTCTGTCGCCGCTCCTCCTCACATTGACACGCGCCCTGGCCAGTCAGGTGTGTGGCGCCATGTAGGCAGGCAGGCAGCTGTGGTGGCGTGGTGGTGGAGCCTTCACGAAGATGTGCATGTCACCACGCAGGCGCTCGATGAGTTGGCCTGGGAGCTACATGTTGCCACGCAGGTGCCCGCCCAGCTGGTTGGTCTGGCAGCTGCATGTGAACGGTGGTGGAAGCTTGGTTGGCGTGGGCCTAGCGGTGGCCCTGCTGGCGTCCTTGGAGAGGGCCTTGCCGGGTGGCCCGGCAAGGGTCTTGTCGTGTGGCCCCGCAAGGGTCTTGCCGTGGCGCGCTGTCGTCCCCGGCAAGGGCCTTGCGGGGGTCTGGTGGCCTTCCTCGACAAGGATCTTGCCGAGGATCGTCGTCTTCTAATCCTCATCTGATCTTGAATATGTCTTCACAAAGATCTGCATGCCACCACGGAGGTGCCTCCCGAGCCCTGGCCCAACGTGGATGATGGCGTCGGGGACCGTGGGCTCAAGGGTGGCTCGCTCTGTTGGTGTGGGGCGAGCTGCCTCGGCAAGGGTCTTGCCGAGGCTGCTGAGGCTGCCCCGCCAAGGGTCTTGCCGGGGGAGCCTGCTTCGTCCCTCTGCTCCTTGTGGTCTCGGCCTTTGCGTTGCTCTGATTATCTTGAGCTTCGGTCTTACCTTGGCTCACCTCCCCTACTCTCCTTGATGTGACCGTGGGCGCGGCTCCGACTGCCCGTGCACAGGTAAAGGGGTACAAAAGCGTGCCCCTCTTTTTGTACACCGACAGAAGGAGGTTTTTAGCGCAGCGAACTAGGCAATCAGACTATGTGGCCTTTACCGCCCTCACTTAGCCATAGGAGTTCGATAGTTGAGAAAATCAGCGAAGCCCCTGGTATTCGGAAAACCGAACTGGGGGTGCTATAGACGCCTAATCGGAAGAACCGATTCTTCGCAAGAAGCGGGAAAAATCTCCAATGATTTAGAACCTCTCGAACAGCTTACCAGCTCTCGCCACATCATGATAGTCAGTTTTCGGCTTTCTCTACTGAGGTGCTCGTCCGGAAGAACCGGGACACAATCGCAGTAGTTCTCCCTTTACTACCCTAGCCGACACAACGGAATGTAAGGTAGTAAGCACAGGAGCCGGGCAACCCAACTATTGACCAAAGACATTTGTCGGGGGAAAACTCTGCCTCCATGAGCACCTATGGGGACCAAGCCCCTTTCGGTTCGGCGGGGGGCGGAGGTCGCACGAAGAGCGGATCGAGGCAAGGCACGCGAGGGGTTTACCCAGCTTCGGGCCGCACGGATGCGTAAAACCCTACTGCTGCTTTGTGGATTGTATTGTGTTCTTGCTCGGGAGCGCTGAATGCTACAGTACACACCAGCAGCTAACGAGACCGAGCGTGAGTGTTCTCTTCCTCTCTACGTTGCGCATGGGCCTCCTTTTATATGCTCAAGGGGTCACCGACAGGTGGCAACGCAGACAAGGGTAAAAATGGAAAAGAGCTGCGGCTGGTACAGCCGCCTGTACAGTGGCTGTACAGTGTTATCATACCTAACCCTGACGGCAGGGGACAAGGGCATTAAATGCCCGTCTGTGTTGCCCAAACAGTGTGAAAAGGGACCGTCAGGGGCGCCACCGTTCGCCACGATGGCAATCTTGTCAGCGCTGCATGCCACCGCATACCCCTAGCTGCACAGCCTCCCGCCACGTGCGCCTGGAAGAGTCCCAGAGCGACACGTAGGTGGGTGAGCTGGAGCGCGGGCACGGGGTGGTAGCTTGCCGCGGCAAGCATCTTGCCGCGGTTGCTGTCTTGTCGCGCCCGGGAGCTTGTCGCTCACAGGGCCTTGCCGGGACGTGTGGCGCGTCGCGACAAGTATCTTTGATATGCCTTGGTTGGCCTTCCTGGCAAGCTCCTCTTGCCGGGGACTTGTGCTTTGAGTGGCCTTCCCGGCAAGCTCCTCTTGCCGGGGCCTTGTGCTTCGAGTGTCCTTCCCGGTAAGCTCCTCTTGCCGGGGCCTTGTCTTAAATATTTGTTCTTGAATGGCTCCAAGGGAACCACGGAGGACCTTGGCGGTCACCTGGCAAGCCTTGCCGCGGGGTGCTGCGACTGCCCGTGCACAAGTTCGGGATACTAGGGTACCCCTACTCTAGTACACCGACAGGAGCCCCCGGGCCTGGGCCACACACAGTGCCGAGCGCTGTTGGGCCAGGCCCAAAACAGTGCACGGGCACGCGCGGCCTAGGTCACGCCGTATCTTACTCCGCATCCACCGCGCCCTCCTCGAACGGCACGCGTCGTGCGCGATGTGCGTGGGGCTGAGCCCTGCACGCATACGTCACGTCGTGGGGGAGTTTGTGGGTGGTTTCTTTATTGGATGGGGCCGAGGCGTGGTTTTCGAGGCGTCTACTCCCCATGATCACGGGGTGGGGAGAGGTCGCCTCACCCGTCGCCTCGGTTCTGCACGCCTGCCACGCGGCTTCCATGCGCTTGGGGAGGCGAACGGTGGAGGCGGGAAACCGGGCCGTCGTGGGTTGAGGCAGCGGATCGGTCCCAGTTCCCTGCTCCTCCTGTGTCTTGATTAGCTGAGCGGGGTGGCCGAGCCCCCACCCCGTTCCTTTATAAGGAGCGGGAGGGGGAGGACGGAGCCCGCATTCCTTTATCTCCTCTTTCCTTCAGCTTCTGATCCCCTTTCTCTCATTCTCCATGAAGGAAGGGAACCCTGGTCCTTCAACGGTGGCGGCGAGGGTCGCCGCTAGGCAACGCGCCCCTCCTCCTCTCGGACCCGTGGCGGCGGAGCCAGCCGTAAGGGGAAGAGGGAGGGGCCGAGGCCGTGGGCGAGGCCGAGGGCGAGGCCGAGGCACTCGAGGGAGAGGTGGACGGGGCGGCGCGCCGGCTCCGCCTCCGCCAGCGGTTCCTCCTCCCACGGCGGTCCATATCGGGGACGACCCTTCCGAGTTCTTCGTCAGGCTGCGTCGGCCGCCTCGTCGTCGCCTACGGCTCCCGACTCCATTTGCGAGCGAGATGGAGTTGGATCCGCCCGAGATGCTGAGGCTGCACATGAGGGGCTGCGGAATCAGCGGCACGCGAGTCCTCGTTGACTTCCCAGCCCCTAGTGTGATGTATCTTGGTCGAGGTGGAAAACGTTCGCCCGTATCCACCGCTTGATGGAGGGGTTCACCATCCATTTTAAGCTGATGGAGGGCGGTCTCCTCTCCGTCAAGGTCTTCGGGTGCTTCGGAACCCGGGAAAGGTGCTGCGCTGGACAGCTCCTCGGATAGCGAAGAATCCACCTCGAGTGAGAGTGATGAGGAGGGCAACAGCGATGACGATGGGGGTAGCGGGCGACAGGATGACGGGTCCGACTAGGTGTCGGGCGCCGCTCCGCGCGGCACCGGCGACCCCATCATCCGTGTCGCCGGCTCCTTGAACTTCTCGGGGTCGTCTCCTTGGGCGGCTGGCGTAGGGAGGCTGCGAAAGAGGAAGAGGGCGGGCGGCAAGGCCGTCAAGTCGGAGTACGTGGGCACGTCCTCGACAGCGTGCTGACGTCCTGCCGCCCCATCTTCGAGCCCTGCTTTCGGCGCCGCCTCACGATCCAGCCTTTGGACGGCCCCCGAGATGTTCTCTTGGTGTCTTCTGCCACCCGTAGCTCGCCTAGGCGCCCCTTTTGCCCTTTTCGCCTCCTTGACCTACCTCCTGAAGAGAGGGACAGGAAAGGGATTACGGGCACCTTATCTCTTTTTTATTTGTAAGCCCTCGGGCCTTAGCTGCATTTAAAACTTGTAATCCCACTATTCATGTTTTTCATTCTCTATGGACTGTACCTGAGCGGAATGTTTTTTAATGAAAAGGGGATGCTTGCCGGGTCACTTGTCTCGCGGGTGGAACCCACGTCAAGGAGCAAATCCTTGGTATCTCCAAGATAGACACTTCCTTGCCCGGCAGCAGGCCCTGCCGTCTTCCCACGTCGCTCGACCTTTCTCTCGCTCTTGGCGGAGGCAGGGATGAGGCGGGTTCAGGCTCCTCGTTTCGTCCCTTTTGCTGCCGCGACTACGACCAATCCTGGCCCCAGGAACGAGCCCTAGGGCCTAGAGTTAAGGAGCACGGTAGCTTTTTGGAAGAAACGAGGTTTCGCATACCTCAGTCCATAAGAGAATGCATGATAAGGGATGAAAAACTTATCTGAGATTGCAGCCCCCGGCAACTCTGGATTGCTGGGGGTGAACCTTTGTACTTGCAGCCCCCGGCAACACTGGCTTGCCGGGGTCCAGATGCTGGTCCGTCCTTCTTCTCTTTCTTCGTCCTCAAGTGGTCCGGCTAGGATATGCGAGCCCTGCGAACCAAGGGAAACGAAAGAACGGCAAAAGGATGCACACTCGACCTCTAAGCTAGGGGTTAGTCGCTGCCAAGCACTATCAACCCTAACGAAGGACGAGACTCGACTCAGCATGCATGCTAAAACTTGGGGCGCCAGCACTTCATTTATGCTCAGGGTCTACGCCTGGCTTTGGACAAAGGATTACATGCAACAGCGGCAAGACTTGTACAAAAGGGTGGTTGCCGGAACAGGGTCCGACAACCGCACCTTACGGGTAAAACTTACGAAGATGCTCAATATTCCAGGAGTTGCTCACCGGAGTGCCATCTTCAGTCTCAAGGCGGACAGCGCCAGGCATAGTGACTCGTTTCACCCGGTATGGGCCTTCCCACTTCGGCGTCAACTTGTTGGAATTCTTAGCGGACTGAACACGCCGAAGAACAAGGTCGCCTTCCTCGAGACTTCTGGCACTAACTTTGCGGCTATGGTAGCGGCGCAAAGCTTGCTGGTAACGAGCAGCTCGTACAGCGGCCTGAAGACGATCTTCCTCAAGGAGCAGCGCGTCATCTTGTCGCAGCTGCTCTTGCTCGAGCTCATCATAAGGGAGCACTCGAGGTGACCCGTATACGAGTTCCGTGGGGATAACTGCCTCTGCTCCATAGACTAGAGCGAAAGGTGTCTGGCCAGTGGCTCGATTTGGCGTTGTGCTGATCGACCAAAGAACCACCGGCAGCTCCTCGATCCAGTTTCTTCCGCACTTGTGCAGCCTGTCGAAAGTCCTGGTCTTGAGCCCGCGCAACACTTCAGCGTTTGCCCTCTCCGCTTGACCGTTGCTTCTGGGGTGAGCAACAGAAGCGAAGCAGACCTTGGCGCCAAGATCTTGGACGTACTGCATGAAGGTGCGGCTCGTGAATTGTGTACCGTTGTCGGTGATGATCCTGTTAAGGATCCCGAAGCGGCAAACAATCGACCTGAAGAACTTGACTGCTGACTGTGCTGTCACCTTCCTCACTGGTTCCACTTCCGGCCACTTTGTGAACTTGTCGATTGCGACGTACAAGTACTCAAAGCCACCGACAGCTCGGGGGAAGGGGCCGAGGATGTCCAGCCCCCAGACCGAAAATGGCCAGGATAAAGGGATCGTCTGGAGAGCTTGAGCTGGCTGGTGTATCTGCTTGGAATGGAACTGGCACGCTTCACACTTGGTTACTTGTGCAGTTGCATCCTGGAGGGCTATCGGCCAAAACAAACCTTGCCGGAACGCTTTGCCGGCAAGTGCTCTTGCGCCAATGTGGTGACCACATATGCCTCCATGTATCTCTGCCAACAGCTTTTGTCCGTCTTCCCAGGGAATACACTTCAATTTCACACCGTTGCGTCCTCTTTTGTACAGTGTGTCGTCGACAAACTAGTACATACTTGACTGCCGGGCTACTCTTTCCGCTTCTTCTTGCTCTTCGGGAAGTTCTCCTGTCTAAAGGAAACGGACAATCTGCTGTGCCCATGCTGGAGCTTGCGGCTCGACAACAAGGACTAAAGGCACATCTGCTGCTGCGGGAACATCCGCTTCCACGGTGAGAACTTGCGGCTCAGCCGGAGCTTGATGTTCCCCGGCAAGCCTGCCGGGGCAAAACTTGTCAGGAGCGTTTGCTTCAACGGAACGAACCCTAGGGCTCGCCGGAGCAGACTGCTCCTCAGCACTCTTGGTGTTGATCTTGGGGACCTTCTTGGCGGCGGCTTCGGGAAGCTCTACGGAAGATAGTCACCAGAAATCAACTTCCTCTTCTTGTTCTGTCCAATTGATGGTGTAACAGATGGTTGAGTCAGCTTGAGCACAAAGATCCCTGGTTCCACAGGTAACTTAAGTGCGGCGCACTTCGACAGGCCATCGGCAATGTCGTTCTCAGCTCTTGGAACATGTTCCATTTGCAGGCCGTCAAAGTGCTCTTCTAGCTTTCTCACTTCATCAACGTATGCTTCCATCAACAGACTCTGATAATCCTTGTTCACTTGGCGGACGACAAGCTGCGAGTCACCCCTGACGATGAGCTTCTTGATCCCAAGGTCTGCCGCAATCCTGAGACCGGCAAGCAAACCTTCATACTCTGTAGTATTGTTTGTTGCTTGCTCCTTGGGAAAGTGCATCTGGACTATGTACATGAGGTGCTCTCCGGTGGGTGCGATAAGCAGCACGCCAGCACCGGCGCCTTGCAGCGAGAAGGCACAATCAAAGTACATCAGCCACTCTTTGCTTGCTTCCTCGACGGGGATGCTCGTCTCTGGAGTTTCTTCATCTGGTGTTGGCGTCCACTCTGCTATGAATTCTGCCAATGCTCTGCTTTGGATAGTTGAAGTGCTCTCAAACTTAAGGCCAAAGCTTGATAGTTCCAGTGCCCACTCAACAATCATGCCTGTTGCTTCTGGATTCTGTAGTATCCTCTTCAGCGGAAAGCGAGTGACAACTTTGATCTCATGTGCTTGGAAGTAATGGCGCAGCTTTCTCGAGGCCATGAGAAGGCTGAAAAGCATTTTCTGCACACCAGAGTACCCCGACCTAGCCCCCTGCAGAAGGGAGCTGACAAAGTAAACTGGGCGCTGCACCATTTTCTTCTGCACCTCCTCACACGCCTGCGCAGATCCATCTTTGTCGGGACCAGAGCTTGTCGGGGAAGCTCCCCGCTTGCCACTGGATGCACTTGCCGTGGTTGCTGGCTCTTCATCTGCCTCTCTCTCCGCTACTAACGCAACACTAACCACTTGGTTGGTTGCCGCTAGATACAGCAGCAACTTCTCTTGTGGCTTAGGTGCGACAAGTATTGGAGTGGAGGACAGGTATCTCTTCAAGTCTTGCAGCGCAGCCTCCGCTTCTGGAGTCCATTTCATAGGACCTGCCTTTTTCAATATTTTAAAAAACGGCAGGGCACGCTCAGCAGACTTAGAGATAAACCTGCTGAGGGCCGCCATGCAACCGGCAAGTCTCCGCACATCCTTGACGCGCTTTGGTGCTTCAATCTGCTCAATGGCCTTGATCTTGTCGGGGTTGGCTTCAATTCCCCGCTGAGACACGAAAAACCCGAGAAGCTTGCCGGAGGGGACTCCAAACACACACTTCTTGGGGTTAAGCTTGAGGTTGATCTTGCGCAGATTTGCAAACGTCTCGCCTAAATCTTGAACCAGGGTTGCCTTGTCCTTGCTCTTGACCACTATGTCATCCATGTAGGCTTCCACATTTATGTGCATCTGTGGCTCAAAAACAGCATGGACTACCCTTGCAAATGTTGAACCAGCATTCTTCAAACCGAAAGGCATCCGTACAAAGCAGTGTGTGCCACATGGAGTGATGAATGCGGTCTTCTCCTCATCCTCTTCTGCCATGAAGATCTGATGGTATCCTGAGTATGCATCAAGAAATGAAAGCAAGTCACATCCGGCCATGGAGTCAACAATCTGGTCAATGCGCGGCAAGGGAAATGGGTCTTTGGGACAAGCTTTGTTGACATCGGTGAAGTCGATGCAGAGCCTCCATTGCCCGTTTGCTTTGCGCACGACTACAGGATTGGCCAACCACGTAGGATGGAGCACTCCTCTGACAAGGCCTGCTGCTTCCAACTTCTTGATCTCTTCTGCAATGAACTCTTGGCACTCCACTGCCTTCTTCCTGACTTTCTGCTTGACGGGCCGCGCATGAGGACAGACGGCAAGGTGGTGCTCAATTACTTTCCTGGGAACACCGGGGATGTCAGAAGGTTGCCATGCGAACACATCGACATTCGCCCGCAGGAAAGCAACGAGCGCGCTTTCCTATTTGGGGTCGAGCGTGGCACTGATGGTGAAGGTACCACCAGTGCCGTCCTCCTTGGCGGAAACCTTCTTGGTTGCTGGCGGAGCTGCCATTGCCTTCTTACACTTGCCGGTGGAACTCGATGGTGCGTCCTCGACGGTAGCGCAGCACTCCGAAGAGGTGCGCTTGCCGGAGTGGGCATCAGAGCTCTTGCTGGACTTGGTCTTCTTCCCCCCGGGAGCTTCAGCGGCAAGTGTCTCGCGATCCGTTGTGGCTGCTGCTTCCCGGTAGACCTTGTCGGCACAGATAAGAGCGTCCTTCTTGTCGCCAGGGACAGAGATGACACTTATTGGGCCGGGCATCTTCAGCATGTTGTATGCGTAGTGAGAGGTTGCCATGAACTTGGCGAGCGCTGGACGACCGAGAATTCCATTATAAGGCAATGGAAAATCGGCAACGTCAAAAGTGATCCTCTCAGTCCTGAAGTTTAACTCGCTGCCAAATGTGACTGGCAACGTGATCTTCCCCTTCGGCTTGCTCCTTCCCGGGTTGATCCCTTGGAATGTGCCGGTCTCTTCGAGCTCGCTATCAGGGACTTGCAGTTTCCGGAGTACGGCGGAGGAGATCAGGTTCAAGCAGGCCCCGCCGTCAACTAGCATCTTAGTGACCTTGAGGTTGCGGACAGTTGGTGAAACCAACATCGGCAAGCACCCGACCGCAGTTGTGCGATCAGGGTGGTCCTCAATGTCAAAGATGATAGGCGTGCTGGACCATTTCAGAAGCTTGCGTGACTCGATGGGTGGCTCCGCTGCATTGACTTCCCGCACCCACTACTTGAGTTGGCAGTGAGAAGTATGCAGAGAAGCACCACCGTCAACGCACAAGACCTCTGTGGCTTTCTGGAACTCCTGCTCACTGGTCTCCGCATCATCCATGTCTTCGTCGTCGTCGTCGTCATCTTCATCCTTGTCGCGGCCGCGGGGAGGCCTGTCTCCTTGCCGCTGCTTGTCCTTGCCGCGGCGTCCTCCCCGGCCGGGGCGCTTCGTGCCAGATCCTCCAGCACCTCCTTGGGCTTTCTCCTTGTCGCGTCGCTCGTATTCGGCCTTTTGCAGCTCGACAAGCTGCTCGACCTTCTTGCAGCTCTGGAGATCATGGCCCTTGGTGCGGTGGATCTTGCAGTATTGCTTGTTGGTGCCGTCCTGCTTGTCGGCGACCGCCACAGCCTGGCTGTTGGTAGCTTCGGCTTTCTTGGCGCCACCTTCGCTACCGGACTGCTCAACAACTAGCACATCTTTGTTTTTCTTATTCTTGTTGTTCCGCCGCCGGTTTCTCTTTGCGGGGGCAGCATCATCACTGTCAGATCCTCCTGCTCCGGTATTCTCTCCGGGGAGTCTCCTCCCTTCCTCAGCACGTGCACACTTGTCGGCCAGGGCATATAGCTCACTGACGTCTTTAATCTTGCACATCGCCATCTCCTCCCGCATCCCGCGGTTACGCACGTTCTGATGGAACGCGCTGATGACCGCGGCGGGGTGGACATCTGGAATGTTATAGTGTACACGGCTGAATCTCTGAATGAACTTGCGCAGAGGTTCTCCTTCCTTCTGGACGAGCAGATGAAGGTCGCTCGCCTGGCCATGAGGTTTGTGGCCGCCCGTAAAGGCGCCGACAAACCGATGGCACAGGTCTGCCCAGGAGGATATGGAGTTGTCCGGCAAGTGCATGAGCCAGGACCTGACGTTGGACTTGAGCACCAGCGGGAAATAGTTGGCAAGGATCTTGTCGTCTCGCCCCCCGGCAGCCTGCACCGCAATGGTGTAGATGCTGAGGAACTCCGACGGATGCGAACTGCCGTCGTACTTCTCGGGTACGTCTGGCTTGAAATTCTTGGTGCTGGGCCACTGGACTTGCCCAGCTCACAGGTGAACGCAGGGCAGCCTACCGCGTACGGCAGGTCGCCTGGTTCCCCTGGCGCACGCATGTCGACAGAGGGCTCAGCGCGCTGGTCTGATTGACGCTGCGCTTCTCTTCGGTGCTCGATGTGAGTACGAGCGTCTTCTTGCTTCCGTTCGTGAAGAACTTGGCGCTGATCGCGACGAACTCGCGGATCTGATGACGCGGTGGAGTCGTTGTCGTGGTGGGTCCGGCAAGTCGGCGATCTTGGCCTTCGGGGTGGAGAGTGAACGGTGGTCGCGCACCCGCCGGTCTTGTCGCCATCGGCTCGTGCCTGGCCGACTTGACGCGGCTGCGATGCACTCGGCTGCCGTGGAGTGTCTCCGTTGGCAAAACCGACCAGACTATGAATGGTGGCCCTCCAGTCGTCGATCTTGTCCACCTTTGGAGGGTAATCTAGGAGCAGTTGAGCTCGCGCCAAAGCTTCCGCTGGAGTGCCGGGTAGCGGTGGCGAACGGCGCGTGAAGCGGGATGTGCTCGGACTTCCAACTATGTTAGAAGGAGCAGTACCCCGTCCAGGCGATCGTATCTCGCTCGCGCCAGCATGTTGGCGCGCATGCTGGTTTTGAGCATCCCGAGATCCGCCAGCTCGATCTGGGTCCAGCGAGCGTATGGTACCGTGAGTGCCATGACGCTGCCGGTCCCGCGCCTCCTGAGATGGGCGCGGTGCTTGTTTGAACGCCGTGACACCGTGAGCTGCCTCGTCGACGCCCGTTCCTCCGTCGGCGTCTACCCCACCACCCGTTTGCTCTGGGGGTGGTGGGTTCGACGCGGACGGACCAGCCACCTCCGAAGCCTTCTTCTTCGGCGGCATGTCGATGAAGATGATGAAGATCTAGCTCGTGCGAACGCCGGATCAGGTTCACACAACCTCGACGCCCCCTACCTGGCGCGCCAAAGGTGTCGGGGGAAAACTCTGCCTCCACAAGCACCTATGGGGACCGAGCCCCTTTCGGTTTGGCGGGGGGCGGAGGTCGCACGAAGAGCGGATCGAGGCGAGGCACGCGAGGGGTTTACCCAGCTTCGGGTCGCACGGATGCGTAAAACCCTACTGCTGCTTTGTGGATTGTATTGTGTTCTTGCTCGGGAGCGCTGAATGCTACAGTACACACCAGCAGCTAACGAGACCGAGTGTGAGTGTTCTCTTCCTCTCTACGTTGCGCATGGGCCTCCTTTTATATGCTCAAGGGGTCACCGACAGGTGGCAACGCAGACAAGGGTAAAAATGGAAAAGATCTGCGGCTGGTACAGCCGCCTGTACAGTGGCTGTACAGTGTTATCATACCTAACCCTGACGAAAGGGGACAAGGGCATTAAATGCCCGTCTGTGTCGCCCAAACAGTGCGAAAAGGGACCTTCAGGGGCGCCACCATTCGCCATGATGGCAATCTTGTCAGCACTGCATGCCACCACATACCCCTAGCTGCACGGCCTCCCGCCACGTGCGCCTGGAAGAGTCCCAGAGCGACACGTAGGTGGGTGAGCTGGAGCGCGGGCACGGGGTGGTAGCTTGCCGCGGCAAGCGTCTTGCCGCGGTTGCTGTCTTGTCGCGCCCGGGAGCTTGTCGCTCACCGGGACTTGCCGGGACGTGTGGCGCGTCGCGGCAAGTATCTTTGATATGCCTTGGTTGGCCTTCCCGGCAAGCTCCTCTTGCCGGGGACTTGTGCTTTGAGTGGCCTTCCCGGCAAGCTCCTCTTGCCGGGGCCTTGTGCTTCGAGTGGCCTTCCCGGTAAGCTCCTCTTGCCGGGGCCTTGTCTTAAATACTTTGTTCTTGAATGGCTCCAAGGGAACCACGAAGGACCTTGGCGGTCACCGGGCAAGCCTTGTCGTGGGGTGCTGCGACTGCCCGTGCACAAGTTCGGGATACTAGGGTACCCCTACTCTAGTACACCGACAACATTATTCGGAGTCGATGCATATAATGCTCTAAGTTCGGGGTGCTGAACTGTACTGTAAAAGTGTTCGGACTTTATTGCCGTAATGTGGGGCATAATGGAGCCCCTGGCGTGGTAAGGCGTACCATTGTGTACGTGTGCAAAGAGTGAGAAATACAAAGGTGAGGAAACAGGAGATTCAAATAACAAGCTGACGCTACCGTGTATTCACCATTGTGATGTTACTAGTACATCGAGGCGTACTTTGCACAAGTAATGCGATAAGCAAATAAGGCTATTTGACATGCCGAAACCAAGGACGAGCTACATGCGGGTATGAAAAGCGGATATGGTAATCGTTGATTAGAGACCACATGGGGATTTCCTCGTGAGCCAGAGCTCCTTGCCTCCTTGGTGTGTTCTGCAAGCGGGTTGTCCGTATAAACCTCGAAAAGAGAAGAAAACCCGTAAAAAAGAAGAAGTAAAAGTGTGCGGATCCCAGGGTCGGTCGAGTCGTCCAGTGGATCGCGGACGAGTTATGCCTCCGTCAATTCCCGTGGAATTTTGAGTGTGTGGTATTAGTGTCGTTGCCTCGTCGGGGCTGGGACGGAGGTCAATTTGCTAATTCGGCTCTTGACGAGCCGAGTTGTCCTACTGCAGTGTGGTCTGAACCCTCTTAATGGTGTCCAGGGGCTCGGCAGCCAGATTAGAATGTTGCTTGAAAAGGCCGCTCTGTACTTCTGCTGCTAGGGCGGCAGTGTGCTCCTCTGTATGGAGGGAGCGTTCCGTATTTCCATTTATTGTAATAGTGCCGCGTGGACCGGGCATATTTAGTTTGAGATAAGAGTAATGTGGCACCGCGTTGTATCTAGCGAATGCGGTTCGTTCGAGCAAGGCGTGATAGCCGCTGCGGAGTGGGGCGATATCAAAGATTAGTTCTTCGCTTTGGAAGTTATCCGGTGAACCGTATACTACCTCCAACGTTATTGAGCCCGTACAACGGGCCTCTACGCCTGGTATGACTCCTTTAAAGGTAGTCTTTATGGGCTTGACCCGTGATGGGTCGATGATCATTTTACGTGCTGTATCCTGATAGACAAGGTTGAGGCTGCTACCGCCGTCCATTAGGACTCGTGTTAGGTGAAATCCATCGATGATTGGGTCCAGAACCAGTGCGGCTGAACCACCATGGCGGATATGGTTGGATGGTCTCGGCGGTCGAAGGTGATCGGAAATGACGACCACGGATTAAATTTCAGGGCGACTGGCTCTAATGCATAGATGTCCCTTAGTGTGCGCTTGCGTTCCCTTTTGGGGATGTGTGTAGCGTATATCATGTTCACTGTTTTGACTGGAGGGGGAATTTCTTTTGTCCTCTAGTGTCTGGCTGCCGGAGCTCTTCGTCATCGTCCTTTCTCTGTGATTCCACTTCCTTGTTTCTATTGTTTGCCTTGCTGGCTTGTTTAAAGACCCGGCAATCTCTGTTGGTATGGTTGGCCGGTTTGTCTGTGGTGCCATGTATCTGGCAAGGACAACTGAGTATGCGGTCCAAGCTGGATGGTCCTCCGCTGCTCCTTTTATAAGGCTTCTTTAGCTGGCCGGACTTGGAGCCACTGAATCCGGCGTGAATTGTAGTGTCATTGGTGTTATCGCCATTGTTTTGGCGTTTGTGTCTGTTGCGCCGGAGCTTGCCAGTGTTGTTCTTGGCCTCAGTTGGGCCTGCCTTGCTGGCTGTGTTTTTGCTACGAGCCAGCCAGCTGTCCTCACCTGCACAAAAGCAGGTCATGAGTGCCGTAAGGGCTACCATAGACTTCGGCTTTTCATGGCCGAGGTGGCGTGCTAGCCATTCGTCACGGATGCTATGTTTGAAGGCTGCTAGGGCCTCGGCATTTGGACAGTCAACGATCTGGTTCTTTTTGGTTAAGAACCTAGTCCAGAATTTTCTGGCTGATTCCCCAGGTTGTTGAACTATGTGGCTTAGGTCATCGGCATCTGGTGGCCGGACATAAGTTTGTTGGAAGTTATCGAGGAAAGCCTCTCTTCCAAGTCCTCCCAGCTGCCGATGGAATGCTCAGGCAGGCTATTTAACCAGTGCCGAGCTGGTCCTTTGAGCTTTAATGGGAGGTATTTGATGGCATGGAGGTTGTGACAGCCTGGTTTTTGCCCTATCTTATTTGCTTGATCTTCATTTGAAAATTTTCTGAAACTTGGAGTTTCTGAACCTTTTCATATGGACTTAAACACTTGGGCATCCTTGGCTTTCACCCAAGTGCTCTACTTCCCTCCTAAATCATCATTTCTCTTCTGATCCACCCCAAAATAATCTTTGGAATATTTTTCTTAGATGAAAAATATTCATTTTCTCTCTAAAACCCTAGCCAGGTCAGTTTGCTTCAAAGCAACCCTAAATTTTATGGCTCAGAAAAATCTGAGATAATTCACAAATATTCTGTGAACCCTAGGGCACCTCCCTGAGCAAAAATATTTCATCACTTTTTGGAATATTTTTGCTACAGAAAATATTTTCTGTTCTGGACATACATGGTGGTTTCTACAGCAACTACCATTTTACTTGCTCCATTTGACCTAAACTTTCTTGTGCATCTTTACCTTAGTAACTCATGACTAGCCTCCAAAACACAGCCTCTAACTCCCAGCCGTTTGACCACAGTAACTGTTCAAAGTTTCTTCTCAGAAACTTACCTGGCTTGTAAAACCTCTCTACTGCACCTGGATCCAAACCAAATCGTGGTAACACTCAAAACTACCACGAACAACATGCCAGACATGAAGTTTATGCTTAGATCGGCCTGATGTCATAGTTTACGCGGTGACCACGTTCGTCCAGGGGTGTTGGCATGCGTGTCGACGCGCTCTGAGTGTCGCCGACCGCTCTGTTCACGCGTGCTTGCTTCCCTCACCTGCCCGAGCGTGCCAAACCGCACCACCATCTTCGTCTCAACGCCATTAACCTCCCTCTGGCGCTCGCTAACGTTGGAGCTCGCCGCAGCGGGCACGGGCAAGGTCCGGCCAGCCCAACAGTGTGGAGCGCACTGTGCTCGTCGCCTTCCTCTCGATCGTGTGCTCGTCTCCGTCCGCCCATAGTTGCCGCGTGACCTGTGTCGCCTTCTCCCCCTCTCACTGACGCCGCTCGTCGCCGGGCGCCGTGGACAGGTGTCCACTGGCGGAGCCCGAAACCCCCTCGCCACTCGCCTATAAATGGAGCCACCCCCAGCCTCCTCGAGCACCGTCCAGCACTCACACACACACTCCACAATCGCATAGGAAGCCGTAGCCCGGCCGGGCAGGCCTCGGGTCGCCGTCCCCGAGCTCGAGCTCGCCGGCGATCCCCTTTGGTCGCCTCGGTAGCTCCTGCCCCTCCCAGGCCTGGGCTACCCCTACAGGGCCTCCGCCTCTCTCCGGTGAGGCCGTCTCGCCCGCTTGGAGCCCCTGGAGTGGCCTTCGTTCGCCGTCTTCCTCAACTCCGGCAACCACCGTGTTCTGCCTCCACTTGCGAGCTTGATTCTGACGCCGTCCGACCACCCCTAGCCACGCTACGGGTACGGGCAGGTGTGCCACCGTCCCCTCTCTAAATCCCTCCCTCTCGTTTTGGCCAAGAAGCCCTCGTCGCCGGCGAGAGCTCCGGCGAAGCCGCGGCCTCCTCTGTTTCCTTCTCCCCCTTCTCCCACCTAACTAGTGGGGCCCGCTAGTCAGCCACTCTGTACACGCGCGAAGCGGTACGAGTGGTGGCGCCCTGAGGTTTTACGCCTTTGACGTCACCCCCACCTCAGCTGTTTATTTAAATTCAAATTCAATTGAATTTAAGAACACTTCAAACAGTCATAACTCTTCAACCATAAGCCCAAATGAATTGATTCTTTTTGCATTGTGTTCTTTGAAAATAAATCTAGCAGCTCACCAAAGATGAGATTTTTCTGAGCTGTTTAGAATTTCTGGTGATTTTCAGAAGTTTTCTTGATATTTGCTTCTTGTGTTTAAATTTATTTTCAGAGGGTGAGGCTTGTCTTGAGGATCACCAAAAGGCTTGTGAACCTCATCTGCACTAAGGCAAGCCACAGCAACATTTTCATGGTGTCATTTCAATATTTGTGATTTTCTTACTTGAATGAAATGATTAATCCATGCATTTAAATAACTATTGTTTTATTTTTATTCTGTTAAATGTTTGTGAGTTATTATGCTTGAAGTACAGAATGTTGGAATTAGTTTAGTTGGTAGAGCCAAGTTAAGATTTATTTGTGGTGATGATATTAATGATTTTGTTATGCATGTTAGTAATTATTTAAAGTTATTCTCTTGCCTTAAATAAAATGATAAAAATTTGCTAAGAAAATATTTTGTTAAGTACTTGTTTAGTCATTTTACTTGACTTGCAGAATGTGTGAACCTAACTTGAATCGGGAAGAAATTAGGAAATTGTTTATGGGAAAATCTTTATTATTCACGTGAGAAATTAATCGGAGTTACGTTCTTGCATGAGAAAATTATAAAACTTGCTGCAAAATATTTTGGTTAATATGTGAGTTATATTGATCAGCAAAGTAATATGAGTTATTGATGTTTATGCTTAGTGTGTATACAGATGACAACCGGTCTTCTTCAATATTAAGTGATCATGTGTAGTTTTGTATTTCATGGCATGCTATGACACCGGTCATTTTCATCTTAAGTTGAACCTGATTATAACTCAACTTGAATATAATGTTGACTGGGTCATGGTGCCGCTGAATCGAGTTTTTCCCAGTGCAGCCACATTTGCCTTTTTGGGAAGGCCTTGATTCGGTCCATTAACATTGCCTCTGGTCGGTGCCTCCAACTAGGGAAGGTTGTGTCGTGCTCACCCTGGCCCGGTAAGCAGGCATAACCTTGTGTGCCCGTTGTTGATATTATGGTACCGGGTCCCTGCGTGGGATTGTTTTGGCCACGACGGTGGTCGGTGTGTCTTTGGTAGACACGGGGCCACCCAGGACTAGCCCGTTGGGGATTGGGTCGGAGTGGCTGGGAGAGTGTCATGGCAATGGAAGGGTTTTGTCAGAATGCCGTTGGTCCACCCGAATGGGAGTGCGAGGCCATGGGTTCCATGCACTACAGGAATCAGCTACTTTGCCGTCAGCCATGGCGGACGGCAAAGGCATGGATGGCTGACGGCAAAGGTCTTTGCCATCCGCCGCGGACGGCAAAGGTGACGGCAAAGTAAGGTTCGGCAAAGAGGTACTTTGTCGTCTGCTTCGGGCGGCTGACGGCAAAGGAGCCTTTGCCATCAGCAGCGGACGGCAAAGAGGGCAGACGGCAATAAGTGCGCTGTTACTCCGTTAGGTGGCTAACGGCAGCGCTTTGCCGTCTGCCGCTGACGGCAAACTTCGGAAGGCCTTTGCCATCAGCCACTGTAGGCAAACTGACCAAATTGGTCAGCCTCCCAGGAAGCACAGCTGCCTGCCACGTGGCCTCTTTGCCGTCCGCTGCTGATGGCAAAGTGCTCTTTGCCGTCGGTGGCAGACGGCAGAGAGCCTGCATATTGGCTCTTTTTTTTCTGTTTTTCTTGAATCCAACAATTTTCAGAGAAAATATATATGACATATATAGATATATTTCCATATCAGATATCCAGCACATAAGTTTCATATCACATATCACATATCACATATCACATATCACATATCACATAAGTTTCATCCATACACATTGTTCATACATAAGCAAGTTCCATCCATATAGATATTACAATGCAAAGTTTCATCAAGATAGGAAGTTCCATCATAGCAAGCTAGATACAATGCAAAGTTTCATCAAAGGAAAATCAAGCACTCCATCATAGCAAGCTAGGTTCCATGAAGTGAATGAAATCTGCAAAATGGTAAATAAGAAAGTTAGAAATATGTGACTAGAACAAGAAGAAGACTAGAACAAGAAGTATATGTCATTTATGAGCTAACTTAGATGAAATGGATCATATATGAGCTAACTAAGTTGAAATGGGTTGTTTAGGAGCTAAGTTAGTTGAAATGGATCATTTATGAGCTAACTTAGTTGAAATGGGTCATTTATGAGCTAACTAAGGTGAAGGGCATCATTTTTTAGCTAACTAAGGTTAAATGAATAGTTTTTTAGCTAACTTAGGTGAAATGGATCATTTATGAGCTAACTTAGGTGAAATGGATCATTTATGAGCTAACTTACATGAAATGGGTCGTTTATGAGCTAACTAAGGTGAAATGGATCTTTTTGAGCTAACTAAGGTGAAATGGATTGTTTTTGAGCTAACTTAGTTGAAATGGATCATCTATGAGCTAACTTACTTGAAATGGGTCGTTTATGAGCTAACTAAGGTGAAATGGTTCTTTTTGAGCTAACTAAGGTGAAATGGATCATTTTTAGCTAACTTAGGTGAAATGGATCGTTTAGGAGCTACTCTAGGTAAATTGGGTCATTTTAGAGCTAATTTGGATAAACTGGATCATTTATAAGCTAACCTAGGTAAGATGGGTCATTTTGGAGCTAACCTAGGTGAAATGGGCCATTTTAGAGCTAACCTAGGTGAAATGGGTCATTTTAAAACTAAAGTAGGTAAAATGGATCATTTAGGAGCTAATCTACGTAAAATGGGTCATTTTAGAGCTAACTTGGATACATTGGATCACTTATAAGCTAACTAAGGTAAAATGAGTCATTTTAGAGCTAACTTAGGTAAAATGGATCGTTTATGTGCT
Organism: Aegilops umbellulata; assembly: GCA_032464435.1. Classification (NCBI taxonomy): domain Eukaryota; kingdom Viridiplantae; phylum Streptophyta; class Magnoliopsida; order Poales; family Poaceae; genus Aegilops; species Aegilops umbellulata. The sequence goes on from CP136055.1 coordinate 55,556,216, forward strand.
AACTAAGTTAATTATGCAATTTCTGACATAAGTAAGCTAAGTACATATCGTTTTAGAGCTAACTTAGGTAGAATGGATGGTTTATGAGGTCAGTAAGCTTATTAAGTCATGTTGGAGGAAAAGAAGCTAACTCTAGGTCATTATGGTAAGCATATTGGAGGAAATAAAGCTAAGTCTAGGTCTTTATGCATTTTTTAAGCAAAACACTTGAGAAACTTACCGTGATCACGGAGGTGTAGGACCGGGCTGGCTCGCGCCGGTAGCTGGAGAAGGACCGGGCTGGATCGCGCCGGTAGCTGGAGAAGGAGCGGGCTGGCTCGCGCCGATAGCTGGAGAAGGATCGTGCGATGCGTTTCTGGAGTTAAGCTGCACCAAAGATCCTTTTCAATGTCTCTTTAGCATTATGACACTCAAATGTTAAGACTAGCAAGTAATGTCCATTCAAATTAAACTCACCGTGCTCCCAGGAGCAATCACTGGCATCGGCAGAGCGGTCTGACCGGACCTCTCGCACATAGACTGCACATTTGGTTTTCACAACAGAGTCATACTAGTTAGTAATGAGACTCAAATGTTAAGACTAGTTAGTAATCTGTAGAAGAAACTTACCACAAGGAGCTCGTACATGGCCCTTGCCTGCATGTCATTCCGTGCCCTCTCCTCCTCCAACATCTTTGTCGTCTTCTCCTCCAACTCCCGCTGCCTCTCCGCCGCCTCCGCCAGAAGTTTCTCCGTTCTATCTCTCTCACTCCGTATAGCAGCCTGCAACACCACTCACATGACCATTTGTAATCAATGATGGAAGCGCACACAATGTAATGGAGAAAGATAGCTGAGTACGTATAACTAACCTTGAAGGCGAGTTGGACTGGCCGTTCACGAGGCCTTATCTCAGGAGCGGAGCTCGACTGGCGCGCCTTGATCTCCGGGAGAGTGCTAGGACAACGGATAAGTCCATCTCCAATGGCTATGGAGACATGGGACCTCCCGCCACCAGATATCATCAGCAGCTCTGTATCAATGGGACCCTGGCTCGGGTTAAAGTCCTCTCCTTTCCTCGCCTTCCCCTGATCTCTATATTGCACGAGCTTGTCGTGGGCGGAGATGTTGGTGAAATTCTTTTCATCATCAAGGTCAGATGCAGAGAATGCCTTGACTTTCTTGTAAGGGCCAGTGTGGGCCATGGCATACAGGTCGTACACCTCTGGCACCTTATCCGCCTTATTGTAGCGTGCCTGAAAGAGAGAAACAAAGTAAATTAGTAATTAAAGGGCTAAAGCTAGCATGATGAATGAATTGCATGAATCATGAAGCAAACCACATACCCAGTTCCGCCCATACTGAAATAAGTTGGAGCTGCCTTGGTGGTGTGGCACACCTTCCATTTGGGCACGTTTGTCCTTGGCCTCTTTGTGGGTGGCCAGCCATTCTTCTGAGCACCACGCATTGACCAACACCTCCCCACAATCCATCTGATCCGCACACCATCTCGGAGGGGCCTAAGTTAGCAAATAGAAACTTGAGCGCTAAGGCTATGAATTACTAAATGATGGAAGTAAGTACAAGGCCTTAAGAATTACCCTCATGTACTTCTCCTTACTCAAGAACTTATCGCGGCACTCCTGCTTGGGCTTCTTGATACCACGCCCGGCGTAGTAGTCTCGAACAGCCTGCACCCGAACCTCATGCCGTAAGTTCTGAAGTAGGCGCTTGCACTCCTTGTGGATAACATGATCCGCCTCCTCCTCGTATCCCTCCTGACACCTGTAGAATGTTTGCAATCAAATGAGACAATATTGATTAGTACAATTAATAACTAGCTAGTGGAAGACTTTTAATTGTGTAAAGGAGCAATTACCCAGAACTTTTTGATCACGACGTCTGCCCTCGTCTTGCACAAGACACCGTCGATAATCTCACCCAGCTGGGCCGGGGCAGCCAAGTAGTGCTCCCAAGTCAATCCAACCTCTGGAAGCCGACCCTCACCAGGCAACGTGACAAACCCCGGGAAGTTTTGTCGAATCAGAACTCCAAGGACGGAGTTGGGCCGGCGGACACTTTCATGGTGGTCCCAACCCCTGCAGCATGACAAGGCCAACACATCAGTTATTTGAAGAAACGTGAATGCAGAAGGTACAAAAACATTAAATGCACTTACCTCTCCCCATCAGGGAAAATCAACCACCTCTGCTCGCGGGTCGCCGGCACGGACGGGAGCCGTGTAGCACCACTCTGGTAGACGTTGCCCCCTCCTCCCCCTCCTCATCAGTCGGCTCCTCACCATCATCAGCATGGCCACTTGCTCCCCACCATCCTGAGGCTGACCCGACCAGGTACCCCATCCAGACGTGTGCTCCTCCGGGGTCTCGTGGGCCCAAGTCTCATGGGCCGAAGGACCGTCGACCCGAGGCTCGTGGGTCGAAGACTCATGGACCGGAGGCTCGTGGCCCGGAGTCCGTGCAGCCTCCTCCTCAGACGAGTCCACCCTAGCAGTCACGTGCTCGGGTGAAACAGCTGGGGGCGGTGGCGAGGAAGGCGCCGTAAGAGTCACCCGACCTCCTCTCCCGTGACCACATGCTCCACCTCCTCTCTTCTTCTTACCTCGTCCCCTGCTGGGCACCGCGGTCGACGAAGAAGGGCCCGGCGGTGTCGCCATACTGTCCAGCAACGCTCGGCGGAGAGGTGCATGTGGAATGGAAGACCTCGCACCACGCACCGACGAAGAAGGGGCCTCAGCGCGCTCCCGACCAACACCCACCATCTTTCAACACCTTCCATGACAAAGAATAAACGAAATTAGTACAACATAAAAAAAAGTACCGACATGAATAATAATTTGTATATCACTTAAGTGTATCATCATCAAGTACAACATAAAAAAATTGAATACCCGACACCCATCCTGTCGGGGTCGGGGTGTCGTGTCGGGGTGGCGTGTCGGGGTCGGGGTGTCGGGGGTCGGGGTCGGGGTGTCGGGGGTCGGGGGTCGGGGTGTCGGGCCGGGGTGTCGGGGTGGCGTGTCGGGGTCGGGGTCAGGGTTGTGACACCTCAAAATTTTGGCCTTGTTTTATTGAATTAAATTTTTTGCCAAGAATTAAAACTTTGAATTTCTGAGCCCCATCTTGATTTTTTTTAAATCTTTTCCTCGTGGTGATGAGTTTTTCCCAAAGAGAAAACTTTTCAAATATGTTATTTGACTATTATAGCCTCTCAAGAAAACATTTTCTTTAATCAGCAGGATTTACTACTTAAATAATTCACTTGATCCTCTTTTCTTGAAAAATGGATTACTCAGGCTTTATGGCCACTTTTGCATTACAACCATTTGATAGATTCACTCATAATTCCCACCAAAAATTTGGAGATATCATGTAATGTCTCTAAATCACTTTTGTGCAATAATGTGATTATTTCATTGCATGTCTTGAGTTCTACCCCTGTTTTTCAAATCTGGTCCAGTGAACACTTTTGCACTATAGCCTAATTAAATTTTCCCCTAGAACCTCCACCAAAATTATGGGATGTCAGTGGTAGCATGCCATCCTACTTTATGCAAAAACCTAGTGTTGCTCTTTGGTAAAATTGAGTGAACCAACCTCTTTTTCATTCTGGACCAGACTAGTGTTTTCTACTGCAACCCTATTATTTCTGGCTCTAGTGACCTTGTGTTTTCTCATGCTCATAGTCCTCCCTACTAAACCCCTAAGTCCAGGAGCATGTCCTTGTTGGATCATTTTTAGTTCATGAAATGATGCAATATATCTCCTGTCCAGGATTGTAGTTCAGCAAAACTTGCACTAGCAAGTTTCTCTTTTTGTCTAAATGACCTTACCATCCTTTCTTGCATCTAAAGAGACACTGATCTGGAGAATTTGGCCCCTCCAGGAAAAGCCTAAGTGCCCTTAGCATTTTGTCAAACACCTTGTGAGCATGAACTCTTTTGACATGGCTTTTGACATTGCACTGTGAACTTGCACCACTGATCGTACTAGCATGTCCACGAGACTCCCAGTTGCTCCTAGCCTGATTCTGTTAAATCCCAGCCTCACCCGAGAGCTCTATCACGCCCTGGCTTTTCGTCGAACAGGTCCCGTGCGTGCTCTGGACGCGCCCAGAGCGCGCCAATTGCAGCCGCGTGCACCCGAGCCGCCACGTCTCACCCCACAACCGTTCCGGCTTGTGACTGCCTGCAGCTAGCTGCCACGCGCTCCCCGCCTCACCACTACACGGCAGCCCGCCCTGACACCCTACAGCGCCACCACCAGAGCGCTTTTGGCGGCACGCCGGCGTCGGCCGACAGCCTCTGCTCCGTTCAGCGCCGCCCAAGCCACCCCGGCTCGCCACCTGGCCCCTGGCACAGCCCGAACTCATCCGTAAGTGTGTCTGCTAGCGTTCGTCGCCCCCACGACGCCCTGCACGCTACAGAGAGGCGGTTCGCCGGCGTCCTCATCCACCGCCGCGGAACCAACCTCGTCGCACTATAAAAGGACGCCCTGAAACCTCGCAAGCACGCAGGCGACTCCAAGCCATCCCCTTAGGACACCTTTGGGCAGCCAAACGACCCGGGGAGGTCATCTCTCCCACCTCCGGCAGCAGCGGCCGCCGCCATGGCTCGAGCTCTCGCAGCGCCACCAGGGCCTCCCCCACCCATTTCTCTTCACCAGAAACCCTCTCACACTCCCGCGAACCTTTCCCACTACTCAATTTCGATCGGGGCTCACTGCGGGAGAGATTTCACTTTGCCCGATGGCCGACGACCGCCGCGAAGCTCGCCGCCGGCGACTCACTCAGCCCCCGCCAACAAATCAACCACCGGAGTGACCGCCTCGGTCCCCTAAGATCGCGGGTGGCCTTAGTTTCCCGAACGGTGCCCCGGCGAGCGTCGCCGGAGCCCCGCCCCGCTCGGGCAGAGGAGGGAGAAGACGCGGGCGACTGGTCAAACCTGACCAGTGGGCCAGGCGGGCCCACCGTCAGTGACCCAGCGCCGGTCCACGTGGGTTAAGTGGAAGCGTATTTCCAAAATACGCCTTCGACGTGTACGTATCCATTCGAAACGTTTTTCTTTTTTTCTGTTTATTTTTAAAATCAGTTTGACCAGAACTTTGACTGACTATATCTTTTTAAATATAACTCAAAATGAGTTGGTTCCTTTTCCTACATCTCTCAAATATTGTCTAGTTTATTTTAAGATTTAATTAAAAAAATTCTAAACAACTTTTTTGTGCTGTTTTTGAAATGTGTGTTATTTACATATTTGTGAAAATAGGAATTTCGGAGAGGAGAAAGGAGTTTGCAAATATCTTGGAGTGCACCCTGCCTTTCCACACTATGAAGGCAAGCATTCTGAACCCCGGAATAATATGTTGATGTGATAGTTGAAACGTTTATAATCCCCACTTAGGTTCGGGGTATTGTCATTTCATGTGAGATGATCTTTTGCATGGATGCATGTTGAAATTTCTCCTTGCTGGTAGTAAGGAACATGCTTTGATGGTAATCATCCTCGTTTGCCTTGCATGCATGCCGTACAAGGAATCGGGAAAGCCTCTGCCTTGGGTAGGCAAGGGTTTGTCGCCGGTCTCCGCCTGACGGTTATAACCGGTATGGCATGGTAAGGCATAATGAGTGTTGACTTATTGGTTGAAATAAACTTTGTTAACCATGTCATGCAGGAAACTCATAAACCTCCTGAGTCGACCACAGATCGAGTCTTGTTCCAGTAACCCCCATACTTGCCTTGTACTACCACTTGTCCCTGCCGCAGGTAGGGTACGGTTCCGTAAGTCGTCAACCCCTTTCAAGCACACACCGTACAGAGAGGACATGGTGGAAGGTACCGGTAGTAGCCGGTAGACTGTCCACATGGTCCGGGGGCATGGGTGTTTCCGGTTGGGACCGAGAGGGGAGGCCACCCCTTAGAGCGTGCAATATAAATTTGATCCCATGCTACGCGAGGTTGTAGCCTCCCCACTTAGAGTTTGCTTGACAGGTGTCGTGGGTGATTCCAGACATTGATGAGTTAAGCTGGTGTGTGCAAGTCAGGAGTGTTTTCAATTAAAAGACCGTAGGCGGAATTAGTCCCAATGGACTAAAGGAATCCGTTACTCGTGGGTAAAGAGTACACCCTCTGCAGAGATTAAACCTATTCGAATAGCCGTGTCCATGGTTAAGGATTTCAGTCTGGCAAGGGCCAAGTGTCGGTCTTAGTGTCGGTCTTCGGAGGAGAAACTGTTAAAACAAAACTGAGATCACAGATCAAGACTTGTGATAGTTATGTTTATTATTACTGTTAACTAACCCGTGATATATTTGGTATTATCGAATATCCCTGGGATGGTTCCACCTCCTGGATATTCACTATGTTTCTTTCAAGCCCCGTAAGCGGTGTCGCTCAGACGCCCGACGGTGGTATTTCTTTTAAAGCCCCGTAAGCGGTCTCGCTCAGACGCCCGACGGTGGTATTTCTTTTAAAGCCTCGTAGGTGGTGTCGCTCAGACGCCCGACGGTGGTATTTCTTTTAAAGCCTCGTAGGTGGTGTCGCTCAGACGCCCGACAGTGGTATTTCTTTTAAAGCCCCATAAGCGGTGTCGCTCAGACGCCCGATGGTGGTATATCTTTTAAAGCCCCGTAAGCGGTGTCGCTCAGACGCCCGACGGTGGTATTTCTTTTTAAGCCCTTTAAGTGGCGTCGCTAAGACGCCCGACTGTGGCATTTCTTTTACAGCCCTGTAAGCGGTGTCGCCAAGACGCCCGACGGTGGCATATTTTATTATTTTATTTACTTGTTTGCTTGCCCAAGCTTTACTTATATATTTTGCTCGTATACATCATGAACCTTAGTCCATAGTAAACAGTGTAGTCATAGTATATTTTTGAAGCATGATTATCTGTGGCTGTATTATACCTGTGTTCTTAATGTTTGCGAGTACATTCAAAGTACTCACTGGCTTGTCCCTGGCTATTGTCTTGGCCAGATTTTTTTTGCCTCGAGAGAAGCGACGTGAGGACGGCCTCGGACCCTAAGGAATCGGTGATAAACGCCTCATGTAGATAGGAGTTAACCCGGTCAGCTGTTCCTGTGGAAATGGAGTTCCCTACACAAATGAACCACAAACCGCTTCCGCCATCAACCATTAGAAACCATTGTTGTACTCATAGACCACAACGGTCTTATACTACATATTTTGTACTTTTGCTTGGAATTTCTGTATCAAGTGATGCCTCATCAGCTAACAGTAATCCTGGGGCTGATGGGCTCGACGGCCATTTTTCTAGAAATTTATGCCCGGAAAAACCGGTCGCGACAGGGGTGTCGGGGGTCGGGGTCGGGGTGTCGGGCCGGGGTGTCGGGGTGTCGGGGGTCGGTGTCGGGGTGTCGGGGGTCGGGGTCGGGGTCGGGGTGTCGGGGTGGTGCGTCGGGGTCTTCTTCTTCTTATTCTTTCTTCTTTCTTCTTCTTCTTTTCTTTCTTCTTCTCCCTCCTCCTCTTCCTCCTCCTCCGCCTCTTCTTTCTTCTTCTTATTCTTCTTTCTTCTTCTCCTTTTTCCTCTTCTATATTGTTATGTTTTTCAAATTTCTTCTTATTCTTCTTCCTTTTTTTCCTTTTTCCTCTTATTCTACTTCTTCTTCTTCTTTTCAACTTTCTTCTTCTTCTAATAATCTAAACCTATATGTAGCACTAACCTAAACCAACCACTAACCTAAACCTATCAATAACCTCATTAAACCTAAACAGTAAAGAAAAATAGTAGAAAAAAACAAAAAAATTCTCACCTTGGCTCCTCTCGATGGAGGATGGAGGGGGCGGCGAGGGCGCAGGGGCGGCGGCGAGCCTGGCTTCGGGGCGGGGGGCGCGAGGCGGACGCAGGAAGGGCGCGAGGCGGACGCAGGGAGGGCGCAAGGCAGACGCAGGCCTAGGGGCGAGCCTGCCTCCGGGGGCGGCGCGGGCGCAGGGGCGGCGGCGATCCTAGCTCCGGGACTGGGGGCGAGGCGGACGCAGGGGCCCGCGGCGAGCCTGGCTCCGGCGCGGGCGATGGGACGCCGGGGCGGTGGCGGGTGGTGGGGGCGACGGGGCGAGGGGCGGTGGGGCCAGGGGGCGGTGGCGGGTGGCGGCGGCGGCGGAGAGTGCTTGGGACGATGGGGCGGCGGGGCGGGGGGAGGTGGGGCAAGGGGGTGGCGGTGGGTGGCGGGGGCGGCGGCGGGTGGCGGTGGTCGTTGGGGAGGAGAGGGGGACAAATCGAACAAAGAGAGATGGGCGGGGTGGGGCGCCGTTAGTAAACTAAACGTTTGTCGTCCGCCCCCCTTTGTCGTCCGCTTACTTGCTCTTTGCCGTCTGCTAGCGGACGGCAAATAGGGGGGCGTTAATTTTTTTTAAACCAGCTCGTCAGTGGGGCCCCCTCCCTCTTTGCCGTCCGCTAGCCGACGGCAAAGAACTGGCTGATGGCAAAGAAGTACTTTGCCATCAGCCAGTTCTTTGTCGTCTGCTTTTGGGTAGCTGATGGCAAAGAGCTTCTTTGCCGTCCGCTAGCAGACGGCAAAGAGCTGGCAGATGGCGAAGTAGCTGATTCCAGTAGTGGTGGTGTGGGTACAGTGTGCTACCTCTGCAGAGTGTATAATCTATCGATAGCCGAGTCCACGGTCACGGACACCTCGTAGTAGGTCCCACCATGAGTCAATGTTTAATAAAATTTGCACACTAAGCTATGAACTTTGCATTGTTGAGGATGACAGAAGGGCCATCAAGATATTCGGGACCAGATATTGGTCGTGGTTGTGATCGCCGTAAGGATCACGAGTTACTCTTGATAAGACCATGTTGGTGGTTTGTTTGTGATCCGGAAATGATCACGGTTGGTAAGTTGTCCCGAGGGACGTTCGAGCTTGACCACAGCATGTTCGACATGTAGTGTTGCATTATTAATAATTGGTTAAGTATCATGATATTGTTTGCCATTATGATTATGCCTGTTGTGAGTTTGCAAGTACATTCAATGTACTGACATGGCGTGTCATGCCAGATTTCGGGAAAGTCTCGTTGGAGAGGAGCGCTGCTCGAGTCTAGATCGTGTCCACATTGGTGTCCCTGTGATATGGAGCTTCCGCTACGACGTTATTCCGCTGCTACGTAGTTGTCCTGATCGAGGCCCCTTTATGTTCACTAAATAATGTACATATTGTTCAGCAGCACCGGGTGTGCCGCTTGGCCTCGACATCTGTTGTAATATAAACTCTGTTTCGATAGCATCAATAAAGCGGTTGTTTTCTATACCAAGATGTTGTGTGTTGCCAGAAGACATGGTCTCTGGGCTGGCAATGCATGGTAAACCGGTCGCTCTGAGCAGGGGTGCCACAGAGGTCATCTCCTCGGGCCATGTGGATGTGGAGAATAAAATCTTCGATCCACATTGCTGGATCAGTTGTGTCATTGTATGATTCGATATTGACGGGCTTGAACCCCTCGGGGAATTGGTGATCCAGTACTTCATCTGTGAAGCAGAGAGGGTGTGCGGCACCTCTGTATCGGGCCACATCGCGGTGTAGCTCTGACTGAGCTCGTCTGCGGCATTCGGCCCGGGTGTGGTTAGGTTTGTCATGTCCGAATAGGTAGCCGTTGTCGTCTTGCCTCAAGGCACGCCCTCACGATCCATAGATCGATCTTGTATGTCCTGTTCTACTGTCCAGGATTTGCCGGAGGTCGTACGTGTGACCCCGAACTCTTCCATCTCTATTTCTTCGGGGCGGTGGGGCCGGCTGCTGTTCAGCCTGAGTTACCGCTTTGTCCCGACCGCAGGGTGGCCAGTCGGCCGCCCTGTCTCGACCACGTGCTGGTCATTCCGCGTTACGCGAGGGAGATATGTGTTCTGGTGCCTCCTCATCGAATTGAGGTAGCAGTCTGTGTTTCGGATAGTTCTTGGTTGGGCGCTTGGGGCCATATTCTTCGGCTTTTAGGACGTTGGTCCATCTGTCGATGAGCAGATCTTGTTCAGCTTGAAGCTGCTATTGTTTCTTTTTCAGGCTCCTTGAAGTGGCTATGAGCTGAAGCTTAAAGCGCTCCTGCTCCAGGGGATCCTTAGGCATGATGAAGTCTTCGTTGCCGAGGCTTGTCTCCTCCTCAGAGGGTGGACGGTAACTATCGTCCTCCGAGTCCTCTTGTATGGCCTGTTCATCAGGGTTGTCTTGCCTGTCGTCGTGTTCCTCCTGTTCGGATGCAGCTCCGGCAGGGTCTTCATTGTTTTCGGCGTCGTCTGGAGTACTATTTTCCCCAGTACCAGTGTTGCCGTCCTTTGAGCGGCGAGGCTTAGAGCGGCGTTTGGGCCGCCGGCACTTGGACTGCGTCTCGGAGGTTTTATTCGCATCTGGCTCTTCTTTGTCGTCGCCAGATCCTTTAGGTGTATCAACCATGTACACGTCGTACGAAGAGGTGGCCGTCCAACGTCCAGTGAATGGTAGGTCTTGGCCTTGCTCCTTGTCGGCATCGTCGTCCATACCGTCGATGTCTTCGGAGCCATAGTCAAGCACGTCGGATAAGTCATCAACGGTGGCTATGAAGTGGGTGGCGGGTGGGAAGCAAAATTCCTCATCATCCATCTATAGCTCGAGCCAGACCTAGTTCGGCCATGAGTCTTTTTCCAAGGACAAATTCTTTAAAGATTTTAGCACGTCACCCAAAGGTGAGTGCTGGAAAACGTCAGCGGTGCTGAACTCGAAGATCGATAACCGATCTAGTTCGGTACCCGCAGGCATACACTGTCCGGAACTTATAGCCGGAGACAAGTCCGAAGTTCCGTTAAAGCGAATATTGCACGGCGTTGGGTCTGTGTGCGGCTCCAATGCCGCGGACACCGCGGCCTTGGATGGCCCTATCTGCTTTAGCTCGAAGGTCGTTGTAGCCGCAGGAACCATCTCCTGGGTGCGATCCGATGACAGATTTAAGTCACGCTCATCGGGGCGAGGGGGAGTGATTTCCACGGGCTCGAATCCCTTGAAGATCAAGTCTACACGGATATCCGCGACATAGTTCAAGCTTCTGAATCTGACCTGACGGCCAGGGGCGTAGCTGTCGATCTGCTCCAGATGGCCAAGCGAGTTGGCCCGCAGTATGAAGCCGCCGAATACGAAGAACTGTCCGGGGAGGAAGGTTTCTCCCTGGACAACATCATTACTGACGTTCGAAGGGGCCATCGAGCCTTTTGCCGACGGCACAGTGGAACTCTCAATGAAAGCACCAATGTCGGTGTCAAAACCGCCGGATCTCGGGTAGGGGGTCCCGAACTATGCGTCTAGGATCAATGGTAACAGGAGACGGGGGACACGATGTTTCCCCAGGTTCGGGCCCTCTCTATGGAAGTAATACCCTACTTCCTGCTTGATTGATCTTGATGAATATGAGTATTACAAAAGTTGATCTACCACGAGATCATAATGGATAAACCCTAGAAGTCTAGCCTATGTGAATATATGGTAATGAATGTATCCTTTTCGGACTAACCCCTCCGGTTTATATAGACACCGGGGGGATCTAGGGTTTACATGGAGTTGGTTACATAAGAAGGAATCTTCATAGATGGTCGCCAAGCTTGCTCTCCACGCCAAGTAGAGTCCAATCCAAACACGATGCAGTCTTCGGCCTTCATGTCTTCACAGCCCATCAGTCCGGCCCACGGATAACAGGCCGGACTTCTGAGGACCCCTTAGTCCAGGACTCCCTCAGGTGTGCCACAGAGGCGAATGAGATCTTGCATCCGAGGGTATGAACATATTGCATGAAGGCGTGGCTCGTGAACTGGTTGCCGTTGTCAGTGATGATCCTTGCCGGAACACCAAAATGACACACCAATTCTTTCAAGAACTTGATAGTTGACTGGGCAGTCACCTTTCTCACGGCAGTCACTTCCGGCCACTTTGTAAACTTGTCGATGGCAACGAACAAGAATTCAAAGCCCCCGATTGCTCGGGGGAAGGGGCGGAGGATATCGAGCCCCCAGACCGAAAATGGCCATGATAGAGGGATTGTCTGGAGGGCTTGGGCAGGCAGGTGTATTTTCTTGGAATGGAACTGGCAGGCTTCACATTTTGTGACTAACTCAACCGCATCTTGGAGGGTTGTGGGCCAATAGAATCCTTCTCGGAATGCTTTCCCAACTAATTCCCTTGATCCAATATGGGAGCCGCACATTCCTCTGTGAATCTCAGCCAGCAGTTCCTTTCCATCCTCCCGGCACACACACTTAAATTTCACACCGTTGGGACTCCTTCTATAAAGAGTATCATTGACAAACTGATACATATTGGCCCACCGGGCTACTTTTTCAGCTTCATCTTGGTCGTCGGGGAGTTCTCCGGTCTGGAGGAAGTGGACAATGTGCCTTTCCCAAGTTGGAGCCTGGGGCTCGGCAACAAGGACTAGCGGCACCTCCTCTGATGCGGGAGCACGAGCCCCGTTCACGGGGTCCATGGGCCCGGCTGGAGGGGGTGGTCCAGCAGGCTGTGAGGCGTTGTTTCCGGCAAGGTCTCTGCCGGGAGCGGACGACTCGACCGGGAGAGGCTTGTCGTAGCCCAACTTTCTCCTTTTCCAGGCCATTGTTGCTGGTGATACGGAGGACTGAGAGAGACGGAGAACAAAAGTTCCTGGTTCCACAGGAAGCTTCTGCGCAGCACACTTTGACAGGTGATCAGTTATGTTGTTTTCTGCACGGGGTACGTGCTCTGTTTGCAACCCGTCAAAGTGCTCCTCCAGTCTCCTCACTTCCTCGACGTATGCCTCCATCAATGGACTTTGATAATCCTTGTTGACTTGTCTCACCACAAGCTGTGAATCTCCAGGAATGATCGGCTTCTTAATTCCCAATTCTGCTATAATCCTGAGCCTGGCAAGGAGCCCTTCATACTCAGTTGTATTGTTGGTGGCTTCTTCCCGGGCAAAATGCATTTGGACGACGTACTTCAAATGCTCCCCAGAGGGGGCAACAAGAAGCATGCCAGCCCCTGCACCTTGTAGGGAAAAGGCACCATCAAAATGCATAATCCATTTTTGGGGTGATTCCTTGCCGGGGATAGTTGTCTCTATCATTTCCTCATTAGGGGTTGGTGTCCATTCTACAATAAACTCTTCCAGTGCCCTGCTCTGAATAGTTGATGTGCTCTCAAACTTCAAACCAAAGCTGGATAGCTCCAAAGCCCACTCCACTATTCTGCCAGTAGCCTCAGGGTTTCGGAGTATCCTTTGTAGTGGAAAACGAGTGACAACCATGATCTCATGGGCTTGGAAGTAGTGGCGCAGTTTCCTTGACGCCATAATGAGACCAAAGATCAACTACTGCACACCAGAGTACCTAGATCTAGCCCCCTGTAACAAGAAGTTGACGAAGTACACTGGGCGTTGCACCACTTTCTTCCTTGCCATGTCCTTGGGGTTGTTCTCGTTGTCGTGCTCGTTGTTGTCCTGATCCTTCTCTGACTCTGCTATTTTCTGCTCACTTTCTGCCTCATCCACTTCTCGCTGTGCTACCAAGGCCACACTGACCACTTGTTTGGTTGCCGCCAAGTATAGCAACAACGGTTCTTGGGGTTTGGGTGCAACCAAGGTAGGCACAGATGATAGGTAGGCCTTCAACTCCTGCAGAGCTGCTTCTGCTTCCGGGGTCCACTTCATAGGCCCTGCCTTCTTCAAAATTTTAAAGAACGACAGGGCACGCTCGGCAAACTTGGAGATGAACCTGCTTAGCGTGGCCATGCACGCCGTTAAGCGCCTCACATCCTTAACTATCCTTGGCGCTTGGATCTGCTCAATGGCTTTGATCTTGTCAGGGTTAGCTTCGATCCCCCGATGGGACACAAAGAAACCAAGTAGCTTGTCGGAGGGAACACCAAACACACACTTCTCCGGATTAAGCTTCAAATTGATCTTGCGCAAATTAGAAAATGTCTCCTCCAAATCCTGGATAAGGTTGGCCTTATCCTTGGTTTTGACCACGATATCATCCATATAGGCTTCTATATTTCTGTGTAACTGTGACTCAAAACCAATCTGGACTACCCTTGCAAAAGGGGACCTGACACTCTTCAATCCAAATGGCATGCGGACAAAGCAGTATGTACCACATGGAGTGATGAATGACGTATTCTCTTCATCTTCTTTGGACATGAAGATCTGGTGATATCCGGAGTACATGTCCAGAAAGGAGAGCAAATCACAACCTTAAGTGGAATCCACGGTCTGGTCGATGCGCGGCAAGGGAAATGGGCCCTTCTGGCAAGCCTTGTTGAGATCTGTGAAATCAATGCAAAGCCTCCACTTCCCATTAGCCTTCCGAACTACCACTGGATTTGCTAACCACGTAGGATGCAGTACTCCTCTGACTAAACCAGCTGCGTCCAGTTTCTTGATCTCTTCGGCAATGAATTGATGCCTCTCCAAGGCCTGCTTCCGAACTTTCTGCTCGACAGGTTGGGCATGTGGGCAAACAGCAAGGTGGTGCTCGATTACCTCCCTGGGAACACCGGGGATATTAGATGGTTGCCAGGAAAACACATCGATATTCGCCCGCAGGAAGGCAACGAGCGCGCTTTCCTATTTGTCATCGAGGGCGGCGCTGATAGTGAAAGTACCATCAACGCCAGCTAGCCCTGTTGGGACCTTCTTCACTTGGGGTGCAGCAACCTTGGATCTCTTGCTGTTGGAACACTCCGGCATGTCGTCAATGGGTGTCGTGCACTCGAAGGGGGCACGCTTCCCGGACTCCTTGCTGGAGGTCCTACAATCCCTCTTCTTTCCTTTGCTTTCCTTGGCGGGAACTGCTGCTGCGACTGCATCTCGGTACATCTTGTCCACACAAATAATTACATCCTTCTCATCTGATGGGATAGTAATGACTCCCAGTGGCCCAGGCATCTTCAAGGTGTTGTAAGCATAGTGGGATGCCGCCATGAACTTCCAAGAATCCCATTGTATGGCAGGGGGAGATCAACCACATCAAACATAATCTTCTTAGTCTGATAGTTCAGTTCTCCCCCAAACGTCACCAGCAACGTAATCTTTCCTTTAGGATTGCTCCTGCCGGGATTAACTCCTTGAAACGTGCCAGTAACCTCTAGCTCTTCTTCTCCTATCTGAAGCTTGGTGATGACTGCGGGGAAATCAGATTCAACCCGGACCGCCATCCACTAACATCTTTGTGACCTTGAGGTTGCGAATTGTTGGAGAGACCAACAATGGCAAACATCCTACCGCAGTGGTGCGGCCAGGGTGATCCTCCTCGTCAAATATGATGGGCGTGCGGGACCATTTGAGCAGCTTCCGGTCCTCTGGCGCTGGCTCCAGGGCACTGACCTCTTGTGCCCATCGCTTGAGCTAGCGGTGAGAGGCGTGCAAGGATGCACCCCCATCAATGCATAGGGCGTCAGTGGCCTTCTGAAACTCCTGCTCACTAGTTTCCTCTTCATCCCCTCCATCACTCACATCATTACAGATTTTATTTTCTTGACTCCTGGCGGGCTTTCCTTGGTTCTGAAAGGGTTTGTCGGGGCAATTTGCTTCACTGCCTCGGCCCTTACCACCAGTGGAATTCTAACCTTTTTCCTTGTCACACTTATCATATTCTGCCCTCTGTTTCTTGACAAGCTGCTCAACCTAGTAACACTCCTGAAGGTCGTGGCCCTTGGTCTGATGGATCTTGCAGTACGGCCCATCACCTTTCCCAACTTTCTCGGCTGCAGCGGCTTCCCGGCAGGTAGCGCAAGAGGCAGCTTCCTTGCCGTGGGCCTCAGCCTTGGCCTTCTTACCGGTACTAGGTGTGCCCGCACCTTCCACAGTCATCACTGCCTTATCTCTCTTGGCTTCTTACTGCGCTTCTTGCCCTTTCTCTGACTGGTTGATTCATCCTCATCCTCTGAATCAACATTGGTGCAATCTTCCTCTTTGGGCAACTTCCTTCCTTCCTCCATCCGAGCACACTTATCCACTAGTGTGTATATCTCCTTCACAGTTTTGGGCAACCGCACGTTCATCTTGGAACGAATGTGACGGTTGCGCACATTGGACTGGAAAGCTGATATAACGGCTGCCGGATGGATATTTGGAATATTTCTATGAACTTTACTGAATCTCTTCAAATACTTATGGAGAGTCTCTCCTTCCTTCTGCTGGAGAAGTTGCAGGTGGGCCTGCTGGGCTCTTGGTGGCCACCGGTGAAGGCACTGATGAACTCGTGGCACAGGTCTGCCCATGACGAAATGGAGTTATCCGGCAGGTGCATCAACCAAGACCTCATGTTGGACTTGAGGGCCAAAGGGAAGTAGTTGGTGAACACCTTCTCATCTCTTCCCCCGGCAGCCTGAACAGCGATGGTGTAGATGCTCAGGAACTCTGCCGGGTTCAGCCTCCCGTCGTACTTCTCAGGTATCTCTGGCTTGAACGTACGAGCGGACGGCCAACGGACTTGCCACGGATCTCGTGTAAAGGCAGGACAACCGACCTCGAAAGGCAGGCACCCGCCAACACCGAGCAGAGGCTCATCGACGTTGAGGCCGTCGCACCCGTCGGTCGGGCGGAGGTCATCGCGGTGTCGATCTATGACGACGCGCGCGTCTTCCCGCCGCCTATCCTCCGGGGCTCGATGTTGTCCTAGACGCGCTCGAGGGTTAGAAGAGGCCATCGAGACGCCGTCGGAATCTTGATTCTGCTGCGCCTGCGCCGTCTGCCGTGGTGGGTACTGCATCGTGGGGATGGCCCTCTCCGTACGGCCAGCAGTACGGGCGGTTGGTGTCGCTTGGGGAGGTTGCGGCGGGCCAGCTCGCCGTGAGCCCCCAGCTTCGGTGAAACCGAGCAGGCTTTGGATGGTGGCATGCCATTCATCCATCTGCTCGGCTGCTGGCAGAAACCTCAGCGACAGTTGAGCTCGCACCATAGCCTCTGTGGCTGTGCTTGGCACAGATGTTGATGACGTCGACCGCACCGTCGCCTGGCTCCTGACGGTGCCGGCGACGTCAGTGCCGCACCCATGCTGCTGTGGGATGACCAGCTAGGCAACGAGGTTGCACGGTGGTGGTGCTCGAGGGTCAGCGGCTCCGTCGAGCGCAGCGGTCTGGTTGGCTCGTCCGAGAGGAGGCGCATGCGCCGCGGTCGCTCCCGTGGTGGGGGCGGCCGGAGGGCGATGGCTTACCCCGGACCGAGCGCCGTTGTTGCGGCTGTGCCCGTCAGTGACAGGACGGGTGTGGATGGAGTGACCCCCTTGCCTGCACCTTGCGGAGAGTGACCGTCGAGACGTTGCTGATGATGTTCTCCTCAGATATCTCCTGCCCCCATGTCGGCCGCGGGGGAAGTGGTTATTGCGCCACCTGCTCCAACCACGTCCCCAACAGTGTTCACATCCTCGCGTGCCTCCGCATCCCCCGCAGCATTAGAGGCCACGGGCGGCAGAGCCTTCGAGGTGGATGGATGGACCGAAGCACTGGACTTCTTCTTGGGCACCATGGTCGATGGCGTCGTCGAAGATGAAGATGGTGATGAAGATGACACGCTACGCATGCTTTCACACTACAAGAAATATGTCAACTTATGACCTTCTGTCAGTGACCCTCGAAGAATTGGTCATAAATTTATGACCATTTCAGACCAATTGGTCAAAAGCTGTTCGGGGGGCTCCAAACCCTAAACCATTGCGACCATTTTGGTCAGAAAGGTCGTAATTTCCTCACACGAAAAGGTTATAAAGCAAACAACACTAGTCCGCTGCCTTATTTCTAGTTGTTAACGACCAATATAGATGGTCATAGCCTTGTAAATTGTGGTGGGTTGCTATGACTAGGCGCCACCTCATCAGTTTTGCCTATGTGGCATGTCCATGTGGCAGTTTTTGCCCTAGGTTGTGAAGCAACCTATATTTCTGTCATTCCCAAATTTCCCAAAAAAATCTCATAAATTCTTTCGGTCATATCTTCGTCAAATATGTAAAAACCTTCCTTTCCTAGTTCAAAAATAATTCAAAAATATTCATTTTCCTATTCTGTTTAGAACAACAGTTTGTGATGGAAGTACCACTTTGGCATGTCCAAATGGTATCCATTTTCTACAGTGCTTTCCTATGCCCAAATAACCATCCTCCACCAAATGCCAACTCAATCCATTCATTATTTTGAGCCCAGCTTCAACATTCGTATTTATGTCCAGTGCGGTACTTTGTAAAGCAAGTACCACCTAGGATCCTCCTTTTGAGGTGAAAATTTGTGAAGACGGTCTTCTTAGTAACTGATCATCCTCAGCCAAAACTCACGCCCATTAGCCATGTGCATTTCCCGTACCGCAAATCAAACACTTGGCTGTTTATTCATGTTTGAGCATCGATCGGTCTCATCGTGAGAATATTATGTTGTGATTTTCTTCCTAGCACCTACCTGGGGAATGCCCAACCCACTAGACATGCCTAGGCCGCCCAGAACACATGGCAACGCCACGGTCACGCGGTGACCACGCGGCGGGCATGCGAGCTTACGCGCTCTAGAGTTGGGGCCCTCGGCCACCGTCCAAACCTCGATGTCTCGCCATCAAACCATGTATTTCTGATTGAATAGATACTTATTTACCTAGAAATGATTTTTGGAAAAAATAAAGAGCAAACAATGAGGCAGCTGTAGTTCAAATTTGACCCGCTTCCAGCTGAATCGACGGGAATTTGTCTTTTTCACCAGAGGTGGATCAAAAATTTTGACACCCAACCATTTTGTCAATTGTGCATTAAATATGGCCTAGTATTTTATAAAATTGATTAGGTCCAATTTTGCAACAAATATATGGTAGGTCCTTCACAAAAAAACTCATTTCAGGCACTCAGAAAATGAAAAATGGTTTTTTCGTCCAAATAAAATGAAAACTTCCTTAGGCAACATTGTTTGCCATTACAATATGCACCCTTGTGCATAATATGAGATCATTTGAACAAACTATGCCATGAATGTGGCCATAAGATTGATCATTTGGCTTGAAAGCCATGAATCTTCACACTTGATAGCTCATTTCTGAGAACACTTTTTTAAAATAATAACCGTATTACAAGTTTATTATTTTTCCTGGAAACTTGGTCACATATAATGACACAATGCGAAGGTTTTCCAATTTTTTGATTTTTTTTGAATTTTTTATGCCCATTTCAAAATGCGGTCAAAACGGCGGGCTTGACCGTTCCTAGCTAGTGGTTGAATCATGGAAAACTTTTGATGTTTCTCTGATTAAATAGATACTTACGTACCTAGAAATGATTTTTGGAAAAAATAAATAGCAAACTATGAGGCAGCTGCAGTTCAAATTTGACCCGCTTCCAGCTGAATCGTCGGAAATTTGTCTTTTTCACCAGAGGTGGATCAAAACTTTTGACACCCAACCATTTTGCCAATTGTTCATTAAATATGTCCTAATATTTTATAAAAATGATTTGGTACATTTTTGCAACAAATATATGGTAGGTCCTTCACAAAAAACCTCATTTCGGGCACTCGAAAAATGGAAAATGAATTTTCCGTGCAAAGAAAATGAAAACTCCCTTTGGCAACATTGTTTGGAATTCCTCTGTTGCCTAATCGAAAACAGTTTATCCAAGTGAACTATATGTCGTATATCGCACACACCTATATTTGGCTGGCCGTTTCTGGTGTTGTGCTCATCGCAAACAGTTCATCCGAGTGAACTGTTTGCCACGCATCACACACGCAACTCTAATATGAATCATGTTTGATGTCTCCATCATCGCAAACAGTTTGCATCATTTTTTATGGTTTTCTTTCAATATCGTTTGCGATTAATGCATCGAAGTGTCTCTGATTGTAGTGTTGCATTTGCACCATCCTGCAGTAGTGTATGTACCAGACCTAATGTGTGCCTTGCCATTAGTCTGGCAGGTAGGTACTAGAGTGATCCAGGAGTAGATAAGTGGACAACGGTGAAAATATCCTTAAGTACCTAAAGAGGACTAAGGACATGTTTCTCGTTTATGGAGGTGACAAACAGCTCGCCGTAAAGGTTTACGTCAATGCTAGATTTGACACTAATCCGGATGACTCGAAGTCTCAAACCGGACATATCTTTTCTCAATGGTGGAGCGATCAGTTGGAGTAGCTCCAAGCAGAGCGTCATAGCAGCATCTATATGTGACATAGAGATTTGCAAAGTACATACAGATTTGAATGTGGCTGACACGTTGACTAAAACTCTTCCACGAGAAAAACATGATCAACACCAAAATTCTATGGGTGTTAGATTCATTACGATGTAAACTAGATTATTGACTCTAGTGCAAGTGGGAGACTGTTGGAAATATGCACTAGAGTCAATAATAAAGATTTTGTTATCGTATTTCTAGTTCATGATAAATGTTTATTATTCATGATAGAATTGTATTGACCACAAGCTTAAATACATGTGTGGATACATAAACAACATTGTGTCCCTAGTCAGCCTCTACTAGACTAGCTCGTTGATCAAAGATGGTTAAGTTTGCTAACCATAGACATGAGTTGTCATTTGATAATGGGATCACATCATTAGGACAATGATGTGATGGACACACCCGACCATAAGCTTAGCATCAGATCGTGTCACTTAGTTATTTTCTACAGCTTTCTTTATGTCAAGTATCAGTTCCTTAGACCATGAGATCATGTCACTCCCGGATACCGGAGAAATACTTTGTGTGCTATAAAATGTCACTTCATAACTGGGTGATCATAAAGGTGCTCTACAGGTATCTCTGAAGGTATTTTTTGGGTTGCATGGATCGAGAGTGGAATCTGTCACTCCGTGTAACAGAGAGATAACTTTGCGCCCTCACGGTAATACAACATCAACAAAAGCTTGCAAGCAAGTGACTAATGAGTTTAGTCACGGGGATCTTATAATACAGAACGATTAGAGAGACTTGCCAGTAACGATATTGAACCAGGTATGGAGATACCGATGATCGAATCTCGCGCAAGTAACATATCATCGAACAAAGGGGTATGGGATTAACTGAATCCTCGACATCGTGGTTCAGCCGATAAAGATCTTCGTAAAATATGTGGGAATCCAATATGGGCATCCAGGTCCCACTATTGATTATTGATTGTAGAGGAGTCTCGATCATGTCTACATGTTCGCGAACCCATAGGGTCGCATGCTTAACGTTCGGTGGCGCTAGGGTAGTGTTGATATACTAATATAGTTTAGTCCGAAGGTTGTTTGGAATCTCGGATGGGATCCGGGCCATTGATGTCTACTACACAACCTTCTTCTTGTAGACTTTGTTGGGCCTCCAAGTGCAGAGGTTTGTAGGACAGTAGCAAATTTCCATCAAGTGGATGACCTAAGGTTTATCAATCTGTGGGAGGCGTAGGATGAAGATGGTCTCTCTCAAACAACCCTGCAACCAAATAGAAAGAGTCTCTTGTGTCCCCCACACACCCAATACAATGGTAAATTGTATAGGTGCACTAGTTCGGCGAAGAGATGGTGATACAAGTGCAATATGGATGGTAGATATAGGTTTTTGTAATCTGAAAATATAAAAACAACAAGGTAACTAGTAGCCAAAGTGAGCGTAAACGGTATTGCAATGCTTCAAAACAAGGCCTAGGGTTCATACTTTCACTAGTGCAAGTTCTCTCAATAAGGATAACATAATTGGATCATATAACAATCCCTCAACATGCAACAAAGAGTCACTCCAAAGTCACTAATAGCAAAGAACAAACGAAGAGATTATTGTAGGGTACGAAACCACCTCAAAGTTATTCTTTCCGATCAATCCATTGGGCTATTCCTATAAGTATCACAAACAGCCCTAGAGTTTCTACCGGAGAGTCAAGACAAATGTCACCTCAAGTATCCAATGTCACCTCAAGTATCCATGGGTATGATTATATGATATGCATCACACAATCTCAGATTCATCTATTCAAACCAACACAAAGAACTTCAAAGAGTGCCCCAAAGTTTCTACCGGAGAGTCAAGACGAAAACGTGTGCCAACCCCTATGCATAAGTTCCCAAGGTCACGGAACCCGCAAGTTGATCACCAAAACATACATCAAGTGAATCAATAGAATACCCCATTGTCACCACAGGTATCCCACGCAAGACATACATCAAGTGTTCTCAAATCCTTAAAGACTCAATCCGATAAGATAACTTCAAAGGGAAGACTCAATTCATCACAAGGAGATAGAGGGGGAGAAACATCATAAGATCCAACTATAGTAGCAAAGCTCACGTTACATCAAGATCGTGCCACATCAAGAACACGACAGAGAGAGAGAGAGAGAGAGAGAGAGATCAAACACATAGCTACCGGTACATACCCTCAGCCCCGAGGGTGAACTACTCCCTCCTCGTCATTGAGAGCGCCGGGATGATGAAGATGGCCACTGGTGATGGATCCCCCCTCCGACAGGGTGCCGGAACAGGGTCCCAATTTGTTTTTGGTGGCTACAGAGGCTTGCGGCGGCGGAACTCCCGATCTAGGTTATTTTCTGGAGGTTTGGGGATTTATATGAGAGGTTGGCGTCGAGAACAAGTCAGGGGCCTCCACGGAGAGTCCACGAGGCACAGGGGCACGCCCCAGGGGGGTGGGTGCGCCCTCCACCCCCGTGGGCCCACGGGATGCCCCTCCAGTAACTCTTTATTCTAGTATTTTTTATATTTTCCCGAAAAATCTCTATTGATTTTCAGCGCATTCCAAGAACTTTTATTTCTGCACAAAAACAACACCACGGTAATTCTGCTGAAAACAGCGTCAGTCCGGGTTAGTTCTAACCAAATCATACCAAAATCATGTAAAAATATTATAAACATGGCATGAATACATAAAAAATTATAGATACGTTGTAGACGTATCAGCATCCCCAAGCTTAATTCCTGCTCGTCCTCGAGTAGGTAAATGATAAAAACAGAATTTTTGATGTGGAATGCTACCTAACATATTTATCAATGTAATCTTCTTTATTGTGGCAAGAATATTCGGATCCATAAGATTCAAAACAAAAGTTTAATATGGACAAAAAACAGTAATACTTCAAGCATACGAACAAAGCAATCATGTCTTCTCAAAACAACATGTCCAAAGAAAGCTATCCCTACAAAATCATATAGTCTGGCTATGCTCTATCTTCATCACAAAAAAATTAAATCATGCACAACCCTGATGACAAGCCAAGCAATTGCTTCATACTTTTGATGCTCTAAAACTTTTTCAATCTTCACGCAATACATGAGCGTTAGCCATGGACATAGCACTATAGGTGGAATAGAATGGTGGTTGTGGAGAAGACAAAAGGAGAAGATAGTCTCACATCAACTAGGTGTATCAACGGACTATGGAGATGCCCATCAATAGATACCAATGTGAGTGAGTAGGGATTGCCATTCAACGGATGCACTAGAGCTATAAGTATATGAAAGCTCAAAAAGAAACTAAGTGGTTGTACATCCAACTTTCTTGCTCATGAAGACCTAGGGCATTTGAGGAAGCCCATCATTGGAATATACAAGCCAAATTCTATAATGAAAATTCCCACTAGTATATGAAAGTGACAACATAGGAGACTCTCTATGATGAAGATCATGGTGCTACTTTGAAGCACAAGTGTGGAAAAGCATAGTAGCATTGCCCCTTCTCTCTATTTCTCTCATTTTCTTATTTATTTATTTATTTTTTATTTGGGCCTTTCTCATTTTTTTGGCCTCTTTTTTATTTATTTTTTATTTTCGTCCGGAGTCTCATCCCGACTTGTGGGGGAATCGTAGTCTCAATCATCCTTTCCTCACTGGGACAATGCTCTAATAATGAAGATCAACACACTTTTATTTACTTACAACTCAAGAATTACAACTCGATACTTAGAACAAAATATGACTCTATATGAATGCCTCCAGCGGTGTACCGGTATGTGCAATGAATCAAGAGTGACATGTATGAAAGAATTATGAAAGGTGGTTTTGCCACAAATACGATGTCAACTA
The DNA here is from genome assembly GCA_032464435.1 of Aegilops umbellulata. Lineage (NCBI taxonomy): Eukaryota > Viridiplantae > Streptophyta > Magnoliopsida > Poales > Poaceae > Aegilops > Aegilops umbellulata. Next base: position 55,580,196 of record CP136055.1, read on the forward strand.
CATGATCATGCAAAGCAATATGACAATGATGAAGCGTGTAATATTAAACGGAACGGTGGAAAGTTGCATGGCAATATATCTCGGAATGGCTATGAAAATGCCATAATAGGTAGGTATGGTCGCTGTGTTGAGGAGGGTAAATGGTGGGTGTATCGTACCAGCGAAAGTTGTGCGGCACAAGAGAGGCTAGCAATGGTGGAAGAGTGAGAGTGCGTATAATCCATGGACTCAACATTAGTCATAAAGAACTCACGTACTTATTGCAAAATCTATTAGTTATCGAAACGAAGTACTACGTGCATGCTCCTAGGGGGATACTGTAACATCCCGGATGTAACTTGCCATATTTGTAACTCCAACTCTTGCCATTTCTGGCTATGTGATATGATATTCCCTCCGTGGTTGGGTTTTCCTTCATTTTACTTTTTGTTCATGTCATGCATTTCATATCATGTCATCATGTGCATCGCATTTGCATACGTGTTCATCTCATGAATCGGAGCTTTTTCCCCGTTGTCCGTTTCGCAATCCGGCGCTCCTATGTTCCCCGGCGTCCCCTTTTACATTTCTCCATGAGCGGGTATTAAACTTTCTCGGAATGGACCGAGGCTTGACATGTGGCCTTGGTTTACTACCGGTAGACCGCCTGTCAAGTTTCGTATCATTTGGACTTCGTTTGATACTCCAACGGTTAACCGAGGGACCGAGAAGGCCTCGTGTGTGTTGCAGCCTAAAACCCCTCCAATACAGCCCAATAACCCATCTAAGACACTCCCATGTCCATCGTCGTTCGATCACGATCGTGTGGCCGCAAACCATGCTCAATTTGGAGCCTCCTAGCCCCTCCTACCTATAAATATGTGCCTCCCCCGAAATTTTTCGGGTCATTCCACCCCTAACCCTAGTCTTCTTCCACCCCGCGCCGCCGGACACGTCCGGTCCGCCCGGACAAAAATCCCGCCGCCGCCGCCGCCCAATCGAGGCGCCCCACGTCGCCACCCGGGCCACCCGCCACCGCGCCTCCACCGCGGGCCCGCCTTGCCCGTGGCCGGTACTCCCCGCCATCGTCCGGGCCGAAGGCCGCGCCTCGCCTCCCCGGCACCTCGCCTCGCCGCCGCGCCCCGCCTCGCCGGCCGGCCCCGGCGACCCGCGCCGCCTCGCCGGTGCCGCCCGCGCGCCGCTTCCTCCGCCCCGGCGCCGCCCCCACCTCATCGCCCGGCCCCGCCGTCCCTCGCCGTCCCCGAGCTCCTCCGGCGCCGTCCTCCCCGTCTCCGGCCGGCGACCTCCTCGGATCTAGATCCAACGAAACTTGCTTAATTGACATGGGTGTTATTATATTTTGTGATCCCTTTTGGCTTACGGTCAGTAAAGGACTTTTGTTCAACGCATTGAGTAGATTCATGCCATTACATATTTTGCTATGTCCTGTTCCTGTAGCAGGTTGTTTTCTTGCTATAAACATGGCTTCCTGATGTTAATTTCTGGCATGTTAGTATTTTCACCAAGTCTGTGAAGCTGTTATATTTTGAACTTTTGCCATGCTTGTTTGAACCTGTTATGTTGTGATTTATCCGTAGCTCAGTGTTCATCTTTTGTAAAGCATCTTGAGTAGTTCACTGTCATATGCTTTGTTGGTACGTTTGGGTGCAGTAGCTTAATTTCTTGTTGCTTGCTAAGTAGCATCATGTTGTTAATGGCAGAATCTTGTCATTCTTGTTTTGCTTGTCATTTGCAAACCGTGCATCCGATTCCGGTGATCTTTATATCGATTTCAACCGAAATCATCTCACCTTTCCAGTGGCATACTTGGTTTGCCAAGATTATGCCTGGTTCAACTTTTTCCTTCCGGAGCACGCATATGCATTGCATACCACATCTCGCATATCATGCCATGTTTTGCATAATGTTGCTTGCGCATTGCATCGTGATTGATGGTTGCCCCATTTGCTTCTGTTCTTGCTTTGGGTAGAGCCGGGAGACGAGTACGTGAAGGAGGAAGATGTTCAGAACACTTACGAGGATCAAGCTTTCGACAACTCTAAGAACCTTGCAGGCAAGATGACCATACCCTCGAAATCACTTCTATCTTTGCTTGCTAGATGCTCGCTCTTTTGCTATGCCTATGCTGCGATACCTACCACTTGCTATATCATGCCTCCCATATTGCCATGTCAGCCTCTAACCATCCATGTCCTAGCAAACCGTTGATTGGCTATGTTACCGCTTTGCTCAGCCCCTCTTATAGCGTTGCTAGTTGCAGGTGAAGATGAAGTTTGTTCCATGTTGGAACATGATTATTTTGGAATATCACAATATCTCTTATTTTAATTAATGCATCTATATACATGGTAAAGGGTGGAAGGCTCGGCCTTATGCCTGGTGTTTTGTTCCACTCTTGCCACCCTTGTTTCCGTCATACCGGTGTTATGTTCCTTGATTTTGCGTTCCTTACACGGTTGAGTGATTTATGGGACCCCCTTGACAGTTCGCTTTGAATAAGACTCTTCCAGCAAGGCCCAACATTGGTTTTACCATTTGCCTACCACCTACCACCTTTCCCTTGGGTTTTCGCGAGCCCGAGGGTCATCTTTATTTAGCCCCCCCGGGCCAGTGCTTCTCTAAGTGCTGGTTCGAACCGAGCCGCCTGCGGGGCCACCTCGGGGAAACTCGATGCCTGGTTTTACTCGTAGCCTGTCTCATCCGGATGTGCCCTGAGACTGAGATATGTGCAGCTCCTATCAGGATTTGTCGGCACAATCGGGCGGCTTTGCTGGACTTGTTTTATTACTGTCGAAATGTCTTGTAGTCCGTGATTCCGAGACTGATCGGGTCTTCCCGGTAGAAGGAATATCCTTCGTTCACCGTGAGAGCTTATAATGGGCTAAGTTGGGACACCCCTGCAGGGTATTATCTTTCGAAAGTCGTGCCCGCGGTTATGAGGCAGATGGGAATTTGTTAATGTCCGGTTGTAGAAAACCTGAAGTTGACCTTAATTAAAACACCTCAACCGCGTGTGTAACCGTGATGGTCTCTTCTCGGCGGAGTCTGGGAAGTGAACACGGTGTTGGAGTTATGTTTGGCGTAAGTAGTTCAGGATCACTTCTTGATCACTACTAGCTTCACGACCGTGCCTTGCTTCTCTTCTCGCTCTCTTTTGCGTTGTTAGCCACCATATATGCTAGTCGCTTGCTGCAGCTCCACCTCATTACCCCATCCTTCCTATAAGCTTAAATAGTCTTGATCTCGCGGGTGTGAGATTGCTGAGTCCCCGTGACTCACGGATTCTACCAAAACAGTTGCAGGTGCCAATGATGCCAGTGCAGATGATGCAACCGAGCTCACGTGGGAGTTCGACGAGGAACGTGGTCGTTACTATGTGTCTTTTCTTGATGATCAGTAGTGGAGCCCAGTTGGGATGATTCGGGGATCTGTGTAGCATTTGGGGTAGTCTTCTTTCATTTTGGTTCCGTAGTCGGACCTTGAGTGTAATTTGAATGATGGATGTTTATTTATGTATTGTGTGAAGTGGCGACTGTAAGCCAACTATGTATCTCTTTCCCTTATGTATTACATGGGTTGTGTGAAGATTACCTCACTTGCGACATTGCTTTCAATGCGGTTATGCCTCTAAGTCGTGCTTCGACACGTGGGAGATATAGCCGCATCGAGGGCGTTACAAGTTGGTAATCAGAGCCTTCCCCGACCTTAGGAGCCCCCACTGATTGATCGTTTTTAGCGGCTGAGTTGTGTCTAGAAAAATGTTTTGAGTCTTAGGATTATATATATCGGAGAGTAGGATTCTTTTTACTCCTCAGTCCCTTCGTCGCTCTGGTGAGGCCTCCTGACGTAGAGTTTTGACTCTCCTCTCCTCAAATTTCACTAAAAAAAAATTTAGGATCACGCGGGTATCTTAGAATCATTCCGATGGTTTTGTGATGACAACATTGTCTTGGTGCCTCCTGTCAGCAGGGGTTTAGTGGAAGTGTCCTGGGGAGTTGAGCTCTGAGGTGTTGTCGTCATAATTTTATCGTTGCAGTTCTGGAATACCTGAGTTTAGTACGCCGACATCGAAAATCTCTTTTGTACAGTTGTTGGTGAGATAACCCTGATAACCCAGTACTGAGGCGATTGCCGGAGTATTGCCATAACTCGTATAACGGATGCTTTTCGAAGGTTGAGGTAAACGATTTCCGAAGGTTTCTTGGTTATGTGTTGAAGGATGGATACAGCTGGATCTAGGTATTGTTAGTTTGGGTGATATATTTTGTGTCCCCTGTATCCCCAACACCTGATTGCATAACCAGAAAGTTTCGGGAGTTTATAAGTGGGAATTCTAGTAGCTTATAGGATATCTTTCCGATAGACATATGATTTGAGATTGGGTCTAACGTCTAGTGGTCCGCCCATCCACGGCCGATTTACAGTGGTCGCAAGGCGTCTTAAAGAATCCTTGGCTATGCTGATTCGGTGTCACGACCGGCTTTCCAATAAAAATATTTATTGAGAAACCAATCTTTAGAATCCAGTTTGAGATAAAACCTCCTCACTGGCAGACAAACTTTTGATACAAAAAGCCAGTAGCATAAATATATTACAGGGTTGAGCTGACGATGCTCAACAATTTATTACAAGCGTGCCAATAATTATACATAAAGGCGATTAATGACACAAGGGAGTGGTGGCATACTACTGACTCGCAAATATGGTAGAGGTGGAGTAACACAGTGGGGAGTGGATATGGGATTCTCAAACTAACATCCCATCGAGCGTCGAGGTGAGGCTCGATGAATTTATTAGGGTAGCGGAAGCGGATATAATACAGTGACCAACTCCAGGGTTGCACGAGACTGACTGGGACTCCTCTAGGCGTCGGATTCGCTATCGAACTCTTCATCCATGAGATCACCTTCGTCAGCATCTGGCCAAATCAACAAGCCAGTGAGTACTTTGAAAGTACTCGCAAGACAGCTTGGACGTAAGATATAACAAATGCTAACATGAAATACGTGAATAAGTTAACCAGTACGATCAGACATAGAGGTAATAAATACTGGGTGCCAAGCGAGTGTTTGAAAGACTCCTCGAGCGGAAAATGCAGAATAATAATACTAGTGCCAAACGAGTGTCTGAAAGACTCCTCGAGTGGAAAATGCAGAATAATAATACTGGTGCCAAACGAGTGTCTGAAAGACTCCTCGAGCGGAAAATGCAGAATAATAATACTGGTGCCAAACGAGTGTCTGAAAGACTCCTCGAGCGGAAAATGCAGAATAATAATGCCACAGTCGGGCGTCTGAGCGACACCACATAAAGGGATTTAAAAAGAAATGCCACAGTCGGGCGTCTGAGCGACACCACATAAAGGGCTTTAAAAAGAAATGCCACAGTCGGGCGTCTGAGCGACACCACATAAAGGGCTTTTGACTGATAAGGAAATAATATATTCATCATATATATAATCAACTCAAGGAATTAAACGGGTTAGTCCATCCACAAGAATAAACATTTAACCGGTCTTAGTGCTCATGTGTCCCACCGGGTAATCTGTCACCAAACTGGCACATGACTGTTAGCAGGGAACTTGGATATAGATAAGATGATTTAAGGATATAGAGCTCTGCAGAGTTTGTACAAAAATTTCCCACAGTCGACGGATTTCCGTAGTCACCAGGACTAGTTCCGTTACGGTTTTTCAGAAGGAAACACAGCTAACCAGTACACACCCATCCAACTCTTCGATGCCAGGAATCACCCTCAACATCGTCCAAGAAAAACTATTGAGACGGGGAGATCACAATCTCGAATAGCATGGGATCAAATTTATATACGCGCGCTCTAAGGGGTGCCCCATGCCCAACCGGAAACACCCATGCCCCCTGACCGGATGCCTGGCTTTAATCCAGGGCCATGGAACCATCATCCCGGCCTCTCCTTTTTGGTGTGTACCAAGAAAGCGGTTTGCGACTTACTAAACCATATCCCTTTCAGGAAACATGTGGTAGTACAGGGAAAGGAAATGGATATGAACCCAACCGATATGGGTTGGTACTGAAGATAACTTGCATGGCCTAAGACTGGCATGCTACAACACTGCCATCTTACCCATCTTCATGCCAACACATGGCCTTGCATACTTACGTCCAACGACGTGTGAAATCATCGGGCTTACTTGCCTCAACAATGCATAATGAATGGTTCATCGGTATGCTTCACACATGCCAAGAAACTATCTACATGCAAACATGCCAAGACACTCATCATATCAAAAGTTCGAACATTACTTGCCTGGTTCGGAGTAGTCGGAACCTAGCTCGGTGAAGTTTGTGGTCCCGTCACCTCCGTCGGTATCTATGGTATAAAGAAAACATACGCGCTAACGTGAATACCGAGAGGTGCAGCAAAAGTATTGCAAATATTTTTCAAATAAATCTGATAAAAAACTAGACAAAATTTTGAAGAGAACAAAAAAAGAATCAATCAAAAATATGCTTCTGATAAAAAGTTATAAAGGTTTTTGCCCAGGGACCCATCTGTAATGAAACAGAAACTTCCCAGGGTTTTTATTATAAAGACAGAAAACGTTTCGATAGAAACTACGCCGGCCCAGAGGGAAAGCGTATTCTGGCAAAATACATTTTCAGAAAACGATTCGATTAGAAAAGACAGAGAGGCTGACAGGCGGGTCCCATCCGTCAGGTTTAAAATTTAAAAGAGGCGGGTCGGGGCTCGCTGGCGCACGAGAGCCGCGGTGGTCGCCGGCGGCGATCCACGGCGAGGTGGGGAGATCGGAGGGTACCTCCGTGCTCAGGGTGCCATTCCGCGTCGGGTGGTGGTGGTGGTGGTCGCCGGCGAGCACTGTGTCGACGGTGGCCCTTGCTCCGGCGGACGGTGGTTCGGGTGGTCGTGGACCTTGCCGGAGAGGGCTGCAATGATCAAATTGACGAGGGGGTTAGATTACTGGTAGCTAGAGGTGGTGCTTGACGGAGTTTGGGCACCGGGGATGATCTCACCGCAGTGAATTGAGCTGGAGCCCGAGGCGGACGGAGGTGGCCGGAGTCGAGGAAGAAGGGCTCCTCGAGGCCCCTCCAGTGGCTAGGCGGGGTGTGGTGAGGTGGTGGAGCCGTGCGGGAGTGAGAGCGGGCTCGGGGGCGCTATAAATAGCCGGCCCGAGGCGGTTGCCGTGAACGAGATAAGTCCGGCGAGGGATTACGGTGATGCAGAGCATTGGTCGGGTGGTTTAGGCGTTGAGTGCCGTCATGAAGGTCCATTGGGTCCGTTTTGGTGCTAAACAAGCTGGGACTCGAAGTCTTGGGGGAACTCGACGGAACGGAGCAGCGCGGGCACGTCGGCGGCAGAGTGCATGCTCTGTGCGTGTCGCGCCACGGCGACGGTGCTGCATGCGTGCGCTGGCGGGGAGTTGGCCACACGGAGCCACCAGGAGGATTGGGCGGCGCCGAACGGCGTTGAGCCTCCGTTCTGCTCCCTGTCGGCCGTTATGGTGGTTCTGTCGCCGCGGGACACGCCGGCGCAGGCGGGCCAGGGCGCCACCGACGCCAGGAAGGCGCCAAGCACGCATGCGGGGCTCCGGACAAGCAAGCCAGGCGGTGAGCAACGTGCCAAGGGCATTGTGATCATGTGACTGATCTTAACTGACGAAGATCGACACTGAATCTGAATTTGACTGAAAGTGATAGAAACAGTGCATGCAAGGTGTTCGACAAAATGATCCAGGCATGTAGGGATTTTTCCTTGGGCTGATTTTTGGTGGAGTGGCTTCTCATTGCTCCAGTAGGCTGCCTGATTTTTGGTAGAATTTTTGGAGAAGTGTAGATATGAATTTCACCAAATTTGGCAAATCTGGTCCAAACTTGCAGGGAGTGAAATTTGAAAAAATTGAACAGAAGATGAGTGGATCTAGATGGTTCTGGGTTGTGGGTACAAGGGACTAGCCAGTAGAGTTGGTTTGAAGTGAAATCTCAAATGCAATGGGGTACTTCCTTTGAAAATCCATCAGGCTCAAAATAATTGACAGGAAATATTTACAAGATGAAACAATCAAAATAAAATCCAAAACTTGTTTGGATGAGTTGGGTCAGGGAACTTAGGTTGATAACAAAGAGGAGAGGAGGTTTTGGAGTGGTTTTCAATAGAATGAAGATCCCAAATTTTTCATGGAGTTTTTCTTAAAAGAAAAGATTAAACTCCAAAAAAAAATTGAGAAGGGAAACAATAGAGAAGAAGTTTTAAGAAGGTCAAACCCAAAGTTTGATGGAGAAAATAGAAATAACAAACCCTAGTCAAAGAAAAGGATTTTTAAGAGGATTGCTTCTGAAAGCCTCAAATCTCAAAGGAAAATCCAGCAAGAATTTTGCAAAAACCCAAAAATGAAAATTTTGGAGTGTCACATTCGGGGACGTCTTGTTTGTCATTCGTGACGTCCGCTATACGTCGTGCCCGTGTGGGCCCCACCACGAACACTTTGGGCGAAATCTCTATCATATGTTTGTTCCGGCTTACTCTACAAGCTAATCTTTGTTTTATTTTTAGTTGCGATATTCGAGTTGTTTCGATGGCAAGTGTTGATTCCATACCTTATTCTAAGCGGTGTTCTCATATTTCTATGTGAATGCTAATCCTCCTTGTTCATCAAGGTTGTCTTTTCAATCCTTTCCAACCGGTGTGCTTCTCTTCAAGTGGATCCGATCATTTCAACATTCGCGAGATCAATTCTTAGTTCTTTGCAATGGTGTTTGCTTCACCCGTCCCAAGTTGTCTTTGTTTTCCCCGCCCTCCCACCCTTTTTCTTCAAGGATTCAGATTTCTTAATCAAGTATCCTTTTATTGATGGGAAGTCTCTCCATTCTTTTCCGTCAATGTTCTTATCCGGTGATTCTCAGGATGATACTAACGGAGCTTCAAGTTCATCATTCTTCGTTCTATTTCTTCTCCGATGGATTCAATTCAAGCTTTGTTGATCATCCTTTCCTCGTTTCAAATGCTTTCTCATGCCGGTGTACCTCTTAATCATCCATTTCTCGCCATTCATTTGTTCTGGAGTGTCGAAGATATCTCAGAAGATTTGTGTCTCCATTATCAATCCGTTCAAGCTATTTCGAGGTTGTTATCACATTCAAGCCATTTAGTTCAACCGGTGCAATCTCTCTTCCAAGCGACCTTTTTAACGGTGTATCTTTTGAGTGGGCCCTAACCCACAGGTCTTTTCCCAGGATCTTACCTGACTCTTCTAATTTTCCCGGAGCTTCTAAAATTCTTTTCAAAGTTTGACGTAAGAATGAATTATCATCAGTCAAATGTCTTTCTCCAAGATCTTTCGAATTCTTTTCATCTTTGATTTAACCTTTCTAATTTTCATTACGGAGTGCCTCAACAATTCATGGTGTTGTTTCTTATCGTCATTCTCAACATTTGATGACCGAAGAAGAGTTTCTCTTAAATCTTGCTCCATTCTCTTCAAGATTCATGGTTCTAGCTTGATGTCATCCTCTCATAATTGTTTTCGATTGTGAGAAATCTTTTCACCCATCCGGAGCAATTCAGGAGTCTTTTTAGTTTGATTCTCCGGAGCCCATCATCTCAGAATTATTCATTCAAGCTTTCAGCTCTTGTTCTCCAAATCTTACCGGTGCATCATTCAAGTATTATCTAATCAGCTCGGGATCTCTGCGTTCACTTGTATCTAAATTTCCCCAAGTATCTTCGTTCGTTTTCAAATTCTTACTGGTGATTCATCCCTTTACTTCGTTCGTTTTCAATTCGTATGGTGGTTTATTCAACATCCCTATTCCTTTATTATGGTATCATTTCATTCGTTCGTTCTAATCCTACCGGTGGTTCGTCGAAGACCTTCCCAAGTTTGTTCTAGCTCCCTTTAATTATTTTTTTCAATGAGAATAAGTAGTATGCCAAATCCATTGCTTGTCATCAATTTAATTGGTGAAGGATAAGCATAGTGTAATTCTTATTCTTGTTTCATCGAGTAAATTCAATTCCTTATTCCGGAGGTTCATCAAAACTCTTGATTTCATTTGTTCATCTTTCTTTCCGGAGTTCCAAGTTTTTCTCGGTTATATCATTTCAAAGCTTCATCTTATCACTGCAAGGCTTCACCTTGTGTTTTCAACTTCTCTTTCTTTCTATCATCCTTTTATTACCGGAGTTCTTCATGGTGGTTCATCAAGGATTTAATTCATTCTTGAAGTGTTCTCAAGATTCTTGTTGGAAGAGCTCAAATATTCTTCTTCCTGCATTCCAAAGTGCAATTCTTCCTACCTTATCTTTTGAGGTGGTGTTATGTCCTTCTTGACAATTTCCATCCATGTTCCGTGTTCCACATGTTGTCAAGAATGAGGTATTTTAAATCCTTTAATCTCTTTGTTGGACTTATCTTGTGTCATATTTCACCTAAAGCCTTCCCTAAGGAATGTTGCTATTATGGTGCTTATGAATGATCCAAGTTTTCTCCTATTCTCTCGGCGAATCAAGTTTTCATCTCTGTGTTGCTCTCAAGCAATCAATTGTTTTCCGTAGTGGCATGTATTCACCTCTAAGTTTTGAGTTGTTTCCATAAGCCCACAACAAGCTTATTCTTACCATTGTTGTTTTTCAAACAACTCCGTTCAATCCTACTTTGTAAGGATGCTCTTTCAAATTCGTTTATGGTAGGAGATGTTGGTTTCATTCTTGGTTCTATTCATTCCAACTATCTAACTATCATGCTTTGCTTCCGAGGTCTTGTGATGTTGCTCTCTTCAACCAATCAGCTCGTTTTCTCAGGATAATGTTTTTTTCCTTGCTTATCCATTTAACCGAAGTGTTCTGTCATTCTCTTCAAGTTCTTTTCATCTTATCAAGTTTGTTCCTCTTATCAACCGGAGTGCTGCCGAAATTGTTCTTTCTCGTTCCAACCGGTGTGGTTTAATATTCTTTGGTTCGTTAAGCCCTTGTTTCTTGTCTTCCAACTGACAAGGTTCTCGAATGCTCCTTGTTCCTCTTTGCTAACGGAGTGGTTGCAATATCGTTCATCTCCATTGTATTTTTTATTTCAATTTGTCCAACCTCTCAAGGTTCTTTGGTTTCACTCTTTTGTCGAAGAAGCAACTCTTTTTTACCTCTTCCCCTTATGTTTCTCTCCGGTGCCATCCCTAGATCTCGGGACGAGATCCTCTCGTAGTGGTGGAGTGTTGTAACATCCCGGATGTAACTTGCCATATTTGTAACTCCAACTCTTGCCATTTCTGGCTATGTGATATGATATTCCCTCCGTGGTTGGGTTTTCCTTCATTTTGCTTTTTTTTAATGTCATGCATTTCATATCATGTCATCATGTGCATCGCATTTGCATACGTGTTCATCTCATGAATCCGAGCTTTTTCCCCGTTGTCCGTTTTGCAATCCGGCGCTCCTATGTTCCCCGGCGTCCCCTTTTACATTTCTCCGTGAGCGGGTATTAAACTTTCTCGGAATGGACCGAGGCTTGACATGTGGCCTTGGTTTACTACCGGTAGACCGCCTGTCAAGTTTCGTATCATTTGGACTTCGTTTGATACTCCAACGGTTAACCGAGGGACCGAGAAGGCCTCGTGTGTGTTGCAGCCCAAAACCCCTCCAATACAGCCCAATAACCCATCTAAGACACTCCCATGTCCATCGCCGTTCAATCACGATCGTGTGGCCGCAAACCGTGCTCAATTTGGAGCCTCCTAGCCCCTCCTACCTATAAATATGTGCCTCCCCCGAAATTTTTCGGGTCATTCCACCCCTAACCTAGTCTTCTGCCACCCCGCGCCGCCGGACACGTCCGTTCCGGCCGGAAAAAAAGCCCGCCGCCGCCGCCGCCCAATCGGGGCGCGCCACGTCGCCACCCGGGCCGCCCCGCCCCCGCGGGCCCGCCCGGCCCGTGGCCGGCCCTCCCTGCCGCCGTCCGGGCCGAAGGCCGCGCCTCACCTCCCCGGCACCTCGCCTCGCCGCCGCGCCCCGCCTCGCCGGCCGGCCCCGGCGACCCGCGCCGCCTCGCCGGCGCCGCCCCAAGCGCCCCGCGCCGGCGCCGCCCGCGCGCCGCCTCTTCCGCCCCGGCGCCGCCCCCACCTCGTCGCCCGGCCCCGCCGTCCCTCGCCGTCCCCGAGCTCCTCCGGCGCGGTCCTCCCCGTCTCCGGCCGGCGACGAACTCCGGCGACCTCCTCGGATCTAGATCCAACCGAGGGTTGACTTTCTCCCCCCCCCGAAATCCTCCAAGTCCTTTTCTGTCAGTTATTTGTTGCATGTTCATCGCATCATAACTTTGCACCTGTGGATCCGTTTTGGGTGTAGAGCATATCGAATTGTTCGACCCGACGAGTACATCATATCGTCTCATTGCATCATTTTCATTTGAGCTCATCTTGATGCCCGAAATGCTGTTGGAAGAGGGCTATGTGATGTTAGTTTCAGATTCTCAGCAGAACATGCACTTTTGTCATTTTTGCCATGATTGATGTGTGCACCCTATGAACTTGAGTCCTACATGTGTTTTGTAATATGCCATGCTATCTTTCCAGGGGGGTATGCCATGTATTTTTGTGATCTCTGTGGTGACTAGCACAAGCATGCAAACTAGGGATCATAATGTTGCTGATTTCAGAGACAGTAATTTCACCAAGTTATGCCCTACTGTTATTTTTATGCCATGTGTTCATGTTGTTTCAGAGAGATCTATGCCTCTTTTGAGCATGATCAGTAAGGGTGTTTTGAACATATGGATGTGCTGTATCCATCCATGCTTATGTTGGTAATTATGGAGTGCCATAGCTTGAGTCAATCGAGCTCTACTTTTGCTATAAAATGTTTCCTGGCAGATTGTTTACATGTTATTCGATTTGGCCAAGCTTGTTGTAGTTGATCCTTGTATGGTATGATGTTGTTCTTGCCATGTATAGCTTCTATGACATGTCTTCTTGATGTATGTATGCTTAGTTTATCATGAAATTCTCTGTAGTGAGTGCATCGAGCTCGTAAACATGCCTACTTGTTATCTGTTTTTGACATGTCCAGTTTTCTGCAAAGTCTGAAAACTGTAACGAAACTTGCTTAATTGACATGGGTATTATTATATTTTCTGATCTCTTTTGGCTTATGGTCAGTAAGGGACTTTTGTTCAATGCTTTGAGTAGATTCAAACCATGCCATATTTTGCTATGTCCGGTTCCTGTAGCAGGTTGTTTGCTTGCTATAAACATGGCTTCCTGATGTTAATTTCTGGCATGTTAGTATTTTACACTTTTGCCATGCTTGTTTGAACCTGTTATGGTGTGATTTATCCGTAGCTCAGTGTTCATCTTTTGTAAAGCATCTTGAGTAGTTCACTTTCATACGCTTTGTTGGTACGTTTGGGTGCAGTAGCTTAATTTCTTGTTGCTTGCTAAGTAGCATCATGCTGTTAATGGCAGAATATTGTCATTCTTGTTTTGCTTGTCATTTGCAAACCGTGCATCCGATTCCGGTGATCTTTATATCGATTTCAACCGAAATCATCTCACCTTTCCAGTGGCATACTTGGTTTGCCAAGATTATGCCTGGTTCATCTTTTTCCTTCCGGAGCACGCATATGCATTGCATACCACATCTCGCATATCATGCCATGTTTTGCATCATGTTGCTTGCGCATTGCATCGTGATTGATGGTTGCCCCCTTTGCTTGTGTTCTTGCTTTGGGTAGAGTCGGGAGACGAGTACGTGAACGAGAAACCTGTTGAGAACACTTACGAGGATCAAGCTTTCGACAACTCTGAGAACCTTGCAGGTAAGATGACCATACCCTCGAAATCACTTCTATCTTTGCTTACTAGATGCTCGCTCTTTTGCTATGCCTATGTTGCGATACCTACCACTTGCTATATCATGCCTCCCATATTGCCATGTCAGCCTCTAACCATCCATGTCCTAGCAAACCGTTGATTGGCTATGTTACCGCTTTGCTCAGCCCCTCTTATAGCGTTGCTAGTTGCAGGTGAAGATGAAGTTTGTTCCATGTTGGAACATGATTATTTTGGAATATCACAATATCTCTTATTTTAATTAATGCATCTATATACTTGGTAAAGGGTGGAAGGCTCGGCCTTATGCCTGGTGTTTTGTTCCACTCTTGCCACCCTAGTTTCCGTCATACCGGTGTTATGTTCCTTGATTTTGCGTTCCTTGCACGGTTGGGTGATTTATGGGACCCCCTTGACAGTTCGCTTTGAATAAGACTCTTCCAGCAAGGCCCAACATTGGTTTTACCATTTGCCTACCACCTACCACCTTTCCCTTGGGTTTTCGCGAGCCCGAGGGTCATCTTTATTTAGCCCCCCCGGGCCAGTGCTTCTCTAATTGATGGTTCGAACCGAGCCGCCTGCGAGGCCACCTCGGGGAAACTCGATGCCTGGTTTTACTCGTAGCCTGTCTCATCCGGATGTGCCCTGAGACCGAGATATGTGCAGCTCCTATCAGGATTTGTCGGCACAATCGGGCGGCTTTGCTGGACTTGTTTTATTACTGTCGAAATGTCTTGTAGTCCGGGATTCCGAGACTGATCGGGTCTTCCCGGTAGAAGGAATATCCTTCGTTGACCGTGAGAGCTTATAATGGGCTAAGTTGGGACACCCCTGCAGGGTATTATCTTTCGAAAGTCGTGCCCGCGGTTATGAGGCAGATGGGAATTTGTTAATGTCCGGTTATAGAAAACCTGAAGTTGACCTTAATTAAAACACATCAACCGCGTGTGTAACCGTGATGGTCTCTTCTCGGCGGAGTCTGGGAAGTGAACACGGTGTTGGAGTTATGTTTGGCGTAAGTAGTTCAGGATCACTTCTTGATCACTACTAGCTTCACGACCGTGCCTTGCTTCTCTTCTCGCTCTCTTTTGCGTTGTTAGCCACCATATATGCTAGTCGCTTGCTGCAGCTCCACCTCATTACCCCATCCTTCCTATAAGCTTAAATAGTCTTGATCTCGCGGGTGTGAGATTGCTGAGTCCCCGTGACTCACGGATTCTACCAAAACAGTTGCAGGTGCCAATGATGCCAGTGCAGATGATGCAACCGAGCTCACGTGGGAGTTCGACGAGGAACGTGGTCGTTACTATGTGTCTTTTCTTGATGATCAGTAGTGGAGCCCAGTTGGGATGATTCGGGGATCTGTGTAGCATTTGGGGTAGTCTTCTTTCATTTTGGTTCCGTAGTCGGACCTTGAGTGTAATTTGAATGATGGATGTTTATTTATGTATTGTGTGAAGTGGCGACTGTAAGCCAACTATGTATCTCTTTCCCTTATGTATTACATGGGTTGTGTGAAGATTACCACACTTGCGACATTGCTTTCAATGCGGTTATGCCTCTAAGTCGTGCTTCGACACGTGAGAGATATAGCCGCATCGAGGGCGTTATAGATAGATTGGTAGGAAAATACCATCGCTCGTCCCCGACCGCCACTCATAAGGAAGACAATCAAAAAATAAATCATGCTCCGACTTCATCACATAACGGTTCACCATACGTGCATGCTACGGGAATCACAAACTTTAACACAAGTATCTCTCAGATTCACAACTACTCACTATCATGACTCTAATATTACCATCCTCATATCTCAAAACAATCATAAGGAATCAAACTTCACATAGTATTCAATGCACTTTATATGAAAGTTTTTATTATATCCTTCTTGGATGCCTATCATATTAGGACTAAATTTATAACCAAAGAAAATTACCATGCTGTTTAAGACTCTCAAAATAATATAAGTGAAGCATGAGAGTTCATCTATTTCTTCAAAATAAAACCATCGCTGTGCTCTAAAAGATATAAGTGAAGCACTAGAGCAAACGACAAACTACTCCGAAAGATATAAGTGAAGATCAATGAGTAGTCGAATAATTATGCAACTATGTGAAGACTCTCTAACATTTAAGAATTTCAGATCTTGGGATATTATTCAAACAGCAAGCAAAATAAAATAAAACAAAATGACGCTCCAAGCAAAACACATATCATGTGGTGAATAAAAATATAGCTCCATGTAAGGTTACCGGTGAACGAAGACGAAAGAGGGGATGCCTTCCGGGGCATCCCAAGCTTGGGCTCTTGGTTTTACTTGAATATTACCTTGGGGTTCCTTGGTCATCCCCAAGCTTAGGCTCTTGCCACTCCTTATTTCATAGTCCATCGAATCTTTACCCAAAACTTGAAAACTTCACAACACAAAACTCAACAGAAAACTCGTAAGCTCTGTTAGTATAAGGAAATAAAATCACCACTTTTGGTACTATTGTGAACTCATTCTTTAATTATATTGGTGTAATATCTACTGTATTCCAACTTCTCTATGGTTCATACCCTCCGATACTACTCACAGATTCATCAAAATAAGCAAACAACACATAGAAAACAGAATCTGTCAAAAACAGAATAGTCTGTAGTAATCTATAACTCTCGAATACTTCTGTAACTCCAACAATTCTGAAATAAATTGGCGGACGTGAGTAATTTGTCTATTAATCTTCTGCAAAAAGAATCAACTTAAAAGCACTCTTCTGTAAAAAAAATGACAGCTAATCTCGTGAGCGCAAAGTTTCTGTTTTTTTACAGCAAGATCACATTAACTTTCACCCAAGTCTTCCAAAGGTTCTACTTGGCACTTTGTTGAAACAAAAGCTATAAAACATGATTACTGCAGTAGCTTAATCATGTGGACACACAAAAACAGTAGGGGTAAATATTGGGTTGTCTCCCAACAATCGCTTTTCTTTAATGCCTTTCTAGCTAGGCATGATGATTTCAATGATGCTCACATGAAAAGTAAGATTTGAAATATAAAGAGAGCATCATCAAGAATATAACTAGCACATTTAAGCCTAACCCACTTCCTATGCATAGGGATTTTGTGAGCAAACAACTTATGGGAACAAGAATGAACTAGCATAGGAAAGCAAAACAAGCATAGCTTCAAGATTTTCAACACATAGAGAGGAAACTTGATATTATTGCAATTTATACAAGCATATATTCCTCCCTCATAATAATTTTCAGTAGCATCATGAATGAATTCAACAATATAACCATCACATAAAGCATTATTTTTATGATCTACAAGCATAGAATTTTTATTACTCTCCACATAAGCAAATTTCTTCTCATGAATAGTAGTGGGAGCAAACTCAACAAAATAACTATCATGTGAGGCATAATCCAATTGAAAATTAAAATCATGATGACAAGTTTCATGGTTATCATTATTCTTTATAGCATACATGTCATCACAATAATCATCATAAATAGGAGGCATGCTTTCATCATAATAAATATTCTCATCAAAACTTTGGGGACTAAACATATCATATTCATCAAACATAGAATCCCCAAGCTTGTGGCTTTGCATATCATTAGCATCATGGATATTCAAGGAATTCATACTAACAACATTGCAATCATGCTCATCATTCAAAAATTGTATGCGAAACATTTTATTTCATTCTTCCTCTAGCAATTGAGCACAATTATAGGAATCCTTATTTTCACGAAGACAGTAAAAAGATGAAGCATATGAGGCAACCAAAATTTCGTTTTTTGTAGTTTTCTTTTATAGACTAAACTAGTGATAAAACAAGAAACTAAATGATTCGATTGCAAGATCTAAAGATATACCTTCAAGCACTAACCTCCCCGGCAACGGCGCCAGAAAAGAGCTTAGTTGACGGGGTGTTAGTGTCTCTTACCTAGCCTCCCCGGCAACGGCGCCAGAAAAGAGTTTTATGTATACTACACAACCTTCTTCTTGTAAACGTTGTTGGGCCTCCAAGTGTAGAGGTTTGTAGGACAGTAGCCAATTTCCCTCAAGTGGATGACCTAAGGTTTATCAATCCGTGGGAGGCGTAGGATGAAGATGGTCTCTCTCAAACAATCCTGCAACCAAATAGCAAAGAGTCTCTTCTGTCCCCAACACACCCAATACAATGGTAAATTGTATAGGTGCACTAGTTCAGCGAAGAGATGGTGATACAAGTGCAATATGGATGGTAGATATAGGTTTTTGTAATCTAAAAATATAAAAACAGCAAGGTAACTAGTAGCAAAAGTGAGCGTAAACAGTATTGCAATGCTTCGAAACAAGGCCTAGGGTTCATACTTTCACTAGTGCAAGTTCTCTCAACAAGGATAACATAATTGGATCATATAACAATCCCTCAACATGCAACAAAGAGTCACTCCAAAGTCACTAATAGCGGAGAACAAACGAAGAGATTATTGTAGGGTATGAAACCACCTCAAAGTTATTCTTTCCGATCAATCCATTGGGCTATTCCTATAAGTATCACAAATAGCCCTAGAGTTCATAGTAAAATAACACCTTAAGACACACATCAACCAAAACCCTAATGTCACCTAGATACTCCAATGTCACCTCAAGTATCCATGGGTATGATTATATGATATGCATCACACAATCTCAAATTCATCTATTCAAACCAACACAAAGAACTTCAAAGAGTGCCCCAAAGTTTCTACCGGAGAGTCAAGACGAAAACGTGTGCCAACCCCTATGCATAAGTTCCCAAGGTCACGGAACCCGCAAGTTGATCACCAAAAGATACATCAAGTGAATCAATAGAATACCCCATTGCCACCACAGGTATCCCACGCAAGACATACATCAAGTGTTCTCAAATGCTTAAAGACTCAATCCGATATCATAACTTCAAAGGGAAAACTCAATTCTTCACAAGGAGATAGAGGGGGAGAAACATTGATATGACCATGTCGATAACGGACACTATTAATCCAGTAGTCGTTCAAGTGGTCAATGATATTTCCGTTGTAGAAGTTACATGCATGCATACTATGCCATTTATAGGGATGCACTCACGTAAAGATGGAAAGAGTCTGTTGAACATGCGTGCATTACCCAAGGAGATGTGTACGTGCGTGCATGCATTTATGTATTCCTACACTAGCACGTTTGATCAATTCTCATTTGGGCCAGAGATTAGGAGGAGCATGTGTATCCAGGAGGCAGGAGTCCTGGTCGCTCCTAACAACCAGGAAGGAGTCCTGGCCGAGTATTACTTCGGTTGGGTTCGGCCACCAGAATCAAATTGTTTGAAGAAAATACCAGGAGATTGTATTTCCTATTTCTGTTACACGAGACCACCAAAATTACACGTGCATGTCTATAGGTTTTGTTGGTGGAGATGATTATCCTTGAAGACGCTTGGTTGGGGTCCACCTAGATTTTACGAGAAGGCATATCAGAAACGAAGAAGAGAGTCCTGGTGTTTTGTTATTTCCTTAGATTAAATTAATTTGGAGGTAATATGTTTAGACAGGTCCAGATTGTTTTCCTTTTGAATTAGGAGATGAGATAAGTAGGGGTGCGGCCAGCTTGTTGGTCACGCCAATATAGTATTTGGCTATATATAAAGCCACAGGGGTCATGTATTAGGAGGTTATTTTTGTGATGGAATTAGACACCACGTGTGTTTCGGCCGCTGGCCATTATCGAGTTTAGAGAATTCTTGTCAAAATCTCTACTGGCGTGTGAGTTCCTGCGACACGGCGCGTAGGGGATTACAAGCTTAGCCTATACGGTTCGTCCATGTTATTCCTTCGGATTGAGGGGTTGGCATGTTGTTTCCGTGGGATTTGCAAACATCTTCGTAAACCCGCGACTTGTTCTTGCTGCGATGAAGGTTTGTGCCGTGAAAGATCGGGCCAAACAATGGATCGTCCCTCGTCTTGAGGTTCGCTCCTCATCAAACATCATAAGATCCAACTATAGTAGCAAAGCTCGCGTTACATCAAGATCGTGCCACATCAAGAACATGAGAGAGAGAGAGAGAGAGAGAGAGAGAGAGAGAGATCGAACACATAGCTACTGGTATATACCCTCAGCCCCGAGGGTGAACTACTCCCTCCTCGTCATGGAGAGCGTCGGGATGATGAAGATGGCCACTGGTGATGGATCCCCTGTCGTGGTTTTGTCACGGCAGATGTCCTCATGAAAGGACTTAGTCGTGGAGCCATCGCTACGGGTTAGCTTGAAGGGGTTAAAGCGGACACAGGGACGCAAGAGAGTTTATACTAGTTCGGCCCCTTCGATGAAGATAAAAGCCTACGTCTAGTTGTGATGGAATTGATGGGGTTTCGATGACTAGGGAGCAAACAAGCTTCGCCTAAGCCTCGAGTTGTTGTCTGTTGTCCTTGAACCGCCGCCGGGTCATCCCCTTATATACATGGGTGACGCCTGTCGGTTTACAGAGTCCCGACACCGGCTCATAGATGTGTCCGGTTCAGTCTCCACTATTCCTAACTTACAATACAAGTTACATACCAACGCCGGTTTACGGCTACAGGCCTTAAACCGATTATGGGCCTTGATCCCTCATGGGCTTTAACATACTCAACTACTAATGAAGTTAACCCGGCCTGTCTCGGCCGGTTTACGCCCAGTAGTAATATCCCCAACATTAGGCCCCAGATTGATTTGAACAGGTTCATGTCAATCCTTAGCAAAAAATTCATCTTCAACATCTTCTTGTAGTTTGGTGAACCATCGTGACGTCATCTTCTCTGATCGTTGTAAACTGGCGTGACATCATCTGTCGTAAAGAAACTATCCATGATACCTTCTTGTTTAATAGATCTGCGACAATTGAGGCGACAGCTCCGTTTCCAAACTTGCGGCCCCTTGATTTTCGCGCCTGACACATGTCCCTTGCTTTATAAATAGGACCGAAGGGTCATTTCTTTTTCCCCTTCATGCCCTTCTGCTTCGTCTTCCTTGCGCCGCTCAGCTTCGGAGCTCTGCCGCCGCCGTCGACTTCTGCTCCAACCTTGGCCACTGCATCACCCTGAGTGTACCAGAGCATCGCGGCGACCTTCCGCTTCTTCCTCGGCTCTGGTAAGTCTTTCACCCTTTCCACCATAGATCCATTCTAGGGTTTCCAAGTTCTTCAGTGTTCATCGTCTGGTTCTTGTTTATACGATAGATCTTTAGATGAATGTGCGAATCTTTGCTCTGTGTAGCGGTAGTTGTTTAACCTCCGTCTTCACTTACGCATCTCAAGACCATAGATCTACCTGTACCTTTGCTCATTGATTCGGTACTGCTCCTTTTGGACCTTGAATATTTATCTCTTTTCTGAACACGTTCCAGATCCAAAACTGTAGTATAACCTTGTGAAATCTGTTTTTGCGTACTTACTCATCTGCAATCTTGACTTTTCAATGTTTAGACCTGGTGGTTTAACTTTGTAGAAAAATTGAAAAACCGGTATATACCATTAGTCCCCTTGTTGAACCGCCAGAATCCTTTAGCAGGGCACTGTCGCTTTGTAAAACTCCGGTTTATAAATAACTGCCTCCGGTTTTAGCAAGTATGTATCAGCATATACCTTTCCAACATGTTCTTGAACTGGTAATTACTGCTTTGTAGATCTTGCCATGGCTAAACAAGCATATGAGTGCAACTGGGTCCCTTCTCGAGTGACCGAAATTCAACTGAACAATTTGGTTAGAACTGGCCCTTTAAGTAAGCAAGATGTCATTCACTGGAGGGTCCCTGGCACGGAATGTCCTCCCACACCCCGAGACGGGGAAGTTGTTGTTTTTGCTGACCACTTAGCCCGGGGCTTCAACCCCCCCGGTTCAAAGTTTTATCGGGACGTCTTAGCCAACTTCCAACTGCGTCCTCAAGACACTGGTCCAAACTCCGTGACCAACATTTGCCACTTTCAAGTGTTCTATGAGGTGTACCTTCAAGAAGAACCTACCGTAGAGTTGTTCCGGGATTGCTTTCACCTGAACCGCCGTACTGAGTTCACAGACGGACCCAATACGGAACTGGGCGGTATGGCAATTTAGAAGAGGAAAGAAGTCACCTTCCCTCATGCAAAACTTCACAGCCACCCCAAAGAGTGGAATCAAACGTGGTTTTACTGCAAAGACACTTCTCCTTCTGAAGAAAATCCCCTGCCGGGTTACCGTCCGGAACGTCTGAGCAATACACATCCTTTCCCACAAATGTTGACTGCTAAAGAAAGACTCAAGTATTCTCCTCAACTATCCAAACTGAGGGCCTTCATGGCAAACGGGTTGACAGGGGTCGACTTTGCTCGCTGCTGGATATCTTGGAGCATACTACCCTTAAGCCAGCGCCCCGGTTTGAAGTGCGACTATACAGGAGATGTAAAAGATCCTCAACGACACATTGATATCCAACTCACAGATGAAGAAGTTACTGAAGCTGTGAAAAAGATATTGAATGAACCGGAAGCTGTCTATGCTCAAACTAGCCTACTTCCTTTCTACGCTCTTAACAAACCGCCAGCTGTAAGACTCGTACCTTATGCTTTTATTGAATCTGACTTTGTTCAAAATATCCTCTGTTGACATTAACATCTTTCAAACAGGGCGATGATCCGTTTTGGAGCAAGAAGCCTCCACAAGAGAAACCGGAGAAACCAACCCGGCCCAAAACCAAAGTTGTGAAGAGACACGATAACAGGAAGAAAACCACTGCGTCCTCCGATCCACCAGCTGACGATGATGTGGGTAACCCGGACCTTGAGGTAGAGCTTGACTCACTTGGTTTATTTTTCACACGCCTTATTGATAATGATCATTGCCAGGATGACACTGAAATCAGTCACGCTGATGCTGTAGAGGTAATCGCTCTTTCTTCCGATTCAAACCCTTTGCCTTCACTAAAAATCCGTCGGGCAAATTGGAAAGTTAAATTTTATCATCCTCTTGCTTATTTGGACTCAAACTTTCTTGTGAAGCCACAACAGCACGAAGCTCGCCGGACAACCCGGCATAGTGGGCAAGTAGTTATCTCGCCAGTTTACCGAACAGTCCGGTTCGGAAACGCCGTTCAGAGGTCTCTAACTCTCTTGTCAATGCTTGCCCTAAAGCGGTTTGTTTTCGTCAACCTCTTAACCCATCTGACTCCGATTATCAGGGCACTTCTCATTCGTCTTCCGGCGAGTCATTAGCCACCCAGCTTCCACCACTTAAAACGGTGCTTGGGTGAGCCACATTCCTTATAATACCTTTGATATATTAGTTTTAATATACGCT
The DNA here is from genome assembly GCA_032464435.1 of Aegilops umbellulata. Classification (NCBI taxonomy): domain Eukaryota; kingdom Viridiplantae; phylum Streptophyta; class Magnoliopsida; order Poales; family Poaceae; genus Aegilops; species Aegilops umbellulata. The sequence goes on from CP136055.1 coordinate 55,603,304, forward strand.
GTACTGATCCTTCTTATTCTTTTCAGGGCCAAGCCTAGGCCAAGCAAGAAAGCTTGTTTGGACAAAGCGGCAGAAGAAAATATCGCTCTTGAACCGGACAAAATACCAGATCCTGAAGAAACCATTTGTGATGATGTGCTGAACGACCCACTACCGCAAGACCGTGACTTTGTTGCTGAAGAGGCACATGTTGATGCCACAGGCCCTATTGATCAGCCCACAAGCCCTGTCCGGATTGACAAAACAACTAGTCCATCGAAGCATACTGACAAACCGACGACCCTAGTACGAACCGGCGAAGCAAAAGATGATGATGTTGTTATTATTGGCATTGGTCGTACAGAGCCAAGCAATCCTGTCGCCTTATCCAAGCATACTACCAAAGATGAATTTGCTGCAATTGGTAAAGGCAAATGGAATGCCGATTTGGCAACCTATGCCGCTCTGAACGCCTGAGATCTCCATTCCGGCTATCTGAACCGGCTATACACCAGCCGTGATTATGAAGCCGGTCCGGTTAATATGATGAAGGACAAATATGAGGTAATTTCTATATGCTTCTCTGCTTGTATGTTACAGTGTGTCAACTCCAATAGCCCCCAAGTGACGGTTTAAGATATCAACTTAAACCAGGACTTTCCAATGTGAATTTCAATTCATCTGTACTTTGCTGACGTAGCCCCCAAGGGCTGGTTCAACTTAATGCAGTTAAACCGGGACTTTAGATAATACAAATTCCAGCGTCAGTAATAACTGAGCAAATAGCCATTAGCCCCCAAGTGCCAAGTTGAATACTTGTATTGAGCTTGGGACTTTAGAAAAATTGTATGATGAAAAGAAAATATGCATTAGCCCCCAAGTACCAAGGGCATAACTTGTTATGTGGTTGGTACTTCAATTCTGTACCGTCATCTTCATCATATGATTATCTGTATGCAGGCTGAGCTGAGCAAAAGAGAAAGTCAAATCGCCGATCTGCAAGAAAACCTGAAGTCCCAACAAGCTGAAACCTCTAAGGCAAAAGAGGAATTAACCAGCGCTTTAAGCGTCATGGAGAAGCTTAAGGAGGGCTACAACAAAGAGCGGGCGGATTGGGCCACTGAGAAAGCCGCTTTAACGCAACGAGCGGAGAATGCCTAAGCTGCACTCAAACCGGTGGTGGATGAATTGACTAGTGTAAAACGTCAAATTCATGCCATGACCGCTGCTGTCTTTGGTAAGCCTTCTTGATTTCTGAAGTAACTAGGCCTTCTCATGTAACTGCCAGTTTATTAGCCCTTGCAATGACACAGGAACACGCATTGGTCACTTGGGACCAGATGTGCGGAAGAAGTTGAAAGCCGCCTATACATTGATAGAACAACTGTATACTGGTGCGCAACGGATCATCTTCACTGCTTCCCACAACAACCCGCCGCCCACCTTGATCCAGGACACTATTAAAAGGTTGTCTATGCTTCCTTCCCGGGTTGAAGAGCTGAAGAAATCTGCTGCTAGAACCGGCGCTATAAACGCGTTAATCCGGGCAAAAGCGTGGGTGCCGGATTTTGATCCTGTTGAAACGGCCCAAGGCTACCCCAGCTTGAAGGAAGACGGGACAGAGTTCAGTGAAGAGGATCTCCGAGCTATAAACCGGGAAGTACGCCCTCTGGCTTGTCAATTGGTTGAAGAGGCGGATTTGTGCCACTATCAAGCCCAATATGATGATCAAAACAAACGAGTGGCTGCACCAGTTCCTGAAGCGGAAACCTTATACCCCCAATCCGTAAGCATACTTACGCTCCTGACATTGAACCGTCGTTGCTGATCAGTGATGAAGCTGTCTTTCAAGCATTAACTGGAATCGACTGGGCAACTGTTGATTTCCAGCCGCTGGGTAGGGAGGCAGAGGCTGAAGCGGCGCGAGATGACCCGCAACCATCAGGTCAAGCTAGTGACCAAGCATGAACCGGAAGCCGGTTTAAATCACTGCATGTTTGTGTTATGCAGAAAACAATGATCTTATTTGAGCACCGTCTTGCCTTGTAATAGGCTAGCTGATACACTTGGTTTTGATACGCCTTCGTGCATATTTATTGCAACTGATGCTTCCTTTGAATTATCAATCTCCAAACTGTTTTCTGCAGCCAAAAAACTTAAAGCGCCGCCGCAGTTTTATCGCCAGGCGGGTCATGATATCTATGTATGTGAAACCAAAGATAATATCTTAGATTTAAGCATATGATCAAATATTGAGATACATAATACCTGCCATCGTGGGGCATGAAGTTGGCTTGGCCAATCTTGAAGCGGAGTTTAAGAAACCCACACTGTTGGAGGAGAAAGCAGCTCCTGCGTATATAAGGTCGGTTTATAATGTAAACCGTTCCGGGTTATGATAAACACCGGTTTCACTCCATAATAGGATGGTAATAAAAAATCAAACCGGGCAATTAGTCTCCGGATTAAGATTTGACCATGTTCTGTCAATGTGTAATTGAGAGTTGAACTGGTTTAATAATGTCGGTTTAAAAACGCAACAAAAAAGGTCTTTAACAAAAAAGAACAGAATTCAAGCAAAGGCAAAGATAAAACCATTTGCAAATGAGGCTTTGGGCCGATCAAGTGGCATTACCATGGTCAGACAAGACCATGCCCCCAAAAAGGCGTAGCTATGGTTCAAGTCAGCCAGGTCCCCAAATGATGCATTGGCATTACGCCGATCAAGAGGTGTAGCGATGGTTCGGATTCGACCAAAGCCCCCAAGTGATGTTGTGGCACTAGGCCGATCAAGAGGCGTGACTATGGTTCAGACATGACCAAGTCCCCAAGTGATGTTGTGGCATTCGCCTACCAAATGGCGTTGCTATGGTTCGGACATGACCAAGCCCCCAAGTGATATGATATAAAGCTTTGAGAAGCTAACTCAAGGGGTAAATCGGAGGCCGCTTTAAGACAGAAACTCCGTGTAACCACACATGATGTAAAAAGAACAGGGACCTCGCTTTAGCTAAGGCTCCAGTTTATTGCATTGATCATGATATATACATTGTCATAATATGTACATATGTAGAGCCGATGGCTCAAGTATAGTAAGGCCAAAGATGAGCTATGTTCCACGGCCTGTTGGTCTCCTCCTCTGATGTACGTGAGTCTTTATGCTCTCGGATATCGATCAGGTAGTATGACCCACTGTGCAGATTCTTGCTGACCACAAAGGGTCCCTCCCAAGGTGGGGATAACTTGTGCATGTCCGTCTGATCTTGGATGAGCCAAAGTACCAAATCTCCTTCTTGAAAGGTTCTGGTTCTAACTCGGCGACTGTGATAGCGACGGAGATCTTGCTGATAAATCGCCGAACGGGCAGCCGCTATATCACGTTCCTCGTCCAGCAAATCCAGAGCGTCTTGTCGTGCCGCCTCGTTGTCCGCTTAAACATATGCCGCTACACGAGGTGAATCATGACGGATGTCACTGGGGAGAACCGCCTCCGCTCCATAAACCATGAAGAACGGTGTGTATCATGTCGATCTGTTGGGTGTGGTGTTGATGCTCCATAAAACAGATGGTAACTCCTCAACCCAACAACCCGGTGTCCGTTGCAAAGGAACCATAAGCCAGGGATTGATGCCTCGCAAGATCTCTTGATTAGCCCTCTCTGCTTGGCCACTGGACTGTGGGTGAGCCACTGATGAGACATCAAGCCGGATGTGCTCACGTTGACAGAACTCCTTCATAGCACCCTTGGACAGGTTGGTACCATTATTAGTGATGATGTTGTGTGGAAAGCCAAACCGGAAGATCACCTTTTTGATGAATTGAACCGCCATGGCTGCGTCACACTTGCTAACGGGCTCTGCCTCCACCCACTTTGTGAACTTGTCAACCGCCACCAAGAGATGGGTTTTCTTGTCCTTAGACCTTTTGAAAGGCCCAACCATATCCAGCCCCCAAGTTGCAAACGGCCAAGTAATTGGAATCATCCTCAATTCTTGAGCCGGCACATGAGCACGTCGTGAGAACTTCTGACAGCCATCACATCGTCTGACCAGGTCCTCCACATCAGCATGAGCAGTCAACCAATAAAAGCCGTGGCGGAATGCCTTAGCCACCAAAGACTTTGAACCGGCGTGGTGACCACAATCTCCTTCGTGGATCTCACGCAAAATTTCACAACCTTCCTCAGGAGACACACAGCGTTGAAACGCCCCTGACACACTTCAATGATGCAACTCGCCATTGATAATAGTCATGGAATTGGATTGCCGGATTATCTGCCTGGCCAGAGTCTCATCCTCTGGTAACTCGCCCCGGTTCATGTACGCAAGATAAGGAACCGTCCAACCCGGGATGACATGAAGAGCTGCCACCAATTGGGCCTCCGGATCAGGAATAGCCAAATCCTCTTCACCAGGGAGCTTGACAGACGGATTATGCAGAACGTCTAAGAAGACGTTAGGCGGAACCGGTTTACGTTGAGAGCCCAACCGGCTTAAAGCGTCCGCCGCTTCGTTCTTCCGTCGGTCCACATGATCCACCTGATACCCTTTGAAATGACCTGCAACAATATCCACCTCACGACAGTATGCTGCCATGAGTGGATCCTTGGAATCCCAAGTGCCAGATACTTGTTGAGCCACCAGGTCCGAGTCACCGAAGCACTTAACTCGGCTCAGATTCATCTCCTTAGCCATCCGGAGACCATGGAGTAATGCTTCGTACTCAGCTGCATTGTTAGTACAAGGGAACATTAAGCGGAGAATGTAACAGAACTTATCACCTTGTGGGGAAGTTAATACGACTCCAGCCCCCGAGCCCTCCAATTGCCTGGACCCATCAAAATGAATAGTCCAATAGGTGTAATCCGTCTTTTCTTCAGGTGCTTGCAGTTCCGTCCAATCATTGATGAAATCCACAAGTGCTTGAGACTTGACCGTCGTCCGAGGTACATATTTCAATCCATGAGGCCCAAGTTCTATAGCCCACTTGGCAATCCGGCCAGCTGCTTCCCTGTTCTGGATTATATCTCCCAAAGGAGCAGAGCTGACCACTATGATGGGATGACCTTGGAAGTATTGCTTAAGCTTCCGACTTGCCATGAAAACTCCATATACCAGCTTCTGCCAATGCGGGTACCTTTGTTTGGACTCAATAAGCACCTCGCTGATATAGTAAACCGGACGCTGAACCGGATATTCCTTGCCCGCCTCTTTGCGCTCCACCACAATAGCTACACTGACTGCACGAGCATTAGCTGCCACATATAGTAGCAACGGTTCCTTGTCAATTGGAGCAGCAAGAATAGGCGGATTGGCTAGCTGCCACTTTAAATCCTCAAACGATTCATCAGCAGCAGAACTCCAAACGTATTGATCCGTCTTCTTCAGCATCTGATACAAAGGAATCGCCTTCTCACCAAGGCGGCTGATAAACCGGCTCAACGCGGCAATCCGGACTACCAAGCGTTGAACATCATTGATACACTTTGGTTTAGCCAGGGAGGTGATAGCTATGATCTTCTCCGGATTAGCCTCAATTCCCCTGTTGGACACCAGAAAACCCAATAACTTGTCTGCCGGTACACCAAAAACGCACTTGGCCGAGTTGAGCATCATCTTATATGTCTGCAGGTTATCAAAGGTTTCCTTCAAATCGTCAACCAGAGTTTCCTTCTTCCTTGACTTAACCACAATATCATCCACATAGGCATGCACATTACGGCCGATTTGCTTATGAAGGCAATTCTGCACACACCGTTGATAAGTCGCTTGGGCACTCTTGAGCCCAAAGGGCATAGATACATAGCAGAAGGCTCCAAAGGGAGTTATAAACACCGTCTTCTCCTGGTTCTTAACTGCCATCTTGATCTGATGATAACTAGAATATGCATCCAGAAAACTCAAACGCTCACAACCCGCCGTAGCATCAATAATTTGATCAATACGGGGGAGGGCAAAAGGATCTGCTGGACAAGCTTTGTTAAGGTCTGTGTAATCCACACACATGCACCAGGTGCCGTTTTTCTTAAGAACCAGCACCGGATTAGCTAACCATTCAGGATGGAAAACTTCAACGATAAATCCGGCTGCTAAGAGCCTGGCCACTTCCTCTCCAATAGCTTTGCATCTTTCTTCATTGAACCGACGGAGAAACTGTTTCACCGGTTTGTACTTAGGATCAACATTAAGAGTGTGCTCAGCGAGTTCCCTCCGTACACCTGGCATGTCAGAAGGCTTCCATGCAAAGATGTCCCGGTTCTCACGGATGAACTCGATGAGCGCGCTTTCCTATTTCGGATCCAAGTTTGCACTGATACTGAACTGCTTGGACGAATCGCCGGGTACGAAGTCAACAAGCTTAGTCTCAGCAGCCGATTTGAACTTCAGGGCCGGATCGTGCTCCGTAGTTGGCTTTTTCAACGGAGTCATGTCTGCCGGATCAAAATTATCTTTGTAGAACTTCAACTCCTCCGTGGCACAAACCGACTTAGCATAGGCCCCATCACCTTCTTCGCATTCCAAAGCGATCTTGCGGCTTCCATGAACAGTTATTGTTCCTTTGTGACCCGGCATCTTGAGCTGTAAATAGACATAGCAAGGTCGTGCCATGAACTTAGCATAAGTCGGCCGTCCAAACAGGGCATGATATGGACTTTGAATTTTCACCACTTCAAAGGTCAATATTTCTGATCTGGATTCATAATCATCCCCAAAGGCCACTTCCAGGGCTATTTTTCCAATAGGATATGCCGATTTACCAGGTACCATGCCGTGGAACACCGTATTGGACGGTTTAAGATTTTTATCCATTAGCCCCAACGGCGGAAGGTCTCATAGTAGAGGATGTTAATGCTGCTCCCTCCATCCATGAGTACCTTGGTGAACTTATAACCTCCCACCTGAGGCACCACCACCAAAGCTAACTGACCCGGATTTTCAACCCGGGGAGGATGATCCTCTCTGCTCCACACAATTGGCTGCTCAGACCAGCGTAAGTATCGGGGCACTGCTGGTTCAACAGAGTTTACTGCCCGCTTATGAACCTTTCGGTCACGCTTGTCCAAACTAGTGGTGAAAACATGATATTGCCCACTATTTAACTGCTTCGGGTGGCTCTGATAACCCGACTGTTGCTGCTGATTGTAACCACCCTGGCTGCTCTGGTTACCTTGATTGTTCTGTCCGCCCTGATTGCCATTGAATCCTGAACCGGAATTTCTTCCGCCGTAACCCGGCCCATGAGATCCGGACCTTGAACCGCCACCTGATCCGTGATCATACCGAAAAGCATTAGAATTTTTAAACTCTTGCATAATGTAGCAATCCTTCCAAAGGTGGTTGGCCGGCATCTCCTTCGTCCCATGCTTTGGACAAGGCTGGTTTAACAGATAAGTCAAGCGGTCCGGGTTGGGATTGGGCGCTCCGCTGCGATTCGGCGGTTTACCCTTTCGTCGCTGGCCTTTTTCCTACGTGTTGGTATTAGCCACGAAATCCATGCTGCTATCTGCTTTACGCTTGCCGCCGTTTCCATGACATGCCGTGTTGTGTGGCTGTCCTTTGGAGTTGCTGATCTTCTTTCCCTTCCCTGTCTTATCATCGTCAGATTCAGGATCCTTGGTACTATCGGAGTCAGCATACTTCACTAACGCAGCCATGAGGGTCCCCATATCGTTGCAATGGCGCTTCAACTGTCCCAATTTCAGGCTCAAACCGGCAGTTGCCTTCCAACGTTATAACTGTTGTATTGGCATTGATGCGGTCTGAAGAATGCAAAATCTTCGAGACCCGGCGCACCCGACGGGTCGTCGATTCTCCTTCCTCCTAGACACAGGCCGCTAAGTCCACTATCGACATAGGCTGCTTACATGTATCCTTGAAATTCTGGATAAACCGGGCTCTCAACTCGGCCCATGAACTGATAGAGTTGGCCGGTAAACTTTTTAACCAAGTACGGGCCGTCCCTTCGAGCATCATGGTGAAATACTTTGCGCACGCCGCATCATCCACATCAAGCATCTCCATGGCCATCTCATAGCTCTCCACCCATGTTTCTGGAGACAAATCGGCAGTGTAATTTGGCACCTTGCGCGGGCCCTTGAAATCCTTGGGCAGGCGCACATTGCGTAAAGCGGGGACAAGGCATGGTACCCCCAAAGAACTAGAAGTAACTCCTGGCTCGACCGAGGTGGTTGGACGAACTGGCGTAAGCTGACGAGCCTCATACTGCGCCTCTAACTCGGCCTCCCTGCACGCTCGGGCCCGGTCCACCACTTCCTGAGCATCACCAATACCACCTGCCTGGTTGTTGCCATGGGGCGCTTCACGGTTTCGTGCATCGCTTGACACAGCCGATTCATCCATACGCCTGCTGTAGCTTAGGCTAGGACGAGGGGTGGAGTGAATTCAGTCACGGCTGTATGAGTATGCTTCCTATTGCATCAAAGCTGTCCGAAGAAGCTCCTTAACCCGGCGCGTCTCCACCGCCTGCAGAGAATCACCTTCAATTGCGATGGCCTCCAGTCGTGAAGTGGCAGCAACAAGGTTGTCCATTGGATTGGAATAATGACCCGGAGGCGTTGGGACAGGCTGAGGTACGATATTGTTCTGACGAGGCGGATCCATCAAGCGAGGCTGAATCGGCACGCCCGTCCCTGGTGCTTCCGCCCAGTTTAATACCGGCGGGTTACTGGTCCCTGCTCCTGGGTGTTGAAGAGGTCCCTAGCTTCGTAAACCGGAGGCAAGCGAGACCGGTGCTTCTTCTTCAGGACTTCATGTGACGCGTTCTGATCCAGCATAAGCCGATAAGCCTGCGCATCCAAAGCGGCCCACTCTGCAGCCATCCTGGCATTCTCTGCTGCTAGGTCGGCCTTAGCCTGAGTTATGTGATCCTTCACCTTTGCGATCTCCGCATTGTGGGCATCCTGATCCGCCGGGTTAGCCTCCGCCATGAGCGTAGCCAACGCATCAAATAGATCAGATAGAACTTGAGTCGGCAGGTGCGCAGGGCCTCCTGCCCCGACTATCGTCGCCATCCCTGACCCGGAGATCATTGGTGCTGCGGTCAAAGAGTGGATCGCTGCTTGTGTATCGGCCATGAATATTCCAACCCGGTTTGGCAGATCTGAAGGGTCCGGAATACTGTCGCCACCCCCAACCCGGCTGTCATGTAACTGATGCAACGATTCAATTTCTCCGGTCGAGGACTCGTCGCCGGAATAAATGACGGTCTCACCACCAGATTTCGATCCATCCTCGTATTTGAAGGAAATATGCCCTAGAGGCAATAATAAAGTTATTATTTATTTCCTTATTTCATGATAAATGTTTATTATTCATGCTAGAATTGTATTAACCGAAAACATGATACATGTGTGAATACATAGACAAACAGAGTGTCACTAGTATGCCTCTACTTGACTAGCTCGTTGATCAAAGATGGTTATGTTTCCTGGCCATAGACATGAGTTGTCATTTGATTAACGGGATCACATCATTAGGAGAATGATGTGATTGACTTGACCCATTCCGTTAGCTTAGCACTCGATCGTTTAGTATGTTGCTATTGCTTTCTTCATGACTTATACATGTTCCTATGACTATGAGATTATGCAACTCCCGTTTACCAGAGGAACACCTTGTGTGCTACCAAACGTCACAACGTAACTGGGTGATTATAAAGGTGCTCTACAGGTGTCTCCGAAGGTACTTGTTGGGTCGGCGTATTTCGAGATTAGGATTTGTCACTCCGAATGTCGGAGAGGTATCTCTGGGCCCTCTCGGTAATGCACATCACATAAGCCTTGCAAGCATTGCAACTAATGAGTTAGTTGTGAGATGATGTATTACGGAACGAGTAAAGAGACTTGCCGGTAACGAGATTGAACTAGGTATTGAGATACCGACGATCGAATCTCGGGCAAGTAACATACCTATGACAAAGGGAACAACGTATGTTGTTATGCGGTCTGACCGATAAAGATCTTTGTAGAATATGTAGGAGCCAATATGAGCATCCAGGTTCCGCTATTGGTTATTGACTGGAGACGTGTCTCGGTCATGTCTACATTGTTCTCGAACCGTAGGGTCCGCACGCTTAAGGTTTCGATGACAGTTATATTATGAGTCTGTGAGTTTTGATGTACCGAAGGAGTTCGGAGTCCCGGATGAGATCGGGGACATGACGAGGAGTCTTGAAATGGTTGAGACATAAAGATCGATATATTGGACGACTATATTCGGACATAGGAAAGGTTCCGAGTGGTTCGAGTATTTTTCGGAGTACCGAAGAGTTACGGGAATTCGCCGGGGAGTATATGGGCCTTATTGGGCCATACGGGAATAGAGAAGAGAGGCCAAATGGAAGGAGGCCTGCGCCCCCCCCCCCTCTGCTCCGAATTGGACAAGGGGCGCAGCCCCCTTTTCCTTCTTCCTCTCCCCCTCTTTTCCCTTCTCCTACTCCAACAGGGAAGGAGGGAGTCCTACTCTCACCGGGAGTAGGACTCCCCTTGGCGCGCCCCCTCCTAGGCCGGCCGCTCCCTCCCCCTTGCTCCTTTATATACGGGGGCAGGGGGCACCCCATGACACACAAGTTGATCTTCGTGATCGTTCCTTAGCCGTGTGCGGTGCCCCCCTCCACCATATTCCACCTCGGTCATATCGTTGCGGTGCTTAGGCGAAGCCCTGCGTCGGTAGAGCATCATCATCGTCACCACTCCGTCGTGCTGACGGAACTCCTCCCCGAAGCTTTGCTGGATCGGAGCCCGGGGAGCGTCGTCGAGCTGAACGTGTGCCAAGAACTCGGAGGTGCCGGAGTAACGGTGCTTGGATCGGTTGGACTGGGAAGATGTACGACTACTTCCTCTATGCTGCGTCAACGCTTCCGCTTCAGTCTACGAGGGTACGTAGACAATACTCTCCCCTCTCGTTGCTATGCATCACCATGATCTTGCGTGTGCGTAGGAAATTTTTTGAAATTTCTACGTTCCCCAACAGTGGCATCCGAGCCTGGTTTTTATGGTTTGATGTTATATGCACGAGTAGAACACAAGTGAGTTGTGGGCGATATAAGTCATACTGCTTACCAGCATGTCATACTTTGGTTCGGCGGTATTGTTGGATGAAGCGGCCCGGATCGACATTACGCGTACGCTTACACGAGATTTTACCGCCGTGCTATGCACACAGGTGACTAGCGGGTGTCAGTTTCTCCAAATTTAGTTGAACCGAGTGTGGCTACGCCCGGTCCTTTCAATGGTTAAAACAACACCAACTTGACAAACTATCGTTGTGGTTTTGATGCGTAGGTAAGAACGGTTCTTGCTAAGCCCAGTAGCAGCCACGTAAAACTTGCAACAACAAAGTAGAGGACGTCTAACTTGTTTTTGCAGGGCATGTTGTGATGTGATATGGTCAAAACGTGATGAGATATAAGTTGTTGTATAAGATGATCATGTTTTGTTGAAGTTATCGGCAACTGGCAAAAGCCTTATGGTTGTCTGTCTATTGCATAAGATGCAAGCGCCAAATAATTGCTTTACTTTATCGCTATGCGATAGCAATAGTTGCAACAACAATTGTTGGCGAGACGACCATGTGACGACACATTGATATAGATCAAGATGATGGAGATCATGGTGTCATCCTGGTGACGATGGAAATCATGACGATGCTTTGGAGATGGAGATCAAAGGCACAAGATGATGATGGCCATATCATGTCACATATTTTGATTGCATATGATGTTTATCTTTTATGCATCTTATCTTGCTTTAATTGACGGTAGCATTATAAGATGATCCCTCACTAAATTATCATAGTAAAAGTGTTCTCCCTGAGTATGCACCATTGCGAAAGTTCTTCGTGCTGAGACACCACGTGATGATCGGGTGTGATAGGCTCTACGTTCAAATACAACAGGTGCAAAACAGTTGCACACGCGGAATACTCAGGTTAAACTTGACGAGCCTAGCATATAACAGATATGGCCTCAGAACACGGAGACCGAAAGGTCGAGTGTGAATCATATAGTAGATATGATCAACATAGTGATGTTCACCATTGAAACTACTCCATCTCACGTGATGATCGGACATGGTTTAGTTGATTTGGATCATGTGGTCACTTAGAGGATTAGAGGGATGTCTATCTAAGTGGGAGTTCTTAAGTAATATGATTAATTGAACTTTAATTTATCATGAACTTAGTCCTGGTAGTATTAGCATATCTATGTTGTAGATCAATAGCTCGCGTTGTTGCTTTCATATGTTTATTTTGATATGTTCCTAGAGAAAATTGTGTTGAAAGATGTTAGTAGCAATGATGCGGATTGGATCCGTGATCTGAGGTTTATCCTCATTGCTGCACAGAAGAATTATGTCCTTGATGCACCGCGAGGTGACAGATCTATTGCAGGAGCAGATGCAAACGTTATGAGCGTTTGGCTAGCTCAATATGATGACTACTTGATAGTTTAGTGCACCATGCTTAACTGCTTAGAATCGGGACTTCAAAGACGTTTTGAACGTCATGGACCATACGAGATGTTCCAGGAGTTGAAGTTAATATTTCAAGTAAATACCCGAGTTGAGAGATATGAAGTCTCCAACAAGTTCTATACCTAAAAGATGGAGGAGAATCTCTCAATTCGTAAGCATGTGCTCAGATTGTCTGGGTACTACAATCGCTTGAATCAAGTGGGAGTTAATCTTCCAGATAAAATAGTGATTGACAGAATTCTCTAGTCACCAGCACCAAGTTAGTAGAACTTCGTGATGAACTATGATATGCAAGGGATAACGGAAACGATTCCCAAGCTCTTCGTAATGGTGAAATTGACGAAGGTAGAAATCGAGAAAAACATCAAGTGTTGATGGTTGACAAGACCACTAGTTTCATGAAAAGGGCAAAGGGAAGAAGGGGAACTTCAAGAAGAACGGCAAGCAAGTTGCTGCTCAAGTGAAGAAGCCCAAGTCTGGACCTAAGCCTGAGACTAAGTGCTTCTACTCCAAAGGGACTGGTCACTAGAAGCGGAACCACCCCAAGTATTTTGCGGATAAGATGGATGGCAAAGTGAACAAAGGTATATTTGATATACATGTTATTGATGTGTACTTTACTAGTGTTTATAGCAACCCCTCAGTATTTGATACTAGTTCAGTTGCTAAGAGTAGTAACTCGGAACGAGAGTTGCAGAATGAACAGAGACTAGTTAAAGGGAAAGGTGACGATGTGTGTTGGAAGTAGTTCCAAGATTGATATGATCATCATACACACTCCCTATACTTTCGGGATTAGTGTTGAAACTAAATAAGTGTTATTTGGTGTTTGCATTGAGCATGAATATGATTTGATCATGTTTGTTGCAATACGGTTATTCATTTAAGTTAGAGAACAATTGTTATTCTGTTTACATGAATAGAACCTTCTATGGTCATACACACCAACGAAAATGGTTTGTTGGATCTCGATCGTAGTGATACACATATTCATAATATTGAAGCCAAAAAGATGCAAAGTTAATAATGATAGTGCAACTTATTTGTGGCACTGCCGTTTAGGTCATATTGGTGTAACGCGCATGAAGAAACTCCATGCTAATGGACTTTTGGAATCACTTGATTATGAATCACTTGATGCTTGCGAACCATGCCTCATGGGCAAGATGACTAAGACTCCGTTCTCCGGAACAATGGAGCAAGCAACTGACTTATTGGAAATAATACATACTGATGTATGAGGTCCGATGAGTGTTAAGGCTTGCGGCAAGTATCATTATTTTCTGACCTTCACAGATGATTTGAGTAGATATGGGTATATCTACTTAATGAAATAAGAAGTCTGAAACATTTGAAAAATTCGTATAATTTCAGAGTGAAGTGGAAAATCATCCTAACAAGAAAATAAAGTTTCTAAGATCTGATCGCGGAGACAAATATTTGAGTTACGAGTTTGGTCTTCAATTAAAACAATGTGGAATAGTTTCACAAATTTGTGCCACCTGGAACACCACAGCATAATGGTGTGTCCGGATGTCATAACCGTACTTTATTGGATATAGTACAATCTATGATGTTTCTTACCGATTTACCAATATCGTTTTGGGATCATACATTAGAGACAGCTGCATTCACGTTAAAAAGGGGCACCATCTAAGTCCGTTGAGATGACACAATATGAAATATGGTTTTGCAAGAAACCAAAGTTGTCGTTTCTTAAAGTTTGGGGTTGCGATGCTTATATGAAAAGGTTTCATCCTGATAAGCTCAAACCCAAATCGGAGAAATGTGTCTTCATAGGATACCCAAAGGAGACAGTTGGGTACACCTTCTATCACAGATCCATAGGCAAGACATTCGTTGCTAAAAATGGATCCTTTCTAGAGAAGGAGTTTCTCTCGAAAGAAGTGAGTGGGAGGAAAGTAGAACTTGATGAGGTAACTGTACCTGCTCCCTTATTGGAAAGTAGTTTATCACAGAAACTGGTTTCTGCGACAACTACACCAATTAGTGAGGAAGTTGATGATGATGATCATGAAACTTAAGATCAAGTTAGTACTGAGCCTCGTAGATCAACCAGAGTAAGATCCGCACCAGAGTGGTACGGTAATCCTGTTCTGGAAGTCATGCTACTAGATCATGATGAACCTACGAACTATGAAGAAGCGATGGAGAGCCCAGATTCCGAAAAATGGCTTGAAGCCATGAAATCTGAGATGGGATCCATGTATGAGAACAAAGTGTGGACTTTGGTTGACTTGCCCGATGATCGGCAAGCCATAGAAAATAAATGGATCTTCAAGATGAAGATGGATGCTGATAGTAGTGTTACTATCTACAAAGCTAGAATTGTCGCAAAAGGTTTTCGGCAAGTTCAAGGTGTTGACTACGATGAGAGTTTCTCACTCGTATCTATGCTTAAGTCTGTCCGAATCATGTTAGCAATTGCCGCATTTTATGAAATTTGGCAGATGCATGTCAAAACTGCATTCCTGAATGGATTTCTGGAAGAAGAGTTGTATATGATGCAACCAGAAGGTTTTGTTGATCCAAAGGGATCTAACAAAGTGTGCAAGCTCCAGCGATCCATTTATGGACTAGTGCAAGCCTCTCGGAGTTGGAATAAACGCTTTGATAGTGTGATCAAAGCATTTGGGTTTGTACAGACTTTTGGAGAAGCCTGTATTTACAAGAAAGTGAGTGGGAGCTCTATAGCATTTCTGATATTATATGTGGATGACATATTACTAATCGGAAATGATATAGAATTTCTGGATAGCATAAAGGGATACTTGAATAAGAGTTTTTAAAGAAATACCTCAGTGAAGCTGCTTACATATTGAGCATCAGGATCTATAGAGATAGATCAAAACGCTTGATAAATTTTTTCAATAAGTACATACCTTGACAAGATTTTGTAGTTCAAAATGGAACAGTCAAAGAAAGAGTTCTTACCTGTGTTACAACGTGTGAAATTGAGTAAGACTCAAAGCCCGACCACGGCAGAAGATAGAAAGAGAATGAAAGTCATTCCCTATGCCTTAGCCATAGGTTCTATAAAGTATGCCATGTTGTGTACCAGGTCTATTGCATACCCTACCACTGAGTTTGGCAATGGAGTAAAATAGTGATCTAGGAGTAGATCACTGGACAGCGGTCAAAATTATCCTTAGTAGAATAAGGATATGTTTCTCGATTATGGACGTGACAAAAAGGTTCGTCGTAAAGGGTTATGTCGATGCAAGTTTTTGACACTGATCCAGATGACTCTAAGTCTCAATCTGGATACATATTGAAAGTGAAAGCAATTAGCTAGAGTAGCTCCGTGCAGAGCATTGTCGACATAGAAATTTGCAAAATACTTACGGATCTGAATGTGACAGACCCGTTGACTAAAATTATCTCACAAGCAAAACATGATCACACCTTAGTACTCTTTGGGTATTAATCACATAGCGACGTGAACTAGATTACTGACTCTAGTAAATCCTGTCGCCACCCCCAACCCGGCTGTCATCTAACTGATACAATGATTCAGTTTCTCCGGTCGAGGACTCGTCACCGGAATAAACGACGGTCTCACCACCAGATTCCGATCCATCCTCGTATTTGAAGGAAATATGCCCTAGAGGCAATAATAAAGTTATTATTTATTTCCTTATTTCATGATAAATGTTTATTATTCATGCTAGAATTGTATTAACCGGAAACATGATACATGTGTGAATACATAGACAAACAGAGTGTCACTAGTATGCCTCTACTTGACTAGCTCATTGATCAAAGATGGTTATTGTCGGGGGATATCGGCCTCCACGAGCACCTATGGGGACGGAGCCCCTTGTCGGTTCGGCGGGGGGCGGAGGTTGCACAAAGAGCAGATCGAGGCGACACACAAACACAACGATTTTACCCAGCTTCGGGCCGCATGGATGCGTAAAACCCTACTGCTGCTTGTCTGGTTGATTCGAGTTCTTGCTCTGGAGCGCAAGAAGCTACAGTAAGTTGGAGCTGGACGTAGACGAGGGTCTACTGGGTGTCCTTCTTCCGGTCTGGATCCCTCTTGCGGTTCGATCCCTCCCCCTCCCTACGTGAGCATGGGCCTCCTTTTATATGCCAAGGGGTTCCCCACAGGTAGCGACGTAGGTGAGGGTAAAAATGGCAAGGAACTGCGCGAACAGTGGCCGCACAGTGCTATCGCACCTAACTCTGACGGCGGGGGGACAAAGGCATTAAATGCCCGTCTGGATCGCCTGAACAGTGCCGAGGCGGACCGTTAGGGGCGCCTCCGCTTGCCACGGGGGCGACTCTGCCAACGTCGCATGCCACCGCGCGCCCCAGGTTGTGCGGCGCCCCGCCACGTGCCTCTGGGGAAGCCCCAGAGTGGCGCGTGGGCAGGTGAGCTGGAGCGCATGCCTGAGGTGGTGGTTTGCCGCGGCAAGTGGCTTGCCGCGGTGGTTGTCTTGCCGCACCTGAGAGCTTGCCGCTCGTCAGGCCTTGTCGGGGCGCGCGGCGCGCCGCGGCGGGCTTCTCTTGGGGTGCCTTGGTTTGGCCGTCCTGGCGAGCTCCTCCCGCCGGGGCCTTGGTGCTTCGGCTTAGTCGTCCCGGCAAGCTCCTCTTGCCGGGGCCTTGTCGCCTTGGCCCGGCAAGCTCCTCTTGCCGGACCTCGCCTTCTTGGCCTGGCAAGCTCCTCTTGCCGGGGCCTGGTCTTCTAGGCTCGATCACTTGGCCTTCGTCCGGCCCAGAAAGGGCCGTGGAGACTCTTGTCGCTCCCCTGGCAAGCCTTGTCGCGGGACGCTACTACTGTCCGTGCACAAGTTCGGGGTATTAAGGTACCCCTACTTTAGTACACCAACAGGAGCCCCCGGGTCTGGGCCATACACGGTGCCGAGCGTTGTTGGGCCAGGCCCTAACAGTGCACGGGCACGCGTGGCCTGGGTTGCGCTGCTCCTTAACTCCGTGCCCGTCGCGCCCTCCCCAAGTGGCGCGCGCTTATCGCGGCGTCGTTGGGGGTGAGGCGCGCGAGGCGTGCGTGACGTGGGTGGCGTGCGCGGGGCCTGAGGCCCGCAGGCATGCGTCACGTCGGGCACGACCTCTTTATTTGGAAGGGCGAAACGTCCGCCCCCACTCCCCACCCCCTTTATAAGCGGAGGGGAACAGGGGCAGCTCGCCATTCCGCCGATTGCTGTTCCTCGAAAATCTCCGCCACTTCCTCCTTACTAGAGAAAGCAGTGATTCGCCCTCGCAGCCCCCGGCGCCGCCAACGCCGACAACTCCCCCTCCCCGTTTCTGCCATGGCCCCGAAGAGCGACAAGGCGAAGGGGAAGGCCGTGAAGTCGGCCGAGGCGCTGCGGCTGGAAGCGCTTTGGAAGGAGACGGCGACGTTCCCCCCTCAGCTCGATGCGCTGAGGCTGAAGAACGGGTACCGCCTCTTCAGGTCGACGGCGACGCGAGCGCATCCGCGCACGCGAGTTCTTCCCGCCATCGCCCAGAATCTGTACCCGACCGGGTACCCTTTCTTCGCCGTGTTCTTCTATTGCGGGCTCTGCCCGCCTTTTTCCGAGTTCTTCTGCGACATCATGCACACCTACAACCTCCACCTCCTTGATTTCACCCCCAACGCCGTTCTGACAATGGCGGTTTTCGCACACCTTTGCGAGAACTTTGTCGGAGTCCGCCCCAACATAGCCCTCTTCCGCCACTTCTTTACTCCTCGGGTGGAGAAAGGAGAGCCGCTGTCCGGCGGAGTCGCCTGGGTCTCCAGGACCGACAAGAAAGAGGTCTACTTGGAGGGGGAACTCCATGGCAGATGGGAGGAGTGGAGGGCCGAGTGGTGCTTGATCGTCGAGGAAAATCCACCGCCGTTCACCGCCGTGCGACGAACTCCAGTGGTGCGCGGCCGTGACTAGAGCGACCTAGCCCCGGACGACGCCAAGCTGAAGATTGCCGCCACCCGAATCCTGCACCTCAGGTTTGCCGGGCTCACCGTCGGCGCCGTCGGCGCGGATTTCCTTCGCCGGCGTATCGGCCCCCTGCAGGAGAGGGGGAAGCCGGCTTGGGAATTCCAAAACGCGGCGGACATCATGAGGCTGCGCCCGGGCCTTAACAACAACTTCACCGTCCTGGAGCTCGTCGGAGTGTTGAAGGAGCTGTTCAAGTACGACTCCGAGCACCCAGAATGGTTCAGGTTGCCGCCGGGCGTCGTCCCCCTGTGCAACAATTCGGCGCTCAGCCGCATCCTCGCGATGATGCCACTGTGCGACTCGCACGGGATCGACGCGACCTGGCAGGAGCCGGCGGACGACGTCGTGCAGGCCTTCTTCGACAATTTGGAGGAGGTGCCGGTCGACCCCGACGAGAAGAGGGGCCTCACGCGGGACACCACCCCCGAGGAGCTGGCCTACATCGCCTCCAGGATGGAGGAGGCGGCGGACGCCGCGGCCACGGGCGAGTCTGGCTTCACCCTGGCCGAAGCAGACGCGGCGGAGGCGGAGAGCCTCGCCGACCAAATGGAGCTTGCCGGCTCGGAGGAACCAGCCGGGCACGATGGCGCGGGCGAGGCCGCCCAGGACGCGAGCGGCTTGCCGGAGGTTGACGTGCCCTCCTCGCAGCTCCCGGGCAGCTCGTCGCAGGCGGAGCCCCCTGCCCAGCCGAGGAGGCGTCTCCGCAGGGCCGGAGAGGTGGTGCGGCAGGCCGACCAGCAACCGCAGCCCCGCGTGACACGCGCCTCCGAAGCAGCGGGAGCGGGGTCCTCACGGGCCACGGCTTCTGCTCCTGCCGCTCCCCGTACCGCGGCGGCAACGGGGGCGGGGTCGTCCACCGCCCCCGCCAAGCGGTCACGGGAACCCACTCCCCTGTCTCCTCGTGCCTGGAGCAAGCCGGTTTTTGACTATTCCGCGCTTAGCTCCGACGACGAAGAGGAGGACGAAGAGTAAGTTCCTGGTAGAGCTTGTATCTTCTTGATTTCTGTTGCTTCGTCTTGTTTTGCAGCCCACTCATCCTCCCCCGAAACCGTTCCCTTTCAGGAGCCTGGCCCAGAGGAGGGCGAAGAGGGCCAAGGTCCCGCTGGTCGTCCTTGAGGGCGAATCTCCTCCGGCAACTGGGGAGGTGCCGGAGGCGACCTTGCCGGACTTGGCAGCGGGTCCCCAGGGCAGCCCACAGCGCAGCCTCCAGGGTGAGTGCACGGCTAGTTCTTGCCGTTTGGCGCGCGCGTGAGCTCCCCTTCTCTTTGTGGTTGACATGTGGCTGTTGTTGTTGTTGGGTAGGAGCAGAGCAGCCCCAGCAGGCGACCCCGGGGGGCACTCCTGCCGCGCCGTCTGCGTCGACCGCCCCGCCTAGGGAGAAATCTCCGGCAAGGGAGGAGCCCCCGGCAGGGGAGACCTCCCCGGCAAGGGAGGAGCCCCCGGCAAGGAAGACCTCTCCGGCGAGGGAGGGATCTCCAGCGAGGGACGCGGCCAGCGATCCCCCGGCAGCGGAGGCCGCGGCCACGGACCCTGCCACCGGTAAGCCCCCTGCACGGAAATCTTTCCCTGGTTATCCTTCCTTACGAGATTTTTTGTTGGCCGCTCGGTTGACTCTTCTCCCCTCTTCCGGCCATCAGACCCGCCCACCGCGGACTCGATGGAGACCGAGGTCGTCGTCGGGGAGGGCGCGCGCGGCGACGCCGACGACGTCGTCGTCATCGAGGAGGCGGACGACACCGACGACCCCGCAGGCGGCGGGGAGGCCGAAGCTGCCAAGGCCGCCGCGGGGGCAGACGGCGAGGGGACCGGCGACCGTGCCGACGTTCCCGGGGAGGCAGGGCCGTCAAGCACTCCGCCGTCTGGCGATCCCGCTGCTGCCGCCGCGTCGGGCCCCGAGGAGCCCCCGGCGGGTGCCTACCTGAAGGCCGGCGATGGCGTCTTCATCAGGCTCCCCTGGGAGCCTAGCTCCAGGGCGCCGGTCGAGGGGGAGGCCTTGGACGGAGAAGTGCTCGCCTCCGCCGGGCTGACAGTGGTCGACGCGCCAAGCACCAGCAGCGGCGAGCCCGAGGAGGAGCGGCTGCTCCAGAAGCTTGTGTCGCTCTACCGCGCCCGGCAGGCTAAGGTGGAGCGCCAGGAGGCACTAGTCGCGAGGGCCGGCGCGGACATGCAGAAGCGTGCCGGGGAGCTCCGGGAGCTCAACCAGGAGGCTCTCCGGTCCTTGGCGGAGGAGAGGAGGCTGCTCGACGAGGCGCGGACGGCCTTTCTCCTCGAGAAGGCAGAGGCCGAAGAGCAGCGGAGGCTTGCCGCTACGGGGCTATCCGCGCGGGAAAGCGAACTGGTGCAGCAGAAGGCCAGCCTTGCCAGTCACGAGGAGGAGGTTGCCGCGCGCGAGCAGGCGCTTGGCGGGGCCCTGCAGAAAGCGCAGGACGCTGCCGCGGCCGCCGAGGTCCTCAAGGGGGAGCTGGAGACGAGGGTGGCGCAGCTCGTCAGCGACCTCAAGGCGAGCGGCGAAGAGCTTGCCGCGCTCAAACAGGAGCGCGAGAAGGGTGCTCACACCCTTGGCGAGCTGCAGGGCCGCTTCGCCGAGAAGATCCGGGAGCTCGACGCCGCCAAGGATTCCAAGGCCGACCTCGAGCTGAAGCTGGACACCCTGGCCAAGGCGCTGGAGAGCGCCAAGGGGCAGGAAGCGACCTTGCGGAAGGAGGTTGCTGGCAACGAGGAGCTATTGAAGCGCGCCGCCGTTACCCAGAACGCCTTCCAGGAGACGGTGGAGCGGTGGACCGAAGGCCTCGTCGACATCGCCACCATCATCGACAAGGAGCTGAAGCTGCTGGGGATGGAGGGCCACGAGTACCCCTCCGGCGAGAACATCCCGCCGAGCGTCAAGCTCACTTCCTTCTTCAAGGGCTTGGTGGGGGTGCTCCAGCATCTCCGGGAAACGATCCCAGAGCAGCTGGCCGAGGAGACGCGGGAAGCCGTCTCCGGGGCCCTCGAGAGGGTGCTGGTGAAGATCGTCTTCCGCAACCCCACCATCAGGCTTACCAACGTCCTCAGGCACCTGCCGGAAGACGCCGACCTGACGGAGATCAGGGCCCTCGTCACCCCCATTGTGGAAAGGGTGGCCAGGATCAGGAGGGTCGAGGGTGACCGCGCGGATTAGGCCGCCCACCTCTTTCTTTTCTTCCCTTGTCGCTGCTGAGCATGTCATAGAAACAGCTGATTAGAGCAGCGGTAAGTCATTTTGGAATATAACTTTTATCTTAGGCAGTTCATTGCACTGTTATCTCCCTCGTTCGACTTTGTGCTTCGTACGTTCATGCCCTACGCTCCCAGGAACTTGTCGGCGCAAGCCTCCACCTTGCCACGGGTGCCGAGTGCGGGACATCAGCAACCCGCTGGCGGTGCCTCCACCGGCAAGAAACCTTGCCGCGGCTGGCGCAACTCACTTACAATGTTGAGCAGGCTCAGGGCGAGGTAAGCGTGGCGACTGCAGTCGCGGCACACTCAAGCTGCCGAGCAAGCTCGAAACAAAGTAAGGACGCCACTCTGGATGTAGCACACTTAAGTCATTGAGCGGACTCGAAACGAAATAAGGGCGCAACCAGCCACGAGCCGGCCCCTCCGCGCACAGGTTTCCCATACGAAGCTTGGTCGTTCGAGGAAGATAACTTAAGGGTAAAAAGGAGCTTAATTGCTCAAACTTTGGCAACTTAGCTTTTCTGTCGTTCGCAGTCCGGCAAGGCGCAGCTTCCTCGGGCGACGCCCAGCCTATCCCATCATCCCCCCTTCTCGAGGTAAGGGAATAACGAAGGCTCGGGGCTTCGCGGCCTGTCATCGCTTGCTGGAGTCGAGTGCTGCACAATCGGGTCAAATAATGCATGCGCAAAGCGGAGAGGCGCGAAATCGACAAGATGTGCAGGGCACATAAGCTATGCTTGGGATCTGCGCTCGTCTCTGTACCAAGGATTACATGCAACTGCGGCAAGACTTGGATAGAGAGGATGGCGGACGGAACGGGTTCCGACTACCGCGCTAGCAAGGTCCCTCCCACGGTCGGCGTCGACTTGTTTGGATCTTGGCGGCCTGGGCTCGCCGAAGAACGAGGTTGCCTTTCCCGCAACTTCCGGCGCTAACTTCTGCGGCTACGGGAGCGGCGCAGAGTCTGCTGGAGGCGAGAAACTCGCTCAGCGGCTGGAAGGCGGTCCTCCTAAAGGAGAAGCTGCTCTTGCCCGGGCTCTGCGTGAGTGGGTACTCGAGGAGGGCCGTGCACGAGTCCGTGAGGAGGAATGCCTCCGCTCCAACGGGTTGGAGCGGAAAGGTACCTGGCCATACCTGAGCTTACCTGTGGTCGCCAAATCTGGTTCGCACAACCTCGACGCACCCCCTACCTGGCGCGCCAAAGATGTCGGGGGATATCGGCCTCCACGAGCACCTATGGGGATGGAGCCCCTTGTCGGTTCGGCGGGAGCGGAGGTTGCACAAAGAGCAGCTCGAGGCGACAAACACACACAACGATTTTACCCAGCTTCGGGCCGCATGGATGCGTAAAACCCTACTGCTGCTTGTCTGGTTGATTCGAGTTCTTGCTCTGGAGCGCAAGAAGCTACAGTAAGTTGGAGCTGGACGTAGACGAGGGTCTACTGGGTGTCCTTATTCCGGTCTGGATCCCTCTTGGGGTTCGATCCCTCCCCCTCCCTACGTGCGCATGGGCCTCCTTTTATATGCCAAGGGGTTTCCCACAGGTAGCGACGTAGGTGAGGGTAAAAATGGCAAGGAACTGTGCGAACAGTGGCCGCACAGTGCTATCGCACCTAACTCTGACGGCGGGGGGACAAAGGCATTAAATGCCCGTCTGGATCGCCTGAACAGTGCCGAGGCGGACCGTTAGGGGCGCCTCCGCTTGCCACGGGGGCGACTCTACCAACGTCGCATGCCACCGCGCGCCCCAGGTTGCGCGGCGCCCCGCCACGTGCCTCTGGGGAAGCCCCAGAGTGGCGCGTGGGCAGGTGAGCTGGAGTGCATGCCTGAGGTGGTGGTTTGCCGCGGCAAGTGGTTTGCCGCGGTGGTTGCCTTGCCGCACCTGAGAGCTTGCCGCTCGTCAGGCCTTGTCGGGGCGCGCGGCGCGCCGCGTCGGGCTTCTCTTGGGGTGCCTCCGTTTCGCCGTCCCGGCGAGCTCCTCCCGCCGAGGCCTTGGTGCTTCGGCTTACTCGTCCCGGCAAGCTCCTCTTGCCGGGGACTTGTCGCCTTGGCCCGGCAAGCTCCTCTTGCCGGACCTCGCCTTCTTGGCCCGGCAAGCTCCTCTTGCCGGGGCCTGGTCTTCTAGGCTCGATCACTTTGCCTTCGTCCGGCCCAGAAAGGGCCGTGGAGACTCTTGTCGCTCCCCTGGCAAGCCTTGCCGCGGGACGCTACTACTGCCCGTGCACAAGTTCGGGGTATTAAGGTACCCCTACTTTAGTACACCAACAGTTATGTTTCCTGGCCATAGACATGAGTTGTCATTTGATTAACGGGATCACATCATTAGGAGAATGATGGGATTGACTTGACCCATTCCGTTAGCTTAGCACTCGATCGTTTAGTATGTTGCTATTGCTTTCTTCATGACTTATACATGTTCCTATGACTATGAGATTATGCAACTCCCGTTTACCAGAGGAACACCTTGTGTGCTACCAAACGTCACAACGTAACTGGGTGATTATAAAGGTGCTCTACAGGTGTCTCCGAAGGTACTTGTTGGGTTGGCGTATTTCGAGATTAGGATTTGTCACTCCGAATGTCGGAGAGGTATCTCTGGGCCCTCTCGGTAATGCACATCACATAAGCCTTGCAAGCATTGTAACTAATGAGTTAGTTGTGAGATGATGTATTACGGAACGACTAAAGAGACTTGCCGGTAACGAGATTGAACTAGGTATTGAGATACCGACGATCGAATCTCGGGCAAGTAACATACCGATGACAAAGGGAACAACGTATGTTGTTATGCGGTCTGACCGATAAAGATCTTCGTAGAATATGTAGGGGCCAATATGAGCATCCAGGTTCCGCTATTGGTTATTGACCGGAGACGTGTCTCGGTCATGTCTACATTGTTCTCGAACCGTAGGGTCCGCACGCTTAAGGTTTCGATGACAGTTATATTATGAGTTTATGAGTTTTGATGTACCGAAGGAGTTCGGAGTCCCGGATGAGATCGGGGACATGACGAGGAGTCTCGAAATGGTTGAGACGTAAAGATCGATATATTGGACGACTATATTCGGACATCGGAAAGGTTCCAAGTGGTTCGAGTATTTTTTGGAGTACCAGAGAGTTACCGGAATTCGCCGGGGAGTATATGGGCCTTATTGGGCCATACGGGAATAGAGAAGAGAGGCCAAAAGGAAGGAGGCCTGCGTCCCCCCTCTGCTCCGAATTGGACAAGGGGCGCAGCCCCCTTTTCCTTCTTCCTCTCCCCCTCTTTCCCCTTCTCCTACTCCAACAAGGAAGGAGGGAGTCCTACTCCCACCGGGAGTAGGACTCCCCTTGGCGCGCCCCCTCCTAGGCCGGCCGCCCCCTCCCCCCTTGCTCCTTTATATACGGGGGCAGGGGGCACCCCATGACACACAAGTTGATCTTCGTGATCGTTCCTTAGCCGTGTGCGGTGCCCCCCTCCACCATATTCCACCTCGGTCATATCGTTGCGGTGCTTAGGCGAAGCCCTGCATCGGTAGAGCATCATCATCGTCACCACGCCGTCGTGCTGACGGAACTCCTCCCCGAAGCTTTGTTGGATCGGAGCCCGGGGAGCATCATCGAGCTGAACGTGTGCCAAGAACTCGGAGGTGCCGGAGTAACGGTGCTTGAATCGGTTGGACCGGGAAGACGTACGACTACTTCCTCTACGTTGCGTCAACGCTTCCGCTTCAGTCTACGAGGGTACGTAGACAATACTCTCTCCTCTCATTGCTATGCATCACCATGATCTTGCGTGTGCGTAAGATTTTTTTTGAAATTGCTACGTTCCCCAACAGTATTCTCCTCCATGGATGACTCCCACGAAGGCGTGCTTCACGGCCGGTTTAACCTGGGCGGATCGTGCACGCTGAGCCGTCTCGACGAGGTCGGTGCAGATATCCGGCTCAGGGCCTAGTTCACCGATCTTGCCAATGAAGACGTGTATGCCACCAAAGGGGACCCGGTACCCGTACTCAATTGAGCCGGCCTCGGGGCCCCATCCTGCATCGTCGATGTAGAGCTTTCCGCGACGACTCTTGGTCATCCGGCCCATGGCGTAACCCTTGAGTCCTTCGAAGTTGCCCTCCAAGAACTTGAAACCATCATGCGATAGCCCCACGGTGGGCGCCAACTGTTATGGTTTTGTCACGGCAGATGCCCTCATGAAAGGACTTAGTCGTGGAGTCATCGCTACGGGTTAGCTTGAAGGGGTTAAAGCGGACACAGGCACGCAAGAGAGTTTATACTAGTTCGACCCCTTCTATGAAGGTAAAAGCCTACGTCTAGTTGTGATGTAATTCATGGGGTTTCGATGACTAGGGAGCAAACAAGCTTCGCCTAAGCCTCGAGTTGTTGTCTGTTGTCCTTGAACCGCCGCCGGGTCGTCCCCTTATATACATGGGTGACGCCCGTCGGTTTATAGAGTCCCGACACCGGCTCATAGATGTGTCCGGTTCGGTCTCCACTATTCCTAACTTACAATACAAGTTACATACCGACGCCGGTTTACGGCTACAGGCCTTAAACCGATTATGGGCCTTGAGCCCTCATCTGCCTTCATGGGCTTTAACATACTCAACTACTGATGAAGTTAACCCGGCCTGTCTCGGCCGGTTTACGCCCAGTAGTAATATCCCCAACATCCCCCCTCCGGCAGGGTGCCGGAACAGGGTCCCGATTGGTTTTTGGTGGCTACAGAGGCTTGCGGCGGCAGAACTCCCGATCTAGGTTATTTTCTGGAGGTTTGGGGATTTATAGGAGAGGTTGGCGTCAAGAACAAGTCAGGGGGGCCCCACGGAGAGTCCACGAGGCACAGGGGCGCGCCCTCCACCCTCGTGGGGCCCACGGGACTCCCCTCCGGTAACTCTTCTTTCCAGTATTTTTTATATTTTCCAGAAAAAATCTCCGTTGATTTTCAGCGCATTCCGAGAACTTCTATTTCTCCACAAAAACAACACCACGGTAGTTCTGCTGAAAACAGCGTCAGTCGGGGTTAGTTCTAACCAAATCATACCAAAATCATGTAAAAATATTATAAACATGGCATGAATACATAAAAAATTATAGATACGTTGGAGACGTATCAGCCATCACGAGGAGGTCTGGAATGGTCCGAAGGACAAATTTGACCCTCTAACGGTCAAATTTTTGAATATATGAATTTTCCTAGAAAAACTACCCAAACACTCTCGTAAACCTCTCTAAAACCCACCCTAACCCCTCGTCCCTCCCAAGGGCTTCCCCGCTCCCCCCGCTCCCCCATTGATCGAGGCGCGCCAGCTCCCCCTCGCCCGGTCCCCCCCTATCGGCGCTGAGAGCCTGACTGCCTGAGACGTTGGACCCCGCTCGCGTTGCGCCGAACGCCGCTGGACCCCGCTCCCAGCCTCCCTCACGTCATGTCCCGGTCCCGCCTCCCGCCGCACCGCAGCGCAGTCCCGCACACTACTCCCGCACATCGCGCGTCCCCTGCTCGAATCGGGCCTATCATGCCGTGCCTCGTGCCGGCACACGATTAGTCGTGCCGTGTCGGGCTGGCACGCGGGCTGAGGGTGGCGGCCCAGGCACGGCCCAATGCGTGCTGTGTGCCTGGCACGGCCCGATTAGCCCGTGCCGTGCCGGGCCCGTTGCGTGCCGTGCCGCCGTGCTGCCGGGCCGGCCCGAAAAAATCGGCCCGTTTGGCCATCTATAAGTAAAACTGAACCATGATCCACATGTAGTTGATGTGTGTAGATGTACAAGCTGACTTAGTAAAACTGGGGGCACGAACCATTTTTTGGTGGCTGGGAGTTACAAAGGCTTCAAAACATAAGCAGGATATGTTGTTGCAGCTCAATTCCGAGCACCCATCTGATATTAGTTGTAAAAATCATCCCAAATGACAAGTGCCATAAGTGTGGCACAAAATAACGTTGCCCTGACATTTTTACAACTAAAATTGCCATCCGAAAAAAAAACTCAAAAACAACTGAAATTTGCCATCCAAACAGAAATTTGCCATGCTTCACAACTAAAGTTACCATCCCCGGGTAACTCAAGTTGCCATCAAAAAATGTCAGGGCGAAATTGCTTCATGCCACAAGTGTGACACTTGCAGAGTCCAAAATCTTTGGAGAAAGCGAGTAACATGCTAGACTAACATGAACTATAGGCAAGCATCAAGACATTTTTCATACTGTTTCATAACCAAAACAGAAATACGAAGTCAGGAGTTGATACAGATAGAATACAAATAGTCAGATGTTGATACACATACAATACAAATAGCCAGAAGTCGATACACATACAGTGCACAAATGCGTCCAGAGTTACACAAACCACATGCCAGAGGCACACGAATATAATTGGGCAAAGGATATCATAGTACATAACATCCATGACAAGAACAATCAAACATGTCCTTCTAAGAGGATATCCATCTTGTTCTGAACAAGTCGGGACCAAGCAATAGTAATTTCAACCTCAGATGCACCAATTAGACATTTACCTTTGTCTATGTTGCAATGTTTGGGAGTGAAATTGGCAAGATATTGCTGGATATCACCAGACTCTGTGTAGACTTGAATGACAAATTTCAGGGTTTCTTCCAGTTCTACAGAAACAACATGCCTTGACAGATCAAGATAACCATCTGAGCCCCTTGGCATTTCTCCACCATCAGAATCAACCAACACAACTTGCCTGGGCAGGGGATCTGTACCACTGTTAGTAGCCATGACCTTATCATCCTGAGGTGCTGAGGAGCAAATAACCCTGCCTCCATAATTAAAGGGCCATGGCCCCCCTTCAACAACACGGACACCCAAAATAGTAGCCTGGACAGTTTCCGTAAGTCGCTCAAGGCTTAACTCAACTGTGCAAAGGCAGTTGGTAAAGACAAAGGAATCTAAACCTCCCTGATAACCACCAGAGTAAGTGAGGCGACGGCTGATCAATGCTCTATCCAGAGACCTTGTTGTGCCCTTTACTTTCAGTTGGACTTCTAAGTCAACTTCGTCAAGAGCCACAATCGCACGAGACGGGCCAGTCAAGCGCAAAAAAGGATGCTGCATGGATCATAGTCATCATTATATTAAAACAAGAATAACAAATGAACATGGACGCATGCAGCAAGAAAATATGCATGGAAATAAAGAGAAAAATAGAACACAGTATATACCTCTAGTGTTAGTGTCGGTGTACTAAAGTAGGGGTACCTTAGTACCCCGAACTTGTGCACGGGCAGTAGTAGCCTCCCGCGGCAAGGCCTGCCAGGGGAGCGACAAGAGTCTCCACGGCCCGTTCCGGGCCGGACGAAGGCCAAGTGATCGAGCCTAGAAGACCAAGCCCCGGCAAGAGGAGCTTGCCGGGTCGAGAAGGCAAGGTCCGGCAAGAGGAGCTTGCTGGGCCAAGGCGACAAGGCCCCGGCAAGAGGAGCTTGCCGGGACGACTAAGCCGAAGCACCAAGGCCCCGGCGGGAGGAGCTCGCCGGGACGGCCAAGCCAAGGCACCCCAAGAGAAGCCCACCGTGGCGCGCCGCGCGCCCCGGCAAGGCCTGGCGAGCGGCAAGCTCCCAGGTGCGGCAAGGAAACTACCGCGGCAAGCCACTTGCCGCGGCAAACCACCACATCAGGCCTGCGCTCCAGCTCACCCGCCCACGCGTCGCTCTGGGGCTCCCCCGGAGGCACGTGGCGGGACGCCGCGCAACCTGAGACGCGCGGTGGCATGCGACGTTGGCAGAGTTGCCCCCGTGGCGAGCGGACGCGCGGTGGCATGCGACGTTGGCAGATGCCACTATTCACACAATCCCTTGCCATTTTTACCCTCACCTGCGTCGCTCCCTGTGGGAAACCCCTTGGCATATAAAAGGAGGCCCATGCGCACGTAGAGGGGGGGATCGGACCCAATAGGCCCTCGCCTACGTCCAGCTCCAACTTACTGTAGCTTCTTGCGCTCCAGAGCAAGAACCCGAATCAACCAGACATGCAGCAGTAGGGTTTTACGCATCCATGCGGCCCGAAGCTAGGTAAAATCGTTGTGTGTGTGTGTCGCCTCGATCTGCTCTTTGTGCATCCTCCGCCCCCGCCGAACCGACAAGGGGCTCCGTCCCCATAGGTGCTCGTGGAGGCCAGATATCCCCCGACATCTTTGGCGCGCTAGGTAGGGGCGGCGTCGAGGTTGTGTGAATCAGATCCGGCGTCCGCGCGAGCCAGTCTCTCATCGTCTGCGCCAGCATGGCGCCGAAGAAGAAAGCTCCGGAGGTGACCGGCCCGTCAGCGTCGAACCCACCGCCCATGGAGCAGACGGGTGGTGGGGAGGACGCCGGCGGAGGAACGGGCACCGTCGAACCAGTTCTTGGTCCCGCGGCATTCGAGCTCGCCCCGCGCCCCTCGCAGGAGGCGCGAAACCAGCAGCGTCATGGTACCCATGGTACCATACGCTCGCTGGACCCGAGCCACGCTGGTGGATCCCAGGGCGCTCAGGACCGGCAGGCGATCCAGCGTGCCGGGACGAGCATCGCGCGGCTGCCTGGACCGGGTGCTGCTCCTTCTAACGTGGTTAGGAGTTCGAGCACATCCCGCTCCTCGCGCCGCTCGCCGCCTCTGCCCGCCACCCCAGCGGAAGCTCTCGCGCGAGCTCAGCTGCTCCTAGACTACCCTCCAACGACGGACAAGCTCGACGGCTGGAGGGCAACCATCCAGAGCCTCATCGGTTTCGCCAACGGCGACACGCCGCGGCAGTACAGCGCGTCGCAGCCGCGGCCAGTCTCCCAGGCGAGAACCGATGGCGCCAAGAACGGCGGGGGCGCGACCACCGTGCACTCCCCGCCCCAGAAGCCACGGTCGCCGACTCGCCGGGTTCACCTCGACGACGACTCCACCGCGTCGTCGAACCCGCGAACTCGCCGCGACCAACGCCAAGTCCTTCACGAACGAAGGGAAGAAGACGCTCGAACCCGCATCGAGCGCAGAAGAGAGGCGCGGCGTCAATCAGACCAGCGCGTTGGGCCCACTGGAGACGTGCACGCGCCGGGGGAGCCAGGCGAACTGTCGTATTCGGTAGGATGCCCTGCGTTCACCTGCGAGCTGCGGCAAGTCCAGTGGCCCAGCACAAAGAACTTCAAGCCCGACGTGCCCGAGAAGTACGACGGCAAGTCGCATCCGTCTGAGTTCCTCAGCATCTACACCATTGCGGTGCAGGCTGCCGGGGACGGGACGATAAGATCCTTGCCAACTACTTCCCACTGGTACTCAAGCCCAACGTCAGATCCTGGCTCATGCACTTGCCGGACGGCTCCATCTCCTCCTGGCCAGATATGTGCCATCAGTTCGTGGGCGCCTTCACGGGCGGCCACAAACCCCATGGCCAGGCGAGCGACCTTCATCTGCTTGTTCAGAAGGAGGGGGAGCCTTTGCGCAAGTTCATCCAGAGGTTCAGCCGTGTGCACTACAACATCCCAGACATCCACCACGCCGCGGTGATCAGCGCGTTCCACCAGAACGTGCGTAACCCCCAGGATGCGGGAGGAGATGGCGATGTGCAAAATCAAGGAGGTCAGCGAGCTTTACGCCCTGGCCGACAAGTGTGCACGCGCTGAGGAGGGGAGGCGGCTCCCCGGAGAAAGTGTTGGAGAAGGAGACTCCGACAGTGAAGGTACCACCCCGGCAAGGAGAGGCCGACGGCGAAACGGCAAGAAGAAGAAAAACCCAGAGGTACTGGTTGTCGAGAAGTCCGGCAGCGAGGGCTCCGCCAAGAAAGCCCAGGCGGGAGGCCCCGGCAAGGAGGTTGCCGGGTGCGCCAACTGCCGGGCGGTGGCGGCTGCCGATAAGCGGGACGGAACCGACAAGAAGTACTGCAAGATCCACCGCACCAGGGGCCACGACCTCCAGAGTTGCAAGCAAGTCGAGCGACTCGTCGACCTGCAAAAGGCCGAGTACGCACGACGCGACAAGGAGAGGGCCCAAGCAGGTGGCGGGGGATCCGGCACGAAGCATCCCGGCCCGGGGGAGCGCCGCGGCAAGGACAAGCAGCGGCAATCAGACAGACCTCCCCGGGGCCGCGACAAGAGCGAAGACGAAGACGAAGACGAAGACATGGAAAACCCCGAGACCAGCGAGCAGGAGTTTCAGAAAGCCACTGAGGTCTTGTGTGTGGACGGCGGTGCCTCCCTGCACGCATCCCACCACCAGCTTAAACGGTGGGTGCGGGAGGTCAATGCAGTGGAGCCACCCGTCGAGTCACGCAGACCCCTGAGATGGTCCAGCACGCCTATTATCTTCGACATTGAGGACCACCCTGATCGCACAACCGCGGTCGGGTGCTTGCCGATGTTGGTTTCCCCAACGATCCGCAACCTCGAGGTCACTAAGATGCTAGTTGACGGCGGGGCCGGCTTGAATCTGATCTCCTCTGCTATTCTCCGGAGACTCCAAGTTCCCGACAGCGAGCTCGAAGAAACCGGCACATTCCAAGGAATCAACCCGGGAAGGAGCAAGCCGAAGGGAAAGATCACGCTGGCGGTAACATTTGGCAGCGAGCTGAATTTCAGAACTGAGAAGGTCACCTTTGACGTCGCCGACCTTCCGTTGCCTTACAATGGGATCCTCGGCCGACCAGCACTCGCCAAGTTCATGGCGGCCTCTCACTATGCGTATGACATGCTCAAGATGCCCGACCCGATAAGCGTCATTTCTGTCCCCGTCGACAAGAAGGATGCCCTTATCTGCGCCGACCAATTATACCGGGACGCAACAGCGGCAACGGCCCGCGGTCCGCTCGCCGCTGGAGCTTCCGGGGGAAAGAAGAAGTCCGGCAAGTGCTCTGGCGCCCACTCCGGCAAGCGCGCCTCTTCGGAGTGCTGCGTTGCCGTCGAGGACGTGCCATCGAGCCCCGCCGGCAAGAAGACCAAGTCCGGCAAGTGCTCTGGCGCCCGCTCCGGAAAGCGCGTCTCTTCGGAGTGCTGCGCTGCCATCAAGGACGTGCCATTGAGCCCCGCCGGCAAGAAGACCAAGCCCGGCGAATGCTCTGGCGCCCACTCCGGCAAGCGCGCCTCTTCAGAGTGCTGCGCTGCCGTCGAGGACGTGCCATCGAGCCCCGCCGGCAAGAAGGCCAAGCCCGGCGAATGCTCTGGTGCCCACTCCGGCAAGCGCGCCTCTTCGGAGTGCTGCGCCGCCGTCGAGGACGTGCCATCGAGCCCCGCCAGCGAACACGAGAAGGCGACGACTGCTCCACCCGCGACCAAGAAGGTGTCCGCCAAGGAGGACGGCGCTGGTGGTACCTTCACCATCAGTGCCACTCTCGGCCCCAAATAGGAAGGCGCGCTCGTTGCTTTCCTGCGGGCGAATGTCGATGTGTTTGCCTGGCAACCATCTGACATCCCCGGCGTTCCCAGGGAAGTGATTGAGCACCACCTTGCCGTCTGTCCTCATGCGCGGCCCGTCAAGCAAAAGGTCAGGAAACAAGCGGTGGAGCGCCAAGAGATTATCGCGGAGGAAATCAAGAAGTTGGAAGCGGCAGGCCTCGTCAGAGGCGTGCTCCATCCGACGTGGTTGGCCAATCCTGTCGTCGTGCGCAAGGCAAACGGGAAGTGGAGGCTTTGCATCGATTTCATCGATGTCAACAGAGCTTGCCCTAAAGATCCATTTCCCTTGCCGCGCATCGACCAGATTGTTGACTCCACGTCCGGATGCGACCTGCTTTCATTCCTTGACGCCTACTCCGGGTACCACCAGGTCTTCATGGCCGAAGAAGACGAAGAGAAGACTGCGTTCATCACTCCGTGCGGCACGAACTGTTTTGTGCGGATGCCTTTTGGACTGAAGAACGCGGACTCGACATTTGCGAGGGTTGTCCACACTGCTTTTGAGCCACAGATCCACAGAAATGTGGAGGCCTACATGGACGACATTGTGGTCAAGAGCAGAGACTAGGCAACCTTGGTACAAGACTTGGAAGAGACCTTTGCAAACTTGCGCAAGATCAGCCTCAAGCTCAACCCCGAGAAGTGCGTGTTCGGAGTTTCCTCCGGCAAGCTTCTCAGGTTCTTCGTGTCTCAGGGTGGGATCGAAGCCAACCCCGACAAGATCAAGGCCATCGAGCAGATTGAAGCACCAACGCGTGTCAAGGACGTGCGAAGACTTGCCGGCTGCGTGGCGGCTCTCAGCAGGTTTATTTCCAGGTCTGCGGAACGCGCCCTGCCGTTTTTCAAAATCCTGAAAAAGGCGGGTCCAGTAAAATGGACTCCGGAAGCGGAGGCTGCGCTGCAAGACTTGAAGAAATACCTGTCCTCCGCCCCTATACTTGTCGCGCCTAGACCACAAGAGAAGTTGCTGCTCTACCTAGCGGCAACCAATCAAGTGGCTAGTGCTGCGTTAGTTGCGGAGAGGGAAGCTGATGACGAGCCAGCAGCCACGGCAAGCGCGTCCGACGACAAGCAGGGGGCTTCCCCGACAAGCTCTGGCCCCGGCAAAGGCGGATCCGCGCAAGCGCAAGGGGAAGTGCAGAGGAAGAGGATGGTGCAGCGCCCAGTTTACTTCGTCAGTTCCCTCTTGCAGGGGGCTAGGTCGAGGTACTCTGGTGTGCAGAAATTGCTCTTCGGCCTCCTCATGGCCTCGAGGAAGCTGCGCCATTACTTCCAAGCACACGAGATCACAGTGGTCACTCGCTTTCCGCTTAAGAGGATACTGCAGAATCCCGAAGCGACAGGCAGGATTGTCGAGTGGGCACTAGAACTGTCAAGCTTTGGCCTCAAGTTCGAGAGCACATCGACCATCCAGAGCCGAGAATTGGCAGAATTCATAGTAGAGTGGACGCCGAAACCAGACGAAGAAATTCCAGAGACGAGCATCCCCGGCAAGGAAGCAACCAAAGAGTGGCTGATGTACTTTGATGGTGCCTTTTCGCTGGAAGGCGCCGGTGCCGGCGTGCTGCTCATCGCGCCCACCGGAGAGCACCTCAAGTACGTCGTCCAGATGCACTTTCCCAAGGAGCAAGCAACCAACAATACGGCAGAGTATGAAGGTTTGCTCGCCGGTCTCAGGATCGCGGCGGAACTTGGGATCAAGAAGCTCATTGTCAGGGGTGACTCGCAGCTCGTCGTCCGCCAAGTGAACAAGGATTACCAGTGCCCGTTGATGGAAGCTTACGTGGATGGAGTGAGGAAGCTGGAAGAGCGCTTTGACGGCCTGCAAATGGAATACGTTCCAAGAGCAGAGAACGACATCGCCGACGGCCTGTCAAAATGCGCCGCACTAAAGCTACCTGTGGAACCAGGGACCTTTTTGCTCAAGCTGACTCAGCCATCCGTGACGCCATCGACTGGGCCAAGCAAGAAGAGAAGACCGGTCTCTGATGGCTCTCTCCCGGCAGAGCTTCCCGAAGCCGCCGCCAAGAGAGTCCCCGAGATCGACGCCAAGAGTGCTGAGGAGCTGCCTGCTCCGGCAAGCCCCAGGGTTTGCCCCAACGAAGCAGGCGCTCCCGGCAAGCCACGCCCCGGCAAGCTTGCCGAGGAACGTCAAGCTCTGACTGAGCCCCGAGTCCTCGCCGTAGAAGCTGATGTTCCCGCAGCCGCCGACATGCCTTTGGTCCCCGTCGTCGAGCCCCAGGCTCCGACGTGGGCACAGCAGATCGTCCGTTTCCTCCAGACAGGAGAGCTTCCCGAAGAACAAGAAGAAGCTGAAAGAGTAGCCCGGCAGTCCAGTATGTACCAGTTCGTCGACAGCGCACTGTACAGAAGAGGACGCAATGGGGCGAAATTGAAGTGCATCCACCGGGAAGACGGACAGAAGCTGTTGGCGGAGATACACGGAGGCATATGTGGGCACCACATTGGCGCCAGAGCGCTTGCCGGAAAGGCGTTCCGGCAGGGCTTCTTCTGGCCCACAGCCCTCCAGGATGCAACTGCACAAGTAACCAAGTGTGAAGCGTGCCAGTTCCATTCCAAGAAGATACACCAGCCAGCTCAAGCTCTCCAGACGATCCCTTTATCCTGTCCCTTCTCGGTCTGGGGGCTCGATATCCTCGGCCCCTTCCCCCGATCCGTCGGGGGCTTTGAGTACTTGTTCGTTGCCATCGACAAGTTCACAAAGTGGCCAGAAGTGGAACCAGTGAGGAAGGTGACCGACCAGTCCGCGATCAAATTCTTCAGGTCGATTGTTTGCCGCTTCGGGATCCCCAACAGGATCATCACCGACAACGGTACGCAGTTCACAAGCCACGCCTTCATGCAGTACACCCAAGATCTCAGCACCAAGGTCTGCTTCGCTTCTGTTGCTCATCCCCGGAGCAACGGTCAAGCGGAAAGGGCCAACGCCGAGGTACTGCGCGGGCTCAAGACCAGAAGTTTTGACAAGCTGCTCAAGCGCGGACGGAACTGGATCAAGGAGCTGCCGGCGGTTCTTTGGTCGGTCAGAACGACGCCAAATCGAGCCACCGGCCAGACACCATTTGCTCTAGTCTATGGAGCAGAAGCAGTTACCCCCATGGAACTCGTATACGGGTCACCTCGAGTGCTCGCTTATGATGAGCTTGAGCAAGAGCGGTCGCGTGAAGATGACGCACTGCTCCTCGAGGAGGATCGTCTCCAGGCCGCTGTGCGATCCGCTCGCTACCAGCAAGCTCTGCGTCGCTATCATAGCCGCAAAGTTAAGGCCAGGAGCCTCGAGGAAGGCGACCTTGTTCTTCGGCGCGTTCAGTCGGCCAAGATACACAACAAGTTGACGCCAAAGTGGGAAGGCCCTTACCGGGTGAAACGAGTCACGAGGCCCGGCGCCGTCCGCCTCGAGACCGAAGATGGTACTCCGGTGAGCAATTCCTGGAACATTGAGCATCTTCGCAAGTTTTACCCATAAGGCGCGGTTGTCGGACCCCGTCCGGCAACCAACTCTTTGTACAAAAGTCTTGCCGCAGACGCATGTAATCCTTTGTACAAAGCCAGGCGCAGACCCTGGCCGCAATTACGCGCTGCCCCCCCCCCCAAGTTTTAGCATGCATGCTGAGTCGAGTCTCGTCCTTGGTTAGGGTTGATAGTGCCTAACAGTCGCTAACCCCTAACTTAGAGGTCGAGTCCGCGTCTTTTTCCCGTGCTTTCCCTTTGGCTCGCGGGAACTGCCTACCCTTGCCGAGCCGCTCAAGGACGGAGAAAGGGAGAAGGACGAGCCAGCACCCGCCTCCCGACAAGCCAGAGTCGTCGGGGGCTGCAACCTCTGATAAGTCTTTACATCCCTTATCATGCATTCTCTCGTGAGCTGCGGAATGTGAAAACCTTGCTTCCTCCTAAAAAGCTGCCGTGCTCTCTTAAGCGGCAAACCCCGGAGCGCGTTCCAGGGGCCCGCTTCGGATAGTAGCCGCGGCGGCAAGGCGAGGAAGCGAGGGGCCAGAACCCGCCTTCTCCCTGCCTCCGCCTAGAGCAGGAGGAGGGCCAAGGAGCGCGGGGGACGGCAGGGTCCGTTGCCGGGTGGGGAAGTGTCTATATTAACGGTGCAAAGGGTCCGCCCCTTGCCGCGGGATGTACCCGCGAGACAAATGATCCGGCAAACAACCTCTTTTCATTAAAAACATTCCACTCAGGTACTGTTCAGAGAGAATGAAAAACATGAAAGATGGGATTACAAGATTTTAATGCAACTAAGGCCCGGGGGCTTACAAGATAAAAAGAGATAAGGTGCCCGTAATCCCTTTCTTGTCTCTCTCCTTAGGAGGTACGACAAGGAGGCGAGAAGGGCAAAAGGGGCGCCTAGACGAGCTACGGGTGGCAGAAGACGCCAAGAGAGCGTCCGAGGCCCCGCCCCGGAGCTCCGGAGGCCGGAAGAAGACGGCGACGCCGGAAGCGGAGCTCGAGAAGGAGGCGGCGAGACGTCAACACGCTGTCGAGGGCATCTAGCCCTCGTACTCCGAGTTGACGGCCTTGCCGCCAGCCTCTTCCGCAGCCTCGCCACTCCGACCGAGAAGACGAAGCCCCGGCAAGAGGAGCTTGCCGGGCCGGAGAGAAGACCCCGGCGGTCGTCGCCGCAAGCAGGGGTGGTGGCGGCGTCTGGGGCGAGGTTGGAAGACGAGGCAGCGGCCTTGCCGCCCGTCCTCTTCCTCTTCCGCATCCTCCCTACGCCAGCCGCCCAAGGAGACGACCCCGGGGAGTTCACGGCGCCAACGACGCGGACGATGGGGGCCGCCGGTGCCACGCGGAGCTGCGACTAGTGCCTAGTCGTGCCCGTCACCCCGGCGACCGCCCACCCTCGTCGTCGCTGTCGCTCCCCTCCTCGTCGCTCTCGCTCGAGGAGGAGCCTTCGCTGTCGGAGGAGCTATCCACGCAGCACCGGGCCCGGGTGCCGAGGTCCCCGAAGACCTTGACGGAGAGCAGATCGCCCTCCATCAGCTTGAAATGGAGGGTGAACCCCGCCGTCAAGCTGTGGATCCGGGCGAACGACTTCCACCCTCGGCCCAGACACATCACGCCGGGGGCTCGGGATTCGACGTGGACTCGCGTACCACTGATCCCGCAGCCCCTCATGCGCAGCCTCAGCGTCTCGTGTTGTTCGGCCTCCAAGATGTCCGCGAAGGGGGACGGGAGGCGGAGGCGACGGCGAGGCGCCCGGCGCAGCCTGATGATGAACTCGCAGGGGTCGTCCCCGAGATGAACCGCCGGGGGAAACGGAGCCGCCGGCGGAGGCGAGGCCGGCGCGCCGTCCTACCCGCCTCGAGCGCCTCGGCCCCGTCCACGGCCTTGTCCGCGACCTCGCCCCTCCCCCTTCCCCTTACGGTTGGCTCCGCCGCCGCGGGTGCAAGGGGAGGAGGGGCTCGCTGCCTGGCGGCAACCCTTGCCGCCACCGAAGAAGGACCAGGGTTCCCTTCCTCCATGACAGCTGGGGAGAGGGGACCAGGGATCTAAGAAAAGAAAGAAGGAAGGAGTGCGGACCCTCGTCATCCCCTTCCGCTTCTTATAAAGGGGCGGAGTGGGGGCTCGGCCGCCCCGCCCAACCAATCAAAGCAGAGGAAGGGCAGGCGACGGGGCCGACCCTCTACTTTGACCCGCGTCGGCCCGGCTTCCTGCCTCCACCACCGCGACCCCAAGCGCATGGAGGACGCCTGGCGGGCGAGCAGAGCCGAGGTGACTGATGAAGCGACCTCTCCCCCCCCACTCAAAAGTGGGGGCGGACGTTTCGCTTCTCCAAATAAAAGAGATCGTGCCCGACGTGACGCATGCCTGCGGGCCTCAAGCCCCGCGCACGCCACCCACATCACGCACGCCTCGCACGCCTCGCCTCCCCTACGACGCCGCGATAAGCGCGCGCCACTTGGGGAGGGCGCGACGAGCACGGAGTTAAGGAGCAGCGCAACCCAGGCCACGCGTGCCCGTGCACTGTTAGGGCCTAGCCCAACAACGCTCGGCACCGTGTATGGCCCAGACCCGGGGGCTCCTGTCGGTGTACTAAAGTAGGGGTACCTTAGTACCCCGAACTTGTGCACGGGCAGTAGTAGCCTCCCGCGGCAAGGCCTGCCAGGGGAACGACAAGAGTCTCCACGGCCCGTTCCGGGCCGGACGAAGGCCAAGTGATCGAGCCTAGAAGACCAAGCCCCGGCAAGAGGAGCTTGCCGGGTTGAGAAGGCAAGGTCCGGCAAGAGGAGCTTGCCGGGCCAAGGCGACAAGGCCTCGGCAAGAGGAGCTTGCCGGGACGACTAAGCCGAAGCACCAAGGCCCCAGCGGGAGGAGCTCGCCGGGACGGCCAAGCCAAGGCACCCTAAGAGAAGCCCGCCACGGCGCGCCGCGCGCCCTGGCAAGGCCTGGCGAGCGGCAAGCTCCCAGGCGCGGCAAGGCAACTACCGCGGCAAGCCACTTGCCGTGGCAAACCACCACATCAGGCCTGCGCTCCAGCTCACCCGCCCACGCGTCGCTCTGGGGCTCCCTCGGAGGCACGTGGCAGGACGCCGCGCAACCTGAGACGCGCGGTGGCAT
This sequence comes from Aegilops umbellulata, assembly GCA_032464435.1. Taxonomy (NCBI): domain Eukaryota; kingdom Viridiplantae; phylum Streptophyta; class Magnoliopsida; order Poales; family Poaceae; genus Aegilops; species Aegilops umbellulata. The sequence goes on from CP136055.1 coordinate 55,642,881, forward strand.
GCGACGTTGGCAGAGTCGCCCCCGTGGCGAGCGGAGGCGCTCCTGACGGTCCGCCTCGGCACTGTTCAGGCGATCCAGACGGGCATTTAATGCCTTTGTCCCCCGCCGTCAGAGTTAGGTGCGATAGCACTGTGCGGCCACTATTCACACAATCCCTTGCCATTTTTACCCTCACCTGCGTCGCTCCCTGTGGGAAACCCCTTGGCATATAAAAGGAGGCCCATGCGCACGTAGAGGGGGGGATCGGACCCAATAGGCCCTCGCCTACGTCCAGCTCCAACTTACTGTAGCTTCTTGCGCTCCAGAGCAAGAATCCGAATCAACCAGACATGCAGCAGTAGGGTTTTACGCATCCATGCGGCCCGAAGCTGGGTAAAATCGTTGTGTGTGTGTGTCGCCTCAATCTGCTCTTTGTGCATCCTCCGCCCCCGCCGAACCGATAAGGGGCTCCGTCCCCATAGGTGCTCGTGGAGGCCAGATATCCCCCGACAGTTAGTTTTTGGCAGTCTTCCCTTGGCCGAAAGTAAAGAAGGTTGCGGTTGTAATCCACAGCGTCTCGGGCAGCGACAATGCCATAAACATAGAGTGGCCATTTCAAGTGTTCATCTCTTCCGCCAATTCTGATGGAGTAGATCTGCAAGGTGCTCCCAGTGATAGCATTGCCTGGGATAATCCCCGGTGTACAATGTGTGAAGTGCATAGGACTCAATGTGGCTGCAACACCAAAATAATCCATGTGTTAAAAATATTCTACATGAATTACTTTAACAGAGAAGGAAGGAATAAGCAGGAGTTGATTCAAGGATTGTTTATGTTACTTACTCATGTCTTCATAGTTACCACACCATCCACATGCATATTCCCAGCCTTCACGGGCATTAGCGAACAACCTGTCCTCCATCTCCATTTCCTCCTTGGCTGATTTTGTGATATCTGTCTCAACCTCTGCCTCAGCCACCTCATCCTGTTCCTCCTTTTCCTCAGGCTGATATGAGAGTGAAAGGTGAGTCATTCTGTAGCAGCTCGGCGTGTTGTTATCATCCTGCTCAAGGGCCTCGAGCAAGCGGGCTTCCATCACCTGAGCCTCCTCGCGAAACTTTACAGACATTGCTAATTGCTCCTAGGTCATTTCCTCATCCTCATCCTCATCCTCATCGTCTGATTCAAACATGTTGAAATCTTCAAGCAGCTCCATGGTTCTACCCATCCCCTTTTTATTTGTCTGTTTATCAGCATATTGGGTGCTGGATTTGCCATTGTCCACAGTCAGACCAGTCATCTCCACATAGTCCTCCTTGGTCCTCTGGTTATCTAGAGAGTGGTAAGGAACCTGCTCATCACCTTTGCCAGACTCACAGAATATACCCTTGCAGATCTGCATTAATCTGGACGTTTTCTCTCCCAAATCTGAGACCATGTGAGAGGAGATAATGGGGGCACTGATTTTGTTCGGGGTAGATGCCATAGACGCCAACTCGTCACACAAAGCATCAGTCTGCTGCATGATATGAGTGAATTGGGAATTAAGGCGCTCCTCCTCATCCTCACCACCGGAGGGCACATATACCTGCTGGGAATTGGATTTGAATCTGGAGGCTGGTTTGATTTTTCCTGACTCGATCTCCTTCTGGTCGCCCCGCTCGGCGACTGAACTGAAACTCTGCGTATCGGTATTGGACTGACCAATGTTCCCCTGATCGGCCATTTTGGGCCTCTTCGGCGATGAGACCTCCGGGGGAACCAAGGGTTTGCTGTCCCTCGCCAACTTCTGCGATGCCAGTTCGCTGTTCAGCGAAGTGATCATGCTCACGATCTCAGGGCCGCACGAAAGAACATCGGACTGCTTCTCGCTGAGCAAGTTCAGCAGGGACGCGATCTTCATCCTCAGGATCTCTGGCTGCGTCGTCTCTTCCGTCGCCATCTCACCAGGCGCCCTCTCCTCGCCTCCCTCAACAACACCAACCATCGATCTCTCTTATGTGGGGTATAAGAGTGACAGCCAGGCTTTGCGTCTCGTATAATCGCCACCGCCGCCGCTGCCGTCTAGGTGTTTTTTTAATAATCGCCTAGGGTTTCTAAGAACGAGCGGGGACGGATGATTAGGCTTAGGCGGATGCTACGAATCAGCCGGATGATTTCTCTAAGAAATCATCCGCCTGGGTAGCCATTCGATCTAGCGCTGGGTGGCTGTTCGATCCAGCAACCACAGCCTCACTTCACGTCTTCCTCCTCTGATCCCCTTCACCAGACCAACGCAGCATCCGCCGTGGCACCTGGGCCGTCTGCGCGCGCAGCAACGCATCTCCAAGAGCCGCCACCGACTGCTACATCGCTGGCAGTGCTCCATTGCAGCGCCCGGGGCGCTCCGGGAGCACCGGCCTGCTCCATTGTAGCCATGGCCGTGGCAACACCAAGCACAAAAAAGCATCGACACTGCACCGATGACGTCTCCAACGAAGCTTCATTATAGCCATGGCAGGGCTCCATTGTAGGCCAGGCGAAGCTCCATTGCAGTCCCGGCCGTGCTCCATTGCAGCTCCGATGAAGCTCCATTGCAACCGCGGCGGAGCTCCAATCACCCCGGACACACTCCATTGCAAGCCGGCGGAGCTCCAATGCAACTCCGACGAAGTTTCAACGGCCCCCCTGCGGCGCTCCATCGCAGCACCCGCTGTCGCCAGCGATGCTTCACTGCAGCGCTGAAGCTGGCGCGGAGGTGGTCCATCGATGCTCCACCGCAGCACCCGACGCCACCGACGATGTTACGCTGCAGCCCGCACCGGGACGGCGGACTCCACCGCAGCAACCCGACGGCGCCGCCGGCGGAATTGCAGTGCAGCGCCCCACCGCTTATTGGTGCTCCATCGCATCGCGGCGGCGACGGGCGGATGCTGCTACGCAACACGTTGACGACGGGAGGTTGCTGCGACGCAACACGACGCGGCCGCGATGGTGGATTTGGCCGGCGTCGCCTCTTCCTTTCATTAGCAGGTGGAGGGGAAGAAAGCGAAGGAAGAAGATGAGGAAAAGTACTGAGTGGACGAGAAGGCGCCAGGAAGGGATAAGCTAGGGGAGGAAAAAGCGTGGGCTGATGGGGCACGTGGCACGCATAGCAGGCGGCTTACGAGGACAGAAAATCATCCGGTTTATATTAAACGTTTTCCTTATATTAAACGTTTTCCTTAGGCTTATATATCCAATCCCACGCTTAGATCCAGTCGCACGCTCGAGATGGTGAATCTGAGATAGGTGTAGGTTCTGGGCCGGCCCATTTATTCAATCTCTCCGTTCCTCTTTATGTTGGGTTCTATTCGGTTTTCTTCTTCCCCTAAAAAAAAAGAAGCAGTTTTCTTCTGTTATACTTCCTCCGTTCCGAATCCGAAATAAGTAGGTCTTCCTCCGTTCCGAAATAAGTAGGTGAGTCACTTATTTTGGGTACAAAGTTGAGTCACTTATTTTGGAACGAAGGGAGTATATAGGAACAGAGCGGATATTGCCTTTGGAGGCCGAGCTCCATGGAGCTCGGCTTTGAAAATTTTGAATTTTGTCGAATTTCATATTTTTTACATTTCAAAAAATTCCGAAAAAAACACACATATACATGAAGGCATAACACACATGTGTGTAAATTTTCAGGGCCAAATAAGTTTAAATGAGGGCTGTGCAAAAAAGACAAATCTGAGGCTTTTTAACACATGATACTATTCATCCTTCCAGGCCATGAATTTATCTTTTTTGTACAGGTCACATTTCAACGTTTTTTATTCTGAGATTTTACACACATAGACATAACATACTTGTTTACTTGCACAATTTTTTTCAGATTTTTTTTAAACCAAAAAGTTTGAATTTTGATTTGTTTTCAAAAAAAGGCCTCCCTGGCTCCCGGGAGCCAAACGTCCATTCTCGGAAAAGAGGGAGTATATAGTGTTGGGGTTGGTTTCTTCCTTCCTTTTAATGATCCATATTTGGGTTTTATTTGTTTTATTAAAAACATGGTTCACGGGTTTAAAAATAGGACGCCGCTAACTGTCACACGTGTGGCAGGAAGGGAGACGCACCACACGTCTCTAATGTAAACAGATTGCCACATCATCGCATGCATGCATGTAGGAATCTTTTTGGATTTTCAGTTTTTAAAATGTTTTATCTCTTAAGCGAAAAATCCGATTGAAGATCCGTTTTCACCATTAAATCCCTCGTGATGAGATCTTCGAAACTAGATCCCATGTTGATATGCTTTGATGAAAAAAAATGAATTAAAAGTTGTCATGTCTATTGCATATGAATTGCCATGATGTTTACACTGAAGTTGTCATGATATGTTTCAGCTATTTTCTTCTACATTTAAAAGTAAATTTTGACATTTATAAAACGGGGAATTAAGAAACTAGACTTGCCATGAACCATAAACTAAAATTGCCATGATACATGCACGTAAAATTGCCATGGTTCATACAAAAAATAATTTTCATGGTCAAAGTACTGGAGTTGTCATCATCAAAATACTAAAATTGCCATGATCTACAAACTAAAATTGCCACATGGCAACTTTACTTTAAGCCCTATGTCAACTACAGTGTAAACATCATGGCAACTTCTGGGCAAAAAAATTCGTCGAAACATATCAACATGGGGTCTAGTTTTGAAGATCTCGTCGAGACGGATTTAATGGTGAAAACGGATTTTTAGTTCGCTCTTTTATTTAGGAGATACGACATTTTTAAGCCGAAAACCAAAAAAATTCTGCTGATGTCATCTATTCATACGTGGCAAAATGAGTGGTGATGGAGGCGTGTGGGCGATGTGCAAACCCCCACGCGTGTGGGTGTTAACATTTTCGTAAAAATATTACTTCTTTATTATAAAATCATGAATTTTAAAAATATTTAAGATATTCATAAATTTCGGAAAAAAGTTTGTGATTTCTTTCCCCGGAGAGAAAATACGTGAGGTCGAATAAGGGCAGTGAGGGTAACGTGAAGGAGTGGGCGATGAATTAGAGTGATGTGTATATGCTGGATAAGGGCATGGATCATCAAATTCACCGATATTCGAGGCAAAGTTGTCTCAACGACGTTGTCGTCCGCCTCATCGGAGCCTCTTCAATGTTTGAAGACGTGTCAGGGAGCATACGGCTGGGCGGAGGCCATCCAACTAGAGTGGCCAAATGTCCGGCCTCATCCGGTCTCTCTTGTTTGTCAAATTTTATCTAAATCAATGGCGATCTCATTGTGCAATTAAATAGTTGCAAACAAATGCACCTACTATCAAAAGCACCGGATGTTGAACAAATTTTTACATCAATCGACCCAAATGCAACAATTGTCTCTGCCAAAGACCTCATTTTTTCGTCTCCTTTTGACTCTCTTCTGCCAAAGTGTGTGTACAAGGAAGCACGAAAGTCATAAACAAACTTTGTCGCTGTTGGAAAACGTTGCACGGAAAAATAATCTACACACACACAATGATCTATCCATGGAGATGCATAGCAACGAGAGAGGAGAGTGTGTCTACGTACCCTCGTAGACCGTAAGCGGAAGCGTTTGACTACGCAGTTGATGTAGTCGAACTTCTTCATGATCCAACCGATCAAGTACCGAACGTACGGTACCTCCACGTTCAACTCGATGACGTCCTCGCCTTCTTGATCCAGCAAGACAGGCGAAGTAGTAGATGAGTTACGGCAGCACGACGACGTGGTGGCAGCGATGGTGATGCAATCTCCGCAGGGCTTCGCCTAAGCACTACGAAAATATGACCAAGGGAGTAAACGGTGGACGGGGGCGCCGCACACGGCTAAGACAATGTTGTGTTCTTGTGTGGCGCCCCATCCCCACATATATATAGGTGGGAGGGAGGGAGGAGCAGCCAAAGAAGACGCCCAAGTAGGAGGAATCCTACTTGGGGTCCCTCCCAAGCCGCGCCCCTTTCCTTATTTGGAGTACGGGGAAAGGCAGGGGAGGGTGGCGCCCCCTTCCTTTCTCCCATGAAAGGGAAAGGCAGGAGGGGCTAGCCCTCCCCCTTTTCCTTCCCTAGGGATGGACAAACAAGGCAGAGGGCGCACCAGCCCCTTTGTCGGCTGGTCTGTCCCCTCCTTTGGCCCATAAGGCCCATAACTTGCTGGGGGTGCCCGGAACCCCTTCCGGTGACCCGATTCCTTCCCAGTACATCTCGAAACACTTCCAGTGTCCAAATACCATCGTCCTATGTACCAATATTTACCTCTCGACCATTTTGAGACTCCTCGACATGTCCGTGATCTCATCCGGGACTCTGAACAACATTCGGTCACCAAAACATATAACTCATATAACACTATATCATCAACGAACGTTAAGCGTGCGGATCCTTCGGGTTCGAGAACTATGTAGACATGACCGAGACACCTCTCCGGTCAATAACCAATAGCGGAACATGGATGCCCATATTGGCTCCTACATATTCTACGAAGATCTTTATCAGTCAAACAGTTATGACAACATACGTAATTCCCTTTGTCCATTGGTATGTTACTTGCCCGAGATTCGATCGTCGGTATCTTCATACCTAGTTCAATCTCGTTACCGGCAAGTCTCTTTACTCATACCGTAATACATCACCTTGTGACTAACTCCTTCAGTCATTTGCTTGCAAGCTTATGATGTGTATTACCGAGAGGGCCCAGAGATACCTCTCCGATACTCGGAGTGACAAATCCTAATCTCGGTCTATGCCAACTCAACAAACACCTTTGGAGACACATGTGGAGCATCTTTATGATCACCCAGTTACGTTGTGACGTTTGATAGCACACAAGGTATTCCTCCGGTACCCGGGAGTTGCATAATCTCATAGTCGAAGGAATATGTATTTGACATTAAGAAAGCAATAGCAATAAAACCTAACGATCATTATGCTAAGCTAAAGGATGGGTCTTGTCCATCACATCATTCCCCTAATGATGTGATCCCGTTATCAAATGACAACACATGTCTATCGTTAGGAAACCTTAACCGTCTTTGATCAACGAGCTAGTCTAGTAGAGGCTTACTAGGGACACGGTATTTGTTTATGTATTCACACATGTATTTAAGTTTCTGATCAATACGATTCTAGCATGAATAATAAACCTTTATCATGAATAAGGAAATATAAAATAACAACTTTATTATTGCCTCTAGGGCATATTTCCTTCAGTCTCCCACTCGCACTAGAGTCAATAATCTAGTTCACATCACCATGTGATTTAACACCCATAGTTCACATCACCATGTGAGCAACACCCAAAGAGTTTACTAGAGTCAATAATCTAGTTCACATCGCCATGTGATTAACACCAAAAGAGTACTAAGGCGTGATCATCTTTTGCTTGCGAGAGAGGTTTAGTCAGCGGGCCTGTCACATTCAGATCCGTATGTATTTTGCAAGTTTCTATGTCTACAATGCTCTGCATGGAGCTACTCTAGCTAATTGCTCCCACTTTCAATATATATCCAGATTGAGACTCAGAGTCATCTAGATCGGTGTCAAAGCTTGCATCGACGTAACTCTTTACGACGAACTCTTTATCACCTCCATAACTGAGAAACATTTCCTTAGTCCTCTTTAGGTACCTAAGGATAATTTTGACCACTGTCCAGTGATCTACTCCTGGATCACTATTGTACCCCCTTGCCAAACTCATGGCAAGGCACACAACAAGTCTGGTACATAGCATGGTATACTTTATAGAACCTATGACTGAGGCATAGGGAATGTCTTTCGTTCTCTCTATATATTCTACCATGGTCGGGTTTTGGGTCTTACTCAACTTCACACCTTGTAACACAGGCAAGAACCCTTTCTTTGACTGATCCATTTTGAACTTCTTCAAAACTTTATCAAGGTATGTGCTTTGTGGAAGTCCTATCAAGCGTCTTGATCTATCTCTATAGATCTTGATGCCCAATATATAAGCAGCTTCACCGAGGTCTTTCATTGAAAAAATCTTATTCAAGTATCCTTTTATGCTATCGAGAAATTTAATATCATTTCTGATCAACAATATGTCATCCACATATAATATCAGAAATACTACAGAGCTCCCACTCACTTCCTGGTAAATACATGCTTCACCATAAGTCTGTATAAAACCATATGCTTTGCTCACCTCATCAAAGTGTATATTCGAACTCTGAGATGCTTGCACCAGTCCATAGATGGATCGCTGGAGCTTGCACACTTTGTTAGCACCTTTAGGATCGACAAAAACTTCTGGTTGCATCATATACAACTCTTCTTTAAGAAATCCATTAAGGAATGCAATTTTGACATCCATTTGCCAAATTTCATAATTATAAAATGCGGCAATTGCTAACATGATTCAGACTGACTTAAGCATCGCTGCGGGTGAGAAGGTCTCATCGTAGTCAACCCCTTGAACTTGTTGAAAACCATTCGCGACAAGTCGAGCTTTGTAGATGCTGACATTACCATCAGCATCTGTCTTCTTCTTGAAGATCCATTTATTCTGAATGGCTTGCCGATCGTCGGGCAAGTCCACCAAAGTCCACACTTCATTCTCATACATGGATCCTATCTCAGATTTAATGGCCTCAAGCCATTTATTGGGATCTGGGCTCATAATAGCTTCTTCATAGTTCGTAGGTTCGTCATGGTCTAGTAACATGACTTTCAGGACAGGATTCCCGTACCACTCTAGTGCAGAACATGCTCTGTTCGACCTACGAGGTCTAGTAGTAACTTGATCTAAAGTTTCATGATCATCATGTTGGGGAACGCAGTATTTCAAAAAATTTACCTATGATCACGCAAGATCTATCTAGGAGATGCATAGCAACGAGCGGGGAGAGTGTGTCCACTACCCTTGTAGACCGAAAGCGGAAGCGTTTAGTAACGCGGCTGATGTAGTCGAACGTCTTCGTGATCCCATCGATCCAAGCATCGAACATACGGCACCTCTGCGTTCAGCACACGTTCAGCTCGATGACGTCCCTCGAACTCTTGATCCAGTTGAGACCGAGGGAGAGTTCCATCAGCACGACGGCGTGGCGATGGTGATGATGAAGTTATCGGCGCAGGGCTTCGCATAAGCACTGCGACGATATGACCGAGGTGTGTAACTGTGGAGGGGGGCACCGCAGACAGCTAAGACAAGACTTGGTGTGTCTTTGGGGTGCCCCCCTCCCACGTATATAAAGGGGGGAGGAGAGGTGGCCGGCCCAAGGGGGGCGCGCCAAGTGTGGGGAGTCCTACTAGGACTCCCTAGTCCAAGTAGGATTCCCCTCTCCTTTTTCCTTAATCGGAATAGCAAAGAGGGAAAGAGAGGAGAAGTAGGAGAGGGAAAGGGGGGCGCCGCCCCCATGCCTTGTCCAATTCGGACTGGGCAAGGGGGCACGCGCCACCTCCCTGGCCGGCCCTCTCTCTTCCACTAAGGACCATGTATGGCCCATCAACTTCCCGGGGGGAGGGGGGGTTCCGGTAACCCCCGGTACTCCGAAACTCATCCGATACGACCTGCACCATTCCGGTGTCCAAATGTAACCTTCCAATATATGAATCTTTACCTCTTGACCATTTTGAGACTCGTCGTCATTGTCAGGACTCCGATCCTAAGTCACATCGATCTAGCATGTAACACATCATATCACTTTGCGGCCTCAGGCACGGTATTCCCACGGGTGCCACCTTACCTGGCCCGGGACCGTTTGCACCTTTTGGCTCACATATATGATAGTGTCGCTAGCATCCATATGACAGAGAACCTGGGCCGACATGACTAGTCATAAACCCAAGGTGGCACTAACTTACACGGACAGGCATACATGACCCAGCAACGAACGTGTCGATCATCAGCATATTAACCCAAGTCGTAGCAAGCTACAAGGAATTAAAGGAACAGCGCGTGACATTTCCCCGAAGGGACAGACACAGGAACGAAGAAGGACACATGCCGGCCAACCTAGGTGTTCCGGAGTAGTAGAAAGCTACCATGGCTCGGTGGAAGCACTAGGAGACATTTCCCGGTAAGAGAGGCTACCAAGAATAAACAACTAGGTTGTTGGATCCCACACATACCAAGCATTTCAATAGCATACACACAATATGCTCGATATGTGCAAATACAACATGGCATCACAACAAAACTCTACGACTCAAGTATTTATTCATTAGGCTCCGAGGAGTCAGATATTACAAACATGGGTCTAATGACCCAGCATTCAAGTCATACAAGCAATAGGCACATGCGGAAGCTTAACTTGTCTGAGTACAGACAACTATAAATGAAAAAGGCTGAGAAGCCTGACTATATACAAGACCCTGCCGAGGGCACAAGATCGTAGCTGAAGTAACAAGCTAAACGTCAAAGTCCACGCAGAACTACTAGTGAGACTGAAGTATCTCTGCAAAAAACATAAATTAAGCAAACACGAGTACAAATGTACCCAGCAGGACTTACATTAGAACTAGATACATATGCATTAGTATCAACAAAGGGGGTGGTGGAGTTTAACTGCAGCAAGACAACTTTGACTCAGTGGCTATATATCCTGAACTACGTCTGCAAGTAACTCTTTTGGGGTGGCGCACACGAGTCCACATATTCACCAATTCAATACACCACTATGGATCCGCTCCCGTCTCCCTACGAGAACGCCATCCATAGCACTCATGCTTATCTTGCGCATTTTAGAGTATCTACTTTCACTTATCTATGAACTGCATAAGCAACCAAGTAGTCCTTTACCACGGACGCGGCTATTCGAATAGTTTGATAACCCTGCAGGGGTGTACTTCTTCACACACGCTCTCGCCACTTACCACCATGTACACGTCATATATCTTGGCAACCTTCAAGCGGAAGCCTGGCGAGGGTGTCGGCCACAACCTGACTAACCACACAAGTCCCTAGTCCATGTTTATCGCCTATTCAAGTTCCATCCGTAGGGAGTCCGGCCGAGGTTTCCACTACGGCCCCGAACAATGTGTGCAGGGTTCCCGGGTCACCAAATAGGCGACTCAGTACACCCATGTGCCTACCGCATCATAGCCCACCCCTCGGGTCAGTGCTGCGCACAGCCTCCAACATACTACAAACACCAGAAACTACTTGCAACTACTGGACAAAGGACACGGGGGTTAATAAGTCAAGAGGGTCCATCGGTTTCGGGCCCAACGCGTGGTAGTAGCTGATCTTAAATCACATACACAGATCTCAGTCCCTAAGGATGGTTCCAATGAAAGAGCCCACCATGTACTCCTACATGGCCCCTCATTGATACCTTTACCAAATCGTGTTCACACACTTAGCTCACACACAGTAGGACATGTTCATCACCGTTCCAATTCATCCCCTATGAATCGGACCTGACTCAACTCTAAGCAGTAGCAGGCATGAAAAACAAGCATGAATGAGTAGGCACATCAGGGCTCAAACAACTCCTACTCATGCTAGTGGGTTTCATCTATTTACTATGGCAATGGCAGGTCATGAAGAGGAAAGGGGTTCAACTACCGCAACATGTAACAGTTGAATCGGTGTTGTCCTAATGCAGTAAAAGAGAGCAGGAGCGAGAGAGCGGGATTATATCGGAATGAACATGGGGGTTTTGCTTGCCTGGCAGTTCTGAAGATAGTATAGTTCTACATCGGTGTCATCGATCTCATCGTCGGAACCATGTCTACTGAGAGGGGACAAATACCGGCAATAGAGAAGGAACACAATCAATGCGATGCAACAATATGATGCATGATCATGACATGGCAACATGCTGTGGTTTGAGCTAATGCAAATAAGAACAGAAGGGTTTGAGCTTATTTGAACCAAGGGTTCAAATTCAAACTCAAGTTATGAATTGATAACGTGCATTATCATGTTTTGATCTATACAGCAAAGTTAAGTTACTTTGTCATGCATGAAACCAATACCAATGGATAGATTGGATTTTTGTGATAATGTTTCATATATAAATTATTTCATTTGGAGTTACGGTTTAATTTCTATGAGTTTTAGAAGTTTTAACTATTTTCTGGAATTTCTAAATTAGATTTAATCCAGAGAATTCTTTACTGCGTCACTGTGATGTCAGCAGGTCAACAGGGCCGGTCTAGGTCAAACCTGGCCAGTGGTACCCATGTGTCATTGGCTAACTAAACTAACCTAGTTTAATTAGCACTAACCTAGGTTAAACTAATTAAGTCTAAACCTAAACTAGGTTAATTAGTCGGGCAAGGCCCGCATGTCATAGACCCAGGGGAGGTCAAACCCAGTCAAGCGGGGTCGAACTCAGCGGAGTTGACCCACGGCTTGTCACCGGCGAGGCCACAAACGGCGGAGGGCTTTGGGTTTCTTGCTTCGGCGACCAAATGGCCGGCAGAGACCACCTACGTGACGCTGGCGCTTGGGCGCGTCCAGCGGTGCCATCGGCTCGAGCGAGCGTGGACCAGAATGGCGGTGGTGACTACTAGTGCGACGGCCGGAGTTCGGACAACGACGAGATCGATGCTACGGCGGACGGATGGAGCAGCGGTTGGTCATGGTAGGATCCTAGGGTCGCCCTGAGCACGCTCGGGTGCTCGACTGCGAGCTTGCGGGGTCGTGGCCAAGGCAGCGGCATGGACGGCAGGCGGAAGCTCACGGCTCTGGCGAATTCGATGACTACACGATGTAAACGAGGCAGGGGAGAGAGGGGTTCAACGTAGGAGCTCATAGCGGTCACATAGAGCAAATCAGTCGGCTCGGGGAAGGCTGGAGCAGTTGGGGCAGCAACGGCAATCTCCGGCGTCAGAGGAGGAAGAAGGCGAGGTAGCCGGTGATGCAGGGCGTCCGGCGTTGTGTGGATCTGCGTAGGTGATGAGGACAACGCTGTGGTTCTTCTAGGATGGACGATGAGGCGAGGGGTGGACGATGGCCGTGGCTACGGCGAGCGGCGGCGACGGACCCGTTCGGGTGGGTGAGAGAGAGGTCCAGGGGAGGGGGAATGCTTGAGAGCGAGAGATGGAGAGCCGAACGGCTCTAGGGGGTCGTGTGGCGTCCTCAGGGGAGGCCGGGGCTAGCAGGCAGGGAGGAGCTGGCTAGGGCGCATACCGGCGCACGGCGACCACGCGCCCCTGTCCTTCTGTCCAGGAAGGAAGACGATAGGGGGGCTGCAGTGGTGGGTTGGGCCAGAATAGGAGCTGGGCCGGCTCTGCTGCAGGCAAGCGCCAGGTAAGTCTTCTGCCGTTTTTGTTTTCTATTTTGCAAATTTGTTTTAATTTGGTTTTCAGACCAAATAACTTTTAAAAATTCTAAAGTAGTTATGGGCACTAGATGAGTTATTCCAGAGGCCCTCAACTAATTCCAAAATTGTTGGGGCATTTAAAAATACTAATAGTATTTACTATTCCTAGGTTCGATTCCTGTTGTCTTTACATGCTCCAATTCAAATACAATATGAGTTAATTCAAAAATCCAGAATGGCCTAAAAATATTTGCATCATTTTGGCAGAGGTTTTCACCTTTATCAAAAATCATGAACATTTTCAAAGGGCGTTTTGGGTTCATTGAAAATATTTTTATGTTGAACCTATTTGAATTCCATTTGATGCTAGGGTTTGAACATCCCCAATTCAAATTCATTTGAATTTTAAACATGATGACATGATGAACAAGCATAGACAACAGGGGTTGAGCTAGGGCTGTGATAACTCACCCCCACTAAACAGGAATCTCGTCTCGAGATTCAAGACGTGAGGTAAGAAGACAGGGGAACACAAAGCTAACACGATCTTCATGATCCAACTACCCTTCTCGAAGATGTTGATTCATTACCTCATATTGATCTTGACGTCTTTGCTTTCGAGATCTTTATCCAACACGATGACGATAGAAAGAAACTCTATAGGAAACGATCTCCTCGAAGATCAAACACTCAAGATCAACTCGTGGAATGAGAAGTTGGGGCATCTCTTCAGTTGAAACACGAAACACACATCGAGTGGGATGGAGGAAACAAATGACGAAGGTTCAAGTTGGTGGGCAATGTCGGCGGGAACGACACCTATGGGATCACAAGAATCCCTACTACGCTTAGCGGGGCGCGGGGTCGTGAGAACAGCGGATGAAACAGATAGCACACGGTTTGTTTATCCAGGTTCGGGCCGCGAGGATGCGTAAAACCCTACTCCTGCTTTGGTGGATTGTATATCTGTGTTCTTGAGCTAGCTATGGGGCGTGAGGAGCTCCAAAAAGCCGAATCCTTCTCCTGGTCGCCTCGGGCCTCCTTTTATAGGAAAAGGGGTTGCCACAGTGGCACACAGGAGGTGGAAAGGGCACAGTGATGCGAGGTTATACCTTGCATTACATGACAAGGCGCATTTAATGCGTCTCGCTTAGGTGTCCTTGCTTTATCGGGGACGGGGGAGAGACCTGTCTCGTCCGTCACCGCTCCCTCTTGTGCCGACACGCGCCCTGGCCAGCGGTGCCTGTGATGCCATGTAGGCAGGCAGGCAGCTGAGGTGGCGCAGTGGTGGGTCTCCACGAAGATCTGCATGCCGCCACGCAGGTGCCTGCCCAGCTGGTTGGGTCGGCAGCTGCATGCGAACGGCGGTGGAGTTTTGGTTGGCGTGTACCCGATGGTGGCCTATAGACGCCCTCGGTAAGGGCCTTGCCGGGGCCCCGACAAGGGTCTTGCCGAGGCGCCTGCTATAATCCCCGGCAAGGCACTTGCCGGGGGCCTTGTGGTCTTCCTCGGCTGGGATCCCGCCAAGGGTCATCATCTTCTATAGTGCGTGTCTGATCTTGAATGTCTTCATAAAGATCTGCATGCCACCATGGGGATGTGAGGGAGTCCTAGATTAGGGGGTGTTCGGATAGCTGGACTATACCTTCAGCCGGACTCCAGGACTATGAAGATACAAGATTGAAGACTTCGTCCCGTGTCCGGAAGGTTCTTTCCTTGGCGTGGAAGGCAAGCTAGGCGTGCGGATATTCAAGATCTCCTACCAATGTAACCGACTCTGTGTAACCCTAACCCTATCCGGTGTCTATATAAACCGGAGGGTTGTAGTCCGTAGGACAACCATCATCATACACAATCATACCATAGGCTAGCTTCTAGGGTTTAGCCTCCTTGATCTCGTGGTAGATCCACTCTTGTACTACCCATATCATCAATATTAATCTAGCAGGAGTAGGGTTTTACCTCCATCGAGAGGGCCCGAACCTGGGTAAAATAAAGTGTCCCCTATCTCCTGTTACCATCCGACCTTGACGCACAGTTCGGGACCCCCTACCCGAGATCCGCCGGTTTTGACACCGACATTGGTGCTTTCATTGAGAGTTCCTCTGTGTCATCGCCGTTAGGCCCGATGGCTCCTTTGATCATCAACAACGATGAGGTCCAGGGCGAGACTTTCCTCCCCGGACAGATCTTCGTCTTCGGTGGCTTCGCTCTGCGGGCCAATTCGCTTGGTCATCTGGAGCAGATCAAAAGCTACGCCCCTGGCCATCAAGTCAGGTTTGGAAGCTTAAACTACACGGCGGATATCCGCGGAGACTTGATCTTCGACGGATTCGAGCCACAGCCAAGCGCGCCACACTATCCCGAGGGGCATGATATAGCTCTGCCTCCGAACAGTATCCTGGAGGCCGCACCCGCACCGGCCCCGATCCTCGACTCGGAGCCCGCTGCGTTCTTCGAGGATGAACGGTTGGACGTCACCTCGGGGGCTGCTATCTTAAAGGCGATCGAGCCGAACGCAAGCCCCGCACTCCGCATGGCCCATGACTCCGAAGAGCCGGACTCTACTCCGAACTCCGAGCCTTCTGCGCCCCTGCCAATTGAATCTGATTGGGCGCCTGTAATGGAGTTCACCGCCGCGGACATCTTTCAGTGCTCACCCTTTGGTGATATTCTGAATTCTCTCAAGTCTCTCTCTTTGTCAGGAGAGCCCAGGCCACCGGACGCCGACGACCTAAGCCACATAATTCAGCAGCCAGAAGAATCGGCCAGGCAATTCTGGACACGGTTCCTAACAAAGAAAAATTAGATAGTCGATTGTCCGGATGCAGAGGCCCTAGCAGCCTTCAAGCATAACATCCGTGACGAATGGCTTGCCCGGCACCTTGGACAGGAAAAGCCGAAATCAATGGCAGCCCTCACGACACTCATGACCCGCCTTTGCGCGGGCGAAGATAGCTGGCTAGCTCGCAGCAACAACTTGTCGAAGAAGCACGATAATCCGGATACCAAGGACAAAAGTGGCAGGTCACGCCGGAATAAACAAAAACGCCACGTTAGCAGCGACAACAATGAGGATACGATAGTAAATGCCGGATTCAGAGGCTATAAATCCGGTCAGCGGAAAAAGCCATTTAAAAAGAATACCCAGGGCCCGTCCAGTTTGGACCGGATACTCGACCGCTCGTGCCAGATCCATGGCACCCCGAAAGGCCATCCAATCACACCAACAGGGATTGTTGGGTGTTCAAGCAGGCAGGCAAGTTAAGAGTCGAACACAAAGACAAGGGGCTGAATAGCGACGACGAGGAGGAGCCCAGGCCGCCGAACAATAATGGACAGAAGGGTTTTCCCCCACAAGTGCGGATGGTGAACATGATATACGCGACTCACATTCCCAAGCGGGAGAGGAAGCGTGCGTTACGGGACGTATACGCGATGGAGCCAGTCGCCCCAAAGTTCAACCCATGGTCCTCCTGCCCGATCACTTTCGATCGAAGGGACCACCCCACTAGCATCCGACACGGCGGTTTCGCTGCATTGGTTCTCGACCCAATTGTTGACGGATTTCATCTCACACGAGTCCTCCTGGACGGCGGCAGTAGCCTGAACCTGCTTTACCAGGATACGGTGCGGAAAATGGGCATAGATCCATCAAGGATCAAGCCCACAAGGACAACCTTTAAAGGCGTCATCCCAGGTGTAGAGGCCAATTGCACAGGCTCGATAACACTTGATGTGGTCTTCGGATCTCCGGATAACTTCCGAAGCGAAGAGTTAATCTTCGATATAGTCCCGTTCCGCAGTGGCTATCACGCCCTGCTCGGACGAACCGCATTCGCTAAATTCAATGCGGTGCCGCACTACGCATATCTCAAGCTCAAGATGCCAGGCCCTCGAGGAGTAATCACGGTCAGCAGAAATACCGAACGCTCCATCCGTACGGAGGAGCACACGGCGGCCCTCGCAGCAGAAGTGCAATGCAGCCTTTTAAGGCAACTCTCGAGTCCGGCCGCTAAAAAGCCGGACAATGCAAAGCGCGCCCGGAGTAACCTGCAACAAGACCGCCTGGCATGTTCGGAGAAAGCGTAGCAATACGGCCCCAACCCCAGCCATCGCTACATAGCGAAGCTAGTACCTCGAGTACACAATTACGCCCTCAAAATTCCATGGGCACAGGGGGAGGGGCACGTTAACGGCATGCCTACAACACGGTGTCAAATGTACAAGGGGCTGCCGGATTTTTCTTTTTTTTACTTTCAGGACTCCATACTCTGGATAAACTGTTCGGCTTCGCTGCCGCACAGACGATACAAGACCCAGGAAAGCAAACAAAGCAACGCCGCATTATGGAAATCTCAGGTGGTCTCTATTTCGAGCGATATATCTGTTTCTAAATTCCGTGGCCGGCGCCTGGTCAGGACATGTTAAATAGCTTAATATATCTCTTGCTTATCGCACCTCTTGTATCGTTCGGCTTTGATAAATAGCCTCCTTATAAACAATGCATAGCTTTTGTCTATTTTTTGCATTATTCTCTTTTAATATACATATGTTTATAATATGATCGCACCCGTACACCATGGTACGGCAAACCACGCCAGGGGCTCTATTACCCTTTTATCTGGCGTGAGAAATCCGTACACTTTCACAAGTGCGGCACCCCGAACTTATAGCACTATATGCATCGGCTCCGAGTCATGATTTTGGTCACATGTTGGGTTTGCCCGGCTCCTATGTTTTGGTGCCTTACGTTCCGCTATATCGGCTAAGGTAGCACAAGGAGAACCACTGCGATTGTGCCCCAGATCAGGTGGGTTGAGCACCTCAGTGGAGAAAGATAAAACAAACTGTCATGATAAGGCGTGAGACCGGTCGCTGTTCGAGAGGTTTTTCGAGTCCTTAAAGGCTTATGCCGCTTCGAGCGAGGAGCTGGTTAACTCCGGCCAAAGGCGTTTATAGCGCCCCGAATTCGGCCTTCCGAACTAGGGGCTTCGCCGAAATTTAAAATTGTAATGTTCTATGGCTAAGTGAGAGTGTTCAAGCATTATAGTCCAATTGCCTGGTTTGCTGTGCTGAGCGCCTCCCTCGAAGGACCCAACTATGGGAACAAGAGCCCTCAGGTTTATCCCGAACACCCCAACACTAGTGGCATGGGGGCAGAAGCCGACGACTGGCCATCTCTCAATTTTTAATAAACGGCCGCACAGAAAATAATATTTTAAATTCAACAAGCATTGCTTAGCGCATATGAAAAAGTTTTCAGCGCACAGGATACAAACGAGCGAGTTTATTTAAATAATACATCTTTGGTACATTCGTCCGCGATAAGGCGGGCTCCGGCAAGAACTTCCTTGTAATAATTCTCGGGCTTGCGATGCTCCTTCCCCGCTGGCGGCCCGTCCTTCACCAGCTTCTCTCCGTCCATCTTGCCCTAGTGTACCCTCACACGGGCAAGGGCCCTCCGGGCACCTTCAATGCAGACGGAGCGCTTGATGACCTCAAGCCGTGGACAGGCTTCCACCAGCCGCCGCACTAACCAGAAGTAGCTCCCGGGTAGGGCCTCTCCAGGCCACAGCCGAACTAGTAAGCCCTTCATGGCTTGTTCGGCCGCCTTGTGGAGCTCGACCAGCTGTTTCAGCTGATCGCTTAAGGGCACAGGGTGTCCGGCCTCAGAATACTGAGACCAGAACACACTCTCCGTCGAGCTGCCCCCTTCAGCTCGGTAGAATGCGGCGGCGTCGGATGCACTGCGGGGAAGATCGAAGAACGCCCCTGGAGAACTCCGGATTCGGGTAAGTAATAGGTACTTTATTTTTATGTTCCTACTTTGCATTGAGAATGCCTTACCCGCTGCTATCTTTTTCACCTCCTCCAACTCCTGGAGGGCCTTTTGGGCTTCGGCCTTGGCATTCTTGGCGGTCTCAATGGCCGACGCGAGCTCGGACGCTTGCGCTTTTGACTCAAGCTCCAAACCCTCATGTTTTTTCATGAGAGCCTGCAGCTCTTGCTGCACCTCGCCGACCTGACCCGCAAGCCTTTCTCGCTCGGTGCGCTCCTCGGCCGTCCTCTTCTCGGCCTCGGCCAGCGCCTGGTTCAGGGTTGCCATGTCAGTTGTGGCCCCTACAATAAGTAGTATTCTCCTGTTATTCCTTTCTGCAATCAAGCCTCTCTATAGGCACCTTTTTTCTTTATAGGGTACTTCCTACCTTCTGTTTCCTCGAGCTGCCTTTTGACAAGGCCGAGCTCTTGCTCGGACCGCCCGAGGTCCTTTTTAAGGACATCCACCTGCGCAGTCAGTGCGGCGGTGGACAGCAGCGAAGCCTGCATACGCATATTTGACTCTTTATTGTTAGACTCCTGCGAAACTTACTAGATCCTCTATTCGGCTTTTCTTTCCGAACACCGAACAGAGCATCAGGGGCTACTGTCTATGCGGTAAATAATTTGGCATAATTTTGCTTACCTGAAAGCCTGTTAGAAGGCTAGCGCAAGCTTCATTCAGTCCGCTCTTGGCGGACTGAACCCTTTGTACCACCGTACTCATAACAACACGGTGCTCCTCGTCGCTGGCGGCGCCCTCAAGCGCCTCCAGCAGATTATTCGGCGCCTCTCGTTGGACAGAGGTCGCCGGCTCAGACGGCTTACTCCTCTTGGAAGGAGTTCGCCCACCGCAGGCCAGGACTGTTGAGTCCGGCGCGGTGTCCGGCACAAAGCCGGACTTGGAGCCCTGGGGGGTTTCATCCCCTTCACTCCTGGGGTCCTGAGGAGTGCCTTGCGGCTCCTCTAGGACCACCTCCTCCTGCCCTGTTTGGCAGGACACCGCTTCGATGTCGTCCGCCCTGCTGGGGGAGATTGCGGGCAGGACAGAGTCCACGTCCGACGAATCCAGGGAGCCGCTTGACGAATCGTCGAGTGCGTCCCGGGGCGGGCTGCACAAATTATGTTCGACATTAGGGAAAGCTGCGCATTAGACAATATTATGAGTCACTCTGGTATATAAATACTAACGATATCGCCGGATGCTTGGTTCTGTCCGGCCACTCCTTTCCGCCCTCTTCGGCGTCGTGGGAGTAGTCCGGCGGAGGGGTCTTCCTTTTCCTCGACCCCTCGGCCTCCCCCGTTGAGGTGGCCTTCTTCTTCTTCTCTCCCCTCACTGGGGGGGGAGAGCTTCTTTGCTCCTCCTCCTCGTTTTCACAAGAGGAGGGCGTCGCAGACTCGTCAGATGACGAGCTCGACACCACCATGTTCCGGGAACTCTTTCGAGTCCCGGTGGTTTTCTTCTTCTTGACTTTCTTCTCCGGCACCACATAAGGCGCCGGAGCCAGCAGCTTCTCTAAGAGAGCTGGGGCTGGGTCTTCGGGCAGAGGAGCCGGACAGTTGATTGGTCCGGCTATCTTCAGCCACGCCTGTGAAAGGCAAAGGGAGTTTGGATCCCGCATAGAGTAAATCTGTGGAAAATAGCTTAAACGAACCTGTCAAAGGTATAGATGGCTTACCTCGCCAGCATCACGCTGCGAGCTGTATCCGCGATCTTCGGAGGCGGATGTGGGGGACTCGGCGCCTTTGGTCAGCACCTTCCAGACGTCTTCATACGTCGTGTCGAAGAGCCTATTGAGGGTTTGGTGTCGTGCCGGGTCGAATTCCTACAAAGTAAAATCCCGTTGTTGGCACGGGAGGATCCGGCAGACGAGCATAACCTGGATGATGTTGATATGCCGGATAGGCTTGTTCACCAGGGACTGGATGCAAGTTTGCAATCCGGTCACCTCCTCTTCCTTGCCACGACAAGCCCGTCTCTTTCCAGGACGTGAGGCGCGTGGGGGGTCCGGATCGGAACACGGGGGCTGCGACCCATGATGAGTCGTGTGGCTCGGTGATATAAAACCACCCTGCCTGCCACCCCTTTAAGGTCTCCACGAAGGAGCCATCGAACCAGAGGGCGTTGGCAATTTTGCCAGCCATAGCACCTCCGCACTCCGCCTGGGTGCCGGACACCACCTTCGGCTTGACGTTGAAGGTCTTGAGCTAGAGGCCGAAGTGGGGGCGGATGCGGAGAAAAGCCTCGCACACGACGATAAACGCCGAGATATTGAGGACAAAGTTCGGGGCCAGATGGTGGAAATCCAGGCCGTAGTAGAACATGAGCCCCCGGACAAAGGGGTGAAGTGGAAAGCCCAGTCCGCGGAGGAAATGGGGAAGAAAAACTACCCTCTCATGGGGCCTTGGGGTAGGAAGAAGCTGCCCCTCTTCGGGAAGCCGATGCGGGATGTCCTTGGATAGATATCCGGCTTTCCTGAGCTTTTTGACTTGAGCCTCCGTAACGGAGGAGACCATCCACTTGCCTCCCGCTCCGGACATTGCTGGGGAAGGTTGAGGAAGGAAGAGCGGGCTTGGGCTCTGGAGCTTGAGTGCGCAAGAGATGGATGGGCAAAGGAGGAAGAAGGCGTAGGTAAAAAAGGTGGATCCTTATCCCCTTATATAGGTTGATGCGGTTATGCGTCCCACCTACCTAATAAAACTCACTTGCCTCTCAAGCGCCGTGGTAAACGACGCGGTTGGGTTACCCACGTCCGTATTAATGAGAATCCCGTTAAACGGGGCACACGATCTCTGCTTCGACAAGACGTGCCAAGGAAACTGCCTCGTCAAACGCACTGAGGTGGAACAATAAAAATAATCTATACGAAAGGCTTGGTCGCAGTGTGATGACGCACTGTGGAATACGTCAGCGGATTTGATTTGTGTTAATATTATTCTCTATATGGCAATACGTGGAAAACTTGTTTTGCAGAGCCGGACACTATTCTTGGTGTTTATAATCTTCTTGAAGAACTTGGAGGAGGAACCCGCCTTGCAATGCCGAAGACAATTTTGCGCGCCGGACTCGTCGTCATTGAAGCCTGGTTCAGGGGCTACTGAGGGAGTCCTGGATTAGGGGGTGTTTGGATAGCTGGACTATACCTTCAGCCGGACTCCGGGACAATGAAGATACAAGATTGAAGACTTCGTCCCATGTCCGGAAGGTTCTTTCCTTGGCGTGGAAGGCAAGCTAGGCGTGCGGATATTCAAGATCTCCTACCAATGTAACCGACTCTGTGTAACCCTAACCTTATCCGGTGTCTATATAAACCGGAGGGTTGTAGTCCGTAGGACAACCATCATCATACGCAATCATACCATAGGCTAGCTTCTAGGGTTTAGCCTCCTTGATCTCGTGGTAGATCCACTCTTGTACTACCCATATCATCAATATTAATCTAGCAGGAGTAGGGTTTTACCTCCATCGAGAGGGCCCGAACCTGGGTAAAATAAAGTGTCCCCTGTCTCCTGTTACCATCCGACCTTGACGCATAGTTCGGGACCCCCTACCCGAGATTCGCGGGTTTTGACACCGACAGGATGTCTCCCGAATCCTCGCCCCATCGGGGCAGTGGACTCAAGGGTGATTCGCTCTGTAGGTGTGGGGCGAGTCGCCGCGGCAAGGGTTTTGTCGGGGCTGCTAAAGCCGGCCCCGGCAAGGATCTTGCCGGGGGAGCCTGCCTCGTCCCTTGGTTCTTCGTGGTCTTGGCCTTGGTGTTGCTCCGGTTCTCTTGAGCTTCGGTCTTACCTTGGCTCACCTCCCTTGTCGTGCTTGGTGTGGTGGTGCCCATGGCTCAGACTGCCCATGCATAGTTATAGGGGTACGAAAAAGTGTACCCCTCTTTTTGTACACCGACAGGAGCCCCCGGGCCTGGGCCACACATAAGCACAACGCGTTGTTGGGCCAGGCCCAAAAACGGTGCGCGAGCAGGCGCGACAGTTTTTACCGCGGTATGTTTCTTCACGCGCTGTGCTTTCCACGCTTCCCGTGCGTGGCGCGGCGTGGGGAGGCGCGTGTGATGTGGGCGACATGCGTGGGGTTGGTTCCCGCGGGCATGCGTTACATCACAGTTAATGTGAAAGGAGGCGGCCCGTGTTTCCCCCATAAGAAGGAATAACCGTGGGCGCGCTGCTCACTTTCTCCTCTTCCCTCGTACCTTTTCCAATCTCAGAGCCACCGTTTCCTCTCTTCCTTCCTTCCTAAGCTTTTGCCGTCGCCCGCCGTCGCTGCTTCGCCACCCCCCTTCCTTAATCCTCTAAACCTCTCAGCCGCCATGGCGCCCAAATCTGCCAAGGGCAAGGGGGTGGCCAAGGGCTCTGGGACCATGGAGCCGCCGGAGAGCGTGCTATTGGAGAACCGGACGAAGTCCACCTTTTTCTTCCCCTCGACGGTTGATGTTCATGAGCTCCGGGCCTCCTTCAGGCCCCTATGGGGAGTGAAGACGGGGGGAGAGAGTTCGGGGCACCCCGCGACGCACGTCGTTCCTGCCGCTTGCGCCGATCCTGCTCCAAATCGGTATCCCTTTTTCGTCGATTACCTTTCTTGCGGGTTATGCCCCCCTTTTTCCGATTTCTTCTGCGACATTATGCACACCTTCGGTTTTTGCCTCTTGGATTTTACTCTGAATGCGGTGGCGTGCATGGCTTTCTTTGCGCATCTTTGCGAAGGCTTTGTCGGGGTGCAACCCAACACGGCGCTCTTCCGCCATTATTTCTTCCCTCGGATCCAGACGGGAGGTGCCGTCTCTGGTTGCGTCACCTGGATCCCAAGATCCAAGGAGGCGTACCCGGACGATGCCGTGAAGGAGAGGTGGGAGTAATGGCGTGGCCGGTGGTGCTGGATTGAGGATGAAGACCCGCCGGAATTTTGCAAGGTCCGTCGAGTGCCGCCGGTCCGCGGCAGCGATTGGAGTGATGTTGACGCCGCTGACGGGAGGCTTACTGTCGCCATCACCAGGATCCTCCGGCTGACCTGGGCTGGACTCACCCTTGAGATGATCGGGGCAGACTTCATTCGCCGCCGGATCGCCCCGTTGCACAATAAGGGGAGGCCAGCCTGGCTTTTTACGAACCCGGCTGACATTATGCGGCTCCGCCCTGGCCTCGACCACAACTTCACGGTGATGGCGCATGCCCACTTCTGCCAGCGGCTTTTCCAGCTTGATGTGGGTCGCGACGGCGAGGTCGAACGGACCGGCAAGGCCGCGAGGGCTGCCGCAAAGGTCGGCAAGGCCGTCAAGGGGCCGTTCTTCAAGTTGCCAGTGGGGGTGGTCCCATTGTGCAATAACTCACGCTGGTCCGACATCATCGCTATGATGCCGGACTGCAACGCGCACGACCCTGTCCCGAGCTTGAAGGAGCCGACGGACGCAGATGTACAGCAATTCTTCGACACCTTGATCGAGGTATACGTCAATGCTGACGCCGAGCGGTGGCTTGTCATGGACACCACCCAGGCAGAGCTGGACTACATCGCCACCAGGGCGAGGGAGGCACAGCTTGCCATGAAGGCCGGCAGTGCCAGGGGTGTGGAGGACAAGGCCGCAACGGCTGCGGAGGAGGAGTAGCTTACCCTGTGGGCGGCGGCCACCTCAGCAGCGCCGACACTGGAGCTCCGCTTGTCGAGGACGCGGCCGACGAGTCGTCGGAGGGGGAGGACATGGCGGCCGGCTCGACGCCAATCAGGGGAACAGGGCGAGTCCTGCGGCGGTCTGGCTCCAGCGAGCCGGTCCGGCCCGGCAGGGCATCGCGGCCTCAATTGACCCTGGAGGGGTTCGGGCGGCACACGAGGGCCACGATAGTGAAGAGGCTGACGAAGGCCGCTGAGAAGAAGAAGGTAACAGTCCCTACCTCATCTGGTCGCGCACAAACCCTGCCTTCTTCGCCTCCTCCGGCAGATGTCGACTCAGATGATGATGTGGAGCTCCCTTTTGATCTTGGGCCTCTCAGCCCAGAGAGGAAAAGGAAACTGGTGGAAGAGGAGGAGACGGATGACGAGTAAGTACTCCGTTCCTTACTGTCATTTCCATTCCCCTGAATTGGGTCACTTATCTTGATCCGTTTTTGCTTTTGCAGGGACGCAGAGACGTTGGCCCAGAGGGTGAAGAGGGCGAGGACCTCGGCGAGCAGTCAGTCCCCGGCTAGATCTTCAAAGACGCCACTGGTGGTGCTGAGCAGCCCGGACAGCAGACCCCGGCGCAGCCCCCAGCGTAAGTTCGGTACCCTCCTCTTACTCGACACGTGGTAGGCGCTCGATGCTATGATGTTGACCTTGCCAGGGAGCGGCAGCAGGAGGAGCCACAGAGGGTTACTCCCAACACACCACCTCCATCGACTACGCCGCCGCGAGGGGCGTCCCCGGTAAGGGCATCAGGCACGGAGCCCACACCCATGGAGGAAGAAGGGAACTTGGGCGTTGGTGACTCTGCCACGGCGCCAAATGCTGGCGGGAAGGGGACTTCTTCTTCACAGCCTGGCACTGGTGAGTTGCCTGTCCTTCGTCTCTGTTTTCCCTTATTCTTTTCTTGGCTTCATTGCTCCCAGTGCTGCCCAGGCCCTCCTTCAACAGACATGGAGGATGTGGACACTGTTGTTGGAGATATTGCTGAGGAGGCCGCGGCGGAGGCCGACAGGATTGCCGCCGAGGAGGCCGCCAAGGATGCTGACGAGGCCGCCGCTGACGAGGCCGCCAAGGGTGCTGCCGAGGACGCCCCTGCGGGAGCCGCCACGACGACCGGCGAGGCTTCTGCCGAGGGCGCCAGCGGTGGACCTGCCGGGGAAGCCGGCAAGGCCTCCGCCGAAGAAGAGGTGGTGGATGATCAGCCTCCCTCCTCCTCAACCTCGGGCCCCGGCAGATATCTGAAGGTGGGCGACGATCTTTTCGTCCATCTTCTAGGGGCGTCAAGTCGAGCGCCCGCCGAAGGGGAAGTCTTTGACGGCGAAGTGCTTGCCGCCACCGGGCTTGAGGTGGTCGATGAGCCGGGCGTTGGCGGCGATGGTTCTCCAGAAGAGAAGCTTTTCCGTGCCATGGGGGCCAATTTCCGGAATCTCCAAGTGCTCTACCGTGCCCGCCTGGACAAGGTCAAGTCTAGGACGGCAACGGTGGACAACGCGGAGGTGGACTTCAAGGCGCACGTTGCTGAGATGCAGACCTGGTTCCACTAGACCCGCGAGGAGCAGAGGGCCTTTCAGGAGGAATTGGCCAAGCGCGATGTGGAGCTCACCATGAAGATGGCTGACATCGAGAAGGCCCAGGAAAAGGCGGCGAACTTGGCTGCCGCGGCGACAGCCGCCCGGAACCAGCATCAAGCCGCCTTGGATTCCCAGGAAGAGGACCTCTCCGTGCGTGAGGCGAAGCTTGCCGCAATGCTCCGCGGCAAGGATGAGGAGCTCGAGGCCCTTGTCGTGCGACGGACTCGCGAGCTGGAGTAGAGGCACAAAGAGGCACTCGATGCCCAAGCTCTGGCCCATGCCGGCAAGGTGAAGGAGCTGGAAGCAGAGCGGAACGAGCTGAAGGAGCAGGCCCTCAAGCTGTCCAGTGAGAAGAGCACGCTCAACCGCGCCTTGGTAGAGGCGCAAGGAGCGGTCATCAGCAGGACTGGGGAGCTCTCCGAAGCGCAGAACTCCATCAGAGACCTCAAGCTGAAGCTGGAGGATCTCGAGAAGATGTTGTCGGAGAGCAGGGCTCGGGGGGAGACCTTGACCAGGAGCCTGGAGGAGGAGAAGCAGCTGCGGGCAAACGAGTCCGCCTCCCACCAGGAATATGTGGCGGGCGAGAACAGGTGGATCAGCCATTTGGAGGTCGTCGCCGGCAGGGTCACCTAGCAATTGGCCACCATGGGGATGCCAAACGTGAGGTACGCCCCCGAGCGCAGCGGGACTGTCAACGCCAAGCTGACCCAGTTCTTCGAGGGCGTCCTTGGAGCCTTGGCCTATCTTCACTCCAACAGGACGGCCACGCTGACCGAGGAGGCCCGACAACTTTGCCGGAGGGTCGTGACCAAGGTCCTCACCAAGATGGCGTACTGGAATCCCGACCTTGACTTCGCGGCCGCGATGAATAGCTTGTCGTACGGTACTGAACTCACGGTGCTCAAGGAGCGCATCAAGCCCATCACCGACTGCATCGACGAAATCAAGAGGGTGGAAGGCCAGCGTCGGCATTAGGCATGCCATTCTTCTTCGCCGCTGCGGGTTCCCGACCAAGACAAATTTTATCTTTAGTTAGAACCGCAACAATGATGTGATGTAATATAACTTTGAAGTACTCTTAATTTTCATGCATGTTATTTTCCCGTTCAATTCCTCTTTGTATGTGCGCCCCACGTCGATTGGGTAGGCTCGCCGGCGCGGAAGCCCCTAGCGGCGTTTTGGGGACGGATCCCCATGGCCTGCCGGGTGCGCGTGCTGCCGGACGAGCCACCTTTCCGTTCTGAACGCGACCGCTCGAACTGTCGAGCTTGACTCGAGTCAGACTCGAGGGCGTTGTTGATCGCGGAAGGCTACTCTGCTATTCTCGACGCAGCCGCTTGAGCTGTTGAGCGGACTCGAAACAGGGCAAGGGCGTTGCCGATCATGGGAGATCCCCCTGGCGTTCAGGTTTCTCATACAAAGGCGTGACATCTCCGGGGGGAATAACCTCAAATAAGAAGGGTAGTACAAATAAGGGTTCAGTACAACTTAGCTTCTGTTTGCAATCGCTCGAGTGTCAATCTTCTGGCCTCCTTCCTTCTGAAGGAAATATGCCCTGAGGCAATAATAAAGTTAGTATTTATTTCCTTATATCATGATAAATGTTTATTATTCGGGCTAGAATTGTATTAACCGGAAACATAATACATGTGTGAATATATAGACAAACAGAGTGTCACCAGCATGCCTCTACTTGACTAGCTCGTTAATCAAAGATGGTTATGTTTCCTAACCATGGACAAAGAGTTGTTATTTGATTAACGGGATCACATCATTAGGAGAATGATCTGATTGACATGACCCATTCCGTTAGCTTAGCACCCGATCGTTTAGTATGTTGCTATTGCTTTCTTCATGACTTATACATGTTCCTATGACTATGAGATTATGCAACTCCCGTTTGCCGGAGGAACACTTTGTGTGCTACCAAACATCACAATGTAACTGGGTGATTATAAAGGTGCTCTACAGGTGTCTCCAAAGGTACTTGTTGGGTTGGCGTATTTCGAAATTAGGATTTGTCACTCCGATTGTCGGAGAGGTATCTTTGGGCCCTCTCGGTAATGCACATCACATAAGCCCTGCAAGCATTGCAACTAATGAGTTAGTTGTGAGATGATGTATAACGGAACGAGTAAAGAGACTTGCCGGTAACGAGATTGAACTAGGTATTGGATACCAACGATCGAATCTCGGGCAAGTAACATACCGATGACAAAGGGAACAACATATGTTGTTATGCGGTCTGACCGATAAAGATCTTCGTAGAATATGTAGGAGCCAATATGGGCATCCAGGTCCCGCTATTGGTTATTGACCGGAGACGTGTCTCGGTCATGTCTACATTGTTCTCGAATCGTAGGGTCCGCACGCTTAACGTTATGATGACAGTTATTATGAGTTTATGTATTTTGATGTACCGAAGGTTGTTCGGAGTCCCGGATGTGATCATGGACATGACGAGGAGTCTCGAAATGGTCGAGACGTAAAGATCGATATATGGGACGACTATATTCGGACTTCGAAAAGGTTCCACGTGATTCGGGTATTTTTCGTAGTACCGGAGAGTTACGGGAATTCGCCAGGAGAAGTATTGGGCCTTATTGGGCCATATGGGAAAGAGAGAGGGGCTGCCTAGGGCCGGCCGCGCGCCCCCCAAGGCCTAGTCCTAATTGGACTAGGGGGAGGGGCTGCGCCCCCTCCTTCCTTCCCTTCTCCCTTCCCCTTCCTGGTCTCCTACTCCTAATACTTGGAAGGACTCCTAGTTGGACTAGGAAAGGGGGAATCCTACTCCCGGTGGGAGTAGGACTCCCCTAGGGCGCGCCATAGAGAGGGCCGGCCCTCCCCTCCTCCACTCCTTTATATACGGGGGCAGGGGGCACCCCATAGACACACAAGTTGGTCCTCGTGATCGTTCCTTAGCCGTGTGCGGTGCCCCCCTCCACAATATTTCCCCTCGGTCATATTGTAGCGGTGCTTAGGCGAAGCCCTGCAATGGTTGAACATCAAGATCGTCACCACGCCGTCGTGCTGACGGAACTCCCCCCGAAGCTTTGCTGGATCGGAGCCCGCGGTGCGTCATTGAGATGAACGTGTGCCAAGAACTCGGAGGTGCCGGAGTAACGGTGCTTGGATCGGTTGGACCGGGAAGACGTACGACTACTTCCTCTATGTTGCGTCAACGCTTCCGCTTCGGTGTACGAGGGTACATAGACAATACTCTCCCCTCTCGTTGCTATGCATCACCATGATCTTGCCTGTGCGTAGGAATTTTTTTGAAATTACTACGTTCCCCAACAGTGGCATCCGAGCCTAGGTTTTATGGTTTGATGGTATATGCACGAGTAGAACACAAGTGAGTTGTGGGTGATATAAGTCATACTGCTTACCAGCATGTCATACTTTGGTTCGGCGGTATTGGTGGATGAAGCGGCCCGGACCGACATTACGCGTACGCTTACGCGAGACTGGTTCTACCGACGTGGTTTGCACACAGGTGGCTGGCGGGTGTTAGTTTCTCCAACTTTATTTGAACCGAGTGTGGCTACGCCCGGTCCTTGCGAAGGTTAAAACAGCACCAACTTGACAAACTATCGTTGTGGTTTTGATGGGTAGGTAAGAACGATTCTTGCTAAGCCCAGTAGCAGCCACGTAAAACTTGCAACAACAAAGTAGAGGACGTCTAACTTGTTTTTGCAGGGCATGTTGTGATGTGATATGGTCAAGACATGATGAGATATAAGTTGTTGTATAAGATGATAATGTTTTGTTGAAATTATCGGCAACTAGCAGAAGCCTTATGGTTGTCTCTTTATTGCATAAAGATGCAAGCGCCAAATAATTGCTTTACTTTATCGCTATGCGGTAGCAATAGTTGCAAGAGCAATAGTTGGCGAGACGTCCACGTGACGACACATTGATATAGATCAAGATGATGGAGATCATGGTGTCATGCCGGTGACGATAGAGATCATGAAGGTACTTTGGAGATGGAGATCAAAGGCACAAGATGATCATGGCCATATCATGTCACATATTTTGATTGCATGTGATGTTTATCTTTTATACATCTTATTTTGCTTGGTTAGATGGTAGCTTTATAAGATGATCTCTCACTAAATTATCATAGTAAAAGTGTTCTCCCTGAGTATGCACCATTGCGAAAGTTCTTCGTGCTGAGACACCACGTGATGATCGGGTGTGATAGGCTCTACGTTCAAATACAACGGGTGCAAAACAGTTGCACACGCGGAATACTCAGGTTTAACTTGACGAGCCTAGCATATAACAGATATGGCCTCGGAACACGGAGACCGAAAGGTCGAGCGTGAATCATATAGTAGATATGATCAACATAATGATGTTCACCATTGAAACTACTCCATCTCACATGATGATCGGACATGGTTTAGTTGATATGGATCACGTGATCACTTAGAGGATTAGAGGGATGTCTATCTAAGTGGGAGTTCTTAAGTAATATGATTAATTGAACTTAAATTTATCATGAACTTAGTCCTGGTAGTATTTTGCAAATTATGTTGTAGATCAATAGCTCGCGTTGTTGCTTCCCTGTGTTTATTTTGATATGTTCCTAGAGAAAATTATGTTGAAAGATGTTAGTAGCAATGATGCGGATTGGATCCGTGATCTGAGGTTTATCCTCATTGCTGCACAGAAGAATTATGTCCTTGATGCACCGCTAGGTGACAGACCTATTGCAGGAGCATATGCAGACATTATGAACGTTTGTCTAGCTCAATGTGATGACTACTTTATAGTTTAGTGCACCATGCTTAACAGCTTAGAATCGGGACTTCAAAGACGTTTTGAACGTCATGGACCATATGAGATGTTCGAGGAGTTGAAGTTAATATTTCAAGCAAATACCCGAGTTGAGAGATATGAAGTCTCCAACAAGTTCTATAGCTAAAAGATGGAGGAGAATCGCTAACTAGTGAGCATGTGCTCAGATTGTCCGGGTACTACAATCGCTTGAATCAAGTGGGAGTTAATCTTCCAGATAAGATAGTGATTGACAGAATTCTCTAGTCACCATCACCAAGTTAGTAGAACTTCGTGATGAACTATAGTATGCAAGAGATGGCGAAAACGACTCCCAAGCTTTTCATGATGATGAAATAGATGAAGGTAGAAATCAAGAAAGAGCATCAAGTGTTGATGGTTGACAAGATCACTAGTTTCAAGAAAAGGGCAAAGGGAAGAAGGGGAACTTCAAAAAAAATGGCAAGCAAGTTGCTGCTCAAGTGAAGAAGCCCAAGTCTGGTCCTAAGCCTGAGACTAAGTGCTTCTACTGCAAAGGGACTGGTCACTGGAAGCGGAACTGCCCCAAGTATTTGGCGGATAAGAAGGATGGCAAAGTGAACAAAGGTATATTGGATATACATGTTATTGATGTGTACTTTACTAGTGTTTATAGCAACCCCTCGGCATTTGATACTGGTTCAGTTGCTAAGAGTAGTAACTCGAAACGGGAATTGCAGAATGAACAAAGACTAGTTAAGGGTGAAGGGACGATGTGTGTTGGAAGTGGTTCCAAGATTGATATGATCATCATCGCACACTCCCTATATTTTCGGGATTAGTGTTGAACCTAAATAAGTGTTATTTGGTGTCTGCGTTGAGCATAAAAATGATTTGATCATGTTTATTGCAATACGGTTATTCATTTAAGTTAGAGAACAATTGTTGTTCTGTTTACATGAATAAAACCTTCGATGGTCATACCCCAATGAAACAAGTTCGTTGGATCTCGATCGTAGTGATAAACATATTCATAATATTGAAACCAAAAGATGCAAAGTTAATAATGATAGTGCAACTTATTTGTGGCACTACCGTTTAGGTCATATTGGTGTAAAGAGCATAAAGAAACTCCATGTTGATGGGCTTTTGGAATCACTTGATTATGAATCACTTGGTGCTTGCGAACCATGCCTTATGGGCAAGATGACTAAAGACTCCGTTCTCTGGAACAATGGAGCGAGCAACTGACTTATTGGAAATAATACATACTGATGTATGCGATCAGATGAGTGTTAAGGCTCACGGCGGGTATCATTATTTTCTGACCTTCACAGATGATTTGAGCAGATATGGGTATATCTACTTGATGAAACATAAGTATGAAACGTTTGAAAAGTTCAAAGAATTTCAGAGTGAAGTGGAAAATCATCGTGACAAGAAAATAAGGTTTCTACGATCTGATCGCGGAGACAAATATTTGATTTACGTGTTTGGTCTTCAATTAAAACAATGTGGAATAGTTTCACAAACTCATGCCACCTGGAACACCACAGCATAATGGTGTGTCCGAACGTCATAACCGTACTTTATTGGATATAGTACAATCTATGATGTTTCTTACCGATTTGCCACTATCGTTTTCGGGGTTATGCATTAGAGACAACTGCATTCACGTTAAAAGGGCACCATCTAAGTCCGTTGAGACGACATAATTTGAACAGTGGTTTGGAAAGAAACCAAAGTTGTCGTTTCTTAAAGTTTGGGGTTGTGATGCTTATATGAAAAAGTTTCATCCTGATAAGCTTAAACCCAAATCGGAGAAATATGTCTTCATAGGATACCCAAAGGAGACTGTTGGGTACACCTTCTATCACAGATCCTAAGGCAAGACATTCGTTGCTTATAATGGATCCTTTCTAGAGAAGGAGTTTCTCTCGAAAGAAGTGAGTGGGAGGAAAGTAGAACTTGATGAGGTAACTGTACCTGCTCCCTTATTGGAAAGTAGTTCATCATAGAAATCTGTTCCTGTGACTACAACACCAATTAGTGAGGAAGCTAATGATGATGATCATGTAACTTCAGATCAAGTTACTACCAAACCTCGTAGGTAAACCAGAGTGAGATCCGCACCAGAGTGGTACGGTAATCCTGTTCTGGAGGTCATGTTACTTGACCATGACGAACCTACGAACTATGAGGAAGCGATGATGAGCCCAGATTCCGCAAAATGGTTTAAAGCCATAAAATCTGAGATGGGATCCATGTATGAGAACAAAGTATGGACTTTGATTGGCTTGCCCAATGATTGGCAAGCTATTGAGAATAAATGGATCTACAAGAGGAAGACGGACGCTGATAGTAGTGTTACTATCTACAAAGCTAGAATTGTCGCAAAAGGTTTTCAACAAGTTCAAGGTGTTGACTACGATGAGAGTTTCTCACTCGTATCTATGCTTAAGTCTGTTCGAATCATGTTAGCAATTGCCGCATTTTATGAAATCTGGCAAATGGATAAACAAAACTACATTCCTTAATGGATTTATT
This sequence comes from Aegilops umbellulata, assembly GCA_032464435.1. Taxonomy (NCBI): domain Eukaryota; kingdom Viridiplantae; phylum Streptophyta; class Magnoliopsida; order Poales; family Poaceae; genus Aegilops; species Aegilops umbellulata. The sequence continues at coordinate 55,676,447 of CP136055.1, forward strand.
AAAGAAGAGTTGTATGTGATGCAACAAGAAGGTTTTGTCAATCCTAAAGGTGCTAACAAAATATGCAAGCTCCAGCGATCCATCTATGGATTGGTGCAAGCATCTCGGAGTTGGAATATACGCTTTGATAAGTTGACCAAAGCATATAGTTTTATACAGACTTGCGGTGAAGCCTGTATTTACAAGAAAGTGAGTGGGAGCACTACAACATTTCTGATAAGTATATGTGAATGACATATTGTTGATCGGAAATAATGTAGAATTATTCTGCAAAGCATAAAGGAGTGTTTGAAAGGAGTTTTTCAAAGAAATACCTCGGTGAAGCTGCTTACATATTGAGCATCAAGATCTATAGAGATAGATCAAGACGCTTGATAAGTTTTTTCAATAAGTACATACCTTGACAAGATTTTGAAGTAGTTCAAAATGGAACAGTCAAAGAAAGAGTTCTTGACTGTGTTACAAGGTGTGAAGTTGAGTAAGACTCAAAGCCCGACCACGACAGAAGATAGAAAGAGAATGAAAGTCATTCCCTATGCCTCAGCCATAGGTTCTATAAAGTATGCCATGCTATGTACCAGATCTATTGTATACCCTACACTGTGTTAAGCGAGGGAGTACAATAGTGATCTAGGAGTAGATCAATGGACAACGGTCAAAATTATCCTTACTGGAATAAGGATATGTTTCTCGATTACGGAGGTGACAAAAGGTTCGTCGTAAAGGGTTACGTTGATGCAAGTTTTGACACTGATCCAGATGACTCTAAGTCTCAATCGGGATATATATTGAAAGTGGGAGCAATTAGCTAGAGTAGCTCCATGCAGAGCATTGTTGACATAGAAATTTGCAAAATACATGTGGATCTGAATGTGGCACACCTGTTGACTAAGATTCTCTCAGAAGCAAAACATGATCACACCTTAGTACTCTTTGGGTGTTAATTACATAGCGATGTGAACTAGATTACTGAATCTAGTAAACCCTTTGGGTGTTGATCACATATGGATGTGAACTATGGGTGTTAATCACATGGCGATGTGAACTATTGCTGTTAAATCACATGGCGATGTGAACTAGATTATTGACTCTAGTGCAAGTGGGAGACTGAAGGAAATATGCCCTAGAGGCAATAATAAAGTTATTATTTATTTCCTTATATCTTGATAAATGTTTATTATTCATGCTAGAATTGTATTAACCGGAAACATAATACATGTGTGAATATATAGACAAACAGAGTGTCACTAGTATACCTCTACTTGACTAGCTCGTTAATCAAAGATGGTTATATTTCCTAACCATGGACAAAGAGTTGTTATTTGATTAACGGGATCACATCATTAGGAGAATGATCTGATTGACATGACCCATTCCGTTAGCTTAGCACCCGATCGTTTAGTATGTTGCTATTGCTTTCTTCATGACTTATACATGTTCCTATGACTATGAGATTATGCAACTCCCGTTTGCCGGAGGAACACTTTGTGTGCTACCAAACGTAACAACGTAACTGGGTGATTATAAAGGTGCTCTAAAGGTGTCTCCAAAGGTACTTGTTGGGTTGGCGTATTTCGATATTAGGATTTGTCACTCCGATTGCCGGAGAGGTATCTCTGGGCCCTCTCGGGAATGCACATCACATAAGCCTTGTAAGCATTGCAACTAATGAGTTAGTTGTGAGATGATGTATTACGGAACGAGTAAAGAGACTTGCTGGTAACGAGATTGAACTATGTATTGGATACCGACGATCAAATCTCGGGCAAGTAACATACCGATGACAAAGGGAACAACGTATGTTGTTATGCGGTCTGACCGATAAAGATCTTCGTAGAATATGTAGGAGCCAATATGGGCATCCAGGTCCCGCTATTGGTTATTGACCGGAGATGTGTCTCGGTCATGTCTACATTGTTCTCGAACCGTATGGTCCGCACGCATAACGTTACGATGACAGTTATTATGAGTTTATGTATTTTGATGTACCGAAGGTTGTTCGGAGTCCTGGATGTGATGATGGACATGACGAGGAGTCTCGAAATGGTCGAGACTTAAAGATCGATATATTGGACGACTATATTCGGACTTCGGAAAGGTTCCGAGTGATTCGGGTATTTTTCGGAGTACCGGAGAGTTACGGGAATTCGCCGGGAGAAGTATTGGGCCTTATTGGGCCATATGGGAAAGAGAGAGGGGCTGCCTAGGGCAGGCCGCGCGCCCCCCCAAGGCCTAGTCCGAATTGGACTAGGGGGAGGGGCCGCGCCCCCTCCTTCCTTCCCTTCTCCCTTCCCCTTCCTTGTCTCCTACTCCTAATACTTGGAAGGACTCCTAGTTGGACTAGGAAAGGGGGAATCCTACTCCCGGTGGGAGTAGGACTCCCCTAGGGCACGCCATAGAGAGGGCCGGCCCTCCCCTCCTCCACTCCTTTATATACGGGGGCAGGGGGCACCCCATAGACACACAAGTTGATCCTCGTGATTGTTCCCTAGCCGTGTGCGGTGCCCCTTCCACGATATTACACCTCGGTCATATTGGAGCGGTGCTTAGGCGAAGCCCTGCAACGGTTGAACATCAAGATCGTCACCACGCCGTCGTGCTGACGGAACTCCCCCCGAAGCTTTGGTGGATCGGAGCCCGGGGTGCGTCATCGAGCTGAACATGTGCCAAGAACTCGGAGGTGCTGGAGTAACGGTGCTTGGATCGGTTGGACCGGCAAGACGTACGACTACTTCCTCTACGTTGCGTCAATGCTTCCGCTTTGGTCTACGAGTGTACGTAGACAATACTCTCCCCTCTCGTTGCTATGCATCACCATGATCTTGCGTGTGCGTAGGAATTTTTTTGAAATTACTACGTTCCCCAACACCTTCTTCAAGGGTCACGAAGATGAAGGAGTGCCGGGCTAACTGCTAAAGCCGATTCTCATGACCGCGGCCCCTACCTGGCGCGCCAAAGATGTTGGTGGGAATGACACCTATGGGATCACAAGAATCCCTACTACGGTTAGCGGGGCGCAGGGTCATGAGAAGAGCGGATCAAACAGATAGCACACGGTTCGTTTATCCAGGTTCGGGCCGCGAGGATGCATAAAACCCTACTCCTGCTTTGGTGGATTGTATATCTGTGTTCTTGAGCTAGCTATGGGGCATGAGGAGCTCCAAAAAGCCGAATCCTTCTCCTGGTCGCCTCGGGCCTCCTTTTATAGGAAAAGGGGTTGCCACAGCGGCACACAGGAGGTGGAAAGGGTACAGTGATGCGAGGTTATCCCTCGCATTACATGACAAGGCGCATTTAATGCGTCTCGCTTAGGTGTTCTTGATTTATCGGGGACGGGGTAGAGACTTGTCTCGTCCGTCGCCGCTCCCTCTTGTGTCGACACGCGCCCTGGCCAGTGGTGCCTGCGATGCCATGTAGGTAGGCAGGCAGCTGAGGTGGCGCAGTGGTGGGTCTCCACGAAGATCTGCATGCCGCCACGCAGGTGCCTGCCCAGCTGGTTGGGTCGGCAGCTGCATGCGAATGGCGGTGGAGGTTTAGTTTGCGTGGGCCCAATGGTGGCCTGTATACGCCCTCGGTAAGAGCCTTGCCGGGGCCCCGGAAAGGGTCTTGCCGAGGCGCCTGCTGTAATCCCCGGCAAGACGCTTGCCGGGGGCCTTGTGGTCTTCCTCGGCTGGGATCCCGCCAAGGGTCATCATCTTCTATAGTGCATGTCTGATCTTGAATGTCTTCACAAAGATCTGCATGCCACCACAGGGATGTCTCCCGAATCCTCGCCCCATGGGGGCAGTGGACTCAAGGGTGATTCGCTCCGTAGGTGTGGGGCGAGTCGCCGTGGCAAGGGTCTTGTCGGGGCTGCTAAAGCCGGCCCTGGCAAGGATCTTGCCGGGGGAGCCTACCTCGTCCCTTTGTTCTTCATGGTCTTGGCCTTGGTGTTGCTCCGGTTCTCTTGAGCTTCAGTCTTACCTTGGCTCACCTCCCTTGCCGTGCTTGGTGTGGTGGTGCCTGTGGCTCAGACTGCCCGTGCACAGTTATAGGGGTACGAAAAAGTGTACCCCTCTTTTTGTACACCGACAGGCAACAATTCCACACTTGACTAAGATGGTGAACAGTTTCAAAGTAGCGGGGAGTCAATTGCCATGACTCCATAATGGGGCACCTTAGGGAAGGTGACTCGTAGCATTATTCCCTTCAGTGGAAAAAAGAATTACTTTTGATACATAGATCATTGGAACTCTTCACACAAGCCTGAGGCAATTCATAATTGGTCGTTTGACGGAGTTCAAAGAAATGGCATACTCAGTTTGGAAAGGAAACTACGATTATAGAACAACTCGGCATACGGGAGGCACATTCCAATTGATACCGAGGATATAACCTAGTGCCTGAGTGTGCTTTCAAGAACTTGAGCATCTCCATACTCTTAAGGTATTACCAACATCCGTGCCGAGGATCCTGGCAACACATCATACTACCATGATGAATAGTGATGGATGATTGCAGATGCAAAGGAAGACAACACTTTCTCAGATTTCACCTTAGCGATGCCAAGGAAACGAAATCTGGATGTTCGACCGAGAGACATTTAGCATGTCGCTTCTAATGTTCTCCTTGATATACCAGCTTAAACCAATACCATTCTGTCGGATTTCGGGTTCCGCCAAAACCCTTGAGGTTCGAACACTGGGGTGCGCACGAAGATTTCCCCTACCTAATCACGCCCTCAACCTCGCCGCAATCTCAAAGCCTAGCTCGACTAACTAGCAACACAAGAGACACGAGATTTATACTGGTTCGGGCCACCGTTGTGGTGTAATACCCTACTCCAGTGTGGTGTGGTGGATTGCCTCTCGGGGGCTGAGGATGAACAGTACAAGGGGAAGAACAACCTCCTGAGGTGAGGTGTTCTTGTGCTTTGTGAGTGTGAGGATGATCTGAATCAGTTCGTTCAAGATCAGTTGCCTCCTATTGTGGTGGATAGTCCTATTTATAGAGGCCCTGGTCCTCTCCCCAAATATTGAGCGGGAAGGGAGCCAACAACGGCCAATTTGAAGGGGGATAGCTAGTACAAGCTATCCTGAATAAAGGTGGTCTTCGCCTGCCAAATGCTTTGGTGGTGACGCCGTCTTGGGCTCCACGGTGACCTCCATCCTGCTTGTCTTGGTCTCGTTGCACCGATATGGAAACCTTTGCCTGATGCCTTGGTACTCCTCGCCTGCGCTTGCCTCCCTTGCACCAAAGAGGAAACAAGGACACTGTGTACGCTGGCGCCCGCCTGGTCTTGGTCGTCATGGCTGACGTCGTAGGAACGTCGCGAGGTTTGCCTTGCCTTGATCTCTCCGCCCCTCGTGAGCCAGCCTGGTGAGGCCGCTCCCGAGGAGGTCTTGTGTCGTCCGCCTCGCGAGGCTTGGTGTCAGGACCCCGATCCTAAGTCACACCGATCTAGCATGTAACACATCATATCACTTTGTGACCTCACGCACGGTATTCCCACGGGTGCCACCTTACCTGGCCCAGGACCGTTTGCGCCTTTTGGCTCACGTATATGATAGTGTCGCTAGTATCCATATGACAAAGAACCCGGGCCGACATGACTAGTCGTAAACCCAAAGTGGCACTAACTTACAGGGACAGGCATACATGACCCAGCAACGAACGTGTCAGTCATCAGCGAGTGAATCCGGGCTGTAGCAGGCTAACAGGACTCCGGTAGACACCACGTGACATCTCCCCGAAGGGACAGACACATGAACGAAGAAGGACACATGCCGACCAGCCTAAGTGTGCCGGAGCAGTAACAAGCTACCATGGCTCAGTGGAAGCACCATGACACATTTCCCGGTAAGAGAGGCTACCAAGGATAAACAACTAGGTTGTCGGATCCCACACATACCAAGCATTTCAAATCATACACACAATATGCTCGATATGTGCAAATACAACATGGCATCACAACAAAACTCTACAACTCAAGTATTTAATCATTAGGCTCCAAAGAGCCAGATATTACAAACATGGGTCTGATGACCCAGCATTGAAGTCATACAAGCAACAAGCACATGCGGAAGCTTAACTTGTTTGAGTACAGACAACTACAAATGAAAAGGCTAGGAAGCCTGACTATCTACAAGACCCTGCCGAGGGCACAAGATCATAGCTGAGGTAACAAGCTAAATGTCAAAGTCCACGCGAAACTACTAGTGAGACCGAAGTCTCTCTCCAAAACATAAATTAAGCAAACGTGAGTACAAATGTACCCAGCAAGACTTACATCAGAACTATCTACATATGCATCAGTATTAGCAAAGGGGGTGGTGGAGTTCAACAGTAGCAAGCCAGCTTTGACTCAGTGGCTATCCTGAACTACGACTGCAAGTAACTCTTTTGGGGTGGCGCACACGAGTCCACATATTCACCATATCAATACGCCACTATGGATCCGCTCCAGTCTCCCTACGAGAACGCCATCCATAGCACTCACGCTTATCTTCAACATTTTAGAGTATCCACTTTCACTTGTCTATGAACTATATAGGCAACCCAGAGGTCCTTTACCGTGGACGCGGCTATTTGAATAGATCATTTATAACCCTGCAAGGGTGTACTTCTTCACACACGCTCTCGCCACTTACCACCATGTACACGTCATGTATCTCGGCAATCTTCAAGCGGAAGCCTGGCGAGGGTGTCGGCCATGACCTGACTAACCACACAAGTCCCTAGTCCAGGTTTATCACCTATTCAGGTTCCATTCGTAGGGAGTCCGGCCGAGGTTTCCACATACGGCCCCGAACGATGTGTGCAGGGTTCCCGAGACACCAAATGGGAGCCCGGTACACCATGCCACGTGCCTACCGCATCACAGCCCACCCCTCGGGTCCGCGCTGCGCACGGCCTCCAGCATACTACAAACAACAGAAACTACTTGCAACTCCTGGACAGAGGACAGGGGCGGTTAATAAGTCGAGAAAGTCAATTAAGGATCCCAATGTGTGGTAGTAGCTATTCATGGATCACAAACACAGAACCCAATTCTTGAGGACGGTTTCAATGAGACAACCCTCCATGTACTCCTACATAGCCTCTCACCGCTACCTTTATCAAATCGTGTTCACACACTTAGCTCTCAACAATAAGACATCTTCACCACATTCCAATTCATCCCTGATGAATCAGACCTGACTCAACTCTAAGCAGTAGCAGGCATGACAACAAGCATGAATGAGTAGGCACATCAGGGCTCAAACAACTCCTACTCATGCTAGTGGGTTTAATCTATTTACTGTGGCAATGACAGGTCATGCAAAGGAAAGGGGTTCAACTACCACAACACGTAACAGTTGAATCGTTGTTGTCCTAATGCAATAAAAGAGAGCAGGATCGAGAGAGTGGGATTGTATTGGAATGAACAAGGGGGTTTTGCTTGCCTGGCACTTCTGAAGATGATATAGCTCTTCATCGGTGTCATCGAATTCATCGTCGGAACACATCTACTGAGAGCAGACAAATACCGGCAAACATGGAAGAACACAATCAATGCAATGCAATAATATGATGCATGAATGTGACATGGCAAGATGCTATGGATTGTGTTAATGCAACTAGCAACAAGTTAAGTGAAGCTCATTTGAATCCATGATTCAAATGCAATTCCAAACATAAGCATTTAAAATGACCTTTATGTGTTTTCACTTATACAGCAGGTATAGGTTGTTTTTTTCATGCACGAAAATGGTACAGATGGATAGATTGGATTTTTCTAATAATTTTTCATATATAAATCTTTTTATTCTGAGCTATAGATTATTTTCTGAAGTTTATAACATTTTCTGGAATTTCCTAGTTATTTAAAATAAACTAAATCCAGAAAATTCTTTATTGCATCAGTATTATGTCACAGTGATGTCATCGGCTCAACTGGGCGGCCTGGGTCAAACCTAACGCGTGGGTGAAAGCACAAGTGCTCCCTGGGTGGTTTTGGTAATTAATGTCAACATATCTCTTGTTGGACTAACACTTTTACCTAGTATGTTTCAGATAAGTTCAACAATGGAGTGGCATGGACTAGAGGATGTGGAACCCCTTCAAGATGCTAAGGACAAAGGATTGGCTCAAGCTTCAAGATCAAGACTCTACATTTTCTATTTTAGTGATCCAAGATCACATTGAGTCTATAGGAAAAACCAATACTATCAAGAGGGGATGAGGTGTTGCTTAATGGCTTGCTTGCTCAAAGTGCTTAGTGATATGCTCCAAAACCCTCAACTACCTTCCCACATCCACATATGACCTAAACCAAAAGTCAAACTCGGCCACACCGATTCTTTCTATCCGGCGCCACCGAGTTTCAGATGTCATAGCCACTGCCACAAACCCTAGCAAATCGGTTTCACCGATAGGGATCTTGGTCTCACCGAGATGGGATTGTAATCTCTCTGTGTATGTCCATTACCAAAATCGGTCTCACCGAGTTTGAGCAATCGGTACTATGGAGATTACAATGCAAACTCTCTGGTTAGCGTATTACCAAAATCGGTCCCATCGAGTTTGTGTAATCGGTCTCACCGAGTTTGCCTGACCAACTCTCTCGTTAGCTTATTACCAAAATCGGTCCCATCGAGTTTGTGTAATCGGTCACACCGAGATTACGTTATGCCCTAACCCTAACCATATCGGTCCTACCGAGTTGCATCTCAGTCCCACCGAAAATCCTAACGGTCACTAGGTTTGCTGAATCGGTCCGACCGAGTTTAACTATTCGGTCCCACCGAGTTTGGCAAATTGTGTGTAATGGTTAGATTTTGTGTGGAGGCTATATATACCCCTCCACCCACTCTTCATTCATGGAGAGAGCCATCAGAACATATCTACACTTCCAATACACATTTTCTGAGAGAGAACCACCTACACTTGTGTTGAGCTCAAGATATTCCATTCCAACCATATGAATCTTGATCTCTAGCCTTCCCCAAGTTGCTTTCCACTCAAATCTTCTTTCCACCAAATCCAAATCCTGTGAGAGAGAGAGAGTTGAGTGTTGGGCAGACTATCATTTGAAGCACAAGAGCAAGGAGTTCATCATCAACACACCATTCGTTACTTCTTGGAGAGTGGTGTCTCCTAGATTGGCTAGGTGTCACTTGGGAGCCTCCGACAAGATTGTGGAGTTGAACCAAGGAGTTTGTAAGGGCAAGGAGATCGCCTACTTCGTGAAGATCTACCGCTAGTGAGGCAAGTCCTTTGTGGGCGACGGCCGTGATGGAATAGACAAGGTTGTTTCTTCGTGGACCCTTCGTGGGTGGAGCCCTCCGTGGACTCGCGCGACCGTTACCCTCCGTGGGTTGAAGTCTCCATCAACGTGGATGTATGATAGCACCACCTATCGGAACCACGACAAAAACATCCGTGTCTCCAATTGCATTTGAATACTCCAAACCCTTCCCTTTACATTCTCGCAAGTTGCATGCTTTACTTTCCGCTGCTCATATACTCACTGCATGCTTGCTTGATATGTATTGTGTTTGTTAAAGTTGTGCTTAAACTCCACTTAAACTTAAGAATATTAAAAACTGCAACTTTTGGCACTTAGTGTCTAATCACCCCCCTCTAGACACCTCTTCTCGATCCTTTCAGTGGGGTCCACACGTAGGTGAAACAATGGCTAAATAAGTTTAGAAATTAAACTAAACTAGTTTAACAGGGGGCTGGCCCCACCTGTCATTGACCAAGGGGAGGTCAAACCCCTGGCCAACAGGGCCTAATACGCCGGCGGCTCATCGCCGGAGGCAACAGGCATGGCGGCGGGCTCGGGTTTTGCCCTTCGGCGACCAAATGGACGGCGGAGGGGCTCTACGGGGTGCTGGGACTCGCGCGCATCCAACACGGCAGGTGGCAATAGCTGGGTGCACTACAGCGACGGCGGCGATGGCAAGTGCGGTGGCCGGAGCTACGGGCATGAGGCAGGCATCGCCGTGGTGCACGTGGAGGCCAACTCCTATGGCTTCCTCGAGACCTGGCGAGCACGCGGGTGCTACGGAAACGAGCAGAAGAACTCGGGACTGCGAGGCTCACCGGCCATGGTGATGGCCGGAGCTCAGCACGGTGGGGCGGCGACTAGAGGACAGGAACGGAGGGGGCGGGCAAAAGGGGAGGAATAGGATCTCACAGGGAGGCGGCGCAGTAGGTCAGTGGGCTCGGGGGCGTCCTTGACGTCACGAATCGACAGCGAAGAGCTTGGGTACCCGAGGTTGAAGACGACCGCGATGACGATGAAGCAGGGCCTCCCGTGGTCCCATAGCTAAATGGTGATGAGGAGGAAGTTTCGGCGATGCTTCTGGACTCGGTGGAAGGGCGAGGGGTGGTCGGTGGCCACGGGAACGGTGATCAGCATCGATGAGCTCCGTTCGGGAAGAGAGCAGAGGAGGGGGAAAGAGAGAGATGCGTGGAGGGGAGAGGTCGAGGGGAAAGCAGGAGGTGGCCCAGCTCGTGCCGGCGTGCGGCGACCACGCGCTCGGCGTCCTACTAGCGCGTGGAGGAGGACGACAGGAGGTGGTGGCCAGGTGGGCTGGGCCGCCAGCTAGGCTGCACAGGACCTGGGCCAGCCAAGTAAGGCCAGGTAACTCTCTCTCTCTCTCTCTCTCTCTCTCTCTCTCTCTCTCTTTCATTTCTGTTTTTCTACTTTCTGTAATTGTTTTGGCTTTAATAAAAATGCCAGAGCATCTTCAAAAATCCTGAAAATATTTGTGGGCTCTGTTTGGATTATTTCCAACAGCCCTCATTTACTTTCAAGATCATTTGGACATTTAAAATTATTTATAACATTTAAATTTCCAAGAACAAATAATGTACGATTTAATTCAATAACCCAGATTGTCCTAGAAAATTGTGCACCATTTTTTGCAGAGGTTCTGGACCAAAGCAAAGATGATGAACATTTTTGAAGGGCATTTCAGGTTCATTGAAAAAGTATTTTAGTAACCCTAGTTGGATTAAGTGGTGCTGGGGGTTTCTGCCATCCCCATTTCAACTTTAATTGAAACTTAAACATCATGCAACACAGGATGCTAGCACTAAGCATTACCAGAACTAGGGATGTGACACTTGGCCCCTCGCGAGGGTCTTGAGCGTTTGTTGGTGAAGACGGGTCGTACTGGGCCGCGAGTGGAGCCATGCCGCGGGCCGCAGGCAGGCAAGTCTGGGGACCCCCGTTCCCAGAACGCCGACAGTAGCCCCCGGGCCCAAGGCATGCTCGGACTTGGCTTCGAGGCGAAGCCAAAGGGCAAGTGCGGAGCGCCGCGGGCCCCAACAGCCTGCGGCCTTGGTCGGCGTGTGGCGATTGATTGGACGCGGGTGTCTTAGCTTCCCCACGCTGCCTCGGCAACTGCCCGACTTGACGAGTCCCTGCTGCATGCAAGGAAAAACCATCATTACCCGTGATCATGGGGGGCGCTGGTTGGCCTTCTCTTGCTATAAATGAGGAGGGGGGGAGGCAGACCCCCGTCGCCCATCTCTTCCCATTCCGCTCGCTTCTCCTCCCTTGCTCCATTGCCAGTAGTGACTCCATGGCGCCGATCCGAAGATTCTCGGCCACGGAGAAGGAAAAAACTCCCAGCGATGAGCCCGGGCCTCTTCCACCGAAGAAGAGGCCGGTCCACCGTCGTGACGTAGTCGTGAGGCAGGAGGTGACAAGGCTTTTGTACGAGCGGCCACCTCCCGGGTATCTGCTGCCATTATATGCCCAAGCCGAGGGCTCAGGAGGAAGAGGCGGCTAGCGGTGTTGCCCATGCCGCGACCGTGGTCGCTGCACAATGGTGGCGCATGCCGTCGCCCCAGGAGCCCACGTCATGGACTCCTCGCGTGAACTCGTGCTATGGGCGGAGATGCCTCCGTGCTCCTGGATCCGCTTTCCCCAGTTCTTCTCTGCCGAGATGCCGCCGATGGGGCCCCTCGAGGTATGGGTGCAGCACGCCGACTGTGATGCCCCGACGACCGGAGCGGAAGTGGAAGCCGTCTCCCCGGGCAAGATCTTCATGACCCGCGGCTGGGGCGATATAGCCCGGATTTGCCACGCAGAAGGCGCCCTTGCGATCCACTTCAGGTACGACGACACCTCCACCATGTTCTTCAAGGTCTTCGACGCGGAAGGCCGTCGCTTGGAGTGCTGCCCCGGAGAGGGCCGCCTGAACGGTGCCGCGGCAGGAGCTGGGCCTGCCCCACCTCGCCAGTGACTCATCCAGCAGCAGTGGCGCCGCTTGGGAGTCCAGCGATTCTCCCGAGCCCTATGAGACTCTGGAGACGAGCGATGACAGCTACGTGCCCCTGAGATCTCACCTGGCTCGGAGCAAGGCCGCATCATACGGCCGCCGCCGTCGCTAATCTTGATGGGGTTGGCGCCGGCCTCCCGTGGCCCACTTTTGTTGATGGCGTTGGCTGCACTGGCGTGTGTAGATAGGGCTTCTTGAATTTCCTTTCTTTTGTTCCCTGCAAGGAATCGAAACGAACCCCGTGGGGGCGTGTAAAGAACATGTAATGTGTTTTGTTGGCATTATCCTTATTATGAAATTGTGCGAGCGCGTGTCCTGCTATGGCTCAGTCTCCCCTTTCTATCCTCTTGACGGCTAGGTGCTCTACGCTAACAGGTCCCGGTCCCCAGGCGGGCTGCAGCCGTCGCTGGTATGCCAGTCGCGATGCCGTGGTCAAGGCCAGGAGGTGAGCGGCCCGAGGTCCAGTAAGAGCTCATGAGACGCAATGCTCAGGAGGCCCCCTTTAGCACGCAAGCGGCCACCGGGGGGTAAGAAAGGGAGGCGACGTTGCCATGGCAGGGCTGCAGCAAGTGAGAATCCCGTGTCGCAGCGATTAGTTGGTCCAAGCGCGAAACTTATCTTGGCAGTCTGGAGTCGTTTCCTTGCGTTGCACTAGACTTGTGCGTCGGCGGTCGTGGCGCAGCTAGGTTAGGCCCGTGCGTGCCTCCACCTCCTCCCCACGCTCTCCTTCGTGCTCTACATCCTTAGGTCCCGGCCCTCGAGCGAGCTCAGCCGCCGCTGATATGCCAGGTCGCGATGCCGTGGTCAAGGCCAGGGGTGAGGGCTAGAGAGCCATTAGGAGCTCCTGAGTCGTGATGCTCAGGAGCCCCCCTTTTAACGCGCAAGCGAATCGCATGGGAGAAGAAGGAGCCCGCGGTACCGCCCGCTGTTGTCCTAGGGAGGTTCCTGCAAGTCAGCGCGAGGAGGGGCACAGATTGCCATTATGATTGCCGGCCGGCCACTGGTCGCTCCGTAAGAGAATGAAGACACTGAGGGCCTGGTGAGGTGACGCGCACGGGGCGTGCCATGGGCCAGAGCTCGACCGCTCAGATTTATCGACGTTGCAGGGACGGAACCAAGCACAAGCGCCATGCCAGGGTGAACAGCTCCCGTGGTAGGTGACAACCAAGCAGGTGATAACCATGGATAGATTATGCATGAGAACGAAACTAGTTTAGGTAAATGCAAGAACAATACACGCCACTGGGCTAGACCCGAGCGGCTTGGGGATGATGCAGCCCGAGGGGCGCCCCTAACAGAGTAAGCTAAAGATGTAAAGGGATACATGCCACAGGGACGGACCCATGCGGCCTGGGAATGATGCAGCCCGAGGGGCGCTCCTAGCTAGATAAACTTGAAAAATGTCACCTGGTCCTGTTGTTGAAGGACTGTCGGGGCAACTGAAGACGCGTAGTGAAGGGGTTGCTCCTCACGAGCCACCGGGACCCTGAGCCTCGGGAGGCTCTGGGTGTCCAGGCGGTTCCTTGAGGACCATCTCCATTGATGAAGCTATGTACCTAGGGTAGGGTCATAGGCCTGACCTAGATACCCTCCCCAAGGACATCACCCTAAAGTCAGAAGCATTCAAAGGATACCATGATCCACTCGACCAGAGACTTTCCACTCGGAAGGATCAACACCACTCGACCGAAACAGAAACCACTCGACGCACAGAAGACCAAAAGTCAGTCTGCACGACAACGGTCGGGCGTTACTCTTATACTTAATAGTCATTTATAGCACTTTATTATGGACGTTGCCTGTAACGCTCCTTCTTTATGTACATTGAACTCCTTGTAACGTGGGCTGGCTGAGGTCCTGGCACACTCTATATAAGCCATCCCCCTCCACTGGCACAGGGGTTCGCACCCCCTGTAACACACACACACACGTATAATCCAGTCGACCGCCTCCGGGCTCCGAGACGTAGGGCTATTACTTCCTCTGCGAAGGGCCTAAACTCGTAAAACTCGTGTGTACAACTTCGCCATAGCTAGGATCTTGCCTCTACATACCTACCCCTATTCTACTGACAGTTGGCGCCCACCGTGGGGCATGTGTCTTAGAGACTTGTTGGAGAAGTTGCGATTTTTCCGATTCCCATCATCATGGTTTCCAGCGGAGGATTGGCTGAGGGCCGCGAGATCCATCTCAGCGCGCTCGTGTTCGTCGCCGACGACTCCGCTTGGCTCCAAGAGGCTCCACTCGACGTCGAGGCGCTCCCTATCCGCAGGGCAACGCATTTTCGCGCGTGCGTCCGCGGCGTTCTTCTTCGGCAGCCGTCGACTCAGTATCGGTCGGCTCCGGTGGCGTCCTCACTTCTCGCTGTTCGCCGGCGAAAGCGTTCCGGTCGATCGCGGCTCCAGCGGTGGGTGAGGCATGCGGTGGCCCGATAATCGGCCACCCCACAAGTCGTGGCGATCGAGCCCGACGAAACTCTCTACGTCCTGTTCGACTGGCTCCGTTGAGACTGCATCCGAGTGCGACAGCAGTAACCCTGCGGCAGAAGTCCTGATGGTCAATGGACCGCGCAGTCCTCCTGGCTTCCCCCGCGACGACGGTGGCGATGGTGGCGGCGACCCGTCGCGCGTCCACGAGGAATACCGCCCCGAGCCCCTCTCTTTGCAGCAGAGGGAAGAGCTTCGTCGCCACAACATGGATGCACTTCACACTCATATCGCTGGAGAAACCCCCGAGGCCCGGGCCTTGGAGGAGGCACGCCTGACCAACTTGGCTAAGCGCACTCGACTGGAGAACCTCCAGCACGCACTCGACGAGTGTGCTCGGCAGCGGGTTCCTAAATCTAGTCGACGACAGCTTTTTCCGCCTCCAACTCAGGTATACCGAACCCGGATTTAGAATCTTACGGCTGCAGCTCGAATAGCAAAGTCGATTCAGCCTTCCCAGTCGGAGGCGGGCAGAGGTTTGATGCAGATCCAAGCTTTACTCCGGGCAGCGAGAGAGCAGAATACATCGGTATCTCAGTCGCGGAATAGGATTCACAGCAGATCTGTGATGGCAGACACAGTTCAGTCGGCTCACAACCCAAGATCGCCTCCGAGGCGTGATGAGCAGTATGATCACCGGCTCGACCTCGATGACCGTTGTCGAGTGCCTACACCTCCCCTGAGGAGTGGGTCATATGTGCCTCGGCAGCACGATGATAGACGCCCTCACGGTGGCGGACGAAGAATTCCAGTCGATCCTGGAGAGCCGGGCTTTGATGTGAGATCTATTCTCGTTCAAGGTCTGGTCGACAGGAACAGGGCACACAGAGAGGGCCATGATAGAGATTATCCACTACAAAAAAAAGACACATCCGTGACATTTTGGGCCGAATGAAATTTTTTCTGTCATATATATGACACTTCTATGACGATAATTGTGACAAAACCCGGTATCATCATAGATGTGGTGGGCTCCTACTTCTATGAAAAAAAATCATGACCAAAAATGGGCTTTTCATCCTGGGCGGGCCGGAGACGCAGCCGCATGACATTCTTTGGGCCATCCATGACAGAAAAAACCATGGTAGAAGCGAGGGCGAGTAAAATTTCGGGGAGTTCCCGGTTACGGTGGGAGGTCGGGGGCCGAGCGATGCGCGTTTCTCTCGTACATGTACGCGCGTGTGTGCGAGGCGTTGGCTCTAACTGAACCCGAGCGAGGCGTTGGGCTCTAACTGAACCCGAGCGATTGCACTGCAGGCTACGCGTTACTGAACCCGAGCGATTGATCGATGGCTGTTAACTCAACCCGATTGAGCGATTCCTTCGCTACTGCTGCTAACTGAAGTCGATCGATTGGATGAATAGTGAGCGTTGCGGGGGGGGGGGAGGGGGTTGGATGAAAGTGCGCGGTGGCGTTGCCTCTGGATGAACATGACCCCTTGGTGTGGAGGGCTGGATGAATAGTAGACGGTGGAGGGGTGCCCGTGGAGGGGTGGTTGAACAGGACCCCGTGGTGTGGAGGGCTGGATGAACGGTAGACGGTGGAGGGGTGATCGTGGAGGGGTGGTTGAACATGACCCCGTGGTGTGGAGGGCTGGATGAATAGTAGACGGTGGAGGGGTGCCCGTGGAGGGGTGGTTGAACAGTAGCCGGTGGAGTAGCGCGCAGTGGAGGCTGGATGAACAGGAGCCCGTGGAGGCTGGAGGAGGTTGACGGTGGAGAAGAACAGTATCCCGTGGAGTCCCGTTTTGCGGTACGCCACACCACTCCCGATGAACAGGACCCACGTTTCGACCGTAGGAGGTCCGTTTCGTCCGTTTTGCGGTATGCCACACCCCTCCCGATCAACAGGACCCCGTTTCGACCATAGGAGGTCCATTTCGTCCGTTTTGCGGTACGCCACACCCCTCCCGATCAACAGGACCCTTGTTTCGACCGTAGGAGGTCCGTTTCGTCCGTTTTGCGGTACGCCAGACCCCTCCCGATGAACAGGATCCCGTTTCGAACGTGGCTGGTCGAACACAAGGTCGTTTCCTCCGTTCTGCGGTAAGCTAGGCCTCGTTTCCATTGTCTGTTCCGTCCAAGCCCTCTCGATGAACACGACCACGCATTCCGTTCCGACCCAGCCGGTTGGCTCCCACGCATTCTGTTCCCTCCCGATCAACACGAGCATTCCGTTGCCTCCCCATGAACACGACACATTCCGTTGCCTCCCCATGAACACGATGACGACGCTGTTTCTCCATTCCGACCCAGCCATGTCAATGAGCCCTTGCCGTACGTATGCGCAAGTCGGCGTTCGAGACCCCGCCCGTATGTACACATACGTGGCCGTATTTTCTTTCTTGCACCCTGGCCGCTGTACGTACATGTACATGCTACGTGCGCGCCTCTACTACGACACGTGCGCGCCTCTACTAAGACACGTGCGCGCCTCTACATCCACCAGTATATATGTACGTACACGTTCGCGACCAGAATGACAACGCTACGTACGCTTCGACTAGGTGGGTCCCGACTGTCAGGCACTTCCTTGCATGCGAAGATGTAGCTAGTGGGTCCCAGCAGTCACAGGGCAAATCATTTTGTTTTTTTGCCCAGACGCACTTCCTTGCGTGCGAAGGTGTAGCTGGTGGGTCCCAGCAGTTAGGGGGGAAACGATTTTTTTCACGAAATACAGTGGCCCGTCTGGTGGGTCCCCGCTGTCAGGTGGAGGAATAATTATTTTGCGCGTAATAAGGAGGCACTTCCTTGCTGCGGCCGTGGACCCAGCTGTCAGCATCTCCACGCACAGTACTCTTCCGATGGAAGTCGGTCGTCGACCACATTGACTACGCCACACCGAGAGCCCCACAGCGGTGGACGACGGCGAGGCCTAGGAAGGGGACGACACGGAGGCAGGGAAGACTCGGCAGTTGTTTCCCACGCGGAGGGGAGTACGACAGGTGTGGGTGAGTAGAGGGATGGCTAGGCCAGCGATGGGAGTACGGTGGGCGGTGAGGCCTGCACAGCAGCACAGCCGGCCACGAGGAGGAGGGAGCAGGCAGTCCCGCAGGCGCTTGTTGGAGCGGCTGGAGCAGGAAGAGCAGAGATTGAAAAAGCACGACGGCCGTTGGATGGACATCCAACAGTCAGTGCTTGTGCGTCAACTGTTTTTTTAGGAAAGCCTCAAATCTATGGAAAATAGCATACATCCCATCTGCCATTATTTCTAATAATTTACAACCCACTTGCTAATTCTTAAGGTTTTTTTGGAGCCCATATTCTTTTTATTAGCATTACAGCCCATATTGTGGCCACGGTTAAAAAATTATATGAAATTTTGCATATTTCGGTGCGGTCCGAACTGTTTTTAATCCCGAAATTTCGACTCATATTCAAACTGATTTTAAAAATAAATGTATATCAATATAAAATCCAACAAATTCTCCACGCATAAAAATTAATGTAATTTAAAATCTTGAAATTAGAAAAAAAGATATTTGAAACTAATTGCCGGTTTGATGTGTTTTAAAAATGTACAGCCCATTTCTCATTATTGATGGGCCATTTTCTCGGCCAGCAGAATGAAAGCTCTCCTCGTCTTGAAAGATTTGCAGCCCAACAGGCCTGACAAAGCGACTTACTTGGCAAATCGCAAAAAAACTGGGCTGTGGCCATGGACCCAGCTGTCAACCTCTCCACGTACAGTACTCTTCCAATGGAAGTCGTTCCTTGACCATGTTGACCACGCCGCGCGGAGAGCACCACGACGGTGGACGACGACGAGGCTTAGGAAGGGGACGACGCGAAGCCGGGGAGGACGCGGCAGTGGAAGCCCGCACGGAGAGGAGTACAAGGGTTCACTGGTTCGGCTGCGGTGTGAGGCTGCCGTCACCGCAGGGCCTGGCCAGCGGTGGGGATAGTAGGGGGCGGTGAGGCCTCTGCGGCAGCACAGCCGGCCACGGGAGGTAGGGGCATGCGGCACGACCGGCGCTGCTTTGGGCGGCTTGAGCAAGAAGACCAGAAGTTGAAAAAGCACTACGGCCGTTGGATGGACATCGTACGGTCACTGGAGCTAGAATCGTTCATATTGACTAAGTTGACAAAGCCCTTCGTCCCCGTCAACTTAGTAGTCCCACAAGTGAGCCTCCCACCAAGGTGGGTCCCAGCTAGCCGGGGGAGTATTCATTTTTTTGTGTAATAAGGAGGCACTTCCGGTGGGTCCGAGCTGACAGCGGGGGGAACGTTTTTTTCGCGAAATACGGTGGCCCGTCCGGTGGATCCTAGCAGTCAGGGGGAAATGATTTTTTTTTGCAAAATACTGGTGGCCCGTCCGGTGGGTCCTCGCTGTCAGGTGGAGGAATAATTATTTTCCGCGTAATAAGGAGGCACTTCCTTGCAGCTGCCGTGGACCCAACTATCAGCCTCTCCACGTAAAATACTCTTCCGATGGAAGTCGGTCGTTGACCACATTGACCACGCCGCGCCAAGAGCACCACGGCGGTGGACGACGGCGAGGCCTAGGAAGGGGACGACGCGGAGCCGTGTAAGACGCGGCAGTGGATGCCCACGTGGAGAGGAGTACGAGCGTTCACTGGTTCGGCTGCGGTGTGAGGCTGTCGTCGCCGCAGAATAACAGGGGGTGTGGGTGAGTGGAGGGATGGCCTGGACAGTGGTGGGAGTAGTATGGGGGCGGTGAGGCCTCCGCGGTAGCACAGCCGGCCACGGGAGGCAGAAGCAGGCGGCACGACCGGCGCTGCTTTGGGCGGCTGGAGCAAGAAGACCAGAGGTTGAAGAAGCACTATGGCCGTTGGATGGACATCATACGGTCACTAGAGTATTGATTAAGTTGACAAAGCCCTCCGTCCCCGTCAACTTAGTAGGCCCACAAGTCAGCCCAACAATATGGCGGGTCCCAGCTAGCAGGGGGGTATTCATTTTTTTGGGCGTAATAAGGAGGCACTTCCTTGCGTGTGAAGATATAGCTGGTGGGTCCGACCTGTCAGCGGGGGGAACGTTTTTTTCGCGAAATACAGAGGCCCTTCCTATGGGTCCTAGCTGTCAGGTGGAGGAATCATTATTTTACACGTACTAAGGAGGCATTTCCTTGCGTGCGGACATGGACCCAGCTGTCAGCCTCTCCACGTACAGTCCACTTCCGATGGATGTCGCTCATTGACCACGTTGACCAGGCCGCGCTGAGAGCACCAGGGCGGTGGACGACGGCGAGGCCTAGGAAGGGAACGACACGGAGCCAGGGAATACTCGGTAGTTGTTTCCCACGGGGAGGAGTACAAGGGTTTACTCATTCGTCTGCCGTCGCCGGAGAATAACATCATGCATGGGTGAGTCGAGGGATGGCTAGGCCAATGATGGGAGTACGATGGGGCCGTGAGGCCTGCGCGGCAGCATAGCCGGCCGCAGGAGGAGGGAGCAGGCAGTCCCGCTGGTGCTTGTTTGAGCTGCTGGAGCATGAAGAGCAGAGATTGAAGAAGCACGACAGCCGTTGGATGGACATCCAACAGTCACCACTCTCTTGTGTTGACTAAGTTGACAGGGCGTTGCGTGTGCGTCAACCTTTTTTTTATGAAAGCATACGCGTTAACCTGTAGTAGGCGCACAAGTCAGCCTCAAATATGTGGAAAACAGCATACAGCCCATCTGCCATTATTTCTAATAATGTACAGCCCATTTGCTAATTCTTAAGAATTTTTTTGGATCCCATCTTCTTTTTGTTAGCATTACACCCCATATTGTGGCCACGGTTAAAAATTATACGAAATTTTGCGTATTTCGGTGCGGTCAACTGTTTTTAATCCAGAAATATTGATTCACATTCAAACTATTTTGAAAAATAATTTATATAAATATAAAATCCAAATAATTGTCCACGCATAAAAATCAATGAAATTTAAGATCTTGTAATGAAAAAAAATTGAAACTAATACCCGGTTTGATGTGTTTTAAAAATGTACAACCCATTTCTGGGCAAACCGAATGAAACTCTCCTCGTCTTGAAAGATTTGCGGCCCAGCAGGGCCGATAAAGCAAGTAGGCCTTGTTTGTGTATTTCTTTTAAAAAAATAGAACTCGGCTAGCCATTTTCAGCAAGAAAAAAACACAACTGGGCTCATGATGTGGTAAACATAAATAAAACCCTGGCTAGACGGGCCACAGCCCCCGCACAGCCCCGTTGTTACCCTGATCCGTCGCTAAAACTAGTATATATAACAACTGCTTGTTCCTAAAAAAACTGCGCGACTTGCTGGGTCCCTGGTGTCAGTCGCTCATAGTGTAATTCTCTCGTTTATTGACTACGTTGACAATGGCATGAGCCCAGATGTCCAACCATTAGGAGGAACCATATTTTTGGGCTTGTACTATAGAGGCACTTGCTTGCGTACAGCCATGACGCTGGTGGGTCCCTACTGTCATCCTCTCCTCGTACAGTCATCTCCTTGTTCCTCTCGGTTGATGATGACGCAAGAGGGCGGCGCACCTTGCACGGCGAGCGAACCAAGGCCGCAAGGCAGAGGACGACGACGAGGCCTCGGACGGAATGAACAGGAGCCGTTGAAGATGCGCCGGTGCAGTGGCAGGTGGAGGGGAGTACGAGGGTTGACTGGTTCGGCCGTGGGTGTGTGTTGGGGCTGACATCGCTGGAGAATAACAGGACGTGTGGGGGAATAGAGGGAGGGACTGGCCAACGTTGGAGGGTACGTATGGTAGGAGCAGTTTTCCCCCTTCGAGGATGTGTCCCCCCCGCTGAGCTGCCCAAGGTGATTTCCTTCCACTACAGGAATCAGCTACTTTGCCATCTGCCACGGCAGACGGCAAAGGCATGGATGGCTGACGGCAAAGGTCTTTGCCGTCTGCCGCGGATGGCAAAAGGGGATGACAAAGTAAGGTCCGACAAAGATCTACTTTGCCGCCTGCTTCGGGCGTCTGACGGCAAAGCGGCCTTTGCCATCAGCAGCGGACGGCAAAGAATGCACACGGCAATAAATGCGCTGCTACTCCATTAGGTGGTTAACGACAGGCCTTTGCCGTCCGCCGCTGACGGCAAACTTCGGAAGGCCTTTGCCGTTCGCCGAATGATGTCAGCCGACATCACTACACGGCAGGCCTTTGCCGTCCGCCACTCTAGGCAAAGTTTTTACTCTTTGCCGTCCGCCGCGGACGGCAAAGCCTTTGCCGCCAGCCATAGTAGGCAAACTGACCAAATTGGTCAGCCTCCCACGAAGCACAGTTGCCTGCCACGTGGCCTCTTTGCCGTCCGCTGCTGATGGCAAAGAGCCCTTTGCCGTCGGTAGCAGACGACAAAGAGCCTGCATATTGGCTCTCTTTTTCTATTTTTTTAATCCAACAATTTTCACAGCAAATATATATGACATATATAGATATATTTAACAGCAAACATATCACATATCCAGCACATAATTCCATATACATATTACATAGCAAAGTTTCATCAACATAGCAAGTTCCATCAAGTTCCATCCATACACATTGTTCCATATACATATTACATAGCAAAGTTTCATCAACATAGCAAGTTCTATCATAGCAAGCTAGATACAATGCAAAGTTTTAGCAAAGAAAAAGCAAGCACTCCATCATAGCAAGCTAGCTTCCATGAAGTGAGTGAAATCTGCAAAATGGTAAATAAGAAAGTTAGAAATAGGTGAATAGAACAAGAAGAAGACTAGAACAAGAAGTATATGTCATTTATGAGCTAACATAGGTGAAATGGATCATATATGAGCTAACTAAGTTGAAATGGGTTATTTATGCACTAACTTAGTTGAAATGGATCATTTATGAGCTAACTTAGTTGAAATGGGTCGTTTATGAGCTAACTAAGGTGAAGGGCATCGTTTTTGAGCTAACTAAGGTGAAATGGATCGTTTTTGAGCTAACTAAGGTGAAATGGATCGTTTTTGAGCTAACTTAGGTGAAATGGATCATTTATGAGCTAACTTAGGTGAAATGGATCATTTATGAGCTAACTTAGTTGAAATGGGTCGTTTATTAGCTAACTAAGGTGAAATGGATCGTTTTTGAGCTAACTAAGGTGAAATGGATCGTTTTTTAGCTAACTTAGGTGAAATGGATCATTTATGAGCTAACTTAGTTGAAATGGGTCGTTTATGAGCTAACTAAGGTGAAATGCCACGTTTTTTAGCTAACTAAGGTGAAATGCATCGTTTTTGAGCTAACTTAGGTGAAATGGATCATTTAAGAGCTAGTTTAGGTGAAATGGATCGTTTTTAGCTAACTTAGGTGAAATGGATCGTTTAGGAGCTACTCTAGGTAAATTGGGTCATTTTAGAGCTAACTTGGATAAACTGGATCATTTATAAGCTAACCTAGGTAGAGATGGGTCATTTTGGAGCTAACCTAGGTGAAATGGGTCATTTTGGAGCTAACCTAGGTGAAATGGGTCATTTTAAACCTAACGTAGGTAAAATGGATCATTTAGGAGCTAATCTACGTAAAATGGGTCATTTTAGAGCTAACTTGGATAAATTGGATCACTTATAAGCTAACTAAGGTAAAATGAGTCATTTTAGAGCTAACTTAGGTAAAATGGATCGTTTCTGAGCTAACTAAGTTAACTATGCAATTTTTGACATAAGTAAGCTAAGTACATATCGTTTTAGAGCTAACTTAGGTAAAATGGATGGTTTATGAGGTCAGTAAGCTTATTAAGTCATTTTGGAGGAAAAGAAGCTAACTCTAGGTTTTTATGGTAAGCATATTGGAGGAAATAAAGCTAAGTCTAGGTCTTTATGCATTTGTTAAGCAAAACACTAGAGAAACTTACCGTGATCAGGGAGGTGTAGGAGCGGGCTGGCTCGCGCCGGTAGCTGGAGAAGGATCGTGCGATGCGTTTCTGGAGTTAAGCTGCACCAAAGATCATTTCCAATGCCTCGGCACGCTCCCGACCAGCGCCCACCATCTTTCAACACCTGCCATGACAAAGAATAAATGAAATTAGTACAACATAAAAAAAGTACCGACATGAATAATAATATGTATATCACTTTGTATCATCATCAAGTACAACATAAAAAAATTGAATACCTGACACTACTAATAATCTGGATCAGTATCATCAATAAATGCATAATCATCATCATCATCACTATAATCAATGATGGGCTCATAGGGTTCATTGGCATCAACATGTGCAAGGCCACCTTGACGTAATCGGTCAAGCATTGACATGTCATCCGCAGCAGTAACCTCTTCTTGTTCCGGCTCTTCTTGTTCCTCCTCTGGGGTGATGTCGGATTCATTGTCGTCTACTTCAATGTTTTGGGGTGAAGTATAGCGGTTCTTGAAACGCTTTTTGGAAAGACGTGTCTCTTGGAAGAATTCTCCTTCATATGTGTCTGCGTTAATGTGAGGTTCATAATCCTCTTCCTTTGGGGGAGAAAGTCTAGCACGTGGTGGCACTTCATAAACGACATCCCAACCTTTCAGATTTGGATTAGTTTGGCAGGCCCACGGTAGATAGAATACTTGGGTCACCTGTTGAGCCGTAATATAGACATCAGGAACATCTAAATGGGTGCTTTGGTTGATTTCAACTAGCCCTATATGTTCATGAGTCCTTCTAGTCTCCTTCGGCTGAAACCAATAACATTTGAAGACTACGACATTCGGTGGGTTTTCACCATAGAACAGAAGTTCATAAATTGCTTCAACTCTCCCATAATACTCGGTACCTCCTTTGCCGATAGCAGATACACAACAATTTGTAGACTTTCGGTCAGCCATAGATAGCTCTTTGCCATAGGTACGAAAGAAATACCCGTTGATGTCGTACTTGTCAAATGAACGGACCTTATAGTCAAAACCATTAGCGACTTGTCTCAATTCGGCGTCCATAGACTATGAATTAGCCTACACGTTTAATATGAAAAGATTGTTGCATTACGCACAACTTAGCGAATGAAATGAAATTGTCTAATAGAAATTACCGTTTGTTTGAACCAAGAGATGAAACCGGGATAGCCGCCTCCTTGCTTTGCGAGAAGCTCATACTCTTCGATGGAATCCTTTTGGATCTCCGCTCCATACGAGAATATGGCGACGTATCGACTGTATGACATATCCAGGAATAAGAGCAGTTCAAAGGAAATAGAAGTTGCGAAACAATGTACCGAGAACTTACTCGATGTACGGCCGCACTTCTATCAGGTTGTTTAAGATATACAACGAAATGGTCCGCCATTCTTCGTTATCCAAAGATACTGGATGTGAAACACTAGCTGGTGCGAGATTCCCTTTGAATAGGCTGAGGTTGGATCCACCCTTTTTAGGGTAGTCAGCATTGTATCGAGGCTTCGGATTATGCAAATGACGATTTTTGGCTTCGTAGTGTGCTATTATGAAGTTTGCCGCCTCCTCTGTGATGAATGCCTCAGCCATCGATGCTTCAATTCTACGTTTATTTTTACATTTTTCTCGAAGCGTCTTCTGCATCCTCTCAGTTGGGTAGCACCAACGATTTTGCACGGGCCCCCCCAATCTTGCCTCCGCCGGGAGATGCAAAATCAAATGCTGCATTGGATTAAAGAAGCCCGGTGGAAAGATCTTCTCTAACTTGTAGATCAACTCCGGTGCCAACTCTTCCATTTCTTCTAGCACGCCAGGCGATAGTTCTTTCGCACAAAGAACATGGAAGAAATAGCTGAGTTCTGCCAGTACTAGCCATTCATCCTTAGGGATGAAGCCATGCAACATCACCGGCATTACCCGCTCAATCCATATGTGCCAATCATGACTCTTGAGACCAAATATCTTCAATTTATCAAGATTCACTCCCCTCTTTAGATTCGCTGCATACCCATCGGGGAACATCAACTGCTATTGCACCCACAAGATAATTTCCCTCATAGCTAGCCTTCCAAGATTGAACCATGCCTTTGGCTTCGTCCAGTTCTGCTTTCCTTTCGGTTCTTTCATGTTTTGTAACGGCCTATCACATAGTGCCTCCAGATCGACTCTAGCCTTAGTATTATCCTTTGACTTCCCATCTATGCCGAACAATGTACCAAAAAGTGCCTCGGCGATATTCTTCTCAGTGTGCATCACGTCGATGTTGTGTGGGCAAAGGAGGTCTTTGAAGTAAGGCAGATCCCATAAGCATGTTTTGTGAATCCACGCGTGCTTAGTATTATACCCCTTGAAGTACCCTGGACGCTGTGGATCTGGCTCGAGAGCGTTTAACTGATCCAGGGTCTGTTGGCCTGTCAATGCAGGTGGTGCAGAGTTTTTGACAACTCTACCTCTGATGAAGTTCTTCTTGTCTTTCCTGAACTTATGGCGAGGATCCAGGAACTGTCTATGCATGTTAAAGCAAGAAAACTTGCGACCGGCCTGAAGCCAACGAAACTCAAGAGCTCCCTTGCATGTGGGGCACGAGAACCTTCCATGCACACACCAGCCAACGAATAGCGCATACGCCGGCAAGTCATGCGTCGAGTACATGTACCAGACACGCATTATGAAGTTCCGTTTGCTATAGGCGTCGTATGTCTTGAACCCATTATCCCAGGCTTCTTGCAATTCGTCCTTAAGCGGCTGCATGTACACATTCATATTTTCCCCCGGATAGTTGGGCCTTGGAATTATCAACGTCAGGAGAATGTTCTTTCTTTGCATAATCTGTCCGGGAGGGGAGATTGAGTGGAAAGACAAATACGGGCCAACAACTGTATTGGGCTGCCGTCATACCAAACACACTGAACCCATCCGTGCTGATGCCGACTCGAGGATGCCTCGGATCTACCGCTTTGTCAGCATGTAATTCATCAAACTTTTTCCATGCAACACCATCCGATGTGTGTACCATCATCAGATTCCCATCTGCATCTAGTTTGGTTCTTTTGCCGGTTTTGTTCCATGTCATCTGTCTGGCCGTCTCTTCAACCATGAAAAGACGTTGAAGTCTTGGTACGATTGGCATATACCGAAGAACACTAACGGGGATTTTGGTCTGTGTCTTCTCACCCATACCGTTGTCTACCACAATATACCTGGAAGACTTGCAAATGGGACAATAGTTCAAGTCCACATAGTCAAGCCTAAATAAGGCACATCCTTTCTCACAGGCATGT
The DNA here is from genome assembly GCA_032464435.1 of Aegilops umbellulata. NCBI lineage: Eukaryota > Viridiplantae > Streptophyta > Magnoliopsida > Poales > Poaceae > Aegilops > Aegilops umbellulata. The sequence goes on from CP136055.1 coordinate 55,703,306, forward strand.
ATCTTCTCATAGGGCATCTTTAATGCACAAAGGATTTTGTCCGACTGGTACAGGTTTGCAGGCATTACATGGCCTTTGGGTAGAAAGCATCCAAATACTGTCATAATTGCGTCATAGCATTCTCTGCCCAAGTTGAACTGAGCCTTCAGAGCCATTACTTGTGAGATGGCATCCAACTGACAAAGCTCAGTGTGCTCGTGGAGCGGACGTTTTGAAGACTCCAACATTTCATTGAAGGCCTTTGCAGATTCCTCCATCTCCTCATCCGAATCCCGAGCATCATCATAGTCTTGCACCATGTTTTCCATCTCGGTACCATGCTCGTCGGTGCAACGACGATCCACCTCAGCTCGGTCACGTTGGGCAGACTCACCATGAAATGTCCACACCGTATAATTGGGGCGTAAAACCACTCTTCTGCAGGTGTTTGCCCTTTCAGCCTCTGTCTTCTTTTCCCAAATGCCGCACGGGAAACAGGGGCACCAGGTTTTCTTCTAGCCATTTGCAAATGCGGCTTGCACAAACCCCTTGGTTTCTGTGAACCATTCAGCGCTCCATTTGTTCTGACCAGTGTGACCGGTATACATCCACGCACGATCACTCATCTTGACTTTCAGAGCTACTGGACACACAACAATTATATATGTAATTCACCATGTATGTATTCACCAGTTGATCTACTTTGTCAATTTTATTACGTCCATGCAACCTACACTCTAATAGGTAATGATAGGTCCTAATCCCAACCGTGTATGTGTAGATTGGGTTCATTTTCCCATGCCATGCTCCGGATCCGACGCAACATTTCGGCAGCACCTCCCCTGTTCTCCTGATACACGTCTCTGCAATAATAGAGAGGATGTGTACCGGAGAACAACAGGGGAGGCACTGACGAAATTTATGCGTCGGATCCGGAGCAAAGCATATGGGAAAACGAACCCAATCTACACATACTCGGGCTGTCCATGGATAGTGTTGGACAATTCGAAAGAATCAAGGTTATAAATATGCAAATGCATGCATATTTATAACTATGACGCTTTCGAACGGGAGACACATATTGGTTACGCATACTGATGATTCAAGACACATATATAGCTAGCTATCAAGTTTCATCGGAATTGATCAAATAATTAATGGGGGAGGAGGACATGTCATTTGTGCTCACCCACGAACGAAGGGGCAGAGCTCGTTCAAACGCATAGCGAGGTCGTCGAACACCAAACCTCGCAGCGATGAAACAACTGCACATTTAAAACTACCCGATCAACACAATTATATATGATGTTTTTCATAACAAAATTGAAAAATATATGACCTAACTAATAATTCACAAATATATGACCCCGTCGGCCTCTGGAAGGCCAAAGAACACCTTTTCGGGAGGTGTCGGGGGTCGGGGTGTCGTGTCGGTGTCGGGGTGCCGTGTCGGGGTCGGGGTGCTGTTTCAGGGTCGGGGGGTCGGGGTGTCGTGTCGGTGTCAGGGTAGTTCCGTGTCGGGGTCGGGGTGCTGTTTCGGGGTCGGGGTGTGGTGTCGGGGTCGAGGTGTCGGGTTAGGCTCGGGGTCGGGGTGTCGGGTCAGGCTCGGGGTCGATCGGGGTGTCGGGTCGGGTGCCGAGTCGGGGTCGGGGTGCCGTGTCGGTGTCGGGGTCGGGGTGTCGGGTCAGGCTCGGGGTCGGGGTGTCGGGGTCGGGGTCGGGGTCGGGTTCTCGGGGTCGGGTGTCGGGTCTCGGGGGTGCCGGGTCGGGGTCGGGGTGCCGTGCCGTGTCGGTGTCGGGGTCGGGGTGTCGGGTCAGGCTTGGGGTCGGGGGTGTCGGGGTCGGGGTCGGGTCGGGGTGTCGGGGTCGGGGTCTCGGGGTCGGGGTGTCGTGTCGGGGTGCCGGGTCGGGGTCGGGGTACGTGTCGGGTCGGGTTTTTTCCCTCTTTTTTCCTTTTCTTCTTCTTCTTCTTCTTCTTCTTCTTCTTCCTTTTCTTCCTTTTCTTCCTTTTTTCCATCTTCTTCTTCTTCTTCTTCTTCTTCTTCTTCTTCTTCTTCTTCTTCTTCTTCTTCTTCTTCTTCTTCTTTCTTCTTCTTCTTCTTCTTCTTCTTCTTCTTCTTCTTCTTCTTCTTCCCTTCTTCTTCTTCTTCTTCTTCTTCCTTCTTCTTCTTCTTCTTCTTCTTCTTCTTCTTCTTCTTCTTCTTCTTCTTCTCTTCTTCTTCTTCTTCTTCTTCTCTTCTTCTTCTTCTTCTTCTTCTTCTTCTTTTCTTCTTCTTCTTCTTCTTCTTCTTCTTCTTCTTCTTTCTTCTTCTTCTTCTTCTCTTCTTCTTCTTCTTCTTCTTCTTCTTCTTCTTCTTCTTCTTCTTCTTCTTCTTCTTCTTCTTCTTCTTCTTCTTTCTTCTTCTTCTTCTTCTTCTTCTTCTTCTTCTTCTTCTTCTTCTTCTTCTTCTTCTTCTTCTTCTTCTTCTTCTTCTCTTCTTCTTCTTCTTCTTCTTCTTCTTCTCTTCTTCTTCTTCTTCTTCTTCTTCTTCTTCTTCTTCTTCTTCTTCTTCTTCTTCTTCTTCTTCTTCTTCTTTCTTCTTCTTCTTCTTCTTCTTCTTCTTCTTCTTCTTCTTCTTCTTCTTCTTCTTCTTCTTTCTTCTTCTTTCTTCTTCTTTCTCTTCTTCTTCTTCTTCTTCTTCTTCTTCTTCTTCTTCTTCTTCTTCTTCTTCATTCTTCTTCTTCTTCTTCTTCTTCTTCTTCTTCTTCTTCTTCTTCTCTCTTCTTCTTCTTCCTTCTTCTTCTTCTTCTTCTTCTTCTTCTTCTTCTTCTTCTTCTTCTTCTTCCTCCTTTCCTTTTTCTCTTCTTCTTCTCCTCCTCTTCCTCTTTTTTTCTTCTTCTTCTTTCCTAAAACTAAACTAAACCTAAACCTAAAACTAAAAAAACAGAAAAAAGGAAAAAAACTAAATCTAACCTAAAACTAAAATAAAACTAAACCTATAAACCTAAAACTAAACCTAAACTAAAACTAAATCTAAAATAAACATAAACCTAAAACTAAAGAAACAGAAAAAAGGAAAAAAAGAGGAGGCAGAGCTCACCTGGTGCAGGACCGGTGGAGGACGGGGGCGGGGCGGCCTAGGGCGGCGACGCCGGGCGGCAGTGGCGACGGGGCCGGGCCCGGCGGGGCGGTGGGGCGCGGGGTGGCCGCGCGGCGGCGCCCAGACGGCAGGGCGGCGGGGGCGACGGGTGGGGGGCCGGTGGGGCGCCGGGCGCAGTGGCGACGGGGCGGGGGGGAGGTGGAGCCGCGGGGTGGTGGGGCGACGGGGTGGCGGCGAGTGCTAGGGAGGCGGCGCGCGTGTGAAGAGCAAGGAGAGAAAGAGAGAGAGAGGGGCGGGGTGGGGCGCGGCCGTTAACGTTAGTGGGGCCCCTCCCTCTTTTTTGAGGAACTGGACAGTAGGAGAGGCTCCTACTGTTTTTTCATATATATATATATATATATATATATATATATATATATATATATATATATATATATATATAAATGGGGGGGTGTTACATTGGTACAAGTCATGTACAAGTGGGAGAGGTTGCCAACCTCCAACCCCTAGTGTGGGGTGTACAAGCAAGAAAAGGGTGTAAAGAAAAGCTAGGCTAAGGAGTGTACAAAGGATGTGATGGAGGCAGCAAGGGCCTCTTTGGTTCTGTGCTGCAACAAGCTAAAATCTTGAATGAACCTATCGAGCCAGGCGTCAACACTGGGTATGGTGCCTCTGAAGTGTTTATTATTCCTTTCTTTCCATAGGCTCCAAGCAGCGGTTAAAAATATATCAAAGAAGAACAACGGACCGCTCCAGGTTTGGTGAATCTCATGAAGGAGTTGCATTCTGCATGAATATGAGGGACAAATAACACCCAGTTTGCTCCAGCAGGCTTGGCTGAACGAACAAGAGAAAATCATGTGGTCAACCGTCTCCTCAACTTGCTATCCACAAAGAAGGCACGTGTGGTCATCACCAATGTTGAAGTGCCTTCTTTTCAACATATTCCTAGTGTTTAGCCGGTCATGAATGAGAAGCCATTCGAAGACTTTGATACGCATAATGAATGCGACTTCCATAAGTGCGAGAAGGTAGGGTGCGCATTAGCCTCTCTGAAGCAGAATTTATAGTAGTCTGAAGCCTTGAACTCAGATTTGCCCCAAATATACGGCCAGACGTCACGCAGGGAGGTGGAGGATTGCAAATGCTTGGATATCCCCTGGAGCTCATGGATTTCGTCCAGCGCTTGTGGAGATAAGGGTAGGTAGAAGTTTTCATCTAGCGTCGTGTTGCCCAAGAAATCTTCAACTGATATATCTTCATCGGTGGCAAAGGAGAAGGCCCGTGGATGGGTGATCTCAGGGACATTATCATTCCACAGGTCTTTCCAAAAGAGGGCCGTGGAGCCATCGACTATATGGACAAGTGAAACTCCTCTATAAACGGGCGTGAGTTTGAGTATGTCTCGCCACCAGAATGAGCCTAGTGGCTCAGCTGCGTGTGGGATTTTGTCCGTGTAATAGTTGTCCCAAAGTAGGCTTACCCAGGGGACGTTCATCTTGTTATAGAAATTGTGTAAGAATTTCAAAAGGAGCGCCTCATTCTGGAGTTTAATGTTAATCACCCCAAGACTACCGTATTTTTTGGGCTTGCAAACCATCTCCCATGCAGCCAAAGAGCTGCACTTGTCACCTTGTTCCGTCTTTTTAGTCCAGAGACATCTTCTTCTTATCCTGTCGAGCATCTCGATCAATTTGGGAGGGAATTTCAAAGTACACATGACATATATGAGGAGTGAAGTGACTGTGGCATTGAGCCAGGAAAGTTTGACTCCATAAGACATCATGGCTATCGTCGAAGTGAGGCGCCTTTCGGCAGAGCACACCAGCGGCATAAGGTCCAGAATTGTTGGCTTAGACGTGCCAAGAGGCAGGCCGAGGTATGTGAAAGGCATGTGACCCACAGAACAACCCAGAACACGCGTCAAGTACGAAGTCACGTCTGGGGATGTGTTGATCGGTATGAGAGTAGACTTATGGAAGTTGATTTTCAAACCGATGGACGACGCGTAATCCGTTAGGATCCCTTTGATAGTGGCAGCCTGCTGAGGACAGGCAGGTAACACTAAGATGGTGTCATCGGCGTACTGGATAACCGGATAATCTGTCTGCCCAGCACATGGAAAGGGTAAATGGATTCGGCCCTGTCGGAACGCCTCATTAACAGCAGCTTGTAGGAGGTCAGCGGCAAGTACAAATATAAGAGGCGATAGAGGGTCGCCTTGTCGGACACCAGTGCGACAGTGAAATTGCCGGCCGGGTACGCCATTAAGAAGAACCGACGAGCGGCCAGTGGAGAAGATGGACTTGATCCAGGAGATCCAATTTTCATCAAACCCCATGTGCTTCATGATAGTGAGCATAGGAGCATGCTCGATGGTGTCAAAGGCCTTCGTGAAATCAAGTTTCAAGATAATGATGGGTACGCCATTAAGAAGAACCGACGAGCGGCCAGTGGAGAAGATGGACTTGATCCAGGAGATCCAATTTTCATTAAACCCCATGTGCTTCATGATAGTGAGCATAGGAGCATGCTCGATGGTGTCAAAGGCCTTCGTGAAATCAAGTTTCAAGATAATGATGGGTCGTTTGGAAGCTTGGCATTGGTGGATGTATTGGAATGCCCACACGAGGCAATCTTGGATCATACGCCCCTTGATGAAGCCATATTGATTCCTGTGAATAAGCTTGAGAATGACCCATTGAAGGAGATTAGCAAGTAGTTTGGTAATCAGTTTGAGGCAGCAATTCAGTAATGTGATCGGCCTATAATCATTGACTGTCTCCGGAGAGTTAGTCTTGGGGATGAGGGTAATGAGGCCATCATTTATACTTGTGAGATCAAGGTCTCCATTATGAAACTGGTCACAGAGTGCATAGAACTCATTTTTAATGATAGGCCAACATGCTTCGAAGAATGCCCCACTAAAACCATCCGGACCTGATGCACGATCGGCCGACATCTCTTTGACAATGGCATCAATCTCAGCGTGAGTGAAGGGTGCGGTCATGTGATCAAGGTTGTCATTGCAGTGGATTATTTCATGGAGATTAAACTTCATTTCAGACGGGGTAGAAGTACCCAGGCGGTCTTTATAGGTTTGAAACAGAAGGGCTTCCTTGTTGGGATGATCTTCCATGACCGTGCCATCATCAGTGCGGAAATTGGCAATATTGTTTTTCTATAACGCTCCGTGGCCACTGCTTGAATTTTTTTGCTATTTTCATCCTCGAACTTGATCCAGCGGATGGTGCAGCGCTTTTTCCAATACTGCTTCTGATAGTTGAGTAACCGTAGTACATGCTTTTTCAGTATCTTTCTAAAGTTCGCCTCTGGTGTGGTGAGGAATCTACTGTTTTCAAGTTCATCCAAGTCTGCTAGGGTTTTATTACAGTTAGTAATTGCCACAGAGAGACGAGAGATGTTCTTACTCCAAATTTTGAGTGCATGTCTGAGCATTTTGAATTTATGGCAAAGGACAGTGGCAGCATTGGTGGATCGAACAGGTCTATTCCATGTCTCCTGAACAAGATCAAAAAAACCGGGGTGCAGAATCCAGTATGATTCAAAACAAAACATCTTGCATCTGGGAATAGAGGTTTGGATGGATACCGAGCATGGCACATGATCTAAAACAGGTTTACCGAGGGGTTTGACAACAGTGTTAGGGTAAACATTAGTCCAGTGAAGTGAAGTAAAGAACCAGTCGAGCTGTTCCAAAAGGGGCTCCTGTTGCATGTTGCTCCACGTGAATGAGCGTCCTTTAATGGGGAGCTCAATGAGATTTTGAGAGCGGATAATATCATTGAAGGCGATGATATCATTAGGGCAACCCCCAGGTTTGTTACGGTTATCAGGGGCACGAATATAGTTAAAGTCCCCGAGTAAGAGCCAATCTTGATCGCTTGGGATGTGAAGAGCATATAACCAATTAGTGAATTCAGTACGTGCATCGCCGGAGCAAGGATCATAAATATTGGCTAACGTCCATTTCTGGGCAGATTGCATGCTAATGAAATCAGTAACCAGAGCGTATGGATCAGAAGACACCACAGAACCAGAGAAAACAGAGCTTTTCCAAATGGTAATTAAGCCACCAGACGCACCATTCGAGGGAACAAAAGCAAACTTATCGAATTGTCTAGGACAACAAGACTTAATGAAATGCAGATCAAAGGAAGTCTTTTTCGTCTCCTGCAGACAGACAATGGAACAACCACTAGATCGAATAGCGTTATTAAGGGCAAGTTGTTTGTCTTCGGAATTGAGCCCCCGAATGTTCCAACAGAGAACATTCCAACTACGCAAAAGAGCCATGAAGAGCAGGAGGATTAAGCAGCAGGCGAAGCTGGGGCGCCCTCAAAATCTTCAGGAGGTGGAGTGCCAGTGTCCATGGATGGTGCAGCAACATCTTCAGCGAGCAGGAGTGCTGCAGGAACAACACATCTGTTAATAGCAATGTCTTGTATGATGTTGATAGGAGTTGGGGGAATCACCTCAGACTGACGCGCAGTTGCATTAGCAGATGAAGATGTGCCAATGGAGGGGATCATTCTTGGTTTCACCCTGGAGGTGGCAGGACGAGCATCAGATACCGGTGGCACTCTGAAACCATTATACCTGGTAGAGCGGTTACTGCGGCGAACTTCTGCAGTAGAAATCGGGGCAGGAGCACAAGCACGGCGAGCACGAGTAAGAATCGGGCCTGAAGAGTTCTCCGTATCAATAACAACAGCTAGACCGAGGTTGTCTCTCACCAGCCTGGGCGAGGGTGCATCAGATGGTAAAGCAGTAGAACCGTGCAGCAGGTTGTCATCAGAGATGCGTGGCTCCAAGACTTGCAGAGGTGACACATGCTCGATGTGAGTGGGCGTGTCAGAAGAGACCAAGCTCTGAATTGCATCAGAAGAAGAATTGCCATCCTCAAGTTCTTCAAGCAGCACTGAGGAGGAAGGAAAAGTAGGTTGTGTGAAGTGAAACCCACGGGTATCAGCAAACACAGTGATGGACACCTGGGTGACAGAATCTCTGAACCCAAAACCTGAGCTCCAAGGACCAATAGTAGCAAGCGCAGGGCGTAAAGCATGGAAGATCATGGAGTTGAGTTGCTGCCTTGGAATAGGGTCTGCAAGCAGGAGGTTTATCAAGTCATTACCTTGAGTAGACAGACCAAAGTGAAGGCCTTGATTGTGCAGAGCCACTGTGACAGTAACAGCAGACTGAACTTGATCATTCAGAGCAAAGTGAGTTGCAGCAGAAGGCACCAACAACAGAACAGGACTGTCATCAGAACTGACATCAGAAGAGGAAAATGTATCATTCCATGCCTCCATAGCATTATCTGTGATGTTGTTATCCGGAACCACACCATGCTAGACAGTAAGACCTTGTGCTGCAAGCCAGGCCTGGTAATTGACAAGGTGGGGCAACATGGGTGGTAGGGGTGGGGCAGGAGGTGCAGGCCACTCTCCCCATCCTGCATTGTTCTGTCCAAGTTGAGCATTTCCAATGTTGGCCTCCCAAGCGGCTGGCGCAGCGTTCTGGACTAACCAATTGTGTACTTGCTGCTGGTAAAGATGTTCAGCGGTGAGTTCTGGCCCAAATAGCGGGTGAGGGTTGCCATCAGGTGGTGGTGGTTCTTCACCAGCCGGGGGAACTTCAGGCAACAAGCCGTACTAGTCATTACTGCGAAGGATCGTGACTTGCACAGTCCAGCAATCCAAAGCTCCACCCAGTGGCCACACCACAAAACTTTTAGGGATTAGGCGCAATCTGATAACACATGCCTTCAACAAGATAAAACGTGTGTCTTGCCGTGGATTATACCAAGAAACAAGAGATCCATATCCACCCAGTGCCTTGGTAATGTAGTAATCAGTCTGGTAATCGTAGGGAAGGCCAAAGAACATGAGCCAAACCTCTGGGCCGAAGGAGGTGGTGCGGCAATTGAGCGCCTCATTGTGGGGCACGAACGTGATGAGCAATTCCTCTTCTTCCAGCTCCAGAGGCGTGGTGACAGCAGTGTCCCGCATGAACGAGTCGACGAAGCCGAAGAGCCCAATCCCAAGCGGATGGTCACTTGATTCGGTGGTGAAGAGCTGGGCCTCATGAAGCAGGCCTTCAATCATGGCACGGATGGCCGCACGACGATGCAGAGGAACGCATGCACTGGCCTCCGCCACAGCAAGGAAGTCGTGGTTGAGTGGAGGGATCGGGCCGACGACCATCCCGCTATGAACTAGCCGATCCGCAGGGCCAGGTTCAACGGCGAAGCCCGGCGGCAAGAACGACACCGGGTTCAGGGGGTAGTTCGCCATGGCGGAGGTGGTGGAGGTGGGCGGTGGAGTCTGGAGCGTTGATGGGACTGGGCGCTGTGGTGGTGCTGGGAAAACCGAGGCAGAAGTTGGACCGTGAGGGGTAGGGGTGGGCGAGTGAATAACCTTGGGTCTCCACACCCATTTTTTGCTAAAACGAAGCCTGTGACATGATTTCGCCACGTGTCCATAGAATCCACAGATATCACATCGGACGGTCTGCTTTGGCTTAGGCTTGGAGGTAAATAAAATGGAAGGAGCTGGGATAGCGGGAACAGAAATGGACTTGCCAGAATGAGCATCATTAGGAACGGCAGGAAGATTGTTTTCTTTTGATGGGCAATTAGCTGATTTGTGTCCCGGAGCGGAGCATTTAATACAAATTAATCTAGCATGGCAGGAAGATTTCTGGTGACCCCACTGGAGACAACGAGAGCACAGCGCCGCCAAATTTTGCGATAAAACTTGAATGTCCTTGAGAGAGTACTGGGCTTGGGCCAGGTCAGCTTTATGCCGGGCCGATAACCTCGCGGGCCACAAAACATGTTTCGGGGCGTATTTGAAGGCCGACGACAGGAAGCATTGTGGCAGTGGGGGGTAAGGCACCGATAAAGGGCAATTGAATTGTCCCAATTTAATGCAAAGTAAATCCCGTCGGTCCTCAAGCTCCGCCTGGCGCAAGAAATGCCGCATTAATGACACATGATCAGCGGGCGCCGTTGACGGTGATGAATGCTCAAAGTTTTGAATGTCGGAAAGTTGTATGGGTTGAGCATGAACATGATCCAAAACCGTAACATGATCCAAATCCGTAACATGGTCTCTTAATGATTAAGAAGCAGAAAGATTCCTTGATGCCGATGAGGAAGATGCTTCAGCATCATTTGCATTAGAGAATTTCATATGATTAATAGGAACTAGCCCAAATTTGCATAAAACCTCCTTAGAATTATCATCCAAAGCTGCATCACGGTGAAGGAACTTCAGAGAGGACTTGAGAGCAACCGGTCGACGGGTAGCAATATCCAAAAGTTCCTCATCAGCATGCCAAGCCGAGTTCAAAATAGGGGCTCGTGCGAAACGACCATTAAATAAATGGAAATGGCATACGAAATCAGGCCAGACACGATCCTTTAGACGATAGATGAAATGCCCAACGTTGTTATTGGCCACAGAGAAGCGAAAAGATCGAGCATTGAGCTTAGAAACTCGAAATCTAGAGCTGATACCACCAATACAGCATTGCAGATCCACTCCAATATAATCCACAGAGAGATTGAACGACGCCGAAGAGAAGGAGACCACAAGAAAGAACTCCTTGGAGTCTCACGAAGGAGAGAAATGAACGGTGGATCCAAACCTTTTCCTCACCTGATCTGCAAGGGCCAGTCCAAGAGCAAAGTCCCAATGCAGAAGACCTTCCATGATGATCAAGATCAAGATCAGAGGACACCATGGGTGGTGAGAGAGGGGAGCGTGGTGGGAGAGGGAGGGGAGGGGAGGGAGCCATCCCACGTTGGATCTGGGGCCGATCACTTTCAACCACACGGCCCCTCCCTCTTTGCCGTCCGCCCCCTTTGCCGTCCGCTTATTTGCTCTTTGCCATATGCTAGCCGACGGCAAAGAGGGGGGACCGTTAGGTTTTTTTAAGCAGCTCGTCAGTGGGGCCCCTCCCTCTTTGTCGTCTGCTAGCCGACGACAAAGAATCTTTGCCGTCTGCTAGCGGACGACAAAGAACTGGCTGATGGGAAATTAGGTCTTTGCCATCAGCCAGTTCTTTGCCGTCTGCTTTCTGGTAGCTGATGGCAAAGAGCTTCTTTGCCGTCCGCTAGCTGACGGCAAAGAGCTGGCAGATGGCAAAGTAGCTGATTCCAGTGGTGTTCTTTGCCGATCTCGATTGTGGTTTTTCATCTAAGTATGTGGTGATTTTTTTAGAAAAGGAAGTATGTGGTGATTAATAATGCAAAATTTTATTAGCTTCGATGCCATGCTATACATAGTGGTTTAAATAACTTGTGTTTCTTATACTGAGAAGTAATTCAGAATTTGTTTCTGTTTCAATTAGAGCCCTGATGCAGACAAGGATTGTGTGGTTGTACATGTCACTCGCTATGAGGCGGACGACCTGAATATACGCACTGGGAAAACCGAGTTGTTAGTCTGTTGGATCCTGGAAGCCATTTGCGGTTATACCAATGAAGAGTTGTATTCCAGCCTCACTGTTGTCATGCGTGTTATCCAGGGTGTACTGAAGCACAAGAAGTTCAAAGCTACTCCTTCGTTTGTGAGGCATACTGTTCTTGTCAAGCTTACGCAGGAAGATGACGTGGCATGCCTCCACAAACAAGTTTATCAGTGGCAAGCCCACAAGGTTGTCTTCATGAAGGTTCACAGGATTGAGCTGCTGCGGGACGTCCTCGATGATGTTCATGGCAAGGTCCGTCTTGTGTCCAACCCAAATTAGATCGAGGCATGAAATAGTTGCCCCAGCTAGTGTTTAATAGTAGTTTGGATTGTGTCTAATTATCCAAACCTTGCCTATTATCGACCCCTCTGGGGCTAGTACTATGTTTGAATCCGTCTATGGGAACTGCTGCTACTTTTGTGTGCCCGTGAATCATGTGAGAACCATCATAATTGTTGCCGAAACATATGCTTCCTCACTAGTTTTTTCATGAATATGGCATGGTAAGACATAAGTTGTCACGGTTTATCATATGAGCAGTGTGTTTTTTGATGAAATAGAGCACTCGTTCGAGAACCGTGCACCGACGTATACATATGTACTTGTAAACACTGTTGGTGCTACCGCACTTGTAAGCAGTTGCACAAAACACGGCACATTGGCTCAGCTCGCTTCAACACTAGGCTATCGACCAGCTAACAATCAACAATCTGCTGTCTAACATATAAGCAACTATGTATCTTGTTACAGTGGTTCATGCAGTTAATTGAGGCCACAATGTAATAAATTCCAAACGTTCACACGCTAGTCCAGCGCTCATGTGGAACACTCACATTAAACTCGTCTTCATAAAAAACTTGAAAATCATAAGTTAAGCAATTTTATACATCTCAATGACTCATAGAACATAAAAAACATATACTAGTTCACAGCAAAAGACAAAGTTGTGAGAAGGTTTACAAATCAGGAAAAAACAAGCAAGACTTCTCTGAGCAAAGGGCCTCCCGACAGGCTTAAATTTCCTGGAGTTCACTCTGGTTTTTTCTTGTTGCCACCATCCAGGGTTAGGTTCTCTCATTCCAGAATAACCAATTATAATTGTGGTCTCAGCTAGAATGCTGAACTGAACCATGCAGTGTACTGACCAGCTGAAATGCTTGTGCATTCCACTAAATTTAAGCACCGCTATTTGCAGAAATAAGCAGACCACAATGCCACTTGTCCGCGCACCTGTCCAAAAAACCGCCATGCATCCGTGCAGCTAGTCCTTGGTCCATGCATGAACTGATAGAAAGTGCATTCCGGACTAGAGATAAAACGTAGATGAAAAAGTAGTATATTGATTTGTTCGATTGTGTGTTGTTTCAATCGGCCATCACCCTCAACATATATAAGAGGCGGCTGGACATCCCGTACAAGCAAAGGATTTATCTAGGCTTTCCTTACAAGAAAATTACATTAATTCACGTTCAAAACCCTAGTCAAATTCGGACTGATTTTATCCGAACTTTCCAAAACTGCTCGGTTTAAACTGGCTGTACTTTGAGGGTCCTTTTCATGGTGACAAACAATCTCGGATGGAAACGAGCCCAAAATCAATCTTGACCGTTTCGACGAGGCGAACATCTTTCATGTTGAAGGTTTTTTCATTAGAGGTCATCTCTAGGGTCAAATCGCTCGCGCAAAACAGATAATTACTCACGCAGCTCATCAGACACACCCATATATGTGTCTGGTTCCAGGTGTCACATTTTGCTCTCTGGAGGGTCTCGCTGTCCGGGCTCTAACTTTTGCATACGACGTCAGATTGAGATGATCTTTATATCCAAACCGATCATTCCGACGAGACGCACAACTTCCGTGTAGGACATTTCTCCATCCAAGATCATCTGAATTAGCTTCTGAGCCCATCTTCAACTTCTCATCGGCTTGACTATCACAACCTCCACTCCGGCGGGCCTTCCACCCGGGTAAGCTTTCCACACCGACAAGGTTTCACCCCAGCAAGGTTTTTACACCGGCAAGGGTTCCTCCCTATCAAGATTTCTCCCCCGGAAAGATTTCACATCAGCAAGGTTTTACCTCGGCAAGGTTTCTACCCCGGCAAGAGTTCCTCCCCGGCAAGGTTTCTCCCTTGGCAAGATTTCACACCGGCAAGCTTCTCCGCCGGCAAGCTTCTCTGCCGGCAAGCTTTCCACGCCGGCAAGCCTTCACATCGGCAAGGTTTTACCCCGGCAAGGTTTTGATTCAGCCGGCAAAGGCTGAATACTTTCTCACTCAGGGCCGGCCCGCGAAGTGTTGCCTCTAACTTTTGCAAACGAACCCGGATTCGTGACCATGCCAAAATCTGGTGTCAACACATGCCCCCTGTTTTTCGGCAAAGCTTGTGTGCCAAAAAATAACTTGTATTGTGTTTGTTCTAAGGACGATGTCAACACTCTATCAGCCATTTATTTTCGTCAGGACGATAATCAGGTATCGGCCATGTTTGTGCTAAGGGCGATAATCATATATCGGCCATTCCCCACTTAGGCTTCTTGCCACACACTTGGGTGGTATTTCTTCAAGTACTTGCCATTGAGAGCTCAAGGTAACAGTGCCCCTTGTACGGATTCCACCAAATAAGAGTTTCCGGGAACTATTCTTGCAATTCTGAAAGGACCTTCCCAACTTGGAGACCACTTCCCGAATTTTCAGTCTCTTGAACCAATTGGGAGAATTACTTTCCAGACGAGATCGCCAACTTGAAAATTCTTCAAATTAACTTTCTTATTGTAAGCCCTTGCTACCCTCAACTTGTCCTTCTCTATGGCCTTCAAAGCAGCCAAACGTTTATTGGCAACCTCATCAATATTGTCCATCATCAAGTTATAAAAGTCTACTGCCGATAAATCATTTTGTTTGGCTATTCTCAAGGCATTCAAATTCACTTCCACCGGTAAAACAGCCTCCTGACCGTATACTAGCTCATATGGAGTCACCTTCGTAGCACCATGCCTTGAGATCCTATGTGCCCACAAAGCTTCAGACAACAACTCATGCCATCTCCTTGGATTATCCTCAATCTTCTTCTTGATGAGCTTGATCAAAATTTTATTGCTAGACTCAGCTTGTTCATTGGCTTGGGCATAATATGGAGATGAATTGAGCAATTTTATGTTATAAGATTCGGAAAATTCTCTAACTTGGTGTGACATGAAAGAGGAGCCTTGATCTGTAGTCAATGTTTGAGGAATGCCGAATCTATGAATAATGTGCTCGGTCATGAATTTAATCACCTCCGTATGTGTCATGTTCTTGAGAGGTACCGCTTCAGACCATTTAGTGAAATAATCGGTTGCCACCAATACGAACCGATGCCCCTTTGAGGAAGACGGATGAATTTGTCCAATAAAGTCTAAACCCCATTCTCTGAAAGGCCACGGTTTGACAATGGGATGTAACATAGCAGCAGGAGCCAACTAAATATCGCCAAATTTTTGACAAGCTTCACACCCTTTATAATATATGAAGCAATCATTAATCATGGTCGGCCAATAAAACCCAGCACGTCATAGTAACCATTTCATCTTGGGAGCTGACTGATGAGTGCCACAAATACCTTCATGGGCCTCCCACATAGCAACCCTCGCTTGGTCCTCGTCTAAGCACTTTAGAAGAATATCATCAACCGTTCGGCGATAGAGACCATCATCTCTCATTGTGTATTTAAAAGCCATACGCCGAACAGCCCTGTCCACCCTTCTACTAGGATCACACAAATAATCAACAATGGGTTTCCTCCAGTCTTGATTTTCTTCTGCATTGAATATTTCATTAGTGGCCGAAACGGTGAGCTCCGGTTCGGCCTCCCCTATGTTGGCAAGACTAGACATCGGCTTTTCAGAAATATGAAACATGCCACGATCAACATGATAGCCGGATGCTTGTTGTGCCAACTCATTTGCTTTCCAATTGTCATGTCTAGATATATGAGCAATGCTAAAATAATCTAAAGTACAAATTATATCTAGACATTTATCAAGATAAACATTAAGAGATTCGTCAAAACATTGAAAGACTTTGGATATTTGTTGCACTACTAATAACGAATCATCATAAGCCTCAATATGTGTAACACCTACAGCAAGTAACATCTCTAGGCCGAATAACAATGCTTCATATTCGGCTTGTTTGTTTGTACAAAAATATTCTAAGCGGCATGAGGCTTCAAAAACAGCACCATGAGGAGATATGTAAACAATACCGACACCTTGGCCATTGCTACAAACTGAACCATCAAAATATAATCTCCACGGTACTAATGAGACAAGGTTTATATCAATGTCATGCTTGTCATCAATCCGACGTTCAACAATAAAATTAGCAACGATTTGGCCTTTCATGGATTTTAGAGATTCATAAGCCAAATCATATTCAATCAAAGCATAAGCCCACTTGCCAATTCTACCACTAAGAATTGGCCTATGCAGCATGTACTTAATGACATCGGTTTGACAAGCTACTATGCAAGCACTCGGCACTAAATAATGTCTCAATTTTGTGCAAGCATAATATAAACATAGACATAATTTTTCAACAAATGTATACCTTGTCTCGGCGTCCAATAAGCGGCGGCTCAAATAAGTGATGGCATGCTCTTTTCCTTTGGTTTCTTGAGTCAGAACAGCACCAATAACTCCTTCCTCTGCTGCAATGTAAAGCCTGAAGGGTTCCCTATGCTTGGGTGCTTTCATCATCGGAGGAGTGCACAAATAATTCTTGATCATACCAAATGCTTCTTGTTGTTTTGCCCCCAAGTGAAATCAGCATCATTCTTTAACCGAAGGATAGGAGTAAACGCATCAACCTTCCCTGACAGATTAGCTATGAACCTCGTCAAGTAATTGACCTTGCCAAGGAACTTTTGCATATCTCTCTTGCCTGTTGGAGCTTCCAATTTCTGTATGGCCTCTATCTTTTTGGGATCAATCTCTATGCCATCTTCATGGATAATGAAGCCCAAAAACTTACCAGCTGACACACCGAATGCACACTTCAAAGGATTCATCTTTAGTCCATACTTTTTCATTCTTTCAAAAGCTAAGCGCAAATCGGCCAAGTGAGATTCAAAAGCGTCCGATTTGACAACAATATCATCGATATAGACTTCAAGTATGACACCGAGTAAATCATGAAAAATCAAATTCATAGCCCTTTGATATGTGGCGCCAGCATTTTTTAATCCGAATGTCATCACTGTCCACTCAAATAAACCAAGGAAACCAGGGCAACGTAAAGCTGTCTTGGACATGTCCTCTTCGGCCATAAAAATTTGATTGTATCCGGCATTACCATCTAGAAAGCTAATAACCTTATGTTTAGAAGCATCATTAATAAGCATATCGGCTGTTGGCATGGGATACTCATCTTTGGGTGTAGCCCTATTCAAATCTCTGAAGTCAATGCATACTCTCAGCTTGCCGGATCCTTTCTTCTCCACCGGGACAATGTTAGAAATCCACTCGGCATACCTGCAAGGTCTAATAAAATTAGCTTTAAGCAAACGACCGATCTCTTCCTTGATCCGGTCATATGTTTTTGGATTAAACTTTCTAGCCGATTGTTTATAAGGTCTAAAACCAGCCTTTATAGGTAACCGATGCTCCACTAGCTCTCGGCTTAAACATGGCATCTCATGATATCCCCATGCAAAGCAGCAAACGTACTCTTTCGAAAGCTCGATCAACTTAGCTTTATGATCGGCTCTTAAATTTTTGTTTACAAACGTCGGCCTAGAAATAGAACCATCTCCTATATCTATCTCTTCTAATGGATCGGCCGATGTAAAACCTTGTCCTAATTTATCCATATCATCTAACTCTTCTATGGACTCATACATATCGTTCTCATTGGACCGATATTCTACAAGTCGCTTTTGTAACCAATCTGAGTTTGGATCCATTTAAACATATCATACCTTGGAGCCGATTGCATTCAGTCGGCTTTAAAGAGACGGGCACGAAACCATTCTTGGTTGCACTAAGAAAATCGAATTCTGACAAGTCACGTCCCGTCAAGCAAGTAGCATTTGGGTGTTGCCAATCCACCGATGCCTCGGCCAAAGAAACACATGCCGAGTTATCCGCATAAATGACTTCCACTTCATCATCAACCCATTGGATCAAAAACTGGTGCATAGTGGATGGCACGCACTGGTTTGCATGAACCCAATCACGGCCTAGTATGACATTGTAGTTACCTTGCACCTCAGCGACAAAGAATGCGGTAGCCAAAGTTTTACTTCCCCCCGTGAGATCCACATACATCACACCTTTGGCTTCAGTTTTCTGTTTGCCTTCAAATCCATTGAGCACCATGTTGGTCTTTATCAACTCTTCATCATGCAGCCCAAATTTTTTGAAGACCGAATACGGCATAAGATTCACCACAGCACCACCATCAACAAGCATCCGAGTGAGCGGTGATCCATTGATACGACCTCTGAGATACAACGGTTTCATATGCATTACTGGGTCTTTTGGCTTCTCGAATATTGCATTTTTAGGGCCAAAATCCAGCTGAGCCACCTCCCCTTCTTCATCGACAGCATGAAACTCAGCAGGTAAGTAATATACCATATTGATATCCATACCTTCATGAACCGGTGTAGACTCATAGTACAACATATCATCCTCTTCTTCAAGTGCATCCACCGATTCTGAAATTTGTCCAAGTGAAGGAGAAGTAAGAAGTGTCGCAGACAATGTAATAGTTGTCGCATCGTCCTCCTTTGGTGGCGCAGGTGCTACTGTGATAGGTGTAGAAGCGACTGCATCTTGTATTTGCTTAGGCGTCCACACTTGTTTTGTAGGCACCATTGGCCGAGTGTCATTGAACAACTTATTCCTTTGCTTCTCGGCTTCTTGTTCTGTCACCTCTTGACTCCTTAACCTCTGTAGTTTCCTCTTTTGTGTTTTTGTCAGCCCTGGAGGACACCACTTTGGCTGAGTGTATTTAGGATCTCTCATCTTTACTTGGCTGGTGTTTCCTTCAAGGTCATTAGCCGAGTGCTTTGGCGCGATATCAAGTATCAGCTCAGTCGGATTGCTATGCATAATCGGCTGTTGTATGGTGAATGTTTTGGTGCCCAAGATGAGTGAGTCGGCATCGTTTTTTTCCTTGCCTTTGCTTGACTCAACCGTTACAGTACTTGGCGACTTAACACGCCATTCTTGCTTGCCGACCCTTTTTTGATTATCTTGCATTGGCCGATTGACACTATTGTTCAAACGGCCTCGTGTGGGATAAGAAAGTCTCTCATGAATGGGCCTCCTTTGTTCTGCCCAACCCGGATGAAAAGCATAAGGGGACATTGGGGCTTGCCACCATCATCCATTGAAGTATCCCATGTAATATGGTACATAGGGGAGAGGCGGTACCCATGGTCCCGGCGCCCACGACCCATATGGCCTTGCATGATGCTGAAATTCTTCCCGAGGAGGTGACCTTGAGTGCTTCAAATTTGGTGACCGGTTAGAGCTAGAACCGGCTGCATGATTAGCATACTTGGACAACAACATATCAAAAGTTGGCTTGATTTTCTTGCGCTGCACTTTAGCTTCATTCATATTCCACTTGCCAACTTCTGGACTTTTGGGCTTGACAAATTTAACACGAGTATTTTCTTGCGCTTGCGGTTGCCCCCCGAGTGTAGGATTCTTGATGGTGATTTTGATTATCTCCTTGCCACAGGGTTTCTTGTCAAGCACAACCTGACTCCCCAAAACCTTGTCGCATTCCTTGTCTTTCCTGGGCTCACCAACAATGACATTAGCTTTATTAGTAGATTCGTCAACCTCTGGCCGAATGAGTAGCTTCTTCCCCTCCAACTCCATGGTATTCATTGGAAAAGGTTGTTTATCAACTTGCATCTCAGAAAAGTTCGATCGTTCGTCATTAATGGCCGATTGTATCTGTCGTCGAAAAACATTTCAATCATTAGTAGCATGAGAAAAAGAATTATGATACTTGCAATAAGCACGCCGTTTCAACTCTTCAAACGGCGGTAAAGTATGAGATATTCTAATAATCTTAGCCTGCAGCAAAGCATCAAATATTCTATCACACTTAGCAATGTTAAAAGTAAACTTCATCTCTTCATCATGATTCTTATGAATCGGTTTCAGATCATTGCAAGTAAAGGGTTTGGCCTTAGATGGGCAAACAAATTCAGTAGAAAAGACATCACCCTCATCGTCCGAGTGATCACTATCATATTCCACCATATTCATCTTTGGACGATCGACTTTGTATCTATGCACTTCTTTGAGGTCTTTGCTTCGGATTTCCTGAGCCAAAACCCTTTGTAGGACTTGGCTGATATTTAAAAACTCATAGCCTTCTAGATTTTCTCTAATGGGAGTTCTCAAACCACTCAACACTAGGTCCGCCAAGTCCCTTTCGGTTATCACCAAACTAAAACACCGGTTTTTTGTTTCTCTGAATCTCTTGACGTAATCGGAGACCGATTCATCATGCTTCTGTTTAACCGATGTTATATGTGACAACTTGAGTTCATTGTCGCTGCTATAAAAGTGATCATGAAACTTCTGCTCTAGCTGCGACCAAACCGGAATGGAACCATGTGGTAAAGAAGAAAACCATGAAAATGCGGTACCAGTTAATGATAAAGGAAATAAACGCACTTTCAATTCATTCAGTGAGCCTGCCTCGCCCAATTGTGCTAAATATTGACTAACATGCTCCCATGTGGTTTTTGTGCCTTCTCCATTAAACTTAACAAAATATGGAATTTTATATCCTGGAGGGCACTGGATGGCATCAAAGTATTCGGGGTATGGCTTTTGGTAAATCCGATTCCGAGGTAACTCAACTCCAAAATTTTCTCGAAGCATCTTAGCCATCTCCTCTCTAAGATTAGCTAGACCATCATCCACAGTGGACGATGCAACTTGTGGCAGCGGCATAGGAGGAGTAGGAATACTAGCAGTAGGTATGAACAGTGGCATGTATGCCGAACTATAGTTCGGTAATGGCCGAGTGGTTGTAGCTGTAGGTAGGGTTTGGTTCGGCGTTGCCACCAAACCTGGCATGCTCATAATAGGATTAATGGGTGCAGTCACAATCTGATTTGTTTGAGTAGGATAATAATTCATCGGCATGGGAGGGACCAATGAGATAGGTAAAGCCAGATCAGGGTTATGCACACTAGCAGCTACACCATTATTACCACTAGATGATCGAGATATTTTTCTGAGCATTAGTATTTTCTATGAAAGTTTGATAGACCAGATTGTTACCATCATCAATATGACTCTCAATCTCAGCCCACTGCTCAGGAGAAAAGGTAGTACTCACAGCGGGTTTAACCTGCTCGGCTTGAAGAGGAGGGAACTTGATTTCTTCAATCGGAGTGATGTTGCCTTGGCGATCCTTCTTGAATTTTGCAAGGAACTCCTACAAATCCTTCTCTTCGCGCGCCTTCTCGTACTCCTCATAGACTTGGCGATGATCGGCCGATATCTCATCAAGACTAGGCTTAATGATGTTATCGGCGTCTACCTCAGATGGCTTGGGAAGATAGGACATGGTGGATGATGATGATTGATCTTCTTTCCCCAGCGGAGTCGCCAAAAAGTGTGTTGACACACGAACACGTCACGTGTACCCTCGACGCCGGGGGTGATGCACCGTAGCTCACGTCGAAGGAGACCCGACCGACAGCGCGATACGCAAGACAGTCGGCGGGCGCTTTTGGAGACCCGAAACCCCGCGCACCCGGGAGGGACCCCGTCAGGGATTGCGGTGGCTATGGGCTGCCCTAGGTCGATTCGCTCGCCCCTAGAGCCTCGGGATTCGCAGCTCTCAAACACGAAGAACAACGAAGAACGAGAGAGAAAAACGGTGGAGAGATAAAACGTAGATGAAAAAGTAGTATATTGATTTGTTCGATTGTGTGTTGTTTCAATCGGCCGTCGCCCCCAACATATATAAGAGGTGGCTGGACTTCCTGTAAAAGCAAAGGATTTATCTAGGCTTTCCTTACAAGAAAATTACATCAATTCACGTTCAAAACCCTAGTCAAATTCGGACTGATTTTATCCGAACTTTCCAAAACTGCTCGGTTTAAACTGGCTGTACTTTGAGGGTCCTTTTCATGGTGACAAACAATCTCGGATGGAAACGAGCCCAAAAGCAATCTTGACCGTTTCGACGAGACGAACATCTTTCATGTTGAACCATGTGTCTGGTTCCAGGCGTCACATTTTGCTCTCTGGAGGGTCTCGCTGTGCGGGCTCTAACTTTTGCATACGACATCGGATTGAGACGATCTTTATATCAAAATCGATCGTCTCAACAAGACACACAACTTCCGTGTAGGTCATTTCTCCATCCAAGATAATATGAACTAGCTTCTGAGCCCATCTTCAACTTCTCGTCGGCTTGACTATCACAACCTCCACCCCGGCAGGCCTTCCACCCGGGTAAGCTTTCCACACCGACAAGGTTTCACCCCGGAAAGGTTTTTACACCAGCAAGGGTTCCTTCCTAGCAAGATTTGTCCCCCGGCAAGATTTCACATCAGCAAGGTTTTACCTTGGCAAGGTTTCTACCCCGACAAGAGTTCCTCCCCGGCAAGGTTTCTCCCTCGGCAAGATTTCACACCGGTAAGCTTCTCCGCCGGCAAGCTTCTCTGCCGGCAAGCTTTCCACGCCGGAAAGCCTTCACATCGGCAAGATTTTACCCCAGCAAGGTTTTCATTCAGCCGGCAAAGGCTGAATACTTTCTCACTCAGGGCCGGCCCGCGAAGTGTTGCCTCTAACTTTTGCAAACGAACCCGGATTCGTGACCATGCCAAAATCTGGTGTCAACACATAGTTATTATCTAGATGGCTTCTTCTGTCTTTTTGGATCTCAATACAATGTTCTCCCCCTCTCTTGTGGAGATCTATTTGATGTAATCTTCTTTTGCGGTGTGTTTGTTGAGACCGATGAATTGTGGGTTCATGATCAAGTTTATCTATGAACAATATTTGAATCTTCTCTGAATTCTTTTATGTATGATTGGTTATCTTTTCAAGTCTCTTCGAATTATCAGTCTGGTTTGGCCTACTAGATTGATCTTTCTTGCAATGGGAGAAGTGCTTAGCTTTGGGTTCAATCTTGCGGTGTCCTTTCCCAGTGACAGTAGGGGCAGCAAGGCACGTATTGTATTGTTGCCATCGAGGATAACAAGATGGGGTTTATATCATATTGCATGAGTTTATCCCACTACATCATGTCATCTTGCTTAAAGCTTTACTCTGTTCTTATGAACTTAATTCTCTAGATGCATTCTGGATAATGGTCAATGTGTGGAGTAATAGTAGTAGATGCAGGAAGGAGTCGGTCTACTTGTCTCGGACGTGATGCTTATATACATGATCATACCTAGATATTCTCATAACTATGCTCAACTATATCAATTGCTCAACAGTAATTTGTTCACCCACCGTAATACTTATGCTCTCGAGAGAAGCCTCTAGTGAAACCTATGGCCCCCGGGTCTATTTTCTATCATATTAATCTTCCAACACATAGCTATTTTTATTTCCTTTTATTTTACTTTGCATCTTTATCATAAAAATACCAAAAATATTATCCTATCATATCTATCAGATCTCAATCTTGTAAGTAACCGTGAAGGGATTGACAACCCCTTTATTGCGTTGGTTGCGAGGATTTATTTGTTTGTGTAGGTGCGTGGGACTCGTGCGTGGTCTCCTACTGGATTGATAGCTTGGTTCTCAATAACTGAGGGAAATACTTACACTACTTTACTGCATCACCCTTTCCTCTTCAAGGGAAAACCAACGCCACACATTATCACAAATTCAAATAAAATGTGAGATTGTTTGATGTATAGTATGGTTTCGATTGTTCGACATTTAGGTGTGAGTTGCAAATGCCATGCATTATCACATTATGGTATAACATGTGCAAAACCACAAAACACGTATCACCGCTATATTCATGCATGCATATGTTTAAAACACTATGATCTCCTATTCAAATATATGAATCCACTTTCATATCAAATTATGATCTTTTTTAGTCTCTTACACCCACACAATCCTCTAACCTTTGTAGCTACCACTAACTTGCTCTCGTGCATGCTCACGCCCTCCTCGCCCTCCCCCTCCCTCAGCATTCTATCCATCGCGCACATTCATTTTATTTTCTTTAGGTCGTTCTCCCACAGTATCCACAACTCCTTTCCGACACACACCGATTGATAAACCTCTCCAGCGATGTCTGCCTACAACATACACACGCACCTTCAATCTCCTCCTTTATGTGTCCTTGCCTCGTGTCTCTACGGTCCCACACACGTGTAAACTTTCGCCCCTCTTTTCATCGATCTCACCACCGCACACTGCTCCCCAGATCTAGCTAGTAGCTGGGCCTCTCGCACCACCTCCTAGCTCCATTCTCTCT
This sequence comes from Aegilops umbellulata, assembly GCA_032464435.1. Classification (NCBI taxonomy): domain Eukaryota; kingdom Viridiplantae; phylum Streptophyta; class Magnoliopsida; order Poales; family Poaceae; genus Aegilops; species Aegilops umbellulata. The sequence continues at coordinate 55,727,343 of CP136055.1, forward strand.
GTCTATCCGTCTCGCTAGGCCTTATTTGCCTCTAACAAATGGATGTACACTGACCGATCTCCCGCTATACATATAGCTAGCTAGGTCCTTATGACTTGTTTTTCCCCACACGTCGATCAATCTACCTCATTAGTTATGTCTCTCCCTTCCTCCGACAAACAACAATTGATCTACCAATCTAGTTAGGTTTACTTACCAAACACATGGTTCCCCTTCATCATCCATGGATGTGTCCCAACAGATCCATCACACACACGCACACACAGAAACACATCGCCACTCTTATGGATAGTATTGCAGTTCCACCCTCAGTTTGTCTAGTAGGCCTCTCCCACCATCTTCGAGAAGCAACTCCATCACCCATCCAGCACTCTACCCCTCTCCCTCCCTCTCTCTCTCTCCTCTCTCTCTGTCCCATCCTTAAGTTATGTATGGATGTCGACCGATCTCCCTCATGACATAGCTGGGTCTCTGTCGGTGTCAAAACCGGCGGATCTCGGGTAGGGGGTCCCGAACTGTGCGTCAAGGCCGGATGGTAACAGGAGACAAGGGACACGATGTTTTTACCCAGGTTCGGGCCCTCTCAATGGAGGTAATACCCTACTCCTGCTTGATTAATATTGATGATATGGGTAGTACAAGAGTAGATCTACCACGAGATCAAGGAGGCTAAACCCTAGAAGCTAGCCTATGGTATGATTGTGTATGAAGATGGTTGTCCTACGGACTAGAACCCTCCGGTTTATATAGACACCGGATAGGGTTAGGGTTACAGAGAGTCGGTTAAAATGGTAGGAGATCTTGAGTATCCGCATCGCCTCGCTTGCCTTCCACGCCAAGGAAAGTTCCCTCCGGACACGGGACGAAGTCTTCAATCTTGTATCTTCATAGTCCAGGAGTTCGGCGAAGGTATAGTCCGGCTACCCGAACACCCCCTAATCCAGGACTCCCTCAGTAGCCCCTGAACCAGGCTTCAATGACGATGAGTCCGGCGCGCAGATTGTCTTCGGCATTGCAAGGCGGGTTCCTTCTCCAAGTCCTTCATAGAAGATTGTAGACACCAAGGATAGTGTCCGGCTCTGCAAAACAAGTTTCTACATATTGCCATAGAGAGAATAATATTAACACAAATCAAATCCGCTGACGTATTCCGCAGTGCGTCATCATACTACGGCCAAGTCCTTTTACGAATCATCTTTACTTTTCCGCCTCAGCACGTTTTGCGAGGCGGTTTCCTTGGCACGTCTCGTCGAAGCAGAGATCGTGTCCCCTTTTCACGGGATTCTCATCAATATGGACATGGGTAACCCAATCGTGCCCGTTAGCACGTTCCCTCGATTAAAGGCGAGTCCAAAACGGTTACGAGGAGGGATCTTGGTATTCGACCTCCTATAAAGAGACCAAGGCCTCGCTCCTTTTCTTAAACGAGTTCGCCTGTCGCCTCGAGTTCCAACACCCCAGGCTCCAGATTCCAGGCGCTTCGGACCTTCGACAATGTTCGGTTCTGACCTTCAAGGTCGATGGACGCCCTCCTCCATCACGGAGGAGGATGTACTAAGGTTGAGGGAGGCTAAGTTCCTGACCGGCGAGATTTCGCATAGGTTGCCTGCTCAAGGACAGGTTATCCCCAGTTCCCAGCCCGGTGAGAGCGTGGTGTTCATGTCTCACTTCCTTCGGGGTTTAGGCTTCCCAATGGACCCCTTTGTAAGGGGACTACTATTTTATTACGGGCTGGAATTCCATGATTTAGCTCCGGAGTCTATCCTCCATATCTCCTCGTTTATCGTCGTGTGTGAAGCGTTCCTCCGCATTACCACTCACTTCGGCTTATGGCTCAAGACCTTCAAAGTGGAGCCAAAGATAATCAATGGTCGGCATGCGGAGTGCGGAGGTGCTATGATAAGCAAGAATGCCGATGCTCCATGGCCCGAAGGCTCTTTCCAAGAGGAGCTAGGTTTGTGGCAACGAGAGTGGTTTTATATCACCGTTCCCTGGGGCACCAAGTGGGTGGCGCCTCCTGCCTTTTGCTCGGGTCCCCCACCACGGCTAGCATCATGGGTTAACAGAGGGTTAGATTGGGGTCTGCCCAAAGATGTGCCTTTGTTGCAGGGCCGCATTAAGGATCTCTTGAAAGGAGACCTCAGCCTGGTCAAGGTGACACAGGTCATGCTTATTCGCCGAATACTTCCCGGCAAACGCCGCTCCCTTCGCCTGTGGGAATTTAATCCAGAGGGACCATGAGCTCTCCGGGATGTTATGGGCTCAACGCCCGCGGAGATGTATAAACTGTTCTTCGGATCACAAGAGATGTGTCCGGATTTGACCGAGGACGCAGGCCTAAGCTGCAATCGCCCGGATAACGAAGTAAGTAACCCTATGCCCGGACCTTCTATCCATATAATTGTCATAAACTTGCTGCTGAAAGAGCCGTCCTTTTAAACAGGAGTGGATAGCGAAGGCAAAGCTGATCAGGTGTCCGGCTCCCCTTCCCGAAACCAGGCCGGATCCCGTGCTGGTCAGGATGTTGGCGATAGTGCCTTTGGAGGGAAGCAAAGGGGAGGACAAGGAAACTATGGCCTCCTCGAAGGAGGCTACTTCGAAGGGAGGGAACGACAATTCCTCTCCTAAGGGGAAGAAGAGGGCCGCCTCTAACGACTCGGAGACCACGACCTCGAAGCGGGAGAAGAGATCTTCGTCAGAGGGTCCGGCACTGGGGAGTTCCTCGGCCGAATTGCGACCTCAACGGGATAAGCCCTCCAGCGAGCCGTATGTAGAGAAAAGATTTTCTTTTGAGGGACAAGATAAATCCTTGATTTTATATCTAAGAAGATTAACCGAGTTTTTTACCTTGTAGCTCGGAACTCAGCCCTTCTCAGCAGAGCTCGTCTTCGGGGGATCTTCTTCCAGAGATGATGGAGAGCGGGACGCCTCCCCCTGCCGTGCCGCCTAGCGAGGCGGGCGACCCTGAGGTGTCATCGCGGAGGGCTTCTCCGAATCCGGCAGGGGCGAAATATAGCTACATGGCCCCCCGAGGTTCTCCGCGTTCGGCCTTCGAAAGAGGTCATGGGACGAATCCGGCACCGTTTGGCGCTCGGTCGGAAGAGCTAAAGGTTCTGCTGGGGCGAGCTTCTATTTCGGAGGAGCACCGTGTATTGATGGGCACGGTGATTGATAGGATCTCATCCGCAGAGAGCGTATTGCATGAGGCCGTCAAGAGTTTGCTGACGGGTTTTGAGGTACATTAGATAATGTATACTTTTTGTCAGTTGTGCATAAATAAGATGCGCCCTGTGAAGATAGTAGCCCCTGAGACTCTGCGCGTCGTCAAGTAATGACGGCACGCGGAGGATCATAGTACCAGGTCTTAAGATGTTGCCTTTGAATGTAGGCTGCAGGGTGTCCGGGATCAAGCCGGACTGATGATTTTGCCGAACTAAAGCGGCAACTGGACGTGGCAGATGCCGACATCGCGCTTGTCAACAAGCGTCTTGATGAGTCTCAAGGTATGTAATTCCTCGGGTGGCGTTATGTAAGAAGAGCTTTTATGGCAGTGTCTTACAATGTGTATGCTCGACGCAGATGGTGCGGCCGCCGTGGAGACTCTTAGGGCGGAACTTACCCGAGCTAAAGAGCAGGCCAAAAAAAGTGATGCGGCTGCCAAGAGAGCTCTTGAAGAGCTGAGAGACGAACAGGCGGCTCATTGTCGAAGCAAGGAAGAGATGGGCAGGATGGCCGAAGAGTTAAAGAGCGCTGCCGACCGTTGCAAACTTCTGGAGAGAGAAGACCAGGTGAGACAGACGGACCTAAAGAAGGCCGTTGCTACTGCCAAGGACGCGTGCTCTGCGATGAGAGCTGTGAAGGAGGAGCTATGTCAGGCCGAACAAATTGCGGCTGGAAAGCCCTTTATGCTGCGAAGAAAATTTTGTGATTTGAAGCTTGCTCCGTTGGACCAGATGTGGAGTGTAGAGGATACCTATCTGGATTTGGCGGCGAGTGTTGCCGATGCGTCCGAACACTTTCGGGATCAAAAAGATCGCGAAGTGGAAAAGCTTTTCTGGTCGCAGTTTCACAATCCAGAGCGTCCACTTGCAGTGGACGATCGTTTGGCTCAGTGGGCCGAACTTAATAGGTTGTCCGGACTCGCCATGAAGTACGTCATGGGTCATCTTTGGCCGGGGAGATCGGAGCCGAAGAGTTATTTCAGCTTAGTGCAACAACTCCTTGACGCGGTGCCGCGTATTAATGCAATGAAGAGGTCAACATGCATAGAGGGCGCAAGGATGGCTCTTGCCCGTGTCAAAACATACTGGGCAGAGATGGAGACCACCGTTGTTGCGTCCCGAGATTCGGATGAAAGCCGAGTACCTTCCGAGCACTATTTTCAGGAAGTCCTTGAAGGCGCTCGTATAATAGAGACGCAGTGCTCGAAGGATGCTAATTTAGTATAGCATATGTAATTATAAAGCAATATTGTAGTGGCCTTTTATACTTGTGCCTTCAAGTATTGGAAACACCTCCTGTGCGGCCGTTTTTAATATATATATAATCTAAAAGATGGCAGTCGTTGGCTTCAACCCCCACGCACATAGTGCGGGGGTGCTCGCAGAAGATGCATTTTCACACTTAACCCAACGTCTTGGTCCTACAAAGGAGGTGATAGAGCAACGGGCTAGGCAACCGGACTATAATGCTTTAACACTTTCACTTAGCCATAGGAGCTTGACAGTGGGACTATTTAGGTAGCCCTTTGGTGGCGACTGCGCTCGCCCGAGTTCGGGGCGCGTATGTGCCTAGCCGGGAAATGGCCCTTCGTTAAAGCGGAGGAATCCGATAGATTCCGATAGGTCATCGAGTGGCTGACCAATCTCACGCTACATCATGACAGTCAGTTTTCGGCTTTCTCTACTGAGGTGCTCGCCCGGCCGAACCGGGGCACAATCGCAGTAGTTCTCCTGGTGCTACCTTAGCCGATAGAGCGGAACGTAAGGTAGCCGAACTCAGGAGCCGGGCAACCCAACATTTGACCAAAGACATGATTCGGAGCTGATGCATATAATGCCAAAACTCGCGACGCCGAACACTCCCTAAGGTGTTCGGTCTTTATGAGTGCGGGCGAAACAACACTCTTTAGTAAAAAAGCCCCTAGTGTCCAGGTACGCGCAAGAATCCTGACGTGGCCACATGCCAAGACGCCAGTCTCCTCTCTGGTTATATTAAAGAAAACCAGGGGATATGTAGCAACAAGAGACAGTAAAAAAGGTTTACGCAGGGTCTTAATCTAAAAAGAATCCTTTAGAACGGGTCCCTACTGCACGTCTGCGCCTGTGTCTCCGTTGTGCCGTATCCTGGACGGGCGCCGCACGACGTTCATCTGTAAAAGAGAGGAACGGAGTTGAAAACGGGTCGTGCCGAACAAAAGTTTTAAAATAAACGAAGTATAAAATAAATTATATAAAATTGAGCTTTATTATCTCTTTATGCGCGTGTAGCCCCTAGTGAGGGGGTATACGGCCATTAAGCCGACATCAATGATGATTTTGTACCGAACTCGTCTATCCGCGTTCGTGGTCTTTAATGACCTATTTCGAAGTTATTTGGCCGGTGAGGCCATTTTACTGTGGGGCTGTCAAAGCGGCCGCACAGCCCTCCGCTTGGGGGAGGCGTACTTTAGCACTTCCCTTTCAAAGAGATGATGCCACGTGGACCGGGCATCTTAAGCGTGAGGGATGCATAATGCGGTATTGCATTAAAGCGAGGGATGCATATAGCCGCTTGAGAACGGGACGATATGGAAGGTCAGCTTTTCGCGGCGGAAGTTGTCGGTAAAGCCGAATATAACCTAGAGCCGGAGATAACCCATACAATGGGTGTCCGGACCAGGTGTTACCCCTTGAAAGGAGGTTTTGCTGCGTCGGATTCTTGCTGGGTTTATCCCCATGTGGTGGATTGTATCCTGATTTATCAGGTTTAGTCCACTGCCGCCGTCAATAAGGACATTTGAAAACTGTAGTCCGCCAATTACTGGATCGAGTACCAAGGCAGTGCAGCCTGCATTCTTGGTATTTCTAGAATAATCTAGCTGATCGAAGATGATTGGTTTTAACAACCAGTAGCGGGACCCTTTGGGGATAGGTCGTGTGGCACGTGCCTTTATGGGCGCCACACGTTTTGTTATGTGAAGTAAGTTTACTGTTTTTACTTCTTGTGGGAAGTTCTTTTGTTTCCTGGTGCTCTGCTTCTGGGGTTCGTCCTCATCTTCACTTGGTGTGTCGAGCCCCTTGTGTTCGGCGTTGAGTCTGCCGGATGCTTGAAAACCCAACAATCTCTGTGGTATGGTTAGCAGGCTTCCCGGGAGTGCTGTGTATGTGACATATCCTGTCCAGGATTTTGTTTAAGTAGGACGAATCATCCCTGTTGTCCTGGAGGGGTGGTTTTGTCTGATTTTGTCGTGAGCCTTTGAATCCGGCATTAACTGTCGTGCTCTTCGGACTTTTTTCTTTAGTCCGGCGACGATCCTTGTTGCGTTGCGGTTTTCCGTTCCCATCCCTAGTTTCGGATGTACTTGGGTCGCTGGTGCTGCACCTTGCCAACCAGCTGTCCTCTCCCGCGCAAAAGTGGGTCATGAGGCTTGTTAGAGCGGCCATTGTTCTTGGCTTTTTCTGGCCGAGGTGTCTGGCGAGCCATTTGTCTTGCACGTAATGCCTGAAGGCTGCTAAGGCTTCGGCGTCCGGACAGTCGACTATCTGATTCTTTTTAGTGAGGAATCTATTCCAGAACTGCCGAGCTGATTCTCCGGGCTGTTGGGTTATGTGACTAAGATCGTCAGTGTCCGGAGGGCGGACATAGGTCCCTTGAAAATTTGCTCGGAAAGCATCCTCGAGCTCTTCCGAACTTCCAATTGTGTTTTCGGGAAGGCTCTTAAGCCAGTGCCGGGCTGGCCCTTTGAGCTTGAGGGGTAAATATCCAATGGCATGGAGATCGTCTCCTCTGGCCATATGTATGTGGAGGATATAGTCCTCGATCCAGACTCCAGGGTCTATTGTTCCATCGTATGCCTCTATGTTGACGGGTTTGAATCCCTCCGGAATTGTCCAGAACCTCATCGGTGAAACATAGGGGATGTGCGGCACCCCGATATTTGGGTGTGCCGGATTCTGATGATGGCTTTTTTGCATTGCTGACGAGAGCTTGCTTTCTTGGCCCGTAAATGGACCTAGCTGGGGCATGATGCGAATCCTTAACTGGGTCGCATGCCTGTTTAAGTGCGGCGCCACTTGCCGTTTTGTGGGGTCGTCTATCCGACCGTGTGGCTTTCTTCTTTTTTGAATTTGGGGGCTCTAGGTGTCGCGACCGGTTTTCCGGGCATTAATTTCCAGAAAATGGCCGTTGTGCTCACCAGCCCCAGGACTACTGTTAGCTGATGAGACACCAACTTGATACAGAAATACCAAGCAAAAGTACAAAATATGTAGTACAAGACCATTGTGGCCTATGAGTACAACAAATGGTTTCTAGTGTTTGAGGGCGGAAGCGGTTTGTGGATCACCACGGTTATGGGACTCCATTTCCCACGGGAACATCTGACCAGGTTAACTCCTATCTTTGCGAGGCTGCTATCACCGTTGCTTAGGTTCCGAGGCTGTCATCGCAACGCTCCTCTCCAAGCAAGCAATCTGGCCAAGACAATAGCCAGGGACAAGCCAGTGAGTACTTTGAATGTACTCGCAAACATTAAGAACACAGGTGTAATATAGCCACAATTAATCATGCTTCGAAACATTCTATGACTGCTCTGTTCATTATGGTATAAGGTTCATGATGTATGCGAGTAAATTATTTAAGAAAGTCATGAGTAAGCAAGCAAGTAAAGGGAATAACCAAAACATGCCACAGTCGGGCGTCTGAGCGACGCCACATAAAGGGCTTTAAAAGAAATGCCACAGTCGGGCGTCTGAGCGACACCACATAAAGGGCTGTAAAAGAAATGCCACAGTCGGGCGTCTGAGCGACACCACATAAAGGGCTTTAAAAGAAATGCCACAGTCGGGCGTCTGAGCGACACCACATAAAGGGCTTTAAAAGAAATGCCATAGTCGGGCGTCTGAGCGACGCCACATAAAGGGCTTTAAAAGAAATGCCACAGCCGGGCGTCTGAGCGACACCACATAAAGGGCTTTAAAAGAAATGCCACAGTCGGGCGTCTGAGCGACACCACATAAAGGGCTTTAAAAGAAACAATCATATTGAATATCCCGGAGGTAGAACCATCCCAGAGATACTCGATCATAACAATAATATCACGGGTTAGTCAACAATAATAATAATCATAAATATCACAAGTCACAAGTAGTAATTCCAGTTCCTGTTAAACAATTTCACCTCCGAAGACCGACTCTAAGACCGACACTTGACCCATCCCAGACTGTAATCCTTAGCCATCGACACGGCTATTCGAATAGGTTTAATCTCTGCAGAGGGTGTACTCTTTACCCATGAGTAACGGATTCCTTTAGTCCATCGGGACTAATTCCGTCTACGGTCTTTTAATTGAAAACACACCTGACTTGCACACACTAGCTTAACTCACCGGTGTCTGGAATCACCCACGACACCTGTCAAGCAAACTCTAAGTGGGGAGGCTACAACCTCGACGTAGCATGGGATCACAAAATTTATACCGCGCGCAAACTAGGGGAGCTACCCCCTTCAGCTACAACCGAAACACCCATGCCCCCGGACCAGGTGGCATGCCTACCGGATGCAACCGGTATCTTCCACCATGGCCTCTCTGTACGGTGTGTGCCAATACAAGGGTTAACAACTTACTGAACCATACCCTACTTACGGTAGGGACTTGTGGTAGTACGAAACAAGTATGGGGGTTACCGGAACAAGACTCGATCTACGGTCGACTTAGGAGGTAGTAATATTTCCTGCAAGATTAGCATAACAATGCATATACTTCAACCAACAGATAGAAACACCACACGACATAACCCATGAAGCCATACCGGACACGACCGTCTCGACGGAGTACTAGGGACAAGACCGCGTCTACCCAAGATAGAGGCCTACCCGGCATTCCTTCCCGTATGCATGAAAAGTGTATGGCGGTGATTTCCATCACAAAACATGTCAACTCCATTTGCATGAAATTCACTAATATGCACTTATGAAGAGGATCACATCCTCACATAAAATGACACATGCATGTGTCGGGGTGGTGTTGTCACCGAGTCAAACAACACACACAAAAATTTACACCAGGGTTCAGAATGCTTGCCTTTAGGTCATGGAAAAGAAGGGTGCATCCAAAACATCTTGAAATCTTCAAAAAAAATCCTATTTAAGAGGATATGTATGAATTAACACATACAATCAAAACAACACAAAAAGTTGTTTGGAAATTTTTTCAAATAAATCTTAAAATAAACTAGACAGAATTTAAGAGAGGTAGGAGAAAGAATTAATTCATTTGGATTTGTATTTAAAAAGTTATAGCCAGTCAAAGTTTAGTCAAATCTGTTTTTAAAATAAGTATATAAAAGAAAACGATTCGGACGGAATACGCTTTCGGTGCAGAGGAGGCGTACTTGGGGGCTTTACGCTTTCACTCAGAGGAGACGCACTTGGGCTTTTACGTCTCCACTTATCCAGCGTGGACGGCGTGGGGTGTCACTGACAGTGGGCCCGGGGGCCTACTAGTCAGGTTTGACTAGTCCCCACTCCCTCCTCTTCTTTGCCCGAGCAGAGGCGGGACGTCCAGCGTTTGTCGCCGGCGAACGACAGTCCTACGCGGGCATTCGAGTGCAGGGATGGATCCGCCACTCCTAGACGGTCCCCCCGGTGGTCGTAGGGTTGTCAGAGATGAAGGAAATCGCCGGCGGCGAGCTCCACGGCGGAGGGAAGCTTCGGTGGATTTCGGGATTCCGGCCTTGGTGGTTCCTGGCTTCGTCTGGGAGGCTAGGCAGCTCCGCGGGTTTAAGTGGAGTCGGACGGCGGCGTTTGGGAGGGCAGAGGAGGTCTTGGTGCGTCGGGGCTGATCGGGGCGAAGCGGCGGCCGAGCTGACCGGAGAGGTTGAAGACGACCTTCTCCTCTTCAATTGATGGCGATGGGGGCACTAGTGGGACGGTGTGGGGTTGCCTGAGGGCTCGGAGGAGCTCGGGGCTTCCTTATATAGGCAATGGAGGTCGGTCCGAGGTGGCCGGAGATAAGAACGGCGGCGAACCGCCTCTCTGTGCTTGCAGGGCGAGGTGGCGGCGACGAGTGCTAGAGGACGAAGCTGTGGATGAGCACGCACTGCTCCATGAGGCAGGTGGCAAGCGCTGGCGGCTTGGGCGGCGCTGGCTAGCGCAGGAGCGGTCGGGCGGCGGTTGCGGCCACGGGCGTGCTGCCAAACGGCTCTGACGGCGGCGCTGTAGGGCGCCAGGGAGCGCTCGGGGCCTTTTGGCGTGACGCGACGAGGAGGGAAGTGCGAGGCGAGGTTCTTCCGTGCGGGTAAAGCCAGGGGCGCGTGACGCGGCGGCCCAGGGCGCGACTGCAGTTGGCGTGCTCTGGGCGCGCCCAGTGCACGCCCACCAGCTACTCGGCGAAATGCCAGGGCGAGCTAGAGGTCTCGGGTGAGGCTGGGACTTAGCAGGCCTAAGCTAGGGGTAGTGAGGAGTCTATTGGACAAGGTAGCTAGGCAAGGGAAGCAAGATCACAGTGCAAACTAAAACTCATGTCAAAACTGGTCATGCCTACAGGGTGCTCGACAGAATGCCACATGCACCTAGGCACCTCTTGGGGTGGCCAAAACTTCCAGAGTGAGGTCTCTATGGAAGTATGAGAGAGTGGTGAAGTTAGTTTGCAAAAAGAAGAGACTTGCTAGTGCAAGTTTTGCAAAACTACACTTCTGGACAGGGAGTAAATGGCCTCATTACATGGACAAAAATTCTCCCAATGGGTTCATGCTCTTGGACTTAATTGTTTGGTAGGGTGGTCTACAAGCATGAGAAAGCACAAGCTTACTAGAGCAAGAAATAGTAGGGTTGCAGTAGAAAACACAAGTCTGGTCCAGAATGAAAAAGAGGTTGGTTCACTCAAATTTTCCAAAGAACAACATTATGTTCTTGCATAAAGTTGAATCATATGCTGCTACTAACATCCCATAATTTTGGTGGAGGCTAGAAAGAAATATTTAAATAGGTTGTAGTGCAAAATTGCCCACTGGACCAGAGAAGAAAAATGGGTGTAGAGCTCAAATTATTTCAAGAATAGAAGATATTTTTGCACAAAAGTGATTTAATAACATCACATGACATCTCCAAATTTTGGTGGGATTATTGAATTAATTTTTGAAGAGGTTGTAGTTCAAATATGGCCATATAGTCAAGGAAAAATCATTTTTCAACAAAATGAAGATCAGGCAATTTAATTATGTAATTAGTCTTACTAGTAAAAGAAAAGTTTTTCCTTGAGAGGTTTAAACAAGTCCAATAACATGTTTGAAAAGTTTTCAATTTGGGGAAAAACTCCATAATGACAAGAAGGATAATGGTTCAAAAATTAAAAGGGAGCTCAAAAAATAATAGTTTTAAATCCTGGCAAAATTTTAATTACTAAAACAAGGGTCAAAATTTTTGGGTGTCACACTAGGGCCTCTTCGTCGAATTCAGGCAGTAGTTTTCTTTTTGGATAGCTTTTGGTGTGGCGACCGTCGCCGTACTTATCGGCGGTGTTGATAACTTTGCTCCATCTAATCCGGAGTGCATCGTCCGCTGTTTTTAGCTTCCTCTTCTGCTTTTTTAGGCTGCGGGCAGTCGCAGGGAGCCTCTTGTTGAGACTATTCTGCTTTATGGGTTTATCCGGCGTAAGGTCGTCCGGAATACCGTTTTCGCCGGTGGAGGGATGTTCGGTTGCTCTATCCGTGTCACCCTGTTTGGACGGCTGCTCTGAGGCCCGCTCGTCATCTGCCGGCTCATCCTGCTCTATGGCCGGGTTTTCATCGAGGCGGGGCTTGGGTCGGCATTTATGTCGACGCTTTGAATGCTTTCCGGGGTGTCTATCTCCCGTTCCGTCCCCTTTTTCCTCGTTGTCACATCCTCTAGGTGTATCCACCATGTACACATCATGAGGTGAGGTGGCTGTCCAATGCCCTATGGGCGTTGGTTCGTCGGTATCTCCTGCATCGTCATCCATGCTGTCAATGTCTGCGGAGTCGAAGTTGAGCACGCCGTTTAAATCGTCGACAATAGCTACTAAGTGGGTGGTGGGCGGGCTTTGAATTTCTTCATCGTCCGTATCCCATCCTCGCTGACCATAATACGGCCAGGGCTCTCCTGATAAAGAGAGAGACTTGAGAGAATTCCAGATGTCGCCAAAAGGCGAGTGCTGAAAGATGTCCGCGGCGGTGAACTCCATTATCGCTGCTCAGTCGGATTCAACTGGCAGGGGCACGGGGGGTTTGGAGTCCGGGGAGGAGTCCGTACCCTCAGGGTCATGGGTCACGCGGAGTGCGGGGCTGGCGTTCGGCTCGATCGCCTTTGAGATCGCAGCCCCCTAGGTGACGTCCAACCGTTCGTCCTCGCTTGGTGTAATAGGCTCCGAGTTGAGGGTCAGAACCGGTGCGTGTGCGGCCTCCAGGACACTGTTTGGAGACAGAGCTAGATCATGCCCCTCGAGATAGTGCGGCGCGCGTGGCTGTGGCTCGAATCCGTCGAAGATCAATTCTTTGCGGATATCAGCCTGTAGTTTAAGCTTCCAAACTTGACTTGATGGCCAGGGGCGTAGCTTTCGATCTGCTCCAGATGACCAAGCGAATTAGCCCGCAGAGCGAAGCCGCCGAAGACGAAGATCTGTCCGGGGAGAAAAATCTCACCCTGGACCTCATCGTTGTTGATGATCAGAGGGGCCATAGGGCCTGAAGGCGAAGACACAGAGGAACTCTCAATGAAAGCACCAATGTCGGTGTCAAAACCGGCGGATCTCGGGTAGGGGGTCCCGAACTATGCGCCAAGGCCGGATGGTAACAGGAGACAAGGGACACGATGTTTTTACCCAGGTTCGGGCCCTCTAGATGGAGGTAATACCCTACTCCTGCTTGATTAATATTGATGATATGGGTAGTACAAGAGTAGATCTAACACGAGATCAAGGAGGCTAAACCCTAGAAGCTAGCATACGGTATGATTGTGTATGAAGATGGTTGTCCTACGGACTAGAACCCTCCGGTTTATATAGACACCGGATAGGGTTAGGGTTACACAGAGTCGGTTACAATGGTAGGAGATGTTGAGTATCCGTATCGCCTAGCTTGCCTTCCACGCCAAGGAAAGTTCCCTCCGGACACGGGACGAAGTCTTCAATCTTGTATCTTCATAGTCCAGGAGTCCGGCGAAGGTATAGTCCGGCTACCCGAACACCCCCTAATCCAGGACTCCCTCAGTCTCTCCTTCTCAACACATATACGAGTCGTTCTACCTCTATAGTTAGGCCTCTTCCTACCCCTCCCCCACCCCCTCCTACACACACACACACACCGATACATCGAGCGCTCTAGTCATGTCTCCCTGCCACACACAAACTTGACATGTGCCCTCTGACGTTCCGGTAGCTAGGTCAGTCACCCTATATCTTTGACTTGCACACACACACAATTTCGATGGCTCTCTTCATCGATCTCGCACCCGCCCACTTGACCCTCTCTTCGAATCTATCGATATTTATGACTGTCAGTGTCAAAACCGGCGGATCTCGGGTAGGGGGTCCCGAACTGTGCGTCTAAGGCGGATGGTAACAGGATGCAGGGGACACGATGTTTACCCAGGTTTGGGCCCTCTCTATGGAGGTAATACCCTACTTCCTGCTTGCTTGATCTTGATGATACGAGTAGTACAAGAGTTGATCTACCACGAGATCGTAGAGGCTAAACCCTAGAAGCTAGCCTATGGTATGATTGTTGTTCTACGGACTAAACCCTCCGGTTTATATAGACACCGGAGGGGGCTAGGGTTACATAGAGTCGGCTACAATGGGAGGAGATCTACATATCCGTATCGCTAAGCTTGCCTTCCACGCCAAGGAGAGTCCCATCCGGACACGAGACGAAGTCTTCAATCTTGTATCTTCATAGTCCAATACTCCGGCCAATGGATATAGTCCGGCTGTCCGGATACCCCCTAATCTAGGACTCCCTCAGTAGCCCCTGAACCAGGCTTCAATGACGATGAGTTGGGCGCGCAGTTTGTCTTCGGCATTGGACGGCGGGTTCCTCCTCCGAATACTCCATAGAAGATCTTGAACACAAGGACATTGTCCGGCTCTGCAAAACAAGTTCCACATACCACCGTAGAGAGAATAATATTTCCACAAAATCAGACCTGCTGACATATTTTATATCATGACATCATACCATGGCTCGGTTATTATCGAGCCGTTTTTCTCAACCAGCCTTGGCGCATATCGCGAGGCGGTTTCCTTGGCACGTCTTGTCGAAGCAGAGCTCGTGTCCCCTTATCACGGGATTCTCATCAATACGGGCGTGGGTAACCCAACCGCGCCATCAATCGCGGCACTTGGGGAATAAGCGAGTTAACCAAGCTAGTGGGGGCATATAGTTTCGTCCGCCTTTATAAAGGGATAAGGGTTCACCTTTTTTTACCCATGCCTTCTTCCTCCTCACTCATCCATTCTCGTGCACTCGTGCTGCAACACTCAAGTTCACACCTTTCTCCTCATACCACCCCAACCATGTCCGGAGCGGGAGGAAAGTGGATGAAATCCTCCATCACGGAGGAGGACATCGAAAAGCTGCGGGGGGCGGATACTTGGCCGCAAATATCGCGCACCGGCTGCCCGACGAGGGGCAGATCGTCCCTACCCCGGAACCTTACGAGAGGGTAGTTTTTCTCACCCATTTCGTCCGTAGACTGGGGTTGCCCCTCCACCCGTTCGTCCGTGGCCTCATGTTCTACTACGGGCTGGACTTCCATGATCTGGCCCCGAACTTCATCCTCAACATCTCGTCGTTTATCGTCGTGTGCGAGGCCTTCCTCCGCGTCCAGCCCCACTTCGGCCTGTGGCTGAAGACCTTCAATGTTAAGCCGAAGGTTGTAGGCGGCCAGCAAGCGGAATGCGGAGGTGCCATGGTGGGAAAAATGCCCAACGTTACATAGTTCAAGGGATCCTATGTGGAGACCATAAAGGGGTGGTAGTCGGGGTGGTTCTACGTCACCGAGCCGCGCGATACCAACTTGGTGGCAGCCCCCGAGTTTCGATCCAGAATCCCCATGCGGCTCACCTCCTGGAAAGAGAAGGGCCTGTCGTGGGGCTCACCGATAGAGCTGGCCGGACTCCAGAAATGTATCCGGAACATGATAAGAAAGAAACTTAAGCTTGCCAACGTGGTCCAGGTCACGCTCTTCCGCCGGATCCTCCCGTGTCAACAAGGGCGTTCAATTTATGGGAGTTCGACCCGGCCCAGCACCAGACCATGCGCGAGTTTTTGACACGACGCACAAGGACGTCTTGAGGGTGCTATTCAAGGCCACCGAGATCCCCCCTTCCATCACCGAGGACCGCGGACTTAGCGCGAAGCGCCCTGTGAATCCGGTAAGTTTTTTACACCTTATAGGGTTTTTACTTTCCCCGGCTTGATCATGTGCGGGATCTGAGCTCCCATGCCTTTGACAGGACTGGGAGGAGAGAGCGGAGCAAATCGACTGCCCGGCGCCCCTGCCCGAAGATCCGGCCGACGCTCTTCTCGCGAAGACGCTGACTCCGGCGCCTTATGAGGTGCTGGAGAAGAAGGCCGAGGGGACTCGAAAGAGCTCCAGCCGTCAGGTGATATCAGACTCATCGTCCGATAACTCCGAGACACACTCCTCTCATAAAGACGAGGAGGAGGAAGATGAAGATTCTCCCTCTCCAGTCGGGGGAGACAAGAAAAGGAAGGCCGCCCCAACCGGGGAGGCCGGAGGGTCCAAGAAGGGAAGAACTCTCCTTCTGGACTGCTCCACGACCGCCGCTCACAACGACGATGAGTGGTTGACCAGGGACAAGCCCCTGGCGAAGTCGTAAATATTCGGATACCAAAGTAATTCATGGTATGCTTTTTACTGCACTGCTTCTCCTTATGCGGAATATTATTATGCAGTCCGCCTGAAGCCCGCATCGATGTATCCTCGTCGGACGGTTCTTTGGACCCGTCGGCTATGAGTAGCGGTTCGCTTCTGACCGCCTCCACCCCTCACCCTACGGACAACGTCGAGGTGTTGTCTCAAAGGGAACCAAGTCGAGGGGAGGTAGTCCTGGAGGCGCCTAAAGGCGACATTCCGGACCCTGGGCGCAAAGGGAGCAAGACCCCCACGGGCTCCAAGTTCGGCCCTAAGCCGAACGCCGCACCGGAACCACCAGTGGTCCCGGACTCCGGCAGGCGGCCTCCTGCTAAGAGGGGCAAGCCGCCCGTGCCGGTGACCTCCGTCCATCTGGAGGCACCGGACAACTTGCTGGAAGTGCTTCGCAGTGCCTCCATCGACGAGGAGCACCACACTATTATGGGTGCGGTGATTGAGAGGGTTAGGTCCGCCAAAAGCGGACTAACCAAAGCTTGTGCCAGCCCCCTGATAGGCTTTGAGGTGAGTAGTCGAAATATATAAAAATATTACCGCATAGACAGCAGCCCCTGATGCTCTGTTTGTCGGCGTTCTGGGTACGAGGGTCCCCAGACTTGCCTGCCTGCGGCCTGCGGCGTGGCTCAAAGGGGGGGGCAGCACGGCCCATCTTCATCAACACAGACCCAAGACTCTCGCGAGGGGCCAAGCCTCGCGGGGCGGACGACACGGAGCTTCCTCAGGCACGGCCTCATCAGGCTGGCTCGCGAGGAGGCGGAGAGATCAAGGCGGGGTACCTCACGAGGTGCCCGTGACGCAAGCCATGACGACCAAGGGCGCCAGGCGGGCGCCAACCCGCGCATTGCCCTCCTTTCCTCTTTGGTGCAAAGGGAGCAAGCGCAGGCGAGAGCATCAAGCAAAGGCACCCGTTTCGGTGCAACGAGACCAAGACCAGCCCAATGGCAGGGAGGAAGTCATTGTGGAGCCCAAGCCAGCGTCACCACCAGAGCCTTTGGCAGGCAAGGACCAACTTTAGTCAGGATAAGTGTACCAGATGTTCCCCTTCAAAATGGCCAATTGTTGGCGCCCTTCCCGCTCAATATTTGGGAAGAGGCCCAGGGCCTTTGCCTATAAATAGGACTAGCAACCCCCAGGGTAGAGAAGATCGGCCAATCCAGAAACAAGCTGGGATCGGATCGAGTAGCATCACACACACACACACACACACACACACACACACACACACAGAGAGAGAGAGAGAGAGAAGGATGACTGAACTCCTCCTAGCAGTTCATCGCCCCAGCCAAGAACAGACCCTCGCGAGGCTGTTCTTCCTTGTATTGCTCATCATCATCAGCCCAAGAGGCAATCCACCACACCACAAACTAGAGTAGGGTATTACACCACAATGGTGTCCCGAACTAGTATAAACCCTGTGTGTCTTGTGTTGTTCTTTCCATAGCTTAGATCTTAGCATGGCGGTGGGGTGCAGGTAGGTAGAAGGCGAAATCTCCGCGCGCACCCCAGTGTTCGAACCTCAAGGGTCTGTCGGAACCCGAAATCCGACATTTGGCGCACTAGGTAGGGGTGCGTCGGAATTCGTCTTCCACCGCCCCGTTCTCCTCCGACCATCGCGTCCATGTTTGACGCTCGTCGGGCCCGCGCCGAGCGCGAAGCCGCCTCGCTTCCCGCGTCGCCCAGACGGCTCCTGTCGGCGAGCGTCCTCGCTGTTCCCCGTCACCTGCCGTCAACGCCGCCACCGGCCCAGCGGGAAACGAGCAGCAAGCATCGTCTCAGCATCCATCTGTGCGGCAAGATGGCCGCACCGCTACTCCCTCTCTCACCCCTTCTTCGTCCGGCGCGCTCCGCGCACCCATGGAGGCTCGAGCTGCGCTCATCGCAGCAAACGAGCTCCTGCGCTACCATCCCGTCGACGACGTCTACGAAGAATGGCTCGACCGTGTCGCCGAGCTCATCCGCGCCGCAGGGGGTCCTCCTGCGCCGTCCGTTCCGCTGCACCGCACCCCGCCCTGCGCGGGCGACGAAGCTCCGGGGGTGCCCCAACCGCCTCCTCCTCAAGAAGGCGCCCTGGCTCCAAGGCACGTGGCCCCTGGGCGGAACCCGCTCCGTCAGGTGCCAGCGCGGCAAGAGCAGAGCTGCCAAGAAGTCCCTCGCCCGCAAGAACCTGCCCAGGCGCTCCCTGCTCCAGCACGTCGCGACCATGCTCCTGCTCCCGCACGTCAAGACCCCGCGCCGCTCCCAGCTGCAACGCATGGGGACCTGCAAGACCAAGCTCTCCGTCACCCAAGGCCTCCTGTGGCCACAACAGGTTGCCTTGCCTTCACCACCGAGCTACGCAGCGTCGCGTGGCCCAGCAAGTTCAAGCCAGACATGCCTCCTCGTTACGATGACACGGCCGACCCTGCGGAGTTCCTCCAGCTCTATGAGCTGGGCATCGAAGCTGCCAACGGAGACGAGAAGGTCATGGTGAACTGGTTTCCCATGGCGCTCAAGGACGGGGCCTGCACCTGGCTCCTAAACCTGGCTCCAGGCACGATCTCCTCCTGGGACGAGATGTGCACCCGCTTCATCGCCAACTTCCAAGGTACTCGCGATCAGCCACCCGCCGTGAGCGACATACGCCGCATCAAGCAACAACCCGGAGAGACCCTACAGAAGTACATCCAGCGCTTCAACAACGCACGCCTCAAGATTCCCAAGGTGACCGGGAAGGCCATCATCTCAGCCTTCTCCGACGGCGTGCGCGACGTCAAGATGAAGGAGGATCTGGCGATGCATGAAGACCTATGCACTTCCTTGGAGCTGTTCAATTTGGCGACCAAGTGCTCCAGGGCTGAGGAAGGGCGTCTCTCCCTCCTTGAGCTGCCTGCCGCAGATCCAGAAGAGAAGAAGCCCAAGGCCAAGGATGTGAAGCGCAAGGGGGCTGCTGTGCTCGCGGCAGAACCAGACACCAAGCGGGGTAGCGATCAGCCCGAATCTTCCAAGGGCAGTCGGTACTGTGTGTATCACAACCTCCACACCCACAACACCAACGAATGTCAAGAGCTCCGAGCCGTGCGAGAAGGAAGGATCGGCCATCGCCCCGACCGTGGTGACCGGGGCTACGGTCGAGGAGGAGGAAGGAACGCAGGACGCTGGGAAGACCGCTGCCCGCGCCAAGGGTGGCGCGATCGACCTCGCGAGGATCGCTGGCAAGACCCGCCTCGCGAGGGAGACTGGAGGGATCAGCCTCGCGAGGATCGCCCGCAAGGCAACGCAGGCCTCCCTCCGCTGCCGCCGCAGGGAAGGAGAAACGAGGACCGCCATCGGGATGAGGGGGTTGGGGGCTTCTAGGAGCCGCGCGCGATCGCCTGCATCCTGGGCGGGGCTCAAGCCCTAGCCTCTCAACGCATCTTCAAACAGTTCGCCCGCAAAGTGAATGCAGTCCTCCCCAAGCTCGAAGCCACGTGCCCTCTCAGGTGGTCGGCGTGCGCCATCACGTTCAGCTCAGCGGATCAGCTCAAGTGTGTGGCCACAGCTGGAGTCCTCCTGATGCTTTGTTCCCCAATCATCAGCAACATGCTGGTCACCAGGACCCTCATCGATGGCGGGGCAGGGCTCAACGTCCTGTCCGTGGAAACATTCAACAATCTCCAAGTGCCCTACAACCAGCTTCAGCCAACCAAGCCTTTCTCCGGAGTCACCGACGGCTCCACGGTCCCGATTGGGCAGGTCCACCTCCCTGTCACCTTCGGGGCACGCGCCAACTACCGCACCGAGCTCATCGACTTCGACGTCGCTCACATTCATCTGTCGTACAACGCCATCCTTGGGTACCCAGCGCTGTCCAAGTTCATGGCCATAACTCACCACGGCTACGACGTCCTCAAGATGCCAGGAAGTGGCGGAGTCATCACGGTGCCCTGTGAAGAGAAGGACGCGGTGTGTTCCCTGGAACGAGCCTTTCAGGCCGCATCACTGGAAGACCTGGATCGCGGAAGCAGGAGGCTTCCCGAGACCACCCCCAAGAAGAAGAAGACATCGTCCGGCCCAGCCCCTCAGGAGGCAGGCCCCTTAGGGCCCGCGCCTGCCCAGGGGGAACCTCCTTCCATCGCATAGGAAAGCGCGCCCGGCGCCCTCCTCAGGCAGGGCTCGGGGGCTCTCCCCTGGAGGGCCACCGACCTGGCTAAGGTCACGAGGGAGGCGCTTGGGCACCACATGGAGGCGTGTTTCGAAGCACGTTTCCCTCAAGAAGGAGTAAGACAAGGAGGGCCAGACCCTCAGGAGTTCGTCAGCAAGGCCATTCAGGAGCTACAGGAGTCAAGAGTCATGAGAGGCGGCCGCCGCCTACCAGCTGTGGCTCCCCATCCAGGCGAGGATGGTGGGCTGCGCGTCTACATCGACATACCAGGGCTCAATCGAGTCGCCTCTCTGGAGCGCCTCCGGCCCTCGCAAGTGGGGCGCTGCGAAGGTCCACCCCACAGCTATGTTCGCATGCCTTACGGCTTGCCGAACACGGCTGCCATGTACCAGCGCCTCATGAGGGGCATCATGGAGGCTCAAGAGGCCAGGCGTTCCACAGCCTTGGCGGAGATGGAGATGGTCCGCGAGGAGCCACCAGCGCCTCCGGAGCCTCCCGAGGCCCCTGGGCCTGGGGGCTCGTGAGGATCGGCTTCCGCAGCCCACCGAGTCTGCTACACCAACACTCCTTCGTCCTCAACATCATCAGGTGACATCTTTCAAGTTTCATTTCCAGCTGGGAGCGCCCCCAGGGCTGCATTATTCCCAGGCTACGTAGGTCCGTCCCTGCGGCATGTATCCCTTTTATTTCATGTTGTTAGCTTACTTTGTTGGGGGCACCCCTCGGGCTGCATCATCCCCAAGTCGCTCAGGCCTGACCCAGTGATGTCCACCTTCCCAGCATCTATTTGAATGAATCCACTCCTTCGGGGCTAATGTGTTTGACCTAGTTGCCCGCTCAACTGACGCCAACTGACGGAGCTTCTCCCAAAACGGCACAGCGCTTGCGCATGGGTCCGTCCCTGCAACACCGACAAACCTAAATGGCTGAGCTCTGGCCAAGGCAGCCCCGCATGGCGCAACCTCGACAAGCCTTCAGTGCCTCATCGCCTCTCGGAAGCAACCAACGGCTGACTGTCAATTATCATGGCAACCCCTCGTTCTTTCTATGATGGGTCTACAGGATCTCCTAAAGGAGCTGCGTCAGGCGAGGCCCTTGCGGTGTCTCCTTCACTCTCATCCGCGCGAACCGCTTCCACGTTAAAGGGGGGGTGCCTGAGCATCGCGATTCAGGGCTCCTACTGGCTCTCCAGCCCTCAACCTCTGGCCTTGTCCACGGCATCGCGACCTGGCATACCAGCGACGGCTGAGACTCGCTCGAGGGACGGGACCTAAGGACGTAGAGCAGAAAGGGGAGCAAAGGCGAGAGGGGAGGGACACGCGAGAACCTCGCCGAGCAACCTCACGCCTGCTGATGCATGGACCCGGCGACACACCAGGGAGCGGTCCCTGATTCTCGAGATAAGTCACCACCCAGAAGCACCAGCTACCGTGGCACCATCTCCGCACCTAATGCAATCCCGTGTTAGCGACGCCGCTCTCCTCACCGAACGACGGCTGCTTGAGCGCCAAAGGGGACCTCCTGAGCATCGCGACTCAGGGGCTCTTACCGGACCCCGGGTCGCTTACCTCCTGGCCTTGACCACAGCATCGCGACCTGGCATACCAACGACGGCTGAAGCCGCCTTGGGACTGGGACCTGTCGGCGCACAGCACCAAGCCCCCGTGTGGTTCGAAAGGGAGAACTAAGCTAAGACAGAATGAGCAACTCGCACAATTCTACGACAAGGGTTATATTAACAAACATGATCACAGGCACCTTACAAGCCCCCATGGGATGCGCCTTTGATTCCTCGCAGGGAACAGATGCTAAAAGGACGCTAACTACACGCGCCCCTGCAAAAGATGCCATCATCAACAGTGGGCCGTCAAGCACCGGCGCCAACCCCATCCAGATCAGAGTCGGCGACGGCCTGACGAGCCTGCCCTGCTCCAGGAGTGGCGCCGGCTCGGGGGCTCGTAGCTGTCGTCGCTCGTCTCGGGAGTCGCGAAGAGCTCGCCGGAGTCGCTGGATCCTCCGACGCCTCCGCCGCCCGAGGAGCCGCCAAGGGAGCGGTTGGCGGGCCTAGTCCTCGCCGTAGCAGGGTCCCGACCACCTTTCCCGGGGCAGCACTCCAGCCGGCGCCCGTTCACATCGAAGACCTTGAAGAACATCACCGAAGCACCATTGTACTCCAAGTGGATCGCGAAGGCGCCTCTTGTCCTGCAAACCCGGGCGATTTCGCCCCAGCCTCGAGTCATCAAGACCTCGCCCGGGGCAACGACCGCGACCTCTGCCTCGGTCGCGAGGGTGCTGCTGCCGGCGTGCTGCAGCCAAAGCTCCAGGAGTTCTCCCTGCGGGATGATGGAGGCGAAGAAGGGAGGAAGGCGAATCCAAGACTGAGGAGGCACGGCGGCGTGGAGCACGAACTCTCGGGAGGAGCCCTCGGTGTGGACCCCAGGAGGGACGACCCACACCTTCGTGACCTGTCGGCGCCGACGGTGGTGCCGCCCGTGGCGATCGGCATCGACTCCTTCAGAGCCCTCGATGTGGGCGTACAAGGGAAGCGGGAACCCCGGCAGTGGTCGCTCACACCAGGCCGCGACACCACCTAATGGGCCCCCTCGTCCCGGCGGCAGAGGGCGAGCCGTTTCTTTGGCGGGAGCGGGTCTGGTTCTTCTCGGGGAGCCTTTCCCTTCTCTGCTGCCGAGAACCGGCGGATCGGAGCCATCGTAGCAAGACGGAGCAAGGACCGGGAAGAAGGAGAAGCAAGAAGAGATGGACTGGAAGGGCACGTGCCATTTCGTACTTATGGCCGACGAAGGCCAACCGTTGGCCTCCACGATCGCAGGTAATCATGACCCGCTTTGCATGCAGGGACTTGTCCAATCCGTGCAGTTGCCAAGGCGTCGTGGGGAAGTGGAGACGCTCACGTCCAATCAACCGCCACACGGCGCCCAAGGCCGCAGGCTGTTAGTGCCCGTGGCGCTTCGCCCTTGCCCTTTCGCCTCCCTGCACGGCCAAGTCCGGGCGCGCCTTGGGCCCGGGGGCTACTGTCGGTGTTCTGGGAATGGGGGTCCCCAGACATGCTTGCCTGCGGCCTGCGGCGTGGCTCAAAGGGGGGGCAGCATGACCCATCTTCATCAACACAGACCCAAGACCCTCACGAGGGGCCAAGCCTCGCGGGGCGGACAACACAGAGCTTCCTCAGGCACGGCCTCATCAGGCTGGCTCGCGAGGTGCCCGTGACGCAAGCCATGACGACCAAGGGCGCCAGGCGGGCGCCAGCCCGCGTAGTGTCCTCCTTTCCTCTTTGGTGCAAAGGGAGCAAGCGCAAGCGAGAGCATCAAGCAAAGGCACCCGTTTCGATGCAACGAGACCAAGACCAGCCCAACGGCAGGGAGGAAGTCATTGTGGAGCCCAAGCCAGCGTCACCACCAGAGCCTTTGGCAGGCGAGGACCAACTTTAGTCAGGATAAGTGTACCAGATGTTCCCCTTCAAAATGGCCAATTGTTGGCGCCCTTCCCGCTCAATATTTGGGAAGAGGCCCAGGGCCTTTGCCTATAAATAGGACTAGCCACCCCCAGGGTAGAGAAGATCGGCCAATCCAGAAACAAGATGGGATCAGATCGAGTAGCATCACACACACACACACACACACACACACACACACACACACACAGAGAGAGAGAGAGAGAGAGAGAGAGAGAGAGAGAAGGGTGACTGAACTCCTCCTAGCAGTTCATCGCCCCAGCCAAGAACAGACCCTCGCGCGGCTATTCTTCCTTGTATTGCTCATCATCATCAGCCCAAGAGGCAATCCACCACACCACAAACTAGAGTAGGTTATTACACCACAATGGTGGCCCGAACTAGTATAAACCCTGTGTCTCTTGTGTTGTTCTTTCCATAGCTTAGATCTTAGCGTGGCGGTGGGGTGCAGGTAGGTAGAAGGCGAAATCTCCGCGCGCACCCCTGTGTTCGAACCTGTTAAGCGTTCGCGTAGAAAAGCTGAATAGAGGATCGAATAATAACTGCAGGAGTCCAATCCAAATATGTCTATATGCGTATGCAGGCTTCACTGTTGGCCGCTGCTGCACATACTGCACAGATCGCCGCACAGAAGCGGAACCTTGAGCGGTCCGAGGAAGAACTCGGCCTTGCCAAGAAGCAGCTGGAGTAGAACAAAGGTAAGCAATATCTTGTCTATATATATAAAAAAATGGTTGCAAGATAACAGGATCATCATGGATGTACCAGGGTCCACAACCGAAGTGGCGACCCTGAAGCAGTTTCTCACCGAGGCCGAAAACAAAGCGGCCAAGGAGTTTACCGAGCGAGAAAAAGAAGAGGCCCGAGCAGGCGAGGTGCACCAAGAGCTTCAAGAACTCATGAAGAAGCACGAGTCCTTGGAGCGTGGCTCGAAGACACGAGAGTCCGACCTTGCCAAGGCTCTCGAAAGCACAAAGCATGCCAAGGCCGAAGCCCAAAAGGCCCTCCAGGAAATTGAGGTGGTGAAGAAGGTAGTGGCGGGTAAGGCATTCATTATGCAAAGCAAGCATGCGAAAGAAAATTTCCTTTTACTTACCCGAGTTCGGAGCTCTCCAGGAGCGTTCGCAGATCTGCCCTACAGTGTGTCTGATGCCGTGTAATTCTACCGGGCCGAGGAGGGAAGCTCAATGGAGAAGTTGTTCTGGTCTCAGTATACTGGGACCAAACACCCGATGTCCATGAGCGACCAGCTGAAGCAACTGGTAGAGCTCCACAAGGCGGCCGAACAAGCCATGAGGGGCCTTATAGTCCGGATGTGGCCTGGCGATTCCCTTCCCAACAGCTACTTTGGCCTCGTGAGGCGGCTTGTGGATGCCTGCCCACGGCTGGAAGTCATCAAGCGGTACGTCTGCATCGAGGGTGCACGCAGGGCTTTTGCCCGTGCGAAGGTGCACTGGGCAAAGATGGACACCCAGAAGCCGGTGAAGGAGGGGCCGCCACAGGGCAAGGAGCATCACCACCCCGAAATGTATTATGAAGGTGTCCTGAAGGGTGCCCGTCTCATGGCGGACGAGTGTACCAAAGATGTAATCTTTGAATGAACTTGCTCATGTGATCCTGTATTTATAGAAAGTAATTCATGTGCGTTATGCAATGCTTTTGTATTTAAAATATTACCTTCTGTGCGGCCGTTTATAAAATCTGAGAGTTGCTAGTCGTCGGCTTCTGCCCCCATGCAACTTGTGCTGGGGTGTTCGGGATAAATCCGAGCACTCTTTTTCCCATTTTTGGGTCCTTCGAGGGAGGTGTTCAGCGCAACGAACCAGGCAATCGGACTATAATGCTTTATCGCTCTCACTTAGCCATAGAAGTCTACAATTTTAAATTTTGGCGAAGCCCCTAGTCTTCGGAAGGCCGAATTTGGGGCGCTATACATGCCTAAGTCAGACAAGGCCGACTCCTTGCCCGAAGCGGAAAAGTCTTTAGGGACTTGAGAACTCTCGAACAGAGACCAGCTCTCGCCTCATCATGACAGTCAGTTTTAGCTTTCTCTACTGAGGTGCTTGGCCGGGAGAACCGGAGCACAATCGCAGTAGTTCTCCTAGTGCTACCTTAGTCGATATAGCGGAACGTAAGGTACCAAAACATGGGAGCCGGGCAAACCCAACTATTGACCCAAGACATGATTCAGAGCTGATGCATATAATGCTATAAGTTCAGGATGCCGCACTGTCGAAAGTGTTCGGACTTCTCACGCCGAATTCTGGGGTATACGGAAGCCCCTGGCGTATTGGCCGTACCAGAGTGTACGGGTGCTGATTGTCACAGATGAACATATATATATATATATAAAAGAATATAGAATGCAATAAGAGACTAGTGCTATGCATTATTTATTTAAGAAATGTGTTGATGCATACTGATACAAGTAGTGCGATAAGCAAAAAATGGGAATATTTGACATGTCCCGTCCAAGGGCAAGCTGCGAGCTGGTATTTCAAATAGGTATTTCACTCGTTATCAGAGACCACCTGGGGATTCCATTACATGATGTAGCTTCCTGCCTCCTTGGGTGTTGTATCATCTGCCCGGCTATCATACTGCCAGATAGGGCTTCTAGAGAGTAAAGTCCTGAAAGAGAGAAGATGATAAAGATAGTAAGCCCCTAGTGCGGTTTAACCGCATTGCGGGACGTGCCGTGATCGTGCCCCCGTCGACACCCATGGTATTTTCAATGCGTAATTATGTACGCGCGGGACGGATTTTGCTGTTGTACTGAGACTAGGGCGGGGGCCGAATTGCTAGGCGAGCTCTGAACATGCCAGGCGATCCTCTTGCAGTTTACTCCGGACGCGCTTGACGGTGTCCGGGGGCTTGATCACCGAACTGGTGGATTGCCTTAAAAGGCTGCTTTGTGCTTCTGCTGCGAGGGCCGTAGTGGGCTCCTCCGTACGGAGCGAGCGCTCTGTGTTTCCATTGACTGTGATGACCCCCTTAGGTCCCGGCATCTTGAGCTTGAGGTATGCGTAATGCGGTACCACATTGAATCTTGCAAATGCGGTGCACCCGAGCAGTGCGTGATAGCCGCTGCGGAACGGGACGATATCGAAGATTAATTCCTTGCTTCGGAAGTTGTCCGGAGATCCGAAGACCACTTCCAGTGTGATTGAGCCCGTACAATGGGCCTCTACACCTGGGATGATGCCTTTAAAGGTCGTTTTGGTGGGTTTGATCCTCGAGGGGTCTATACCCATTTTGCACACTGTATCCTAATAAAGCAGGTTCAGGCTGCTACCGCCGTCCATAAGGACTCAAGTGAAGTGAAATCCGAGGATGATTGGGTCTAAGACCAATGCGGCAGATCCGCCATGACGGATACTCGTGGGGTGGTCCCTGCGATCGAAGGTGATCGGACAAAAGGACCATGGGTTGAACTTTGGGGCGACGGGCTCCATCGCACATACGTCCCTTAGTGCACGCTTCCATTCCCTCTTGGGGATATGTTTGCGTATATCATGTTCACCATCCTTACTTGTGGGGGGAACCTCTTCTGTCCTCCTGTGTTCGGCGGCCGGGGCTCCTCCTCATCATCGCTGTGCAACCCCTTGTCCTTGTTTTCGGCGTCTAACTTGCTGGCCTGCTTGAACACCCAACATTCTTTATTGGTGTGATTGGCTGGTTTATCGGGGGTGCCGTGTATTTGGAACGAGCGATCGAGTATGCGGTCCAAACTGGACGGGCCCGGAGTGATTCTTTTGAATGGCTTTTGCCGCTGACCGGGTTTAGAGCCTCTGAATCCGGCATTGATTGTCCTATCCTCGGCGTGGTCGCCGTTATTGCGGCGTTTATGTTTGTTGCGACGTGGCCTGCCGTTACTGTCCTTGGTATCCAAAGTGCCAAGGTTCCTTGATATGTTGTTGCTACGAGCCAGCCAGCTATCCTCTCCCGCGCAAAAGCGGGTCATGAGTGTCGTGAGGGCTGCCATCGATTTCGGCTTTTCCTGGCCGAGGTGCCAGGCGAGCCACTCGTCACAGATGTTGTGCTTAAATGTCGCTAAGGCCTCTGCATCCGGGCAGTCGACAATTTGATTCTTTTTGGTTAGGAACCGTGTCCAGAATTGCCTAGCTGATTCCCCTGGCTACTGAATTATGTGTCTCAAATCATCGGCATCTGGTGGTCGCACATAAGTGCCCTGGAAGTTGTCGAGAAATGCGTCTTCCAGATCCTCCCAACAGCCAACGGAGTCTGCTGGCAAGCTATTCAGCCAATGTCGAGCTGGTCCTTTAAGCTTTAGCGGGAGGTACTTGATGGCATGTAGATCATCGCTGCGAGCCATGTGGATGTGGAGGAGGAAGTCCTCGATCCATACCGCGGGATCTGTTGTACCATCATATGATTCGATGTTTACGGGTTTGAAACCCTCTGGGAATTCCTGATCCATTACTTTGTCAGTGAAGCATAGGGGGTGTGCGGCGCCTCTGTGCTAGACTATATTGCGACGCAGCTCATATGAGTCTTGCGTGCTGTATTCGGCCCGGCCGGATTTACTTTTACTGTATCCGGCGTGACGGTCACCGTCCCGTGTAGGGGCGTGCCCTCGTGATCCGTAGATCTATCTTGTGTGTTTTGCCCTGTCTTCCAATACGTCTCGCAGGTCTCGCGTGTTTCCCGGTGCCTCGGTATTTTTGTTTGAGTGGTGGCAGGGTGCGAGCTGAACTTCTGGCTGAAATGCCTCTCTGTCTCGGCCACGAGGTGGCCGATCAGCCGTGTCGTACGCTGGTGATGTAGGTTTTAATGCTTCCTCCTCAAGTCGGGGTAGCAACCTGTGCTTTGGGTGACCCTTGGAGGGGCGTTCGTGTTCGTATTCCTCGGCTGCAAGGACTTCAGTCCATCTATCTACTAGCAAGTCCAGATCAGCTCGAAGCTGTTGCTGCTTTTTCTTCAGGCTATTCGTTGTGGCTATAAGCCGGTGCTTAAAGCACTCCCGCACGATGGGATCCACAGGTACGAAAAATTCTTTGTCGTCGAGGCTCACTTCGTCTTCGGTGGGAGGCATGTAATTGTCCTCCTCTCCCTCTGTCGCTCGCTCCGGAGGGCTGGCTTATTCATCCTCTAGCTCTAGATCCTGTTGGAGGGGATTGTCATCGTCTTCGGCACTGTCCGGAGTACTGTTATCTCCTATGCCGGTATCACCGCTTTTGCTGTGGCAAGACTTAGAGCGGTGCCGCTGACGTCGGCGCTTGGGTTGCTTCTTGGAGGGGTCGTCCTCCGCTGTCTTGTCGCCATTGCCTTCTTTGGGTGTATCCACCATATTAATATCATATGATGAGGTGGCGGTCCGGTGCCACGTGGGCAGTGGTTCCTGTTCGTCTCCTTCATCGTTGTCCATACCATCGATGTCTTCGGAGTCAAAGTCGAGCATGTCGGTTAGATCATCGAAAGTGGCTACTAAGTGGGTGGTGGGTGGGCCGTGAATTTCTTCGTCGTCTGCATCCCATTCTAGCCGGACATAGTTCGGCCAAGATTCTCCTGACAAAGAGAGATACCTTAACGAGTTTAGTACCTCGCCGAAGGGCGAGTGCTGAAAGATATCCGCCGAGGTGAACTCCATGACCGACGCCCAGTCGGATTCAACAGGCACGGGCGCAGGCAGTTCAAAGTCTGTGGCCGGAGACGAGTCTATAGGTTCGGCATCACGACTCTTGTGAGGGGTAGGGTCAGTATCCGACTCTATCGCTGCTGAGAGTGCGGGCACCGTGGCGGGGTCTATCTGCCCGTCCTCGGATGGCGTAATCTGCTCCGGATTGAAGGCCGGAGTTGTTGCTGGTGCGATCTCCTAAATGCCGTCCGATGGCAGAGCTAAATCGTGCTCATCGTGATCGTGCGGTGCACCTTGCATGGGCTCGAATCCGTCGAAGATCAAGTCTCCGCGGATGTCGGACGTGTAGTTCAAGTTTCCGAACCTGACCTGGTGGCCAGGGGTTAGTTCTCGATCTGCTCCAGATGGCCAAGTGAGTTGGCCCGTAGTGCGAAGCCGCCGAATACGAAGATCTGTCCGGGGAGGAAGACCTCACCCTGGACCAGATTGTTACCGATGGTCGAAGGAGCCATCAAGCCTTTATGGCGACAACACAGTGGAACACCCAATGAAAGCACCAATGTCGGTGTCAAAACCGGCGGATCTCGGGTAGGGGGTCCCGAACTGTGCGTCTAAGGCGGATGGTAACAAGAGGCAGGGGACACGATGTTTACCCAGGTTCCGGCCCTCTCTATGGAGGTAATACCCTACTTCCTGCTTGATTGATCTTGATGATATGAGTAGTACAAGAGTTGATCTACCACGAGATCGTAGAGGCTAAACCCTAGAAGCTAGCCTAGTGTATGATTGTTGTTCTACGGACTAAACCCTCCGGTTTATATAGACACCGGAGGGGGCTAGGGTTACACAGAGTCGGTTACAATGGGAGGAGATCCACATATCCGTATCGCTAAGCTTGGCTTCCACGCCTAGGAGAGTCCCATCCGGACACGAGACGAAGTCTTCAATCTTGTATCTTCATAGTCCAACAGTCCGGCCAAAGGATATTGTCCGGCTGTCCGGATACCCCCTAATCCAGGACTCCCTCAATGACCCCTCCCTCTCTTCTCGTGGATCGCCCGACCTCAATATATGATATGGATAGGCCTCCATTTCACACACATTGCATGCAAAATTTTGTTTGAGATGTCATCGACACATATTCCCACAAATACATTCACGAAATCAACCTCCCCCCCAAAACAAAAAACACTCACGAACGCACAAGCCATTTGTCTAGGTTTGTATCTCTCACACACACCCACGTAGGTGGGGGACGTGTGAAGGAAATATGCCCTAGAGGCAATAATAAAGTTATTATTTATTTCCTTATATCATGATAAATGTTTATTATTCATGCTAGAATTGTATTAACCGGAAACATAAAACATGTGTGAATACATAGTGTCGGTGTCAAAACCGGCGGATCTCGGGTAGGGGGTCCCGAACTGTGCGTCAAGGTCGGATGGTAACAGGAGACAAGGGACACTTTATTTTACCCAGGTTCGGGCCCTCTCGATGGAGGTAAAACCCTACTCCTGCTAGATTAATATTGATGATATGGGTAGTACAAGAGTAGATCTACCACGAGATCAAGGAGGCTAAACCCTAAAAGCTAGCCTTCGGGTATGATTGTGTATGATGATGGTTGTCCTACGGACTACAACCCTCCGGTTTATATAGACACCGGATAGGGTTAGGGTTACACGGAGTCGGTTACATTGGTAGGAGATCTTGAATATCCGCATGCCTAGCTTGCCTTCTACGCCAAGGAAAGAACCTTCCGGACACGGGATGAAGTCTTCAATCTTGTATCTTCATAGTCCTGGAGTCCGGCTGAAGGTATAGTCCGGCTATCCGAACACCCCCTAATCCAGGACTCCCTCAGTAGCCCCTGAACCAGGCTTCAATGACGACGAGTCCGACGCGCAAATTGTCTTCGGCATTGCAAGGCGGGTTCCTCCTCCAAATTCTTCAAGAAGATAAATAACACCAAAAATAGTGTCCGGCTCTGCAAAACAAGTTTCCACGTATTGCCATATAGAGAATAATGCGAACACAAATCAAATCTGCTGACGTATTCCGCGGTGCGTCACAACACCACGACCAAGCCTTCTGTATGGAGTATTTTTACTGTTCCACCGCGGCACGTTCAATGAGGCGGTTTCCTTGGCACGTCTTGTCGAAGCAGAGATTGTGTGCCCCTTTTAACGGGATTCTCATTAATACGGACGTGGGTAACCCAACCGTGCCATTTACCACGACGCTTGAGAGGCAAGCGAGTTTTATTAGGTAGGTGGGGACGCATAACAGCATCAGCCTATATAAGGGGATAAGGATCCACCTCTTTCACCCACACCTTCTTCCTCCTTTGCCCATCCATCTCTTGCGCACTCAAGATCCAACGCCCAAGTCCGCCCTTTCTTCCTCAACCTACCCCAGCAATGTCCGGAGCGGGAGGCAAGTGGATGGCTTCCTCCATTACGGAGGGTCAAATCAAAAAGCTTAGGAAGGCCGGATATCTGTCCAAGGACATCCCGCACCGGCTTCCTGAGGCAGGGCAAATTCTCCCCACCCCTAGGCCCAATGAAAGGGTAGTTTTCCTCCCCCATTTCCTCCACGGACTGGGTTTTCCACTCCATCCTTTTGTCCGGGGGCTCATGTTTTATTACGGCCTGGATTTCCACGATCTGGCCCCGAACTTCGTCCTCAATATCTCGGCATTCATCATCGTGTGTGAGGCCTTTCTCCGCATCCGCCCCCACTTCGGCCTCTGGCTCAAGACTTTTAACGTCAAGCCTAAGGTGGTGTCCAGCACCCAGGCGGAGTGCGGAGGTGCTATGGCTGGTCGAATGGCCAACGCCCTTTGGTTCGAGGGCTCCTTTGTGGATACCTTAAAGGGGTGGCAGGCAGGGTGGTTTTACATCACCGAGCCACGCGACTCGAAATGGGTCGCGGCCCCTGAGTTCCGATCTGGACCCCCCACGCGGCTCAAGTCCTGGCAAGAGACGGGCCTGTCGTGGGGCAACGAAGAAGAGGTGACCGGATTGCAAACTTGCATCCAGTCCCTAGTGAACAAGCCAATTCGGCATGTCAACATAATCCAGGTTATGCTCGTTCGCCTAGTCCTCCCGTGCCAACAACGGGATTAGACTTTGTGGGAATTCGACTCGGCGCAGCACCAGACCCTCAATAGGCTCTTCGACACGACGTATGAAGACGTCTGGAAGGTGCTGACCAAAAGCGCCGAGTGCCCCACATCCGCCTCTGAAGATCGCGGATACAGCTCGCAGCGTGATGCTGGCGAGGTAAGCCACCTATACCTTTGATAGGTTTGTTAAGCTTCTTTCCATAGATTAACTCTATGCGGGATCTAAAAAACTCCCTTTGTTTTTGACAGAAGTGGCTGAAGATAGCCGGACCAATCAACTGTCCGGCTCCTCTACCCGAAGACCAGGCCCCAGCTCTTCTAGAGAAGTTGCTGGCTCTGGCGCCTTATGTGGTGCCGGAAAAGAAGGTCAAGAAGAAGAAGACCACCGGGACTCGAAAGAGTGCCCGCAACATGGTGGTGTCGAGCTCGTCATCTGGCGAGTCTGCGACGCCCTCCTCTTATGAAAACGAGGAGGAACAATAAAGCTCTCCCCCCAGTGAGGGGAGAGAAGAAGAACAAGGCCGCCCCAACAGGGGGGCCGAGGGGTCGAGGAAAAGGAAGACCCCTCCACTGGACTCTTCCCCCGACGCCGAAGAGGGCGGACAGGAGTGGCCGGATAGGACCAAGCGTCCGGCGACATCGTAAGTGTTTTCATACCAGAGTGACTCCTAGTATTTTCTTGATGCGCAACTTTCCCTAACGTCGAACGTTACTTGTGCAGCCCGCCCCGGGCCGCACTCGATAATTCGTCGAGCGGCTCCCTGGATTTGTCGGACATGGACTCTGTCCTGCCCGCGATCTCCCCCAGCAGGGCGAACGATGCCGAAGCGGCGTCCCGCCGAACAGGGCAGGAGGAGGTGGTCCTGGAGGAGCCACAAGGCGATCCTCAGGACCACAGGAGTAAAGGGGACGAAACCCCTAGGGCTCCAAGTCCGGCTTTGTGCCGGACACCGCGTCGGACTCAACAGTCCTGGCTCGCGGTGGGCGAACTCCTTCCAAGAGGAGTAAGCTGTCTGAGCCGGCGACCTCTGTCCAACCAGAGGCGTCGGACAATCTGCTGGAGGCGCTTAAAGGCGCCACCATCGACGAGGAGCACCGTACTATTATGAGTACGGTGGTCCAAAGGGTTCAGTCTGCCAAGAGCGGACTACATGAAGCTTGCGCTAGCCTTCTAACAGGCTTCCAGGTAAGCAAAAAATATGCTAAATTCATTACCGCATAGATAGTAGCCGCTGATGCTCTGTTTGGTGTTCGGAAAGAAAAACCGAATAGAGGATCTAATAATTTTCGCAGGAGTCTAATAAAAAGTCGAATATGCGTATGCAGGCTTCCCTGCTGTCCACCGCCGCACTAACTGCGGAGGTGGAAGTCCTGAAAAGGGACTTTGAGTGGTCCGAGCAAGAGCTCAGTCTTGCCAAAAGGCAGCCCGAGGAAAAGGAAGGTAAGAAATACCCTCAATAATAAAATGTGCCTATAGAGAGGCTTGATTGCAAAAAATAACAGGAATCCACTGCCTAATATAGGGGCCGCAACGGAGGTGGCAACCCTGAGGCAGGCGCTTATTGTGGCCGAAAAGAAAACGGCCGAGGAGCGCGCCGAACGAGAGAAGCTTGGGGTCCAATGCGGCGAGGTGCAGCAGGAGCTGCAAGCTCTCATGAAAAAACATGAGGGTTTGGAGCTTGAAGCGAAAACGCAAGCCACCGAACTCGCCTCTGCCCTTGAGGCCACCAAGAGTGCCAAGGCCGAAGCCCAAAAGGCCCTCCAAGAATTGGAGGATGTGAAAAAGATAGCAGCGGGTAAGGCATTCTCAATGCAAAGTAGGAATATAAAAATAAAATACCTATTACTTACCCGAATCCGGAGTTCTCCAGGGGCGTTCTTCGATCTTCCCCGCAGTGCGTCCGCCGCCGCCGCATTCTACCGAGCTGAGGAGGACAGCTCAACGGAGAGTGTGTTCTGGTCTCAGTATTCTGAGGCCGGACACCCTGTGCCCTTGAGCGATCAGCTGAAGTAGCTGGTCGAGCTCCACAAGGCGGCTGAACAGGCCATGAAGGGCTTACTAGTTCGGCTGTGGCCTGGAGAGGCCCTGCCTGGGAGCTACTTCGGACTGGTGCGGCGGCTGGTGGAGGCATGTCCTCGGCTAGAGGTAATCAAGCGCTCCGTCTGCATTGAAGGTGCCCGGAGGGCCCTCGCTCGTGTAAGGGTACACTGGGGCAAGCTGGACGGAGAGAAGCTAGTGCGGGACGGGCCGCCAACGGGGAAGGAGCACCGCAAACCCGAGAACTACTACAAGGAAGTTCTTGCTGGAGCTCGCCTTGTAGCGGATGAGTGTACCAAGGATGTAATATTGCAATGAACTCGCTCGGTTGTATCCTGTGCGCTGAAAACTTGTTCATATGTGCTTTAAGCAATGCTTACTGAATTTAAAATATTATTTTCTGTGCGGCTGTTTATCAGTAATTGAGAGATGGCGAGTCGTCGTCTTCTGCCCCCATGCACCTAGTGTTGGGGTGTTCGGGATAAACCTGAGGGCTCTTGTTCCCATAGTTGGGTCCTTCGAGGGAGGCGCTCAGCACAGCGAACCAGGCAATCGGACTATGATGCTTGAACACTCTCACTTAGCCATAGAACTTTATAATTTTAAATTTCGGCGAAGCCCCTAGTTCGGAAGGCCGAATTCGGGGCACTATCCACGCCTTTAGCCGGTCTTAACCAACTCTCCGCTCAAAGCGGCATAAGCCTTTAAGGACTCGAAAAACCTCTCGAATAGCGACCGGTCTCACGCCCTATCATGACAGTCTGTTTTAGCTTTCTCCACTGAGGTGCTCACCCACATGATCTGGGGCACAATCGCAGTGGTTCTCCTAGTGCTACCTTAGCCGATAGAGCGGAACGTAAGGTACCAAAACATAGGAGCCGGGCAAACCCAACATATGACCAAAATCATGACTCGGAGCCGATGCATATAGTGCTATAAGTTCGGGGTGCCGCACTTGTAAACGTGTACGGACTTCTCATGACCAGATAAAAGGGTAATAAAGCCCCTGGCGTGGTTTGCCGTACCATGGTGTACGGGTGCAATCATGTTATGGGATAAACATATATATATATATATATATATATTAAAAAGATGTTAATGCAAAAAGATAGACAAAAGCTATGCATCATTTAAAAGAAGGCTGTTTACTCAAGCCGAACGATACAAGTAGTGCGATAAGCAAAAAATATTTTAGACTAATAACATGTCCTGACCAGGCGCAGGCCGTGGAATTTAGAAACAGATATACCGCTCGAAATAGAGACCACCTGAAAGTTTCCATAATGCGGTGCTGTTTTGTCTGCTTTCCTGGATCTTGCATCGTCTGTGCGGCAGCGAAGCCAAACCGTTTATTCAGAGTATGGAGTCCTGAAAAAAAAAGGAAAAAATTTTGGTAGCCCCTAGTATGTTTGACGCCGTACTGTAGGCATGCCAGTGATGTGCCCCTTCCCCTCTGCCCATGGAATTTTAAGGGCGTAATTGTGTACTCTAGGTACTAGCTCCGCTATGTAGCGATGGCTGGGGTTGGGGCCGTATTGCTACGCTTGCTCCGATCGTGCCAGTTGGTCTTGCTGCAGGTTACTCCGGGCGCGCTTTGCATTGTCCGGCTTTTTAGCGGCCGGACTGGAGAGCTGCCTTAACAGGCTGCTTTGTACCTCCGCTGCGAGGGCCGCCGTGTGCTCCTCTGTACGGATGGAGCGTTCAGTGTTTCCGCTGACCGTGATTACTCCTCGAGGGCCTGGCATCTTGAGCTTGAGATATGCATAATGCGGCACCACATTGAATTTAGCGAATGCGGTTCGTCCGAGCAGGGCATGATAGCCACTGCGGAACGGTACTATATCGAAGATTAACACTTCGCTTCGGAAGTTATCCGGAGATCCGAAGACCACGTCAAGTGTTATAGAGCCGATACAGTTGGCCTCTACACCTGGGATGACACCTTTAAAGGTTGTCCTTGTGGGCTTGATCCTTGATGGATCTATGCCCATTTTCCGCACTGTATCCTGGTAAAGCAGGTTCAGGCTGCTGCCGCCGTCCATGAGGACTCTTGTAAGGTGAAATCCGTCAACGATTGGGTCAAGGACCAATGCGGCGAAACCGCCGTGACGGATGCTGGTGGGGTGGTACCTTCGATCGAACGTGATCGGGCAGACGAACCATGGGTTGAACTTTCGGGCGACTGGCTCCATCGCGTATACGTCCCGTAGCGCACGCTTCCTTTCCCGCTTGGGAATGTGGGTCGCGTATATCATGTTCACCATCCGCACTTGTGGGGGAAACCCCTTCTGTCCTTTGTTGTTCGGCGGCATGGGCTCCTCCTCGTCGTCGCTGTCCAGCCCCTTGTCTTTGTGTTCGGTTCTTAACTTGCCTGCCTGCTTGAACACCCAACAATCCCTATTGGTGTGATTGGCTGGTCTTTCGGGGGTGCCGTGAATTTGGCACGAGCGGTCGAGTATTCGGTCCAAACTAGACGGGCCCTGGGTATTCTTTTTAAATGGCTTTTTCCGTTGACCGGATTTATGGCCTCTGAATCCGGCTTTTACTGCCGTATCTTCATTGCTGTCGCTGCTGACGCGGCGTTTCTGTTTATTCCGGCGTGACCTGCCACCTTTGTCCTTGGTATCTGAATCACCTTGCTTCTTTGATAAGTTGGTGCTACGAGCTAGCCAGCTATCTTCGCCCGCGCAAAAGCGGGTCATGAGTGTCATGAGGGCTGCCATGGATTTCGGCCTTTCCTGTCCCAGGTGCCGGGCAAGCCACTCGTCACGGATGTTATGCTTGAAGGCTGCTAAGGCCTCTGCATCCGGACAATCGACTATCTGATTTTTCTTTGTTAGGAACCGTGTCCAGAATTGCCTGGCCGATTCTTCTGGCTGCTGGATCATGTGGCTTAGGTCGTCGGCGTCCGGTGGCCGCACATAGGTCCCCTGGAAGTTATCCAGGAATGCGGCCTCCAGGTCCTCCCAAGAGCCGATGCACCTAGTGTTGGGGTGTTCGGGATAAACCTGAGGGCTCTTGTTCCCATAGTTGGGTCCTTCGAGGGAGGCGCTCAGCACAGCGAACCAGGCAATCGGACTATGATGCTTGAACACTCTCACTTAGCCATAGAACTTTATAATTTTAAATTTCGGCGAAGCCCCTAGTTCGGAAGGCCGAATTCGGGGCACTATCCACGCCTTTAGCCGGTCTTAACCAACTCTCCGCTCAAAGCGGCATAAGCCTTTAAGGACTCGAAAAACCTCTCGAATAGCGACCGGTCTCACGCCCTATCATGACAGTCTGTTTTAGCTTTCTCCACTGAGGTGCTCACCCACATGATCTGGGGCACAATCGCAGTGGTTCTCCTAGTGCTACCTTAGCCGATAGAGCGGAACGTAAGGTACCAAAACATAGGAGCCGGGCAAACCCAACATATGACCAAAATCATGACTCGGAGCCGATGCATATAGTGCTATAAGTTCGGGGTGCCGCACTTGTAAACGTGTACGGACTTCTCATGACCAGATAAAAGGGTAATAAAGCCCCTGGCGTGGTTTGCCGTACCATGGTGTACGGGTGCAATCATGTTATGGGATAAACATATATATATATATATATATATATATATATATATATATATATATATATATATATATATATATATATTAAAAAGATGTTAATGCAAAAAGATAGACAAAAGCTATGCATCATTTAAAAGAAGGCTGTTTACTCAAGCCGAACGATACAAGTAGTGCGATAAGCAAAAAATATTTTAGACTAATAACATGTCCTGACCAGGCGCAGGCCGTGGAATTTAGAAACAGATATACCGCTCGAAATAGAGACCACCTGAAAGTTTCCATAATGCGGTGCTGTTTTGTCTGCTTTCCTGGATCTTGCATCGTCTGTGCGGCAGCGAAGCCAAACCGTTTATTCAGAGTATGGAGTCCTGAAAAAAAAAGGAAAAAATTTTGGTAGCCCCTAGTATGTTTGACGCCGTACTGTAGGCATGCCAGTGATGTGCCCCTTCCCCTCTGCCCATGGAATTTTAAGGGCGTAATTGTGTACTCTAGGTACTAGCTCCGCTATGTAGCGATGGCTGGGGTTGGGGCCGTATTGCTACGCTTGCTCCGATCGTGCCAGTTGGTCTTGCTGCAGGTTACTCCGGGCGCGCTTTGCATTGTCCGGCTTTTTAGCGGCCGGACTGGAGAGCTGCCTTAACAGGCTGGTTTGTACCTCCGCTGCGAGGGCCGCCGTGTGCTCCTCTGTACGGATGGAGCGTTCAGTGTTTCCGCTGACCGTGATTACTCCTCGAGGGCCTGGCATCTTGAGCTTGAGATATGCATAATGCGGCACCACATTGAATTTAGCGAATGCGGTTCGTCCGAGCAGGGCATGATAGCCACTGCGGAACGGTACTATATCGAAGATTAACACTTCGCTTCGGAAGTTATCCGGAGATCCGAAGACCACGTCAAGTGTTATAGAGCCGATACAGTTGGCCTCTACACCTGGGATGACACCTTTAAAGGTTGTCCTTGTGGGCTTGATCCTTGATGGATCTATGCCCATTTTCCGCACTGTATCCTGGTAAAGCAGGTTCAGGCTGCTGCCGCCGTCCATGAGGACTCTTGTAAGGTGAAATCCGTCAACGATTGGGTCAAGGACCAATGCGGCGAAACCGCCGTGACGGATGCTGGTGGGGTGGTACCTTCGATCGAACGTGATCGGGCAGACGGACCATGGGTTGAACTTTCGGGCGACTGGCTCCATCGCGTATACGTCCCGTAGCGCACGCTTCCTTTCCCGCTTGGGAATGTGGGTCGCGTATATCATGTTCACCATCCGCACTTGTGGGGGAAACCCCTTCTGTCCTTTGTTGTTCGGCGGCATGGGCTCCTCCTCGTCGTCGCTGTCCAGCCCCTTGTCTTTGTGTTCGGTTCTTAACTTGCCTGCCTGCTTGAACACCCAACAATCCCTATTGGTGTGATTGGCTGGTCTTTCGGGGGTGCCGTGAATTTGGCACGAGCGGTCGAGTATTCGGTCCAAACTAGACGGGCCCTGGGTATTCTTTTTAAATGGCTTTTTCCGTTGACCGGATTTATGGCCTCTGAATCCGGCTTTTACTGCCGTATCTTCATTGCTGTCGCTGCTGACGCGGCGTTTCTGTTTATTCCGGCGTGACCTGCCACCTTTGTCCTTGGTATCTGAATCACCTTGCTTCTTTGATAAGTTGGTGCTACGAGCTAGCCAGCTATCTTCGCCCGCGCAAAAGCGGGTCATGAGTGTCATGAGGGCTGCCATGGATTTCGGCCTTTCCTGTCCCAGGTGCCGGGCAAGCCACTCGTCACGGATGTTATGCTTGAAGGCTGCTAAGGCCTCTGCATCCGGACAATCGACTATCTGATTTTTCTTTGTTAGGAACCGTGTCCAGAATTGCTTGGCCGATTCTTCTGGCTGCTGGATCATGTGGCTTAGGTCGTCGGCGTCCGGTGGCCGCACATAGGTCCCCTGGAAGTTATCCAGGAATGCGGCCTCCAGGTCCTCCCAAGAGCCGATCGAATCTGCAGGGAGGCTGTTAAGCCAGTGCGGGGCTGGTCCCTTAAGCTTAAGGGGTAAATATTTGATGGCATGCAAATTTTCGCCCTGTGCCATGTGGATGTGGAGGATATAGTCCTCAATCCATACTGCTGGATCTGTCGTACCATCGTACGACTCGATGTTGACGGGTTTGAAACCCTCTGGGATTCTATGATCCATCACTTCATTTGTGAAGCATAGTGGGTGTGCGGCGCCCCTGTATTGGGCTATGTCACGACGCAGTTCGGAGGAGCTGGTCTTGTTGTGTTTGGCCTGGCTGGATTTATTATGTCCGGAGTGAAAACTATCACGTGCCGTCGGGCTTCCGCGTGATCCGTAGATCGATCTTGTTTGCCTTGCTTTGTTCTGCAGGACATCTCGCAGGTCTGGTTCGTTTTCTCGTGCCTTGGTGAAGCGGCTACGGGGCATGGCTTGTTTGAATGTTCGACAGGCTTCTCTATTGCGGCCGCGAGGTGGCCGATCTACCATGTCTTGTGCTTCCTCCTCTGATTGGGGTAGCGGCCTGCTTTTAGGATAGTTTTTGGAGGGGCGTCCGAGTTCGTATTCTTCGGCCGCAAGGACTTTAGTCCATCTGTCAGCTAGCAAATCTTGATCAGCTCTAAGCTGTTGCTGCTTTTTCTGTAGGGTGTTCGCCGTGGCTAAAAGCCTGCGTTGAAAGCGCTCTTGTTTTGCGGGGTTTGATGGTACGACGAATTCATCGTCGCCGAGGCTTGCCTCGTCTTCGGAGGGAGGCATGTAGTTATCGTCCTCGACCTCTTGCTCTGCCGCTCTCTCATGAGGGCGGTCTTCTCCATCTTCCTACGCCGAATCTTGCTGGTTTTGGTGTTCTTCGGCGCTGTCCAGGGTAGTATTATCTCCCGTGCCGGAATCACCGTTTCTGCTGTGGCGGGATTTAGAGCGGCGCCGCTGACGTCGGCGTTTGGGAGGCTTTTTCGAAGTGCCATCCCCCACTGTTCCATCGCCATCTCCATCTTTTGGAGCATCCACCATGTATATGTCATATGACGAGGTGGCAGTCCAGCGCCCTTCAGGTGCTGGTTCTTGTTCGTCTCCTCCTTCGTCGTCCATACCGTCGAAGTCTTCGGAGCCGAAGTCGAGCATGTCGGTTAAATCGTCGACAGTGGCTATTAAGTGGGTGGTGGGTGGGCTTTGAATTTCTTCGTCGTCCGAATCCCAACCTCGCAGACCATAGTTCGGCCTGGGCTCTCCTGATAAAGAGAGAGACTTGAGAGAATTCAGAATATCACCGAAAGGTGAATACTGAAAGACGTCCGCGGTGGTGAACTCCATTACAGGCGCCCAATCAGATTCGATCGGCGGGGGCACGGAAGGTCCGGAGTTCGGAGAAGAGTCCGGCCCCTCGGAGTCATGGGCTACGCGGAGTGCGGGACTGGCGTTCGGCTCGACCGCGTTTAACGCCGCAGCCCCTGAGGTGACGTCCAACCGTTCTTCCTCAACGAACGCAGCGGGCTCCGAATCGAGGATCGGGGCCGGAGCGTATGCGGCCTCCAGGACACTGTTCGGAGGCAAAGCTATATCATGCCCTTTGAGACAGTGCGGCGTGCTTGGCTGTGGCTCGAATCCGTCGAAGATCAAGTCTCCGCGGATATCCGCCGTGTAGTTTAAGCTTCCAAACCTGACTTGATGGCCAAGGGCGTAGCTTTCGATCTGCTCCAGATGGCCAAGCGAGTTGGCCCGCAGAGCGAAGCCGCCGAAGACGAAGATCTGTCCGGGGAGAAAAGTCTCACCCTGGACCTCATCGCTGTTGATGATCAGAGGAGCCATCGGGCCTAAAGGCGACGACACAGAGGAACTCTCAATGAAAGCACCAATGTTGGTGTCAAAACCGGCGGATCTCGGGTAGGGGGTCCCGAACTGTGCGTCAAGGTCGGATGGTAACAGGAGACAAGGGACACTTTATTTTACCCAGGTTCGGGCCCTCGCGATGGAGGTAAAACCCTACTCCTGCTAGATTAATATTGACGATATGGGTAGTACAAGAGTAGATCTACCACGAGATCAAGGAGGCTAAAGCCTAGAAGCTAGCCTTCGGGTATGATTGTGTATGATGATGGTTGTCCTACGGACTATAACCCTCTGGTTTATATAGACACCGGATAGGGTTAGGGTTACACGGAGTCGGTTACATTGGTAGGAGATCTTGAATATCCGCACGCCTAGCTTGCCTTCTACGCCAAGGAAAGAACCTTCCGGACACGGGACGAAGTCTTCAATCTTGTATCTTCATAGTCCTGGAGTCCGGCTGAAGGTATAGTCCGACTATCCGAACACCCCCTAATCCAGGACTCCCTCACATAGACAAACAGAGTGTCACTAGTATGCCTCTACTTGACTAGCTCGTTAATTAAAGATGGTTATGTTTCCTATACATATACATGAGTTGTCATTTGATTAACGTGATCATATCATTAGAAGAATGATGTGATTGACTTGACCCATTCCGTTAGCTTAGCACTTGATCGTTTAGTATGTTGCTATTGCTTTCTTCATGACTTATACATGTTCCTATGACTATGAGATTATGCAACTCCCTTTTACCGGAGGAACACTTTGTGTGCTAACAAACGTCACAACGTAACTGGGTGATTATAAAGGTGCTCTACGTGTATCTCCGAAGGTACTTCTTGGGTTGGCGTATTTCGAGATTAGGATTTGTCACTCCGATTGTCGGAGAGGTATCTCTGGGCCCACTCGATAATGCACATCACTTAAGCCTTGGAAGCATTGCAACTAATGATTTAGTTGTGGGATGATGTATTACGGAACGAGTAAAGAGACTTGCCGGTAACGAGATTGAACTAGGTATTGCGATACCGACGATCGAATCTCGGGCAAGTAACATACCGATGACAAAGGGAACAACGTATGTTGTTATGCAGTCTTACCGATAAAGATCTTCGTAGAATATGTGGGAGCCAATATGAGCATCCAGGTTCCGCTATTGGTTATTGACTGGGGACGTGTCTCGGTCATGTCTACATTATTCTCGAACCCGTAGGGTCCGCAGGCTTAAGGTTTCGATGATAGTTATATTATGAGTTTATGAGTTTTGATGTACGGAAGGAGTTCGGAGTCCCGGATGAGATCGGGGACATGACGAGGAGTCTCGAAATGGTGGAGACGTAAAGATTGATATATTGGACGACTATATTCGGACATCGGAAAGGTTCCGAGTGATTCGGGTTTTTTTCGGAGTACCGGAGAGTTACGGGAATTCGCCGAGGAGTATATGGGCCTTATTGGGCCATACGGGAATAGAGGAGAGAGGCCAAAAGGAAGGAGGCGCGCGCGCCCCCTCTGGTCCGAATTGGACAAGGGTTGTAGCCCCCTTTTCCTTGTTCCTCTCCCCTTCTTTCCTTCTCTCCTACTGCAACAAGGAAAGGAGGAATCCTACTCCCGGTGGGAGTAGGACAACCCCCTTGGCGCGCCCTCCTTGCCCGGCTGCCTCTCCCCCGTTGCTCCTTTATATACGGGGCAGGGGGACACCCCATAGACACACAAGTTGATCTTCGTGATCGTTCCTTAGCCGTGTGCGGTGCCCCCTTCCACCATATTCCACCTCGGTCATATTGTAGCGGTGCTTAGGCGAAGCCCTGCGACGGTAGAACATCCAGATTGTCACCATGCTGTCGTGCTGACGGAACTCTTCCCCGACACTTTGCTGGATCGGAGTCCGGGGATCGTCATCGAGCTGAACGTGTGCTATAACTCGGAGGTGCCGTAGTTTCAGTGCTTGGATCGGTCAGATCGTGAAGACGTACGACTACATCAACCGCGTTGTTGTAACGTTTCCGCTTACGGTCTACGAGGGTACGTGGACAACACTCTCCCCTCTCATTTCTATGCATCATCATGATCTTGCGTGTGCGTAGGAATTTTTTTGAAATTACTACTATCCCCAACAGT
This sequence comes from Aegilops umbellulata, assembly GCA_032464435.1. Lineage (NCBI taxonomy): Eukaryota > Viridiplantae > Streptophyta > Magnoliopsida > Poales > Poaceae > Aegilops > Aegilops umbellulata. The sequence continues at coordinate 55,771,325 of CP136055.1, forward strand.
GGCATCCAAGCCTGGTTTTATGCGTAGATGTCATATGCACGAGTAGAACACAAGTGAGTTGTGGGCGATATAAGTCATACTGCTTACCAGCATGTCATACTTTGGTTCGGCGGTATTGTTGGATGAAGCGGCCCGGACCGACATTACGCGTACGCTTACGCGAGACTGGTTCTACCGACGTGCTTTGCACACAGGTGGCTGGCGGGTGTCAATTTCTCCAACTTTAGTTGAACCGAGTGTGGCTATGCCCGGTCCTTGCGAAGGTTAAAACAACACCAACTTGACAAACTATCGTTGTGGTTTTTTATGCGTAGGTAAGAACGGTTCTTGCTCAGCCCATAGCAACCACGTAAAATTTGCGACAACAAAGTAGAGGATGTCTAACTTGTTTTTGCAGGGCATGTTGTGATGTGATACGGTCAAGACGTGATGAGATATAAGTTGTTGTATAAGATGATCATGTTTTGTTGAAGTAATCGGCAACTGGCAGAAGCCTTATGGTTGTCTCTTTATTGTATAAGATGCAAGTGCCAAATAATTGCTTTACTTTATCTCCATGCGATAGCAATAGTTGCAAGAGCAATATTGGCGAGACGACCATGTGACGACACATTGATATAGATCAAGATGATGGAGATCATGGTGTCATGCCGGTGACGATGGAAATCATGACGATGCTTTGGAGATGGAGATCAAAGGCACAAGATGATGATGGCCATATCATGTCACATATTTTGATTGCATGTGATGTTTATCTTTTATACATCTTGTTTTTGCTTAGTTTAACGGTAGCATTATAAGATGGTCTCTCACTAAATTTCAAGGTATAAGTGTTGTCCCTGAGTATGCACCGTTGCCAAAGTTCGTCGTGCCCAGACACCACGTGATGATCGGGTGTGATAATCTCTACGTCCATCTACAACGGGTGCAAGCCAGTTTTTGCACACGCAGAATACTCAGGTTAGACTTGATGAGCCTAGCATATGCAGATATGGCCTCGGAATAGGGAGACTGAAAGGTCGAGCGTGAATCATATAGTAGATATGATCAACATAGTGATGTTCACCATTGAAAACTACTCCATTTCACGTGATGATCGGTTATGGTTTAGGTTATTTGGATCACGTGATCACTTAGATGATTAGAGGGATGTCTATCTAAGTGGGAGTTCTTAAGTAATATGATTAATTGAACTTTAATTTATCATGAACTTAGTCCTGATAGTATTTTGCAAATAATGTTATAGATCAATAGCTCGCATTGTTGCTTCCCTATGTTTTATATGTGTTCCTAGAGAAAAATAAATTGAAAGATGTTGGTAGCAATGATGTAGATTGGATCCATGATCTGAGGTTTATCCTCATTGCTGCACAGAAGAATTATGTCCTTAATGCACCGCTAGGTGACAGACCTATTGTAGGAGCAGATGCAGACGTTATGAACATTTGGCTAGCTCAATATGATGACTACTTGATAGTTTAGTGCGCCATGCTTAACGGCTTAGAATCGGGACTTCAAAGACGTTTTGAACGTCATGGACCATATGAGATGTTCCAGGAGTTGAAGTTAATATTTCAAGCAAATACCCGAGTTGAGAGATATGAAGTCTCCAACAAGTTCTATAACTAAAAGATGGAGGAGAATAGCTCAAGCAGTGAGCATGTGTTCAGATTGTCTAGGTACTACAATCGCTTGAATCAAGTGGGAGTTAATCTTCCGGATAAGATAGTGATTGACAGAATTCTCTAGTCACCATCACCAAGTTAGTAGAACTTCGTGATTAACTATAGTATGCAAGGGATGACGAAAATGATTCCCAAGCTCTTCGTGATGCTGAAATCGATGAAGGTAGAAATCAAGAAAAGCATCAAGTGTTGATGGTTGACAAGACCACTAGTTTCAAGAAAAGGGCAAAGGGATGAAGGGGAACTTCAAGAAGAACGGCAAGCAAGTTGCTGCTCAAGTGAAGAAGCCCATGTCTAGTCCTAAGCCTGAGACTAAGTGCTTCTACTGCAAAGGAACTGGTCACTAGAAGCGGAACTGCCCCAAGTATTTGGCGGATAAGAAGGATGTCAAAGTAAACAAAGGTATATTTGATATACATGTTATTGATGTGTACTTTACTAGTGTTTATAGCAACCCCTAAGTATTTGATACTAGTTCAGTTGCTATGATTAGTAACTCGAAACGGGAGTTGTAGAATAAACAGAGACTAGTTAAGGGTGAAGTGACGATGTGTGTTGGAAGTGGTTCCAAGATTGATATGATCATCATCGCAGACTCCCAATACTTTCGGGATTAGTGTTGAACCTAAATAAGTTTTATTTGGTGTTTGCGTTGAGCATGAATATGATTTGATCATGTTTATTGCAATACGGTTATTCATTTAAGTTAGAGACCAATTGTTGTTCTGTTTACATGAATAAAACCTTCTATGGTCATACACACCAACGAAAATGGTTTGTTGGATCTCAATCATAGTGATACACATATTCATAATATTGAAGCCAAAAAGATGCAAAGTTAATAATGATAGTGCAACTTATTTGTGGCACTGCCGTTTAGGTCATATTGGTGTAAAGCGCATGAAGAAACTCCATGCTAATGGACTTTTGGATTCACTTGATTATGAATCACTTGATTCTTGCGAACCATGCCTCATGGGCAAGATGACTAAGACTCCGTTCTCCGGAACAATGGAGCAAGCAACTCACTTATTGGAAATAATACATACTGATGTATGAGGTTTGATGAGTGTTAAGGCTTGCGGCAAGTATCGTTATTTTCTAACCTTCATAGATGATTTGAGTAGATATGGGTATATCTACTTGATGAAACACAAGTCTGAAACATATGAAAAGTTCAAAGAATTTCAGAGTGAAGTGGAGAATCATCGTAACAAGAAAATAGGAATTTCTACGATATGATCGCAGAGGTAAAATATTTGAAGTTACGACTTTGGCCTTCAGTTAAAACAATGTGAAATAGTTTCAGTACTCACGCCACCCGGAGCACCACAGCGTAATGGTGTGTCCGAACGTCATAACTGTACTTTATTAGATATGGTGGATCTATGATGTCTCTTGCCGATTTACCACTATCGTTTTGGGGTTATGCATTAGAGACAGCTGCATTCATGTTAAATAGGGCACCATCAAAATCCGTTGAGACGACGCCTTATGAACTGTGGTTTGGCAAGAAACCAAAGTTGTCGTTTCTTAAAGTTTGGGGTTGCGATGCTTATGTGAAAAAGTTTCATCCTGATAAGCTCAAACTCAAATCGGAGAAAAGTGACTTCGTAGGATACCCAAAGGAGACAGTTGGGTACACCTTCTATCACAGATCCAAAGGCAAGATATTCGTTGCTTATAATGGATCCTTTCTAGAGAAGGAGTTTCTCGCAAAAGAAGTGAGTGGGAGGAAAGTAGAACTTGATGAGGTAACTATACCTGCTCCCTTGTTGGAAAGTAGTTTATCACAGAAACCGGTTCCTGTGACACCTACACCAATTAGTGAGGAAGTTAATGATGATGATCATGAAACTTCAGATCAAGTTGTTACTGAACCTCGTAGGTCAACCAGAGTAAGATCCGCACCAGAGTGGTACGGTAATCCTGTTCTGGAGGTTATGTTACTGGACCATGATGAACCTAAGAACTATGAAGAAGCGATGGTGAGCTCAAATTCCGCGAAATGGTTTGAGGCCATGAAATCTGAGATGGGATCCATGTATGAGAACAAAGTATTGACTTTGATTGATTTGCCCGATGATCGGCGAGCCATAGAAAATAAATGGATCTTCAAGAGGAAGACGGACGCTGATAGTAGTGTTACTATCTACAAAGCTAGACTTGTCGAAAAAGGTTTTTGACAAAGTTCAAGGTGTTGACTATGATGAAATTTTCTCACTCGTAGCGATGCTTAAGTCTGTCCAAATCATGTTAGCAATTGCCGCATTTTATGATATCTGGCAAATGGATAAACAAAACTACATTCCTTAATGGATTTAAAGAATAGTTGTATATGATGCAACCAGAAGGTTTTGTCAATCCTAAAGGTGCTAACAAAATATGCAAGCTCCAGCGATCCATCTATGGACTGGTGCAAGCATCTCGGAGTTGGAATATACGCTTTGATAAGTTGATCAAAGCATATAGTTTTATACAGACTTGCGGTGAAGCCTGTATTTACAAGAAAGTGAGTGGGAGCACTACAAAATTTCTGATAAGTATATGTGAATGACATATTGTTCATCGGAAATAATGTAGAATTATTCTGCAAAGCATAAAGGAGTTTTTTATGAAAGAAAGACCTCGGTTAAGCTGCTTACATATTGAGCATCAAGATCTATAGAGATAGATCAAGACGCTTGATAAGTTTTTTCAATGAGTACATACCTTGACAAGATTTTGAAGTAGTTCAAAACGGAACAGTCAAAGAAAGAGTTCTTGCTTGTGTTACAAGGTGTGAAATCGAGTAAGACTCAAAGCCCGACCACGACTATCGAGGGAAATCGGCCTCCGCGAACACCTATGGGGACGGAGCCCCTTTCTTGGTTCGGCGGGGGGCGGAGGTTGCACGAAGAGCAGATCGAGGCGAAGCACACGGGGGGTTTATCCAGCTTCGGGCCGCACGGATGCGTAAAACCCTATTGCTGCTTGTCTGATTGTATTGTCTTCTTGGTCGAGATCGCTGGGTGCTACAGTACACTCGAGCTGCTTGCGAGCCTGGACGTGAATGGCTCGTCCTCCTCTTATACGTGCGCATGGGGCCTCCTTTTATATGTCCAAGGGGTTACCCACAGGTGGCAACATAGGTAAGGGCAAAAATGGGAAAATGTTGTAGTTGGTACAGCTGCCTGTACAATGGTTGTACAGTGCTATCATACCTAACCCTGACAGCAGGGGACAAGGGCATCAAATGCCTGTCTACGTCGCCCAGACGGGGCAGGGAAGAGACCGTCAGGGGCGCCACCGTTTGCCACGATGGCTAGCTTGTCAGCATCGCTTCGCCACCGCACGCCCCTGGCTGCACAGCCTCTCGCCACGTACGCCTGGACTGGCCCCAGAGCGACACGTGGGGTGGATGAACTGGAGCGCAGATGGCAGAGTAGTAGCTTGCCGCGACAAACTCCTTGCCGCGGTGGATGTCTTGCCGCGCCCGGGAGGTTGTCGCTCACCGGGCCTTGCCGGAGCGCGGGGCGCGCCGCGGCAAGTCTTTTGCCGTGCCTGGGTTGGCCTTCCCGCCAAGCTCCTCTTGCCGGGGCCTCGTTCTCTTCGAGCAGCCGTCCCGGAAAGCTCCTCTTGTCGGGGCCTTGCTATCTTCGGGCGGTCGTCCCGGCAAGCTCCTCTTGCCGGGGCCTTGTATCTTATCTTAAACACTTTGTTCTTGAATGGCCCAAAAAGGGACCATGGAGGGGTTTGGCGTTCCCCTGGCAAGCCTTTGCCGCGGGGCGCTGCGAATGTCCGTGCACAAGTTCGGGGTACTAAGGTACCCCTACTTTAGTACACCGACAGGAGCCCCCGGGCCTGGGCCATACACGGTGCCGAGCGTTGTTGGGCCAGGCCCAAACTGTGCACGGGCATGCGTGGCCTGGGTCGCGCTGCATCTTAATTCAGCATCCATCGCGCCTTCCCCAAGTGGCACGCATCGAACGCGGCGTCGTGGGGAGAGGCGTGCGTGACGTGGGCGGCGTGCACGGGGCTGAGCCCCGCAGGCATGCGTCACGTCATAGTAAAGGGGGCGGTTCGCGCCTTCTCCATAAGTGGGGGGAGGCGTGGAGGCGTGGTTTGCGCACCGGACGGGGCCGAGGCGCGGTTTTCGAGGCGTCCGCTCCCCACGGTCACCGGATGGGGAGAGGTCACCTCACCCGTCGCCTCGGCTCTGTGCGCCTGCCACGTAGCCTCCATGCACTTGGGGTCGCGACGGTGGAGGCAGGAAGCCGGGCCGTCGTGGGTCGAGGCAGCGGGTCGGTCCCAGTCGCCTGCTCTTCCTTCGCCTTGATTGGCTGAGCGGGGCGGCTGAGCCCCCACTCCGCTTCTTTATAAGGAGCGAGAGGGGGCGACGGAAACCCGCACTCCTTCATCCTTTCTCCTCTTCAGCTTCCGATTCCCTTCCTCTCATTCGCCATGGAGGGAGGGAACCCTGGTCCTTCAACGGTGGCGGCGAGGGTCGCCGCTAGGCAACGCGGCCCTCCTCCTCTCGCACCCGTGGTGGCGGAGCCAACCGCAAGGGGGAGAGGGAGGGGGCGAGGCCGTGGGCGAGGCCGTGGACGAGGTCGAGGCGCTCGGGGAAGAGGGGGACGGGGCGGTGCGCCGTCTCCGCCTCCGCCAACGGCTCCTCTCCCCATGGCGGTTCACATCGGGGACGACCCTTGCGAGTTCTTCGTCAGGCTGCGCCGGGAACCTCGTCGTCGCCTCCGCCTCCCGGCGCCCTTCGCGAGCGTGATGGAGGTGGAGTCGCCCGAAACGCTGAATCTGCGTATGAGGGGCTGTGGAATCAGTGGCACGCGGGTCCATGTTGAATTCCCAGCCCCCGGCGTATGTATCTTGGTCGAGGGTGAAAGTCGTTCGCCCGCATCCACAGCTTGACGGCGGGATCCACCCTCCACTTCAAGCTGATGGAGGGTGATCTCCTCTCCGTCAAGGTCTTCGGGGACTTCGACACCCGGGCAAGGTGCTACGTGGACAGCTCCTCCGATAGCGGAAGCTCCTCCTCGAGCGAGAGTGACGAGGAGGGGAGCGATAGCGACGACGAGTGGAGCGCACGGCAGGATGACGGGTTCGACTAGGTGTCGGGCGCCGCTCCGCGTGGCATCGGCGACCCCATCATCCGCGTCGCCGGCTCCTTGAACTTCCCGGGGTCGTCTCCTTGGGCGGCTGGCGTGGCGAGGCTGCGGAAGAGGAAGAGGGCGGGCAGCAAGGCCGCGAAGTCGGAGTACGCGTCGCCTTCGACAGCGTGCTGACGTTCCGCCGCCTCATCTTCCAGCTCTGCTCCTGACGCCGCCATCGCCCTTGCTCTCGGCGACGGCCCCCGGGATCTTCTCTTGGTGTCTTCTGCCACCCGTAGCTCGCCTAGGCGCCCCTTTTGCTCTTTTCGCCTCCTTGTCCTACCTCCTGATTAGACTGGGAAAAGATTACGGGCACCTTATCTCTTTTTTAATCTGTAAGCCCTTGGGCCTTAGTTGCATTTAAAACTTGTAATCCCATCTTTCATGTTTTTCATTCTCTCTGAACTGTACCTGAGCGGAATGTTTTTAATGAAAAGGGGGATGTTTGCCGAGCCGTTTGTCTCGCGGGAAAAACCCACGCCAAGGAACGAATCCTTTATATCGTCAAGATAGACACTTCTTCGCCCGGCAACAGGCCCTGCCATCTTCCCGCGCCAGTCGACCTCTCTCACGCCCTTGGCGGAGGCAGGGAGAAGGCGGGTTCTGGCCCCTCGTTTCGCCCCTTTGCTGCCGCAACTACTACCAAAACGTGCCCCAGGAACGCGCTCTGGGGCCTATAGTTAAGGGAGCACGGTAGCTTCTAGGAGGAAATGAGGTTTTCGTATTCCCCAGTTCATAAGAGAATGCATGACGAGGGATGCAAAAACTTATCTGAGATTGCAGCCCCCGGCAACTCTGGCTTGCCGCGGGCTAATCCTTGTACTTGCAGCCCCGGGCAACTCTGGCTTGCCGGGGGGCAGGTGCTGACTCGTCCTTCTTCTCTTCTTCGTCCTCAAGCGGCCCAGCTAGGATATGTAAACCCTGCGAACCAAGGGAAGCGAAAGAGCAGCAAAAGGGACGCACACCCGACCTCTAAGCTAGGGGTTAGTAGCTATTAGGCACTATCAACCCTAACCAAGGACGGGACTCGACTTAGCATGCATGCTCTGACTTGGGGCGCCAGCGCTTCATTATCTGATGCTCAGGGTCTGCGCCTGGCTTTGTACAAAGGATTACATGCAACAGCGGCAAGACTTGTACAAAAGGTTGGTTGCCAGACAGGGTCCGACAACCGCGCCTTACGGGTAAAACTTACGAAGATGCTCAACGTTCCAGGAGTTGCTCACCGGAGTGCCATCTTCGGTCTCAAGGCGGACAACACCAGGCCTCGTGACTCGTTTCACCCGGTAAGGGCCTTCCCACTTCGGCGTCAACTTGTTGGAATTCTTGGCCGACTGAACACGCCGAAGAACAAGGTCGCCTTCCTCGAAGCTTCTGGCCTTAACTTTGCCGCTATGGTAGCGACGCAAAGCTTGCTGGTAGCGAGCAGCTCCCACAGCGGCCTGAAGACGATCTTCCTCATGGAGCAGCGCGTCATCTTCACGCAGCCGCTCTTGCTCAAGCTCATCATAAGCGAGCACTCGAGGTGACCCGTATACGAGTTCCGTGGGGGTAACTGCTTCTGCTCCATAGACTAGAGCAAATGGTGTCTGGCCAGTGGCTCGATTTGGCGTCGTTCTGATCGACAAAGAGCCACCGGCACCTCCTCGATCCAGTTTCTTCCGCACTTGTGCAGCCTGTCGAAAGTCCTGGTCTTGAGCCCGCGCAGCACTTCAGCATTGGCCCTCTCCGCTTGACCGTTGCTTCTGGGGTGAGCAACAGAAGTGAAGCAGATCTTGGCGCCAAGATCTTGGGCGTACTGCATGAAGGCGTGGCTCGTGAATTGTGTACCGTTGTCGGTGGTGATCCTGTTGGGGATCCCAAAACGGCAAATAATCGACCTGAAGAACTTGACTACTGACTGTGCGGTCACCTTCCTCACTGGTTCCACTTCCAGCCACTTTGGGAACTTGTCGACTGCAACGTACAAGTACTCAAAGCCCCCGACAGCTCGGGGGAAGGGGCCGAGGATATCGAGCCCCCAGACCGAAAATGGCCAGGATGAAGGGATCGTCTGGAGAGCTTGAGCTGGCTGGTGTATCTGCTTGGAATGGAACTGGCACGCTTCACACTTGGTTACTTGTGCAGTTGCATCCTGGAGGGCTGTCGTCCAGAAGAAACCTTGCCGGAACGCTTTGCCGGCAAGTGCTCTTGCGCCAATGTGGTGACCACATATGCCTCCATGTATCTCTGCCAACAGCTTTTGTCCATCTTCCCGGGGAATACACCTCAATTTCACTCCGTTGCGCCCTCTTCTGTACAGTGTACTGTCGACGAACTGGTACATCCTCGAGCGCCAGGCTACTCTTTCCGCTTCTTCTTGCTCTTCGAGAAGTTCTCCAGTCTGGAGGAAACGGACAGTCTGTTGTGCCCATGCTGGAGCCTGTGGCTCGACAACAAGGACTAAAGGCGTATCTGCGGCTGCGGGAACGTCTGCTTCTACGGCGAGAACCTGAGGCTCAGCCGGAGCTTGACGTTCCCCGGCAAGCTTGCCGGAGCAGAACTTGTCGGGAGCGCCTGCTTCAAAGGAACAAACCCTGGGGCTTGCCAGAGCAGACTGCTCCTCAGCCCTCTTGGCGTCGATCTTGGGGACTCTCTTGGCGGCGGCTTCGGGAAGCTCTGCCGGAAGATAGTCGCCGGAGACCAACTTCCTATTCTTGCTCTGCCCAGTTGATGGTGTTACGGATGGTTGAGTCTGCTTGAGCACAAAGGTTCCTGGTTCCACAGGCAACTTAAGTGCTGCGCACTTTGACAGGCCATCAACAACGTCGTTCTCAGCTCTTGGAACGTGTTCCATTTGCAGGTCGTCAAAGTGCTCTTCTAGCTTCCTCACTTCATCAACGTAGGCTTCCATCAACGGGCTCTGGTAATCTTTGTTCACTTGGCGGATGACAAGCTGCGAGTCACCCCTGATAATGAGCTTTTCGATCCCAAGTTCTGCCGCGATCCTGAGACCGGCAAGTAAACCTTCATACTCTGCAGTATTGTTGGTTGCTTGCTCCTTGGGAAAGTGCATCTGGACTATGTACTTGAGGTGCTCTCCGGTGGGCGCGATAAGCAGCACGCCAGCACCGGCGCTTTGCAGCGAGAAGGCACCATCGAAGTACATCAGCCACTCTTTGCTTGCTTCTTTGCCGGGGATGCTCGTCTCTGGAATTTCTTCGTCTGGTGTTGGTGTCCACTCTGCTATGAACTCTGCCAATGCTCTGCTTTGGATAGTTGAAGTGCTTTCAAACTTGAGGCCAATGCTTGACAGTTCCAGTGCCCACTCAACAATCCTGCCGGTCGCTTCGGGATTCTGCAGTATCCTCTTCAGCGGAAAGCGAGTGACAACTGTGATCTCATGTGCTTGGAAGTAATGGCGCAGCTTTCTCGAGGCCATAAGGAGGACAAAAAGCAATTTCTGCACACCAGAGTACCTTGACCTAGCCCCCTGCAAGAGGGAACTGACAAAGTAAACTGGGCGCTGCACCATTTTCTTCTTTTGCACCTCCTCTTGCGCCTGCGCAGATCCATCCTTGTCGGGGTCGGAGCTTGTCGGGGGAGCCCCCTGCTTGTCGCTGGATGCACTTGCCGTGGTTGCTAGCTCGTCATCTGCCTCCCTCTCCGCTACTAGCGCAGCACTAACCACTTGATTGGTTGCCGCCAGGTACAGCAGCAACTTCTCTTGTGGTTTAGGCGCGACAAGTATTGGAGCGGAGGACAGGTATTTCTTCAAGTCATGCAGCGCAGCCTCCACTTCCGGAGTCCATTTCATTGGACCCGCCTTTTTCAAAATTTTGAAAAAAGGCAGGGCGCGTTCTGCAGACTTGGAAATGAACCTGCTGAGAGCTGCCACGCAGCCGGCAAGTCTTCGTACATCCTTGATACGTGTTGGTGCTTCAATCTGCTCGATGGCCTTGATCTTTTCTGGATTGGCTTCAATTCCCCGCTGAGACACGAAGAACCAGAGAAGCTTGCCGGAAGGGACTCCAAACACGCACTTCTCGGGATTGAGCTTGAGACTGATCTTGCGCAGGTTCGCAAAGGTTTCTTCTAAGTCTTGAATCAGGGTTGCCCTGTCTCTGCTCTTGACCACTATGTCATCCATGTAGGCCTCCACATTTCTGTGGATTTGTGGCTCAAAAGCGGTATGGACAACCCTTGCAAACGTTGAACCAGCATTCTTCAAACCAAAAGGCATCCGTACGAAACAGTACGTGCCACATGGAGTGATGAATGCCGTCTTCTCCTCATCTTCTTCAGCCATGAATATCTGGTGGTATCCTGAGTGCGTCAAGAAATGAAAGCAGGTCACATCCGGCCATGGAGTCAACAATCTGGTCAATGCGCGGCAAGGGAAATGGATCTTTAGGACAAGCTTTGTTGACATCAGTAAAATCGATGCAAAGCCTCCATTTCCCGTTTGCTTCGCGCACGACAACAGGATTGGCCAACCACGTCGGATGGAGCACGCCTCTGACGAGACCTGCCGCTTCCAATTTCTTGATCTCTTCCGCAATGAACTCTTGGCGCTCCACCGCTTGTTTCCTGACTCTCTGCTTGACGGGCCGCGCATGAGGACAGACGGCAAGGTGGTGCTCAATCACTTTCCTGGGAACACCGGGGATGTCAGATGGTCGCCAGGCGAACACATCGACATTCTCCCGCAGGAAAGCAACGAGCGCGCTTTCCTATTTGGGGTCGAGAGTGGCACTGATGGTAAAGGTACCGCCAGTGCCGTCCTCCTTGGCGGGCACCTTCTTGGTTGCTGGCGGAGCTGCCATCGTCTTCTTACACTTGCCGGTGGAGCTCGATGGTGCGTCCTCGACGGTAGCGCAGCACTCCGAAGAGGTGGGCTTGCCAGAGTGGGCACTAGAGCACTTGCCGGACTTGGTCTTCTTCTTTCCCCCGGGAGCTTCAGCGGCAAGTGGATCATGACCCGTTGCGACTGCTGCTTCCCGGTAGATGTTGTCGGCACAGATAAGGGCATCCTTCTTGTCGCCAGGGACAGAGATGACGCTTATCGGGCCTGGCATCTTGAGCATGTTGTACGCGTAGTGAGAGGCCGCCATGAACTTGGCGAGTGCTGTACGGCCGAGGATTCCATTGTAAGGCAATGGAAAATCGGCAACATCAAAGGTAACCCTCTCAGTCCTGAATTTCAGCTCGCTGCCAAATGTTACCGGCAACGTGATCTTCCCCTTCGGCTTGCTCCTTCCCGGGTTGATTCCTTGGAACGTGCCGATCTCTTCGAGCTCGCTGTCGGGGACTTGGAGCTTCCGGAGCATAGCAGAGGAGATCATGTTCAAGCCGGCCCCGCCGTCAACTAGCATCTTAGTGACCTTGAGGTTGCGGACCGTTGGTGAAACCAACATCGGCAAGCACCCGATCGCAGTTGTGCGATCAGGGTGGTCCTCAATGTCAAAGACGATAGGCGTGCTGGACCATTTCAGAGGCTTGCGTGACTCGATGGGCGGTTCTGCCGCATTGACTTCCCGCGCCCACTGTTTGAGCTGGCGGTGAGAAGTATGCAGAGAAGTGCCGCCGTCAACACACAAAACCTCTGTGGCTTTCTGAAACTCCCGCTCACTGGTCTCGGCGTCGTCCTTATCTTCGTCGCCGTCGTCATCTTCGTCCTTGTCGCGGCCGCGGGGAGGTCTGTCTGCTTGCCGCTGCTTGTCCTTGCCGCGGCGTTCTCCCTGGCCGGGGCGCTTCGTGTCGGATCCTCCGCCACCTCCTTGGGCTCTCTCCTTGTCGCGCCGCTCGTACTCGGCCTTTTGCAGCTCGACGAGCCGCTCGACCTGCTTGCAGCTCTGGAGGTCGTGGCCCTTGGTGCGGTGGATCTTGCAGTACTGTTTGTTGGTGCCGTCCCGCTTGTCGGCGACCGCCACAGCCTGGCAGTTGGTGCATCCGGCAACCTCCTTCCCGGAGCCACTAGCCTGGGCTTTTTTGGCGGCACCTCCATCTCCGGACTGCTCAACAACCAGCACTTCTTGGTTCTTCTTCTTCCTATTGTTCCGCCGCCGGCCTTTCTTTGCCGGGGCGGCGTCTTCGCTGTCAGATCCCCCTGCGTCCGCATTCTCTCCGGGAAGTCTCCTCCCCTCCTCAGCACGGGCACACTTGTCGGCCAGGGCATATAGCTCACTGACGTCCTTGATCTTGCACATCGCCATCTCCTCCCGCATCCTGCGGTTACGCACGTTCTGATGGAACGCGCTGATGACCGCGGCGGGGTGGACGTCTGGGATGTTGTAGTGCACACGGCTGAATCTCTGAATGAACTTGCGCAAGGGCTCTCCTTCCTTCTGGACGAGCAGATGAAGGTCGCTCGCTTGGCCATGAGGTTTGTGGCCGCCCATAAAGGCGCCAACAAACTGATGGCATAGGTCTGGCCAGGAGGATATGGAGTTGTCCGGCAAGTGCATGAGCCAGGATCTGATGTTGGGCTTGAGTACCAGCGGGAAGTAGTTGGCAAGGATCTTGTCGTCTCGCCCCCCGGCAGCTTGCACCGCAATGGTGTAGATGCTGAGGAACTCTAGCGGATGCGACTTGCCGTCGTACTTCTCGGGTACGTCTGGTTTGAAATTCTTCGTACTGGGCCACTGGACTTGCTGCAGCTCGTGGGTAAACGCAGGGTAGCCTACCGAGTACGGCAGGTCGCCTGGTGCCCCTGGCGCATGCATGTCGACAGAAGGCTCAACGCGCTAGTCTGACTGACGCCGCGCTTCTCTTCGGCGCTCAATGCGAGTGCAAGCGTCTTCTTCCTTCCGTTCGTGAAGAACTTGGCATTGGTCGTGACGAGTTCGCGGGTTTGACGACGCCATGGAGTCATTGTCGTGGTGGGTCTGGCGAGTCGGCGACCGTTGCCTCTCGTGTGGGGAGTGCACGGTGGTCGCGCCCCCACCAGTCTTGGCGCCATCGGTTCTTGCCTGAGCGTCCTGCCGCGGCTGCGACACACTAGGCTGCCGTGGGGTGTCGCCGTTGGCAAAACCGATGAGACTCTGAATGGTGGCCCTCCAATCGTCGAGCTTGTCCGTCGTTGGAGGGTAGTCTGGGAGTAGTTGAGCTCGTGCGAGAGCTTCTGCTGGAGTGGCGGGCAGCGGTGGCGAACGGCGCGTGGAGCGGGATGTGCTCGAACTTCTAACCACGTTAGAAGGAGCAGCACCCGGCCCAGGCAGCCATGCCACGCTCGTGCCAGCACGTCGGTGCGTATGCTGGCCTTGAGCGCCCTGGGATTCGCCAGCTCGATCTGGGTCCAGCGAGCGTATGGTACCGTGGGTACCAAGACGCTGCCGGTCCCGCGCCTCCTGAGAGGGGCGCGGTGCGAGTTCGGACGTCGTGGCACCATGAGCTGGTTCAACGATGCCCGTCCTTCCGCCGGTGCCTCCCCCACCACCCGTTTGCTCCAGGGGCGGCGGGTTCGACGCGGACGGACCAGCCACCTCCGGAGCCTTCTTCTTCGGTGGCATGTCGATGAAGATGATGAAGATCTAGCCTGTGCAGATGCCGGATCAGGTTCACACAACCTCGATGCCCCCTACCTGGCGCGCCAAAGATGTCGGGGGAAATCGGCCTCCGCGAACACCTATGGGGACGGAGCCCCTTTCTTTGTTCGGCGGGGGGCGGAGGTTGCACGAAGAGCAGATCGAGGCGAAGCACACGGGGGATTTACCCAGCTTCGGGCCGCACGGATGCGTAAAACCCTACTGCTGCTTGTCTGATTGTATTGTGTTCTTGGTCGAGATCGCTGGGTGCTACAGTACACTCGAGCTGCTTGCGAGCCTTGACGTGAATGGCGCGTCCTCCTCTTGTATGTGCGCATGGGGCCTCCTTTTATATGTCCAAGGGGTTACCCACAGGTGGCAACGTAGGTAAGGGCAAAAATGGGAAAATGCTGTAGTGGGTACAACTGCCTGTACAGTGGTTGTACAGTGCTATCACACCTAACCCTGACGGCAGGGGACAAGGGCATTAAATGCCCTTCTACGTCACCCAGACGGGGCAGGGAAGAGACCGTCAGGGGTGCCACCGTTTGCCACGATGGCTAGCTTGTCAGCATCGCTTCGCCATCGCACGCCCCTGGCTGCACAGCCTCTCGCCACGTACGCCTGGACTGGCCCTAGAGTGACACGTGGGGTGGATGAGCTGGAGCACAGATGGCGGAGTAGTAGCTTGCCGCGGCGGATGTCTTGCCGCGCCCGGGAGCTTGTCGCTCACCGGGCCCTGCCGGAGCGCGGGGCATGCCGCGGCAAGTCTTTTGTCGTGCCTGGGTTGGCATTCCCGGCAAGCTCCTCTTGCCGGGGCCTCGTTCTCTTCGAGCAGCCGTCCCGACAAGCTCCTCTTGTCGAGGCCTTGCTATCTTCAGGCGGTCGTCCCGGCAAGCTCCTCTTGCCGGGGCCTTGTATCTTGTCTTAAACACTTTGTTCTTGAATGGCCCAAAAAGGGACCATGGAGGGGTTTGGCATTCCCCTGGCAAGCCTTTGCCGCGGGGCGCTGCGACTGTCCGTGCACAAGTTCGGGGTACTAAGGTACCCCTACTTTAGTACACCGACAACGACAGAAGATAGAAAGAGAATGAAAGTCATTCCCTATGCCTCAACCATAGGTTCTATGAAGTATGCCATGCTGTGTGCCAGATCTATTGTATACCCTACACTGAGTTTTGCAAGGGAGTACAATAGTGATCTAGGAGTAGAGCACTAGACAGCGGTCAAAATTATCCTTAGTGGAATAAGGATATGTTTCTCAATTATGGATGTGACAAAAGGTTCTTCGTAAAGAGTTATGTCGATGCAACCTTTGACACCGATCTGGATGACTCTAAGTCTCGATCTAGATACATATTGAAAGTAGGCGCTATTAGCTAAAGTAGCTCCGTGCAGAGTATTGAAGACATAGAATATTTGCAAAATACTTACGGATCTGAATGTGATAGAACCGTTGACTAAAATTATCTCACAAGCAAGAACTCTTTCTTTGACTGTTAATCACATAGCGATGTGAACTAGATTATTGACTCTAGTAAACCCTTTGGGTGTTGGTCACATGACGATGTGAACTATGGGTGTTAACCACATAAAAATGTGAACTGTTGATGTTAAATCACATGGCGATGTGAACTAGATTATTGACTCTAGTGCAAGTGGGAGACTGAAGGAAATATGCCCTAGAGGCAATAATAAAGTTATTATTTATTTCCTTATATCATGATAAATGTTTATTATTCATGCTACAATTGTATTAACCGGAAACATAATACATGTGTGAATACATAGACAAACAGTGTGTCACTAGTATGCCTCTACTTGACTAGCTCGTTAATTAAAGATGGTTATGTTTCCTAACCATAGACATGAGTTGTCATTTGATTAACGGGATCACATCATTAGAAGAATGATGTGATTGACTTGACCCATTCCGTTAGCTTAGCACTTGATCCTTTAGTATGTTGATATCGCTTTCTTCATGACTTATACATGTTCCTATGACTATGAGATTATGCAACTCCCGTTTACCGGAGGAACACTTTATGTGCTACCAAACGTCACAACATAACTGGGTGATTATAAAGGTGCTCTACAGGTGTCTCCGAAGCTACTTCTTGGGTTGGCGTATTTCGAGATTAGGATTTGTCACTCCGATTGTCAGAGAGGTATCTCTGGGCCCACTCGGTAATGCACATCACTTAAGCCTTGCAAGCATTGCAACTAATGAGTTAGTTGCGGGATGATGTATTACGGAACGAGTAAAGAGACTTGCTGGTAACGAGATTGAACTAGGTATTGAGATACCGACGATCGAATCTCGGGCAAGTAACATACCGATGACAAAGGGAACAACGTATGTTGTTATGCGGTCTGACCGATAAAGATCTTCGTAGAATATGCGGGAGCCAATACGAGCATCCAGGTTCCGCTATTGGTTATTGACCGGAGACGTGTCTCGGTCATGTCTACATTGTTCTCGAACCCGTAGGGTCCGCACGCTTAAGGTTTCGATGACAGTTATATTATGAGTTTATGAGTTTTGATGTACCGAAGGAGTTCGGAGTCCCGGATGAGATCGGGGACATGACGAGGAGTCTACAAATGGTCGAGACGTAAAGATCGATATATTGGACGACTATATTCGGACATCGGAAAGGTTCCGAGTGATTCGGGTATTTTTCGGAGTTCCGGAGAGTTACGGGAATTCGCCAAGGAGTATATGGGCCTTATTGGACCATACGGGAATAGAGGAGGGAGGCCAAAAGGAAGGAGGCGCGCGCCCCCCCTCTGTTCCGAATTGGACAAGGGGTGCAGCCCTCGTTTCCTTGTTCCTCTCCCCTTCTTTCCTTCTCTCCTACTCCAACAAGGAAAGGAGGAATCCTACTCCCGGTGGGAGTAGGACTCCCCCCTTGGCGCGCCCTCCTTGGCCGGCCGCCTCTCCCCCTTGCTCCTTTATATACGGGGGCAGGGGGACACCCCATAGACACACGAGTTGATCTTCATGATCGTTCCTTAGCCGTGTGCGGTGCCCCCTTCCACCATATTCCACATTGGTCATATCGTAGCGGTGCTTAGGCGAAGCCCTGCGACGGTAGAATATCAAGATCGTCACCACGCCGTCGTGCTGACGGAACTCTTCCCCGACACTTTGCTGGATCGGAGTCCGGGGATCGTCATCGAGTTGAACGTGTGCTAGAACTCGGAGGTGCCGTAGTTTCGGTGCTTGGATCGGTCGGATCGTGAAGACGTACGACTACATCAACCGCGTTGTTGTAACGCTTCTGCTTACGGTCTACGAGGGTACGTGGACAACACTGTCCCCTCTCATCTCTATGTATCACCATGATCTTGCGTGTGCGTAGGAATTTTTTTGAAATTACTAGGTTCCCCAACAACGTGCACAAAGAGAAGAGGTGCACGCACGGCGCACGTACTCCCGTCTCTTTCCCAACCACACCCGCGCGGGTACATGGTGGAGCTCATTTCTGTATGAAAAGGCAGCCCACGTGGTAATTTGACACGTGTACTGGTTGTCCACTAGATGGAGGGAGGATATTCTACCACAGGTGAACAAACAAATTGCGACTTGATGCGTTATGTTAAAAAAGAGGCAAACCATGTGGGGCCTACCTTAGAGGCAAGGCTCTATACACTGGAGTACTTTTGATGTGTCCTGTCAACTCGCAGAACGAGGAGAAGCTTGCTTAGTATGCCATCTCCCCCGCCCACGGGCGCGGTGGCTCATAGGATGAGGTGAAGCTTGCTTACTAATGAGTACATGCGCCTTACGCCCGCTCCCTCGCCCACGCGCGCGGTGGCTCGCAGGACGAGGAGAAAATTTTACTTGTACTCCCTCCATTTACTCCTCGTCCCTACCTTGATTAGAGAGATTATCATATTGTTTGGAATATATGTCCTTTAGTAGATTTCAATATGAACTACTAGTACATACTCCAAACACTGATGTATATAGATGTATTTTAGAGTGTAGATTCACTCATTTTGCTTCGTATGTAGTCCATATTGAAATGGACGTAATTGTACGCACCATCCCTTGCCCCTCGACCCTCACCACGTGGTGGACGTGCAACAATTCATTCGGTCTCATATAGCCAGAACGATATATACTGCAGTACCATTATTGCTCGACTTCCCGAAGAGGCGAAGAGCCAATCGCAAGGTTAATAGTTTGGAGATGCCAAGCGCAAGGTTTATAGGAGAACGAGTAGTAGGTGCCGTGTCATTTATAAATAAAGTTTTTTTTCTTCAGTGGCATGTATGCAATATAAATAGGTTCATATGGAGAGAAAAGGAAACCGCTCCACTATATACATAGGCAGGACGAGCCTACATGGTTGCTTGCTGGGGTTGCTCTCTTCAGTTTTCACACTCTCTCGCACAAAACCACTGTGGCCACATCTCTAACATCCCGACGGATCACGTCCTCCGGGGGAAGGGGTGGATGCTTAGTGTAGATGCGGTAGCCGTCGCCGATGGCGAAAACCCACTGTTGGCACGTCTCGATCAGGGGTCCCCGCCATTCTCTCTCACAAAGCCGGTGAGGTTGCCTTCGTCCATTGCTCACTGCCGTGACGTGGGTAGTTGCCTCCTCCCACCGCCCTCCTCTAGGTTGAGTTACGTCCCGACATCCCTCAGGTACAACTCCCTTTACAGCCGGCTTGCACCACTGCTCCAGCTGCCCACATCACTCCATGTGGATATTTCTCTACTTCTTTGCCCCGCAATTACCTCTACTGGCTTCTACATATTGTATTTGTGATGAGTTTATATCTCATGAACTAGTCCCAGTAATCTTATTCTAATCACGCTTCTTCAATTTCTTTGCCACAGAGATGCTCATCTCGATTTTGGTGAAACTGCACAAAATGATCCGCTGTTCAAAGGGTTGCAAACTTCATTTCTTAGGAAGCACCGACGTTGCCAGCAAATTAAAGCCTGGTTAAGGTTTACGGTTCAAGGGCTAGGGACTGCACGGATCATTTTTTTCTTTATCTATCTCTGTTTCAATGGCTAGGGACTGCATGAGTAGTAGTAGTACTGTACGCCTTACGCCCGCTCCCTCGTCCACGCGCGTAGTGGCTCGCTGGACGAGGAGAAATTTTTACTACTCCCTCCGTTTACTCCTCGTCCCTACTACCTTTGTTAGAGAGATTATCATATTTTTTGAATATATATGTCCTTTAGTAGATTTCAATATGAACTACTAGTACATACTCCAAACACTGATGTATATAAACGTATTTTAGAGTGTACATTCGCTCATTTTGCTCCGTATGTAGCATAAAGTTGTGACAATTATTTTGGAACGGATGGAGTACATATTTGCTATGATCTGTCAATCATTGAGATGCAATAGCATGCATGTTAGTCTCCTTTGTATTTGATGAAATGTTGCAACGGGAAACCTTGGATGCAAGATACACGTAACAGAAGCCGGAAGCTTCATAGCATCATACTATCTCGCTGATAAATTACAGTACGTACTATACAAGTACTTCCTTCGTTCCTAAATATAAGTCTTTGTAGAGATTTCATCATGAACCACATACAGATGTATATAGATGCATTTTAAGTGTAGATTCATTCATTTTGTTCCCTATGTAGTCCACCTAGTGGAATCTCTACAAAGACTTATATTTAGGAACGGAGTGAGTACTATGTAAAGAGTTAGGTGTCGCACGGTGTCCAGAAAATATGGTGATAGTGTGAAGTGGGCCATGTAATCACTGAGCCTGCGTGTTTTCACTGCTCTTGCACTCCTCCACCGTAAGAATGGAGAAAATTGTAATCTAGTAGTACCTCCTTTCGCCAAAAGCGTGGGACATCTAGCAGTCCTACCACCTCAGTAATAATGACCAATGAGCCGTCAAATCACATAGACCCAGCAGTAAGTTAGACGGACGAAGCAACCATCACTCTTGAATCCACTTCTCCCTTCAACGCAGGCGCCAGTGAGAGGTCGCGTCCACTCTGCCTGGGCATGAATGCGGCACCGATTCTTTGGAGTGGCACTGACCTTTTTGGGTGGGAACCGCGCGGGGGCGATGGAGGGGCTTTGGGTGGGCCAGGCTGGTCAGGAGCGGGCGTGGCAAATGTCCGCCTGTCCCTACCGGACGCCCGGAAACGAGAGGATGCACCGACTCTCGCGGTAAAATCGTACGCTACACACCATCTCTCTGCAGGAGTAGGTCGATCTGTCGCTCTCTCTAACACACACACATGTTGTTAAACACGCACACGCACACACACACACACACATGTTCATAGAATAGGAAAATTATGCGAGTGCGAAGCCACAGGAAGTGAGATACAAATGGAGTACGTACAAGAAGAGAAGAGGTGACGAATATTCCATCAAACCTGGACTGAGGAGTAGTACTCCCTCTATCTAGGTGTTAAGTCATCCTACGGAAATCAGATATTCCCAAAATGTTTAGGCATCGTCCATTAACTTCGCATCTCAATCCCCTCCTGGCCTCGTTGCTAGCGAGCGTTGTTACTTAGGGAGCGTTTGGATCCTTAGCAAGAACAGCTTATACCATAGCCAGGCCAGGTTAGGCGTCTGGAACTGTTAAAATATGTTAGCTTTTGTGGGCCAGCTAGCTTGGGTGGGCTAGAAAAACCTTGCTAGCTCAGGAGAGCTAGATCGGCTCGCTTCCGACGGCAAACTTCGCATAGTAGTAACATAGATTAGTAACATATGCATGTTGTACTAGTGCAAGTTACTCACCATTGTGACCAGCCTAAGCAATGTAACCAAACGCTCCTTACTCTGCCTTGTTATCTCCCCCAGAAACCCAATGCATGGAGCGCAACTACTCGTTGATCAGTCAAGAAATCAAAGTCGGCTTGCATGTGAGTTAATACGTGGCCCTGCATGGTAGCTAAAATGGCATCTCTTAGTTGTTTGGATTAATTGTTGCATTTAGAGGCAGAAAACAGGGCTTTGATTGGAGAAATGACCGGTCAAGTTTCTCCTTCTCCTCCAATCTGCTTTCACCTTGGTCCCGCTGCACCTTCTAACGTGACTTATTACACCTAGACGGAGGAAGTCGTACGAGATACGGTGGCACACTGACTTAGGTCGAATACAAGTGCCCAAAATTGTGTGCATGTTATAACAAGGATTCACTTAAAATAGTACGTGAGCGAACACAGGGATCAATTGGACAGTGTTCCCAAGAGGTAGCGAGATCTGTGAGGTAAGATACACCGCTGACGCTTTTAATTTTTCTTATTAATTTGTTTGTTTCACCCTCTGACTTGTGGGACCCAACGTACTACGTGGAGAGAGGTAAGGTGACTAAGGCTGCATTATTTCTGCACCACTGTGGATAGTCTTACCACCAAAGCCACATGACACGATTATGATTTAAATCCCAATGACTCCCACACACAAAAAACACGGCATGCTTGTCACACGAATGCAGGAATGTATAAAAGGTTATTTTCCTCTCATTGAACATAACGGGAGGGTTGTGTAGCTGGTTAGCCTGTTCGCTCATCAAACTTCAGGTCTTGGGTTCGATAGCTACACTTGAGCATAATTCATGCCAGGAGGATTCTTTGACTGGTCAAAATGGATGGATACGGAGCTATACGATCGCGTAGTGACCGTATAATCACCTCATCATGTATAAGCTGTAGCCTCGGCGCTTGTTTTCTAGGGTTTGCACTCTTCACACTCTCTCCAGTATATATATACACGCTGGAGCCTCAGCGCTTGTAGTTGCTCTCTTCACACTCTCTCACCCTCTCCAGATCTAAACAAGACTTCGTTGGCCTCTCTCTCCCCTCACTGCTGGTCTGCTTGTAGTTGATCTCTTCACACTCTCTCACCCTCTCTAGATCTAAACAAGACTTCGTTGGCCTCTCTCTCCCCCCTCACTGCTGGTCAAAGAGCTGGCAGGATCCGTCCGCTGGGAAGGGAAGGAGGCTTAACGTTGTCACCGTCGGTGTCGTGGATTTGTCACGACAGATGTCCTTAGTGTCAGGACTTAGTCGCGAGGCCAACGCATCTATGTGGTAGCTTGAGAGGGGTTGAGTGGGACGAGAGACGCAGGGTGGATCAACACGCAAGACAAGGATTTAGACAGCTTCGGGCCCCGGGAAACATCATCCGGTAATAACCCTACATGCTGTTTGAGGCTAGGTCTCATTATCGTCCCGAGGGAGACGCCGTAAACCGGCTCTTTGTGTCTAGCCCTAGAGATTATTGATTGCTTGTCGCTTCTTCTTCTCACCCCTCCCTCTTTGGGGAGCCCTGCCCCTCCTTATATATGTTGAAGGGGCGGTTTACATGTGGAGTCCTATTGGGATTAGGACTAGTCTATCTCTAATACAAACCGGATACAAGTCCTGGCTTTAACTCCTTGTAAGGCAAATATTCCTTTCCTCTTAAACCGGCCCACATTAGTTGAACCGGCCTTCATGAACCGCCAGACGGGCCACCGGGTCTTGTCGCTCCTCTGACCCGTCCGTCGGGTTACCAGTGAGTTACAACGTCCCGACGGGTTGCTGGTAAACCGCCAGGTCTGGGCGGGTCACCAGACGAATATCGCCAAGTCCGGCCGGGTTAACTTCCGGCTGGTTTACACCGCGGGGTATATCCCCGACATTAGCCCCCAAGTTTAGCTTGGATTTATCCATGGTAAACTTATGCTGCAAATAAACATAAGAACAAATTTGACAGGTTGTACTCCGGGTTAAGAATTCTTGTAAACCGGCACCTGATCATCCTTAAGTCCTTGTCATTTCCTCCTTCTAGAAAATCCAGGTCAATAATCCAGCGTCATACTCAATTTGCTGACATTGGTTTCTCACAGAAAAATATTTTGAAGAAATAATCCACTTGAGTCGGCTTCCAAAACGCCGGTTTAAAAAATATTGGTCTTGAAATATTCATCTGATATTCAGCCGGTTTGAAGATGATCCCGGTCTTGAAAACTTGCCGGTTTAACATTACCAAATGGCCGGGTTATAAAAACTGATGACCCCGGATTATGATTGTTGCAGACACCGGTTCATGATTGTTGCCAACATCGGTTTATGATTATTGATGACACCGGGTTGCAGCCACAGGGTCATAATGATTGGTGACGCTGAGTCAATCTAACTTGCTCAACATAGAATTTGAAAATCTTTATTCGATAATAATATAATACCTGTAGCCCCCAAGTGCCGGGTTGTCATGCTTGCAGCAACCTGGGACTTGAATAGTTGACAGGAGCAATTGGTAGCCCCCAAGGGCCAGCTCATTACAATGTGATGAGTTGGGTCTTCAATAAGATGAGCAAAAATGACATGAGACTTGCATATTTGATGTAATCTCAATTTTGAATAATGTAGCGCCCAAGTGCCGGGTTGTAAGCCTACAGCGACTTGGGACTATTCCTTCAATTGTATAAAATGATAACCATTGCTCTAAAGCGACTTTCAAAACCTTAATCATAATATTAATAACCGTAATAAAAATCCAGCCATGTTGGCCATTCAAGATAATATAATCTCGTATGAAAACCTTTATTCATCCAATATCATAATGACAATTCAGCCAAGTTTGGCTATTTGAATAATATAATCCAATAATTTATAAGCGCATGATTCCAATGGCGCAATCCAAATATATACTGGCGACTTATAGTCCAAAGCCAGATCGGTTTAATAAACACTGGATAATTTATCATCATACTGGCGACTTATTGTCTTAAAGCCAGGCCGGTTTAACAAACACCGGATAATTTATAATCATGCTTTATTCAACCTGTTTCTGCATACAACAAGTTTAAAGTGTCCTGGCGGTTTACCGCCGGACGGGTCATAATGCTCAACATATAACCTGGGTTTATAACCAGGGCTGCACTTAAAAATATGAAATATATCATACCTGTGACATTGAATCACATCGTTGGTTTACCAACTTTTTGTAGTAAGAGTGATAACCCCAATCTTGAGTAATGATAACTCCTTCCATATTGCGCCGATTTATGATAAAACCGTACCGGGTTGTGATAAACACCGGATTAACCATATATATACTGGTGACTTGTAGTCAAACCAGACCGGGCTGATAATCTCCGGATTATAATTTGATCATGCACTCACAACTTGTAGTTGAAAGCCGAGCCGGGTTGATAAACACCGGTTTACTCCATAATAGGATGGTAACAGAAAATCAAACCGGGCAGATAATCTCCGGTCTAAAAATGGACCGTGTTCCGCCAATTTAGCTGTTTGAACCGGTACAAAATACTGTCGGTTTAAAAAACGCAAATAAAATAGCAACTTCTCAAGAAAGGCTATTAAAGAAAAAGCAATGGCAACAATTTTTTGCAAAAGAAGAGCTCTACTGAGCTTGGTCAGATGGAATTACCATGGTCAGACGCAACCAAGCCCCCCGAAGGCGTAGCAATGGTGCCAGTCAGCCAGGACCCCAAAATGACGCGTGGCGTTACGCCGGCCAAGTGGCATTGCATTGGTTCGGATTCGACCAAGCCCCCAAGTGACTCAGTGGCCTAGGGCCGATCAAGTGGCATTGCATTGGTTCGGACACGACCAAGCCCCCAAATGACTTATTGGCTGTTTAAAAGCCGATCAGAAGGCATTACCATCATCAAGACATGACCGAGCTCCCATAAGGTGTAACTACGGTTCCAGTCGATTAGGTCCCCAACTGACTTAGTGGCAAATGTGCCAGCCAGAAGGCATTACCGTCGTCAAGACATGACCAAGCTCCCAGGAGGTGTAGCTACGGTTCAAGTCGACTAGGTCCCCAACTGACTTTGTTGCTCTCTTGTGAAACGACCTCAAGGGGTAAACCGGAGGCTGCTCTAAAGCGAATCCACTCCGTGTAACCACACATGATATAAAGAATAGATACCCCGCTTTACAAAGCGGGAGCCCCCATGTGATAAATAATATGTCAAGCCAATAAGGCCGGATACCCATGTTTGAACCGCGCATCATGGCAGCAGGTCCTCTTCGGTAATTTTTAACTTTTTTGCAAGAGGTAAATTCTTCTTGAACCGGGATCTTGAACCGGATATTGAAAGCTTCAAAGCTGTGGGAGACATCTTCCCCTTGAACCGGATTTTAAACCGGAATCTTCATTTTCAGCCGGAAATTTTCTGATGGCCTTTAAACTCGAACTTGCGAGAAGTTAATTCCTTTTTGAACCGGACCTTGTTAAACCGGATCTGAGCGCTTCAGAACTTTGTGGGAGAATAGATTTCTCTTGAACCGGATTGTAAACCGGATATTTGAGAGCTTCAGTGATACTGACTTCCCTTCAGCCAGGTTTCAAACCGGAATCCTTTCTGATGATCCGAAACTTCTTCATTGAGTCGGGATTTTGTAACTGTCATATACTTTCTAAGCCGGAAATTTTCTGACGGCCTTTAAATTTTCATCAACATAATAGTAGCCTCCGGGATCGGGTTATCTTTCCCTCCATCGTCCTCGGGTTCTTAAACCGGCTGAAACTGGCAAGATTTTCTAAGTCATATCATTGTAGCCCCCGAGTCTCAAGGTGACTCGAGGAGTTGGCTTGAGATTCTCCATATTTGACCGTGATATAAACCGTCCTAACTTGCATATCATTGATGTTGATAGCACAATGTGAATCCACAGAAGGTTGAGGTGACTGCGGCGGGTTATAAATGATCCCGTATGAGCCGTGTCAGCAACTCGGCCAATGGTTCCTTCCAACTGGTGATTTGAAGTTTAACCAAACTGTAGCGGCGGCGGCTTGTGCGCCTGCACATTGATCCATCCAGTGCAGACGGCGGTTGATGATAATTTGCCTCCAATTTGAAAGAAAACCGGGCTACCCAAGCTGTGACTTGTTCATACTCAATAAATGGCTCATGCAGACAGGTGCGGCCCGGTATGTTGATGTAGACCGGACCAAGAGAGGCGGACGACAAAGACGACCGCAGCACCAGATGCAGCTCGGACAGATGAACTGGCCGCAGCGTTGTAAGCCGATGCGGACGGGGAAAATCGGCACCGGTGTCGTAAACTGGCACAGACGGGCGAGCTAATCGCGGGTGCGGTCCCGGCAAGCTGATGTAAACCGGGCCATAGGGACGGCGACTTGCTCACGTTCATTCACCGAGTTTGATGTCGTGGTTAGATGCTAGCGCATTATAATGATGGTGCGAGCTATACATCAATGACACAGCCATAGCTTTTGCAGTGAACAATTGTCCTGCATAAACGATATTGCAGACCAAGGCAAAAGGTAAACTGTTCTCTGACAAAAATAATATGTGCTAAAAATATATTTTTGATGGATATCACCTGATGTGTTTAGACCGAAAATAATCCGCCATGAAGTTGATGATCAGTAGGTGAAACTGAAATTCTTCACGGGTGAATCGGCCGCGGGAGTAGACAGATAAACCGGCCACGGCATTTGTAAACCGGTGCAGACGAACAGATTGTCCTCCGCGTCGTAGTGCGGTCGGGCGAGACGGCCGGCGCGTTGATGTAAACCGGACCGCAGGGGCAACGGCTGTATATAACAACACTATAGGGCAGAGTGGTTGTTTTCACAAAAAATTAACAAGTATTTACTGATAAAAAATGAACTGGATGGATATCACCTGGTGCATTGATTGACTGATGATCCGTACACAACATCCGTAGATAACCTCTGTTCTTCTTAACAGCGTAAGATTAATCCGCCTGTCCTCCCATCAAGCAGGTACCCCAAGGCGGAGATGGCAGGCTGGCAAGTTGTTGCGGGGTCATCCGGATAGCAGCGGCTCATATCAGAAGTGATAGTGGCGACGGCGGCCTCACATCCGGTGACTCGACGGAGACCAAATCCTCACCCGTAGAGGTGTGCGGGGAACGGGCCGTAGCAGCGGATCAACTACTTGTCAACGGTTTAATAGGGGCGCTGGCTGGTGAAACAGCAAGGTGGCCTGGCGTGGCAGAGACAAAGGGCGGGCGACGATACGGCAAAAGCAAGCCGGCAGAGGCGGATCGCAGTGGCGATGCGAGCCAGTGGAGGTAACCGATAAAAACTGCATGCATGCTGCTATGGTATCTTCCCAGGAGCTGACGTAGCGCAGAGACGTGGTTATACTGCGTGTCAATTAAACCTTGAAATCCGTGTTGCCTTAGTACTAGATGTACTTGTAGCTGTATTTAGCCTCCACGTGAGGAACTTCTTGGGGCATCCCACTTTGTGCACCAAAATCAATAGTGTTTTGGGGGAAATTAACCATGGAAACGTAGGATCGTGGCTGGCCTGCTGCCGGTCCTTTTGTCTTGATCTGCATAAACAAATTTGAGTGCCCAAGTCTTCGGTCTTCAAGTCTGGCCTCTTTTTTTTTCTCTGCTTCATCTGATTCTGACGGACAAAATAATTTCTGACTTGTGGGACCCAACGTACTACGTGGAGAGAGGTAAGGTGACTAAGGCTGCATTATTTCTGCACCACTTTGGATAGTCTTACCACCAAAGCCACATGACACGATTATGATTTAAATCCCAATGACTCCCACACACAAAAAACACGGCATGCTTGTCATACGAATGCAGGAATGTATAAAAGGTTATTTTCCTCTCATTGAACATAACGGGAGGGTTGTGTAGCTGGTTAGCCTGTTCGCTCATCAAACTTCAGGTCTTGGGTTCGATAGCTACACTGGAGCATAATTCATGCCAGGAGGATTCTTTGACTGGTCAAAATGGATGGATACGGAGCTATACGATCGCGTAGTGACCGTATAATCACCTCATCATGTATAAGCTGTAGCCTCGGCGCTTGTTTTCTAGGGTTTGCACTCTTCACACTCTCTCCAGTATATATATACACGCTGGAGCCTCAGCGCTTGTAGTTGCTCTCTTCACACTCTCTCACCCTCTCCAGATCTAAACAAGACTTCGTTGGCCTCTCTCTCCCCTCACTGCTGGTCTGCTTGTAGTTGATCTCTTCACACTCTCTCACCCTCTCTAGATCTAAACAAGACTTCGTTGGCCTCTCTCTCCCCCCTCACTGCTGGTCAAAGAGCTGGCAGGATCCGTCCGCTGGGAAGGGAAGGAGGCTTAACGTTGTCACCGTCGGTGTCGTGGATTTGTCACGACAGATGTCCTTAGTGTCAGGACTTAGTCGCGAGGCCAACGCATCTATGTGGTAGCTTGAGAGGGGTTGAGTGGGACGAGAGATGCAGGGCGGATCAACACGCAAGACAAGGATTTAGACAGCTTCGGGCCCCGGGAAACATCATCCGGTAATAACCCTACATGCTGTTTGAGGCTAGGTCTCATTATCTTCCCGAGGGAGACGCCGTAAACCAGCTCTTTGTGTCTAGCCCTAGAGATTATTGATTGCTTGTCGCTTCTTCTTCTCACCCCTCCCTCTTTGGGGAGCCCTGCCCCTCCTTATATATGTTGAAGGGGCGGTTTACATGTGGAGTCCTATTGGGATTAGGACTAGTCTATCTCTAATACAAACCGGATACAAGTCCCGGCTTTAACTCCTTGTAAGGCAAATATTCCTTTCCTCTTAAACCGGCCCACATTAGTTGAACCGGCCTTCATGAACCGCCAGACGGGCCACCGGGTCTTGTCGCTCCTCTGACCCGTCCGTCGGGTTACCAGTGAGTTACAACGTCCCTTCGGGTTGCTGGTAAACCGCCAGGTCTGGGCGGGTCACCAGACGAATATCGCCAAGTCCGGGCGGGTTAACTTCCGGCCGGTTTACACCGCGGGGTATATCCCCGACAGTCGGTGAGGGAGGGAAGCGACTACCGGCGTAGCTGTTCACTTTCACCCAGCAGCAGCGCGGGAGGGCCTCAGACCCCTTCTTCTTCACCGCCGTACATAGTGTGGGTCGAACGGCCTCCGGTCACCCACCGAACTACACCCCAAGAACCTTAAGGTATAATTTACTTATTCCACATGCATTGCTCTAGCTGCATGTGGGCTTTTTCCTCTTCTGCACTCGAATCTAGGTGTTGGATCAAATAGGAAAGTAGTGGGGAAAGTTGTATAACATGAATCTAGGACGTGGTTCAAAGAGGAAAGGAATGGGGGAAAGTAGTGGGAAAAGTTGTATAGCATGAATCTAGGGCGTGGTTCAAAAAGGAAAGGAAGGGGGAAAGTTGTGGGGAAAGTTGCATCGCATGAATCTAAGATGTGGTTCAAAGAGGACAGGAATGGGGGAAAGTTAGCATAAATCTCGGACATGGTTCACAGAGGAAAGGAAGTGGGGAAAGTACTAGTACAGACTGGCTATCGAGCACCTACGTTGGTCGAAAAGGGAAAACAATGACAAACGCAGTACGCACATCTGTAATGAACTGATCTTTTGTTTTGGGGGACAAACCTGTAGAGTTTGAGCAGGACTAGATTTGTTGCGCTCACATAGGGAAAGGTGTCTAAAGATAACAAAACTGGGACCAACAAAAATATGCTCCTTGGTTGTTTGTTCTTTGTTGCATCACCCCAGTACATCGGTAGATGCACATGGTGCTGGTGCGTCCACTGTCCCGTGCAACTATTTAGCTGTTGTTAATCAAAGGCCATGTTTGGTTAAAAACTCCCTAGTCCCTACCTGCTTGGTTCTAGGGACTAAACATGGACTAGAGGTTATTAAATGACATGCAAAAATACCATGTTACCCCTAGTAATGAACTAATAGAGACAAGGTGCGATGCCTGGCAGGGGCAACTGTTGGAAAAAGTCCCAAAAAGACTCTCCCTCGGGGTCTTCTTTCTTTAGTCCCAAATGCCCACTTTTAGTCTCTAAAAGTCCCTCCTGTTTGGTTTAGATGGGTCTGACACGCAGTTTTTTTAGTCCCTCCACCAAAATGTCCCTGTAAACAAACACCCTATAATAATGCCGCTAGAAAATTAATGCAATGCCATAGTTAAAAGCAAATTACATGTGTAACAGATTTTATTGTTAATATAATCTCTTTGTTAATATTAATCAATGCCACCGTTTGAGAAATGCTACTGTCTTGCTTTCTTACCCATTTGGATGAGGTAGATGCTTCTTTTTGTTGGCTTCTGTGTCATCCACCGTTATTGACCACTAGTTGTTTCCTTTGCACCTCTGGGTAAACAGGGTTATCTACTTCACCTCGTTGCCATTGTGACCTTTTTTTGCACTGCACAAAACACTTTTGTTCTAAGAGTGTTTTGTGTAGTTCAACCAAAATGTCATACCGACAACGTTGCTTGATTGCTTGATCTTAGTGGAACTTCACAAGAGGAGATCTTACTTCCTATCCGTGTTGGCAAATTTGGTTCATATCTTCTTCTTGTGAGTTCCTTGAATTCCGTGTTATGAGAGGTCAGTACTAGCCTTCTTTCACATGATTCTGCAGTGTGCTTTCATATGCTGTGCTACTTGTACGACAATGTTGCTTGATTTTAGTGAACTGCACAAATGGAGACAAGACATCCAATCTGTATGCGCACTGCAATATCCCATTGAGGTAAGATAAGGATATTTCACAACTGTTGGCCTGTATTTTGCCACTTTCATCAGAAAATTAATTTCATTGTTTAGTGCTATACTTGTGCAACCTAATTGACATGCCAAATCTTACATTGAAGGCGAAGCTTGTATGTTAATGAACCAAGTGATGAAGGGGAAGAACAAGCGGAAGAAAAACAAAAATCAACTCCTGGTGTTGTAATGATGCACTGGAACTGTGATGACACAAGTAATGATATAGTTTTTCTTATTAATTTATTGCCATGGCTAGAACAAGCAATTGTTTTGCCACTGATTTGATGCCACTCTTAATGTAATACGTAATTATCTCTACTTGTGCAAACAGGAATCTTCTTTGAATATACCATATATTTAAGTGGAACTGCGCAAGAAGATGTTGGAAACAGTAATCTAATCGAGGATTATATAGTAAGCATGGCCACCATAGTAGATAGCAACAGATGGTTCCAGAGAAGTGCTTCATCTGTATGCTCTACACAATAAGCCTCCTGACAAAGGTTGGTACTCTCCCACTGATTTCATCCATATGATTGAGCTTTGTCATCTCTATTGGTGTTGTGCTACTGTTTAGATAGTGTCATCAAAAAGTGGTATTGTCCTTGAGAAGTGCTTCATCTGTATTGTTTTGAATATTTCCTTTCCTTTTTTTCGAGCAAACAGGGATGCTAGCATTTAGTTATCCTCTTGTCTTTGCACAACAGGATCATCCTCCTCTGAAGAAGAATATGCAGTACGTGAAGTGAATATTTCCGATTATGCCAGGATGAAGAAGCCCTGCCTATCTTCTCATCAGAAGGAGAAGTTGAAGGATGGTTACATTACCCCCCACGAGACCAACATAACTTCGGCTCAGAAGGACTGACAAATCTCCATTTTCTTGCTGTGATGCGCGAGTACAATGTTGTTCTAGGATTCTTTCCGGTGAGTTCAATTTTTCTAAAGTGTGATCTACATGGACCATGTAGGTGCCTGTTTAAACTGTCAATTCATAGTACAGTTTGCTTTATACTAATCACTTTTTTCTATTTGTGCAAACACAGTGACCAGCTTGATTTCAATGGGAACTGCACAAAATGTTCATGAATACATCGAATCATTCATTTCCACCACAAGAAAGGAGGTGCTGATAAGTTCAAGGGGTTGCAACTTATAAGGGCGAAATCATACAAGCTACGTGTGAATTTGGTTGATTTTGGTGGAACTGCAAAAAAAGAACAACTGGTTTACTTAGCACGAGGTGCCATGTCAATGTAGGAACTGATGGCAAACCCTGCCCATTGCACAATCATAGGCATTTGATATTTTGGAATGGGAAAACCTTGTTAAATTTTGCTCATTGATTTTAGCAAGAAGACATGCGTTTGATATTTTCGAATGGGACGCCCTTTGCTGTCAGCAGCGTTAATCCATTTTTTCTTTATTCTTTAGTTGTGAAGTAAATATTGGCTCTGACATGTGAATCGCTGAGACGCATAATCATCGATTGTTTTGAATGTTCTCTATGACATGTGAATCGCTGTGATTGCAATGTACAGGAACGCTACAAAGCTGCTCAAACTCTTTGTACTCCTTCTGTTCCTTTTTACTTCGCACATTGTGAAAGTGCATACTTTTTCTATAAGATTGGTCAAAGTAGAGATACTTTGACTGCAGACAAAACTTGTATGCAGACTAGAAAGGACCGGAGGGAGTACATGTGAAACTGGTCCAAATGAGGTAATCACCCTGGGAATAATGCTAGTACGTATTGTTTTGCATGTTCATCCAATGCCAGTGATACAAGAATTCAAACTAATCGAAATAAATTCATTCATACACAGTCGGATTTCATATAAACATGCCGGATTTCATTACATTTAATACATTCTTCAACTAAAAAGGGGTGCACTGGAGGTATAATTAATTAACCGAAGCTACCCACCTGTGTCTGGCTAAGCCGAACAGAAGCTTTAGTGACTTAACTGCAGGTGCAGTTGCGTAACTGCCATGTGGCCTAGATGCCTGTTGGGCCCACGTGTCAGTCAGCAAGCTGCACCAGCAGTTAAGTAGAAGCAGCATCCTTCTCCAACATAGCTCTCCGACTCCACGTCGCCGCCAAGAAGCTAACTGGCCGTCAGTGGTCAACCCGCCTAGCTTGTCATAGCGATTAGGGCAACTAGGAGCCCAATGATTAGGATCCCCACATGACAAACACACTTCTTCTTGTCATTCTTCTTCTTGAAGTTCGTGTGTTGCACAACCATGTTCTTCCCATCAAACTTGCCCTTGTTCATGAACTTGTGGGGCTGGAAGTTCTTCTATAGCAGATTGGCACTAGATCCTCCCTCAATTCCTCGAGCACGTGTGTCCTTTGCTCTCGCCTTTTCTTCCACATCAAGAGTGCCAATGAGATCCACGAAGGGGGAAGCTTAGTGATGATACCTCCGGCAACAAACTTGTCCGGTAGCATACAACTGAAGTGTTCAAGTTCTCTAGCAAATGACTGTATCTCATGATCTTGCTCAACCACGGAGCGCTCTTCAATCATTCTATAATCATAGAATTGCTCCATGATGTACAGCTCAGTGCCAGCAACCGGAGGGTAGTAGCGGTGGCCTTACTTGGACCCGAGCAGCGGCGACCTACCGTGTTCTACTCTTCCTCATTTTTTGTGTGGCGCGGCCTTGTTGGCAGCAGGGCGGGGCCTCGGCGGAGCCAGCGATGTCCTCTATCTCGTAGCCGGCGGGCGGTGCCCCGGTGGAGCGGGGGAAATCCTCCCCCTCGTTGCCGGCAGGGTGGGGCCTCGGCGGAGCCGGCGGTGTCCTCTGCCTCATTGTTGGCGCCGCGGGGCCTCGGCGGAGCAGGGCCTCGTCGACGCCAGCGGAGCGGGGACTCATCGGAGCCGGCATTGTACTCTGCCTCGTCCTCGGTCTCGCCAAACAGCACCTCACCCGCTTCATCGCCCTCTTTGTAGGCGGCCGCGGCCTCCGCCACCCGCATGCGGTACCGACAGCGCTCGAGGCGGCCCTCGCAGGCGGAGCGGTACGAGTCGAGCAGCGCCTCCTGCTCCACCCGCTCCACGGTGATCTGCTCCTCCGCCTGCAGGTGTTCCTGGAGGAGATGGTGGTTGTAGGCGGCATCAGCCTGCGTGAAAGCACAAGTGCTCCTCAGGTGGTTTTGGTAATTAAAATCAACATATCTCTTGTTGGACTAACGTTTTTATCCAGTACATTTCAGATAAGTTCAACAATGGAGTGGCATGGACTAAAGGTTGTGGGAACTCCTTCAAGATGCTAAGGATAAAGGATTGGCTAAAGCTTCAAGCTCAAGACTCTTCATTTTACATTTTAGTGATGCAAGATCACATTGAGTCCATAGGAAAAGCCAATACTATCAAGGAGGGATGAGGTGTTGCTTAATGAGCCCTTTGCTTTATGTGCTTAATGATATGCTCCAAAATCCACAGCTACTTTCCCACTTCCACAAATGACCTAAACCCTAAGCCAAACTCGGTTCTACCGATTCTTTCTATCCGGCGTCACCGAGTTTCATATGTCATAAGCCACTGCCAAACCCTAGCAAATCGGTTCTACCGATAGGGATCTCGGTCTCACCGAGATGGAATTGCAATCTCACTTTGTATGTCCATTGTCCAAATCGGTCTCACCGAGTCTAGGCAATCGGTACTACCGAGATTGCAATGCAAACTCTCTGTTTCCCTTTTGTAACCTTTCGGTCTCACCGAAAGAGCAAATCGGTCCCACCGAGTTTGCCTGACCAACTCTCTGGTTACCTAATTACCAAATCGGTCTCACCAAGTTTGTGTAATCGGTCTCACCGAGATAACGTTATGCCCAAACCCTAACCACATCGGTCCTACCGAGATGCATGTCAGTCCCACCGAAAAACTCTAACGGTCACTAGGTTTACCTTTTCGGTCCGACCGAGTTTGTTGATTCGGTCCCACCTAGATTGATAAATTGTGTGTAACGGTTGGATTTTAAGTGGAGGCTATATATACCCCTCCACCTCCTCTTCATTCGTGGAGAGAGCCATCAGAACACATCTACACTTCCAACCCATATGTTCTAAGAGAGAACCACCTACTCATGTGTTGAGACCAAGATATTCCATTCCTACCATATGAATCTTGATCTCTAGCCTTCCCCAAGTTGCTTTCCACTAAAATCTTCTTTCCACCAAATCCAAATCCTGTGAGAGAGAGTTGAGTGTTGGGGAGACATCCATCCTAGTTTTGGTGATTGTCTACTTGAGCTTACTAATATCATGCATGCTAAAGGAAATGTTGGAATCATCGGCGATATTATATCCGAAGCTATAAGAATTCATAAAAGTGACCACTTTGATGATCATTTATCTAATGAATCACTTTCTCTAGGAAATGATGAATCACAAGATCATGTTGAACATGGATACTACGATGAGAATGATGATAGTGACGTCGATCTTGATGATGCAATGAGACACTTTGGTCTTATGGCAAATCTTCGAGGATATGTGTTAGGAGGAAAGGAATGGGTTCTCGACAGCGGATGTACCGATCATATGACCGGAGACGAAGAGATGTTCCATGAGCTTGCTGAAAATGACGGCCCTCGAAAGTATGTCACCTTTGGTGATAATTCAAAGGGTAAGGTAGTTGGCCTTGGTAAGGTGGCCATCTCACACGATAGCTCCATTCAGAATGTCATGCTTGTTGAATCTCTTGGCTACAATTTACTTTCAGTATCTAGACTTGCTGATTTCGGATTGAATGTCCTATTTACTGAGGTAGATTGCCAAGTGTTTCGTCGAGATAATCATAAAATGGTCTTTACCGGTATACGTAGAGGTGACCTTTACATTGTTGATTTCTCTAAAAAGGCACAACCTAAAACTTGCTTTATTGCTAAATCCTCAAAAGGTTGGTTGTGGCACAGACGACTAGGTCATGTTGGCATGAGAAACCTTGACAAGCTTATTAAAGGAAGTCATATCCTTGGAGTTAATGATGTCATATTTGATAAGGATAGACTTTGCAGTGCTTGTCAAGCAGGTAAACAGGTTGGAGGAAGGCATCCCGTGAAGAACATCATGACCACAAGGAGGCCACTCGAGCTACTTCATATGGATCTTTTTGGTCCCAATGCCTACAAGAGTCTCGGTGGAAATTCTTTTGGTCTAGTCATAGTTGATGATTTTTCAAGATTTACGTGGGTGTTCTTTCTTGATGATAAATCGCAGGTCCAAAAGATCTTCAAAAACTTTGCTATGAAGGACCAAAATCAGTTTGACGTGAAGATCAAGAAGGTTCAGAGCGACAACGGAACGGAGTTCAAGAACGCAAATGTGGATACCTTTCTTGACTTAGAAGGGATTTCACATGAGTTCTCGGCTACGTACACACCTCAAAAAAATGGAGTTGTTGAGAGGAAGAACCGGACGCTCATCGAAATGGCAAGAACGATGCTTGATGAGTACAAGACGCCGAAGCACTTCTGGGCAGAAGCGGTTGAGACGGCTTGTCATGCAACAAATTGCTTGTATCTTCACAAGCTACTCGGCAAGACGGCATACGAGCTCCTCACCGGTAACAAACCCCAAGTTGGATACTTTCGAGTATTTGGCTCAAAGTGCTACATTCTAGATAAGCATCGTCGTTCAAAGTTTGCTCCTAAATCTCATGAAGATTTCCTACTTGGTTATGGCTCAAACTCTCACACTTACCGTGTCTACAACAATTTCACCCGAAAGGTTGAAGAAACGGTAGATGTGAAGTTTGATGAATCTAATGGCTCGCAAGTAGAGCAATTGCCAATTGATGTAGGAGACAAAGACCCTTCGGAAGCAATCCAAGACTTGTCTATTGGCAAAATTCGTCCAACGGAGGTGAAGGAGAGTACCTCGTCCGTCCAAGTGGAAGCTTCTACTTCATGACAAGGTGAACCAAGAATCGACCCGGAGGCATCCACAAGTGGGACACACCAAGATGAAGAAAACGAGGAAACACGTCAAGACGAACATCAACAACCTCCTTCTCCACCATGACAAGAGAACGACAACGCCAACAATGAAGAAGGCCAAGAAGAAGAACAAGATGAAGAAGATGTTCAACGAAGACCCAAGCAAAAGCTTTCACGAGTTCGAGCAAGAATTGCCAAAGATCATCCCGTCGAGCAAATCTACAATGATATCCAAACCGGGAGAATCACTCGCTCTAAAACTCGTTTAGCTAACTTTTGTGAAAACTATTCATTCATCTCTAGCATTGAACCTATGAAGGTCGAAGAAGCATTGGAAGATCCGGATTGGATAAACGCTATGCATGAAGAGCTACACAACTTTGAGAGAAACCAAGTTTGGACATTGGTTGAGAAGCCCGACAACAACCACAACATCATCGGTACCAAATGGGTGTTTCGCAATAAGCAAGATGAAGATGGACAAGTGGTTCGCAACAAAGCACGTCTCGTCGCCCAAGGATACACACAAGTCGAAGGTATGGACTATGGTGAGACATATGCTCCCATTGCTAGACTTGAGTCCATTCGCATCTTACTTGCCTTTGCTAATCACCATAACATCACCTTGTACCAAATGGACATTAAAAGTGCTTTTCTAAATGGTGAAATAGAGGAGGAAGTTTATGTCAAACAACCTCCCGGCTTTGTCAATCCTAAGAAACCTAATCATGTTTACAAACTTCACAAAGCTCTTTATGGTCTTAAACAAGCTCCTAGAGCATGGTATAAATGCTTGACTAAATTCCTTATTGCAAGTGGTTTTGAAATTGGAAAAATTGATTCCACACTTTTTACTAAAAGAGTTAATGGAGAACTATTTGTATGCCAAATTTATGTTGATGATATCATATTTGGTTCTACTAACCCTCTTTTTAGTGAAAAGTTTGGAAAGCTTATGTTGAAGAAGTTTGAGATGTCTATGATGAGTGAACTCAAATTCTTTCTTGGTTTGCAAATCAAGCAAACTAAGTAAGGTACATCTATCTGTCAAACGAAGTACACCAAAGACTTATTCAAGAAGTTCAATATGCAAGAATGCAAAGGTATGTCTACACCCATGCCTACTAGTGGACATAATGATTTGACCAAAGATGGTGAACCGGTTGATCAAAAGGTTTATCGCTCTATGATTGGTTCATTGTTATACCTATGTGCCTCACGTCCCGACATTATGCTAAGTGTGTGCATGTGTGCACGATATCAAGCTGCTCCTAAAGAATGTCATCTTAAGGCCGTGTAAAGGATAGTGAGATACTTAATCCATACACCAAATTTTGGCATTTGGTATCCTAAGAGGTCCTCTTTCGATCTTGTTGGGTATTCTGACTCGGATTATGCCGGAGACAAGGTTGATAGAAAGTCCACTTCGGGTACATGTCAATTTCTTGGTAGATCTCTTGTGTCTTGGTCCTCCAAGAAACAAAACTCGGTATCCTTATCCACCGCCGAAGCGGAATACATTGCCGCTGGTTCATGTTGTGCTCAATTACTTTGGATGACCCAAACTCTTAAAGATTACGGAGTCTATGTGAAACACGTTCCATTGCTTTGTGACAATGAAAGTGCTATCAAAATTGGTCATAATCCTGTGCAACATTCTCGAACTAAGCATATTGAAGTTCGTCATCATTTCATTCGAGACCATGTTGCAAAGGGTGACATTGATCTTAAACACGTTCGCATCGATAAGCAATTAGCGGATATATTCACTAAACCACTTGATGAGAAAGTGTTTTGCAGGTTGAGAGGAGAATTGAACATCATTGATGCTTCGAACTTGGAGTAGAAACTCCATTGGATACATGCAAGACATGAGCTTATGTCTAATCCTTCATATATCTCTTATGATGACTATCTTATGTCTTGGATATATTTGCATCTTGCATGTTATCTAACCCATGTAGGTACTTGGATGAATCTATTTCTATGAGATTGCAACTCACTCACATCTTGAGCAATCTCTACATCACCAAGTCTCTACACAACCGTGGTTGAAGACAAGGAAGCACGAAACCACTCAAACATATCCTTTGACAAATTCTATGTTGAGCTTCATGATTATCATTTTTGGATATAAAAATGCTTTTCCTTGCAAGAACTAACCCATGTAGGAAGATGAACTCAAATTCCAAGGGGTGCTCACAACTCATGATGAGCTACATCAACTTCGAGCACCCACACAAGTTCAACTACATGAGTAAGATCCACTCCACCACCCAAGGTATGATATTCCATCTTAGAGATGCTTTACTCAAAGTCATGAGTCAAAGCAACTCAACAAGATGTGAATACATCAAGATGCTTAAACGAAAAATGGCAACCCCATTTTGAGCTTAAACGATGAGTATGACCTATGATCAAGTGTTCTCACTTGACTCCTAAGTCAATATACTCTAACATAGGTGACTTTGTCACCGCCCAATTCTAGATGAAGTTCTCTTGAGTTTCCTTTCTTTGTGTGTTGTTGCATTAGTCCCTTGCATATTTTTTTCCCTCTTTATCAAAATAAAACCTTCATCTAGAACTTATATTCTTTTTTATTTTTGTCCTGCATATTTCTGCATCAAATTCCTTGCAAATCTTTCAGTTAATTCATTGCAAATCTTTGTGAGATCTAATTTGACTAGTGAGCTGAGGTGACAAGTGTTTTCTCTGTAGTAAACTCGGTTTCACCGAATTGTACTTTTCGAATCAACCGAATCCCTTCGGTTCCATTGAAACATGACGCTCGGTGCCACCGATTTCACAACAGGAAAACAGTTTGCCACTTATTCTATATTTCTTCTGATCCAGCTCCACTCGATGAATCTTATCCTCTACAAGCATCATAGTTTTATCCATTGCTTTGTGCTGAATCCCAAGGACCAAAACTTATTCGACAGATTCCAGAAAAACCTTCTTGGAAATTGATGTCAAAGGGGGAGAGAGAGATCACATCAAAGCTTATCATCATCAAAGGAGAAAGTATTAAGGGGGAGAAAGAGATCTCCAGGGGGAGAGAACACTCAAGGATCCCAGATGCTTGATATTCAAGAGGAGAGATGCCACATGTCTTTTTGGGGGAAAGACATGATCATGTGTCATATGTGCTCATTTGAAGTTAGTTCTATTCATTCATATAATTCAGCTCAAATTCATTGCAGATCTTTACTCTTAGGGACATGTCTAATCTAATGTGGTACCTTGTACTCACTCTCTACATGTCATCCCAGTCTTGGTACTCTTGTGGTTTTCTTTGGTTTGCTCTGGCTAGTGGATGTACCTGTGTTATCTAACCTTGTTTATGCAGGTTCATTCCATCCTAAGCCAACTCAAGACTACAAGGTAAGTATATGCATCAAAATCATGAGTATGAGGAATTCTTGCTTTTGTACATACTGTTCGCAATAAGGACTCATAAGCATGAAGGTATTTCTATTAATAATCTTTTGCTCTGATGTATATGGCCAAGATACATGTAACACATTGCCTACTCTGTCATGATTATGCTCTCACATGCTTCTACATTTTACACTTACATGATTGCATACATGTAGGGGGAGCCTATGTTTGTTACATGTTCTTCCAAAGCTTTACTTGCTATTCTTTTTTTCAATCTAAAGCTTTCATGTATGTTGCCATCAATTACCAAAAAGGGGGAGATTGAAAGCACAAGTGCTCCTCAGGTGCTTTTGGTAATTAATGTCAACATATCTCTTGTTGGACTAACGTTTTTATCCAGTACATTTCAGATAAGTTCGACAATGGAGTGGCATGGAC
The DNA here is from genome assembly GCA_032464435.1 of Aegilops umbellulata. Lineage (NCBI taxonomy): Eukaryota > Viridiplantae > Streptophyta > Magnoliopsida > Poales > Poaceae > Aegilops > Aegilops umbellulata. The sequence goes on from CP136055.1 coordinate 55,811,923, forward strand.
TAAAGGTTGTGGGAACTCCTTCAAGATGCTAAGGACAAAGGATTGGCTAAAGCTTCAAGCTCAAGACTCTTCATTTTACATTTTAGTGATCCAAGATCACATTGAGTCCATAGGAAAAGCCAATACTATCAAGGAGGGATGAGGTGTTGCTTAATGAGCCCTTTGCTTTATGTGCTTAATGATATGCTCCAAAATCCTCAGCTACTTTCCCACTTCCACAAATGACCTAAACCCTAAGCCAAACTCGGTTCTACCGATTCTTTCTATCCGGCGTCACCGAGTTTCATATGTCATAAGCCACTGCCAAACCCTAGCAAATCGGTTCTACCGATAGGGATCTCTGTCTCACCGAGATGGGATTGCAATCTCACTGTGTATGTCCATTGTCCAAATCGGTCTCACCGAGTCTAGGCAATCGGTACTACCGAGATTGAAATGCAAACTCTTTGTTTCCCTTTTGTAACCTTTCGGTCTCACCGAAAGAGCAAATCGGTCCCACCGAGTTTGCCTGACCAACTCTCTGGTTAGCTAATTACCAAATCGGTCTCACCTAGTTTATGTAATCGGTCTCACCAAGATTACGTTATGCCCAAACCCTAACCACATCGGTCCTACCGAGATGCATGTCAGTCCCACCAAAAAACTCTAACGGTCACTAGGTTTACCTTTTCGGTCCGACCGAGTTTGTTGATTCGGTCCCACCGAGATTGGTAAATTGTGTGTAAAGGTTGGATTTTAAGTGGAGGCTATATATACCCCTCCACCTCCTCTTCATTCGTGGAGAGAGCCATCAAACACATCTACACTTCCAACCCATATGTTCTGAGAGAGAACCACCTACTCATGTGTTGAGACCAAGATATTCCATTCCTACCATATGAATCTTGATCTCTAGCCTTCCCCAAGTTGCTTTCCACTCAAATCTTCTTTCCACCAAATCCAAATCCTGTGAGAGATAGTTGAGTGTTGGGGAGACTATCATTTGAAGCACAAGAGCAAGGAGTTCATCATCAACACACCATTTGTTACTTCTTGGAGAGTGGTGTCTCCTAGATTGGCTAGGTGTCACTTGGGAGCCTCCGACAAGATTGTGGAGTTGAACCAAGGAGTTTGTAAGGGAAAGGACATCGCCTACTTCGTGAAGATCTACCGCTAGTGAGGCAAGTCCTTCATGGGCGATGGCCATGGTGGGATAGACAAGGTTGCTACTTTGTGGACCCTTCGTGGGTAGAGCCCTCCGTGGACCCGCGCAACCGTTACCCTTCGTGGGTTGAAGTCTCCATCAACGTGGATGAGGGATAGCACCACCTATCCAAACCACGGGAAAAACATCCGTGTCTCCAATTGCGTTTGAATTCTCCAAACCCTTCCCTTTACATTCTTGCAAGTTGCATGCTTTACTTTCCGCTGCTTATGTACTCTTTGCATGCTTGCTTGATATGTATTGTGTATGTTGAAATTGTGCCTAAAACTCCACTCAAACCAAAAAGCTTAAAAATTGCAACTTTAGCACTGAGTGTCTAATCACCCCCCTCTAGACACACCTACTTCTAGATCCTACACTGCGCCTTCCGGAACTGCTCGTCATGCTTCTGCCTCACCGTGTCCATATATTGGGCACGGGTCTCACCGATGGTCATGGTGCAATGCACCGGCGAGGATGGCGCGGAGGAGGGGGTTGGCGCCAGATCGTCGACTACCATGTTCTCCATTGGGACGTCGTCCTCCTCCGGCTGCCTGCCGGCCAACCATTCGGGAGTAATGGCATCCATCTCCTTGTGGTCCGTCCTCCGCCCGTCCCAAAGAGCGCTGGAGCGCGAGGAAGCCATGGTGGGCAGTAGTGGTGTGGACAGGAGAATAGGAACGGTTGCGGATGACTGCGGCTATGGCCAGCGCAATAGTTTATATAGCAATGGTGGGTGGCGGAGGGACGGACGTGTGGCGCCGGAGTAGCCGCCTCGGCAACCGCTTATCATTAATGTGGGCGGCAGAAGGACGGACGGATGGCACTTGTGTCGTTTGAAGGCGGAGCAATCGCATGCACCAGGAAGCGGGGCGGGCGGCGCTGACCGTTTTGGGCGGAAAGCGCGCGGGGGTCAGGGAGGCGGTTTGGGTGGGCCAGGGCAGTCAGACTCGTGCTTGGCAGTGGGTCGGTCTAGCAGCCGGACATGCTGGCTCGCCAGCTACCTCGCCGAGCTGAGCGACGACAATCAGACAATGGACGTAGCTTCCGACCAGGAGCCGGCGCCACTGTCCAAGCCGGTTCATGCCATGTTCACCATAGAGCAGGTGTACCCGCACTTCGACGCCCTAATGGCGGAAGAGCTACCGGCACAGGAGGACCTGTGCTGCAAACTCCGTCTCCTAAACGAGCACCTGTGAACAAGCAAATGACAATGCCGTCGCGGACATGTGGCCCTATGATCCTGGCTTCCCGAATGAGCAGCGGGCGCTGTATCAGACCATCCGTAGGGCCCGCGAGGCCCTCTCCGTCGTCCTTCAAGTTGTTGCGCTCGCCGTGGCACCGCCGTCTCACGTTTTCAACATGGACAACGGAGATGAGGATGAGGAGATGAGTTTACTTGGAGATGATGACAGTGGCGACCCTCCAGGGCCATAGCCGCACGTACGTAAGTGCCTCCTTATTAGTATATAAAACTATAGTTTTTTTGCTTCCTCCTGGTTTCCTGACATCACGGCCCCACACCATTTTCAACCTATGTAGTCAATAAATGAGAGAATTACACAAGAAGCGGCCGACAGGTGGAACCAATCAGCTTGAGCAGTATTTGTGTTTTTGAGGTGTGAGCACTGCGGAGTTTTTCTTGAGCGATGTTTAGCCCATATATTAATTTTTCTCCTCTGAACAACAACGAAAACATCGCTGCAGCTATTAACTGGCCGGCTGTGGCCAATCTAGCCCAGGCCAGATATCCAGCCCAGATATTAATTTTTTTTCAAGCTGAAAATGGCTAGCCCAGCTATACTTCTTTTAGGAATACCCAGGCAAGGTCAAGTTGTTATTCTCCGCCCCGCTGGGCTGCAAACCTTTCCTAGGAGGGATGCATTAGGCTTAACAAGAAAATGGGCTTTAAGAAATAATAAATGAGATGTAATTATAAAAACTGGGCAGTAACTATAAAAAATGCACCAAACACGTAATTACTTTATAAAATATTATTTTTGGATATTGAAAATTTTAATTTCATTAATTGTTGCGAGCGCAATGTTTCGTTAGATTTTTACGTAATATAAATTTATATTGAAATTGTATTTAATCTGACTAGAAATTTCGGGATAAAAATATTTTGGATCCCATAAAAAATGTGGGAAATTTTATTGAACTCTGTTTTGAACGGTTGGTTGAAATGGGCTGTACTTTTAACAAACTGTAAATGGGTTGTAGTAAATTCCATCAGAATTCAAAAATTGGCTGCACATTCTTACAATCTCAAATGGGCTATAAGTTCTCTGCTACACACTTGTGGCCTTACTAAGTTGACGCGTCCCCTAAAAAAAGAGTTGACGGTATGCAAGGCTTTGCCAACTTATAGTCAACACACGGTTCTAGCAGCAGTGGCCGTTGGATGTCCATCCAACGGATGTCGTGCTTCTTCTTCATTCTCGGATATTCTAGCTTCACCCGCCCAAAACATGATTCCTCCCCCTGACATCTGGGGCGCACCGTTTCGGAAGCTGACCTGTGGGCCTACTAAGTTGACGCGTACCAAAGGCTTTGTCAAATTAGTCAATATAAACGATTCGAGCTGCAGTGACCGTACGATGTCCATCCAACGTCCGTCGTGCTTCTTCAACCTCTGGTCTTCTTGCTCCAGCCGCCCAAAGCAGCGCCGGTCGTGCCGCCTGCTCCTGCCTCCCGTGGCCGGCTGTGCTGCCGTGGAGGCCTCACCGCCCCTACTACTCCCACCGCTGGCCAGGCCATCCCTCCACTCACCCACACCCCCTGTTATTCTGCGGCGACGGCAGCCTCACACCACAGCCGAACCAGTGAACCCTCGTACTCCTCTCCGCGCGGGCTTCCACTGTCGCATCTTCCCCGGCTCCGCGCCATCCCCTTCCTAGGCCTCGCCGTCGTCCACCACCCTGGTGCTCTCGGCGCGGCGTGGTCAACGTGGTCAAGGAACGACTTCCATCGGAAGAGTACTGTACATGGAGAGGCTGACAGCTGGGTCCACGGCCGCAGCAAGGAAGTGCCTCCTTATTACGCGCAAAATAATTATTCCTCCACCTGACAGCGGGGACCCACCGGACGGGCCACCTTATTTCATGAAATAAACGTTTCCCCCTGACTGCTGGGACCCACTAGCTACATCTTCGCACGCAAGGTAGTGGGTCCGGGCAAAAAAAAACGATTCGCCCCCTGACTGCTGGGACCCACCAGCTACATCTTCGCAGGTAAGGAAGTGCCTAACAGTTGGGACCAACCTGGTCAAAGCGTACGTAGCGTTGTCATTCTGGTCGCAAACGTGTACGTACATACTGGTCGATGTAGAGGCGTGCACGTGTCGTAGTAGAGGCGCGCACGCAGCATGTACACGTACGTACAACGGCCAGTGTGCAAGAAAGAAAATACGGCCACGTACGTACATACGGGCAGGGTCTCGAATGCCTACTCACGCATACGTACAGCCAGGGCTCGTGTACATGGCTGGGTCGGAACGAAGAAACTGCGTCGTCGTCGTGTTCATGGGGAGCCAACCGGTTGGGTCGGAACGGAATGCGTCGTCGTGTTCATCGGGAGGGCTTGGACGGAACAGCCAATGGAAACAAGGCCTGGCGTACCGCAGAACGGAGGAAACGGCCTTGTGTTCGACCGGCCACGTTCGAAATGGGATCCTGTTCATCGGGAGGGGTCTGGCCTACCGCAAAACTGTGACACTCCAAAAATTTCATTTTTGATTTTAGCAGAAACCTTGCTGGTTTTTCTTTCTTTTGTCAAATGAGGCCTTTAATTTTTTTTTAGAAAAACCACCCTCTTAAGATCTTTTTGGGCAAGGATTCTTATTTATGTTTCCCTCTTCAAACTTTGGGTTTGATCATTTAAAAACTACTTCTCTGTTGAATCCCTCTCTAATTATTTTTGGAGTTTAATCTTTTCCTTTTTATAAGAAAACTCTATGAGAAATGGGGATTTTCATATATTGAAAACCACCCATGACTTTGTATTTTTGCCCATGTGGTAAAACCCCTCCAAAGCCTCCCCTCCTCCTTATAATCAACCTAAGTCCTCTGTCCCTTCTAAACCAAACAAGTTTTGGATTTCATTTTAACTATTTCACCTCTCAAATCTTTTCTGATCTTTATTTTGAGCCTGAGTCATTTACAAAGCAAGTACCCTACAGAATTTGTATTTGGACCTCAGACCAACTCTACTGGCTAGTCCTTGGTACCCTAAACCTGGAACAATCTTGATCCACTCATCTTCTTTACAAATTTTTCAACTTCCACTCTCTGCAAGTTTGGACCAGATTTGCCAAATTTGGGGAAATTCATATTTCCACTTACCCAAAAATTCCACCAAAATTCAGGCAGCCTACTGGAGCAATGAGGAGCCACTCCACCAAAAATCTGCCCAAGGAAAAATCCCTACATGCCTGGATCATTCTGTCGAACACCTTGCATGTACTGTTTCAGTCACTTTCAGTTAAATTCAGATTTCAGTGTCGATCTTCGTCAGTTAAGTTCAGTCACATGCTCACAGTGCCCTTGGCACATTGCTCGCCGCCTGCCCTGCTTGTCCGGAGCCTCGCACGCGCGCTTGGCACCTTCCTGGCGTCGGTGGCGCCCTGGCCCGCCTGCGCCGGCGTGTTTTGCGGCGGCCGAACCACCGTAGCGGCCGACAGGGAGCAGAACGGCGTCTCAACGCCGTTCAGCGCCGCCCAATCCCCCTGGTGGCTCCGCATGGCCATCTCCGCGCCAGCGCACGCATGCAGCACCGTCGCCGTGGCGCAGCACGCATAGCGCGTGCTCTCTGCCGCCGACGGGCCCGCGCTGCCCCGTTCCGTCGAACTCCCCCCAAGCTACCTAATCTCAACGCTGTTAGCACATAAACAGAACTAGGGAGCAACCACGACATCACTCCCCTTCTGAAACCTCCCGTGCAACCTCCACGCCGCTGTAATCACCTCGCCGGAGAACCCCGTTCTCGGCAACCGCCTCGGGGCGGCTATATATAGCGCCCCCGAGCCCGCTCTCCCTCCCGCACGGCTCCACCACCTCACTACAACCTGCCTGGCCACTGGAGGGGCCTCGAGGAGCCCTTCTTCCTCGACTCCGGCCACCTCCGTCCGCCTCGGGCTCCAGCAACGTTCAATGCGGTGCGGCCATCTCCAGCGCCCAAACCCCATCTGCAGCCTTCTTCCACACCTAGTACCCTAACCCCCTCGTCAATTTGAACATTGCAGCCCTCTCCGGCGAGCTCCATCCTCGTCCGAACCGCCGTCCGCCGAAGCAAGGGCCACCGTCGACACAGTGCACGCCGACGACAACCACCACCACCACCCGACGCGGAATGGCGCCCTGAGCACGGAGGTACCCTCCGATCCCTCTGCCTCGCCGTGGATCGCCGCCAGCGATCACCGCGGTTCTCTGGCACCAAAAGCCCCGCCCCGTTTTCAAACCCGACGGGTGGGACCGCCCCGTCAGATTTCTTTTATTTTCGAAACGTTTTCTGAAAGCGCCTTCGGGCAAAAATTTGCTTTCTCCTCTGAGCTGGCGTAATTGAGACTAAAGCGTTTTTTGTTTTTATAAAAAGAATCCTGGGAAGTTTCTGTTTCATTAGAGATGAGTCCCTGGACAAAAACCTTTATAACTTTTAAACAAAAGCATATTTTTGAGTGATTCTTTTTCTGTTCTCTTCAAAATTTTGTCTAGTTTTTTATCACAATTATTTAAAATTTATTTGGATTAATTTCTGTGCACCTCTTGGTATTTACGATAGTACATGTATCCTCTTTATACCGTAGATACCGACGGAGGTGACGGGACCGTAAACTTCACCGAGCTAGACTCTGACTACTCTGAACCAGGCAAGCATGTTTTAACTTTTGATATGATGAGTGTCTTGGCATGTTTTGCATTTAGTTAGTTTCATGGCATGTTGTGGAGCATACCGATGAACTGTTTATTATGCATTGTTGAGGCAAGTAAGTTCGAATGTTCCACACGTTGTTGGATGTGAGTATGCAAGGCCATGTGTTGGCAAGAAGATGGGTAAGATGGCAGTGTTGTAGCATGCCAGTCTTATGCCATGCAAGTTAACTTCAGTACCAACCCGTATCGGTTGGTTCCTATCCATTTCCCTTCCGTGTACTACCACATGTGTCTCGCAAGAGATATGGTTTAGTAAGTTGCAAACCGCTTTCCTGGTACACACCAAAAAGGAGAGGCCGGGATGATGGTTCCATGGCCCTGGATTAAAGCCAGTCATCCGGTCAGGGGGCATGGGTGTTTCCGGTTGGGACCGAGAGGGGTGCACCCCTTAGAGGGCGCGTATATAAATTTGATCCCATGCTATTCGAGATTGTGATCTCCCCGTCTCAAAAGTTTTTCTTGGATGATGTCTAGGGTGATTCCTGGCATCGAGAGGTTGGATGGGTGTGTACTGGTTAGCTGTGTTTTCTTCTGAAATACCGTAAACGGAACTAGTCCTCATGACTACGGAAATCCGTTAACTGTGGGAAATTTTTCTACAAACTCTGCAGAGTCATAAATCTTCAAATTATCTTATCCATGTCCGAGTTCCGTGCTAACTGACAAGTGCCAGTTTTGGTGACAGATTATCCGGTGGGACACATGAGCGCTAAGTCCGGTAAAATGTTTAAATCCTGTGGATGGACTAACCCGTTTATTTTCAAGAGTTGAGTATTTATTATGAACATTATTTCCTTGACAGTAAAAGCCCTTTTTGCGATGTCGCTTAGACGCCCGACTGCGGCATTTCTTTTTAAGCCATTTATGTGGTGTAGCTTAGACGCCCGACTGCGGCATTTCTTTTTAAGCCCTTTATGTGGTGTCGCTTAGACGCCCGACTGCGGCATTTCTTTTTAAGCCCTTTATGTGGTGTCGCTTAGACGCCCGACTGCGGCATTTCTTTTAAGCCCTTTATGTGGTGTCGCTTAGACGCCCGACTGCGGCATTTCTTTTTAAGCCCTTTATGTGGTGTCGCTTAGACGCCTGACTGCGGCATTTCTTTTAAGCCCTTTATGTGGTGTCGCTTAGACGCCCAAGTGCGGCATTTCTTTTAAGCCCTTTATGTGGTGTCGCTTAGACGCCCGACTGCGGCATTTCTTTTTAAGCCCTTTTGTGGTGTCGCTTAGACGCCCGACTGCGGCATTTCTTTTAAGCCCTTTATGTGGTGTCGCATAGACGCCCGACTGTGGCATGATTCTCCTTTTATTTATTTGTTCACCTTTCGTGGCGTCGCTCCAGGCACTCGATTGGTTTCCTTTACTTTACTGTTGGGATTTCAGGCGGACTACCGCCGATTCCCTTTTTACTTACCTTGCCTGCTAATATTTCAATTATGCATTGGTAAATTAATCATGACGCACTCATGCATGCATTTGTTATATCTCATGTCCGAACTGTCTTGCGAGTACTTTCAAAGTACTCACTGGCTTGTTGATTTGGCCAGATGCTGATGAGGGTGATCTCATGGATGAAGAGTTCGATAGCGAGTCCGATGCCTAGAGGAATCCCAGTCAGTCTCGTGCGACCCTGGACTTGGTCACTGTATTATAACCGATTCCGCAACCCGAATAAATTCATCGAGCCTCACTCCGACGCTCGATGATATGCTAGTTTGAGAGCCATGTTATCTCACTCCCCACTGTATTATTCCACCATCACTTTATCCTCGAGTCAGTAGTATGCCACCACACCATTGTGTCATATCCGCCATTATGTATAATTATTGGAACGCTTGTAATAAATTGTTGACCACCCTTAGCTCAACCCTGTAAAATATTTTATGCTACTGGCTTATTGTATCAAGAGTTTGTCGACCAGTGAGGAGGATTTTCTCTCATACTGGACTTAAAGATTGGTTTCTCAATAAATATTTTTATTGGAAAACCGGTCGTGACAAGCTTGGTACCAGAGCCAGGCTGACTGTAGGAAGCCACTAGGTGCGATCGCTAATTGGTAAATAGCATGTTCGAGCTAATTTGTATTTTTGCAACTGTAGTCATTTTTCTGACAGTCAGCATATATTTATGATCTGACCATTCAGAATTCTTGCCTACTTTTGTAGATGGCCGACAACAGCTGTGAGTCTCTGTCCTTCGCCAATGTACCCGATGGGTTCGTCAAGCTTCTATCCTTCATCGTTCAGGTCGCGATGGGGCCATCTGTGCGCCCAGTCGTTTCTCCCTGCCAGCATAAAGTCAACGACAGTCTGACCATGCACCAGGCCTCGGTGCAATTCAGGGAAGGGCGTGGTGAGTTACGCCGCTTCCGGTTCGTGGGAAGAGCCATGCCCACGGAGAAGCATGCTATCCAGATGGCAGCCCGCAAGTCAATAGCTCGCCTCAGGGATATCCTTCCCGTGATGAAGGCTCGTCGTTACCATTTTCTTCCATGCCACGTGCCTTACACCTGTCACTACGCATACTCCTGCCCCAGAGGAGAACGAGACGAGGCCTTTGAGATGCTTATTGAGTATCTTCGGGCTCTGGAGGCTGCCTTCGACAACTTGGTGGACGACTTCGTGGCCGCCCGCATGGACTCAGTCCATGGCTGTGCCGCCAACAGGAGGGAGCTCCTGCCCACAGCTCCGCCATTGATTCTTGCCTCATCATCTGCATCTTATGCGCCTACTCGTCGCCTGCCTTCTACTGAAGAGTTCAACCAAGTCATTGCCCCCACTCCAGCGCGCACTGCACCGCCCCTCACGCCAACTCCTATTCGTGTTATTCCGCCCCTGGCTCCATCTACTCGGCGCAGCACTACTCATATGGAGCCTATTAGCGAGGCGGAAGTCGAGTCCCCAGCCTCACTACGCCTCACCCTTGGCAGGGCCAAGGACATCATCAACATCTCCGACTAAGTACGCTTAGCCGTCACGCGATGTATCGCCATGTAAGATATGGGAAGTAGCCTGTTTGCGCATCATGTAGGAAGTGGAGAAGTGCACTAGCCTAAATAACATGTCAGGATTATGTACGCATATCCTGAGTGATGTATTGTATAATTATCGCCCGCGTGTAAGATACGTAATGAGCAGTCCTTCTCCGTGCGCAAATTAATTTGTTTTCCCTTAAGTAATCTTGGCTATTTTGATTTATTTGCCAACCTTGTGTTTTTATGGAATTATTTTTGGCATCCCCCTTTTTCAATTTTCTTATGGGTTTTACAAAATATATCCCCAGAGAGAAAAATGTCTCGTCCTTGGACTCGCTCCATGCCAGCTCCGCCAGAGGAAAATTATGGCACTCAACCGGACAACAACTTTGCACAAGGGCAGTCGAGCCAATATCATGACACTCAACCAGGCAACAATTTCACTCAAGGTCAATCAAGTCAACAGGGCAGTGAGACGGCACTATCTCAAATGTGCCGCCTTTATGAACAAAGTCAGCAACAACATCGGGAAATGATGAACCAAGTCATCAACATGAGAAATCACCATGGGCAGTATCAGCAACATTCCAAGTTATCCGAGCTACAGAAGACGCGTCCCCCAACATTTTCTCATACTGATAAGCCTCTTGAGGCCGAAGACTGGCTTCGAGACGTGGAGAGAAAATTAAATATTGCACAATGTTCAGACCCCGAAAAGGTACTATATGCTCCGCACTATCTCACAGGAGCAGCCGCATCTTGGTGGGAGAATTTCCTGCACATGCATCCCAACGAAAATAATATAACCTGGGATGATTTCAAGGAAGGCTTCCGTGGCGCGCACATTCCTAATAGTATTATGAAAATAAAAAAGAGAGAATTCAAGGACCTCAAACAATGGAACATGACAGTGTCAGATTACAACGGTCAATTTACTCTATTATCTCGATACGCCAATGAAGATCGTATGTCTGAGAGCAAGAAAATGGAGAAATTCCTTGACGGTCTAGCACCCGCGCTTAACTGCCAACTGGTTGTGCATACGTTTCCAGATTTGAAAACACTGGTGGATAAAGACATTACTCTGGAAAATTAGAGATGCAGTTTGGAAGATATCCGCAAGCAAAAAAGGGACCAGACTAACCAGGCTCGCAATCACCGAAGCAAGACAGACTTTCAAAAAAGTGGGACACACAAACCTTCGTCCAACACCTCACGCCAATCAAGAATTTCCATGCAAGGGACAATGAGTTCACATATCGCCCCGACGTTACTTGTTACGCCTGTGGAGAGGAAGGACACTATGCCAAGCAGTGTCCCAAGCCTAGAAACTCAGCACCAAAGCCGAACAACGGCAGCAATAATACAGCGCCCAAGCGAAACAATTTCAATCCCAACAACAACCACAGGAAGGGTCATCTGAACCACGTAACCAAAGAGGAGGCACAAAATGCTCCGGATATCGTACTCGGTACGTTTCCTGTCAACACAATACCTGCAATGGTTTTGTTTGATTCTGGAGCTTCTCACTCTTTTATTTCAAAAAATTTTGCTTTGCAAAATAATTTTTCGATGCTCCCTTTGGAAAAATCCATGATCATCAAGTCCCCTGGGATTCAGCAAGTCACTCAGAGTTACTGTCAAGATGTGGTTATTGAGTTCAAAGGATTGAAGTTTCACGCAAACCTTATTGTGTTGGAAAATAAAGGACTGGATGTCATCCTCGGGATGGACTAGCTAACCACCAACAAAGGTTTCATTGACTGTTTCAACCAGACCGTAATCCTCACGCATCACCTCGGGAAAACAATAAGGGTATCCGCCAAGGAAAGAAAAATATCCCGGCAACCGAGATTGAATAAGGTGGATGTTTCTGAGCTAAACAAGGTTCCAGTAGTATGTGAATTTCCAGATGTTTTTTCCGAAGAGCTTCCAGGCATGCCACCAGACCAAGAGATAGAATTCAGCATTGAGTTAGCACCAGGAACCACCCCCATATACAAGAAACCATACAGAATGGCACCATCCGAGTTGGTCGAATTGAAGAAACAAATAAAGGAATTACTGGACAAAGGATACATTCGAGCCAGTTCCTCACCTTGGGGATCACCAATTTTATTTGCCAAAAAGAAAGACGGAACACTGAGGTTGTGTATTGACTACCGAGCACTTAACATGGTCACGGTCAAGAACAAATACCCGATGACAAGGATTAATGATTTATTCTATCAGCTCGCTCAGGCCAAGGTATTCTCAAAAATTGACCTAAGGTCAGGATACCATCAACTGAAGGTACGAACAGAAGACATCCCCAAGACAGCCTTCACCTCCAGATATGGACTGTATGAGTTCACTGTAATGCCATTTGGGTTAACAAACGCCCCCGCATATTTTGTTCACCTCATGAACAAAGTATTTATGAAATTTATGGAAAAGTTCATTGTGGTATTCACCGACGATATTCTGGTATACTCCAAGACACCAGAAGAGCACGTGGAACATCTCAGAATTGTACTAGGCGAACTCAGGAAACATCAATTGTATGCCAAGTTCAGCAAGTGCGAATTTTGGCTAAAGCAAGTAGGCTTTCTAGGCCATGTGCTGACCCAAGACGGTATCGCAGTAGACCCGGAAAAAGTCAAGGCCGTACTTGGCTGGAAGTCACCAACCAGTGTAACAGACATACGAAGTTTCTTGGGAATGGCAGGATATTACCGCAGATTTATTGAAGGATTCTCCACCATCGCCAAGCCAATGACACAGTTACTCAAGAAAGACAAGAAGTTTGAATGGACAGAAGCCTGCGAGAAAAGTTTCCAAGAGCTAAAGCGGAAATTAACGACAGCACCAGTATTAATTGTGCCGGACATACACAAGAATTTTGAAGTATTTTGTGATGCGTCCAGAAAAGGTCTCGAATGTGTATTGATGCAAGAAGGCAAGGTTGTCGCCTATGCTTGAAGGCAGCTTCGCAAGCATGAGGAAAATTATCCCACTCATGACTTAGAGATGGCAGCCGTGATTCATGCACTTAAGGAATGTAGGCATTTCCTACTTGGAAATCGATGTGAAATATATACGGACCATAAAAGTCTCAAATATATTTTCACGCAGCCAGAACTAAATTTACGGCAACGACGCTGGTTGGAATTGGTAAAGGATTATGATGTTGGTATCCACTACCATCCATGTAAAGCAAATGTAGTAGCCGATGCCCTTAGTCGGAACCCCGGCCCCGACGAAAGCAGTCTGCAAAGCTTGAGACCCGAGTTCCAACTGGAATTTGCCAAACTCAACTTATTAATGGTAGCAGAAGGCACCATGACAAACTTGGCAATACAACCCGACCTTGTGGAGAAAATCAAAGGAGCTCAACCTGGCCACCCCAGCATCGAAGGCATCAAGAGAAAGGTGAGTAAGGGCAAAGCCTCGGAATTCGTCATAGACGATGGAGGAATATTATGGTACGGTGAAAGACTCTGCGTGCCAGACATAGAAGACCTTAAACAGCAAATTTTAGCTGAAGCCCACACCGCCCCGTACTCAATCCACCCGGGAGGAACCAAAATGTATAAAGATATTCAGGAAAGATTTTGGTGGCACGGTATGAAGAGAGACATAGCCACTTTCATTGCATGTTGCGACTCTTGCCAACACATTAAAGCTGAGCATCAGAGACCAGCCGGATTACTGCAACCAAACAAAATACCTGAGTGGAAATGGGATGAAATAGGGATGGATTTCATTTTCGGACTACCTCGGTCACGACACGGAAATGATGCCATATGGGTCATCACCGACTGATTAACCAAGGTGGCACACTTTATTCCAGTAAAGATGACCCACACCACTCAGAGGCTTGCCAGGATATATCTCTCCCGTATAGTTTGTTTGCACGGTGTTCCAAAAACCATAATATCTGACAGAGGCACTCAGTTCGTCTCAAGCTTTTGGGATCATTTACAACAGGCTCTAGAACTCAACTAGCCTTCAGTACAGCATACCACCCCTAGACAGATGGACAGACAGAACGTGTAAACCAGATTTTAGAGGACATGCTGAGAGCATGTGTCCTCACCTATGGAGCCAGTTGGGAGGAGAGCCTGCCATATGCTGAGTTCGCGTACAACAACAGTTACCAGGCCAGCCTGCAAATGGCACCATTTGAGGCTTTGTATGGACGGAGATGTCGTACCCCGTTAAATTGGTCAGAAACTGGAGACAACTGTATCTTCGGACCAGACATGCTCAGAGAAGCCGAGGAAAATGTCAAGCTAATCAGAAATAGACTCAAGACCGCTCAAAGCCGACGGAAGATTTATTACGATCAGAAGCATCGTGGGGTGAACTTCGAACCCGGTGAATTCGTATACCTACGAGCATCCCCTATGAGGGGGTTACAACGATTCAAGATAAAAGGAAAGCTAGCGCCAAGATTCATCGGACCATTCTGTATAGTGGCCCGAAAAGCCACAGTAGCATACCAGCTAGACTTACCTGAGGAACTGTCAGATATCCACAACGTGTTCCATGTTTCACAGTTAAAAAAGTGCGTAAGCAACCCAAAGAAACAAGTATCCCATGAGAGCATTGACGTGCAACAAGACCTCACTTATCGGGAACGTCAAGTGAAAATATTGGAGGAGTCTGAAAGGAGGACCCGACAGAAGACCATTAAATTTTTCAGAGTTCAGTGGAGCAATCACACTGACAGCGAAGCAACTTGGGAAAGAGAGGATTTTCTTCGAGCAGAGCATCCGCACTTATTTATGGAACAGCTGAAATCTCGGGGACGAGATTTTTCCTAAGGGGGTAGGTGTTGTGACACTCCCAAAAATTTCATTTTTGATTTTAGCAGAAACCTTGCTGGTTTTTCTTTCTTTTGTCAAATGAGGCCTTTAATTTTTTTTTAGAAAAACCACCCTCTTAAGATCTTTTTGGGCAAGGATTGTTATTTCTGTTTCCCTCTTCAAACTTTGGGTTTGATCATTTAAAAACTACTTCTCTGTTGAATCCCTCTCTAATAATTTTTGGAGTTTAATCTTTTCCTTTTTATAAGAAAACTCTATGAGAAATGGGGATTTTCATATATTGAAAACCACCCAAGACTTTGTATTTTTGCCCATGTGGTAAAACCCCTCCAAAGCCTCCCCTCCTCCTTATAATCAACCTAAGTCCTCTGTCCCTTCTAAACCAAACAAGTTTTGGATTTCATTTTAACTATTTCACCTCTCAAATCTTTTCTGATCTTTATTTTGAGCCTGAGTCATTTACAAAGCAAGTACCCTATAGAATTTGTATTTGGACCTCAGACCAACTCTACTGGCTAGTCCTTGGTACCCTCAACCTGGAACAATCTTGATCCACTCATCTTCTTTACAAATTTTTCAACTTCCACTCTCTGCAAGTTTGGACCAGATTTGCCAAATTTGGTGAAATTCATATTTCCACTTACCCAAAAATTCCACCAAAAATCAGGCAGCCTACTGGAGCAATGAGGAGCCACTCCACCAAAAATCAGCCCAAGGAAAAATCCCTACATGCCTGGATCATTCTGTCGAACACCTTGCATGCAATGTTTCAGTCACTTTCAGTTAAATTCAGATTTCAGTGTCGATCTTCGTCAGTTAAGTTCAGTCACATGCTCACAGTGCCCTTGGCACATTGCTCGCCGCCTGGCCTGCTTGTCCGGAGCCTCGCACGCGCGCTTGGCACCTTCCTGGCAACGGTGGCGCCCTGGCCCGCCTGCGCCGGCGTGTTTTGCGGCGGCCGAACCACCGTAGCGGCCGACAGGGAGCAGAACGGCGGCTCAACGCCGTTCAGCGCCGCCCAATCCCCCTGGTGGCTCCGCGTGTCCATCTCTGCGCCAGCGCACGCATGCAGCACCGTCGTCGTGGCGCGGCACGCACAGCGCGTGCTCTCTGCCGCCGACGGGCCCGCGCCGCCCCGTTCCGTCGAACTCCCCCCAAGCTACCTAATCTCAACGCTGTTAGCACATAAACAGAACTAGGGAGCAACCACGACGACACTCCACTTCTGAAACCTCCCGTGCAACCTCCACGCCGCTATAATCACCTCGCCGGAGAACCCCGTTCTCGGCAACCGCCTCGGGGCGGCTATATATAGCGCCCCCGAGCCCGCTCTCCCTCCCGCACGGCTCCACCACCTCACTACAACCTGCCTGGCCACTGGAGGGGCCTCGAGGAGCCCTTCTTCCTCGACTCCGGCCACCTCCGTCCGCCTCGGGCTCCAGCAGCGTTCAATGCGGTGAGGCCATCTCCAGCGCCCAAACCCCATCTGCAGCCTTCTTCCACACCTAGTACCCTAACCCCCTCGTCAATTTGAACATTGCAGCCCTCTCCGGCGAGCTCCATCCTCGTCCGAACCGCCGTCCGCCGAAGCAAGGGCCACCGTCGACACAGTGCACGCCGACGACAACCACCACCACCACCCGACGCGGAATGGCGCCCTGAGCACGGAGGTACCCTCCGATCCCTCTGCCTCGCCGTGGATCGCCGCCAGCGATCACCGCGGTTCTCTGGCACCAAAAGCCCCGCCCCGTTTTCAAACCCGACGGGTGGGACCGCCCCGTCAGATTTCTTTTATTTTCGAAACGTTTTCTGAAAGCGCCTTCGGGCAAAAATTTGCTTTCTCCTCTGAGCTGGCGTAATTGAGACTAAAGCGTTTTTTGTTTTTATAAAAAGAATCCTGGGAAGTTTCTGTTTCATTAGAGATGAGTCCCTGGACACAAACCTTTATAACTTTTAAACAAAAGCATATTTTTGAGTGATTCTTTTTCTGTTCTCTTCAAAATTTTGTCTAGTTTTTTATCAGAATTATTTCAAATTTATTTGGATTAATTTCTGTGCACCTCTTGGTATTTACGATAGTACATGTATCCTCTTTATACCGTAGATACCGACGGAGGTGACGGGACCGTAAACTTCACCGAGCTAGACTCTGACTACTCTGAACCAGGCAAGCATGTTTTAACTTTTGATATGATGAGTGTCTTGGCATGTTTTGCATTTAGTTAGTTTCATGGCATGTTGTGGAGCATACCGATGAACTGTTTATTATGCATTGTTGAGGCAAGTAAGTTCGAATGTTCCACACGTTGTTGGATGTGAGTATGCAAGTCCATGTGTTGGCAAGAAGATGGGTAAGATGGCAGTGTTGTAGCATGCCAGTCTTATGCCATGCAAGTTAACTTCAGTACCAACCCGTATCGGTTGGTTCCTATCCATTTCCCTTCCGTGTACTACCACATGTGTCTCGCAAGAGATATGGTTTAGTAAGTTGCAAACCGCTTTCCTGGTACACACCAAAAAGGAGAGGCCGGGATGATGGTTCCATGGCCCTGGATTAAAGCCAGTCATCCGGTCAGGGGGCATGGGTGTTTCCGGTTGGGACCGAGAGGGGTGCACCCCTTAGAGGGCGCGTATATAAATTTGATCCCATGCTATTCGAGATTGTGATCTCCCCGTCTCAAAAGTTTTTCTTGGATGATGTCTAGGGTGATTCCTGGCATCGAGAGGTTGGATGGGTGTGTACTGGTTAGCTGTGTTTTCTTCTGAAATACCGTAAACGGAACTAGTCCTCATGACTACGGAAATCCGTTAACTGTGGGAAATTTTTGTACAAACTCTGCAAAGTCATAAATCTTCAAATTATCTTATCCATGTCCGAGTTCCGTGCTAACTGACAAGTGCCAGTTTTGGTGACAGATTATCCGGTGGGACACATGAGCGCTAAGTCCGGTAAAATGTTTAAATCCTGTGGATGGACTAACCCGTTTATTTTCAAGAGTTGAGTATTTATTATGAACATTATTTCCTTGACAGTAAAAGCCCTTTTTGCGATGTCGCTTAGACGCCCGACTGCGGCATTTCTTTTTAAGCCATTTATGTGGTGTAGCTTAGACGCCCGACTGCGGCATTTCTTTTTAAGCCCTTTATGTGGTGTCGCTTAGACGCCCGACTGCGGCATTTCTTTTTAAGCCCTTTATGTGGTGTCGCTTAGACGCCCGACTGCGGCATTTCTTTTAAGCCCTTTATGTGGTGTCGCTGAGACGCCCGACTGCGGCATTTCTTTTTAAGCCCTTTATGTGGTGTCGCTTAGACGCCCGACTGCGGCATTTCTTTTAAGCCCTTTATGTGGTGTCGCTTAGACGCCCGACTGTGGCATTTCTTTTAAGCCCTTTATGTGGTGTCGCTTAGACGCCCGACTGCGGCATTTCTTTTTAAGCCCTTTTGTGGTGTCGCTTAGACGCCCGACTGCGGCATTTCTTTTAAGCCCTTTATGTGGTGTCGCATAGACGCCCGACTGTGGCATGATTCTCCTTTTATTTATTTGTTCACCTTTCGTGGCGTCGCTCCAGGCACTCGATTGGTTTCCTTTACTTTACTGTTGGGATTTCAGGCGGACTACCGCCGATTCCCTTTTTACTTACCTTGCCTGCTAATATTTCAATTATGCATTGGTAAATTAATCATGACGCACTCATGCATGCATTTGTTAAATCTCACGTCCGAACTGTCTTGCGAGTACTTTCAAAGTACTCACTGGCTTGTTGATTTGGCCAGATGCTGACGAAGGTGATCTCATGGATGAAGAGTTCGATAGCGAGTCCGACGCCTAGAGGAATCCCAATCAGTCTCGTGCGACCCTGGACTTTGTCACTGTATTATAACCGCTTCCGCAACCCGAATAAATTCATCGAGCCTCACTCCGACGCTCGATGATATGCTAGTTTGAGAGCCATGTTATCTCACTCCCCACTGTATTATTCCACCATCACTTTATCCTCGAGTCAGTAGTATGCCACCACACCATTGTGTCATATCCGCCATTATGTATAATTATTGGCACGCTTGTAATAAATTGTTAACCACCCTTAGCTCCACCTTGTAAAATATTTTATGCTACTGGCTTATTGTATCAAGAGTTTGTCGACCAGTGAGGAGGATTTTCTCTCATACTGGACTTAAAGATTGGTTTGTCAATAAATATTTTTATTGGAAAACCGATCATGACAAAAATGGAGGAAACGGACCTCCTACAGTCGAAATGGGGGTCCTATTGATCGCGAGGGGTGAGGCGTATCGCAAAACGGAGGAAACGAACTTGTGTTGGAGCGCTACGGTCGAAACGGGGGTCCTGTTCATTGGGAGGGGTGTGGCGTACCGCAAAACGGGACTCCACGGGATACTGTTCATCTCCACCGTCGACCCCCTCCAGCCTCCACGGGCTACTGTTCATCCACCGTCGACCTCCTCCAGCCTCCACCTGCGACTGTTCATCCATGGGCTCCTGTTCATCCAGCCTCCACCGCGCGCTACTCCACTGGCTATTGTTCAACCAGCCCTCTCCACGGGCTCCTGTTCAACCACACCTCCACGGGCTACTGTTCATCCAGCCCTCCACCGTCTACTGTTCATCCAGCCCTCCACGAGGTCCTGTTCATCCTGCCCTCCACGGGGTCCTGTTCATCCAGCCCCAACCAGCTCGATGGATCGGGGTCCTGTTCATCGAGAGGCAACACCACGAGGTCTTGTTCATCCACCCCGACCAGGAACTGTTCATCCAACCCCCCCCCCCCCAGCAACGCTCACTGTTCATCCAGAGGCAGCATCGACCGGCATCAGTTAGCAACAGTAGCGAAGGAATCGCTCGATCGGGTTTAGTTAACAGCCATCGATCGATCGCTCGGGTTCAGTAACGCACAGCCTGCAGTGCAATCGCTCGGGTTCAATTAGAGCCCAATGCCTCGCTTGGGTTCAGTTAGAGCCCAACGCCTCGCACCCATGCGCGTGCGTGTACGAGAGAAACGCGCCTCACTCAGTCCCGACCACCCTCCGTAACCGGGAACACCCCGATATTTTCCTCGCCCTCGCTTCTACCACGGTTTTTTCCGTCATGGACGGCCCAAAGAATGTCATGCAGCTGCGTCTCCGGCCCGCCCAGGACGAAAAGCCCATTTTCTGTCATGATTTTTTGTCATAGAAGTAGACCCCACCACATCTATGATGATACCGTGTTTTGTCACAATTATTGTCATAGAAGTGTGATAAGTATGACAAAAAAAATTCCGTTCGGCCCAAAATGTCAAGGATCTGTCTTTTTTTGTAGTGCCCCCCCGCGTCCGACTGGAGCGCGAAGTCGATACCGGAGCCGGCGGTCGCCGCCACCGCCTGGAGCGACACGCACCCCGAGCATTGCCTGCCGTCAACCAGTCGGAGTGAGAAGAAATGGCAGAGCAAGGCCACGGATGGAGCAATGCCCATGAAGGCCTTGCATAAGAAGGCGAAAAGCGGAGAGGAGGATGATGGATCCAGGATCTTGATGCAGCGCGTGGATCTGGTAGTGCGAAAGCATGGCGTTGAAGAAATCGAAGAACGAAGGCAGTAGGACGGCGAAGAGAGCGTGGAGATGAAGGGGATCTCAGTGGCCTCCATATCAATCAAGGCCCATGAGGCGGGCCATACCGTCGTCGCCTTCCACTCATTGGAATTGGTGGCAAGGGCTTGCCGGACCTAGTCCAGCCCCTCCTGGTTGATCACCGTGGACCGGTCCAGTGCCGGTTCTGACCCCGGCGAGGGCTACGTGGTCACACGGGCTTTCCCCTTCTTTGACCTGGGAGCCATGTCGGCGGGGTGAATTGGAGCTGGCATGGAATCTGGTGAAGAAGGCACAAGCTCGCAGGAAGGAAGGGGAGCAGAAGGCAAGCAGTAGGCAATGATGGCTTTTCTGCATGTATCAAGCAGTTGTCAAGTTGGGCCGTTGCCAAGGCAGCGTGGGGAAGTGGAGACTCCCACGTCCCATTAGGCGCCATGCATCAACCTGATCTGCAGGCTATTGGGGCCCACGACACTTCGCCCTTGCCCTTTGGCTTCACCTCAAAGCCAATTCCAAGCGCACCTTGGGCCCGGGGGCTACCGTTGGCATTCCGAGAACTAGGGTACCCTGACTTGCCTTCTTGCGGCCTATTGTGTGGCTCCACCGACAGCCTGGTACGACCCATCTACAACACCATCAAGACAAGGCCCTCGCAAGGGGCCAAGCCTCGCGAGGCGGGCGACAACAAGACCTATGGAGGGAGCGGCCCCCGGGATGCCTCCTGAGGAGCGGAGATTTCTATGCAAGTGCATGTCTCATGAGGTTGAGGCGACACAAGCCATGACAACCAAGGCCAGGCGGGCGCCAGTGGGCGTAATGGAGCAGGTTTCCTCTTTGGTGCTAAGGAGGCAAGCGCAGGAGCGGGGTCCCGAGGAATCAGCCAAAGGTTTCCATTCTCGTGCAACAAGACCAAGACCACCAGGACGGCAGGACGAATGTCACCACCGAGCCCAGCGCGGCGTCACGACCACAAGCTTTGCAGGCAAAGTCCACTTTTCGTCAAGATAAGATGTACTACTTGTCCCCTTTCACACCTCACCAACCCACACCCACACCAAAGTGGACCTCATGAGTTTGTTCTTCCCTTGTACTAGTTCATCCTCAGCCCCTCATGAGGCTTATCCACTACAAAGTAGGAGTAGGGTCTTACACCGCAAGGTGGCCCAAAACCTGGGTAAACTGCCGGGTCTAACTTGTTCCTTGTTCACCGAGCTAGGCCGTGGGGGTGACGAACTGGTTGGCTGGAGAGGTTGAGTTCTTCGCACACGCCCCAGAGTCCGAACCTTTCTTGGGCCTGCGGAGCCCTAAATCCGACAAGAGGTGCGTGGTGGATGGATGTCAAAGGGCTCGACTTCCAATAAGCATGCGTAGCGGTCTCTTCACACACCTCCCATACTGAAATAACTACCGCACACGACGCCTCATAGCCAATAAAAAGGGGACACATGGCGGCACGTAAATGGTTAGTACAATGCCCATGTTTTCAATAATACTTATGTTTCTGATTGTAACATGAAAACTCTTGTTCCCAAATGAGTTTGTTTGTTGTTAATGTGTGTGCCTTCTCAAATCGGCCAATTTTTTTTACCACAACATGTTGGTGCCATGTCATGGCACCATGCTAAGTTTCATGATTTTCAGGCGTGTTTTCGATTTACAGGAATTTAAAAACCAAGTTTCTCAATGTTTCTGGCCGAGCCATGGTGCCTAGATGTTTGAATTTCATTCCCATTTCTTGTATGGGACCTAAAAATTCACCCAAGGACACACATGTGATTTTACAACCAAGTTTGGTGAATTGGAGGATGTGCTTGTAGTTCAAATTTGAATTATGCACATTAAATGCTTAGAAACTCAATTAATGTATAAAAAAGGCCAAACGAACCCAAAATAATTCCAAATATTAGCACCACACTCATATAGTTATATGTTTCCTCTGTAAAAAAATCAACGGGGGGAAAGGCAGCGTATGTCGTTTCGCACACAAAGGTGACACGTTCCCTCTCGGAACCACGAGCCTTCCTGAGAGAAGCTCTGGTTTGCAAGAAGCTTATACAAAAACTTGTCCCAATTCGGCCAAATTTTTTACCACAGCATGTTGGTGCCATGTCATGACACCATGCCCAGTTTCATGATTTTTAGGAGAGTTTTGGATTTACAGGAATTTAAAAACCATGTTTCTCAATGTTTCCGGCTGAGCCACGACGCCCAAATGTTTGAATTTCATCCCATTTCTTGCATGGGACGTATAAATTCACCCAAAGACACTCATGCGATTTTTTAACAAACTTTGGTGCACTAGAGCATGTGTTTGTAGTTCAAATTTGAATTATGCACATTAAATGCCTAGAAACACAATTAATGTATGAGAAGGCAATCGAACCCGGAATAATTCCAAATTTAACACGACACTCATATAGTTGCATGTTCACTACAGATAAATGTTCTAGCAATTCAAACACCATCCTTTCCCTCCGTAACACCATTTTGTCTTTCAAATCAGAATGAAAAAATTAGGCACCCCACAAAAAGTTTACGAGCAAGAATCGTGTGGGATGCGATATGAAATATCTTGGCGCACCCTCTTGTCTGGCTTACGTAGGAAGCTTCGTCATCTATAGTCCAGCGCCCGTGCTTGAACCACACTTGCGCACCAGTTTCTCGCGGCACCGAGCGAAATTTTACTGCCACCGCGGAAATAGCTAGCTCTCCATGGCCCTGACCAAAAGCCACATTTCCACTGTTCCTCCTTACATTCCAAGTTCAAACCTTCACTTCTTCTTACTGGCAGCACCTCCTTCTCGCCGGTGACCCTTCTTCTTGCTGCGCGGCCTCGTCGATATGGTCAAGTTATCCACACCCCACCCCATCATCCTCCTCCTTCTCCATCCCACATGCCCCGACCGACGGCGTGACACCTTGTGCCCAAATCACTGCCCCATTCTCCAATTAAGCGCCGCCCATAGCCATTTTGCACGTAGTATAGTGAGGAGCTCAGGAGCATCTGGTAGTGGAGAAGAAAATCGCAGCCGCACACGCGGACGAGGTCACGATGGCTGCCATGCGTGCCGATCGCCAGATCCCGGAGGAGCACCTCGTCTTCGAGGCCACCGCCGATGCTGCCACGCAGTTGTCTACTTTAAAATACAGTTCTTGGTGTTTCCTCGAGGCCACCGCCAGTGCCTTCTAGTGATTTGTCCACTGTAATGTCAATATGCAATCTGATATTCTAAATTGTAATGTTCAGTTAATAGTGTAGTCCAACAATTGCTACATTTCCTAGTAGTTCTCAAGCATTCTTCGTTTCATTAACTATCGTATCTTCTAGTATATGTTCTATTCTACAATGTCATGCTGAGTTAACTGTTTTGGTTCATTTGTTCTCCTGTTTAGTTAACTATTTGGTTCAATTCTGCAATTTGATGTTCATTTGTTGTGGCTACAATATTGTATTGTTATGGATGTGAGAAATAAATCGAATTTGGCTGTACTCGATACACGACAAACATATATAATTGCTTTGTTTCCAAGTTGTTTAGCATGCTTGGTTAGGTTAATTGTCTTTTCCATGCGTCTCGAGTTAATCTGTTGGATCTGCAATTTATTTATTTTTCATTAACATATTCTACTGATAGTATGCCAATATTAGTTAACCTGATCAAGATCTTCCATATATGTGTTGTAGGGAAACAATGGGAGGCACTGAGGTTTACCATCGAGGTTTGCTCATGCATGGTCCTTTTGCTAATAGCACATTATTATGCAGTTGCAGGAATCATTTTAATATTTAGGTGTCTTACAATTTGGTCTTGCACATGTAGGTCCTGCTGTCAGAGGCTTAGACCCACTGTTCAAACCATTTTGCATATGGGGAAATGAGATGTCCATGAATATCAGTCAAGTCCAGAAACTCAGAAGGATTGTTAGGATAAAGAAACTTGCGACGAATAACAACAAGATCTTTGTTTGCATAATGAAGAAGATATCAGTCAACTATATTATGGTACTAAATCATTTACCTTGTTCCCCTTGTGCCATTTCATAATTTATAAAAGCTACTTATGCATATTTTTGTTTCCAATACTTTCCAAAGCAGCTCACCGATGATTATCTCTCAAACCACGTGCATGGTCAAGAGGCGAGGAAGGTATTCATTCAACACCCACAGTACAATATTGAAGTCTTCCTCAAGAGCACGAAGGTTGGGCGGGTAATTATCCTTAGCCACTAGCCTAAAGTTGCAAGGACATTCAACATCACCGAAGGCTCGATATTTGCCTTCCGCTTTTGCAGTTTCCTAGATGAGAGTCATCTGTCTGTTTACCATGTATGATGCTACTTTCCAAAGGTTTTCTATGTTGCATGTGAAACTTGGTGTTGTTGTGTAATGGCATCTAGCTATATGCCTATATGGTGTAACTGAGTGCTGAAGCTATCTGATTTAATTCGATTACGAAATCCTGGTTGCCGTTATACGGATATGAAATATATGGTGTATTTTATAAGAAATGTCAATTTTATTACTACATGGATTATCAATAATAGGCCAATTAGCCTACTTATTTGGGTTTTCTATTGCAGACGGTTTCTTTGACAACACGGTGGGCGATGAAATCAAACAACCCACACGGTTTCTAGAAAGTAGGCGTGTTGGATCAATTAACAATCACACATGGCTTCAGCCAGAGAACTGTTTGCGTTAGTTCACCTTTTGCAAATGTTTCCACATAAAAAATCGTGTGTGATATTCATACGAATGGAAACATTTTTTTGGGATTCACTGTGTGGGATGTGCATACTAACAGAAATGATTGGGCCTGTATAATTGTCTCTGATGCCTTGCCGATTGCAGATGAGCTCATTTTGCCTCGCGTGTGTGACCGGAGGGCCTATCCCCTATAGTTTCTAGGTCGTGTGGGAAGGACCCCCTATCACACACACTTACTAGGCGACTGTTCAAAACTCCATCACGGAAAGGGGGGAAACTATTTGTATAGGACGTCTTTGCACCAGTGATAGCATGTCATACATTATAGAGCCAGTGGCTGAGTAAGGGACGAGTTTCATCCTTTCTCTTCCTTTTGCCGTGGTCGGGCTTCAAGTCACACTCAACTTCACACCTTGCAACACAGGAAAGAACCCCTTATTTGACTGGTCCATTTGGAACTTCTTGATCTATATCTATAGATCTTGATGCCCAATATGTAAGCAGCTTCACCTAGGTCTATGGCTGAGGCATAAGGTATGTGCTTTGTGAAAGTCCTATCAGGCATCTTGATCTATCTCTATAGATCTTGTTGCCAAATATGTAAGTGGCTTCACCCAGGTCTTCCACTGAAAAACTCTTGTTCAAATAACCCTTTATGCTTTCCAAAAATTATTTATCATTTCCAATCAATAATATGCCATCCACATATAGTATCAGAAATGCTACAGAGCTCCCACTCACTTTCTTGTAGATACAAGCTTCTCCATAAGTTATCTTTGATCACCTCATCAAAGCATGTATTACAAATCTAAGATGCTTGTACCACTCCATAGATTGATCGCTGGAGCTTGCATACTTTATTAGCATCCTTACACTGGTACATCGAGCTGCTATACAAACGGTTTTTAACCCCTTTCTGCGACGGAGTTTTGAACCGTCGCCATGTCTGTGTGTGCGATAGGGGGGTCCTTACCACATGACTCAGAAACCGTCGAGGATAGGTCCTCTGGTCACACACGTTGGTCAAAATAAGCTCGCGTGCAATCAGGCTAGCCATCACATAAAATTATACAAGCCCAATTGTTTCCATTCGTAAGTACATCCCATAGAGTGAATCCTAGACAAGCGTTTCCGTTCGCATGTACATCCCACACAATGAATCCCAGACAAATGTTTCCATTCGTATGTCCATCCCACACAGTGAATCACACAGAAACATTTCTGTTTGTATGTACGTCCCTCACATTGAATCTCAGACAAACATTTCCATTCGTATCTAAGTCACACGCAGTTTTCTATATAGCCTCGTGTGTGATAGATGTAATGATCACACACGCTCTACCTTCGCTAACCATTTGCCTTATTCAAGTATATCGTACACAGTTCGTCAAAGAAAATTGTATGCCATATGTCTATCCATCAAACACTCTTTTATTGCTAGAACCGTTTGTAAAGTTCCATGAACCATTTAGCAGGTTTATTAGTTTACTACTAATAATTCTAGTATTAACCAAATTCACATTTCATATCGAACAATTATTCGCCAATTTCATATCAGGCACATAAATATATTTTAACATCACAGTACAATAGCTACGTGAAAATAGCACAATACATCATATAGCTAGTTCAGCTTCTGTAACACCCCAGGTGTAAAACTTCCCATTGTTGGCAATATATTGTGGGGAACCCGACTCATAAGTCGTGATCACCGAATGCACGTGTACAGTGATCCCAGAGATCAATGCTCACTGAACACACAGAAGCTGAATAACAAGAGTCTTACATCCATACATATCGTCTTACACAAATTATGACCATTATGGTCAAGTCTTACATTGATAAAGCCTTAAGGGCTGAACATCAAATGAAACACAAGCAGCGGAAATCTTCGTCGATAAGTAGAACCCATGCCATCTGCCTTAACCCTACAGGCATTCTGACCGGGAAACGTCCTAGTTCGCATGTTCGTCTCCAAAGAACTCTTCTTCGAACTCTGGTTCTTCCATGCCTGGCCAATTAAATAACCAGTGGCAAGCCAATGAGTACTTTGAATGTACTCGCAAGCAACCCATGTTTTGGTTGAAGGAACAATAATGCATGATATAGGTACATTTTTGCGGAAAGCTAATTTTGAGTGCAATAACATGTTCAACAACTTGTAAGACATGCATCAGGAGAGTTTAAGTAACCATGAGGACAGGTTACAGATATCAACATAAATAGAGTGGGCACCAACCCAACTTAATCATGACAAGTCCTTGTCTTGACCCAAGTAGTTCTTCTCTCACACACTGGTTTGTAAACAAGTGGACGTAGCCCAAGAGCGGTTACCCAACTGTCCTTGACCGTGGACACGGCTATTCGAATAGTTTTACACTCTGCAGAGGTTGCACACTTTACCCACAAGATCCGGGGAACTTCCGTGTCATCCACGACCCGCGGTACCTCAAGTACCCGGGGTAAGCACCCAATCACTATCTTTCCCTAGACGACACTAACATGGAGTCCACTCGTTGTTCCGTATCCTCACGATGCACATCTTACGAGACTCACTCGAGATCGTAACATCCGAGAGGGGACACAACGGTGTATCCGGTGCCCTGTAAAAACAGTCATGGCCGCCCTACCTGGCACGACCCCGTCCCGAGAGAGAGCACCAACTCTCCCCTGTCACTAGTAATGCGGGCTCCAAGCTAGTATCGGCCTAGGTAATCAATAATGCCCTTTCCCATATAAGGGTGGAGTGGTTGCGCATGTAAGGTTGGAATAACGGTCGCAACTTAAACCAAACCGTTTTGGAAAACCACACACAATTGTCTCGGTACACCACCTCGTCATCAGGTGGTTACCCAACTCATCATCTCCCTCGGGCATAAGTGGCACCCGACGGGGTTTTCGAAAAGTCCTTGAAAATACTTTGTCTCCATCACTATGCATATTCCCGTCCCTTCTTGCATAGCTCTACTTTGCATCCTATCCACTCCCACCGGCATAACCCTCATAAGGGGGTAGGGTCATGCATAATGCAGGTATCAACAAGGAAGTAACGAAGGCAACCCACCAAGGTGGTTACCATCACATCATGATTCTGAAATAACACTAATAAAGTGCTATATGACATGCATAAAACGGTTTCATAGACATGGTCAAGGGGCTGCTTGCCTGGCTCAACAAAGTCTTCTGGGTCTTCAAAGTCTTCTGGCCCAACTCCTTCGTCAGCAACGCAATCTATCGTCGCAAAATAATAACGAGAAAAATAAGGCAATAATAAAACAGAAAAATCAAAGTGCTCAGAAAAATGTCAACTCATTTTTGTAAAATACTAGGTGGAAATCTAAGAAGGGGAAAATTCTTGGTTTTGGATTTGGAGTTGTGGAATAGGAGAAATGGATTTTTAGAGGGGAATTTAAATGCTCAAATTTGAATTTAAATTTGAATAGTGCAGAAAAGTTTGATGGATTAGAATGAAAGTTGCACCATTAAATAGGTTGCAATATTCTAGGAATTTATAAATTGGAATTAACTTATTTGGACTATTATTTTGTCCTGTGGAATTTTTATAAGGCAGAAAGAAAAGGGAAAAAGAAAAGTGGCACTGTGCCACTGGGCCAGATCAGCCGCAGCGCAACAGGCCCAGAGGGGAAAACAGCCCACGCAGGGTGGCCACGTCGAAGGCGTAAAGGCAAAGTACGCCTTCAGCCGACGCAGCGAACCGGTGCGCGCGCGTGTGCATTTGAACTTGACGGGTGGGGCCCTACAGTCAGGGTGTGAGGCTGACCGACGGGCCCCACGGCCGTCGTCTTCAACCTCGGGCCAGAGAGGGAGGCGAGCTCAAAGGCGTCGCTGTGGTCGTCGGCGAGGCGATCCGAGGGCACCGGCGTGCTCAGGGTGGATTCGCCGTTCGGGTGGAGGTGGAGGCGGTCGCTGGAGTGCAGGGGTTCGCTAACGACGAGGCTTGCGGCGAAGGGGCTTCGGGTGGTGGTCGTTCCGCCCGTTTCTGACTGCAAGAGAGAGGGGAGACAGAGGGGAAACGATCAGGGAGGTGAGGGGAAAAGGGGCGGAGGGAGCCGGTACCCGTAGATCGACGGCGACCCGAGGCGGCGGAGCTCGAGCTCGATCTCGAGCTCGGGCGGCTCTGGGGATGAACGAGAGGTGCAGGGGAGGTTTTGGTGGTGCAGAGAGCGGGTGATGGGGGTGGAAGGGCTCGGGAAGGCCTCTTTATAGGCGAATGGCGAGGTCCCGTAGACCCGTGCGCCGGCGAGCTCACGCTCGTCGCTGCAGGGCTCGGGGGAAGCAGGCGTGGTGTCTGGGGTGTTCCTGGACGTCAACCACGTTGGGTGAGATAGAGAGAAGGAGTGGGGAGGGGTCAGGGGTGCGCGCATGTGAGCCGTACCATTGGCGCGCTCGGGCGGCCCTTGTTCGCTAGCGCGGAGGCGCGGGGAGGAGGAGAGAGCAGGGGGACAGCGCCGTGGCGTGTCGTGGACGCTGAGGCGCATCGGCAGGCGCGCGGGGGAGGCTCGAGGTGGTCGGAGTTCTTGGGCAGAGGGCGGCTACAGTGCGGGAGCGCACTGTAGCGCGCTCCAGAGCGTGCAAATGGCCGGCATGCCATTTTTTGGCAAAGTGGGCGCGGCCAAGCATGTTTGGTAGCCCTAGGGAGGAGTAAAGAAAGGGGAGGGGGCATTGGATGCCATGGGGAGCCAGTAGAGTGAGGAGAGAAGAAGAAGAAGGGTGCAAATGTGCTGTCCAGAGAGAAAAAGAGAGGTTTTCATCCCCCACTTATCATGTTTGGGCTAGGAAATCTTACTGGAGTTAGATTAGGACTAGAAGAGGTTGTGGTAAAAATTGGAGCTCACCAAGAATAGTGGAAGGGGTCAAAAAAGTGGTTTTTGCAAAATGTCAGAAGGTGTTTCATGTTGGTTTGGGCAAGAAAATGAACTCCAATAGCCATGATACTTAACAGGATGGAAAGACACTTAGAAATAGGCTGTGCCACCAAATTTGAGCTTAATTGGGCAAAGTTGCCAATGCAACTTTTGTAAACCCTAGAATTTAGCAGAAATAGACTTGTGTAGATCTAGTTGAGCAAATCACTTCTCCTTGATGCACTACTTGGTGTAGTGGCCTCATTTGGTCATGTGAACATGCTCACAAAAGATGGGGTCAAGGAGAGAAAGTTGGTAGTACAAACTTGTTCAAATATGGTTCTGGTCAGAGAGGGTTTTGGGGCATTTTGGTGAACCAAAATGATCTTGATTGAAGTGAGGCTTTGCAAGATCATCACAATATGCATTTGTGACTTGCTGGAGTTTTCTTGGATTTTTGTGAAAATATTTCCTGTAGAAATATTTCAAATCCTTGAAATGGGCAGAAATGGTTTTGGGAGGTTTTGTCCAATATTTTGATCATAACCATGTGTTGAAACTCATATATATGGAAAATATATGTCCATTGATTTTCCATAAATTTTCTCAAATATTTTTGAAACATTAAAATATTTTCAACCTATTAAAGACCATTTATGGCCTTAAGAAAAAGCCTTTAAATAAAATAGGAAAATAACTTTCAAAATTATATTTTTGTGGTTTCTGGGTATCCTATATCTAATAGGAGTCAAATATATTTTTGAAAATATTTTTACTGTCCTTAATTGAGTACTTGCAGTGCAATCCTCAATCCAGGGGTTTTTGTAAAACTAATTTTTGAAAATACTTTTAGGCCAAATTATTTTTGTAAGAAAATTCTATATTGCTCTATACACATGGCATGATCATTGGGCAGAAGTTTGGGACAAGGAGATAAAGTATAGGAGGTGGAGTAGTTGACTATAAAGAGCACTTGAAAAACCACATAGAGAAAACCAACTTCAAATAAAAGCCAAATAATGCAAAAAAAATTGTTGGTCCAAATTTTCATTCTTTATTAATGCAAATAACATGTTACAAAAATGCAGGGTGTGACAGACCTACCCCCCTTACAAGAATCTCGTCCCCTAGATTCCTAAACTAGGCTTTAAAGGGATATGGAAACTCGGATCTGAGGTAGTCTTCACGTTCCCAGGTTGCTTCTGCTTCAGAGTGGTTGCTCCATTGGACCTTGAAGTACTTGATCGTGCGGCTTCAAGTGCGCCGTTCAGCCTCATCCAAAATACAGATAGGACTCTCACGGTAAGTCAAATCAGGCTGAAGGTCGATGGCTTGATGATTGACGTCCTTGTAGAGATCAGGCTTGGCTGGGACTTGCAGACACTTCCGGAGTTGTGACACGTGGAATACGTTGTGCACATCGGATAGTTCGGGTGGCAGTTCCAACTGGTAAGCCACTTCCCCTCGTCGGTCAGTGATCTTGAAGGGGTCGATGTATCTTGGGGCGAGCTTTCCTTTGATATGGAAGCGCTGGGTTCCCTTGAGAGGGGTGACCCGGAGATAGACATAGCCTCCAACTCGGAAGTTCATGTCCCTACGACGTGAGTCAGCATAGCTCTTCTGCCTTGACTTGGCGGTCCTCAAACGCTCTCTGACAAGCTGGACTTGCTCTTCTGCTTCACGGAGAATATCGGGCCCAAAGACTAGCCCTTCTCCGGTCTCTGACCAATTGAGGGGTGTGCGACACTTGCGTCTGTACAACACCTCAAATGGTGCCATCTTGAGGCTGGACTGATAACTGTTGTTGTAGGAGAATTCGGCGAAAGGGAGGCAATCTTCCCACCTAGCTCCATAAGCTAAGACACAGGCTCGGAGCATGTCTTCGAGTATCTGATTCACTCGTTCTGTCTGACCTCCGGTCTGTGGGTGGAAAGCAGTGTTGAAGGACAACTTGGTTCCCAGGGCCTCTTGGAATTTCTTCCAGAACCTTGAGGTAAACTGGGTTCCTCGATCTGACACAATCTCCTTGGGAACACCATGAAGGCTCACGATTCTGTTGATGTAGAGGCTGGCTAGCTGGTTTCCCTTGTAAGTTGTCTTGACAGGAATGAAATGGGCTACTTTGGTCAGATGGTCGACTATGACCCAGATGGAGTCATGTCCCTTGTTTGACCTAGGTAATCCAGTGATGAAGTCCATTCCGACTTTATCCCATTTCCATTCGGGCACCTTGAGAGGCTGTAACAATCCAGCGGGTCGCTGATGTTCAGCTTTGACCCTTTGGCATACGTCACACTTAGCTACGAAAGTGGCTATTTCTCTCTTCATGCCATGCCACCAAAATCTTTCCTTCAGGTCTTGATACATCTTGGTTCCTCCGGGGTGAATGGAATACGGGGTGTCATGAGCTTCTTGCAAGATCAGATTCTTGAGCTCAATCTTGTTGGGTACGCAAATGTGATTCCCAAACCACACAATTCCTTGCTCATCCTCTGAGAATCCGGGGGCCTTGCCTGCCTTGATCTTCCTCTTGATGCCTTCAATACTTTCATGTCCCTTCTGAGCTTCCTTAATATCATCCATCAGGGTAGGCTTGACTTCAAGGTTGGCTAAGAATCCTGGTGCAACCAGTTCCAACTCGAAGCTTTCAAGTTCTACACACAAGGCGGGTAGCCTTTCCTTAAGCATAGTATTCAAGGAACAAGCCCTTCTGCTTAATGCATCTGCTACCATATTAGCCTTTCCAGGGTGGTATTGAACACTGAGGTCATAATCCTTGATCAACTCTAGCCATCTTCTTTGCCTCATGTTCAATTCCTTTTGAGTGAAAATATACTTCAGACTTTTGTGATCTGTGTATATCTCACACCGCTTCCCTAGGAGGTAATGTCGCCATGTCTTCAGGGCATGAACTACAGCCGCCAACTCGAGGTCATGAGTAGCATAGTTCTCTTCATGGGGCCGTAGTTGCCTTGAAAGGTAAGCTACGACTCTGCCCTCTTGCATCAGAACACCTCCTAGTCCGGTTTTTGACGCATCACAATATATCACAAACTCCTTGTGTATATCTGGTGTGGCCAAAACTGGGGCGGTGGTCAATCTCTTCTTCAGCTCCTGGAAGCTTTCTTCACACTTAGGCGTCCATTCAAACTTCTTGTCCTTCTTCAAGAGCTGAGTCATGGGTCGGGCAATGCTTGAGAATCCTTCAACGAACTTGCGGTAATATCCCGCGAGCTCGAGGAAGCTTCTGACTTCCTTCACATTGCTTGGGGATTGCCATTCAGTCACGGCTTCAATCTTAGTGGGATCGACCGACAATCCTTCTTTAGTCAAAACATGACCCAAGAATCCAACTTCATGCAGCCAAAATTCACACTTGCTGAACTTGGCATACAGTTGGTGCTCTCGAAGCTTGTCTAGGACCATCCTCAAGTGTTGCTCATGTACTTCCTCCGACTTTGAGAAGACAATAATGTCATCAATGAAGACAACAACAAACTTGTCCAAATATTCCATGAAGACCTTATTCATGAGATACATGAAGTATGCTGGGGCATTGGTCAATCCAAAAGACATGACCGTGCACTCATACAGGCCATATCTCGTTACAAATGTCGTCTTCGGAATATCTTGGGGTCTGATCTTCAGCTGGTAGTACCCAGATCTGAGGTCAATCTTGGAGAACACCTTGGCCCCATTGAGTTGATCAAACAGATCTTCAATCTTGGGAAGTGGATACTTGTTCTTGATTGTAACTTCATTGAGGGAGCGGTAGTCAATGCATAAGCGGATGGTACCGTCCTTCTTTGCCACAAACAGAACAGGCGATCCCCAAGGGGAGGCACTAGGGTGGATAAATCCCTTCCTCAACTCCTCTTCCAGTTGCTTCTTTAACTCTGCTAACTCTTCCGATCCCATTCTATAAGGCTTCTTATAGATGGGTCCTGATCCGGGCATGAGCTCAATGATGAACTCAATGTCTCGGTCAGGAGGCATTCCCGGTAGCTCATCAGGAAAGACATCGGGGTATTCGCATACTACCGGCACTTGCTCCAATCCAACTTCAGTCAGACAGTTGACTTGGTTGACTCGAGCAGAGGAGGGGTTGGGAGCAAACTTTACTTCGACTCCTTGGTCATTGGTCACTGTGACGGTCCGGTTGGCACAATCTAACAAGCCTTGGTGCTTGATGAGCCAATTCATTCCTAAGATCACATCCAAGCCTTGTGATCTTAAGATGATAAGGTCTGCTTGGAAGTCTACCCCATTAATGACAATCCCGACTCCTTTACATCCTATCTTGGCTTTCATCTCTGCTCCGGGGGTTTGTACCACCATAGGGTTATTCAGGGGTGTAGGGGTCATGCCACTTTTTAATGCAAAGCTTTGAGTGACAAATGAATGCGTGGCTCCAGAATCAAACAAGACAGTTGCAGGTGTTGAGTTGACAAGGAACGTACACAACACGACGTCTGGGTCTTCCTGGGCTTCTTCAGCAGTGACATGATTCACACGACCCCTGTTGTTGTTGGGCAGGTTGCGGGGAGCTTGGTTCCTTGGTGGCATTCCACGGCCTTGTCCTGGGTTCTGCGCATTGGGGCGCGGGGCGTCGGGCTTCTTGCTGGGGCAATTCTTGGAGTAGTGTACTGGCTGACCACATCCAAAGCAAGTGACTTGGTTGGGGTTGCTTCTCTTGCCGGCATTGTTATTAAGGTAGTTGTAAGCTGGCCTGGGGTTGGCATACTGCTGAGTTGGATAGTTGGTGCGGGGTGCAGGAGCTCTTGGCTGCTGATAGGTTGGCTTGACCGGGGCTGGCTGCCACGGGCGAGGCTTCTGGTTGCTGGAGCTACCCTTGCTGATCATCTTGCGCTTGCGGGTATCATCCAAAGCACGTCGCTTGTCCTCAAGCATGAGTGCCTTGTTTACCAGATCAGGAAAGGTCTGGCAGTCACACACAACAAGCGAGTACTGCAGAGTCTGGTTAAGGCCTTCCATGAAGCGCTCCCTTTTGGCAGCATCAGTGCTGACATCTTCAGGGGCATACCTTGAGAGAACACTGAACTTCTGCATGTACTCCTTGACGGTGCTACTACCTTGCTTCAGGGCTCGGAACTCACGCTTCTAGATGGCCATGGTTCCGGAAGGAATGTGGGCCTTGCGGAATTCTGCCTTGAAGTCATTCCAAGTGATGTTTTTCTCAGCACGCATGGCCTTGAATCCATCCCACCAAGATCTAGAAGTTCCCCCGAGACAGTGAGCAGCATACGCCACCTTATCACGGTCCTCAGTGCATCCGACTAGTTCCAGCAGATCCTCAATGGTGCGGACCCAGTCGTCTGCATCCAGGGGTTCAGCAGTCTCGATGAAGGTGGGTGGTGCATGCTTCTTGAACTCCACCAACGTGGAACGTCCATTGCCGTTTCCCGCCGGCTGGCGGTTGACAGCTTGAGCAATCATCTGGAGGGATGCAGTGTTGGCTTGGCGTTCCTCTCGGAAGGCTTGGAGAAGCTGAGCCATGTCCATGCTTGGAGGTGGTGGCGGTGGTGGAACTTGTCCTTGGGTTTGGTCCTGACTGGCTCCTTCTCCGGCTTCTTGCTACTGGGTAGAGGTACCAGTACGAGTTACAACAGGCATCCTGTTGGAGCGATCAAGGTCTCATGATTGGGAAAGATGGGGAAAGCAATATAGATGGGATGCCTCGTAAGGGGGTTGGTATGACACTAATGGTTTTCATGCAAGGGCAAAACACATTCATTAAAATCCAAATGGGTGATGTAGTCGCTTACAAGTTCCCGAAGGAAAGCACGACGTCCATCAAACACTTCAAAAGCAAACACAACACTACATGGTTTCATATGAACCATTACAAGGACTCGACTTCGCATAGGGGTACACGACCTATCCTACCGTAGGGGTTGCTAACGGGCATATCCGGATTGCGAATGATGCCTAAGTGGTGGAATGCTCGGTCGCGTAGTCTGGCTCTTCTGGGTCTTCCTCCTCGTCATCGGTGGCCTGACCTTCCTCTTCATTTGAAGGGGTGGGGGAGTGGAGGAGCTCAACACGGCGTTGCTTCGCCGGTGGTGCGAAGAGCTTGCGGTATTCCTTTGCGCTCATGCGGGGTTGCTGTGGTGGTTCTCCATCCTTTGGGGGTCTTCCGCCTCTGTATGCGATTGCGGGTTGTCCAGGGGGAGCACCTTCCTTCTTTATCCTATCCGTCTTCTCTTGTGCTTGGCGAAGAAGTGCCTTGGTCTCATGAAGTTCCTTTCGGAGTTCCATTGATTCCGAGGCCAAGTGTTGTGGCAAACTATTGGCACAAAGGCTGAAATAGGTCTGGAATCGGAGTGGAAGTCCTTCTTCTAGTGGTGGAGCTGGTGCACTACTCTCATCCTCACCTTCCTTCTGATAAGGCAAGAAGCGGGTCGCCATCTCGTCTGCCATCTCTGGAAGAAGGTCTCGGTGGCAGGTGAGTGCCTTGAGGGTTGCCGTTTCGAGGCAAGAACTAGTGTTGCCATCTGGGGTCCCTCGAAGAACCAGCTTGTTGGAGAGTCATTGGCATTCACGATCACTTCCACATGATACTCCGTCTCAGTGTCACTGATCCAATGCTCATGGTAGGTGAAAGTGGGGTCTCGGTGGAACTGGCACTTCTTCAGGCTATCCTCGAGAAGCACGGGAAATCCGGTGGTCAGGAAGTCTTTGGGTACGGCAGCCATCTACAAAGGTTGAATGGGAGAGGTCAATAAGGGAAATATATCTTGGGTGGATAAGCTTAGAAAAGAAGAGAGGTTCAGATGGTCTCAAGCTAACTAACGTCCATGCTAACTAAGGCTTCCTACAGTCAGGATGGCTCTGATAGCAGCTCTGTGGGGACCCCGACTCATAAGTCGTGATCACCGAATGCACGTGTATAGTGATCCCAGAGATCAATGCTCACTGAACACACAGAAGCTGAATAACAAGAGTCTTACATCCATACATATCGTCTTACACAAATTATGACCATTATGGTCAAGACTTACATTGATAAAGCCTTAAGGGCTGAACATCAAATGAAACACAAGCAGCGGAAATCTTCGTCGATAAGTAGAACCCATGCCATCTGCCTTAACCCTACAGGCATTCTGACTGGGAAACGTCCTAGTTCGCATGTTCGTCTCCAAAGAACTCTTCTTCGAACTCTGGTTCTTCCATGCCTGGCCAATTAAATAACCAGTGGCAAGCCAATGATTACTTCGAATGTACTCGCAAGCAACCCATGTTTTGGTTCAAGGAACAATAATGCATGATATAGGTACATTTTTGCGGAAAGCTAATTTTGAGTGCAATAACATGTTCAA
The DNA here is from genome assembly GCA_032464435.1 of Aegilops umbellulata. Taxonomy (NCBI): domain Eukaryota; kingdom Viridiplantae; phylum Streptophyta; class Magnoliopsida; order Poales; family Poaceae; genus Aegilops; species Aegilops umbellulata. The sequence goes on from CP136055.1 coordinate 55,849,317, forward strand.
CAACTTGTAAGACATGCATCAGGAGAGTTTAAGTAACCATGAGGACAGGTTACAGATATCAACATAAATAGAGTGGGCACCAACCCAACTTAATCATGACAAGTCCTTGTCTTGACCCAAGTAGTTCTTCTCTCACACACTGGTTTGTAAACAAGTGGACGTAGCCCAAGAGCGGTTACCCAACTGTCCTTGACCGTGGACACGGCTATTCGAATAGTTTTACACTCTACAGAGGTTGCACACTTTACCCACAAGATCCGGGGAACTTCCGTGTCATCCACGACCCGCGGTACCTCAAGTACCCGGGGTAAGCACCCGATCACTATCTTTCCCTAGACGACACTAACATGGAGTCCACTCGTTGTTCCGTGTCCTCACGATGCACATCTTACGAGACTCACTCGAGATCATAACATCCGAGAGGGGACACAACGGTGTATCCGGTGCCCTGTAAAAACAGTCATGGCCGCCCTACCTGGCACGACCCCGTCCCGAGAGAGAGCACCAACTCTCCCCCGTCACTAGTAATGCGGGCTCCAAGCTAGTATCGGCCTAGGTAATCAATAATGCCCTTTCCCATATAAGGGTAGAGTGGTTGCACATGTAAGGTTGGAATAACGGTCGCAACTTAAACCAATACGTTTTGGAAAACCACACACACTTGTCTCGGTACACCACCTCGTCATCAGGTGGTTACCCAACTCATCATCTCCCTCGGGCATAAGTGGCACCCGACGGGGTTTTCGAAAAGTCCTTGAAATACTTTGTCTCCATCACTGTGCATATTCCCGTCCCTTCTTGCGTAGCTCTACTTTGCATCCTATCTACCCCACCGGCATAACCCTCATAAGGGGGTAGGGTCATGCACAATGCAGGTATCAACAAGGAAGTAACGAAGGCAACCCACCAAGGTGGTTACCATCACATCATGATTCCGAAATAACACTAATAAAGTGCTATATGACATGCATAAAATGGTTTCATAGACATGGTCAAGGGGCTGCTTGCCTGGCTCAACAAAGTCTTCTGGGTCTTCAAAGTCTTCTCGCCCAACTCCTTCGTCAGCAACGCAATCTATCGTCGCAAAATAATAACGAGAAAAATAAGGCAATAATAAAACAGAAAAAACAAAGTGCTCAGAAAAATGTCAACTCATTTTTGTAAAATACTAGGTGGAAATCTAAGAAGGGGAAATTTCTTGGTTTTGGATTTCGAGTTGTGGAATAGGAGAAATGGATTTTTAGAGGGGAATTTAAATGCTCAAATTTGAATTTAAATTTGAACAGTGCAGAAAAGTTTGATGGATTAGAATGAAAGTTGCACCATTAAATAGGTTGCAATATACTAGGAACTTTGAAATTGGAATTAACTTATTTGGACTATTATTTTGTCCTGTGGAATTTTTATAAGGCAGAAAGAAAAGGGAAAAAGTGGCACTGTGCCACTGGGACAGATCAGCCGCAGCGCAACAGGCCCAGAGGGGAAAACAGCCCACGCAGGGTGGCCACGTCGAAGGCGTAAAGGCAAACTACGCCTTCAGCCGACGCAGCGAACCGGTGCGCGCGCGTGTGCATTTGAACCTGACGGGTGGGGCCCTCCCGTTAGGGTGTGAGGCTGACCGACGGGCCCCACGGCCGTCGTCTTCAACCTCGGGCCAGAGAGGGAGGCGAGCTCACCGGCGTCGCTGTGGTCGTCGGCGAGGCGATCCGAGGGCACCGGCGTGCTCAGGGTGGAGTCGCCGTTCGGGTGGAGGTGGAGGCGGTCGCCGGAGTGCAGGGGTTCGCCGGCGACGAGGCTTGCGGCGGAGGGGCTTCGGGTGGTGGTCGTTCCGGCCGTTTCTGACTGCAAGAGAGAGGGGAGACAGAGGGGAAACAATCAGGGAGGTGAGGGGAGTTCAGATCGAGAGAGAAAAGGGGCGGAGGGAGCCCGTACCCGTAGATCGACGGCGACTCGAGGCGGCGGATCTCGAGCTCGATCTCGAGCTCAGGCGGCTCTGGGGATGAACGGGAGGTGCAGGGGGAGGTTTTGGTGGTGCAGAGAGCGGGTGATGGGGGTGGAAGGGCTCGGGAAGGCCTCTTTATAGGCGAACGGCAAGGTCCCGTAGACCCATGCGCCGGCGAGCTCACGCTCGTCGCTGCAAGGCTCGGGGGAAGCAGGCGTGGTGTCTGGGGTGTTCCTGGACGTCGACCACGTCGGGTGAGATAGAGAGAAGGAGTGGGGAGGGGTCAGGGGTGTGCGCGTGTGAGCCGCACCATTGGCGCGCTCCGGCGGCCCTTGTTCAGTAGCGCGGAGGCGCGGGGAGGAGGAGAGAGAAGGGGGACAGCGCCGTGGCATGTCGTGGACGCCGAGGCGCATCGGCAGGCGCGCGGGGGAGGCTCGAGGTGGTCGGAGTCGTTGGGCAGAGTGCGGCTACAGTGCGGGAGCGCACTGTAGCGCGCTCCAGAGCGTGAAAATGGCCGGCATGCCATTTTTTTGGCAAAGTGGGAGCGGCCAAGCATGTCTGGTAGCCCTAGGGAGGAGTAAAGAAAGGGGAGGGGGCATTGGATGCCATGGGGAGCCAGTAGAGTGAGGAGAGAAGAAGAAGAAGGGTGCAAACGTGCTGTCCAGAGAGAAAAAGAGAGGTTTTCATCCCCCCACTTATCAAGTTTTGGCTAGGAAATCTTACTAGAGTTAGATTAGGACTAGAAGAGGTTGTGGTAAAAATTGGAGCTCACCAAGAATAGAGGAAGGGGTCAAAACAGTGGTTTTTGCAAAATGTCATAAGGTGTTTGTAATTGGTTTGGGCAAGAAAATGAACTCCAATAGCCATGATACTTAACAGGATGGAAAGACACTTAGAAATAGGCTGTGTTACCAAATTTGAGCTTAATTGGGCAAAGTTGTCAATGCAACTTCTGTAAACCCTAGAATTTAGCAGAAATAGACTTGTGTAGATCTAGTTGAGCAAATCACTTCTCCTTGATGCACTACTTGGTGTAGTGGCCTCATTTGGTCATGTGAACATGCTCACAAAAGATGGGGTCAAGGAGAGAAAGTTGGTAGTACAAACTTGTTCAAATATGGTTCTGGTCAGAGAGGGTTTTGGGGCATTTTGGTGAACCAAAATGATCTTGATTGAAGTGAGGCTTTGCAAGATCATCACAATATGCATTTGTGACTTGCTGGATTTTTCTTGGATTTCAGTGAAAATATTTCCTGTAGAAATATTTCAAATCCTTGAAATGGGCAGAAATGGTTTTGGGAGGTTTTGTCCAATATTTTGATCATAACCATGTGTTGAACTCATATATATGGAAAATATATGTCCATTGAGTTTCCCTAAATTTTCTCAAATATTTTTGAAACATTAAAATAATTTCAACCTATTAAAGACCATTTATGGCCTTAAGAAAAAGCCTTTAAATAAAATAGGAAAATAACTTTCAAAATTATATTTTTGTGGTTTCTGGGTATCCTATATCTAATAGGAGTCAAATATATTTTTGAAAATATTTTTACTGTCCTTAATTGAGTACTTGCAGTGCAATCCTCAATCCAGGGGTTTTTGTAAAACTAATTTTTGAAAATACTTTTTGGCCAAATTATTTTTGTAAGAAAATTCTATATTGCTCTATACACATGGCATGATCATTGGGCAGAAGTTTGGGACAAGGAGATAAAGTATAGGAGGTGGAGTAGTTGACTATAAAGAGCACTTGAAAAACCACATAGAGAAAAGCAACTTCAAATAAAAGCCAAATAATGCAAAAGTTTTTGTTGGTCCAAATTTTCATGCTTTATTAATGCAAATAACATGTTACAAAAATGCAGGGTGTGACATATATCCATCTTGTTCTTCATCAATTCCAAGTGGTTTCCTCCTTGTTGTTTTAATTTTGGGTTTTGCTTTGTTTAAATTATTGCATTGCCATGCTATTCTTGTCATATTCCTTTTTGCCATCATATGTTTGCATCATGTGCATATCAATGTTGTGTTGTGCTTATGTCAACTTTCATTTCCATGATATTCATCCATGATATGTTGTTGCATGCTCTATGTGGATCCAAGCATCACATCCACCCTCTATCCATTGCTTTCTTTCTTTCTTTTTTGAAAGATCATATATCCTCACTCCATTAATGCTCATCTCTTCCTCACAATTCAAGCATCATGTCATTTACCTCTCTGCCAAGATTATTCCCATTTGGGCTTGTTTTGGTTAGGTTCAAAAATGCCTCAAGTTTGAATATTATTCAAACTTGTTTTTATTTTTCACCTCTAAAAATGCCCAAACCAATTTTTCTAAATAGTGCATAGTTCCAGGAGATTGAGCATATCTTCATTATTCTCAAACTCCTGTCCTAGCCCCCTGGCCTTTTTACTTTCTTGCAGTTGTTTATTCAATTAAACAGTAAGTAAAAGAAAGAAAAGGGGTTTTACCTCTCCTTACCTGCGCCTCTCCTAGCCGCAGCCCAACTAGGCGCCACAGCCGCAACATCTAGCAACGGCCCAACACCAGCCCCCCGCTCGCCCGCAAGAGACAGTCGTCGTCGACCTCCTGTACGGCAGCACATCGGCCGTGTCCACATCAACAACCCCGCTGATTTGACGGTCATCCGGTGTACCTAGCCCCTATAAAACATGTCCCCTGCGCCCTAGGGTTCCTCCTCGACCGATCCCCCTCCTCTACCTGCCTCACCGCCGCCTAGGTTAGCGCCACGCGCCTCGCCCTCGATGTGCCCGCCATGACCCGGTCGAGCTCGAGATTTAGCTCGGGATAGTCGCTCGCCGCGCCTCCGACCACCTCGGTTGCCTCGGAGAAGACCGACAAGTCCCCCTACGCCTCCTTCCACGACGCACATGACGCCATGACCTCGGGTTCGAGCTCCACGATGCTGTCTCCTTCCTCTTCTTCCTGGACAGAAACCCGCCAAGTTCAGAGCTGACTCGCGCCATGTGGCTTGTTCAAGTAGTGCCGGGCCCCTTCCTATCCAACTACCCGTCCTAGCCCAGTTGGTCTACACCTCCCTCTTTGACCCAGCAGGTCAGAGCATCTCCAGCCGTTGGCCCACCAGGGGGTGCCTAAAATCGCCGCCTGGGGTGAGCCGACGCAAAAAATCGGCCTGGGGACGAGTTGGTCCCCAGCCGCCCGCCCCAGGGCCGACCGAGGCGTGTTCAAAAAAGGCAAATATATAGCAAATTTTGGAAATGTTCGGCGAAGTTCAGCATATATTACATAATAGTCGCGGATTTTTATCACATAATATATCCAATTAAAAAAGAAACTGGCTGAACGCCGAGTAGTCACCGTCGTCGCCGCCATCCTCGCTGCCATCATCGTAGTCGGGCTTCTCCTCCTTGACGCCGACGTCCATGGTGGACCCCTGACCCGCGTCGCCAACACGGACTGGTGGCGGCGGCGCGTCGTCGTCGTCGCTGTCCTCGATGACGATGACTCCTCCTTCGTCGCGGCCCCGGCGGCGCTGTGCGAAGCGCCGCAGGGCAGCACACTGGCTCTCCCTCGCGATCTTCAGCGAGTCCGCGCGCGCCCATTCCAGGGCCGCGTCGTCATCGAGCTCGACGTCGCCGCCGTGCTCCGTCTTCACTATGGGGAGGCTCGGCTCCATCTTCATCGGCGCGAGCCCCGGCTCTGTCTTGGGCTTGACGAAGCGCGCAGGAGTCGACCGCTCTCGTTGATGATGATGCCGGTGCTGCGAGTGCGACGGCCGAGCGGCATCTCCGCCGCGGGCTCGGCCTTGATGCCGAGCAGCGTCGGAGAGCCGGAGGAGTGCGAAGAAGAGCGTGGTGAGGAGGAAGAAGAGGAGGAACCAAACCTCCTGGGAAACCAATGCCCGTCGCGTCGGCGGTGAGCCGTGGCCGTGGCGGCCACCCTTGCCGGGGGGTATACCAACGGCGGGTCGTTGCCGCCCTCGAGGTACGTCAGAACACCCTCCAGGGTGCGGCCGGGGACACCCCACCACAGGTGGCGTCCCTCGCTGTTCTTGAGGCCGGCCACCACCGGGGCGCCGTTGGTGGACGCCATCCTCTCCTGCTGCCGGCACTGGAAGTATACCGTCCACGCCGCTTGGTTGTCGGCGGCGTACTGGGGGAGGGCGAGCTGGGCATCGGTGAGGGAGGCGCACACGACCTCGACCTCGTCGGCGAAGTAGGAGGGTTTTGCCACGGCGTCGGGCAACGGGGGAATGGGCACTCCCCCGTTGTTGAGCCTCCACCCCGCCGGCCCGGCGCGCATGTCCGGCGGCGCCGGGATGTTCGCCTGGAACAGGAGCCAAGACTCCTGTTCGCGGAGCGAGCGGTGGCCGAAGCCGTTTGCCGCCGCCTCATCTCCGGGGAAATGCTCGGCCATCGGGAAAGGGAGGTCTCGACGACGGCGCATGGGAGAGGGAGGGCTCGAGAGAGGGAGCTCTCAGAGGCGCCTCTCAGGAGAGGTAGAGCTCGGCGGCTAGGGCTGGTGTGGCCAGAGGTGAGGGAGGCCACCGGCTTATATAGCCGCGCCGCGCCCGTGTGTACGTGTGCGAGGGAGGGTAGGCGTCGGCGCGCCACCCCTTGACGCACCGCCCGTGAGGAATCAATGGTAAGGTTGACCGGCAGCAGCCTTGCCATTGATTCCCCACGGGAAACCGAGGCGTTGGGGGAAGACGACATGCGGTGTCGCTGACGCGCCGGGCCCACGGCTCTTTCGCGCCAAAACCGCTCGCCCAGGCGCCCCCGAGCACCCCCCAGCGCGCCGGGTTCGGCCTGGGTCCGTCGGCGCTAATTTCGGCCCAGGTCGGCGAAAATCGGGCTCCTGGGGGCGCGACTGGGCCGATTTTTCGGCGCCGGCGCGAAAAAATCGCCTGGGGAGGCCTTTCTGGGGGCGCGTCTGGAGATGCTCTTAGGGGTTCGAATCCCCCCAGGCGCTTAAAAGCCCCCTTTTTCTTTTTTCGTCTCTGACCCTATGACATGAGGCCCCCGCCTGTCATCAACTGTAACCCCCTCCTTTTTTCCATTTAATCCCAATGCTTTCCGTTTATGGCAAGTCCGCTCTTTTCCATTTAGGGCCATGTCCGAATCCGGACATTCTAAATCTGGAATGTTGCCGATTTTGTCCATTTCCTTTTCAGGCAGTATTTTTCTTATTGCTTTCATGAGTATTTTTTACAGTAATATAGACATTTGTTTTTGGGTAGAAAAATCCCACCAATCCAGTGGTTGCATTAGCTTTTGCATTTGAGCAAGTTCATGATCATGCTATTTTACATCATGTTAATGTTTTGTCTTTTTTGTGTGATTTAATTCAAACATGCTATTAGGTTGTTTTGCACATGGATAGCTTCATTTTCATGTCTACTTCATGCTAGATTTTATTTCATGCCATTTAGTGCACTGTGATGAGTGCCACAAGCTTGGAAAGTTGCCATCATGAATATGTTTCTGCCATGCATGATTTTCCTCCAAGTCTAAAACTTGTTTCATATCACTTGCCATGTTTGCATTGATGCTACCATCTTTTCTGTGGATATTTGGCTCAATTCAGTAAGGGAGTTTTGTTCATTGCATTTAGTACTAGCATGCCTAGGGGTTCGAATCAACCCAGGCGCTTAAAAGCCCCCTTTTTATTTTTTCGTCTCTGACCCTATGACATGAGGCCCCCGCATGTCATCCGCTGTAACCCCCTCCTTTTTTCCATTTAATCCGAGCGCTTTCCATTTATGGCAAGTCCCCTCTTTTCCATTTCTTGCCATGTCCGAATCTAGACATTCTAAATTTGGAATGTTGTTGATTCTGTCCATTTCCTTTTCAGGCAGTATTTTGCCATGCTCAAGTTTTCCACGATATGTTCCTGTAGCATGTAGTTACTAGCTCTAAACATTGCAACCTGAAGTTGTTCTGTCATGATCAATGAATTTCTGCAAGTCTGTTAAACTGTTAACTTTTGCATTTTTGCCATGCTGTTTTAGAACTGTTCTAGGGGTTTCTAGCAGTAGCTCAGTGTTCACGATTTGTAGAGCTTCACCTGTACTTGACTTCCATGTCTTTTGTTTCCATGTTTGGGTGCTGTAGCATATTTTCACTTTGCATCCAAGTTGCCATGTTGCTGTTATAAGCATATTGCATTGCATCTCGTTTTGCTCGTCATTTGCAAACTGTGCATCCATTTCCGGTGATCTTCATATCGATTTCAACCGAAATCTTTCAATCTTTCCAGTGGCATGCTTGGGTTACCAAGATTCTGCCCATACCCTTCATGACTCCACCATTTTCCTTCTTGTTGTCCGTCCCCTTCATTCCGATAGATCTGTAACTCCGTGCATACTGTTCTTTTATACATCCCTGTTAGTCTTGCATACAGAACATGTTTTGCCATGAGTGGTTGTTTATTGTATGATTGTATTATCTTGGGGTAGTTTCAGGAGACGAGTTTGAGTACGAGGACCCTGTCGAGTACGTTCATGAGGAGCCAGCTTTCGACACCGTTGAGAACATTGCAGGCAAGATGATCATTACCCCCGATATCACTTCTATCTTTGCTTGCTAGTTGTTCGTTCTATCGCTATGTCGTGCCACCTACCACTTGTTTATCAAGCCTCCCATATCGCCATGTCAAGCCTCTAAACCACCTTCCTAGCAAACCGTTGTTTGGCTATGTTACCGCTTTTGCTCAGCCCCTCTTATAGCATTACTAGTTGCAGGTGCAGTGCAGGTTGTTCCATGTTGGAACATGGATATGTTGGGATATCACAATATCTCTTATTTAACTAATTCATCTACATACTTGGCAAAGGGTGGAAGGCTTGGCCTTTTGCTCGGTATTTTTTTCAGATCTTGCCGCCTTAGTTTCCGTCATACCGGTGTTATATTCCATGATTTTGCATCCCTAACGCGATGAGGGTTTATAGGCCCCTCTGGACAGTTCGCTTTGAATAAAACTCTTCCAGCAAGGCCCAAGGTCGGTGTCAAAACCGGCGGATCTCGGGTAGGGGGTCCCGAACTGTGTGTCAAGGTCGGATGGTAACAGGAGACAAGGGACATTTTATTTTACCCAGGTTCGGGCCCTCTCGATGGAGGTAAAACCCTACTCCTGCTAGATTAGTATTGATGATATGGGTAGTACAAGAGTAGATCTACCATGAGATCAAGGAGGCTAAACCCTAGAAGCTAGCCTATGGTATGATTGTGTATGATGATGGTTGTCCTACGGACTACAACCCTCCGGTTTATATAGACACCGGATAGGGCTAGGGTTACACAGAGTCAGTTACATAAGTAGGAGATCTTGAATATCCGCATCGCCTAGCTTGCCTTCCACGCCAAGGAAAGTCCCATCCGGACACGGGACGAAGTCTTCAATCTTGTATCTTCATAGTCTTGGAGTCCGGCTGAAGGTATAGTCCGGCTATCCGAACACCCCCTAATCCAGGACTCCCTCAGTAGCCCCCCAACCAGGCTTCAATGACGACGAGTCCGGCGTGCAAATTGTCTTCGGCACTGCAAGGCGGGTTCTTTCCCAAATTCTGTGTACCTGTACGAATAATGTCTGATTTTTGTAATGTAGCGCTCCTCGGCTTCTGCGCCCAATAATGTCCGTCTTCCACGTGTTGAACGAATGCGAAAAGCCTGGGGCATTTTTACATCCACACCCCTAGCCATATAAACGAGCCGCCTATTTAACGGGATGAGGATTTAGATCCAAACCGCATTTCTTCCTCTCCACGAGTTATCATCAGAGCTTTCCCAGCTAAAGTCCATTCCAACATGGACAGCCGTCGCAGCTCCTCCCCACGCCCCTCCGGTCCTAAGCCCGGGGACTGGGAGAGTTGCACCATTCCGCATAGCGAGTTGGTGTCGCTTCAGGCCAAGGGATTTCTCCCTCAGGCATACATGGTCCCGGTCCGAGCCGGTCTCGCCACCTACAATGGCGGAAAACAAGCGGAGAGCACCCCCAATCCTTCTAAAGGAGAACGGGTGTGCCTTGTTCCCTATCTAATAAGGGGACTGGGATTTCCAATTCATCCATTTCTCCGCGGGCTTCTGGAGCTCTACGGCCTCCAGCTGCACAATCTCACGCCCGGCTCCGTGTTACATATTGCGGGCTTCGTTGCCCTTTGCGAGCTATTTTTAGGCGTCGAGGCTCATTTCACGCTGTGGAAGTGGTCATTCTGCTTGGTACCCCGTTCTCAAGAGGGGTCCATATATCAAGTGGGCGGAGCCGAAGTATGGCGTATCGCCGGGACCGGATACCTATCCGGAACCCCAAAAAAGGCGTCCGAGGACTGGCCTTCGGAATGGTTTTACATAGATGACGTCCCGCTGCCGGACCCTATCCGGGTCGGTCTCCCTGAGTTCAACAGTGCTCCATTGAAGAAATGCTTGAGCTGGCGTCCGCGGAGCTCTCAGAGAGAAAGCGACAGAGACGTCCTTTAACTGATGGGCTGGATAAGACTGTTGGCTCATTACGGACTAACCATGATTGGAGTCATGGCCGCATGCATTATGCGGGGGGTGCAGCCGCTCCAATATAGAGGCCACCCCATGTGGGATTTCAACGGGGAGGTTGACGCCACCCGTCACGGCCGTAAGGGGCCAGCCTCAGCTGCCGCTCTAGTAAAGATTTTAACATCTTTGTATAAGGGAGAAAAGGAGGACTTCCTCCGCGTCAACCTGCGGGCCGGATTCACTATGTACGAACCTCCAAGTTGGGTAAGTGAACAATTGCGCTTGCCTGTTTGTTTAACGCTCCCATGATTAGATACGTAGTCTGATGACTTCAATGCAGGAACTGCGACAGGAAGTAAAGGATATCAACAGCCGCCCTCCACAGCCCGAGGACCCAGAACGGTCCCTCAATCCGGACTCCGAAGAGGATCCGGACATATCGGTGGAGCTTATCGACGGGGTGTTCCACCAGTTAAGCAAGGACAATACCTTGGTAGCCATTACGGCTGATTACCCCGGGTTAATCCCGGCCTCCCAGGTGACAGAAACCGGAGTGTTTATTCCCTCAAGAGAGATTCCATTCTCACATATTCCGGCGTTTCTAACGACAACCGTATTTTGCAGGGGAGATTTCGAGGCGGGAGGCCGAACCTGCGGCGGCTAGCCAACGAGGGGCCGCAGGGCCCCATGGGGCAAAAAGAAATGTAGTCCGGACTGAGATGCCAGCGCAAAGGTATAACGCACCCTCTGTTTCCCTGGTGTTATTCTGTCAAGGCATATTAATGTTCGTGCTGTCTCCAGGACGAAGAGGCCTCACCGGACTATATCCGGAGAGGTTGCCAATCGCGCCTCCACCAGCCAGGCTCTAAGGTCTGGCCAGGAAGCGGGGACGAGTACCAGGCGCGCACCGGACGCTCCTCCAACAGAGGATGCGGACCGACTGTCTGCCACAAATTCAGAAGTGGAGAGTGCCATGAACCATAGGCGTCGCCGGACAGTTCTACGCGACGCTTGTTTCTCCCGAGAGGCTTTAGATGCCTTTAATTCGGGAGATGCGTACCTCCGTGCCGCTCAAGATGGTTTAGCCAGAGCCACGGAGCAGTATGTGAAAGACATACGGGTAAGAAAATTTTGGTTAAATATATATATATATATATATGTATGTATATATATATATATATATATATATATATATATATATATATATATATATATACTAGTAGCCCCCGAGACTTGAAACAGTTAAAGTAACTGATTTAAGGATCATATAACATGCAGGTTCTTACTGAGAAGAACACTGTGCTATCCCAGGAGCTGGAAAAGTGCAAGGCCCAACTAGAGGCAGCACTAGCCGCAACAGGGGAGCCCAAAGGGACCCCCTCAGGTAAGATACACTTCGAAAGATTAGTATTGTGCGGCTTGGGTGCAAATCTGACAATTCATGTTGCAGATGGCGCCGGACTTGATCCGGAGAAGCAACAACTCTTACGCCGGTTAAAGGCCGGTGAGAGTATGTTGACAAAGGTGAGGCGAGAGAAGAATGATCTTTAGGATGCCAACACCAAGCTGGACGTTGAACTTAAGGACGTTCGTGGCCAGCTGTCGGACTCCACGAAGGAGAATCAGTGGCTTCGACGCGGCATATTTAGTAAGTGCTTGAACGAACTTTGAAAAATGAGTTCGGCGAGGAAGTCGAATAACATAGTATTGTCTGTAGGTATGCTCACAGGTCGTCCAGCAGAGGAGATGCCCGGTTCTACGGGTGACCTTCTCCCCGAACTCCAGCAACTGCACGAGCGAATTCGGCAGGCGATGCAAGGCGTTGCCCAAGCCTTATGGCCTGCCCACTCCACGCCCGAGGGCCTTGGAGAGCTTGCGGAGAAGCTGAAGGGAGCTCGGCGGCGCTTCCGGTTGTGAAAGATATCAGCCTGCCGACAAGGCGCTAGGGAGGCCTGGGCCATGGTGAAGACCCGCTTTACGAAGTCTGACCCCAATCACATGGCCGAGGTCGGACCGGTGGGGCCTGACGGGAAGGAGATCCCTGTGAGCTTAGTGTATGGCCAGGTAGAATTGGCCGCAAAGTATTCCCAGCAGGACTGTAAATTAGACAGCCTGTTAGATGGTATAGAGGAGGAATACAATCAGTCAAGATGACTATATGTAATTTATAATTGACATGTGTAATGCCTTCTAGCCGGATTGTGGATCGTTTGTCGTTGCCGACCTTTTCGCTTCGACCTCGGGACCTGACGGTCCGGAGTGTGTCCGAATACCATAAAGGTTATATAAGAACCGAGGTATGCAAGGAGACCAGGCGTAGGGGTCATTAGTGCTTTATCAGACAAGTGCCCAATTAGTTATGTTATATTACATGGTTAGTAAGAAACATCTTCCAGAGAGAATAGTTCCGTTAAGGGTTCCTTTCGCTGGGGTGGCATGCCCTGAAGTGCACGTCCATACTGCAAATGCAGAAAAACATCTGGGGGCATGTATAAATAAAAAAGGTTCATCTTTAGTTCACCGACCGAATATTCCCTTAAGAATGCTAGCTTTCGGCTTCACCCAGTCTGAGGTACACATCCAGCTTATCCGGCAGTAGCAATCACAGAGGTGCTCCCTTTACCGCCTAGCCGAACAATCGGGAACGTAGGGGTAAGCACAGGAGCCAGGCAACCCAGCTTGGCCAAAACTTAAGTCATATCGATGCATATAATGGTGAAGAAAAGGTGCATGCGGAATTCTGACGCATGCGTTGGGTGTGAAACCCATATAAACAAGCTTCTGTTAAAGAAGCCCCCAGGTTTAAGGAGCGCGGGTAGCACGTCACATGATGAGCCTTTAAGGGCTATAAAAGGAAAGAGTGCGAGGAGACAAAATAAAAACAGAATATATATATATATATATATATATATATATATATATATATATGTACAGAGGAAGGAGACAAACACAGAGTCCGGCGCTAGGCATAGAATCTTCGGAGACGTGCGGCGTTCCATGGGTTCGGCTCGAGTCGGTTGTCCGACGCATCTCGCAGGCGGTATGCTCCACCAGTCAGGACTTGGTCAATTATGAAGGGACCTTCCCATTTGGGCTTGAGTTTGTCCTTTTTGTTATGCGGCAGGCGTAGAACTAGTTCACCAACATTGTAATTTTTGGCCCGCACTTCTCTGCTTTGATATCTTCGAGCTTGCTGTTGATAAAATGCGGAACGGGCTTTAGCCACGTCGCGCTCCTCCTCTAAGGCGTCCAGGTTGTCCTGCCGATCAAGCTCGGCTTCTCTTTCTTCGTACATGCGCACTCGAGGTGAGTCATGAATTATGTCGCAGGGCAGAACTGTCGCTGCGCCGTACACCATAAAAAATGGTGTGAATCCGGTGGTACGATTCAGCGTGGTTCGCAGCCCCCAAAGTACGAAGTCGAGCTCCTCCACCTAGTGCGTATTAGATTCCTTGAGGGACCGCACTAGTCTGGGTTTAATGCCGCTCATGATGAGACCATTTGCCCGTTCGACCTGACCGTTAGTTTGTGGGTGATAGACAGAAGCATAGTCGAGCTTAATACCCATGTTTTTGCACCACAGCTTTACCTCGTCGGAGGTGAAGTTTGTGCCGTTATCGGTGATGATGGTATGAGGGACGCCGTAACGGTGTACGACCCTGGATATGAAGTCTATCACAGGTCCGGATTCGGCCGTCTTAACAGGCTTGGCTTCTATCCATTTGGTGAATTTATCCACCATGACCAATAAGTATTTTTTCTTGTGGGTTCCACCTTTAAAGGGTCCCACCATATCAAGCCCCCAGACCGCAAAAGGCCAAGTGATGGGGATAGTTCGGAGGGCGTTGGGCGGCATATGGCTTTGCTTTGCAAAGAGTTGGCAACCGACGCATCGTTTGACTAAGTCATGAGCGTCTGCTCGGGCCGTCGGCCAATAAAAGCCTGTACGGTAAGCCTTGCTTACAAGGGACCGAGCTGCAGCGTGGTGGCCACCGAGTCCGGCATGAATTTCAGCCAACAGACTCCGCCCTTCCTCTTCGGAGATACATCTTTGAAGGACTCCTGTAGTGCTTTTCTTATAGAGCTCTCCCTCGTGGACTTTATAGGCTTTAGATCACCGCACTATGCGGCGTGCATCGTTTTGGTCCTGTGGGAGTTCCTGCCTAGTAAGGTAGGCTAGGAATGGTTCTGTCCACGGGGCGATGACCGCCATTATTACGTGGGCTGAGGGTGTGATTTCGGTGGCAGGGCCTCCGATTATGTCAGATTGTTCGGCGTCGGGTTGTGCGGTTGTGTCCGGACTGTTATCCGAGGGTTCCCCCTCCCATGCTACAGATGGCTTGAATAATATCTCTAAGAAGATGTTGGGGGGGAATGCATCTCGTTTTGCTCCGATGCATGCCAGGACGTCCGCTGCCTGATTATTTTCTCGGGCTATATGGTGTAACTCGAATCCCTCGAACCGAACTGACATTTTTAGGACGGCATTGCGATAAGCTGCCATTTTTGGGTCTTTGGCGTCGAAGTCGCCATTTATTTGGGATATCGCGGGGTTTGAGTCCCCGCGTACTTCCAGGCGTTGAATGCCCATGGATATTGCCATCCGGAGACCATGTAGAAGGGCCTCATATTCGGCTGCATTTTTGGAGTCCGTGTACATAATTTGGAGTACATATTGGACTGTGTCTCCTGTAGGGGACGTCAAAACGACGCCAGCCCCCAGTCCGTCCAACATTTTGGAGCCGTCGAAATACATGATCCAGTTTGAATATGTGCCGTACTCTTTAGGGAGCACGGCCTCTGTCCATTCGGCGACGAAGTCGGCTAGGACTTGCGATTTAATGGCTCGCCGTGGTTTGTAGGTTATGTCGAACGGGAGGAGCTCTATGGCCCATTTTGCTATCCGGCCCATTGCATCGCGGTTGTTGATAATATCGTTGAGTGGTACTTCGGAGGCTACTGTTATGGAGCATTCTTGAAAGTAGTGTCGTAGCTTCCGGGATGCCATAAACACCGCGTATGCAATCTTTTGGTAATGCGGGTACCGTGATTTGCATGGTGTGAGGACAGTGGACACGTAGTAAACCGGCCGTTGAAGGGGGAGTTTGTGTCCGTCCGTTGCCCGCTCGACGACGAGTACTGCACTAACAACTTGATGAGTTGCGGCAATGTACAATAGCATGGGTTCGCCAGTGTTCGGCGCGGCCAGGACTGGGTTTGTTGCCAAGATGGCCTTTATTTCCACGAGTCCGGCCGTGGCAGCGTCCGTCCACTCGAAGTGTTCGGTGCGCCTAAGGAGGCGGTAAAGGGGCAATGCCTTTTCTCCCAAGCGGGAGATAAAGTGGCTTAGAGCCGCCACGCATCCGGTGAGTTTCTGTATTTGTTTGAGGTCTTTTGGGACATCCAATTGTGACAAAGCTCGGATTTTTGCTTCAATTCCTTTACCGGATACAATGAAGCCCAGGAGCTTTCCGGCTGGAACGCCGAAAACGCATTTTTCCGGATTGAGCTTAATGTCGTATTTTCGGAGGTTGTCGAATGTAAGCCTCAAGTCGTCTACTAGAGATTCGACATGTCTTGATTTAACGACCACATCATCTACATACGCCTCCACTGTTTGGCCGATCTGGTTTGCCAGACATGTTTGAATC
The DNA here is from genome assembly GCA_032464435.1 of Aegilops umbellulata. Taxonomy (NCBI): domain Eukaryota; kingdom Viridiplantae; phylum Streptophyta; class Magnoliopsida; order Poales; family Poaceae; genus Aegilops; species Aegilops umbellulata. Next base: position 55,865,385 of record CP136055.1, read on the forward strand.
ATGCGCTGATATGTTGCGCCGGCGTTTTTTAGCCCAAAGGGCATTGTGTTGAAGCAGAATGGGCCGTATGGTGTGATGAATGCTGTTGCGGCTTGGTCTGATTCTGCCATCTTGATTTGATGGTAACCGGAGTATGCGTCGAGGAAGCACAGCGAATCGTGTCCTGCAGTGGCATCGATGATTTGATCTATTCGAGGGAGGGGAAAAGGATCCTTTGGGCAAGCCTTATTAAGGTCTTTGAAATCGACACACAGGCGCCAGGATTTGTCCTTCTTTGGTACCATCACCAGGTTTGCTAGCCAGTCCGGGTGTTTTATGTCTCTAATGAAACCGGCCTCCAATAACTTGGCTAGCTCCTCTCCCATAACCTGTCTCTTTGGTTCTGAGAAACGCCGAAGGGCTTGTTTGACAGGTTTGAATCCTTTCTGGATATTTAGGCTGTGTTCAGCCAACCTGCGTGGGATTCCTGGCATGTCTGAAGGGTGCCAAGCGAAAATGTCCCAGTTCTCTCGTAGGAACTCTCGCAGTGCGGCGCCTACATCAGGGTTCAGTCTTGCCCCGATGGAGGATGTTTTATTGGGGTCCGTTGGGTGGACCTGGTGAGGGAGTCCTGGATTAGGGGGTGTTCGGATAGCCGGACTATACCTTCAGCCGGACTCCAGGACTATGAAGATACAAGATTGAAGACTTCGTCCCGTGTCCGGAATGTTCTTTCCTTTGCGTGGAAGGCAAGCTAGGCGTGCGGATATTCAAGATCTCCTACCAATGTAACCGACTCTGTGTAACCCTAACCCTATCCGGTGTCTATATAAACCGGAGGGTTGTAGTCCGTAGGACAACCATCATCATACACAATCATACCATAGGCTAGCTTCTAGGGTTTAGCCTCCTTGATCTCGTGGTAGATCCACTCTTGTACTACCCATATCATCAATATTAATCTAGCAGGAGTAGGGTTTTACCTCCATCGAGAGGGCCCGAACCTGGGTAAAATAAAGTGTCCCCTGTCTCCTGTTACCATCCGACCTTGACGCACAGTTCGGGACCCCCTACCCGAGATCCGCCGGTTTTGACACCGACATTGGTGCTTTCATTGAGAGTTCCTCTGTGTCATCGCCGTTAGTCCCGATGGCTCCTTTGATCATCAACAACGATGAGGTCCAGGGCGAGACTTTCCTCCCCGAACAGATCTTCGTCTTCGGCGGCTTCGCTCTGCAGGCCAATTCGCTTGGTCATCTGGAGCAGATCGAAAGCTATGCCCCTGGCCATCAAGTCAGGTTTGGAAGCTTAAACTACATGGTGGATATCCGCGGAGACTTGATCTTTGACGGATTCGAGCCACAGCCAAGCGCGCCGCACTATCCCGAGGGGCATGATATAGCTCTGCCTCCGAACAGTGTGCTGGAGGCCGCACCCGCACCGGCCCCGATCCTCGACTCGGAGCCCGCTGCGTTCTTCGAGGATGAACGGTTGGACGTCACCTCGGAGGCTGCTATCTTAAAGGCGATCGAGCCGAACGCAAGCCCCGCACTCCGCATGGCCCATGACTCCGAAGAGCCGGACTCTACTTCAAACTCCGAGCCTTCCGCGCCCCTGCCAATTGAATCTGATTGGGCACCTATAATGGAGTTCACCACCGCGGACATCTTTCAGTGCTCACCCTTTGGTGATATTCTAAATTCTCTCAAGTCTCTCTCTTTGTCAGGAGAGCCCAGGCCGAACTATGGTCTGCGAGGCTGGGATTCGGACGACGAAGAAATTCAAAGCACACCCACCACCCACTTAATAGCCACTGTCGATGATTTAACCGACATGCTCGACTTCGGCTTCGAAGACTTCGACGGTATGGACGACGAAGGAGGAGACGAGCAAGAACCAGCACCTGTAGGGCGCTGGACCGCCACCTCGTCATATGACATATACATGGTGGATGCTCCAAAAGATGGAGATGGCGATGGAACAGCGGAAGATGGCACTTCAAAAAAGCCGCCAAAACACCGGCGCCAACGGCGCCGCTCTAAATCCCGCCACAGCAGAAATTGTGATTCCGGCACGGGAGACAATACTACCCCGGATAGCGCCGAAGAACACTAAAACCAGCAAGATTCAGCGCAGGAAGATGGAAAAGACAGCCCTCATGAGAGAGTGGCAGAGCAAGAGGACGAGGACGATAACTACATGCCTCCCTCCGAAGACGAGGCAAGCCTCGGCGACGATGAATTCGTCGTACCATCAGACCCCGCCGAACAAGAATGCTTTCAACGCAGGCTTATAGCCACGGCAAGCAGCCTAAAGAAAAAGCAGCAACAGCTTAGAGCTGATCAAGATTTGCTAGCTGACAGATGGACTGAAGTCCTTGCGGCCGAAGAGTACGAGCTCAGACGCCCGTTCAAAAATTGTCCTAAGCGCAGGCCGCTTCCCCAATCAGAGGAGGAAGCACATGACATGGCAGACCGGCCACCTCGCGGCCGCGAGAGAGATACCTGTCGAACCTTCATACAAGCCATGCCCCGGCGCCGTTCAACTAAGGCACGGGATAACGAGCCAGACCTGCGAGACGTACTGGAGGATAAAGCAAGGCAAACAAGATCGATCTATGGATCGCGCGGACGCTCGACAACACGTGATGATTTTCACTCCGGACACAATAAATCCGGCCGGGTCGAACACAATAGGCACAACTCTTCTAAGCTACGCCGTGACATCGCCCAATACAGGGGCGCCGCACACCCGCTATGCTTCACAGACGAAGTAATGGATCATAAAATCCCAGAGGGTTTCAAACCCGTCAATATCGAGTCGTACGATGGTACGACAGACCCGGCAGTATGGATTGAGGATTATCTCCTTCACATCCACATGGCACATGGCGATGATCTACACGCCATCAAATACCTACCCCTTAAGCTTAAGGGGCCAGCCCGACACTGGCTCAACAGCCTCCCAGCGGACTCAATCGCTTCTTGGGAGGACCTGGAAGCCGCATTCCTCGACAACTTCCAGGGAACCTATGTGCGGCCACCGGACGACGACGACCTAAGCCACATAATTCAGCAGCAAGAAGAATCGGCCAGGCAATTCTGGACACGGTTCCTAACAAAGAAAAATCAGATAGTCGATTGTCCGGACGCAGAGGCTCTAGCAGCCTTCAAGCATAACATCCGTGACGAGTGGCTTGCACGGCACCTGGGACATGAAAAACCGAAATCAATGGCAGCCCTCACGACACTCATGACCCACTTTTGCGCGGGCGAAGATAGCTGGCTAGCTCGCAGCAACAACTTGTCGAAGAAGCACGGTAATCCGGATACCAAGGACAAAAGTGGCAGGTCACGCCGGAATAAACAAAAACGCCGCGTTAGCAGCGACAGCAATGAGGATACGACAGTAAATGCCGGATTCAGAGGCTATAAATCCGGTCAGTGGAAAAATCCATTTAAAAAGAATACCCAGGGCCCGTCCAGTTTGGACCAGATACTCGACCGCTCGTGCCAGATCCATGGCACCCCCGAAAGGCCAGCCAATCACACCAACAAGGATTGTTGGGTGTTCAAGCAGGCAGGCAAGTTAAGAGCCGAACACAAAGACAAGGGGCTTAATAGCGACGACGAGGAGGAGCCCAGGCCGCCGAACAATAATGGACAGAAGGGTTTTCCCCCACAAGTGCGGACGGTGAACATGATATACGCGACTCACATTCCCAAGCGGGAGAGGAAGCGTGCGTTACGAGACATATACGCGATGGAGCCAGTCGCCCCAAAGTTCAACCCATGGTCCTCCTGCCCGATCACTTTCGATCGAAGGGACCACCCCACTAGCATCCGACACGGCGGTTTCGCTGCATTGGTTCTCGACCCAATTGTTGACGGATTTCATCTCACATGAGTCCTCATGGACGGCGGCAGTAGCCTGAACCTGCTTTACCAGGATACGGTGCGGAAAATGGGCATAGATCCATCAAGGATCAAGCCCACAAGGACAACCTTTAAAGGCGTCATCCCAGGTGTAGAGGCCAATTGCACAGGCTCGATAACACTTGATGTGGTCTTCGGATCTCCGGATAACTTCCGAAGCGAAGAGTTAATCTTCGATATAGTCCCGTTCCGCAGTGGCTATCACGCCCTGCTCGGACGAACCGCATTCGCTAAATTCAACGCGGTGCCGCACTACGCATATCTCAAGCTCAAGATGCCAGGCCCTCGAGGAGTAATCACGGTCAGCGGAAACACCAAACGCTCCATCCGTACGGAGGAGCACACGACGGCCCTCGCAGCGGAAGTGCAAAGCAGCCTTTTAAGGCAACTCTCGAGTCCGGCCGCTAAAAAGCCGGACAATGCAAAGCGCGCCCGGAGTAACCTGCAAAAAGACCACCTGGCACGTTCGGAGAAAGCGTAGCAATACGGCCCCAACCCCAGCCATCGCTACATAGCGAAGCTAGTACCTCGAGTACACAATTACGCCCTCAAAATTCCATGGGCACAGGGGGAGGGGCACGTTAACGGCATGCCTACAACACGGTGTCAAACGTACTAGGGGCTGCCAGATTTTTCTTTTTTTTTACTTTCAGGACTCCATACTTTGGATAAACTGTTCGGCTTCGCTGCCGCATAGACGATACAAGACCCAGGAAAGCAGACAAAGCAACGCCGCATTATGGAACTCTCAGGTGGTCTCTATTTCGAGCGATATATCTGTTTCTAAATTCCGCGGCCTGCACCTGGTCAGGACATGTTAAATAGCTTAATATATCTCTTGCTTATCGCACCTCTTGTATCGTTCGGCTTTGATAAATAGCCTCCTTATAAACAATGCATAGCTTTTGTCTATTTTTTGCATTATTCTCTTTTAATATACATATGTTTATAATATGATCGCACCCGTACACCATGGTACGGCAAACCACGCCAGGGGCTCTATTACCCTTTTATCTGGCGTGAGAAGTCCGTACACTTTCACAAGTGCGGCACCCCGAACTTATAGCACTATATGCATCGGCTCCGAGTCATGATTTTGGTCACATGTTGGGTTTGCCCGGCTCCTATGTTTTGGTGCCTTACGTTCCGCTATATCGGCTAAGGTAGCACTAGGAGAACCACTGCGATTGTGCCCCAAATCAGGTAGGTTGAGCACCTCAGTGGAGAAAGCTAAAACAGACTGTCATGATAAGGCGTGAGACCGGTCGCTGTTCGAGAGGTTTTTCGAGTCCTTAAAGGCTTATGCCGCTTCGAGCGAGGAGCTGGTTAAGTCCGGCCAAAGGCGTGTATAGCACCCCGAATTCGGCCTTCCGAACTAGGGGCTTCGCCGAAATTTAAAATTATAACGTTCTATGGCTAAGTGAGAGTGTTCAAGCATTATAGTCCGATTGCCTAGTTCGCTGTGCTGAGCGCCTCCCTCGAAGGACCCAACTATGGGAACAAGAGCCCTCAGGTTTATCCCGAACACCCCGGCACTTTTGGCATGGGGGCAGAAGCCGACGACTGGCCATCTCTCAATTTTTGATAAACGGCCGCACAGAAAATAATATTTTAAATTCAACAAGAATTGCTTAGCGCATATGAAAAAGTTTTCAGCGCACAGGATTCAAACGAGCGAGTTTATTTAAATAATACATCTTTGGTACATTCGTCCGCGATAAGGCGGGCTCCGGCAAGAACTTCCTTGTAATAATTCTCGGGCTTGCGATGCTCCTTCCCCGCTGGCGGCCCGTCCTTCACCAGCTTCTCTCCGTCCAGCTTGCCCCAGTGTACCCTCAGACGGGCAAGGGCCCTCCGGGCACCTTCAATGCAGACGGAGCGCTTGATGACCTCAAGCCGTGGACAGGCTTCCACCAGCCGCCGCACTAACCCGAAGTAGCTCCCGGGCAGGGCCTCTCCAGGCCACAGCCGAACTCGTAAGCCCTTCATGGCTTGTCCGGCCGCCTTGTGGAGCTCGACCAGCTGTTTCAGCTGATCGCTTAAGGGCACAGGGTGTCCGGCCTCAGAATACTGAGACCAGAACACACTCTCCGTCGAGCTGCCCCCTTCAGCTCGGTAGAACGTGGCGGCGTCGGATGCGCTGCGGGGAAGATCGAAGAACGCCCCTGGAGAACTCCGGATTCGGGTAAGTAATAGGTACTTTAGTTTTATGTTCCTACTTTGCATTGAGAATGCCTTACCCGCTGCTATCTTTTTCACCTCCTCCAACTCCTGGAGGGCCTTTTGGGCTTCGGCCTTGGCATTCTTGGCGGTCTCAATGGCCGACGCGAGCTCGGACGCTTGCGCTTTTGACTCAAGCTCCAAACCCTCATGTTTTTTCATGAGAGCCTGCAGCTCTTGATGCACCTCGCCGACCTGACCCCCAAGCCTTTCTCGCTCGGTGCCCTCCTCGGCCGTCCTCTTCTCAGCCTCGGCCAGCGCCTGCTTCAGGGTTGCCACCTCAGTTGTGGCCCCTACAATAAGCAGTATTCTCCTGTTATTCCTTTCTGCAATCAAGCCTCTCTATAGGCACCTTTTTCTTTATAGGGTACTTCCTACCTTCTTTTTCCTCGAGCTGCCTTTTGACAAGGCCGAGCTCTTGCTCGGACCGCCCGAGGTCCTTTTTAAGGACATCCACCTGCGCAGTCAGTGCGGTGGTGGACAGCAGCGAAGCCTGCATACGCATATTTCACTCTTTATTGTTAGACTCCTGCGAAACTTACTAGATCCTCTATTCGGCTTTTCTTTCCGAACACCGAACAGAGCATCAGGGGCTACTGTCTATGCGGTAAATAATTTGGCATAATTTTGCTTACCTGAAAGCCTGTTAGAAGGCTAGCGCAAGCTTCATTAAGTCCGCTCTTGGCGGACTGAACCCTTTGGACCACCGTACTCATAACAGCACGGTGCTTCTCGTCGATGGCGGCGCCCTCAAGCGCCTCCTGCAGATTATCCGGCGCCTCTGGTTGGACAGAGGTCGCCAGCTCAGACGGCTTACTCCTCTTGGAAGGAGTTCGCCCACCGCAGGCCAGGACTGTTGGGTCCGGCGCGGTGTCCGGCACAAAGCCGGACTTGGAGCCCTGGGGGGTTTCATCCCCTTCACTCCTGGGGTCCTGAGGATTGCCTTGCGGCTCCTCTAGGACCACCTCCTCCTACCCTGTTTGGCGGGACGCTGCTTCGGCGCAGTCCGCCCTGCTTGGGGAGACTGCGGGCGGGACAGAGTCCATGTCCGACGAATCCAGGGAGCCGCTCGACGAATCGTCGAGTGCGGCCCCGGGCGGGCTGCACAAATTATGTTCGACATTAGGGAAAGCTGCTCATTAGACAATATTTTGAGTCACTCTGGTATATAAATACTAATGATATCACCGCACGCTTGGTTCTGTCCGGCCACTCCTTTCCGCCCTCTTCGGCGTCGTGGGAGTAGTCCGGCGGAGGGGTCTTCCTTTTCTCGACCCCTCGGCCTCCCCCGTTGGGGTGGCCTTCTTCTTCTTCTCTCCCCTCACTAGGGGGGAGAGCTTCTTTGCTCCTCCTCCTCGTTTTCACGAGAGGAGGGCGTCGCAAACTCGTCAGATGACGAGCTCGACACCACCATGTTGCGGGAACTCTTTCGAGTCCCGGTGGTTTTCTTCTTCTTGACTTTCTTCTCCGGCACCACATAAGGCGCCGGAGCCAGCAACTTCTCTAAGAGAGCTGGGGTTGGGTCTTCGGGCAGAGGAGCCGGACAGTTGATTGGTCCGGCTATCTTCAGCCACGCCTGTGAAAGGCAAAGGGAGTTTTGATCCCGCATAGAGTAAATCTGTGGAAAATAGCTTAAACGAACCTGTCAAAGGTATAGATGGCTTACCTCGCCAGCATCACGCTGCGAGCTGTATTCGCGATCTTCGGAGGCGGATGTGGGGGACTCGGTGCCTTTGGTCAGCACCTTCCAGACGTCTTCATACGTCGTGTCGAAGAGCCTATTGATGGTTTGGTGCCGTGCCGGGTCGAATTCCCACAAAGTAAAATCCCGTTGTTGGCACGGGAGGATCCGGCAGACGAGCATAACCTGGATGATGTTGATATGCCGGATAGGCTTGTTCACCAGGGACTGGATGCAAGTTTGCAATCCGGTCACCTCCTCTTCCTTGCCCCATGACAAGCCCGTCTCTTTCCAGGACGTGAGGCGCGTGGGGGGTCCGGATCGGAACACGGGGGCTGCGACCCATGACAAGTCACGTGGCTCGGTGATATAAAACCACCCTGCCTGCCACCCCTTTAAGGTCTCCACGAAGGAGCCATCGAACCAGAGGGCGTTGGCAATCTTGCCAGCCATAGCACCTCCGCACTCCGCCTGGGTGCCGGACACCACCTTGGGCTTAACGTTGAAGGTCTTGAGCCAGAGGCCGAAGGTGGGGCGGATGCGGAGAAAAGCCTCGCACACAACGATAAACGCCGAGATATTGAGGACAAAGTTCGGGTCCAGATCGTGGAAATCCAGGCCGTAGTAGAAGATGAGCCCCCGGACAAAGGGGTGAAGTGGAAAGCCCAGTCCGCGGAGGAAATGGGGAAGAAAAACTACCCTCTCATTGGGCCTTGGGGTAGGAAGAAGCTGCCCCTCTTTGGGAAGCCGATGCGGGATGTCCTTGGATAGATATCCGGCTTTCCTGAGCTTTTTGACTTGAGCCTCCGTAACGGAGGAGACCATCCACTTGCCTCCCGCTCCGGACATTGATGGGGAAGGTTGAGGAAGGAAGAGCGGGCTTGGGCGCTGGAGCTTGAGTGCGCAAGAGATGGATGGGCAAAGGAGGAAGAAGGCGTAGGTGAAACGCCCTAGATGCGGCTATATCTCCCACATGTCGAAGCACGACTTAGAGGCATAACCACATTGAAAGCAATGTCGCAAGTGAGGTAATCTTCACACAACCCATGTAATACATAAGGGAAAAAGATACATAGTTGGCTTACAGTCGTCACTTCACACAATACATAAAGAAACATCCATCATTCAAATTACACTCAAGGTCCGACTACGGCACCAAAATGAAAGAAGACTACCCCAAAAGCTACACAGATCCCCGAATCATCCCGACTGGGCACCACTACTGATCATCAGGAAAAGACACATAGTAACGACCACGTTCCTCGTCGAACTCCCACGTGAGCTCGGTTGCGTCATCTGCACTGGCGTCGTTGGCACCTGCAACTGTTTTTGGTAGAATCTGTGAGTCACGGGGACTCAGCAATCTCACACCCGCGAGATCAAGACTATTTAAGCTTATAGGAAGGATAGGGTTGTGAGGTGGAGCTGCAGCAAGCGACTAGCATATATGGTGGCTACAACGCAAAAGAGAGCGAGAAGAGAAGCAAAGCACGGTCGTGAAGCTAGAAGTGATCAAGAAGTGATCCTAGAAAAACCTACGTCAAACATAACTCCAACACCGTGTTCACTTCCCGGACTCCGCCGAGAAGAGACCATCACGGTTACACACGCGGTTGATGTGTTTTAATTAAGGTCAACTTCAGGTTTTCTACAACCGGACATCAACAAATTCCCATCTGCCTCATAACCGCGGGCACGGCTTTCGAAAGATAATACCCTGCAGGGGTGTCCCAACTTAGCCCATTATAAGCTCTCACGGTCAACGAAGTATATTCCTTCTACCGGGAAGACCCGATCAGTCTCGGAATCCCGGACTACAAGACATTTCGACAGTAATAAAACAAGTCCAGCAAAGCCGCCCGATTGTGCCGACAAATCCTGATAGGAGATGCACATATCTCGGTCTCAGGGCACATCCGGATAAGTCAAGCTACGAGTAAAACCAGGCCTCGAGTTTCCCCGTGGTGGCCCCGCAGGCTGCTCGGTTCGAACCAGCACTTAGAGAAGCACTGGCCCGGGGGGGCTAAATAAAGATGACCCTCGGGCTCGCGAAAACCCAATGGAAAGGTGGTAGGTGGTAGGCAAATGGTAAAAATAATGTTGGGCCTTGCTGGAAGAGTCTTATTCAAAGCGAACTGTCAAGGGGGTCCCATAAATCACCCAACCGTGTACGGAACGCAAAATCCGGGAACATAACACCGGTATGACGGAAACTAGGGTGACAAGAGTGGAACAAAACACCAGGCATAAGGCCGAGCCTTCCACCCTTTACCAAGTATATAGATGCATTAATTAAATAAGCGATATTGTGATATCCCAACAAGTAAACATGTTCCAACATGTTCCAACAAGGAACAACATCTCCATGTTCCAACAAGGAGCAAACTTCATCTTCACCTGCAACTAACAACGCTATGAGAGGGGTTGAGCAAAGCGGTAACATAGCCAATCAATGGTTTGCTAGGACATGGATGGTTAGAGGCTGATATGGCAATATGGGTGGCATGATATAGCAAGTGGTAGGTATCACAGCATAGGCATAGCAAAAGAGCGAGCATCTAGCAAGCAAAGATAGAAGTGATTTCGAGGGTATGGTCATCTTGCCTGCAAAGTTCTCAGGGTTGTCGAAAGCTTGATCCTCGTAAGTGTTCTCAACAGGTTCCTCGTTCACGTACTCGTCTCCCAGCTCTACCCAAAGCAAGAACACAAGCAAAGGGGACAAACATCAATCACGATGCAATGCGCAAGCAACATGATGCAAAGCATGGCATGATATGCGAGATGTGGTATGCAATGCATATGCGTGCTCCGTAAGGAAAAAGATGATCCAGGCATAATCTTGGCAAACCAAGTATGCCACTGGATAGGTGAGATGATTTCGGTTGAAATCGATATAAAGATCACCGGAATCGGATGCACGGTTTGCAAATGACAAGCAAAACAAGAATGGCATATTCTGCGATTAACAGCAGGTTGCCACTTCACAAGCAACAAGAAATTAAACTACTGCACCCAAACGTACCAACAAAGCACATGAAAGTGATCTACTCAAGATGCTTGACAAAAATGAACACTGATCTACGGCTAAATCACACCACAACAGGTTCAAACAAGCATGGAAAAAGTGCAAAATATAACAGCTCACAGACTGTGAAAATACTAACATGCCAGAAATTAACATCAGGAAGACATGTTTAGAGCAACGAAACAACATTCCACAGGAAGATAATATAGCAAAGCAAGGCATGGCATGAATCTACTCAAAGCATTGAACAGAAGTCCCTTAGTGACCATAAGCCAAAAGGGATCATAAAATATAATAGCACCCATGTCAATTAAGAAAGTTTCGTTACAGTTTTCAGGCTTAGCAGAAAATTGGACATGTCAAAACAGATAACAAGTAGGCATGTTCGTCAGCTCGATGCACTCACTACAGAGCATTGAATGATAAACTAAGCATACATACATCAAGAAGACATGGCATAGAAGCTAGTCATGGCAATAACAGCAATATAGCATGCAAGGATCAACTACAACAAGCTTGGCAAAATCGAATAACATGTAAACAATCTGCCAGGAACATTTTATAGCAAAAGTAGAGCTCGATTGACTCAAGCTATGGCACTCCATAATTACCAACAAAAGCATGGATGGATAGAGAACATCCATATGCTCAAAACACCCTTACTGATCATGCTCAAAATAGGCATAGATCTCTCCGAAACAACATGAACACATGGCATAAAAATAATAGCAGGGCATGACTTAGTGAAATTACTAAGTCCCTGAAACCAGCAACATTATGATCCCTAGTTTGCATGCTTGTGCTAGTCACCACAGAGATCACAAAAATACATGGCATACTCCCCTGTAAAGATGGCATGGCATATTACAAAACACATGTAGGACTCAACTTCATAGGATGCACACATCAATCATGGCAAAAATGACAAAAGTGCATGTACTGAAACAGATCTAAAACTAACATCACATAGCCCTCTTCCAACAGCATTTCGGGCATCAATATGAGCTCAAATGAAAATAGTGCAATGAGATGTAATGATGTACTCATCGAGGTGAACAATTTCATATGCTATACACCCAAAACGGAGCCACGGATCCGGAGTTATGATGCGATGAACATGCAACAAAATAATCTGCAGAAAAGGACTTGGACGAAATTCGGGGGGGAGGAGAAAGTCAACCTCGACCGGATCTGGGATCCACGAGCTCGCCGGAGTTCGTACCGGCCGGAGCAAGAGAGGAGGAGGTCGCCGGAGGAGCTGGCGTCGCTGGCGAGGGGGGGGACCGGCCGGATCCGGCGCCGGAGGAGAAGATCGTGCGGGGCGGCGGAGGACGACGCGGCGGCGCAGCGCGGCGGCGCGGGGCGGCGGAGGAGGCGCGGGCGGCGGCGGCGGCCGGGAGGCGGCGGAGACCGGTGGGAGGCGCGCGGGGAGGGCACGGGCCGCGGGGGCCGGCGGCGGGCCTGGCGGGTCGCGGGCGGCGCGCGGTGGCCGGGGCCGCGTGGCGCGCCCTGGGTGGCTGCGGGCGGCGGCGCGGGTGGATCCGGACATTGTCCGGCTCCGTCCGGACACGTCCGGCGGCGGCGGAGAGGGGATTTGCCTAGGGTTAGGGGTGGAGTGATCCGAAATTTCGAGGGAGAGGGTATATTTATAGGTAGGAGGGGCTAGGAAGCTCCAAATGGAGAGCGGTTTTCGTCCACACGATCGTGATCGAACGACTTAGAGGATGGGAGTGACTTAGATGGGTTATTGGGCTGTTTTTGAGGGGTTTTGGGCTGCAACACACACGAGGCCTTCACGGACCCTCGGTTAACCGTTGGAGTATCAAACGAAGTCCAAATGATACGAAACTTGACAGGCGGTCTACCGGTAGTAAACCAAGGCCACATGTCAAGCCTCGGTCCATTCCGAGGAAAGTTTAATACCCGCTCACGGAGAATAGTAAAAGGGGACGCCGGAGGACGTAGGAGCGCCGGATTGCAAAACGGACAACGGGGAAAAAGCTCGGATTCATGAGACGAACACGTATGCGAATGCGATGCACATGATGACATGATATGAAATACATGACACGGACAAAAGCAAAACAAAGAAGAACACAACCACGAGGGAATAACATATCACATAGCCAGAAATGGCAAGAGTTGGAGTACAAATATGGCAACTTACATCCGGGGTGTTACAACACTCCACCACTACGAGAGGATCTCGTCCCGAGATCTAGGACTGAAAGAACTCCGAATATTCGGAACGGAGGTGGTCCTCGCGTTCCCAGGTAGCTTCTCGGTCGGAATGATGTGACCACTTCACTTTCAGAAATTTGATAGACTTGTTGCGAGTCTTGCGCTCGGTTTCTTCAAGAATAGCAACGGGATGCTCATGATAAGACAAGTCTTCTTGAAGATCAATCTCTTCGAAGTTGATGGTGCGCTCAGGCATCTTGAAGCACTTGCGAAGCTGTGACACGTGGAACACATCGTGCACATTTGCAAAGTTGGAGGGAAGCTCAAGTTGATAGGCAAGATTGCCTCTTTTGCCGACGATCTTGAAAGGACCCACGTATCTAGGGGCAAGTTTCCCTTTGATACCGAAGCGACGAGTGCCTTTCATTGGAGAGACGCGGAGGTAGACATGATCTCCGATCTCGAATGCCAAATCACGGTGCTTACTGTCATAGTAGCTCTTCTAGCGCGATTGCGCGGCTTTGAGATTCTCATGAATGACTTTGCACATATCTTCAGCCTCTGAGATCAAATCGTTGCCAAGAAGTTGGCGTTCACCGGTTTCTGACCAATTGAGAGGGGTACGGCACTTTCTGCCATAGAGAATCTCGAATGGGGCTTTGCCCGAGCTGGCTTGGAAGCTGCTGTTGTAAGAGAACTCAGCATATGGAAGACAATCCTCCCACTTCATGCCGAAAGAGATAACACAAGCCCTGAGCATATCTTCGAGAATTTGGTTGACACGCTCGACTTGTCCACTAGTTTGAGGGTGGAAAGCTGTGCTGAAGCGAATATTTGTGCCCATGGCCTTCTGAAAAGAAACCCAAAACTTGGATGTAAAGATGTTGCCACGGTCTGAAGAGATCAATTGTGGAATGCCATGCAAGGAGACAATTCTGGAGGTGTAAAGCTCTGCCAGCTGCGCTGCTATGATAGACTCTTTGATAGGAAGAAAATGAGCCACTTTAGTGAGCTTGTCGATGACGACGAAGATAGCATCATTTCCACGCTTGGACTTTGGAAAACCAGTCACGAAGTCCATTTCGATATGATCAAACTTCCATTCTGGAATAGCAAGAGGTTGGAGGATACCAGCTGGTCGTTGGTGTTCTGCTTTCACCCTTCTGCAGACAACACATTCATTCATGAATTGAGCAATTTCTCGCTTCATTCGAGTCCACCAATACGACTGCTTGAGGTCATGGTACATCTTCGTACTTCCAGGATGAATTGACAGAAGAGAATTGCGCGCCTCGTTCAAAATGACTTTACGAAGATCACCCTTTGGAACCACAATCCGGTCCTCGAAGAAAAGAGTATCTCGTCATCAACTCGATAGCACTTGTATTTGGAAATGCCCTTGTCAATACCACGTTTCACTTTCTTCACCATGGTATCCATCAGTTGTGCCTCACGAATTTGATCTTCCAAGGTAGGAGAGACTATGAGGTTGGCAAGAAAACCTTGAGGAACAACTTGGAGATTCAACTTGCGGAAAGCGTCACAAAGATCCGGTTGAAAGGGCTTGAGGATTAAGCTGTTGCAATAAGCCTTCCTGCTCAATGCATCTGCAATCACATTAGCCTTGCCTGGAGTATATTCAATACTCAGATTATACTCTTGAATCATGTCGACCCATCGAGTTTGCCTGAGGTTGAGGTTGGGCTGAGTGAAGATGTACTTGAGACTCTTGTGATCGGCGAATATGTCCACTTACCTTCCCAACAGGAGATGTCTCTATGTTATTAGTGCGTGGACAACTGCCGCCAACTCAAGATCATGAGTGGGGTAGTTCTTGTCGTTGGGCTTCAACTGACGAGAAGTATAGGCCACAACCTTCTTCTCTTGCATTAACACAGCACCGAGACCTTGAAGAGAAGCATCACAGAAAACTTCATATGGCTTGGAATCGTCAGGAGGAGTCAAAACTGGAGCAGTGACGAGTTTCTCTTTGAGAGTGTTGAAAGCAACGTCACACTCAGGAGACCAGACATACTTGACATGCTTCTGGAGGAGGTTGGAAAGAGGCTTTGCAATCTTGGAGAAATTCTCAACGAATCTTCGGCAATAACTTGCAAGTCCAAGAAAACTGCGAAGCTGCTTGACATTCTGAGGAGGTTCCCAATTCACAATTGCAGACACCTTCTCAGGATTAACAGCAATGCCCTTGGCAGAGATGATATGGCCAAGATAAAGAACTTCATCAAGCCAAAATTCACATTTGGAGAACTTCACATAGAATTGATACTCTCTGAGCTTGTCGAGCACCAATCGCAAATGTTTGGCATGATCCTTCTTATTCTTGGAGAAGACCAAAATATCATCGAGATAGACCAAGACGAATTCATTGGTATAGGGGTTGAAGATGAATTTCATCATGCGAGTGAATGTTGGAGGAGCATTGACAAGGCCGAATGACATGACAGTATATTCATAAGAACCAAAGCTTGTTCTGAATGCTGTCTTGGGAATACCTTCTTCACGAATGCGAATTTGATGATAACCCATACGAAGGTCAAGCTTGGAGAACACTTTAGCACCTTTGAGTTGCTCGAATAGCTCATTGATGTTGGGAAGTGGATACTTGTTCTTGATTGTCTTCTTGTTCAATGGACGGTAATCGACGCAAAGTCGATCCGTGCCATCCTTCTTCTGGACAAAAAGAACTCCACAACCCCAAGGAGAAGAACTCGGTCTGATCAAACCCAGACGCTCTTGTTCATCGAGCTGTTTCTTCAATTCCTTCAACTCTTTTGGTCCAAGCTTGTAAGGACGCTTGCAAACGGGTTCCGTGCCAGGCTCAAGATCAATAACGAATTCAACTGGCCGGTGGGGAGGCATACCCGGAAGCTCTTCTGGAAAGACATCTTGGTACTCACAAACGACTGGAATTTGAGAGATAGCATCCAATTCACCCTTCTCATTGAGAGAAAACAACCGAATGGTATCATCACGAGCGGCATAAATGATCACATCGTCAGAAGAGTGAGTCAATTGAATTTCCCTGGCAGCACAATCAAGCTGAGCCTTGTGCTTAGAAAGCCAGTCCATCCCGAGAATAAGATCAATGTCAGAGTCGCCAAGAACCATTGGTTTAGACAAGAATCTATAGTCTCCCATCTTGATGGAAACATCCGGAACCACCAAGCTAGAGCTCAAACGCTTGCCCGGAGAAACGATATCCATGGGTTTACCCAAATTTGAAGAAGTGAACTCATGCTTGGCAAAAAATGGTCTTGACATGAAACAATGCGAAGCACCAGTATCAAATAAGACATTTGCAGGAATATCATTAACAGGAAGGTTACCCATGATCACTCCTGAAGAATCCTCTGCCTGAGCCGCGTTCATCAAGTTCACCTTGGCATGCTTGGAATTATGCTTGACCACTGCATTGCTAGTAGATCTCATAGGAGGAGGAGGCGGAAGGCGCCTTTGGTTGAAGCACTTGTTCGCATAGTGACCCTTCTGCTGACACTTGTTGCAAGTCACCTCTGAGAGCGGACGATGATAAGGAGCACTTGACCTTGGAGCTTGATTCTGAGACTTGTTCTGATAGCCAGGGTTGGGTGAGTGGGAATATCCATGACCACCTTTGTTCTTCTGTTGGTAAGGCTGACAGAACGGAGGAGGAGGAGGCAACCAAAACTTCTGTTGCTTGGCTGCCACCAATGAGGAAGAAGAGGACTGAACTGCATCCCTGACTCTCTTCTTAGAGGCCTCACACTTAAGCTGAGCAGCTTCTTGTTTAAGTGCCATGTTGTAGAATTCATCATACTTTTTTGGCTCAAAAAGCACGAGAGCTAGTTGCAAATCTTCTCTGAGACCACGCCTGAATTGGTAGATCATACTCTTTTCATCAGGGATGTCCTGCTTAGCAAAGCAAGAGAGCTTCTGGAACTGAGTGTTGTATTGATACACAGACATGTTGCCTTGCTTAAGATTGCGGAACTCCTCACGCTTACTCTCAACAACACTTTCTGGAATGTGATGAGCTTTGAAGTCTCGGCGGAAATCATCCTAGGTAATCACACGACCTCCTCTGGAATCTTTGTATTGTTGGAACCACTCAGCGGCTTGATCCTTGAGTTGAAAAGAGGCAAACTTGACAAAGTCCTCAGGTCTGACATTACTGCATTCGAAATGCTTGTTGATGTCCACGAGCCAATCATCCGCGTCTGTGGCCTCGGCACAGTAGTTGAAGGTCTTTGGCTGATTAGCAAGGAACTGATTGAGGGTAGCGAAATGCGGCTGATTGTTACCTTGGCCTTGATTTCCTTGATTACCTTGCCCTTGGTTGCGATCTTGCAAGAGCTGAATCAGAATCTGAGCGTTGGCATTTGTGGCAGTCATCAAGGCTTGCCATGCCTCCGGAGGCGGAGGTGGTGGCGGAGGGTTAGCCTGACTTCCTTCATTGCGTTCCGGATTCTGACGCGTTGGCGGAGCCATCCTGAAGAGAGGGTGACATCCGTTAGCATCTTGAAAGAGATATATTCAAGCTGAATCAAAGGATCGAAATTGCAACATATAGTCTTCACAATAAAGATTCGAACGAGAATGAACGAATGAATTCCAAAGTAAATCATCACACTTCCATAAGTTGAGAAGCCACTTAGAAAAAAGGTATGGAATCACCATCTGCCTTCGAAACAACTCGAATATCACAACTGAAAACAAAACAAAAGATTGTCTTGTAGAATAAGCCGGAAACAAACATATGATAGATCCCATATCGTATCATGTGTCTGTTGGAAAGATATCCTATGAGATACTTGAATTCCAACTTATAAACTCGCGAAACTTTCTGGTTATGCAATTAGATGTTGCGGATACAGGGGACACAAAATATGTCACCCAAACTAACAATACCTAGATCCAGTTGTATCCATCCTTCAACACATAACCAAGAAACCTTCGGAAATCGTCTAGCTCAACCTTCGAAAAACATCCGTTATACGAGTTATGGCAATACTCCCGCACTCGCCTCAGTACTGGGCTATCAGGGTTATCTCACCAACAACTGTACAAAAGAGATTTTCGATGTCGGCGTACTAAACTTAGGTATTCCAGAACCGCAACGATAAATTATGATGACAACACCTCGGAGCTCAACTCCCCGGGACACCTCCACTAAACCCCTGCTGACAGGAGGCACCAAGACAATGTTGTCATCACAAAACCATCGGAACGATTCTAAGATACCCGCGTGATCCTAAAAAAAATTTTTAGTGAAATTTGAGAAGAGAAGAGTCAAAACTCTACGTCAGGATGCCTTACCAGAGCGATGAGGAGACTGGGAAGTAAAAAGAATTCCTAAACTCTCCGATATATAATATCCTAAATGACTCAAAACATTTTTCTAGACACAACTCGGCCGCTAAAAACGATCAATCAGTGGGGGCTCCTAAGGTCGGGGAAGGCTCTGATTACCAACTTGAAACGCCCTCGATGCGGCTATATCTCCCACGTGTCGAAGCAGGACTTAGAGGCATAACCGCATTGAAAGCAATGTCGCAAGTGAGGTAATCTTCACACAACCATGTAATACATAAGGGAAAAAGATACATAGTTGGCTTACAGTCGCCACTTCACACAATACATAAATAAACATCCATCATTCAAATTACACTCAAGGTCCGACTACGGCACCAAAATGAAAGAAGACTACCCCAAAAGCTACACAGATCCCCGAATCATCCCGACTGGGCTCCACTACTGATCATCAGGAAAAGACACATAGTAACGACCACGTTCCTCGTCGAACTCCCACGTGAGCTCGGTTCCGTCATCTGCACTGGCATCGTTGGCACCTACAACTGTTTTTGGTAGAATCTGTGAGTCACGGGGACTCAGCAATCTCACACCCGCGAGATCAAGACTATTTAAGCTTATAGGAAGGATAGGGTTGTGAGGTGGAGCTGCAGCAAGCGACTAGCATATATGGTGGCTACAACGCAAAAGAGAGCGAGAAGAGAAGCAAAGCACGGTCGTGAAGCTAGAAGTGATCAAGAAGTGATCCTAGAAAAACCTACGTCAAACATAACTCCAACACCGTGTTCACTTCCCGGACTCCGCCGAGAAGAGACCATCACGGTTACACACGCGGTTGATGTGTTTTAATTAAGGTCAACTTCGGGTTTTCTACAACCGGACATCAACAAATTCCCATCTGCCTCATAACCGCGGGCACGGCTTTCGAAAGATAATACCCTGTAGGGGTGTCCCAACTTAGCCCATTATAAGCTCTCACGGTCAACGAAGGATATTCCTTCTACCGGGAAGACCCGATCAGTCTCGGAATCCCAGACTACAAGACATTTCGACAGTAATAAAACAAGTCTAGCAAAGCCGCCCGATTGTGCCGACAAATCCTGATAGGAGCTGCACATATCTCGGTCTCAGGGCACATCCGGATAAGTCAAGCTACGAGTAAAACCAGGCCTCGAGTTTCCGCGTGGTGGCCCCGCAGGCTGCTCGGTTCGAACCAGCACTTAGAGAAGCACTGGCCCGGGGGGGGGCTAAATAAAGATGACCCTCGGGCTCGCGAAAACCCAAGGGAAAGGTGGTAGGTGGTAGGCAAATGGTAAAAACAATGTTGGGCCTTGCTGGAAGAGTCTTATTCAAGCGAACTGTCAAGGGGGTCCCATAAATCACCCAACCGTGTAAGGAAAGCAAAATCCGGGAACATAACACCGGTATGACGTAAACTAGGGCGGCAAGAGTGGAACAAAACACCAGGCATAAGGCGAGCCTTCCACCCTTTACCAAGTATATAGATGCATTAATTAAATAAGCGATATTGTGATATCCCAACAAGTAAACATGTTCCAACAAGGAACAACATCTCCATGTTCCAACAAGGAGCAAACTTCATCTTCACCTGCAACTAACAACGCTATGAGAGGGGCTGAGCAAAGCGGTAACATAGCCAATCAACGGTTTGCTAGGACATGGATGGTTAGAGGCTGACATGGCAATATGGGTGGCATGATATAGCAAGTGGTAGGTATCGCAGCATAGGCATAGCAAAAGAGCGAGCATCTAGCAAGCAAAGATAGAAGTGATTTCGAGGGTATGGTCATCTTGCCTGCAAAGTTCTCAGGGTTGTCGAAAGCTTGATCCTTGTAAGTGTTCTCAATAGGTTCCTCGGTCACGTACTCATCTCCCGCTCTACCCAAAGCAAGAACACAATCAAAGGGGACAAATATAAATCACGATGCAATGCGCAAGCAACATGATGCAAAGCATGGCATGATATGCGAGATGTGGTATGCAATGCATATGCGTGCTCCAGAAGGAAAAAGATGATCCAGGCATAATCTTGGAAAACCAAGTATGCCACTGGATAGGTGAGATGATTTCGGTTGAAATCGATATAAAGATCACCGAAATCGGATGCACGGTTTGCAAATGACAAGCAAAACAAGAATGGCATATTCTGTGATTAACAGCAGGTTGCCACTTAACAAGCAACAAGAAATTAAGCTACTGCACCCAAACGTACCAACAAAGCACATGACAGTGATCTACTCAAGATGCTTGACAAAAGATGAACACTGAGCTACGGCTAAATCAGACCACAAAAGGTTCAAACAAGCATGGCAAAAGTGCAAAATATAACAGCTCACAGACTGTGAAAATACTAACATGCCAGAAATTAACATCAGGAAGACATGTTTAGAGCAAGGAAAGTACATGCTACAGGAAGATAATATAGCAAAGCAAGGCATGGCATGAATCTACTCAAAGCATTGAACAAAAGTCCCTTAGTGACCATAAGCCAAAAGGGATCAGAAAATATAATAGCACCCATGTCAGTTAAGCAAGTTTCGTTACAGTTTTCAGGCTTAGCAGAAAACTGGACATGTCAAAACAGATAACAAGTAGGCATGTTCGTGAGCTCGAAGCACTCAATACAGAGCATTGCATCATAAACTAAGCATACATACATCAAGAAGACATGGCATAGAAGCTAGTCATGGCAAGAACAACAATATAGCATGCAAGGATCAACTACAACAAGCTTGACAAAATCGAATAACATGTAAACAATCTGCCAGGAACATTTTATAGCAAAAGTAGAGCTCGATTGACTCAAGCTATGGCACTCCATAATTACCAAGAAAAGCATGGATGGGTAGAAAACATCCATATGCTCAAAACACCCTTACTGATCATGCTCAAAAGAGGCATAGATCTCTCCGAAACAACATGAACACATGGCATAAAAATAATAGCAGGGCATGACTTAGTGAAATTACTAAGTCCCTGGAACCAGCAACATTATGATCCCTAGTTTGCATGCTTGTGCTATTCACCACAGAGATCACAAAAATACATGGCATACACCCCTGTAAAGATGGCATGGCATATTACAAAACACATGTAGGACTCAACTTCATAGGATGCACACATCAATCATGGCAAAAATGACAAAAGTGCACGTACTGAAACAGATCTGAAACAAACATCACATAGCCCTCTTCCAACAGCATTTCGGGCATCAAGATGAGCTCAAATGAAAATGATGCAATGAGACGAAATGATGTAATCATCGATTCGAACAATTTGATATGCTAAACACGCAAAACGCAGCCACGGATGCAGAGTTAGGATGCGATGAACATGCAACAAAATAATCTGCAGAAAAGGACTTGGACAAAATTCGGGGGGGAGGAGAAAGTCAACCTCGACCGGATCTGGGATCCACGAGCTCGCTGGAGTTCGTCCCAGCCGGAGCAGGAGAGGAGGAGGTCGCTGGAGGAGCTGGCATCGCCGGCGAGGGGGGGGGGGGACCGGCTGGATCCGGCGCCGGAGGAGAAGATCGCGCGGGGCGGCGGAGGACGACGCGACGGCGCGGGAGGCGGCGGCCGGCGCGCGGGGCGGCGGAGGAGGCGCGGGCAGCGGCGGCCGGCGCGCGGGGCGGCAGAGGAGGCGCGGGCGGCGGCGGCGGCCGGGAGGCGGCGGAGACCGGCGGGAGGCGCGCAAGGAGGGCGCGGGCTGCGGGGGCCGGCTGCGGGCCTGGCGGGCCGCGGGCGGCGCGCGGTAGCCGGGGCCACGTGGCGCGCCCTGGGTGGCTGCGGGCGGCGGCGCGGGTGGATCCGGACGTTGTCCGGCTCCGTCCGGACACGTCCGGCGGCGGCGGAGAGGGGATTTGCCTAGGGTTAGGGGTGGAGTGATCCGAAATTTCGGGGGAGAGGGTATATTTATAGGTAGGAGGGGCTAGGAAGCTCCAAATGGAGAGCGGTTTTCGCCCACACAATCGTGATCGAACGACTTAGAGGATGGGAGTGACTTAGATGGGTTATTGGGCTGTTTTGGAGGGGTTTTGGGCTGCAACACACACGAGGCCTTCACGGACCCTCGGTTAACCGTTGGAGTATCAAACGAAGTCCAAATGATACGAAACTTGACAGGCGGTCTACCGGTAGTAAACCAAGGCCACATGTCAAGCCTCGGTCCATTCCGAGAAAGTTTAATACCCGCTCACGGAGAATAGTAAAAGGGGACGCCGGAGGACGTAGGAGCGCCGGATTGCAAAACGGACAACGGGGAAAAAGCTCGGATTCATGAGACGAACACGTATGCGAATGCGATGCACATGATGACATGATATGAAATGCATGACACGGACAAAAGCAAAATGAAGAAGAACCCAACCACGAGGGAATAACATATCACATAGCCAGAAATGGCAAGAGTTGGAGTACAAATATGGCAAGTTACATCCGGGGTGTTACAGTAGGTATAAAAGGTGGATCCTTATCCCCTTATATAGGTTGATGCGGTTATGCGTCCCACCTACCTAATAAAACTCACTTGCCTCTCAAGCGCCGTGGTAAATGGCGTGGTTGGGTTACCCACATCCGTATTAATGAGAATCCCGTTAAACGGGGCACACGATCTCTGCTTTGACAAGACGTGCCAAGGAAACCGCCTCGTTAAACGCGCTGAGGTGGAACAATAAAAATAATCTATACGAAAGGCTTGGTCGTAGTGTTATGACGCACTGCGGAATAAGTCAGCGGATTTGATTTGTGTTAATATTATTCTCTATATGGCAATACGTGGAAAACTTGTTTTGCAGAGCCGGACTCTATTCTTGGTGTTTATAATCTTCTTGAAGAACTTGGAGGAGGAACCCGCCTTGCAATGCCGAAGACAATTTTGCACGCCGGACTCGTCGTCATTGAAGCCTGGTTCAGGGGCTACTGAGGGAGTCCTGGATTAGGGGGTGTTCGGATAGCCGGACTATACCTTCAGCCGGACTCCATGTCTATGAAGATACAAGATTGAAGACTTCGTCCCGTGTCCGGAAGGTTCTTTCCTTGGCGTGGAAGGCAAGCTAGGCGTGCGGATATTCAAGATCTCCTACCAATGTAACCGACTCTGTGTAACCCTAACCCTATCCGGTGTCTATATAAACCGGAGGGTTGTAGTCCGTAGGACAACCATCATCATACACAATCATACCATAGGCTAGCTTCTAGGGTTTAGCCTCCTTGATCTCGTGGTAGATCCACTCTTGTACTACCCATATCATCAATATTAATCGAGCAGGAGTAGGGTTTTACCTCCATCGAGAGGGCCCGAACCTGGGTAAAATAAAGTGTCCCCTGTCTCCTGTTACCATCCGACCTTGACGCACAGTTCGGGACCCCCTACCCGAGAACCGCCGGTTTTGACACCGACACCTGGAATTTGACTATTTTGTCCGCTGGTTTGAAGGATGTGGATTTGGATCTCTTATCGAGTATCACATCATCCCTATTGACCGTGGATCGCAGCGCAGTCAGTTCTTCGGCCGCTAAGGTTTTGGACAGTGCCTCGAGGGCTAATGTGCCTGTCTTGTTCTCGGCGCGGAGTGCTATGTCCGGATCACTAGCGAGAGTGATAATTCCGTTTGGCCCAGGCATCTTAAGCTTCATGTACCCGTAGTGGGGTATAGTTTGGAAAACTGTGAAATCCTCCCGTCCTAGTATAACGTGATATCCGCTTTTGAACGGGGCCACCTGGAACGTGATCTGTTCGGACCTGTAATTATCCGGCGTGCCGAATACCACATCTAGTGTGATCTTTCCGGTGCAGCGCGCTTCCTGACTGGGGATTATTCCTCTAAAAGTTGTGCTGCTTCACTCAATGCGGTTCCAGTCTATTTCCATCTTTTGGAGGGTTTCCTCATAAATGAGGTTCAATCCGCTGCCTCCGTCCATGAGTACCTTTGCGAGGCGACAGTCGTCCACTATGGGATTGAGGACCAATGCGGCTGGTGCTCTGGCTGTTCGAAATTTAGGTTCGTCACTCGCGTTGAAGGTGATAGTAGTATTACTCCATGGATTTATTGTTGCTACTTAATAGACTTCAGTGAGGCTGCGGAGTGTTCTTTTTCGCATGTTATTTGATGCGAAAGTCTCAAAGACTGTGAGAACGGAACTGAAATTCTCGGGCTGGTTTCCTTCGACCTCTGGAATTAGGAGGTCCTCACCAATTTTGGCTACCTGCCGGAGTATCCAACATGCCCTGAGGCTGTGAGTTGGGGTGGCGTCCTCTGCACTATGAATCTTGCAGGGTCCATCTAGCCACTTTTCCAGTACGGTTCCATGCCCCCTAAAGGGTTTTGATTTTTTGGTATTTAGTCCGGACGCCTTACTGTGGTGCGCCCTCTTGATTCGGACGGGATTGCTATTCAAGGCCGGATTATCCCAAAATTTTATTTCGGTTTTCCAAGCACTTTCCATCGCATAGTATTTTTGTACTATGGACGCCAAGTCAGCAAAGCGTGTAATATTACAACGACTTACGGCGTTGAGTATTCCCTTGTCCGTGCTTTTACTGCAAAAGATTGAAATTGCGTCTCCCTCGCGACAGTCCTTTATCCTGTTCATAACCAGGAGGAATCTGGCCCAGTAATGATGTACTGTTTCTCCGGGCATTTGCCTGATTTGGGAAAGATCGCTTAAGATCGGGCGGGCGAGTGTCGCTGAATCTGAGACTTCGCCCAGTTTGATGTTCGGAGGCCGAAGAACTTTCGTATTCTGAGATCCGGAGTCTTGGATGTTATCTGATTTGCCTGATTTTAAGCTCAGGTCTTGGATTGTATCCTCCCCTCCGCGGATATCCGGCATGGAGGGTTCAGGAAGTCGGACGTAGCTAGTCCTTACGATAGATGAAGGGTCGCCGCATTGTGTCTCTACCACAGCAACGTGGTGGGTGACTTGGGGAGAGTTAATTTCTCTTAGATCGGGTTTAAGCCCAGCCTGGTTGTAATTTGTAGCGACACCCAGTGCGGTGATGCGGTCCAGGAGCTCGTTTACAGAAGAGAGCTCCATCGGATCCAATTGCTCGGCAAGTTCTGGGCCGACGTGGAGGTTGCTTTCGATGACCCGGGAGGTCACCGTCGGCGCAACAGCCGAACAGGTGGTTGCGAGAAAACCACCTAGCCAGAGAGTTTGGCCGACAGCCAAGGCTCCTTTTGTAATGGCGCCGTCTTTAAAGACGAGAAGAGGCATCCTTCCTAATCGCGACGGCACAGAGGAACTCTCAATGAAAGCACCAATGTCGTTGTCAAAACCGGCGGATCTCGGGTAGGGTGTCCCGAACTATGCGTCAAGGTCGGATGGTAACAGGAGACAAGGGACACTTTATTTTACCCAGGTTCGGGCCCTCTCGATGGAGGTAAAACCCTACTCCTGGTGGATTAATATTGATGATATGGGTAGTACAAGAGTAGATCTACCACGAGATCAAGGAGGCTAAACCATAGAAGCTAGCCTATGGTATGATTGTGTATGATGATGGTTGTCCTACGGACTACAACCCTCCGGTTTATATAAACATCGGATAGGGCTAGGGTTACACAGAGTCGGTTACATAAGTAGGAGATCTTGAATATCCGCATCGCCTAGCTTGCCTTCCACGCCAAGGAAAGTCCCATCCGGACACGGGACGAAGTCTTCAATCTTGTATCTTCATAGTCCTGGAGTCCGGCTGAAGGTATAGTCCGGCTATCCGAACACCCCCTAATCCAGGACTCCCTCACCCAACTTTGGTTTTACCATTTGCCTAATAACAACTAAAACTTGCATAGGGAGTAATTAACCCGAGGATTCTTAATCAACCCCCCATGCCAATGCTCCTAATGAGTGTTGGTCCAAACTAGAGTCGTGTGCGGTTTCCCCCGGGGAAACTCGGGTCTCAGTCGCTGTATGATGTGCTCATCCGGACGTGGCCTGAGACGAGATATGCGTGGCTACTATCAGGGTGTCGGCATGCCCGGAGGTCTTGCTGGACTTGTTTTACCATTGTTGAAATGTCTTGTGCACCCGGATTCCGAGTCTGATCGGAGGGTCCCGCGATGGAGGATTGTCTCTGCAGATCGTGAGCTTGTCATGCGCTAAGTTGGGACACCCCTGCAGGGTTTAAACTTTCGAGAGCCGTGCCCGCGGTTATGTGGCAGATGGGAGTTTTTAATATCCGATTGTAGTGAACTTGAAACCAGACTCAATTAAAATACACCAACCCCGGGTGTAACCATGATGGTCTCTTTTCGACGAGGTTCGGGAAAAGAACACGGTGGGGTTATGTTTGAACGTAAGTAGTTCAGGATCACCTATTGATCATTACTAGTTTGCGACGGTTGCGTAGTTTCTCATCTTATTCTTGTATTCGTAAGCTAGCCACCATACAATGTTAATTGCTTGCTGCAACTCCACCATATACCCATACCTTTCCCATGAGCTTAAATAGTCTTGCTATCGCGGGTTTTGAGATTGCCGAGTCCTCGTGGCTCACCGGATACTACAAACACAGTTGCAGGTACCGACGAGACTGAGGCAGGTGATGCCACAGAATTTAAGTGGGAGTTCGACAAGGACCTTGGCCGTTAATATGTTTCCTTTCCGGGTGATCAGTAGTGGTGCCCAGTAGGGTCAATCGGTACTTAGCATGGGTGGTTGTCTTTTATTCATTTGATTTCATCCGTAGTCGGACTTTGTGT
This sequence comes from Aegilops umbellulata, assembly GCA_032464435.1. Classification (NCBI taxonomy): domain Eukaryota; kingdom Viridiplantae; phylum Streptophyta; class Magnoliopsida; order Poales; family Poaceae; genus Aegilops; species Aegilops umbellulata. The sequence continues at coordinate 55,892,441 of CP136055.1, forward strand.
TCATCTTGAATGATTGTATAATTTGATGATTTTATGTCACATTGTGGAGATTGTAAGCCAAAGCTCGTAATCTATCTATCCAGTACATGAGATGAGCAAAGATACAACCACTCTTGCGACCATACCAATAAGCGCTTATACCCCAAGTCGTGCCTCGACACGTATGGAGTATAGTCGCATATCGGGCGTTACAAGTTGGTAATCAGAGCCATCCCGACTTAGGAGCCCCCTGCTTGATCGAACCACTGACGTTGTTGAGTCTAGAACAAAACTATTTTGATTCTTTGGAATATATATATCAGAGAGTAGGATTCCTTTTACTCCTCAACCCCTTCGTCGCTCTGGTGAGGACTCCTGACGTAGATGCTTTGACTTCCCTCTCCTCATTTTTCACTATTTTTTTAGGATCACGCGAGTATCTTGGGATCGTTCCGATATTGTTGTGACGAGAACATTGTTCTTGGTGCCTCCTGACATTTAGCGGTTGTGGCAGTGTCCCGGGGAGTTGAGCTCCGAGGTGTCGTCGTCTCAATTGTATCGTTGCAGTTCCGGCATACCTGAGCTCGCCGACATTGAAAATATCTTATATGCAGTTAGTGGTGAGACAACCTCGACGCCACCCAGTACTGGGGAGGGAGTTCGGGAGTATTGCCATAGCTCGTATATCGTATGCTTTTCGAAGTTTGAGGTACACAATTTCCGGAGTTTTCTTGGTTATGTGTTGACGGATGGATACAGTTGGAGCGTAGGGCTTGTTACACTACTGCGGGATGCTGCTAATGCGACACTACCATCAGAGACCCTTTGTCACGCCCTCGATGCGGCTATATCTCCCACGTGTCGAAGCACGACTTAGAGGCATAACCGCATTGAAAGCAATGTCGCAAGTGAGGTAATCTTCACACAACCCATGTAATACATAAGGGGAAAAGATACATAGTTGGCTTACACTCTCCACTTCACACAAATACATAAACAAAACATTACATCATACAGTTACAATCAGGGCCTGACTACGGAGCCAAAATAAAATAAGAAACCCCAAAAGCGATAAAGGTCCACGATCGACCCCAACTGGGCTCCACTACTGATCGACTAGAACGAAACAACACAATGAACAAGATCTTCATCGGGCTCCTCCTTGAGCTAGGATGCGTCACCTGCACGGTCTCATCGGCACCTGCAAACTAGTTTGGAAGTATCTGGTGAGTCACGGGGACTCAGCAATCTCACACCCGCGAGATCAAGACTATTTAAGCTTATAGGTAGGGTAAAAGGTATGAGGTGGAGCTGCAGCAAGCGACTAGCATATATGGTGGCTAACTTACGCAAATGAGAGCGAGAAGAGAAGGCAAAGCACGGTCGAACAACTATGATCAATAAGTGATCCTGAACTACTTACGTCAAGCATAACTCCAACAACCGTGTTCACTTCCCGGACCCCGCCGAGAAGAGACCATCACGGTTACACACGCGGTTGGTGTATTTTAATTAAGATCAACTTCGGGTTTTCTACAACCGGACATTAACAAATTTCCATCTGCCACATAACCGTGGGCACGGCTTTCGAAAGTTCAAACCCTGCAGGGGTGTCCCAACTTAAACCATGTTAAGCTCTCGCGATCAACGAAGGATATTCCTTCTCCCCGGGAAGACCCGATCAGTCTCGGAATCCCGGCTACAAGACATTTCGATAGTAATAAAACAAGTCCAGCAAAGCCGCCCGGATGTGCCGACAAATCCTGATAGGAGCTGCACATATCTCGGTCTCAGGGCACACCGGATGAGCCAGACGTCGGGTTGGCATAGACCCTGATTGCCCAGGGGGCGCCGGACATCGCTCGGTTTGGACCAGCACTTAGAGAAGCACTGGCCCGGGGGGGCTAAAATAAAGATGACCCTCGAGAGCGCGACTCCCAAGGGAAAAAGGGCTAGGTGAGGCAAATGGTAAAACCAAGGTTGGGCCTCGCTGGAAAAGTCTTATTCAAAGCGAACTGTCAAGGGGGTCCCATAAATCACCCGACCGCGTTAGGGACGCAAAATCCGGGAACATAACACCGATATGACGGAAACTAGGGCGGCAAGAGTGGAACAAAACACCAGGCATAAGGCCGAGCCTTCCACCCTTTACCAAGTATATAGATGCATTAATTAAATAAGATATATTGTGATATCCCAACAAGTAAACATGTTCCAACAAGGAACAACATCTCCATGTCCCAACAAGGAACAAACTTCATCTTCACCTGCAACTAGCAACGCTATAAGAGGGGCTGAGCAAAGCGGTAACATAGCCAAACAACGGTTTGCTAGGACCAGGTGGGTTAGAGGCTTGGTTTGACAATATGGGAGGCATGATAAGCAAGTGCTAGGTATCGCAGCATAGGCATAGCAAAAGAGCGAGCAACTAGCAAGCAAAGATAGAAGTGATTTCGAGGGTATGGTCATCTTGCCTGAGATCCCGCAAGGAAGAAGAACGAGTCCATGATGAAGACAAACGGATGTAGTCGAATGAATCCTCACAACCGCAACGCTATCGGAACTAACCCGAAGAAGCAACACCGGAAAGAAGCAAACAACAAAGTAAACAACCACCACATAAACATGGCATGATATGCGAGATGTGGAATGCAATGCATATGCATGCTTCGGAAGGAAAAGATGAACAAGTCATAATCTTGTCAAACCAAGTATGCCAATGGAAAGGTGAGGTGATTTCGGTTGAAATCGATATAAAGATCACCGGAATCGGATGCACGGTTTGCAAATGACAAGCAAAACAAGAATGACAAGAATCTGCCATTAACAGCATGGTGCTACTTAGCAAGCAACAAGAAACTAAGCTACTACACCCAATCATATCAACAAAGCATATGAACGTAATCTACTCAAGATGTTTGACAAAAGATGAACACTGATCTACGGCTAAATCACACCCGAACAGGTTCAAACAAGCATGGCAAAAGTGCAAAAGATAACAGGTTCACAGACTTAGTGAAAATAACAACATGCCAGAAATTAACATCAGGATGACATGTTTAAAGCGATGACACAACATGATACAAGATCAGCACATAGCAAAGTAAGGCACGGCATCAATCTAATCAAGGCACTTAACAAATGTCCCTTACTGACCATAAGGCAAAAAGGATCAGAGAATATAATAACACCCATGTCAATTAAGCAAGTTTCGTTACAGGTTTCAGACTTAGCAGAAAACTGGACAAGTCAAAAACAGATAACAAGTAGGCATGTTCGTGAGCTCGATGCACTCACTACAAAAAATTGCATGATAAACTAAGCATATATCCATCAATAAGACATGGAATATAAGCTATACATGGCAAGAACAACATCATAGCGTGCAAGGATCAACTACAACAAGCTTGGAAAAATCGAATAACATGTAAACAATCTGCTAGTAACATTTTATAGCAAAAGTAGAGCTTGATTGACTCAAGCTATGGCACTCCATAATTACAAACAAAGGCATGGAGGGATAGAGCAAATACATATGCTCAAAACACTCTTACTGATCATGCTCAAAAGAGGCATATATCTCTCTGAAACAACATGAACACATGGCATAAAAATAACAGCAGGCAGGGACTTTGTGAAAATACTAAGTCTCTGAAATCAGCAACATTATGATGCCTAGTTTGCATGCTTGTTCTAGTCACCACATAGATCACAAAAATACATGACATAATTCTCTGGAAAGGTAACATGGCATATTACAAAACTCACGTAGGACTCAACTTCATAGGAAGCACACATCATTCATGGCAAAAATGACAAAAGTGCATGTTCTGATAAGAATCAGAAATTAACATCACATAGCCCTCTTCTAACAGCATTTCGGGCATCAAGATGTCCTCAAATGAAAATGATGCAATGAGATGAAATGATATACTCATCGAGACATATTATACGCACGAAACGGAGCTACGGATGCAGAGATATGACATGATGAATATGCAACAAAAATAATCTCAGAAAAGGACTTAGACGAATTTCGGGGCTCGGGGAAAGTCAACCTTCGTCGGATCTCGCCGGAGTAGTCGCCGGAGAGGAGGGAGATGGCCGGAGACGGAGGATCCGGGCCGGATCTCGCCGGATCTGGCCGGATCCCGGCGCGGGAGGGGCGGAGGCGACGCCGTGGGGCGGCGGCGCGGAGGCGGCGGCGCGCAGCGACGAGGTCGGGCGGCGGCGCGGTTGCGGCGGCGGCGGCCGGCGCGGGTCAGCGGGCGGCGCGGCGAAGGGCGCGGCGGAGGCGAGCAGCGGGGAAGGGCGGCGAGGCGGGGCGGCGGCCAGGCGCGAGAAGGCGGGGCTCGGGCGGCGCCCGCAGGCGGGCGGCGGCGGATCGGGCCCGCGCGGGCCCCGGATGGGCTCCGCGGTCCGGCGGCGGAGGAGAGAGAGGGAGGGTGAGGTGGCGCTGCGGGATTGATCCGGGCGGCGGCGGCGCTGACATGGCAAGGCCTGATTGGCCGGAGCGACGTGGCGGTTGGACGCGTCCGGCGCGGACGGACGTGTCCGGCGGCGGAGAGGGAGCGGGGCTAGGGTTTCATCTGCCCGAAAAATCCGAGGGGAGCACATATTTATAGGTAGAGGGGGCTAGGAAGCTCCAAATGGAGTGCGGTTTTCGGCCACGCGATCGTGATCGAACGACCGATAGGATGGAAGGGACTTAGATGGGTTTTGGGCCAGTTTGGAGGGGTGTTGGGCTGCAACACAAAAGAGGCCTTTGCGGTTACCCGGTTAACCGTTGGAGTATCAAACGAACTCCGATTGACCCGAAACTTGACAGGCGGTCTACCGGTGCTATACCAAGGCCACTTGGCAAACCTCGGTCCATTCCGAGAAAGTTTATTACCCGCTCACGGAAAAGGGTAGAAGGGGACGCCGGGGAACATAGGAGCGCCAGATTGCAAAACGGACAACGGGGAAAATGCTCGGATTCAAGAGACGAACACGTATGCGAATGCGATGCACATGATGACATGATATGAAATGCAGATGATGACATGGCAAAGGGCGACACGCAAGCACATGACATGGCAACGACGGCGAATAACTGGCGGACACCTGGCGCAACGAACCCGGGGCGTTACAACACTCCACCACTACGAGAGGATCTCGACCCGAGATCTAGGATGGCACCGGAGGGGAAAATGAAAGAGAAAGAGAAGAGGTAAAGCTAAGTTGCTTCTTTGACAAACGATTGAAACCAAAGAACCTTGAGAGGTTGAGCAAAATGAAAGAAAGAATGCCATGGAGATGAACGAAATGAAATACTTCGTTGGACAAGGAACAGGGAATGTGGCGAGAAAGAAGAGCTTAAGTGACAAGATAGACGTTGAAACCACTCCGGTTGAAACAAGATGTATAAGGAACGATAAAGAACAATTACAACAACACTCCGGTTAAACGGATAAGCACGAAAAGAACACGATCTTCACAATTCAAGATGATGAGCGAAGAGAGCAACATCACATTGCCTCCGGATGAAGAAATAGAAGTTAGATCATTGGAATAAAGGGATGGAGCAGAAAACAACATGTACTACCTCAAATGGATTTGAGAGAACATCTTTAAAAAGAAGGATTGAGCGGAGTTGTAGGAAAACCAACAACGAAAAGATATGATCCTCGTGGGCTTATTGAGACATCTCAAAACTTGAGGTGAACTTCTGCCACTAACGAAAACAATTGCTTGCTTGAGATCAACGAAGAGGTGAAAACGTGTTCCACCAAGAGGATAAAGAGCAAGCTTAGGTCATTGAGAAGCACCACAATAGCAACATTCCTTAGGGAAGGCTTTAGGTGAAACATGACACAAGATAACCCCAACGAAGAGGTCGATGGGTTTAAAATACCTCATTCTTAACAACATGTGAGTCATGAAACATGAACTCAAATTATCAAGAATGACATAACACCACCTCAAAAGATAAGATAGAAAGAATTGCACTTCGGAATGCAAGAAGAAGAATACTTGAACTCCTCAAGACAAAACATGTGTTGGGCACCATGTTTATTTTAGAGTGAAGCTTGGCGGATCTTAACTTTGAGAAAAAAATATTGAAGAAGAAAACGAGAATGAAAGGAATCCTCGATGAACCATCATGTAGAGCCTCCATGAAAACTCCGGTAAGAAAAAGATGATAAAAAGAAGGAGAAGTTGAAAACACAAGGTGAAGCCTTGCAATGATTTAGATGGATCTTCGTGATGATATAACCGAGAAAAACTTGGAACTCCGGAAAGAAAGTTGAACAAATGAAATCAAGAATTTTGATGAACCTCCGGAATAAGGAATTAATCACTTGGTTGAAACAAGAATAAGAATTACACTATGCGTATCCTTCACCAATTAAATTGATGACAAGCAATGGATTAGGCATATTACTTCTTCTCGTAGAAAGGATTAAGATAGATATGGCGCAAACTTGGGAAGGTCTTCAACGAACCACCGGTAGGCTTCGAAAGAACAAATGAATTGATATGATAACCAAGAAAGAGAACTCTTGAACGAACCACCGTAAGAATTGGAAATGAAAGTAGCAAAGGCACAATTTTACCGTGAAGAACTTGGAAAACGAATGAAGATGTTTGAGAGAATTTAGATACAAGACAACGAAGAGATCATGAACAGATTAGAGGATATTTGAACGATGCACCGGTAAGATTTGGAGAACGAGAGCTGAAAGCTTGAATGAATAATTCTGAGATGATGGGCTCCGGAGAATCAAACTGAAAAGGCTCCTGAAATGCTCCAGCTGGGTGAAAAGAATTATCACAATCGAAAACAATTATGAGAGGATGACGACAAGCTAGAACCATGAATCTTGAAGAGAATGGAGCAAGATTTAAGAGAAACTCTTCTTCGGTCTTCAAATGTTGAGAATGAAGATGAGAAACACCACCATGAATTGTTGAGACACTCCGGAATGAGAATTAGAAATGTTGAACCAATAATGAAAAGAATTTGAAAGATCTTGGAGAAAGACAAATGACTGATGATAATTCATTCTTACGTCACACTTCAAAAGGAATTTGGGAATAGCTCCAAGAAAATTAGAAGAGTCAGGTAAGATCCTGGAAAAAGACCTGTGGGTTAGGGCCCACTCAAAAGAAACACCGTTGAAAAGATTACTTGAAAAGAGAGATTGCACCGGTTGAATTGAATGACTTGAATGAGATAACATCCTCAAAAGAACTTGAGTGAATTGAAAATGGAAACTTGAATCTTCTGAGATATCTTCATCACTCCGGGATAAATGAATAGCGAGAGGTGAATGATTAAGAGGTGCACCGGTACGAGAAAACATTAGAAACGAGGAAAAGATATGATCGATAAAGCTTGAATTGGAACCACCGGAGAAGAAAAGAATGACGAATGACGAACTTGAAACTCCTGACCATCTTCATGATAATCACCGGATAAGAACATGAAGGAAAGAATGAAGAAACTTCCATCAATAAGAAGGATACTTGATTGAGAAATCTGAGTCCTTGAAGGAATAAGGGTGGGAGGGCGGGAAAAATCAAAGACAATTTGGAACGGATGAAGCAAACACCGTTGAGAAGAACTGATACTTGATCTTGCGAATGTTGAAGTGATCGGATCCACTTGAAGAGAAGCACACCGGTTGGAAAGAATTGAAAAGACAACCTCAATGATCAAGAAGGATTAGTATTCACATAGCAATATGAGAACACCACTTGGAAAAGGTATGGAATCAACATTTGACTTCGAAGCAACTCGAATACGACAACTCAAAACAAAACAAAGGATTGGCTCGCAGAATAAGCCGGAAATGAACATATGATAGATCCCATATCGTATCATGTGTCTGTTGGAAAGAATTCCTACGTGATACTTGAATTCCCACTTATAAACTCCCGAAACTTTCCGGTTATGCAATCAGGTGTTGGGGATACAGGGGACACAAAATATATCACCCAAACTAACAATACCTAGATCCAGCTGTATCCATCCTTCAACACATAACCAAGAAACCTTCGGAAATCGTCCACTTCAACCTTCGAAAAGCATCCGTTATACAAGTCATGAAAATACTCCCGCACTCGCCTCAGTACTGGGCTATCAGGGTTATCTCACCAACAACTGTACAAAAGAGATTTTCGATGTCGGCGTACTAAACTCAAGTATTCCAAAACTGTAACGATAAAATTATGACGACAACACCTTAGAGCTCAACTCCCCGGGACACCTCCACTAAACCCCTGCTGACGGGAGGCAACCAAGACAATGTTGTCATCATAAAACCATCGGAACGATTCCAAGATACCCGCGTGATCCTAAAAAAATTTAGTGAAATTTGAGAAGAGAAGAGTCAAAACTCTACGTCAGGATGCCTTACCAGAGCGATGAGGAGACTGGGAAGTAAAAAGAATTCCTAAACTCTCCGATATATTATTCCTAAATGACTCAAAACATTTTCTTCTAGACACAACTCGGCCGCTAAAAACGATCAATCAGTGGGGGCTCCTAAGGTGAGGCAAATGGTAAAACCAAGGTTGGGCCTCGCTGGAAAAGTCTTATTCAAAGCGAACTGTCAAGGGGGTCCCATAAATCACCCGACCGTGTTAGGGACGCAAAATCCGGGAACATAACACCGATATGACGGAAACTAGGGCGGCAAGAGTGGAACAAAACACCAGGCATAAGGCCGAGCCTTCCACCCTTTACCAAGTATATAGATGCATTAATTAAATAAGATATATTGTGATATCCCAACAAGTAAACATGTTCCAACAAGGAACAACATCTCCATGTCCCAACAAGGAACAAACTTCATCTTCACCTGCAACTAGCAACGCTATAAGAGGGGCTGAGCAAAGCGGTAACATAGCCAAACAACGGTTTGCTAGGACCAGGTGGGTTAGAGGCTTGGTTTGACAATATGGGAGGCATGATAAGCAAGTGGTAGGTATCGCAGCATAGGCATAGCAAAAGAGCGAGCAACTAGCAAGCAAAGATAGAAGTGATTTCGAGGGTATGGTCATCTTGCCTGAGATCCCGCAAGGAAGAAGAACGAGTCCATGATGAAGACAAACGGACGTAGTCGAATGAATCCTCACAACCGCAACGCTATCGGAACTAACCCGAAGAAGCAACACCGGAAAGAAGCAAACAACAAAGTAAACAACCACCACATAAACATGGCATGATATGCGAGATGTGGAATGCAATGCATATGCATGCTTCGGAAGGAAAAGATTAACAAGGCATAATCTTGGCAAACTAAGTATGCCAGTGGAAAGGTGAGGTGATTTCGGTTGAAATCAATATAAAGATCACCGGAATCGGATGCACGGTTTGCAAATGACAAGCAAAACAAGAATGACAAGAATCTGCCATTAACAGCATGATGCTACTTAGCGAGCAACAAAAAACTAAGCTACTGCACCCAATCATATCAACAAAGCATATGACAGTAATCTACTCAAGATGCTTGACAAAAGATGAACACTGATCTACGGCTAAATAACATCCTAACAGGTTCAAAAAAGCATGGCAAAAGTGCAAAAGATAACAGGTTCACAGACTTAGTGAAAATAACAACATGCCAGAAATTAACATCAGGATGACATGTTTAGAACGATGAAAAAACATGATACAAGATCAGGACATAGCAAAGTAAGGCATGGCATGAATCTACTCAAGGCACTTAACAAAAGTCCCTTACTGACCATAAGCCAAAAGGATCATAGAATATAATAACACCCATGTCAATTAAGAAAGTTTCGTTACAGGTTTCAGACTTGGCAGAAAACTGGACAAGTCAAAAACAGATAACAAGTGGGCATGTTCGTGAGCTCGATGCACTCACTACAAAGCATTGCATGATAAACTAAGCATACATCCATCAAGAATACATGGCATATAAGCTAGACATGGCAAGAACAACATCATAGCATGCAAGGATCAACTACAACAAGCTTGGCAAAATCGAATAACATGTAAACAATATGCCAGTAACATTTTATAGCAAAAGTAGAGCTCGATTGACTCAAGCTATGGCACTCCATAATTACAAACAAAGGCACGGATGGATAGAGCAAATACATATTCTAAAAACACTCTTACTGATCATGCTCAAAAGAGGCATAGATCTCTCTGAAACAACATGAACACATGGCATAAAAATAACAGCAGGCAGGGACTTAGTGAAAATACTAAGTCTCTGAAATCAGCAACATTATGATGCCTAGTTTGCATGCTTGTCCTAGTCACCACATAGATCACAAAAATACATGGCATAATTCTATGGAAAGGTAACATGGCATATTACAAAAATCATGTAGATCTCAACTTCATAGGAAGCACACATCAATCATGGCAAAAATGACAAAAGTGCATGTTCTGATAAGAATCAGAAATTAACATCACATAGCCCTATTCTAACAGCATTTCGGGCATCAAGATGTCCTCAAATGAAAATGATGCAATGAGATTAAATGATGTACTCATCGAGGCGAACAATTTGATATATTATACGCACGAAACGGAGCTACGGATGCAGAGATGTGACATGATGAAGATGCAACAAAAATAATCTCAGAAAAGGACTTGGACGAATTTCGGGGCTCGGGGAAAGTCAACCTTCGTCGGATCTCGCCGGAGTAGTCGCCGGAGAGGAGGGAGATGGCCGGAGACGGCGGATCCGGGCCGGATCTCGCCGGATCCGGCCGGATCCCGGCGCGGGAGGGGCGGAGGCGACGCCGTGGGGCGGCGGCGCGGAGGCGGCGGCGCGCAGCGACGAGGTCGGGCGGCGGCGCGGTTGCGGCGGCGGCGGCCGGCGCGGGTCAGCGGGCGGCGCGGCGAAGGGCGCGGCGGCGGCGAGCAGCGGGGAAGGGCGGCGAGGCGGGGCGGCGTCCAGGCGCGAGGAGGCGGGGCTCGGGAGGCACCTGCAGGCGGGTGGCGGCGGATCGGGCCCGCGCGGGCCCCGGATGGGCTTCGCGAGCCGGCGGCGGAGGAGAGAGAGGGAGGGTGAGGTGGCGCTGCGGGATTGGTCCGGGCGGCGGCGGCGCTGACATGGCAAGGCCTGATTAGCCGGAGCGACGTGGCGGTTGGACGCGTCCGGCGCGGACGGACGTGTCCGGCGGCGGAGAGGGAGCGGGGCTAGGGTTTCATCTGCCCGAAAAATCCGAGGGGAGCACATATTTATAGGTAGAGGGGGCTAGAAAGCTCCAAATGGAGTGCGGTTTTCGGCCACGCGATCATGATCGAACGACCGAGAGGATGGAAGGGACTTAGATGGGTTTTGGGCCACTTTGGAGGGGTGTTGGGCTGCAACACAAAAGAGGCCTTTGCGGTTACCCGGTTAACCGTTGGAGTATCAAACGAACTCCGATTGACCCGAAACTTGACATGCGGTCTACCGGTGCTATACCAAGGCCGCTTGGCAAACCTCGGTCCATTCCGAGAAAGTTTAATACCCACTCACGGAAAAAGGTAGAAGGGGACGCCGGGGAACATAGGAGCGCCGGATTGCAAAACGGACAACGGGGAAAATGCTCGGATTCAAGAGACGAACACGTATGCGAATGCGATGCACATGATGACATGATATGAAATGCAGATGATGACATGGCAAAGGGCGACACGCAAGCACATGACATGGCAACGACGGCGAATAACTGGCGGACACCTGGCGCAACGAACCCGGGGCGTTACACCCTTCAAGAAACTGTGTGTGATGCCATAATCGCAAACAGTGTTTTATGAAAACCGTCAGAAATGTATAAAATGTTTGCAATGACGGATGCATCAAACACGGTTCAGGTTTTAGTTGCGTGTGCGATGAAGGGCATACGGTTCAGTTTAACTAACTGTTTGCGGCGAGGAGGAACAAAAGAAACAGGCAGCCAGATGAAGGCGTGTGTGATACATAGCATACGGTCCACTCGGATGAACTGTTTGTGATTAGGAAACACAAAAGAAATGGGCAGCCAGATGAAGGTGTGTGTGATATACAACATACGGTTCACCTGGATGAACTGTTTGTGATTAGGCAACACAAAAGAAACGGTCAGCCAGATCAAGGTGTGTGCGATATACGGCATGCAATTCAATCGGATGAACTGTCTGCATTGACACAAGAGTACAAAAACGGTTCAACTTAACAAGACGTGTGTGTTGTGCGATGGGATTGCATGCGGTTCACTCGGCCCTTGTCGTCAGTGTGTGACCTCTGTGGCAACCGTTCGCTCCCCAGGCGCCTCTTCATGTATTGTGGCAACCATCCACCGACTCTTTGCCTTTCCCTCTCGATTTGGAACTGCTATCGCATGCTAGCTCTTCCTCCCTCCTCCATTTGTCTTCACCCTTCCTTCTGCCATTGTTTCATTGTCTTCTCCATGGAAGGATCAAGCCGAAAACGACCCCGTTATTCTTGCCCCGATCTGAATGATGACGCGATGGAGGAACTCATTGATCGGTGCGACGTCATCACCTCGGCTAGCATGGCAGGTTCGTTCAAGTCCATTCTTGACTCAACTAATAACATCATTACAAGTAACCCAAGGGTTCAGGAGCAGTTTGATCTCCCCTATCTTCTTCGCCGTGACCCTGCTGACTGGTGCGGGGATGATGGAAGCCTCACCTTGTGTAAGTTGATGCCGCTTGATAATGATACGTATGATGTTAAGATGCCATCGCTTGAGGGCAAGGCTTGGGAAGGCGCAAATGGAGATTGGGTTGTTTATATTGGGTACAACTGCGAGTGGGAACTTGTGAATGTGTACACTCATCACCGGGTTCCACTTCGAAAAATCTCAGACGACTGCCCAGAGGTTGAGTACACCGGTATTCTACGTGAGTTCAAATAAGATCATGCTGACTGTCATCTACGGAAGATAGCAATTTGTCGAGTTCCCAACCGCTCTTGGGGTTATAGGAATGCTTATGTTGTCCCTATCTCCGACAAGCTTGTTGCCGTCCTTCATGGTTCGATTCGATGGATATTGCTCAAAAATCAGTTTCTATACACGGATGAGTATTGTGATGCAATTCAATATGAGGGTCTTGTGTTTGCTGCCACCACTCGTGGCACTGTTTTGCATGGAATCCTCATGATTTCGGTACGTTTGTCTTCCACCGAATTATAATTGTTTCATCCACATGCATGCGGGCTAGCTAGTTTCCCTTTACTCATTAACCTTCTTGTGTTTCCAAGGTCCTGTGAACATTCCACCACCTATACTTGAAAATTTTATTCACGAGCATGAGGACGAGCAGGACCCATATACTCAGTGGTGCCTGGCAACTTATTCCGATGGATCACCTCTTCTTGTCTATATACGGAGCAATGGTGATGTTACTAAGGAAGCAGGTGTTGTCTCGTATGGTCGCACTCTCCGGACCTATTCCAACATTTGTTGCAGAGTATTCGGGATGGATACTAGTGTACTAGCGCCAACACCTTCTCCCTAGTTCAGTATTGAAAGTCTTGGAGGAAACTCGCTCTTCCTTGGACAAAACTATCCAATGATGGTGGAAGGCGATCCAGCTGTTGTTGACACAACGTTACTACCATTTATGAGAAGCAACTGTATCTATACCTTTATGAGAAGCAATTGTATCTATACCTAGGACATTACTATGCTTCCCTACTGTCCCAATATGGGTATTGAAATAGGACACTTCAGCCTGGATGATCAGTCCTGCGTTGGTCTCAAGATTGACAGTAGCTGGCCCTTCCCAAAGAAACACTTCTGGTTCAAACCAAGCGTTTCCAACACAGACAAGTGGTTGAGCTGAAGTTCATTTCATCGCTTTGTTATTTGTTGTGTGAGAAAAACTTTACTAGAATGTTTTGTTGGAAATCATCTATAGTCCAACGTGTATCCTCGTTGTCGTTGTGTGTTGATGACTTGTTGTATGTAATCAATGGTACATTTGCATATGCGTCCATGATCTCACGCTTGCTAGTGGTGTCCATATGAATAGTGCTAGTGATTTTAGTTGCAAAAATTAGATAGTGCTAGTGATTTGTAGCTGCATATTTTGACAAATCGCACTGTTACAAGGTTGACAAATGGCAATATTACTAGATAAACAAATGTCAATATTTCCAGTTTGAGAAATGGCAACATACCCAAAATGACAGATATGCAAATCTTACCCAATTGTTTGTACGTGGTTGCACACGGGTCATGCAAAACAACCGTTTGCATTGAAGGGATGCAGAAATTCTGCTCGACACATTTTCCCTTAGCTTCCTAGGGAAGTTGTCGGTTTGCATACGGGTGTTCTAACTAAAACGTTTGAAATGAGTGTTTTATATTTAAAAACCGTTGATGTTTATTTAAAGAAAATCATTTGATAAGTCTGTACATGAAAAGAGAAAAACGCAAGTTCATTCAAACCATATCTTTCATTCAGTCACACTGCGAATTTATATTGATATGATCGAGAATTCGAGACACAGTATTAAACCCCAAAAAAATATTTCCGGTGGCGGTGGAGGTGGCGTGTCGCGCCGTCGTTGTCATTGTCGTCCTCCGGGACGCCGTTGTTGAAGTCTTCAAGGCAGTACAAAATGTTCTTCACTTGTAAATCAAACATCATGTCGTCGCGCGATCCACCGGCGGGGCGCGGGAGGATGGCAACTGGCACCGCTGAGAGGTAGCGGTCAACGGCAATGTCCCATGCCGTTGAGGGGGGGCGCACGGGCACGGGCACAGGCGCGGCGGGTGCAGCCAAATGCACGAGGACCGGCGCCACGGTGGGTGGAGGGGCGCCCACGGGCGCGGCGGATGCAGCAAAATGCACGGGGGCCGGCGACATGGTGGGTGGAGGGGAGCGCACGGGAACGGGCACGGGCGCTGGCGCTGGCATGTACACGAGCTCGCACGGGTCCGCGGAGACCTCGCTGATGCCCGCGGCTTCCAGCTCTGTGATAGTGCTCGATGACCAGCCCGTCAATGCTACGGGGATGGTCGCTGGCGCAGGCGCGTGGATGGGAACTGGGATGGGAGCGGGGGCAGCAACCGCCGTGGCCAGATCATTCTGGGCCATGTCCATGAGGCCCCATTCCTCCTTATTTTCTATCTCCGCCGGCTCGGAGTCGACTTCACCAAACTTGAAGACTAGTGGCAGATGATCATTCTACGCCATGGCGGTGGAGGTCTGCGCGGGGGGGGGGGGATGGGAGGCAAACAGTAAGGCCGGCTGTATTAAACAGCGGCTCGGGCGCCATTAATGGAGAGGAAGGCGGGCGGCCATGGAAGTCAAAGGGCTCGCTTCCCAGTGAGCCTGCGCAGCGTAAAGCTCACATGCTTCCGAATGAGCCTGCGCATTAGAGGACGGCTTGCACGCCTCTCGGTCAGCTTGCGCACCGGACTGCGCTCGCACGCCTCCCGTTCAGTCAAGGTCAAGTAGCTATCCGCACGGCACCTCCTACAGCCATTAAAACCAATACACATGGTGTCACGTAAATGGTTAACAGAACGCACACATTTTGAATTATACAAACGTTTGAGATATTAAGTGGCAACTATTTTTTCGAAATTTCTTTGTTGGCTATCATTATTCGAGTGCGCCTTCTCTCAAATTGGACACAAAAAATACCATATCATGTCGGGCACCATTCCATGATAGCATGCCAAGTTCCATGAATTTCAGATGAGTTTTGGATTTACTAGAATTTCAAAACCAGGCATCTCAATGTTTTGTCGGCAATCAACGATGCCCTGGTGTTTGAAACTCATTCCCATTTATTGCATGGGACCTAAGCATGCACCCAAGGACACATATTTGATTTTTAACCAATTTATATGCACTGGAGCATGTGCATGTAGTTCAAATTTGAATTATGCACATAAATACATTGAAAACTCAGTTAATGCATAAAAATGTCCAAAAGAATCGTGAAAATTACAAAAATTGACACAACACTCCTGTTGTTCTATGTTGCCATGAGAAAATTTTTGGAAGCAATAAGAGGCAGTGGATATCCTTTCGACCCCAAAGGTGGGATGTTCCCTACCGAAACCATGATGTTTGTTCTGAGAAGCTCTGGTTTGTGAGAAGCATATACCCAAACCTACCCCAAACAGGACAAAATTTTTTACCACGACATGTTGATGCCGCCCCACGAAAGCATGCCAAGTTTCATGAATTTCAGACGAGTTTTTGATTTACTGGAATTTAAAAACGAGGCATCTTAATGTTTTGCCAGCAATCAACGGTGCCCTGGTGTTTGAAATTCATTCCCATTTCTTGTATGGGACCTAAGCATGCACCCAAGGACATAGATTTTATTTTTCAACCAATTTATATGCAGTGGAGCATGTGCATGTAGTTTGAATTTGAATTATGCACATAAATGCATTGAAAACTCAGTTAATGCATAAAAATGTCCAAACGAACCCCGAAAAATCCCAAAAATTGACACAACACTCCTGTTGTTCTATGTTGACACAAGAAAAAATTTGAAAGCAATAAGAGGCAATGGATATCGTTTCGTCCCCAAAAGGAGGGACGTTCCTTACCGAAACCATCATGCTTGTCGTGAGAAGCTCTGGTTTGTTAGAAGCATATACCCAAACCTGCCCCAAATGGGACAATTTTTTTAACACGGCATGTTGATGCCGCTCCATGATAGCATGCAAGGTTTCATGAATTTCAGACGAGTTTTGGATTTACAAGAATTTAAAAACCGGGCATCTCAATGTTTTTTCGGCAATCAACAGTGCCCTGGTGTTTGAATTTCATTCCCATCTCTTGCATGGGACCTAGAAATTCACTCAAGGACACATATTTGATTTCTCAACCAACCTTAGTGCATTGGAGCATGTGCTTGTAGTTGAAATTTGAATTATGCACATAAAATGCCTAGAAAACCAAGTTAATGCATAAAAATGTCCAAACGAGCCCCGAAAAATTACAAAAATTGACACAACCCTCCTGTTGTTCTATGTTGACACTAGAAAATATTTGAAAGCAATAAGAGGTAATGGATATCGTTTCCTCCCCAAAGATGGGACGTTCCCTATCGAAACCATCATGCTTGTTGTGAGAAGCTTATACCCGAACCTGCCCCAAACGGGACAAATTTTTTACCATGGCATGTTGATGCCGCTCCATGATAGCATGCCAAATTTCATGAATTTCATACGCGTTTTGGATTTACTAGAATTTAAAAACTAGGCATCTCAATGTTTGGTCGGCAATCAATAGTGCCCTGGTGTTTGAATTTCATTCCCATCTCTTGCATGGGATGAAGAAATTCACCCAAGTACACACATGTGATTTTTCAACCAACTTTAGTGCATTGGAGCATGTGCTTGTAGTTCAAATTTGAATTATGCACATAAAATGCCCAGAAAACCCAATTAATGTATAAAAAGGCCAAAAGAACCCCGAAAATTTCCAAGATTGAAGACAACACTTCTGTTGTTCTATGTTGACACTAGAATTTTTTTGAAAGCAATAGGAGGCAACGGATATCGTCCCGTCACCAAAGGTGGTACGTTCCCTATCGAAAGCATCATGCTTGTTGTGAGAAGCTCTAGTCTGTGAGAAGCTTATACCCGAACCTGCCCCAAATGGGACAAATTTTTCACCACGGCATGTTGATGCCGCTCCATGATACCATGCCAAGTTTCATCAAATTTAGACGTGTTTGGGATTTACTAGAATTTAACAACCAGGCATCTCAACGTTTTGCGGGCAATCAACAATACCATGGTGTTTGAATTTCATTCCCATGTCTTGCATGGGACCTAGAAATGCACCCAAGGACACACATGTGATTTTTCAACCAACTTTGGTGCACTGGAGCATGTGCTTGTAGTTAAAATTTGAATTATGCACATAAAATGCCTAGAAAACCCACTTAATGTATAAAAAAGGCCGAATGAACCCCGGAAAATTCCGAGATTGAACACAACACCCCTGTTGTTCTATGTTGACACTAGAAATTTTTTGAAAGCAATAAGAGGCAACGGATATCGTCTCGTCTCCAAAGGTGGTACGTTCCTATCGAAACCATCATGCTTGTTGTGAGAAGCTCTAATTTGTGAGAAGCTTATACCCAAACCTGCCCCATATGGGACAAAATTTTCACCACGGCATGTTGATGCCACTCCATGATAGCATGCCAAGTTTCATGAATTTTAGACGAGTTTTGGATTTACTAGAATTTAAAAACCAGGCATCTCAACATTTTGCCGGCAATCAGCAGTGCCCTGGTGTTTGAAATTCATTCCCATCTCTTGCATGGGACCTAGAAATTTACCCAAGGACACAAATGTGATTTTTCAACCACCTTTGGTGCATTGGAGAATGTGCTTGTAGTTCAAATTTGAATTATGCACATAAAATGCCTAGAAAACCCAATTAATGTATAAAAAAGGCCAAACGAACCCTGAAAAATTCCAAGATTGAACACAACACTCCTGTTGTTCTATGTTGACACTAGAAATTATTTGAAAGCAATAAGAGGCAACGGATATCGTCTCGTCCCCAAAGGTGGTACGTTCCCTATCGAAATCATCATGCTTGTTGTGAGAAGCTCTAGTTTGTGAGAAGCTTATACACAAACCTGCCCCAAATGGGACAAAATTTTCACCACGGCATGTTGATGCCGCTCCATGATAGCATGCCAAGTTTCATCAAATTTAGACGTGTTTGGGATTTACTAGAATTTAACAACCAGGCATCTCAACGTTTTGCTGGCAATCAACAATACCATGGTGTTTGAATTGCATTCCCATGTCTTGCATGGGACCTAGAAATGCACCCAAGGGCACACATGTGATTTTTCAACCAACTTTGGTGCACTGGAGCATGTGCTTGTAGTTGAAATTTGAATTATGCACATAAAATGCCTAGAAAACCAAGTTAATGCATAAAAATGTCCAAACGAACCCCGAAAAATTACAAAAATTGACACAACCCTCCCGTTGTTCTATGTTGACACTAGAAAATATTTGAAAGCAATAAGAGGCAATGGATATCGTTTCCTCCCCAAAGATGGGACGTTCCCTATCGAAACCATCATGCTTGTTGTGAGAAGCTTATACCCGAACCTGCCCCAAACGGGACAAATTTTTTACCATGGCATGTTGATGCCGCTCCATGATAGCATGCCAAATTTCATGAATTTCATACGCGTTTTGGATTTACTAGAATTTAAAAACTAGGCATCTCAATGTTTTGTCGGCAATCAACAGTGCCCTGGTGTTTGAATTTCATTCCCATCTCTTGCATGGGATGAAGAAATTCACCCAAGTACACACATGTGATTTTTCAACCAACTTTAGTGCATTGGAGCATGTGCTTGTAGTTCAAATTTGAATTATGCACATAAAATGCCCAGAAAACCCAATTAATGTATAAAAAGGCCAAACGAACCCCGAAAATTTCCAAGATTGAAGACAACACTTCTGTTGTTCTATGTTGACACTAGAATTTTTATGAAAGCAATAGGAGGCAACGGATATCGTCCCGTCACCAAAGGTGGTACGTTCCCTATCGAAAACATCATGCTTGTTGTGAGAAGCTCTGGTTTGTGAGAAGCTTATACCCGAACCTGCCCCAAATGGGACAAATTTTTCACCACGGCATGTTGATGCCGCTCCGTGATAGCATGCCAAGTTTCATCAAATTTAGACTTGTTTGGGATTTACTAGAATTTAACAACCAGGCATCTCAACGTTTTGCTGGCAATCAACAATACCATGGTGTTTGAATTTCATTCCCATGTCTTGCATGGGACCTAGAAATGCACCCAAGGACACACATGTGATTTTTCAACCAACTTTGGTGCACTGGAGCATGTGCTTGTAGTTAAAATTTGAATTATGCACATAAAATGCCTAGAAAACCCACTTAATGTATAAAAAAGGCCGAATGAACCCCGGAAAATTCCGAGATTGAACACAACACCCCTGTTGTTATATGTTGACACTAGAAATTTTTTGAAAGCAATAAGAGGCAACGGATATCGTCTCGTCTCCAAAGGTGGTACGTTCCTATCGAAACCATCATGCTTGTTGTGAGAAGCTCTGATTTGTGAGAAGCTTATACCCAAACCTGCCCCAAATGGGACAAAATTTTCACCACGGCATGTTGATGCCACTCCATGATAGCATGCCAAGTTTCATGAATTTTAGACGAGTTTTGGATTTACTAGAATTTAAAAACCAGGCATCTCAACATTTTGCCGGCAATCAGCAGTGCCCTGGTGTTTGAAATTCATTCCCATCTCTTGCATGGGACCTAGAAATTTACCCAAGGACACAAATGTGATTTTTCAACCAACTTTGGTGCATTGGAGAATGTGCATGTAGTTCAAATTTGAATTATGCACATAAAATGCCTAGAAAACCCAATTAATGTATAAAAAAGGCCAAACGAACCCTGAAAAATTCCAAGATTGAACACAACACTCCTGTTGTTCTATGTTGACACTAGAAATTATTTGAAAGCAATAAGAGGCAACGGATATCGTCTCGTCCCCAAAGTTGGTACGTTCCCTATCGAAATCATCATGCTTGTTGTGAGAAGCTCTAGTTTGTGAGAAGCTTATACACAAACCTGCCCCAAATGGGACAAAATTTTCACCACACCATGTTGATGCCGCTCCATGATAGCATGCCAAGTTTCATCAAATTTAGACGTGTTTGGGATTTACTAGAATTTAACAACCAGGCATCTCAACGTTTTGCTGGCAATCAACAATACCATGGTGTTTGAATTTCATTCCCTTGTCTTTCATGGGACCTAGAAATGCACCCAAGGACACACATGTGATTATTCAACCAACTTTGGTGCACTGGAGCATGTGCTTGTAGTTAAAATTTGAATTATGCACATAAAATGCCTAGAAAACCCACTTAATGTATAAAAAAGGCCGAATGAACCCCGGAAAATTCCGAGATTGAACATAACACCCCTGTTGTTCTATGTTGACACTAGAAATTTTTTGAAAGCAATAAGAGGCAACGGATATCGTCTCGTCTCCAAAGGTGGTACGTTCCTATCGAAACCATCATGCTTGTTGTGAGAAGCTCTGATTTGTGAGAAGCTTATACCCAAACCTGCCCCAAATGGGACAAAATTTTCACCACGGCATGTTGATGCCACTCCATGATAGCATGCCAAGTTTCATGAATTTTAGACGAGTTTTGGATTTACTAGAATTTAAAAACCAGACATCTCAACATTTTGCCGGCAATCAGCAGTGCCCTGGTGTTTGAAATTCATTCCCATCTCTTGCATGGGACCTAGAAATTTACCCAAGGACACAAATGTGTTTTTTCAACCAACTTTGGTGCATTGGAGAATGTGCTTGTAGTTCAAATTTGAATTATGCACATAAAATGCCTAGAAAACCCAATTAATGTATACAAAAGGCCAAACGAACCCTGAAAAATTCCAAGATTGAACACAACACTCCTGTTGTTCTATGTTGACACTAGAAATTATTTGAAAGCAATAAGAGGCAACGGATATCTTCTCGTCCCCAAAGGTGGTACGTTCCCTATCGAAATCATCCTGCTTGTTGTGAGAAGCTCTAGTTTGTGAGAAGCTTATACCCAAACCTGCCCCAAATGGGACAAAATTTTCACCATGGCATGTTGATTCCTCTCCATATAGCATGCCAAGTTTCATGAATTTCAGACGAGTTTTGGATTTACTAGAATTTAAAATCCTGGTATCTCAATGTTTTGCCGGCAATCAACAGTGCCCTATTGTTCGAAATTCATTCCCATCTCTTGCATGGGACCTAGAAATTCACCCGATGACACACATGTGATTTTTCAACCAACTTTAGTGCATTGGAGCATCTGCTTGTAGTTCAAATTTGAATTATGCACATAAAATGCATAGAAAACCCAGTTAATGTATTAAAAAGGCCAAACGAACCGCAAAAAATTCATTCCCATTTCTTCCATGGGATCTAAGCATGCACTGAAGGACACATATTTGATTTTTCAACCAATTTGTATGCACCGGAGCATGTGCATGTCGTTTAATTTGGAATTGTGCACCTGAAATGGCTAGAAAAACCTGTTTAATGTATGAAATGTCCAAACGAACCCTGAATAATTCCAATTCTTTTACGTCACACATGCAGTTGCATGTTCACTTCAGATAAAAGGTCTAGCAATTCAAACACTGTCCATTGCCGCTTTGACCCCATTTTGTAATTCAAATCAATTAGATCCCACATAGTTTATTCTCACCAACCATGTGAGATGTAGTACAAAATATTTTGGACCACCGTTGGTGTATAGTACGCCTATGGCTTACGCGAGAAGGTGCGTTGGCTACAGTTCACAGCCAGCGTGTTAAGCACACTAGCTCACTCCCCCAAAACTCCCGCCTCTGCATCCCTCTCTGCTTCAGTCCCTTGATTCAAATTTTTAGTAGCCTCGACATTTTACTCCCACCTCTGCATCCCTCGCAATCTCAAAAATATCTGCTCGCCCTTGAACCAAATTTTTAGTAGCCCGCCTTGTTACTCCCGCCTAGTAAAATTTTCAATTGCCACAGTATTTCCTCAAACACAACCTCCGCTCACACAGACACACACAACCCTCAAAACCATTGGTAGGTCGCCGCCATTGCCGGCAGCTCCATCCTCAACCTCTGCCTGTGTGCCGGGGAGCTCGAGTAGCCAATGGCCAAAAAGAGGTTTATCGCGGCCTTTTCGCCCGACACCGTGGCCGCCGAGGTGCCCCCGTCGTCTCCGCGGGCCCGATCCGCCGTCGCCGGTCCGCCGATCTGCCCGCCGCCGTGCCCCTACGCTGGTTCGGGGACTTCCCCGTCCTCCCCCGGACCCGGCAGCCGACGAAGTCCTACCCCGGGGTCCGGCAACGGCGGTGGGGGACGTGGGTCACCGAGATTACAGATCGAGAGACCCACACCCGCCGGTGGCTCGGTAGCTTCCACACGGCCGAGCTCGCGGCCATGGAGTACGACCGCTGGCAGGTCTGCTACCACGGCATGGCAGCTAGGCTCAATTTCCCCTTCGGCACACGTCCGGTCCACCTCGTTCCGCCGAAGCCAGGGGTGGTGAGCTCCGCTATGGCGTGGTCCGAGGCGTGGGAGCGGCACGAGGCCGAGGCCGCCAACGAGGCCTACATGCAAGAGCTCCGCCGGCAGCACCCGGAGCTCGTGGAGGCGGAGCGGACAATCTTTGCCAGCGCAGAGGGCGGCGAGATTATCGTTCTCTCCTCCGATGACGAGGTCGAAGGCAGTGAGGACGACCGTGCGGAGGGCGGCGAGGTTATCGCGCTCTCCTCTGATGATGAGGTCGAAGCCGGCGGCGACAGTGGCGCGGAGGGCGTCGAGGTGGGCCCTGTCGGCGTTCTGGGAATGGGGGTCCCCAGACTTGCCTGCTTGCGGCCCACGGCGTGGCTAAGTCAGCGGACCGTACGACCCATGTTCATCAACAAGGAATCCAAGACCCTCGCGAGGCGGATGACGCAAGACCTCCTCGGGAGTGGCCTAGCCAGGCATGCTCACGAGGAGTGGAGATATCAATGCGGGGCAAACCTCATGAGGCTCAAGTGACGTGAGCCATGACGATTGGCACCAGGCGGGCGCCAGCGCGCGCAGCGTCCTTTTTTCCTCTTTGGTGCTAAGGAGGCAAGTGCAGACAAGGAGTACCGAGGCATCAGGCAAAGGTTGCCATATCAGTGCAATGAGACCAAGACAGCGTCACCACCGGAGCCTTTTATAGGCGAAGACCACTTTTGTCAGGGTAGCTTGTACTCGCTGTCCCCTTTCAAATTCGCCCGCCATTGTTGGCTCCCTTCCTGCTCAATATTTGGGGAGAGGACCAGGGCCTATATAAGTAGAACTAGCCACCATAGTAGGAGGGCTCAGCTTGATCTGATCTGATCGAGAGCCTACCCAAGCCACAAGAACACCTCAACCTCAGGAGGCTATTTTTCCCCTTGTACTGTTTATCATCATCCCAAGTGGCAATCCACCACACACACACTGGAGTAGGGTATTACACCACAACAGTGGCCCGAACCAGTATAAATCTCGTGTCTTTCTGTGTTGCGAGTTCATCGAGTTCGTCCGCGAGATCTTAGTGAGCTAGGGCGTAGATTGGTTGGAGGGAAGATCTTTGCGCGCATCCCAGAGTTCGAACCTTAAGGGTTTTGCCGGAACCCCACATCCGACATTTGGCGTGCCAGGTAGGGGTGCGCCGGAGCTTCTTCCTCGACAATCGACTTGCCGACGCTCCACGGTCAAGATGTCCGGGGACCCAAGAGCTGACTCCGACCGCTGGGTAGCCTGGCCAGCCCGGGCGGTGACACGTGCCCATGAAGACCTCTACCCCGCACTCCGGGTGGCCCACGACAAGTACAAGCTGCTGCAAGGGCGGCAAGCCATGCCGCGGCGACGGCGCCGCAATCGCCGCGGGTGGAAGCTCGTTGGGGGTTGCACGGAGGGAGCCAGGAGCAGGGCACCTCCCCACGTCGCGCGAAGCCGGGCAGCACCTGGAGGTAGGCCCTCAGCTGGGGAGGCTTCGACGACCCTTCCCCCGGCAGAGGACCTGTGGTCGCCGAGGGCACCGCTGGCGTCCCCTTTCCCCCTTTCTGTCATCCAGGTTGTCGGTCGGCTCAAAGGTGGTTGAGGGTGGCGCAAGGCGGGGCCCTCGTCTGGCGATATGAAGCAAGGCCGGTACCTATGAAGAAGGCCCAGTGCCTGTGAAGCTCGCTGCCCGTGACACTCTCACGTAATAATGAGTTGGGGTTGTGCCGGCCTCAGGCCCTGGGGATCCCTCCCACGCCTAGTGGAAGCACTTAGCTCCGCTTTGGTGAGAAGACTTGAAGACCAGAACACTAGAATAGGTGCCGGACGCGGCCATTTTCTTTGGATCTCTCTTTCTGTAGCTTTGCTTTCTGGATCTGGATTTAAGTTGAAGTCCAGTTTTTATCGATACGCGTGGGGGTGCCTCTTCTCGTTCAAGCAGTTTCTTGCTTTCTGGGTTTCGTTTTGTCTGGGACTCATGTCCGTCGCCTTCCCCTCACGAGCCCCTCGCGAGTGGGACTGCGTGAAGCACACGCGCGCCAAGCGCGCGCTAACGCTGCAACTGGCGCTTGCCTCTTGCAGGGCCCCTTCTGACAGGTCGACAAGCTCCGCAGGATTCTCAGAAACTCGTAGCCTCGTGACCCAGCTCGAGGCTGGCGCTGACTAAGGTAAACCACGACAGGGAACTCGCCCTTGGACTCATGAGTCCACGAGGGCACAGATTCAATACCACATAGGAAAGTAAAGGTTGCAACCTGCTTACATGAGGGGCTTCCCCTCTCAAAATGCTCTTACAAGTTCTCCAAGGGCCACGCCCGAGTTTTTGCATGCAGGGTAAAACGATGGGGGAACATGGGATCAACCAGGATATGTCACTCGCTACATCGCCCTCGGACGCGTCACTCGCGTCATCATCGTCTTCGCCGGCACCATCACCGCCTTCGGCGACGCCTCCGTCACCGTCGTCAACCATGTCGCCTTCGTCTGCGGTGACCACCAATGCGTCGTCGTCAGAAGCAAAGGCTCTGACCAGCGCGTCCACGTTGTCCTCCACCCAGCGCGCCAGATCGCCCCGGACGGCCTGCGGTATGGGGGCAATGGCGGCGTCGAAGTCGAAGTCGGGGAAGGTCTTCCTGAGGTGGCTGAAGACACGGGAGAACGCGCGCCCGAGTAGGCCCCGACTTCCCTCCTCCACGAGCCGGCGAGCCCTGTCAGACTGGGTTTCCAGGCACGTCACGACGTTGGTGAAGAAGGTCAGATGGCTGGCATAGTCATTCGAATGGGGGGCAGGAGCATTCTTGTCCCAGATGTGGCCCAGGGCGGTATTGGCCCTGTTCCGGAGATCCTGAAGCATAGGGCCATGCTCGCGCTCCAGCGTGCGACGTTGGAGCACTTCCTCCCTGTTTTGCAGTGCGACGGCCTCGGCGTCATCGACCCGCTCTAGAAGAGAAAGCAGCTCGGCGTGGGCGGAGGCCAAGTTCGCCTACGCCATGACCAGGGCGGCAGCCGTGGCCTCCGCACGCCTCTCAGCCTCGTCCAACCTAGGCCTGAGGGCAGCAGCCCTGCCCGCACCCTCCGTTCCTGCGAGCTTCAACTTCAAGTCATTACTTCCCTCCAGGTCCGCGTGAACCTCGGCCACCCGTCGGTCCACCTCCTCCTGGACCCTGGCCTCACGAACCCCGACGACATCTTCTGCTTGGGTAACCTGACGCTCCCTCGTCTCCAATTGCTCAAGCTCGAGGCTGCGCTCCACGGCCTCCTGCGCCAACGCCTCCTCGCGCTTCCGGGCCTCTTCCTCCTCGGCAGGCCTCCCCCTCAGCGACGCAAGGGCGGCGCTGTGGGCCTCCACCTGCTGCTCTAGGGACGCGCTCCAGGCGTGGAGCTCCCTCGCGCACTTCTCCGCGGCCTCGCGACGGCGGTCGGCCTCATGAGCCTACTCCAAGGCTCGGGAGCAAGCCTCGCGGGAAACCTTGAGGGACGCCTCAGCCTTCGCATTGTCAACATCACGCTGTTAGTGGCTGAGGTTGATAGCCACCCTCAGCTTGCGCCATTCCTCTGCCAACCGGAGACCTTCAGCCTCAAGGCGTGAGTCGACACCTGTGAGTTCTTCACCAAGTCGGATCATCGCACCCATCGCCTCCTGGAAAAGCTCGTGACAAACGACACTCCGCCCGCGCTCGAACTCGAACGCACGGCCCGCCTCGTCCATCGCCTCGGGGGCTGCGGGCGGGGTATCAAGCGACGCACCACCTCTCGGTAGGGGGCTGGGGGTTGGTGCTGCACCTGATGTCGACCGGTCCTCGTGAGGAGCCCAAGCCAATAGGGCTCGCTGCTTGAAGAGGAACCGAAGATTGAAGCCAACCAGCTACTGTCCATGACCAAAGGAGGGGTCTTGGGCACGCCTGCCAAGCTCCATGCCAGACCGTGGGGGAGGGGCGACAAAGCCGCGGGTCCAGCGCGCCATGAGGGCAAGATTGCTCCTTTAACCAACCCTGCTCCAGGGGCAGCAAGCGGACTCGGAGCGCTCAAGGCCGACGAGGGAATCAAGGAAGGAGGAGGCCGTTTCTCAGAAGGCGCAGCCGCCTCGACGGAAGGAGCCCTGAAGAACTGACGTCAGGAGAAGAAAACAGCACGCAAGAAGCCATAACAGTACGGTACTTACACGTCGACGGTGATGTACTTCCTACGCTTCGGTGGCCCAAAGATGTTGTTGCCGCTCGAGGATCCTTTCCTCCAGCGGAGCTCCACGAAGTCCACACAGAGCTGACCGAAGCGCTGGACATGGCGGCCTGTGCGTGGCGAGGCCGAGGAGGAGCTTGGAGGGCCTACTTCAGGGGTGCCCGGCTGCGGTGAACAGTCGGGCGCCGCCTCACCACAACCTCCCGAGGCTCCTGGAGCCTTGGCCTCGGGAGCTGCATGCCGCGTCTCCTCAGTGACTGACGCCTCAAGAGAAGGGTCGCAAGCTCCCGAGGACGATGCCCCATGCTCACCACTCAGCATGTGCTCCTCAGCACTCGAGCCACCGGCCCCCGTCGGAGCTCGCCTTCCTGCACCCTCACCTGGGGCGAGCTTGGCACCGGCAGTGAGGAAGGGAACCACATCGACGGGGTTCTTGCGGGACCCCACCAGGCCGACTGGGCGCAACCCCCACTCATCGAAGGAAGGCATGCTCGCGGCAAATGCGGCTTTGTTCTCGCAATGGTACAACAGGCAGCTATTCCTGGGCATGTCGTCCGGCAGAGGGATACCCGATAGGACCGTGAGCACCTTTTGCCACGTCGCAAGAGGAAGCCCCTTCTCCTGAAACCTCATAGGGTCCTGACTGCTGAGCAAGTCCCACATTGGGCGGGAATGGCGCTGAAGCGGTGCGACTCGGCGCTTGACAAACTCCTTCACCACCATAGGCGCAGTCACGCCGCAGTCCTTCAACCTCCTCAACCTAGCGCAGACGAGAGTAAGGCGGGGGCTCGTGAGCTTCTGATGGCCCCAGCCGGAGTTTGGAACAGCAGGCCCCGCCAGAACTTGGAGCAGAGGGCTGAGCACGCCGGCGTCAACAAACACCCATCATTTGCAGAACTCGCTCGTGGATGAAGGAAGCTCGAAGTCAATCCCCGCGCCCGCCGTCGCGGCCACGACTTGGAAGCTCACGCACCCCGAGCTCTGCCGGGAACCGGTCAAATGCAATGAGAAGAAATGGTGGAGGAGGGCCACAGAAGGAGCGATGCCCACCATGGCCTCGCACAAGAAGGTGAAGACGGCAAGAAGGGTCACAGATTGAGGGTCGAGGTAAAGCATGTGGATCTGATAATGCTCGAGCACCATGTTGAAGAAGGCGGAGAAGGGAGGAATCAGGCCATCCCAGAGGGCATCTATGAAGATCGATACCTCAGTGGCTACCCGTGCCATGCGAGTGCGAGACGCGGGCCAAGCCACCGTCTCTCCCCACTTGTTGAAACTGGAGGCAAGCATGGGGAGCACCTTGTCCATGGCCTCGTCGTTGAGCATCCGAGGCCGGCCGAGCACAGGCTCAGAGGGCAGAGACGCACTTGGCGAAGACAAAGGTTTCTTCCCCTTCTCATCCTATTTTGGCGCCATGGCGTTCAAGCAGGCGGAGCGCAAGTCAGATTGGAAGGGCAAAGCAGAGTCTCGAGGAAGCAGGGAGATTGGGGGAGCCAAGCGTGGGCGAAGGAAGAGTAACTGTGTAAGATGTGGGGGCCGCATAGCCAGGAGGATTCAAAGGCAGCGTGGGGAAGCGGACACGCCCACGTCCAATCAACCGACACGCGTCAACTGAGGCGGCAGACTTTTGGGGCCCGCGGCGCTTCATAATTGACCCTTAGCTTCGCCTCGAAGCCAAGCCCGAGCACGCCTTAGGCCCGGGGGCTACTGTCGGCATTCTGGGAACGGGGGTCCCCAGACTTGCTTGCATGCGGCCCACGGCGTGGCTAAGTCAGCAGGCCGTACGGCCCATGTTCATCAACAAGGCATCCAAGACCCTCACGAGTGGCCAAGCCTCGCGAGGCGGACGATGCAAGACCTCCCCGGGAGTGGCCTAGCCAGGCAGTCTCACGAGGAGCGGAGATATCAAGGCGGGGAAAACTTCGCGAGGCTCAAGTGACGTGAGCCATGACGGTCGGCACCAGGCGGGCGCCAGCGCGCGCAGCGTCCTTGTTTCCTCTTTGGTGCTAAGGAGGCCAGCGCGGACGAGGAGTACCGAGGCATCAGGCAAAGGTTGCCAAATCGGTGCAACGAGACCAAGACCAGAAGGATGGCAGGATAGAGGTCATCGTGGAGCCCAGGACGGCGTCACCACCGGAGCCTTTTACAGGCGAAGACCACTTTTGTCAGGATAGCTTGTACTCGCTTCCCCTTTCAAATTCGACCGCCATTGTTGGCTCCCTTCCCGCTCAATATTTGGGGAGAGGACCAGGGCCTATATAAGTAGAACTAGCCACCATAGTAGGAGGGCTCAGCTTGATCTAATCCGATCGAGAGCATACCCAAGCCACAAGAACACCTCAACCTCAGGAGGTTGTTCTTCCCCTTGTACTGTTCATCATCAGCCCAAGAGGCAATCCACCACACACACACACTGGAGTAGGGTATTACACCACAACGGTGGCCCAAACCAGTATAAATCTCGTGTCTTTCTATGTTGCGAGTTCGTCAAGTTCGTCCATGAGATCTTAGTGAGCTAGGGCATAGATCGGTTGGAGGGAAGATCTTCGTGCGCACCCCAGAGTTCGAACCTTAAGGGTTTTGCCGGAACCCCACATCCGACAGTCCCCCAGGACGAGGAGATCGACATCGACGAGTGGAGGAGTGCCTTCCCCAATGACCCGGACGACGGTACTGGCTCGGACCTAGCTCGCGGCACATCGTACATGACGAGGAAGGATTGGCTCGACCTCTACTTCGACCGAAAGTAGTTTAGCTTAGTTTAAATTTATGTTTTATGTTCGGTTAGGCAAAAGTATCTATGTTTATGTTTGAATGCATGCTACTTTCGGTTGAACCTGCTTTGAACTTGATCAAATTGAAGTTTACAACCTTAAGTTTAGGGGATCGACTAGAAAAGGCCAAAAATTGCTAGAGGATATATATATCCACTAAGGGTTATAGTCCTTTAACTTTTTAAGGATCACCTAGAGATGTCCTTATGACTTGTTTATTCCAGTTCTTCACAATGTGATGCTCTATATGTGCAACTATTTGATGTGCCGTTCAATTTCATCAATAACAGTTTCAACAATACCACTGGTGCGTGTCGGTCCTAAACAAATGGTTTTTTACCCCTCTCCGCGACAGCATTTGGAACCGTCGCCAAGTGAGTGTGGGCGATAGGGGGGGTCCTTCCCACACGACTCAGAAACCATCGGGGATATGCCCTCCTGGCACACACGTTCGGCAAAATGAGTTCGCGTGCGACCGGTGAGCACTCAAATACGGAAATACATACAGTAGAGCTAAAAATACAATGATATGGCGAAATTGTTTCCGGTGGCAAGTACATCCCACACAGTCAGTCCCCGCTAAACATTTCCGTTTGTATGTACATCCCACACAGTCACTCCAAGGGAAACATTTCCGTTCACAGGTACATCACACACAAGTTTTCCCGTTAAATTGTTTGCGTTATTGAATGTAGCACACATGGTCCGTAGAAGAAACTATGTGGCAAAGGTTGTCCATCACGCATAGTTTTTATGTGGTAAACGTTTGCACAAGGTGGCCTAACGCAAACAGTTTTCAAGAGAAAGTCGTGTGTGATTGTTCTTTGATCCAACATGGTTTATTCCTAGAAACTGTGTGCGTTGCCTGAGGTCATCGCCCACGGTATTTTTTCAACAACCGTTTGCAATATCAAAACCCAATTAGCAGGCTAATTTTCCTATTATTAATAATCCATTTATTAATCTAATTGACATTCATATTAAGCACACAATATATTTCATTTCCATATTAAGGAAGCAGAATTTCTTAATTTGTCGGGGGAAATCGGCCTCCTCGAACACCTATGGGGACGAAGCCCCTTCTCGGTTCGGCGGGGGGCGGAGGTTGCACGAAGAGCAGATCGAGGCGAAGCACACGAGGGATTTTACCCAGCTTCGGGCCGCACGGATGCGTAAAACCCTACTGCTGCTTGTCTGATTGTATTGGGTTCTTGCTCGAGAGAGCAAGATGCTACAGTATGTTTGGAGCTGGACGTAGGTGAGCGTCCTCTGGGTTTCTCCTCCCCCTCCTCTACGTGCGCATGGGCCTCCTTTTATATGCGCAAGGGGCTACCCACAGGTGGCAACGCAGATCAGGGTAAAAATGGAAAAGAACTGTGTGTACAGTGGCTGTACAGTGCTATCGCACCTAACTCTGACGGCAGGGGACAAGGGCATTAAATGCCCGTCTGGGTCGCCCGAACAGTGCTGGAATGGACCGTTAGGGGCGCCCCCGTTTGCCACGATGGCGATCTTGTCAGCGCCACGTGCCACCGCACGCCTCTGGCTGCGCGGTGCCCCGCCACGTGCCTCTGGGAGAGCCCCAGAGTGACGCGTGGGAGGGTGAGCTGGAGCGCGGGCCTGAGGTGGTGACTTGCCGCGACAAGTGGCTTGCCGCAGCTGCTGTCTTGCCGCGCCTGGGAGCTTGCCGCTCGCCAGGCCTTGCCGGGGCGCGTGGCGCGCCGAGGTGAGTTTTTCCTGAGATGCCTTGGTTGGCCTTCCCGGCGAGCTCCTCTCGCCGGGGTCTCTGTGCTCTGGCTTGATCGTCCCGGCAAGCTCCTCTTGCTGGGGTCTTGTCTCCTTGGCCCGGCAAGCTCCTCTTGTCGGGGCCTTGTCTTCTTGGCCTTCGTACTTTGTTCTTGAATGGCCCAAAAAGGGCCATGGAGGGTTTTGGCGTTCCCCTGGCGAGCCTTGCCGTGGGGCGCTGCGACTGTCCGTGCACAAGTTCGGGGTACTAAGGTACCCCTACTTTAGTACATCGACAGGAGCCCCCGGGCCTGGGCCATACATGGTGCCGAGCGCTGTTGGGCCAGGCCCAAAACAGTGCATGGGCACGCGTGGCCTGGGTCACGCTGCATCTTAACTCCGCACCCATCGTGCCTCCCCCATGTGGCACGCGTCGAACGCGGCGTCGTGGGGAGAGGCGTGCGTGACGTGGGTGACGTGCGCGGGGCTGAGCCCCGCAGGCATGCGTCACGTCGCGAGCGACTTCTTTATTTGGAAAGGCGAAACGCCCGCCTCCTCCCCCTCCTTATAAGCAGGGGAAACAGGGTCAGTTCGCCATTCCGCCGGTTGCCATTCCTCGAAAATCTCCGCCACTTCCTTCTTCCAAAGAAAGTAGCTCTTCGCCCCCGTCGCCACCAACGCCGCCGCCGCCGTCGACCTCTCTCCGCACCTCCGCTATGCCTCCGAAGATGGGGAGAGGGAAGGCCGTGAAGTCGGCCGAGGCGCTGCGGCTTGAGGCGCTGCAGAAGGAGCGGGCGACTTTCCCCCCTCAGCTCGACGCGGTGGAGCTGAGGGACAGGTTCTACCTCTTCTGGTCGACGGTGACGCGAGCGCATCCGCGCATGCGGGTTCTTCCCGCCGTCGCCCAGAAGAAGTATCCGACCGGGTACCCTTTCTTCGTTGTGTTCTTCTATTGCGGGCTTTGCCCGCCCTTTTCTCAATTCTTCTGCGATATCATGAACACCTATGGCTTCTGATCCCCACCCCCTGTTCGTCATGGAGGGAGGGAACCCTGGTCCTTCGTCGGTGGCGGCGAGGGTCGCCGCCAGGCAGCGCGCCACTCCTCACCTTGCACCCGCGGTGGCGGAGCCAGCCGTAAGGGGAAGGGGGAGGGGGCGAGGTCGTGGACGAGGTCGAGGCGCTCGGGGACGAGGCGGACGGGGCGACGCGTCGGCCTCGCCCCCGCTAGCGGCTCCTCTTCTCACGGCGGTCCACCTCGGGGACGACCCCTGCGAGTTCATCATCAGGCTGGGTCGGGCGCCTCGCCGTCGCCTCCGCCTCCTGGCTCCCTTCGTGAGCGTGCTGGAGGTGGAGCAACCCGAGACGCTGAGACTGCGCATGAGGGGCTGCGGGATCGGTGGTACGCGAGTCCACGTCAAGTCCCCAGCCCCCGGCGTGATGTATCTTGGCCGAGGGTGGAAGTCGTTCGCCCGCATCCACAGCCTGATGGAGGGGTTCACCCTCCATTTTAAGTTGATGGAGGGCGATCTCCTCTCCGTCAAGGCCTTCGGGGACTTCGGCACCCGGGCTCGGTGCTGCGTGGATAGCTCCTCCGACAACGAAGGCTCCTCCTCGAGCGAGAGCGACGAGGAGGGGAGCAACAGCGACGACGAGGGTAGCAGTCGCCGGGATGACGGGTCCAACTAGGCGCCGGTCGCAGCTCCGTGTGGCACCGGCGACCCCATCATCCGCGTCGCTGGCTCCGTGAACTCCCCGGGGTCGTCTCCTTGGGCGGCTGGCGTAGGGAGGCTGCGGAAGAGGAAGAGGGCGGGTGGCAAGGCCGCGAAGTCGGAGTACGCGTCGTCTTTGACAGCGTGTTGATGTTCCGTCGCCTCATCTTCCAGCTTCGCCCCAGACGCCAGCATCACCCTTGCTCTCGGCGACGGCCCCCGGGGTCTTCTCTCCGGCCCGGAAAGCTCCTCTTGCCGGGGCTTTGTCTTCTCGGGCGGCCGGAATGGCAAGGCTGCGGAAGGGGAAGGAGGCCGGCGGCAAGGCCGTCAACTCGGAGTACGAGGGCTAGATGCCCTCGACAGCGTGTTGACGTCCCACTGCCTCATCTTCGAGCTCCGCTTCCGACGCCGCCATCGCCATCCAGCCTCCGGAGCCCCCGGACGTTCTGTTGGTGTCTTCTGCCACCCGTAGCTTGCCTAGGCGCCCCTTTTGCCCTTCTCATCTCCTTGTCCTACCTCCTGAGGAGAGAGACAAGAAAGGGATTACGGGCACCTTATCTCTTTTTAGCTTGTAAGCCCTCGGGCCTTAGTTGCATTTAAATCTTGTAATCCCATCATTCCTGTTTTTCATTCTCTCTGAACTGTACCTGAGCGGAATGTTTTTAATGAAAAGGGGATGTTTGCCGGATCATTTGTCTTGCGGGCGCAACCCGCGGTAAGGAGCGAATCCTTTACATCGTTAAGATAGACACTTCCTCGTCCGGCAACAGCCCTGCCGTCTTCCCGCACCACTCGACCTCCCTCGCGCCCTTGGCGGAGGCAGGGAGAAGGCGGGTTCTGGCCCCTCGTTTCCCCCCTTTCGCTGCCGCGGCTACTATCAAAACGGGCCCCAGGAACGCGCTCTAGGGTTTGTCGTTAAGAGAGCACGGTAGTTTTTAGGAAGAAACAAGGTTTTCGTATTCCACAGTCCATAAGAGAATGCATGATAAGGGATGCAAGGACTTATCTGAGATTGCAGCCCCCGGCAGGCCTGGCTTGCCGCGGGTGAATCTTGGTACTTGCAGCCCCCGGCAACTTTGGCTTGCCGGGATGCAGGCGCTGGCTCGTCCTTCTTCTCTTCTTCGTCCTCAAGCGGCCCGGCTAGGACACATTAACCCTGCGAACCAAAGGAAACGAAAGAACAGCCAAAAAGATGCACACCCGACCTCTAAGCTAGGGGTTAGTAGCTGTTAGGCACTATCAACCCTAACCAAGGACGGGACTCGACTCAGCATGCATGCTATGACTTGGGGCGCCAGCGCTTCATTATCTGTTGCTCACGGTCTGCGCCTGGCTTTGTACAAAGGATTACATGCAACTACGGCAAGACTTGTACAAAAGGTTGGTTGCCGAACAGGGTCCGACAACCGCGCCTTACGGGTAAAACTTACGAAGATGCTCAATATTCCAGGAATTGCTCACCGGAGAGCCATCTTCGGTCTCGAGGCGGACAGCGCCGGGCCTCGTGACTCGTCTCACCCGGTAAGGGCCTTCCCACTTCGGCGTCAACTTGTTGTGATTCTTGGCCGACTGAACGCGCCGAAGAACAAGGTCGCCTTCCTTGAAGCTTCTGGCTTTAACTTTGCGGCTATGGTAACGACGCAAAGCTTGCTGGTAGCAAGCGGCTCGCACAGCAGCCTGAAGACGATCTTCCTCAAGGAGCAGCGTGTCATCTTCACGCAGCCGCTCTTGCTCAAACTCATCATAAGCGAGCACTCGAGGTGACCCGTATATGAGTTCCGTGGGGGTAACTGCTTCTGCTCCATAGACTAGAGCAAATGGTGTCTGGCCAGTGGCTCGATTTGGCGTCGTTCTGATCGACCAAAGAACCACTGGCAGCTCCTCGATCCAGTTCCGTCCGCACTTGTGCAGCCTGTCAAAAGTTCTGGTCTTGAGCCCGCGCAGTACCTCGGCATTGGCCCTCTCCGCTTGACCGTTGCTCCTGGGATGAGCAACAGAAGCGAAGCAGACCTTGGCGCCGAGGTCTTGGATGTACTGCATGAAGGCGTGGCTCATGAATTGCGTACCGTTGTCGGTGATGATCCTGTTAGGGATCCCGAAACGGCAAACAATTGACCTGAAGAATTTGATCGCGGACTGAGCCGTCACCTTCCTCACTGGTTCCACTTCCGGCCACTTTGTGAACTTGTCGATTGCGACGTACAAGTACTCAAAGCCCCCGACAGCTCGGGGGAAGGGGCCGAGGATGTCGAGCCCCCTGACCGAAAATGGCCAGGATAAAGGGATCGTCTGGGGAGCTTGAGCTGGTTGATGTATTTGCTTGGAGTGGAACTGGCACGCTTCACACTTGGTTACTTGTGCAGTTGCATCCTGGAGGGCTGTTGGCCAGAAGAAACCTTGCCGGAACGCTTTGCCGGCAAGCGCTCTTGCGCCAATGTGGTGGCCACATATGCCTCCATGTATCTCCGCCAACAGCTTCTGTCCGTCTTCCCGGTGGATACACTTCAATTTCACCCCATTGCGTCCTCTTCTGTACAGCGTGCTGTCAACAAACTGGTACATACTGGACTGCCGGGCTACTCTTTCCGCTTCTCCTTGCTCTTCGGGAAGTTCTCCTGTCTGGAGGAAATGGACGATCTGTTGTGCCCATGTTGGAGCCTGCGACTCGACAACAAGGACTAAAGGCATGTCTGCGGCTGCGGGAACATCACCTTCTACGGCGAGAATCTGGGGCTCGGCCGGAGCTTGTCGTTCCCCGGCAAGCTTGCCATAGCAGAACTTGTCGGGAGCACCTGCTTCGACGGAACAAACCCTGGGGCTTGACGGAGCAGGCTGCTCCTCAACACTCTTGGCGTCGATCTTGGGGACTCTCTTGGCGGCGGCTTCGGGAAGCTCTGCCCGAAGATAGTCGCCGGAGACCAACTTCCTCTTCTTGCCCTGTCTAGTTGATGGCGTTACGGATGGTTGAGTCAGCTTGAGCACGAAGGTACCTGGTTCCGCAGGTAACTTTAGTGCGGCGCACTTTGACAGGCCATCGGCGATGTCGTTCTCAGCCCTTGGAATGTATTCCATTTGCAGGCCGTCAAAGCGCTCCTCTAGCTTCCTCACTTCATCAACGTATGCTTCCATCAACGGACTCTGGTAATCCTTGTTCACTTGGCGGACGACAAGCTGTGAGTCTCCCCTGACAATGAGCTTCTTGATCCCAAGTTCTGCCGCGATCCTGAGACCGGCAAGCAAACCTTAACACTCTGCCGTATTGTTGGTCGCGTGCTCCTTGGGAAAGTGCATTTGGACGATGTACTTGAGGTGCTCTCCGGTGGGCGCGACAAGCAGCACGCGAGCATCGGCGCCTTGCAGCGAGAAAGCCCCATCAAAGTACATCAGCCACTCTTTGCTTGCTTCCTTGCCGGGGACGCTCGTCTCTGGAATTTCTTCATCTGGTGTTGGCGTCCACTCCGCTATGAACTCTGCCAATGCTCTGCTTTGAATAGTTGAAGTGCTCTCAAACTTGAGGCCAAATCTTGATAGTTCCAGTGCCCACTCGACGATCTTGCCTGTTGCCTCGGGATTCTGCAGTATCCTTTTCAGCGGAAAGCGAGTGACAATTGTGATCTTGTGTGCTTGGAAGTAATGGCGCAGCTTTCTCGAGGCCATAAGGAGGCCGAAAAGCAATTTTTGCACACCAGAGTACCTTGACCTAGCCCCCTGCAAGAGGGAACTGACAAAGTAAACTGGGCGCTGCACCATTTTCTTCTTCTGCACCTCCTCTTGCGTCTGCGCAGATCCATCCTTGTCGGGGCCAGAGCTTGCCGGGGGAGCCCCCTGCTTGTCGCTGGATGCACTTGCCGTGGTCGCTATCTCATCATCTGCCTCCCTCTCCGCTACTAGCGCAGCGCTAACCACTTGATTGGTTGCCGCCAGATACACCAGCAACTTCTCTTGTGGTTTAGGCGCGACAAGTATTGGAGCGGAGGACAGGTATTTCTTCTAGTCTTGCAGCGCAGCCTCCGCTTCCGGAGTCCATTTTACTGGACCCGCCTTTTTCAAAATTTTGAAAAATGGCAGGGCGCGTTCCGCAGACTTGGGAATGAACCTACTGAGAGCCGCCACGCAGCCGGCAAGTCTTCGTACATCCTTGACACGTGTTGGTGCTTCAATCTGCTCGATGGCCTTGATCTTATCGGGATTGACTTCGATTCCTCGCTGAGACACGAAGAACCCGAGAAGCTTGCCGGAAGGGACCCCGAACACACACTTCTCGGGGTTGAGCTTAAGGCTAATCCTGCGCAGGTTCACAAAGGTCTCTTCTAAGTCTTGAATCAGGGTTGCCCTGTCTTTGCTCTTGACCACTATGTCATCCATGTAGGCCTCCACATTTCTGTAGATTTGTGGCTCAAAAACGGTGTGGACAACCCTCGCAAACGTTGAACCAGCATTCTTCAGTCCGAAAGGCATCCGTACGAAGCAGTACGTGCCACATGGAGTGATGAATGCGGTCTTCTCTTCGTCTTCCTCGGCCATGAAGATATGATGGTATCCTGAGTATGCGTCAAGAAATGAAAGCAGGTTGCATCCGGTCGTGGAGTCAACAATCTGGTCAATGCGCGGCAAGGGAAATGGATCTTTGGGACAAGCCTTATTGACATCAGTAAAATCGATGCAAAGCCTCCATTTCCCGTTCGCTTTGCGCACGACAACAGGATTGGCCAACCACGTCAGATGGAGCACGCCTCGGACGAGGCCTGCCGCTTCCAACTTCTTGATCTCTTCTGCAATGAACTCTTGGCGCTCCAATGCTTGTTTCCTAACTCTCTGCTTGACGGGCCGTGCATGAGGACAGACGGCAAGGTGGTGCTCGATCACTTTCCTGGGAACACCGGGGATGTCAGATGGTTGCCAGGCAAACACATCGACATTCGCCCGCAGGAAAGCAACGAGCGCGCTTTCCTATTTGGGGTCGAGCGTGGCACTGATGGTGAAGGTACCACCAGTGTCGTCCTCCTTGGCGAGTACCTTCTTGGTCGCTGGCGGAGCCGCCATTGTCTTCTTGCACTTGCCGGTGGAGCTCGATGGTGCGTCCTCGATGGTAGCGAAGCACTCCGAAGAGGCGCGCTTGCCGGAGTGAGCACCAGAGCGCTTGCCGGACTTGGTCTTCTCCTTTCCCCCGGGAGCTTCAGCGGCAAGTGGGTCGTGATCTGTTGCGGCTGCTGCTTCCCGGTATATCTTGTCGGCGCAGATAAGGGCGTCCTTCTTGTCGCCATGGACAGAGATGACGCTTATCGGGCCTGGCATCTTGAGCATGTTGTACGCGTAGTGAGAGGCCGCCATGAACTTGACGAGTGCTGGACGGCCGAGGATTCCATTGTAAGGCAATGGAAAATCGACAACGTCAAAGGTGACCCTCTCAGTCCTGAAGTTCAGCTCGCTGCCAAATGTTACTGGCAACGTGATCTTTCCCTTCGGCTTGCTCCTTCCCGGATTGATTCCTTGGAATGTGCCGGTCTCTTCGAGCTCGCTGTCAGGGACTTGGAGTTTCCGAAGCACAGCGGAGGAGATCAGGTTCAAGCCGGCCCCGCCGTCAACTAGCATCTTAGTGACCTTGAGGTTGCGGATTGTTGGTGAAACCAACATCGTCAAGCACCCGATCGCGGTTGTGCGATCAGGGTGGTCCTCAATGTCAAAGACGATAGGCGTGCTGGACCATTTCAGAGGCTTGCGCGACTCGACGGGTGGTTCTGCTGCATTGACTTCTCGCGCCCACTGTTTAAGCTGGCGGCGAGAAGTATGCAGAGAAGCACCGCCGTCAACGCACAAGACCTCTGTGGCTTTCTGAAACTCCTGCTCACTGGTCTCGGCATCATCCATGTCTTCATCGTCGTCGTCGTCTTCGTCCTTGTCGCGGCCGCGGGGAGGTCTGTCTGCTTGCCGCTGCTTGTCCTTGCCGCGGCGCTCCCCCTAGCCGGGGCGCTTCGTGCCGGATCCTCCGCCACCTCCTTGGGCTCTCTCCTTGTCGCGCCGCTCGTACTTGGCCTTCTGCAGCTCGACGAGCCGCTCGACCTGCTTGCAGCTTTGGAGGTCGTGGCCCTTGGTGCGGTGGATCTTGCAGTACTGCTTGTTGGTGCCGTCCCGCTTGTCGGCGACCGCCACAGCCTGGAAGTTGGCGCACCCGGCAACCTCCTTGCTGGAGCCTCCAGCCTGGGCTTTCTTGGTGGCGCCTTCGTTGCTGGACTGCTCAACAACTAGTACATATTTGCCCTTCTTGTTCCTGTTGCCTCGCCGCCGGCCTTTCCTTTCCGGGGCGGTATCCTCACTGTCAGATCCCACTATTCCTGCATTCTCTCCGGGGAGTTTCCTCCCCTCTTCAGCACGCGCACACTTGTCGGCCAGGGCATATAGCTCGCTGACGTCCTTGATCTTGCACATCGCCATTTCCTCCATCATCCTGCGGTTACGCACGTTCTGATGGAACGCACTGATGACCGCGGCGGGGTGGACGTCTGGGATGTTGTAGTGCACGCGGCTGAATCTCTGAATGAACTTGCGCAGGGACTCTCCTTCCTTTTGGACGAGCAGGTGAAGGTCGCTCGCCTGGCCGTGAGGCTTGTGGCCGCCCGTAAAGGCGCTGACAAACTGATGGCACAGGTCTGGCCAGGAGGATATGGAGTTGTCCGGCAAGTGCATGAGCCAGGACCTGACATTGGGCTTGAGTACCAACGGGAAGTAGTTGGCAAGGATCTTGTCGTCTCGCCCCCCGGCAGCCTGCACCGCAATGGTGTAGAAGCTGAGGAACTCTGACGGATGCGACTTGCCGTCATACTTCTCGGGTACGTCTGGCTTGAAGTTCTTCGTACTGGGCCACTGGACTTGCCGCAGCTCACGGGTAAACGCGGGACAACCTACCGAGTACGGCAGGTCGCCTGGTTCCCCCGGCGCATGCATGTCGCCAGCGGGCTCAGCGCGCTGGTCTGATTGACGCCGCGCTTCCCTTCTGCGCTCGATGCGGGTTCGAGCGTCTTCTTCCTTCCGTTCGTGAAGAACTTGGCGCTGGTCGCGACGGGTCCGCGGATTCGACGACGCGGTGGGGTCGTTGTCGTGGTGGGACCGGCGAGTCGGCGACCGTTGCCACTGGTGTGGGGAGTGCACGGAGGTCGCACCCCCGCCAGTCTTGGCGCCATCGGTTTTCGCCTGGGCGACCGGCCGCGGCTGCGACGCACTAGGCTGCCGTGGGGTGTCGCCGTTGGCAAAACCGATGAGGCTCTGAATGGTGGCCCTCCAACCGTCGAGCTTGTCCGCCGTCGGAGGGTAGTCTAGGAGCAGTTGAGCTCGTGCTAGAGCTTCTGCTGGAGTGGCGGGCAGCGGTGGCGAGCGGCGCGAGGAGCGGGATGTGCTCGAACTTCTAACCACATTAGAAGGAGCAGCACCCGGTCCAGGCAGCCGTGCCACGCTCGCGCCAGCACGTTGGTGCGTGTGCTGGCCTTGAGCGCCCTGAAGTTCGCCAGCTCGATCTGGGTCCAGCGAGCGTATGGTACCGTGGGTACCAGGACGCTGCTGGATCCGCGCCTCCTGGGAGGGGCGCGGTGCGAGTTCGGACGCCGTGGCACCATGAACTGGTTCGACGACGCCCGTTCCTCCGCCGGCGTCTTCCCCACCACCCGTCTGCTCCAGGGGCGGTGGGTTCGACGCGGACGGACCAGCCACCTCCGGTGCCTTCTTCTTTGGTGGCATGTCGATGAACATGATGAAGATCTAGCCTGTGCAGACGCCGGATCAGGTTCACACAACCTCGACACCCCCTACCTGGCGCGCCAAAGATGTCGGGGGAAATCGGCCTCCTCGAACACCTATGGGGACGAAGCCCCTTCTCGGTTCGGCGGGGGGCGGAGGTTGCACAAATAGCGGATCGAGGCGAAGCACACGAGGGATTTGACCCAGCTTCGGGCCGCACGGATGCGTAAAACCCTACTGCTGCTTGTCTGATTGTATTGGGTTCTTGCTCGAGAGCGCAAGATGCTATAGTATGTTTGGAGCTGGACGTAGGTGAGCGTCCTCTGGGTTTCTCCTCCCCCTCCTCTACGTGCGCATGGGCCTCCTTTTATATGCGCAAGGGGCTACCCACAGGTGGCAACGCAGATGAGGGTAAAAATGGAAAAGAACTGTGTGTACAGTGGCTGTACAGTGCTATCGCACCTAACTCTGACGGCAGGGGACAAGGGCATTAAATGCCCGTCTGGGTCGCCCGAACAGTGTTGGAATGGACCGTTAGGGGCGCCCCCGTTTGCCACGATGGCGATCTTGTCAGCGCCGCGTGCCACCGCACGCCTCTGGCTGCGCGGTGCCCCGCCACGTGCCTTTGGGAGAGCCCCAGAGTGACGCGTGGGAGGGTGAGCTGGAGCGCAGGCCTGAGGTGGTGACTTGCCGCGGCAAGTGGCTTGCCGCGGCTGCTGTCTTGCCGCGCCTGGGAGCTTGCCGCTCGCCAGGCCTTGCCGGGGCGCGTGGCGCGCCGAGGTGAGTTTTTCCTGAGATGCCTTGGTTGGCCTTCCCGGCGAGCTCCTCTCGCCGGGGTCTCTGTGCTCTGGCTTGATCGTCCCAGCAAGCTCCTCTTGCCGGGGTCTTGTCTCCTTGGCCCGGCAAGCTCCTCTTGCCGGGGCCTTGTCTTCTTGGCCTTTGTACTTTGTTCTTGAATGGCCCAAAAAGGGCCATGGAGGGTTTTGGCGTTCCCCTGGCGAGCCTTGCCGTGGGGCGCTGTGACTGTCCGTGCACAAGTTCGGGATACTAAGGTACCCCTACTTTAGTACACCGACATAATTGAAATACATAAGAGTACAACATGATATAGCTTCAGCACTCAACTACCCCATTACACAACTGCACCAGCAGCAAGTTCCACATGCAACATGTAGAACCTTTTGAAATTAGCATCATAGACGGTATATAGATAGATGCATCTCATCTGGAAAACTGCTGAAGCGGAAGGCGAATATTGAGCCTTCATTCATGATGAAGGTCTTTTCAACTTTAGGCCAGTGCATGTGGATGATTGACCGTCTGTCCTTCGACCTCTTCAGGAACACTTCAATATTGAACCGTGGGTGTTGTATGAAAACTTTCCTCACCTCCTGACCATAGTGGTGGTTTGGGAGGTAATCATCAGTGAACTGCTTTGGAAAGGCCTGAAAACAAGGATGTGCATAAATATCTTCTCTATATTGGAAATGGGGTAAAGGAATAAAAAAGGCAAGGTATAATAGTTAGTACCATCTTGTAGTGAACTGATGTCTTCTTCATTGTGCAGACAAAGATCGTGTTGTTTTTTGTCGCCAATTTCTTTATCCTAACAATCTTTTTGAGTTTCTTGATTTGATTGATATTCATGGACAACTCATTTCCCCATATGCAAAAAGGGTCGAACAGTGGGTCAAAACCTGTGACAGCAGGACCTACATGTGCAAGACCAAATTGTTAAAAACAAAAATATTAGAATTGTTCCTGCAATTGCACAATAATGTGCTATTAGAAAACGGACCATGCACGTGCTAACCTCGATTGTAAACCTTAGTGCTTCCCATTGTTTCCCTGTAACACATATAAGGTAGCTAGTCATCAGGGTAAGTAAGGGTTCGCATGCTATCAGTAAAATATGTTG
This sequence comes from Aegilops umbellulata, assembly GCA_032464435.1. Classification (NCBI taxonomy): domain Eukaryota; kingdom Viridiplantae; phylum Streptophyta; class Magnoliopsida; order Poales; family Poaceae; genus Aegilops; species Aegilops umbellulata. Next base: position 55,935,509 of record CP136055.1, read on the forward strand.
ATGAAAAATAAGCACATTGTAGATTCATCAGATTAATTGAAGCCACACGGGAAACCCATTTACCCAAACCAAGCATGATTAAGAACTAGGAAATATAACACTTGTATATGTTTCTCATGTATTAGGTGCAGCCAAATTCGATTTATTCCTCACATGCACAATAATACAAAATTCTACTTACGACAATTGGACATCGCATTGCAGAATTGAACCAAGTAGGTAACTAAACACCACAACAAATGAACCAAACATTAACTGAGCACCACATTGCACAGTATAACATACTCCTAATAGAAGATCAGAGAGTTAACCAAACAGTTAACTACAGCCAATTGTAGCAATTGTATTTGTTTCTCATGTATTTCCTACAACCAAATTCGATTTATTCCTCACATGGTATACAATAATAGAATGCACCCACAATTTTGTGAAGATAAATTCGATTTATTTCTCACATGGAAAACAATACAAAATTGCAAGCTGAAGAATTGAACATCACATTTGCAGAATTAAACCAAACAGTTAACCGAAGATGACAACTAATTAACAAAGCAGTTAATAAGTGAGCACCACACTGCATGACATATAAACATATACACTAGAGCAACACATTGCATGGTGAAATTAGATAGCACAATTCACTAGATTTTGTGAAGAAAACGCAGGAGCAGCACACGCAACGGGTAAACCAAGCATGCTTAACCGGCGTGGCTAGCAATTCGCAAGGAGCTCCTCCAAGATCTGCGGGTCGGCACAAATGGCAGCCATCGCGACCTCGTCCGCGCGTGCGGTCGCGATTTGCTTCTTCGCTGCCAAATGCTCCTTGAGGTCCTGGCTATACTGCGTGCACCATGGCTTAGGCCGGCGCTTATTTGGTGGCGGGGTCGGTGATTTGGGTGGAAGGTGTCGCGCTCGCGCCGGCGGTCGGGGAATGTGGGATGTGGAAGGAGGAGGAGGATGGGGTCGGGTGTGGATTACCTGTCTGGATAGAGGAGGCCGAGTAGCGTGAAGGAGGGTCGTCGGCGAGGAGGCGGTGGTGCTGCAAGCAAGGAGTGAAAGTTTCAACTTGGAAAGGAAGGCGGAAAGAGGGGAAATGTGGCTTTTGGTATGGGGAAGGGGGCGGGGAGGTAGATATTGTCGGATTTCGGGTTCCGGCAGACCCTTGAGGTTCAAACACTGGGGTGCGCGCGGAGATCTCTCCCCTACCGATCTACGTCCGATCCTTCATGCGAACTAAGAGGAAACGATGAACAACACAAGGGACACGAGATTTATACTAGTTCGGGCCACCGTTGTGGTGTAATACCCTACTCCAGTGTGTGGTGTGGTGGATTGCCTCGGGGCTGATGATGAATAGTACAGAGGAAGAACAGCCTCGCAAGAGGTGTTCTTGAGCTGGTGCGCTGAGTTCTACTTGGTCTCCAGATACCTCTACTCTGTGGTGGCTAGCTCATTTATAGAGGCCCTGGGCCTCTCCCCGAAACAATTGAGCGGAAAGGGCGCCAACAATTGGCCATTTTGAAGGGGAACATCTAGTACAAGTTATCCTGACCAAAGGTGGTCTTCGGCTGCCAAAAGCTCTGGTGGTGACGTCGTCTTGGGCTCCACGGTGACCTCCATCCGGCCGTCCGGCTAGTCTTGGTCTCGTTGCACTAGAATGGTAACCTTTGCCTGATGCCTTGGCCTGCGCTTGCCTCCTTTGCACCAAAGGGGAAACAAGGACTCTGCACAGGCAGGCGCCCGCCTGGCGCCCGCCTGGTCTTGATCGTCATGGCTTGCGTCACTGGATCCTCGCGAGGTACCCTTGCATTGATCTCTCCGCCTCCTCGCGAGCCTGCCTGATGAGGCCGCTCCTGAGGAAGTTCTCTGTCGTCCGCCCCGCGAGGCTTGGCCCCTCGCGAGGGTCTTGAGCTTGATGAAGATGGGCCGCGTTGGGCCCCCACTTGAGCCACGCCACAGGCCGTAGGCAGGCAAGTCTGGGGACCCCCGTTCCCAGAACACCGACAGTAGCCCCCGGGCCCAATGCGCGCGCGGGCTTGGCTTTAGCAAAGAAGTGAAGGGGCAAGCGCGAAGCTCCACGGGCTCTAACAGCCTGCGGCCTTGGGCGCCGCGTGGAGGTTGATTGGACGTGGGCGCCTTCACTTCCCACGACGCCTCGGCAACTGCGCAACTTGACAAGTCCGTGCATGTAGAGATATGAGTCATGATTACCTGCGATCGTGCTGCTCGGTGGTTGGTCTTCTCCGGCTATAAGTACGGGGCTGCATGAGCCCCGCAAGTTCACCCCTTTCTGCTTCTCCCCTTCTCTCCTTGGCCACTCGCCGTCCTCATGGCTCCAAAGAGGTTCTCAGCCGCAGAGAAGGGAAAGGCTTGCCAGGCAGGGCCTGACTTCTCCCCGGCCAAGCGCGGCCGGGGTTGTCCTCGCAAGCATCCTGCGGTCCCCGTAGTGGCTTCCCGCGGCCACGGAGGCGGTTCCCTGCGCGGTGGTGAGCGCCCGGCTGCTGAGGGGAGCCACGCCGTGACTGCGCGGCCCCCTAGGCCACGCTTCCACTCAGTGGAGGTGCTGCCGGAGTTCGTCGTGTGGTCGGCGGACCCGGCCAACACCTGGCTCCGGCTCCCCGCTTCTTCGTTGGTGATCTGCCGGCCAGCGCCCGGTGTGGCTTCTGGCTCCAGGCGGATGGTTGCTGCAGCAGGGCCTCCTAGGCTTCGTTGTAGGTCTCCCCTTCCGGAAATGGGGCCCTGACTCGCGGCTGGCAAATGTTTGCCCGCGCGCGCGGCCTGAGTCAGCGGTGCACCCTGCACTTCAAGTTCGATGGCGACGCCACACTCTACGTGAGGGTGTTTGGGGAAGGTGGTCGCCGTGCTGGGTGCTGCCCCGAAGATGGTGACTGCGGCCGCCTGCCCAGTCCCGGTACTGACCAAGATGAAGACGGCGCCAGGCGTGTTGGTGGCGGTGCTCGGGGTCCGCCAAGTCTCGGCGATTCTCCCTCAGGCAGTGGCTCCTCCAGCGGTGGCCGCGACCAGCCCCCGCGCCGTCGCGCCCGCCTAGGTGAAGGCAGCGGGTCCACCCGCCGCCGCACCCCGGTGAAGCGAGAGGAGGCGTCCGCCTGAGCCCCAGGAGCAGCTCGAGCTTTTGTTGTAGGTTGGTGTAGGGCAGGTCGTGTCCTATTTCGTTTCCTCCCTTTCCTGCGTAAGAAGAAGGTTGTACAGGGCCCCATGGGGGCGTGTTAGAACTGTTGTTATCAATCGTCGCATTGCTTTTGCCATTTCTACGTTATATTTCCGTAATGTGTGCCCACGTGTGGGAGTCATTTAAGCTTGGTGAAGCTTGACGCAGCCCTTGCCTCCCGAGGCTGAGGCCTCGCCATGAGCTTCATGCCCTGCAAGGATTAGTTAGAGGGGAAACCCTTGACCCCAGTAGCGGGGAGTGACCAGCCTAGGTCCTGCGTTCGTGTAGCGATGCCCGTAAGGCATGGACTGGGAGGGGTACTCCCGCAGAGGACTCAGACAGGAAAGCTCCAGACGATTGGGGCGGAAGACGCTCGCGAGGGCGCCCGCGAATATCCCTCGCGAGACTTGTGCGAGAGAAAAAGAGTGAAAAGGACAGAGAGCCACGAGCCAGGAACGCCAACAACTCCAATAAGACTTCAAACAGGAATAAACACGCCAATTGCAGAAAGCAAATGAAAGCCGCGTCCGGCACCTATTCTAGTCTTTGACGTCTTCTCACCAGCGCGGAGCTAACTGCCGCCACTGGGCATGGGCGGGAGCCCCCGAGGCCCAAGGGCGGCACTCCGAAGATTCCGGGGCGTGTACAGCCCCACTCATTATTAGGTGAGAGTGTCACGGGCAGCGAGCTTCACAGGCGTTTGCCTTCTTCACAGGCACCGGGCCTTTTCCAAAATGCGATAGCTTCACAGGCATTGGCCTTCTTCACAAGCACCGGGCCTTTCCCAAAACGCGATATCTTCACAGGCATTGGCCTTCTTCACAGGCACCGGGCCTTTCCCAAAACGCGATATCTTCACAGGCATCGGCCTTCTTCATAGGCACCGGGCCTTTCCTAGGCGCTAGGCCTCGCTCAGGGGTATAACTTCCGGAGATGTTGAATGTTCCACGCGTTCTGGATAGGTGCTCCCTCCAGAGTCTCCAAGCGCGCGGAGCCAGGCCTGGAAACATGAACAACCTTGAATGGGCCCTCCCACATGGGTTGTGCAGCCCCACCCTGGAGAGAACCCGTCTGAGCATGAGATCCCCTACCTCGAGGGTCCTGGGGCGGATGTTGCGGCAGTGGTATCGTCGTAGCGCCTGTTGATACCTTGTTGCTCGCAGTGAATCTTCTCAACGGCGTTCCTCCCCCAGCACGAGATCCGTCCCCCGCATGGCGTCCTGCTGAGCCTCGTCGAACGTCAGGACCCGTGCGGAGCGACGCCTGACCTCGTGAGGGAGAACTGCCTCTGCTTCGTAGACAAGGAAGAACGGGGTCTCGCCAGTCGGCTTGGTCGCTGTCGTGCGGATGGACCACAGAATGGACTGGAGTTCGTCATACCAGCCCCTGCCACAGGCCTCCAGCTTTTTCTTGAAGGTCCTGGCTTTGAGGCCCCTCAGGACCTCCGCGTTGGCTCATTCAGCCTGACCATTGCTCCGGGGTGTGCTACCGAAGCGTAGCATATCTGTGTTCCAAGGTTAGCACAGTACATTTTGAAGAGATTACTGGTGAATTGCGAACCGTTGTCAGTGATGATGCGGTTAGGCACCCCAAACCGACTCACGAGGCCCTTGATGAACTTGACTGCCGAGCCTGCCGGGATTGTGCATACAGCTTCCACCTCAGCCCACTTGGTGAACTTGTCCATAGCAACATAGAGGTAGCGATAGCCCCCTGGCGCCCGAGGGAACGGGCCCAGAATGTCCAACCCCCAAACTACGAACGGCCATGAGAGGGGTATGGTCTGCAGACCTCCCGCAGGCTGATGGACCTGTTTAGCATGAAACTGGCAGGCCTCGCAAGCTTTAACCAGCTCAACGGCGTCATTGAGCGCTGTGGGCCAGTAGAACTCGCTGCGAAACGCCTTGCCGACAAGGGCTCGTGACGACGAGTGGTGCCCACAGTCTCCGCCGTGTACGTCCGCCAACAGTTCCTTCCCTTGCTCCCTGGAGATGCAACGCAGGGACAGGTCGTTTGGCCGCTTCCTGTAGAGCTCGCCGTCTTGAATGCAATAAGCCGTGGCCTGCCGTGCTACACGCTCTGCATCCTCCTCTTTCTCCGGCAGAACCCCTCGCACCAGGTAGTCCTTGAGCTCCAGGATCCAACATCCCTCCTGAGGCTCCAACGCTAGGAGCAGGCGCGCTCCTGAGGCCGGGCCGTAGATCGGAGCTCCCGAGGCAGGCGGCTGAGGTGGCTCCTCTCTTGGGTGCGCCGTTCCTGACAGCAACGGCACCGCCGAGGGCTTGAAGAGCCGCTCCTCGAAGATGCTAGGCTCCTGCGGCAGCCGCCTAGACGCCCTCTTGGCGATGTCGTCAGCCTCCTTATTGGTGCCGCGAGGCACATGCTGCAACTCCAGTCCCCAGAACTGTTTCTCCATCCTACGGACTTCAGCAAGGTAAGCCTCCATGTGCTCGTCCTTCGGCTCGTATACCTTGTTGGAGAAGTTGACGAGGATCTGAGAATCTCCCTTGATGGTGAGGCGCTTTACTGAAAGGATCGAGAAGAGGTGTCTAGAGGGGGGTGATTAGACACTAAGTGCCAAAAGTTGCAGTTTTTAATGTTCTTAAGTTTAGGTGGAGTTTAAGCACAACTTTAATGAACACAATACATATCAAGCATGCATGCAATGAGTATATGAGCAGTGGAAAGTAAAGCATGCACTTGCAAGAATGTAAAGGGAAGGGTTTGGAGTATTCAAACGCAATTGGAGACACGGATGTTTTTGGCGTGGTTCCGATAGGTGGTGCTATCGTACATCCACGTTGATGGAGACTTCAACCCACGGAGGGTAACGGTTGCGTGAGTCCACGGAGGGCTCCACCCACGAAGGGTCCACGAAGAAGCAACCTTGTCTATTCCATCATGGCCGTCGCCCATAAAGGACTTGCCTCACTAGCGGTAGATCTTCACGAAGTAGGCGATCTCCTTGCCCTTACAAACACCTTGGTTCAACTCCACAATCTTGTCGGAGGCTCCCAAGTGACACCTAGCCAATCTAGGAGACACCACTCTTCAAGAAGTAACAAATGGTGTGTTGATGATGAACTCCTTGCTCTTGTGCTTCAAATGATAGTCTCCCCAACACTCAACTCTCTCTCACAGGAATTGGATTTGGTGGAAAGAAGATTTGAGTGGAAAGCAACTTGGGGAAGGCTATAGATCAAGATTCATATGGTTGGAATGGAATATCTTGAGCTCAACACAAGTGTAGGTGGTTCTCTCTTAGAAAATGTGTATTGGAAGTGTAGGCATGTTCTGATGGCTCTCTCCACGAATGCAGAGTGGGTGGAGGGGTATATATATCCTCCACACAAAATCTAACCGTTACACACAATCTGCCAAACTCGGTGGGACCGAATGGTAAAACTCGGTTGGACCGATTCAGCAAACCTAGTGACCATTAGGATTTTTGGTGGGACTGAGATGCAACTCGGTAGGACCGATATGGTTAGGGTTAGGGCATAACGTAATCTCGGTGTGACCGATTACACAAACTCGGTGGGATCGATTTTGGTAATAAGCTAACCAGAGAGTTGGTCAGGCAAACTCGGTGAGACCGATTACACAAACTCGGTGGGACCGATTTTGGTAATAAGCTAACCAGAGGATTTGCATTGTAATCTCGGTAGTACCGATTGCTCAAACTCGGTGAGACCGATTTTGATAATGGACATACACAGAGAGATTACAATCCCATCTCGGTGAGACCGAGATCCCTATCGGTGAAACCGATTTGCTAGGGTTTGTGGTAGTGGCTATGACATGTGAAACTCGGTGGCGCCGGATAGAAAGAATCGGTGGGGCCGAGTTTGACTTTTGGTTTAGGTCATATGTGTATGTGGGAAGATAGTTGAGGGTTTTGGAGCATATCACTAAGCACATGAAGCACGAGGCTCATTAAGCAACACCTCATCCCTCCTTGATAGTATTGGCTTTTCCTATAGACTCAATGTGATCTTGGATCACTAAAATAGAAAATGTAGAGTCTTGATCTTGAAGCTTGAGCCAATCTTTTGTCCTTAGCATCTTGAAGGGGTTCCACATCCTTTAGTCCATGCCACTCCATTGTTGAACTTATCTGAAACATACTAGGTAAAAGTGTTAGTCCAACAAGAGATATGTTGACATTAATTACCAAAACCACCCAGGGAGCACTTGTGCTTTCAATCTCCCCCTTTTTGGTAATTGATGACAACATACATCAAAGCTTTAGATAAAGATATAGAGAATAGCAATTAAAGCTTTGGAAAGACATGTAACATGCATAGGCTCCCCCTATATGTATGCAATCATGTGAATATGGAATATAGGAGCATGTGACTGCGTAAACATGACAGAGTAAGCAATGTGTTACATGTATCTTGTCTATATGCATAAGAGCAAATGATGTGAATATGAGAAATGTACCTTCATGCTCATGAGTCCTTCTTGCAAACAGTATGTACATCAGCAAGAACTTCTCATTCACATGACTGTGATGCATATACTTACCTTGTGGTCTTGAGTTGGCTTAGAATGGGATGAACCTGCGCAAACAAGGTTAGATAACACAGATACACCTACTAACCAGAGCAAACAAGAGAAACCACAAGATAACCAAGACTGGGATGACATGTAGAGTGAGTATTAAGTACCACATTGGATATAGAAATGTCCCCAAAGATAAAGATATGCAATAAAATTAGAGATTTCCTTCCCTTAGATGTCTTGCTCCCCCTGAATCTAACATGATATATTGGGAGAATATAGGGAACAGAAAATCAAAGCAATAGAAAAGAAACAACAGAGCTTGAGCTAAAGCAAGCAAACAAACATGTCTTTCCCCTCTTAAAGGCATGTGACATCTCTCCTCATGAACACCAAGCATCTGGGGTCATTGAGGATACTACTTTCTCTCCCCCTGAGTATTCTCTCTATCTCCCCCTATAGGAAAGATTTAAGCTTTGATGTGATCTCTCTCTCCCCCTTTGACATCAATTTCCAAGAAGGGTCTTCTGGACATGTGATACAAATGGGTTGGTCCTTGAGTCACAGAGCAAAGCAGCATGTGTAACATGATGCTGGTAGAGGACAAGAATCATCGAGTGGAGCTGGAGCAAATAGAAATCAGGAATAAGTGGCAAGTTGGTTTTTCTATGGTAAAATTGGTGACTCCGAGTTGTGTGCTTCGGTTGCACCGAAAGGTTTCGGTTTAGCCGAAGAGAACAAACTGGTGTGACCGAGTTCATCAGAGTGAAACCACTTGTCACCTCAGCTCACTAGACAAGTAAAATCTCACAAGGATATGCAAGGAATTAACTGAAAGATTTGCAATGAATTGGATGCAGAAAATGCAGAACAAAAAGGAAAGAAAAGAAACTAAAAGTTCTAGATGAAGTTTTTTTGAAAGGGGAAACAAATATGCAAGGGACAAATGCAATAACACATAAAAAGAACACAGGAGAACTTCATCTAGACTTGGGCGGCGACAAAGTCACCTATGTTAGAGTGTATTGACTTAGGAGTCAAGTGAGATCACTTGATCATAGGTCATACTCATCGTTTAAGCTCAAAATGGGGTCGAACTTGTGTGGGTTGCTCGAGGTTGATGTACTTTATCAAGAGTTGGGAGCACCACTTGGAGTTTGAGTTCATCTACCTGCATGGATTAGCTTTGCAAGGAAGAGCACTTGTGTATCCAAAATGACAATCATGAGACACAACATAGAATTTGTCAAAGGATATGTTTGAATGGTTTCGTGCTTCCTTGTCTTCAACCACCATTGTGTAGAGACTTGGTGATGTAGAGATTGCTCAAGATGTGAGTGAGTTGCAACCTCATAGATTTATATTCAACCAAGTACCTACACAGGTTAGATTACATGCAAGGTACAAATATATCCAAGACATATGAATAGCATCATAAGAGAAATATCAAGGATTAGTCATAGGCTCATGCCCCGCATGTATCAAATGGAGTTCCTACTCCAAGTTTGAAGCATCAATGATGTTCAATTCTCCTCTCAACCTGCAAAACACTTTCTCATCAAGTGGTTTAGTAAATATATCTGCCAATTGCTTATCGGTGCGAACATGCTTAAGGTTAATGTCCCCTTTGGCAACATGATCTTGAATGAAATGATGAAGAACTTCAATATGCTTAGTTCGAGAGTGTTTCACGGGATTGTGAGCAATCTTAATAGCACATTCATTGTCACATAGCAGTGGAACATGTTTCACATATATCCCATAATCTTTAAGAGTTTGGGTCATCCAAAGTAATTGAGCACAACATGAACCAGCGGCAATGTATTCCGCTTAGGCGGTGGATAAGGATACCGAGTTTTGTTTCTTGGAAGACCAAGACACAAGAGATCTACCAAGGAATTGACAATTACCCGAACTGGACTTTCTATCAACCTTGTCTCCGGCATAGTCCGAATCGGAATAGCCAACAAGATCAAAAGAGGACCTCTTAGGATACCAAATGCCAAAATTTGGTGTATGGATTAAGTATCTCACTATCCTTTTCACAGCCTTAAGATGACATTCTTTAGGAGTAGCTTGATATCGTGCACACATGCACACACTTAGCATAATATCGGGACGAGAGGCACATAGATATAACAATGAACCAATCATAGAGCGATAAACTTTTTGATCAACCAGTTCACCATCTTTGGTCAAATCAAGATGTCCACTAGTAGGCATGGGTGTAGTCATACCTTTGCATTCTTGCATATTGAACTTCTTGAATAAGTCTTTGGTGTACTTCATTTGAGAGACAAAGGTACCTTCCTTAGTTTGCTTGATTTGCAAACCGGGAAAGAATTTGAGTTCACTCATCATAGACATCTCAAACTTATCCGACATTAGCTTTCCAAACTTCTCACTAAAATGAGGGTTAGTTGAACCAAATCTGATATCATCAACATAAATTTGGCACACAAATAGTTCTCCATTAACCCTTTTAGTAAAAAGAGTAGAATCAATTTTACCAATTTCAATGCCTTTTTCAGTAAGGAACTTGGTCAAGCATTTATACCATGCTCTAGGAGCTTGTTTAAGACCATAAAGGGCTTTATGAAGTTTGTAAACATGATTAGGTTTCTTAGGATTGACAAAGCCGGGGGTTGCTTAACATAAACTTCCTCATCAATTTTTCCATTTAGAAAAGAACTTTTAATGTCCATTTGGTACAAGGTGATATCATGGTGATTAGCATAGGCAAGTAAGATGCGAATGGGTTCAAGTCTAGCAACGGGAGCATATGTCTCACCATAGTCCATACCTTCAACTTGTGTGTAGCCTTGGGCGACGAGACGTGCTTTGTTGCGAACCACTTGCCCATCTTCATCTTGCTTGTTGCGAAACACCCATTTGGTACCAATGACGTTATGGTTGTTGTCGGGCTTCTCGACCAATGTGCACACTTGATTTCTCTCAAAGTTGTGTAGCTCTTCATGCATAGCATTTATCCAATCCGGATCCTTCAATGCTTCTTCAACCTTCATAGGTTCAATGCTAGAGATGAATGAGTAATCTTCACAAAAGTTAGCTAAACGAGTTTTAGAGCGAGTGATTCTCTCGGTTTGAATATCATTGTAGATTTGCTCGACGGATGATCTTTGGCAATTCTTGCTCGAACTCGTGAAAGCTTTTGCTTGGGTCGGGGTGGAACATCCTCTTCATCTTGTTCTTCTTCTTGGCCTTCTTCATTATTGACGTTGTCATTCTCTTGTCGTGGTGGAGAAGGAGGTTGTTGATGTTCATCTTGGTGTACTTCCTCGTTTTCTTCATCTTGGTGTGTCCCACTTGTGGATGCTTCCGTATCAACTCTTGGTTCACCTTGTCGTGAGGTAGAAGCTTACACTTGGACAGACGAGGTACTCTCCTTCATTTCCGTTGGACGAATCTTGCCAATGGACAAGTCTTGTATTGCTTCCGAAGGGTCTTTGTCTCCTACATCAATTGGCAATTGCTCTACTTGCGAGCCGTTAGATTCATCAAACTTCACATCTACCGTCTCCTCAACCTTTCGGGTGAAATTGTTGTAGACACGGTAAGTGTGAGAGTTTGAGCCATAACCAAGTAGAAAACCTTCATGAGACTTAGGAGCAAATTTAGAACGACGATGCTTATCAAGAATGTAGCACTTTGAGCCAAATACTCGAAAGTATCCAACTTGGGGTTTGTTACCGGTGAGGATCTTGTATGCCGTCTTGCCGAGTAGCTTGTGAAGATACAAGCGATTTGTTGCATGACAAGCTGTCTCAACCGCTTCCGCCCAAAAGTGCTTTGGCGTTTTGTACTCATCAAGCATCGTTCTTGCCATCTCGATAAGAGTCCGGTTCTTCCTCTCAACAACTCCATTTTGTTGAGGTGTGTACGTAGTCGAGAACTCGTGTGAAATACCTTCTTCGTCAAGAAAGGTGTCCACATTTGCGTTCTTGAACTCCGTTCTGTTGTCACTCCGAACCTTCTTGATCTTCACGTCAAACTGATTTTGGGCCTTCCTAGCGAAGTTTTTGAAGATGTTTTGGACCTGCGACTTGTCATCAAGAAAGAACACCCACGTAAATCTTGAAAAATCATCAACTATGACTAGACCAAATGAGTTACCAACGAGACTCTTGTATGCATTTGGACCAAAGAGATCCATGTGAAGTAGCTCGAGTGGTCTTCTTGTGGTCATGATGTTCTTCGCGCGGTGACTTCCTCCAACTTGTTTCCCTGCTTGACAAGCGCTGCAAAGTCTATCCTTGTCAAATACGACATCTTTTATCCCAAGGATATGATCACCTTTAATAAGCTTATCAAGATTTTGCATTCCAACATAACCTAGTCTTCTATGCCACAACCAGCCTTTAGAAGATTTAGCAATTAAGCAAGTTTTAGGTTGAGCCCTTTTATTAAAGTCAACAATGTAGAGATCTCCTCTACGTATACCGGTGAAGACCATTTTATGATTGTCTCTAGGAAACACTTGGCAATCTACTTTAGTGAATAAGACATTGAAACCGAAATCTGCGAGTCTAGAAACTGAAAGTAAATTGTATACAAGAGATTCAACAAGCATGACATTTTGTATGGAGCTATCATGTGAGATGGCCACCTTACCAAGGCCAACCACCTTACCCTTTGAATTATCACCAAAAGTGACATATTTTCGAGGGCCGTCGTTTTCAGCAAGCTCAAGGAACATATCTTCATCTCCGGTCATATGATCAGTACATCCACTATCAAGGACCCATTCCTTTCCTCCAGCCATGTAGCCGCGAAGATTTGCCATAAGACCAAAATGTCTCATTGCATCATCAAGATCATAGTCACTATTATCATCTTCATCATAGTATCCATGTTCAACATCATCTTGTGATTGATCAATTCCTAGAGAGGGTAATTCATTAGATAAATGATCATCAAAGTGGTTACCTTTATGAATTCTAATAGCTTTGGATATGATATCACTAATGATTCCAACGTTTCCTTTAGCACGCATGAGATTTGTAAGCTCAAATAGACAATTACCAAAACTAGGATCACTAGAGTTCATCTTACTCAAAGCAATAGACTTATGGAGAATTTTGTCTAAATTTTTTAAGGAATAATCGGGAAATCGTTCCTCAAGAAATTTCCATATAGTATAGGCACAATCAAGAGTAGGCAAACTAGCAATCATATTTTTGGGCAATCCTCTAATGATGAGCTCAACAGTTCTAAGATTACGAATCATGTCAATAGCTTCATCTAGGGTAGGGTGCAAAGGATCAATATGAGGTGCACAAGGACTAGCAATGTACTTGTTCAAATGATATTCATTGAAAATCTCAAGCATTTCATTTTTCCACTCATGAAAGTACTCTCCATCAAGAATGGGCACTCTATGTCTAAGACTCCCTAAAGTAGACATATCCATCTTCCTCCAAAGTTGTTTAAACCAAGGCAATGGAGACCAATGCTCTGATACCACTTGAAAGGATCGAGAAGAGGTGTCTAGAGGAGGGGTGATTAGACACTAAGTGCCAAAAGTTGCAGTTTTTAATGTTCTTAAGTTTAGGTGGAGTTTAAGCACAACTTTAACGAACACAATACATATCAAGCAAGCATGCGATGAGTATATGAGCAGCGGAAAGTAAAGCATGCAACTTGCAAGAATGTAAAGGGAAGGGTTTGGAGTATTCAAACGCAATTGGAGACACGGATGTTTTTGGCGTGGTTCCGATAGGTGGTGCTATCGTACATCCACGTTGATGGATACTTCAACCCACGGAGGGTAACGGTTGCGCGAGTCCACGGAGGGCTCCACCCATGAAGGGTCCACGAAGAAGCAACCTTGTCTATTCCATCATGGTCGTCGCCCACGAAGGACTTGCCTCACTAGCGGTAGATCTTCATGAAGTAGGCGATCTCCTTGCCCTTACAAACTCCTTGGTTCAACTCCACAATCTTGTCGGAGGCTCCCAAGTGACACCTAGCCAATCTAGGAGACACCACTCTCCAAGAAGTAACAAATGGTGTGTTGATGATGAACTCCTTGCTCTTGTGCTTCAAATGATAGTCTCCCCAACACTCAACTCTCTCTCACAGGATTTCTCCACGAATGTGTATTGGAAGTGTAGGCATGTTCTGATGGCTCTCTCCACGAATGAAGAGTGGGTGGAGGGGTATATATAGCCTCCACACAAAATCTAACCGTTACACACAATCTTCCAAACTCGATGGGACCGAATGGTAAAACTCGGTTGGACCGATTCAGCAAACCTAGTGACCGTTAGGATTTTCGGTGGGACTGAGATGCAACTCGGTAGGACCGATATGGTTAGGGTTAGGGCATAACGTAATCTCGGTGTGACCGATTACACAAACTCGGTGGGACCAATTTTGGTAATAAGCTAACCAGAGAGTTGGTCAGGCAAACTCGGTGAGACCGATTACACAAACTCGGTGGGACCGATTTTGGTAATAAGCTAACCAGAGGATTTGCATTGTAATCTCGGTAGTACCGATTGCTCAAACTCGGTGAGACCGATTTTGATAATGGACATACACATAGAGATTACAATCCCATCTCGGTGAGACCGAGATCCCTATCGGTGAAACCGATTTGCTAGGGTTTGTGGGAGTGGCTATGACATGTGAAACTCGGTGGCGCCGGATAGAAAGAATCGGTGGGGCCGAGTTTGACTTTTGGTTTAGGTCATATGTGTATGTGGGAAGATAGTTGAGGGTTTTGGAGCATATCACTATGCACATGAAGCAAGAGGCTCATTAAGCAACACCTCATCCCTCCTTGATAGTATTGGCTTTTCCTATAGACTCAATGTGATCTTGGATCACTAAAATAGAAAATGTAGAGTCTTGATCTTGAAGCTTGAGCCAATCTTTTGTCCTTAGCATCTTGAAGGGGTTGCACATCCTTTAGTCCATGCCACTCCATTGTTGAACTTATCTGAAACATACTAGGTAAAAGTGTTAGTCCAACAAGAGATATGTTGACATTAATTACCAAAACCACCCAGGGAGCACTTGTGCTTTCATTTACCCCTAGGGCGATTGCAGCTTTCAAGCCTGCTATCAGGCCTTCTTACTGCTATGTTGTTGGAGACCTTCTCTCCATGCTGGAAGCAGAGTTGCACGACATAGTAGAGTTTGTCCTGGGTGGGGGATACGAGTATTGCGCCAGCTCCCGCGCCATGCCGGGAGAATGCCCCATCGAAGTACATGACCCAGCCGTCTGGCGCTTCACTTCCTGGGGAGAGTGATCGGTCTTCACCTGCCTCAAGACCCGGTGCTTCTGTCCATTCTGCCATGAAATCTGCCAGTGCGGCTCCCTTGATGACTCTGGTCGTACTGAATTCCACATGAAATGCTGGTAGTTCGATGTTCCACTCTGCGACCCTTCCAGCCGAGTTGGGGCTCCTGAGTACCCTTCTTTGGCACGACAATAGGATGAGCCAGCCAATTGGGGTAGCGGACCTCACGGATAACCCCTGTCGCTTCCAGTTTCTGGGTCTCTTGAACGATAAAAGCATGTTTCTCGATGGACTGCCTCCTTACCTTCTGCTTCACGGGGCGTACGTCGGGGCACATGTTGAGGTGGTGCTCGATCACATCTCTCGGGACTCCCACTAACTGATCAGGTTCCCATTCAAACACCTTCTTGTTCGCGCGCAGGAATCCGATCAGGGCCTTCTCCTGCTCGGGCTCGAGATTGGCCCATATGGTGAAGGTGGCGCAGGTGGACCCGTCCTCGTCGACCGGTACTTGCTTGGTTTCCGCCTTGTCCTGGGTGAATAGCTGCTTCTTTTTAGCTGGCGCAGCCCCCTTGGGCTCGAGGGCGTCGGTGTTGGCGGGCCGTGCCGCTGCGGTAGCCCTGAAGGCAAGTCGGAGCACCTGCAGCGCATCTTTTGTATCCCCCAGCATGGTGAGGACGCCGCTGCTCCCGGGCATCTTCATGAGGTTGTACATCGGGTGAGTCGCCGCCATGAACCGGGCCAAGGCCGGGTAGCTGAGGATGGCGTTGTATGGGAGGCCGATGGGGGCGATGTCGAAGTCGATCAGCTCCATGCAGAAGTTGTCGTAGGTGCCGAAGGTTACCGGGAGGCGGATCTGCCCCAAGGAGGCGGTGGAGCCGGCTCCGACGCCTGTGAAGGGCCTGCTGGGTTGGAGCCGCTCCGGTGGTACTTGTAGGAGACTGAAGGCCTCCACCAAGAGCACGTTGAGGCCAGCGCCACCGTCGATGAGGGTTCTAGTGACGGCCACTTGGCAGATGGTGGGGGTGCACAGCATTGGGAGCGCGCCCGAGCCGGAAGGGTTGAAGGGGGGGTCACCCGAGTCGAAAATCAAATCAGCCTCAGGCACCGCCCAGCCCGGGGGAGCTTCTTGATGCTTGGAGGCCGCGCTGATCTGGCGGGTGAACGACTTGACGTGGTGCCTCGAGGGCGGCGCTTGGGAGCCTCCCAGGAGGACCGCGACGACGGGTGGTGCCGGCGCGGCGAAACGGGCAACGAAGAGGCCGCGCAGCTCTTCCCAAGAGGTCACGGAAGCCGTCGGTAGGTGGCAGAGCCACATGCGCGGGACACCGGTGAGGGCCATGGGTATCCAGTTGGCCATTACCCGGTCGTCGCCCCCGGCTCTGAGGACGGCCTCCTCGTACGCCAGCAGGAAAACCAGTGGGTCCGTCGCGCCGTTGTAGCGCGGCGGCATCTCGGGCTTGAACTTGCGCCGCCACTGCACCTGTCGCAAGGCGGAGGCCAAGGCCTGGAGCCCCTGGCCCCGGCGCCGGCATCTGTTGCCGGAGCGGGCGGCGCGATGTCCGCCATGGGGACGGAACGCGATGTTGGTGGAGAGCGGGTCGTCGGGAGGGAGAACTCCGGCGCACCCCTACCTGGCACGCCAAATGTCAGATTTCGGGTTCCGGCAGACCCTTGAGGTTCGAACACTGGGGTGCACGCGGAGATCTCTCCCCTACCGATCTACGTCCGATCCTCTCATGCGAACTAAGAGGGAAACGATGAACAACACAAGGGACATGAGATTTATACTGGTTCGGGCCACCGTTGTGGTGTAATACCCTACTCCAGTGTGTGGTGTGGTGGATTGCCTCGGGGGCTGATGATGAACAGTACAAAGGAAGAACAGCCTCGCGAGAGGTGTTCTTGAGCTGGTGCGATGAGTTCTACTTGGTATCCAGATGCCTCTACTCTGTGGTGGCTACCTCTGTTTATAGAGGCCCTGGGCCTCTCCAAGAAATAATTGAGCGGGAAGGGCGCCAACAATTGGCCATTTTGAAGGGGAACATCTAGTACAAGTTATCCTGACCAAAGGTGGTCTTCGGCTGCCAAAAGCTCTGGTGGTGACGCCGTCTTGGGCTCCACGGTGACCTTCGTCCGGCCGTTCGGCTGGTCTTGGTCTCGTTGCACTGGAATGGTAACCTTTTCCTGATGCCTTGGCCTGCGCTTGCCTCCTTTGCACCAAAGGGGAAACAAGGACTCTGCACAGGCCGGCGCCCGCCTGGCGCCCGCCTAGTCTTGATCGTCATGGCTTGCGTCACTGGATCCTCGCGAGGTACCCTTGCATTGATCTCTCCGCCTCCTCGGGAGCCTGCCTGATGAGGCCGCTCCTGAGGAAGTTCTCTGTCGTCCGCCCCGCGAGTCTTGGCCCCTCGCGAGGGTCTTGAGCTTGATGAAGATGGGCCGCATTGGGCCCCCACTTGAGCCATGCCGCAGGCAGGCAAGTCTGGGGACCCCCGTTCCCAGAACGCCGACAGATATTTCCGCGGAAGCCGAAAATTTGGAATCACTTCAGCCAAAAACCTGGCGCGCAAAGTGTCATCAGACACGGTCCCTTTTTGAGAACTGTGTACGATATGTGGACATCACAAACGATTACGATAGCTTAACCCATGTGTGGTGAGTTTGAACATCAAAAGTTTTGGTTTGAATTTCCATGGTTACAGTGGTCATCCACGTGATTGCATAATTTGGGTACACAAAGGAGACTACAGCACAGCCACACTTCTTAATCGAGCAAGTTCAGGAATTAAACAGAGCTAGCTGACCTAAACATTACTCTAACAAATTAAAGACCGGCGCTCTTAATTAAACAAAACAAAGAGTACTACTACGGGTGGTGCTCGTCGATCTCCACCGCCACCTCCATGTCCTGCTCGCACCCGACGGTCTCTTGGGGAAGGGGCTCCATGGCATCCATCGCACCATAATCGGCAAGCATCTCGCCATCCTCGTCCGCCATCTCTTTGGAAAAGGCCGCCATCAGCTGGGCGTGGGCGAACGCGATCTGGGCTTGGACAGGCTCCGTCATCGCAAGGTATGCGGCGGAGGAACGAACGGCTGCTTGAACGCTCTCGGTGATTGCCAGCTCTTCGGCCGTGGGTTGCCGACCGTTGTCGGAGAAGCTTCGTTCGATTTGTGCGGTGACCACCAGGAGCTGGGCGTGGGCGGCCTCGACATGGTAGTGTGCAGCCTCCATCAGGGCTAAGGCCGCTGCTGCGGAACAGACAACTGTTGTACCGCTCTCGCCAGTTGCTATCCCCGAGGAAGATGTTGCTGCCGCCACCTGAGAAGCAACAACGGCCATTTGGGCTGCCTTTGCCGCCTGGTCGCAAATTGCGGCCGTGCTCATGCACCTTGTTAGCACGCGCATGGCGGCTGCGGCCGGGCACTCGCTGGAGTGGGGCACCGAAGTTGCCCTCATGACGCGGGTCCATGTGCCCATCTTTCACCGGCAATGATTGAACAGTGAAATGATATTTGGGGGCGAGCTAGTGTGCTTGACACGCCGGCTGTGGACTGTAGCCAACGCACCTTCTCGCGTAAGCCATAGGCATACTATACACCGAGGTGCTCCAAGATATTTTGTACTACATCTCACACGGTTGCTGATAATAAACTGTGTGCAATCTACTTGCTTTTCATCTAAATTTGAATTACATAATGGGGTCACAACGGCAATGGACGATGTTTCAATGCATTTTATGTGCATAATTCAAATTTGAACTACATGCACATGCTCCAGTGCATATAAATTGGTTGAAAAATATAATATGTGTCCTTGGGTGCATGCTTAGGTCCCATGCAAGTAATGGGAATGAATTTCAAACACCAGGGCACCGTTGATTGCCGGCAAAACATTGAGATGTCTGGTTTTAAAATTCTAGTAAATCCAAAACTCGTCTGAAATTCATGAAACTTGGCATGCTATCATGGAGCAGCGTCAACATGCTGTGGTACAAATTTTGTCCCATTTGGGGCAGGTTTGGGTATATGCTTCTCACCAACCGGAGCTTCTCACAACACGCATAATGGTTTTCGGTAGGAAACGTCCTACCTTTGTGGACGAACATATATCCATTGCCTCTTATTGCTTTCAAATTTTTTTCTCGTGTCAACATAGAACAACAGGAGTGCTGTGTGATTTTTTGTGATTATTCGGGGTTCATTTGGACATTTTTATGCATTAACTAAGTTTTCAATGCATTTTATTTGCATAATTCAAATTTAAACTACATGCACATGCTCTAGTGTATATAAATTGGTTGAAAAATCAAATCTGTGTCCTTGGGTGCATGCTTAGGTCCCATGCAAGAAATGGGAATGAATTTAAAACACCATGGCACCGTTGATTGCTGGCAAAACATTGAGATGCCTGGTTTTTAAATTCTAGTAAATCCAAAACTCGCCTGAAATTCATGAAACTTGGCATGCTATCATGGAGCGGCATCAACATGTTGTGATACAAA
Source organism: Aegilops umbellulata (assembly GCA_032464435.1). Taxonomy (NCBI): domain Eukaryota; kingdom Viridiplantae; phylum Streptophyta; class Magnoliopsida; order Poales; family Poaceae; genus Aegilops; species Aegilops umbellulata. The sequence continues at coordinate 55,954,960 of CP136055.1, forward strand.
TTTTGTCCCATTTGGGGCAGGTTTGGGTATATGCTTCTCATAAACCGGAGCTTCTCACAACAAGCATGATGTTTTCGGTAGGGAACGTCCCACCTTTGTGGACGAAATGATATCCATTGCCTCTTATTGCTTTGAAATTTTTTTATCGTGTGAACATAGAACAACAGGAGTGTTGTGTGTTTTTTTGTGATTTTTCGGGGTTCGTTTGGACATTTTTATGCATTAACTGGGGTTTCATTGCATTATATGTGCATAATTCATATTTGAACTACATGCACATGCTCCAGTGAATATAAATTGGTTGAAAAATCAAACTGTGTCCTTGGGTGCATGCTTAGGTCCCATGCAAGAAATGGGAATGAATTTCAAACACCGGGGCACCCTTGATTGCCGGCAAAACATTGAGATGCTTGGTTTTTAAATTCTAGTAAATCCAAAACTCGCCTGAAATTCATGAAACATGGCATGCTATCATGGAGCGGCATCAACATGCCGTGGTACAAATTTGGTCCCATTTGGGGCTGGTTTGGGTATATGCTTCTCACTAACCGGAGCTTCTCACAACAAGCATCATGGTTTTCGGTAGGGAACATCCCACCTTTGTTGACAAAACGATATCCATTGCCTCTTATTGCTTTCATATTTTTTTTCTTCTGTCAAAATAGAACAACATGAGTTTTTGTGATTTTTTTTTATTTTTCGGGGTTTGTTTGGACATTTTTATGCATTAATTCTGTTTTCAATGCATTTATGTGCATAATTCAAATTCGAACTACATGCACAAGCTCAAGTGCATATAAATTGGTTGAAATATCAAATCTGTGTCGTCACGTGCATGCTTAGGTCCCATGCAAGAAATGGGAATGAATTTCAAACACAAGGGCACCGTTGATTGCCGGCAAAACATTGAGGTGCCTTGTTTTTAAATTCTAGTAAATCCAAAACTCGTCTAAAATTCATGAAACTTGGCATGCTATCATGGAGCGGCATCAACATGCCTTCGTACAAATTTTGTCCCAGTTGGGGCAGGTTTGGCTATATGCTTCTCTCAAACAGGAGCTTCTCACAATAAGCATGATGGTTTTCGGTAGGGAACGTCCCACCTTTGTGGACGAAATGATATCCATTGCCTCATAGTGCTTTCAAATATTTTTCTCGTGTCAACATTGAACAACAGGAGTGTTGTGTGATTTTTTGTGATTTTTTGGGGTTCGTTCGAACATTTTTAAGCATTAACTGAGTTTTCAATGCATTTTATGTGCATAATTCAAACTTGAACTACATGCACATGCTCCGGTGCATATAAATTGGTTGAAAAAGCAAATCTGCGTCCTTGGGTGCATGCTTAGGTCCCATGCAAGTAATGTGAAAGATTTGAAAAACCGGTGCACCGTTGATTGCCGGCAAAACATTGAGAAGCAAGGTTTTTAAATTCTAGTAAATCCAAAAGTCGTCTGAAATTCATGAAACTTGGCATGTTATCATGGAGCGGCATCAACATGCCATGATACAAATTTTGTCCCATGTGGGGCAGGTTTGGGTATATGCTTCTCACCAACCGGAGCTTCTCACAACAAGCATGATGGTTTTCGGTAGGAAACATACCACCATTGTGGACGAAACGATATCCATTGCCTCTTATTGCTTTCAATTTTTTTTCTAATGTCAACATAGAACAACAGGATTGTTGTGTGATTTTTTGGCGTTCGTTTGGACATTTTTATGCATTAACTGAGTTTTCAATGCATTGTATGTGCATAATTCAAATTTGAACCACACGGACATGCTCATGTGCATATAAATTGGTTGAAAAAACAAATTTGTGTCCTTGGGTGCATGCTTAGGTCCCATGCAAGAAATGGGAATGAATTTCAAACACAGGGGCATCATTGATTGCCGGCAAAACATTGAGATGCCTGGTTTTTAAATTCTAGTAAATCCAAAACTCGTCTAAAATTCATGAAACTCTGCATGCTATCATGGAGCGACATCAACATGTTGTGGTACAAATTTTGTCCCATTTGGGGCAGGTTTGGGTATATGCTTCTCACAAACCGGAGCTTCTCACAACAAGCATGATGGTTTTCGGTAGGGAACCTTTGTGGACGAAACGATATCCATTACCTCTTATTGCTTTCAAATATGTTTCTCATGTCAACATAGAACAACAGGAGTGTTGTGTGATTTTTCGGGGTTCATTTGCACATTTTTATGCATTAACTCAGTTTTCAATGCATTTTATGTGCATAATTCAAATTCGAACTGCATGCACATGCTCCAGTGCATATAAATTGGTTGAAAAATCAAATATGTGTCCTTGGGTGCATGCTTAGGTCCCATGCAAGAAATGTGAATGAATTTCAAACACCGGGGCACCGTTGATTGCCGGCAAAATATTGAGAAGTCTGGTTTTTAAATTCTAGTAAATCCAAAATTCGTCTGAAATTCATGAAACTTGGAATGCTATCATGGAGCGGCATCAACATGCCGTGATACAAATTTCGTCCCATTTGGGGCAGGTTTGGGTACACGCTTCTCACAAACCGGAGCTTCTCACAACAAGCATGATGGTTTTCGGTAGGGAACGTAACGATTTCCATTGCCTCTTATTGCTATTAATTTTTTTTCTCATGTCAACATAGAACAACAGGATTGTTGTGTGATTTTTTGTGATTTTTTGGGGTTCGTTTGGACATTTTATGCATTAACTGACTTTTGAATGCATTTTATGTGCATAATTCAAATTTGAACTACACGCACATGCTCTAGTGCATATAAATTGGTTGAAAAATCAAATATGTGTCCTTAGGTGCATGCTTAAGTCCCATGCAAGAAATCAGAATGAATTTCAAACGCCGGGGCACCGTTGATTGCCGGCAAAACATTCAGATGCCTGGTTTTCAAATTCTAGTAAATCCAAAACTTGTATGCAATTCATGAAACTTGGCATGCTATCATGGAGCGGCATCAACATGTTGTGGTACAAATTTTGCCCCATTTGGGGCAGGTTTGGGTAAATGCTTCTCACAAACCGGGGCTTCTCACAACAAGCATGATGGTTTTCGGTAGGGAACGCGCCACCTTTGTGGAAGAAACGATATCCTTTGCCTCTTATTGCTTTCAAATTTTTTTTCTCGTGTCAACATAGAACAACAGGAGAGTTGTGTGATTTTTTGTCATTTTCGGGGCTCGTTTGGACATTTTTATGCATTAACTGAGTTTTCAATGCATTTTATGTGCATAATTTAAATTTGAACTTCATGCACGTGCTCCAGTGCATATAAATTGGTTGAAAAAACTAATCTGTGTCCTTGGGTGCATGCTTAGGTCCCATGCAAGTAATGGGAATGAATTTCAAAGACCGGGGCACAGTTGATTGCCGGCAAAACATTCAGATGACTGGTTTTTAAATTCTAGTAAATTCAAAACTCGCCTGAAATTCATGAAACTTGGCATGCTATCATGGAGCGGCATCATCATGCCGTGATACAATTTTTGTCCCATTTGGGGCAGGTTTGGGTATATGCTTCTCACAAACCGGAGCTTCTCACAAGAAGCATGATGGTTTTCAGTAGGGAACGTCCCTCCTTTGTGGACGAAACGATATCCATTGCCTCTAATTGCTTTCAATTTTTTTTCTCGTGTCAACATAGAACAACAGGAGTGTTGTGTGACTTTTTGTTATTTTTCGGGGTTGTTTTGGACATTTTTATGCATTAACTGAGTTTTCAATGCATTTTATGTGCATAATTCAAATTTGAACTACATGCACATACTCAAGTGTATATAAATTCGTTGAAAACTCAATTCTGTGTCCTTGGGTGAATGCTTAGGTCCCATGCAAGAAATGGGAATGAATTTCAAACACCGGGGCTTCGCTGATTGCTAGCAAAACATTGAGATGCCTGGTTTTTAAATTCTAGTAAATCCAAAACTCGTCTAAAATTCATGAAACTTGGCATGCTATCTTGGAGCGGCATCAACATGCCTTCGTACAAATTTTGTCCTAGTTGGGGCAGGTTTGGCTATATGCTTCTCTCAAACAGGAGCTTCTAACAATAAGCATGATGGTTTTCGGTAGGGAACGTCCCACCTTTCTGGACGAAATGATATCCATTGCCTCTTAGTGCTTTCAAATATTTTTCTCGTGTCAACATAGAAGAACAGGAGTGTTGTGTGATTTTTTGTGATTTTTTGGGGTTCGTTCGAACATTTTTATGCGTTAACTGAGTTTTCAATGCATTTTATGTGCATAATTCAAATTTGAACTACATGCACATGCTCCGGTGCATATAAATTGGTTGAAAAAGCAAATCTCCGTCCTTGGGTGCATGCTTAGGTCCCATGCAAGTAATGTGAATGATTTGAAAAACCGGTGCACCGTTGATTGCCGGCAAAACATTGAGAAGCTAGGTTTTTAAATTCTAGTAAATCCAAAAGTCGTCTAAAATTCATGAAACTTGGCATGCTATCATGGAGCGGCATCAACATGCCATGATACAAATTTTGTCCCATTTGGGGCAGGTTTGGGTATATGCTTCTCACCAACCGGAGCTTCTCACAACAAGCATGATGGTTTTCGGTAGGAAACGTACCACCATTGTGGACGAAACGATATCCATTGCCTCTTATTGCTTTCAATTTTTTACTAATGTCAACATAGAACAACAGGATTGTTGTGTGATTTTTATGCATTAACTGAGTTTTCAATGCATTGTATGTGCATAATTCAAATTTGAACTACACGGACATGCTCATGTGCATATAAATTGGTTGAAAAATCAAATTTGTGTCCTTGGGTGCATGCTTAGGTCCCATGCAAGAAATGGGAATGAATTTCAAACACGGGGGCACTGTTGATTGCCGGCAAAACATTGAGATGCCTGGTTTTTAAATTCTAGTAAATCCAAAACTCGTCTAAAATTCATGAAACTCTGCATGCTATCATGGAGCGACATCAACATGTCGTGGTAAAAATTTTGTCCCATTTGGGGCAGGTTTGGGTATATGCTTCTCACAAACCGGAGCTTCTCACAACAAGCATGATGGTTTTCGGTAGGGAACCTATGTGGACGAAACGATATCCATTGCCTCTTATTGCTTTCAAATATGTTTCTCATGTCAACATAGAACAACAGGAGTGTTGTGTGATTTTTCGAGGTTCATTTGCACATTTTTATGCATTAACTCAGTTTTCAATGCATTTTATGTGCATAATTCAAATTTGAACTACATGCACATGCTCTGGTGCATATAAATTGTTTGAAAAATCAAATATGTGTCCTTGGGTGCATGCTTAGGTCCCATGCCAGAAATGTGAATGAATTTCAAACAACGGGGCACCATTGATTGCCGGCAAAACATTGAGAAGTCTGGTTTTTAAATTCTAGTAAATCCAAAATTCGTCTGAAATTCATGAAACTTGGAATGCTATCATGGAGCGGCATCAACATGCCGTGATACAAATTTCATCCCATTTGGGGCAGGTTTGGGTACACGCTTCTCACAAACCGGAGCTTCTCACAACAAGCATGATGGTTTTCGGTAGGGAACGTAACGATTTCCATTGCCTCCTATTGCTATTAATTTTTTTTCTCATGTCAACATAGAACAACAGGATTGTTGTGTGATTTTTTGTTATTTTTTGGGGTTTGTTTGGACATTTTTATGCATTAGCTGACTTTTGAATGCATTTTATGTGCATAATTCAAATTTGAACTACACGCACATGCTCTAGTGCATATAAATTGGTTGAAAAATCAAATCTGTGTCCTTGGGTGCATGCTTAGGTCCCATGCAAGAAATCAGAATGAATTTCAAACGCCGGGGCACCGTTGATTGCCGGCAAAACATTCAGATGCCTGGTTTTCAAATTCTAGTAAATCCAAAACTTGTATGCAATTCATGAAACTTGGCATGCTATCATGGAGCGGCATCAACATGCTGTGGTACAAATTTTTCCCCATTTGGGGCAGGTTTGGGTAAATGCTTCTCACAAACCGGGGCTTCTCACAACAAGCATGATGGTTTTCGGTAGGGAACGCGCCACCTTTGTTAAAGAAATGATATCCTTTGCCTCTTATTGCTTTCAAATTTTTTTCTCGTGTCAACATAGAACAACAGGAGTGTTGTGTGATTTTTTGTCATTTTCGGGGCTCGTTTGGACATTTTTATGCATTTTCAAAGCATTTTATGTGCATAATTCAAATTTGAACTGCATGCACGTGCTCCAGTGCATATAAATTGGTTGAAAAAACAAATCTGTGTCCTTGGGTGCATGCTTAGGTCCCATGCAAGTAATGGGAATGAATTTCAAAGACCGGGGCACAGTTGATTGCCAGCAAAACATTCAGATGACTGGTTTTTAAATTCTAGTAAATTCAAAACTCGCCTGAAATTCATGAAACTTGGCATGCTATCATGGAGCGGCATCATCATGCCGTGATACAATTTTTGTCCCATTTGGGGCAGGTTTGGGTATATGCTTCTCACAAACCGGAGCTTCTCACAAGAAGCATGATGGTTTTCAGTAGGGAACGTCCCACCTTTGTGGACGAAACGATATCCATTGCCTCTAATTGCTTCCAATTTTTTTTCTCGTGTCAACATAGAACAACAGGAGTGTTGTGTGATTTTTTGTGATTTTTCGGGGTTTTTTTGGACATTTTTATGCATTAACTGAGTTTTCAATGCATTTTATGTGCATAATTCAAATTTGAACTACATGCACATACTCAAGTGTATATAAATTCGTTGAAAACTCAATTCTGTGTCCTTGGGTGAATGCTTAGGTCCCATGCAAGAAATGGGAATGAATTTCAAACACCGGGGCTTCGCTGATTGCTAGCAAAACATTGAGATGCCTGGTTTTTAAATTCTAGTAAATCCAAAACTCTTCTAAAATTCATGAAACTTGGCATGCTATCATGGAGCGGCATCAACATGCCTTCGTACAAATTTTTTCCCAGTTGGGGCAGGTTTGGCTATATGCTTCTCTCAAACAGGAGCTTCTCACAATAAGCATGATGGTTTTCGGTAGGGAACGTCCCACCTTTCTGGACGAAATGATATCCATTGCCTCTTAGTGCTTTCAAATATTTTTCTCGTGTCAACATAGAAGAACAGGAGTGTTGTGTGATTTTTTGTGATTTTTTGGGGTTCGTTCGAACATTTTTATGCATTAACTGAGTTTTCAATGCATTTTATGTGCATAATTCAAATTTGAACTACATGCACATGCTGCGGTGCATATAAATTGGTTGAAAAAGAAAATATGCGTCCCTGGGTGCATGCTTAGGTCCCATGCAAGTAATGTGAATGATTTGAAAACCGGTGCACCGTTGATTGCCGCCAAAACATTGAGAAGCTAGGTTTTTAAATTCTAGTAAATCCAAAATTCGTCTGAAATTCATGAAACTTGGCATGCTATCATGGAGCGGCATCAACATGCCATGATACAAATTTTGTCCCATTTGGGGCAGGTTTGGGTATATGCTTCTCACCAACCGGAGCTTCTCACAACAAGCATGATGGTTTTCGGTAGGAAACGTACCACCATTGTGGACGAAACGATATCCATTGCCTCTTATTGCTTTCAATTTTTTTTCTAATGTCAACATAGAACAACAGGATTGTTGTGTGATTTTTTGGCGTTCGTTTGGACATTTTTATGCATTAACTGAGTTTTCAATGCATTGTATGTGCATAATTCAAATTTGAACTACATGGACATGCTCATGTGCATAATAATTGGTTGAAAAATCAAATTTGTGTCCTTGGGTGCATGCTTAGGTCCCATGCAAGAAATGGGAATGAATTTCAAACACGGGGGCACCGTTGATTGCCGGCAAAACATTCAGATGCCCGGTTTTTAAATTCTAGTAAATCCAAAACTCGTCTAAAATTCATGAAACTCTGCATGCTATCATGGAGCGACATCAACATGTCGTGGTACAAATTTTGTCCCATTTGGGGCAGGTTTGGGTATATGCTTCTCACAAACCGGAGCTTCTCACAACAAGCATGATGGTTTTCAGTAGGGAACCTTTGTGGAGGAAACGATATCCATTGCCTCTTATTGCTTTCAAATATGTTTCTCATGTCAACATAGAACAACAGGAGTGTTGTGTGATTTTTCGGGGTTCATTTGCACATTTTTATGCATTAACTCAGTTTTCAATGCATTTTATGTGCATAATTCAAATTTGAACTACATGCACATGCTCTAGTGCATATAAATTGGTTGAAAAATCAAATATGTGTCCTTGGGTGCATGCTTAGGTCCCATGCCAGAAATGTGAATGAATTTCAAACACCGGGGCACTGTTGATTGACGGCAAAACATTGAGAAGTCTGGTTTTTAAATTCTAGTAAATCCAAAATTCCTCTGAAATTCATGAAACTTGGAATGCTATCATGGAGCGGCATCAACATGCCGTGATACAAATTTCGTCCCATTTGGGGCAGGTTTGGGTACACGCTTCTCACAAACCGGAGCTTCTCCCAACAAGCATGATGGTTTTCGGTAGGGAACGTAACGATTTCCATTGCCTCTTATTGCTATTAATTTTTTTTCTCATGTCAACATAGAACAACAGGATTGTTGTGTGATTTTTTGTCATTTTTTGGGGTTCGTTTGGACATTTTTATGCATTAACTGACTTTTGAATGCATTTTATGTGCATAATTCAAATTTGAACTACACGCACATGCTCTAGTGCATATAAATTGGTTGAAAAATCAAATCTGTGTCCTTGGGTGCATGCTTAGGTCCCATGCAAGAAATCAGAATGAATTTCAAACGCCGGGGCACCGTTGATTGCCGGCAAAACATTCAGATGCCTGGTTTTTCAAAATCTAGTAAATCCAAAACTTGTATGCAATTCATGAAACTTGGCATGCTATCATGGAGCGGCATCAACATGCTGTGGTACAAATTTTGCCCCATTTGGGGCAGGTTTGGGTAAATGCTTCTCACAAACCGGGGCTTCTCACAACAAGCATGATGGTTTTCGGTAGGGAACGCGCCACCTTTGTGGAAGAAACGATATCCTTTGCCTCTTATTGCTTTCAAATTTTTTTCTCGTGTCAACATAGAACAACAGGAGTGTTGTGTTATTTTTTGTCATTTTTGGGGCTCGTTTGGACATTTTTATGCATTAACTGAGTTTTCAATGCATTTTATGTGCATAATTCAAATTTGAACTGCATGCACGTGCTCCAGTGCATATAAATTGGTTGAAAAAACAAATCTGTGTCCTTGGGTGCATGCTTAGGTCCCATGCAAGTAATGGGATTGAATATCAAAGACCGAGGGCACAGTTGATTGCCGGCAAAACATTCAGATGACTGGTTTTTAAATTCTAGTAAATTCAAAACTCGCCTGAAATTCATGAAACTTGGCATGCTATCATGGAGCGGCATCATCATGCCGTGATACAATTTTTGTCCCATTTGGGGCAGGTTTGGGTATATGCTTCTCACAAACCGGAGCTTCTCCCAAGAAGCATGATGGTTTTCAGTAGGGAACGTCCCACCTTTTTGGACGAAATGATATCCATTGCCTCTTATTGCTTTCAATTTTTTTTCTCGTGTCAACATAGAACAAAAAGAGAGTTGTGTGATTTTTTGTGATTTTTCGGGGTTTTTTTGGACATTTTTATGCATTAACTTAGTTTTCAATGCATTTTATGTGCATAATTCAAATTTGAACTACATGCACATACTCAAGTGTATATAAATTAGTTGAAAACTCAATTCTGTGTCCTTGGGTGAATGCTGAGGTCCCATGCAAGAAATGGGAATGAATTTCAAACACCGGGGCTTCGTTGATTGCTAGCAAAACATTGAGATGCCTGGTTTTTAAATTCTAGTAAATCCAAAACTCGCCTGAAATTCATGAAACTTGGCATGCTATCATGGAGCGGCATAAACATGTCGTGATACAAATTTTGTCCCATTTGGGGTAGGTTTGGGTAGATGCTTCTCACAAACCGGAGCTTCTCACAACAATCATGATGGTTTTCGATAGGGAATGTCCCACATTTGTGGATGAAACGATATCCATTGCCTCTTATTGCTTTCCATTTTTTTTCTCGTGTGAACATAGAACAATAGGAGTGTAGTGTGATTTTTCGAGGTTCGTTTGGACATTTTTATGCATTAACTGAGTTTTCAATGCATTTTATGTGCATAATTCAAATTTGAACTACATGCACATGCTCCAGTGCATATAAATTGGTTGAAAAATCATATCTGTGTCCTTGGGTGCATGCTTAGGTCCCATGCAAGAAATGGGAATGAATTTCAAACACCGGGGCTCCGTTGATTGCCGGCAAAACATTGAGATGCTTGGTTTTTAAATTCTAGTAAATCCAAAACTCGTGTGAAATTCATGAAACATGGCATGCTATCATGGAGCGCCATCAACATGCCGTGGTACAAATTTGGTCCCATTTGGGGCTGGTTTGGGTATATGCACCGGAGCTTCTCACAACAAGCATGATGGTTTTCGGTAGGGAACGTCCCACCTTTGTTGACAAAACGATATCCACTGCCTCTAATTGCTTTCATATTTTTTTTCTTCTGTCAACATAGAACAACATGAGTTTTTGTGATTTTTTTTATTTTTCGGGGTTTGTTTGGACATTTTTATGCATTAATTGTGTTTTCAATGCATTTATGCGCATAATTCAAATTTGAACTACATGCACATGCTCAAGTGCATATAAATTGGTTGAAATAAGAGTGTCAACATAGAACAACAAGAGTGTTGTGTGATGTTTTGTGATTTCTTGGGGTTCGTTTGGACAATTTTATGTATTAACTGAGTTTTCAATGCATTTTATGTGCATAATTCAAATTTGAACTACATGCACATGCTCCAGTGCGTATAAATCTGTTGAAGAATCAAATATGTGTCCTTGGGTACATGCTTAGGTGCCATGCAAGAAATGGGAATGAATTTGAAACACCGGGGCACCGTTGATTGTCGTCCAAACATTGAGATGCCTGGTTTTTAAATTCTAGTAAATCCAAAACTCGCCTGAAATTCATGAAACTTGGCATGCTATCATGGAACATTATAGAACAACAAGAGTGTTGTGTGATGTTTTGTGATTTTTCGGGGTTCGTTTGGACATTCTTATGCATTAACTGAGTTTTCGATGCATTTTATGTGCATAATTCAAATTTGAACTACATGCACATGCTCCAGTGCATATAAGTTGGTTCAAAAATCAAATCTGTGTCCTTGGGTGCATGCTTAGGTCCCATGCAAGAAATGGGAATAAATTTCAAACACTGGGGCACCGTTGATTGCCGGCAAAACATTGAGATGTCTGGTTTTTAAATTCTAGTAAATCCAAAACTCGTCTAAAATTCATGAAACTTGACATGCTATCATGGAGGGGCTGGTTTGGGTACATGCTTCTCACAACACGCATGATGGTTTTCGGTAGGGAACGTCCCACCTTTGTGTACGAAACGATATCCATTGCCTCTTATTGCTTTCAAATATTTTCCTCGTGTCAACATAAAACAACAGGAGTGTTGTGTGATTTTTTGTGATTTTTCAGGGTTTGTTTGGACATTTTTATGCATTAACTGATTTTTCAATGCATTTCATCTGCATAATTCAAATTTGAACTACATGCGCATGCTCCAATGCATATAAATTGGTTGAAAATCAAATATGTGTCCTTGGGTGCATGCTTAGGTCCCATGCAAGAAATGGGAATGAATTTCAAACACCGGGGCATCGTTGATTGCCGGCAAAACATTGAGATGCCTGGTTTTTAAATTCTTGTAAATCCAAAACTCGTCGGAAATTCATGAAACTTGGAATGCTATCATGGAGCGGCATCAGAATGCCGTGGCACAAATTTTGTCCCATTTGGGGCCGGTTTGGGTATATGCTTCTCACAAACCGGAGCTTCTCACAACAAGCATGATGTTTTCGGTAGGGAACGTCCCACCTTTGTGGACAAAACGATATCCATTGCCTCTAATTGCTTTTAAAAAAATCTCGTGTCAACATAGAACAACAGGAGTCTTCTGTGATTTTTTGTGATTTTTTGGGGTTCGTTTGGACATTTTTATGCATTAACTGAGTTTTCAATGCATTTTATGTGCATAATTCAAATTTGAACTACATGCACATGCTCCAGTGCATATAAGTTGGTTCAAAAATCAAATCTGTGTCCTTGGGTGCATGCTTAGGTCCCATGCAAGAAATGGGAATGAATTTCAAGCACTAGGGCACCGTTGATTGCCGGCAAAACATTGAGATGCCTGGTTTTTAAATTCTTGTAAATCCAAAACTCGTCTAAAATTCATGAAACTTGGCATGCTATCATGGAGGGGCAGGTTTGGGTATATGCTTCTCACAAACCGAAGCTTCTCACAACAAGCATGATGGTTTTCGGTAGGGAACGTCCCACCTTTGTGGACGAAACGATATCCATTGCCTCTTATTGCTGTCAAATATATTTCTCGTGTCAACATAGAACAACAGGAGTGTTGTGTGATTTTTTGTGATTTTTCAGGGTTTGTTTGGACATTTTTATGCATTAACTGAGTTTTCAATGCATTTTATGTGCATAATTCAAATTTGAACTACATGCACATGCTCCAATGCATATAAATTGGTTGAAAAATCAAATATGTGTTCTTGGGTGCATGCTTAGGTCCCTTGCAAGAAATGGGAATGAATTTCAAACACCGGGGCACCGTTGATTGTCGGCAAAACATTGAGATGCGTGCTTTTAAAATTCTAGTAAATCCAAAACTCGTCTGAAATTCATGAAACTTGGCATGCTATCATGGAGCGGCATCAACATGCCATGCTACAAATTTTGTCCCATTTGGGGCAGGTTTGGGTATATGATTCTCACCAACCGTAACTTCTCACAACAAGCATGATGGTTTTCGGTAGGGAACGTCCGACCTTTATGGACGAAACGATATCCATTGCCTCTTATTGCTTTCAAATATTTTTCTCGTGTCAACATAGAACAACAGGAGTGTTGTGTGATGTTTTGTGATTTTTTGGGGTTCGTTTGAACAATTTTATGCATTAACTGAGTTTTCAATGCATTTTATGTGCATAATTCAAAATTGAACAACATGCACATGCTCAAGTGCATATAAATCTGTTGAAAAATCAAATCTGTGTCCTTGGGTGCATGCTTAGGTCCCATGCAAGAAATGGGAATGAATTTCAAACACCGGGGCACCGTTGATTGTCGTCCAAACATTGAGATGCCTGGTTTTTAAATTCTAGTATATCCAAACTCGCCTAAAATTCATGAAACTTGGCATGTTATCATGGAGCGGCATCAACATGCCGTGATACTAATTTTGTCCCATTTGGGGCAGGTTTGGGTATATGCTTCTCACAAACCGGAGCTTCTCACCAAAAGCATGATGGTTTTCGGTAGGGAACGTCCCACGTTTGTGGACGAAACGATATCCATTGCCTCTTATTGCTTTCAAATTTTTTTTCTCGTGTCAACATAGAACAACAAGAGTGTTGTGTGATGTTTTGTGATTTTTTTGGGGTTCGTTTGGACAATTTTATGTATTAACTGAGTTTTCAATGCATTTTATGTGCATAATTCAAATTTGAACTACATGCACATGCTCCAGTGCATATAAATCTGTTGAAGAATCAAATATGTGTCCTTGGGTACATGCTTAGGTGCCATGCAAGAAATGGGAATAAATTTGAAACACCGGGGCACGGTTGATTGTCGTCCAAACATTGAGATGCATGGTTTTTAAATTCTAGTAAATCCAAAACTCGCGTGAAATTCATGAAACTTGGCATGCTATCATGGAGCATTATAGAACAACAAGATTGTTGTGTGATGTTTTGTGATTTTTTGGGGTTCGTTTGGACAATTTTATGCATTAACTGAGTTTTCAATGCATTTTATGTGCATAATTCAAAATTGAACAACATGCACATGCTCCAGTGCATATAAATCTGTTGAAAAATCAAATCTGTGTCCTTGGGTGCATGCTTAGGTCCCATGCAAGAAATGGGAATGAATTTCAAACACCGGGGCACCGTTGATTGTCGTCCAGACATTGAGATGCCTGGTTTTTAAATTCTAGTAAATCCAAAACTCGCCTGAAATTCATGAAACTTGGCATGCTATCGTGGAGCGGCATCAACATGCCGTGATACTAATTTTGTCCCATTTGGGGCAGGTTTGGGTATATGCTTCTCACAAACCGGAGCTTCTCACCAAAAGAATGATGGTTTTCGGTAGGGAACATCCCACGTTTGTGGACGAAACGATATCCATTGCCTCTTATCGCTTTCAAATTTTTTTCTCGTGTCAACATAGAACAACAAGAGTGTTGTGTGATGTTTTGTGATTTTTTGGGGTTCGTTTGGACATTCTTATGCATTAACTGAGTTTTCGATGCATTTTATGTGCATAATTCAAATTTGAACTACATGCACATGCTCCAGTGCATATAAGTTGGTTCAAAAATCAAATCTGTGTCCTTGGGGGCATGCTTAGGTCCCATGCAAGAAATGGGAATAAATTTCAAACACTGGGGCACCGTTGATTGCCGGCAAAACATTGAGATGTCTGGTTTTTAAATTCTAGTAAATCCAAAACTCGTCTTAAATTCATGAAACTTGACATGCTATCATGGAGGGGCTAGTTTGGGTATATGCTTCTCACAAACCGGAGCTTCTCACAACACGCATGATGGTTTTCGGTAGGGAACGTCCCACCTTTGTGTACGAAATGATATCCATTGCCTCTTATTGCTTTCAAATATTTTCTCGTGTCAACATAGAACAACAGGTGTGTTGTGTGATTTTTTGTGATTTTTCAGGGTTTGTTTGGACATTTTTATGCATTAACTGATTTTTCAATGCATTTCATGTGCATAGTTCAAATTTGAACTACATGCGCATGCTCCAGTGCATATAAATTGGTTGAAAATCAAATCTGTGTCCTTGGGTGCATGCTTAGGTCCGATGCAAGAAATGGGAATGAATTTCAAACACCGGGGCACCGTTGATTGCTGGCAAAACATTGAGATGCCTGGTTTTTAAATTCTTGTAAATCCAAAACTCGTCTGAAATTCATGAAACTTGGCATGCTATCATGGAGCGGCATCAGAATGCCGTGGTACAAATTTTGTCCCATTTGGGCCTGGTTTGGGTATATGCTTCTCACAAACCGGAGCTTCTCACAACAAGCATGATGGTTTCGGTAGGGAACGTCCCACCTTTGTGGACAAAACGATATCCATTGCCTCTTATTGCTTTAAAAAAAATCTCGTGTCAACATAGAACAACGGAGTGTTCTGTGATTTTTTGTGATTTTTTGGGGTTCGTTTGGACATTTTTATGCATTAACTGAGTTTTCAATGCATTTTATGTGCATAATTCAAATTTGAACTACATGCACATGCTCCAATGCATATAAATTGGTTGAAAAATCAAATATGTGTCCTTTGGTGCATGCTTAGGTCCCATGCAAAAAATGGGAATGAATTACAAACACCGGGGCACCGTTGATTGCCGGCAAAACATTGAGATGCCCGATTTTTAAATTCGTAAATCCAAAACTCGTCTGAAATTCATGAAACTTGGCATGCTATCATGGAGCGGCATCAACATGCCATGCTACAAATTTTTTCCCATTTGGGGCAGGTTTGGGTATATGCTTCTCACCAACCGTAGCTTCTCACAACAAGCATGATGGTTTTCGGTACGGAAAGTCCCACCTTTATGGATGAAATGATATCCATTGCCTCTTATTGCTTTCAAATATTTTTCTCGTGTCAACATAGAACAACAGGAGTGTTGTGTGATGTTTTATGATTTTCTGGGGTTCTTTTGGATAATTTTATGCATTTTATGTGCATAATTCAAATTTGAACTACATGCACATGCTCCAGTGCATATAAATCTGTTGAAAAATCAAATATGTGTCCTTGGGTGCATGCTTAGGTCCCTTGCAAGAAATGGGAAAGAATTTCAAACACCGGGGCACTGTTGATTATCGTCCAAACATGTAGATGCCTGGTTTTTAAATTCTAGTAAATCCAAAACTCGCCTGAAATTCATGAAACTTGGCATGCTATCATGGAGCGGCATCAACATGCCGTGATACTAATTTTGACGCATTTGGGGCAGGTTTGGGTATATGCTTCTCACAAACCGGAGCTTCTCACTAAAAGCATGATGGTTTTCAGTAGGGAACGTCCCATCTTTGTGGACGAAACGATATCCATTGCCTCTTATTGCTTTCAAATTTTTTTCTCCTATCAACATAGAACAACAGGAGTGTTGTGTGATATTTTGCAATTTTTTGGGGTTCCTTTGGACATTTTTATGCATTAACTGCGTTTTCAATCCATTTTATGTGCATAATTCAAATTTGAACTACGTGTGCATGCTCCGGTGCATATAAATTGGTTGAGAAATCAAATCTGTGTCCTTGGGTGCATGCTGAGGTCCCATGCAAGAAATGGGAATGAATTTCAAACACCGGGGCACCGTTGGTTGCCAGCAAAACATTGAGATGCTTGGTTTTTAAATTCTAGTAAATCCAAAACTCGTCTTATATTCATGAAACATGGCATGCTATCATGGAGCGGCATCAACATGACACGGTACAAATTTTGTCACATTGGAGGCAGGTTTAGGTATATGCTTCTCACAGACCGTAGCTTCTCACATCAAGCATGATGGTTTTCGGTAGGGAACGTCCCACCTTTGTGGACGAAACGATATCCATTGCCTCTTATTGCTTTCAAATTTTTTTTCTCGCGTCAACATAGAACAACAGGAGTGTTGTGTGATTTTTTGTGACTTTTCGGGGTTCGTTTGGACATTTTTTTGCATTAACTGAGTTTTCAATGCATTTTATGTGCATAATTCAAATTTGAACTACATGCACAAGCTCCAATGCATATAGATTGGTTGAAAAATCAAATCTGTGTCCTTGGGTGCATGTTAGGTCCCATGCAAGAAATGGGAATGAATTTCAAACACCAGGGCACCGTTGATTGACGGCAAAACATTGAGATGCCTAGTTTTTAAATCCTAGTAAATCCAAAACTCGTCTTAAATTCAGGAAACTTGGCACGCTATCATGGAGCGGCATCAACATGCCGTGGTACAAATCTTGTCCCATTTGGGCAGGTTTGGGTATATGCTTCTCACAAACCGGAGCTTCTCACAACAAGCATGATGGTTTTCGGTAGGGAACGTCCCACCTTTGTGGACGAAACGATATCCATTGCCTCTTATTGCTTTCAAATATTTTTCTCGTGTCAACATAAAACAACAGGAGTGTTGTGTGATTTTTTGTGATATTTCGAGGTTTGTTCGGACATTTTTTTGCATTAACTGAGTTCTCAATAGTTCCATAATTCAAATTTGAACTACATGCACATGCTCCAGTGCTTATAAATTTGTTCAGAAATCAAATCTGTGTCCTTGGGTGCATGCTTAGGTCCCATGCAAGAAATGGAATGAATTTCAAACACGAGGGCACCGTTGATGGCCGGCAAAACATTGAGATGCCTGGTTTTTAAATTCTAGTAAATCCAAAACTCGTCTGAAATTCATGAAACTTGGCATGCTATCATGGAGCGGCATCAACATGCCATGGTACAAATTTTGTCCCATTTGTGGCAGGTTTGGGTATATGCTTCTCACTAACTAGAGCTTGTCACAACAAGCATGATGGTTTTCGGTAGGGAACGTGCCACCTTTGTGGATGAAACGATATCCATTGCCTCTTATTGCTTTCAAATATTTTTCGCGTGTCAACATAGAACAACAGGAGTGTTGTGTGATGTTTTGTGATTTTTCGGGGTTCGTTTGGACAATTTTATGCATTTTATGTGCACAATTCAAAATTGAACTACATGGACATGCTCCAGTGCATATAAATCTGTTGAAAAATCAAATATGTGTCCTTGGGTGCATGCTTAGGTCCCATGCAAGAAAAGGGAATGAATTTCAAACACCGGGGCACCGTTGATTGTCGTCCAAACATTGAGATGCCTGGTTTTTAAATTCTAGTAAATCTAAAACTCGCCTGCAATTCATGAAACTTGGCATGCTATCATGGAGCGGCATCAACATGCCGTGATACTAATTTTGTCCCATTTGGGGCAGGTTTGGGTATATGCTTCTCACAAATCGGAGCTTCTCACAAAAAGCATGATGGTTTTCGGTAGGGAACGTCCCACCTTTGTGGACGAAATGATATCCATTGCCTCTTATTGCTTTCAAATTTTTTTCTCATGTCAACATAGAACAACAAGAGTGTTGTGTTATTTTTTGTGAGTTTTGGGGTTCGTTTGGACATTTTTATGCATTAACAAAGTTTTCAATGCATTTTATGTGCATAATTCAAATTTTAACTACATGCACAGCTCCAGTGCATATAAATTGGTTGAAGAATCAAATATGTGTCCTTGGGTGCATGCTTAGGTCCCATGCAAGAAATAGGAATGAATTTCAAACACTGGGGCACCGTTGACTGCCAGCAAAGCATGAGATGCCTGGTTTTTAAATTCTAGTAAATCCAAAACTCGTCTAAAATTCATGAAACTTGGCATGCTATCATGGAGGGGCAGGTTTGGGTATATGCTTCTCACAAACCGGAGCTTCTCACAACAAGCATGATGGTTTTCGGTAGGGAACGTCCCACCTTTGTGTACGAAACGATATCCATTGCCTCTTATTGCTTTCAAATATTTTTCTCGTGTCAACATAGAACAACAGGAGTGTTGTGTGATTTTTTGTGATTTTTCGGGGTTTGTTTGGACATTTTTGTGCATTAACTGATTTTTCAATGCATTTCATGTGCATAGTTCAAATTTGAACTACATGCGCAAGCTCTAGTGCATATAAATCTGTGTGCTTGGGTGCATGCTTAGGTCCCATGCAAGAAATGGAATGAATTTCAAACACGATGGCACCGTTGATTGCCCGCAAAACATTGAGATGCCTGGTTTTTAAATTCTAATAAATCCAAAACTCGCCTGAAATTCATGAAACTTGGCATGCTATCATGGATCGGCATCAACATGTCGTGATACTAATTTTGTCCCATTTGGGGTAGGTTTGGGTATATGCTTCTCACAAACCGGAGCTTCTCACTAAAAGCATGATGGTTTTCGGTAGGGAACGTCCCATCTTTGTGGACGAAACGATATCCATTGCCTCTTATTGCTTACAAATATTTTTCTCGTGTCAACATAGAACAACAGGAGTGTTGTGTGATGTTTTGTGATTTTTCGGGGTTCTTTTGGATAATTTTATGCATTTTATTTGCATAATTCAAATTTGAACTACATGCACATGCTCCAGTGCATATAAATCTGTTGAAAAATCAAATATGTGTCCTTGGGTGCATGCTTAGGTCCCTTGCAAGAAATGGGAATGAATTTCAAACACCGGGGCACTGTTGATTATCGTCCAAACATGTAGATGCCTGGTTTTTAAATTATAGTAAATCCAAAACTCGCCTGAAATTCATGAAACTTCGCATGCTATCATGGAGCGGCATCAACATGCCATGATAATAATTTTGTCCCATTTGGGGCAGGTTTGGGTATATGCTTCTCACAAACCGGAGCTTCTCACTAAAAGCATGTTGGTTTTTGGTAGGGAACGTCCCATCTTTGTGGACGAAACGATATCCATTGCCTCTTATTGCTTTCAAATTTTTTTTCTCCTGTCAACATAGAACAACAGGAGTGTTGTGTTATATTTTGTGATTTTTCGGGGTTCCTTTGGACATTTTTATGCATTAACTGCGTTTTCAATGCATTTTATGTGCATAATTCAAATTTGAACTACGTGCGCATGCTCCGGTGCATATAAATTGGTTGAGAAATCAAATCTGTGTCCTAGGGTGCATGCTTAGGTCCCGTGCAAGAAATGGGAATGAATTTCAAACACCGGGGCACCGTTGATTGCCAGCAAAACATTGAGATGCCTGGTTTTTAAATTGTAGTAAATCCAAAACTCGTCTTAAATTCATGAAACTTGGCATGCTATCATGGAGCGGCATCAACATGACACGGTACAAATTTTGTCACATTGGAGGCAGGTTTAGGTCTATGCTTCTCACAGACCGGAGCTTCTCACATCAAGCATGATTGTTTTCGGTAGGGAACGTCCCACCTTTGTGGACGAAACGATATCCATTGCCTCTTATTGCTTTCAAAAAAGAAATTCTCACGTAAACATAGAACAACAGGAGTGTTGTGTGATTTTTTGTGACTTTTCGGGGTTCGTTTGGACATTTTTTTGCATTAACTGAGTTTTCAATGCATTTTATGTGCAAAATTCAAATTTGAACTACATGCGCATGCTCCAATGCATATAGATTGGTTAAAAAATCAAATCTGTGTCCTTGGGTGCATGCTTAGGTCCCATGCAAGAAATAGGAATGAATTTGAAACACCAGGGCACCGTTGATTGACGGCTAAACATTGAGATGCCAAGTTTTCAAATTCTAATAAAACCAAAACTCGTCTTAAATTCGTGAAACTTGGCATGCTATCATGGAGCGGCATCAACATGCCGTGGTACAAATCTTGTCCCACTTGGGCAGGTATGGGTATATGCTTCTCACAAACCGGGGATTCTCACAACAAGCATGATGGTTTTCGGTAGGGAACGTCCCACCTTTGTGGACGAAACGATATCCATTGCCTCTTATTGCTTTCAAATATTTTTCTCATGTCAACATAAAACAACAGGAGTGTTGTGTGATTTTTTGTGATTTTTCAAGGTTTGATCGGACATTTTTTTTCATTAACTGAGTTTTCAATAATTGCATAATTCAAATTTGAACTACATGCACATGCTCCAGTGCTTATAAATTTGATGAAAAATCAAATCTGTGCCCTTGGGTTCATGCTTAGGTCCCATGCAAGAAATGGATTGAATTTCAAACACGAGGGCACCGTTGATTGCCGGCAAAACATTGAGATGCCTGGTTTTTAAATTCTAGTAAATCCAAAACTCGTCTGAAATTCATGAAACTTGGCATGCTATCATGGAGCGGCATCAACATGCCATGGTACAAATTTTGTCCCATTTGTGGCAGGTTTCGGTATATGCTTCTCACTAACCGTAGCTTCTCACAACAAGCATGATGGTTTTTGTTAGGGAACGCCCCGCCTTTGTGGCTGAAACGATATCCATTGCCTCTTATTGCTTTCAGATATTTTTTACGTGTCAACATAGAACAACACGAGTGTTGTGTGATGTTTTGTGATTTTTCGGGGTTTGTTTGGACAATTTTATGCATTTTATGTGCACAATTCAAAATTGAATTACATGCACATGCTCTAGTGCATATAAATCTATTGAAAAATCAAATCTGTGTCCTTGGGTGCATGCTTAGGTCCCATGCAAGAAAAGGGAATGAATTTCAAACACCGGGGCACCGTTGATTGTCGTCCAAACATTGAGATGCCTGGTTTTTAAATTCTAGTAAATCCAAAACTCGCCTGCAATTCATGAAACTTGGCATGCTATCATGGAGCGGCATCAACATGTCGTGATACTAATTTTGTCCCATTTGGGGCAGGTTTGGGTATATGCTTCTCACAAACCGGAGCTTCTCACAAAAAGCATGATGGTTTTCGGTAGGGAACGTCCCACCTTTGTGGATGAAACGATATCCATTGCCTCTTATTGCTTTAAAAAAAATCTCGTGTCAACATAGAACAACGGAGTGTTCTGTGATTTTTTGTGATTTTTTGGGGTTCGTTTGGACATTTTTATGCATTAACTGAGTTTTCAATGCATTTTATGTGCATAATTCAAATTTGAACTACATGCACATGCTCCAATGCATATAAATTGGTTGAAAAATCAAATATGTGTCCTTTGGTGCATGCTTAGGTCCCATGCAAGAAATGGGAATGAATTACAAACACCGGGGCACCGTTGATTGCCGGCAAAACATTGAGATGCCCGATTTTTAAATTCGTAAATCCAAAACTCGTCTGAAATTCATGAAACTTGGCATGCTATCATGGAGCGGCATCAACATGCCATGCTACAAATTTTTTCCCATTTGGGGCAGGTTTGGGTATATGCTTCTCACCAACCGTAGCTTCTCACAACAAGCATGATGGTTTTCGGTACGGAAAGTCCCACCTTTATGGATGAAATGATATCCATTGCCTCTTATTGCTTTCAAATATTTTTCTCGTGTCAACATAGAACAACAGGAGTGTTGTGTGATGTTTTATGATTTTCTAGGGTTCTTTTGGATAATTTTATGCATTTTATGTGCATAATTCAAATTTGAACTACATGCACATGCTCCAGTGCATATAAATCTGTTGAAAAATCAAATATGTGTCCTTGGGTGCATGCTTAGGTCCCTTGCAAGAAATGGGAAAGAATTTCAAACACCGGGGCACTGTTGATTATCGTCCAAACATGTAGATGCCTGGTTTTTAAATTCTAGTAAATCCAAAACACGCCTGAAATTCATGAAACTTGGCATGCTATCATGGAGCGGCATCAACATGCCGTGATACTAATTTTGACGCATTTGGGCAGGTTTGGGTATATGCTTCTCACAAACCGGAGCTTCTCACTAAAAGCATGATGGTTTTCGGTAGGGAACGTCCCATCTTTGTGGACGAAACGATATCCATTGCCTCTTATTGCTTCCAAATTTTTTTCTCCTATCAACATAGAACAACAGGAGTGTTGTGTGATATTTTGCAATTTTTTGGGGTTCCTTTGGACATTTTTATGCATTAACTGCGTTTTCAATCCATTTTATGTGCATAATTCAAATTTGAACTACGTGTGCATGCTCCGGTGCATATAGATTGGTTGAAAAATCAAATCTGTGTCCTTGGGTGCATGTTAGGTCCCATGCAAGAAATGGGAATGAATTTCAAACACCAGGGCACCGTTGATTGACGGCAAAACATTGAGATGCCTAGTTTTTAAATCCTAGTAAATCCAAAACTCGTCTTAAATTCAGGAAACTTGGCACGCTATCATGGAGCGGCATCAACGTGCCGTGGTACAAATCTTGTCCCATTTGGGCAGGTTTGGGTATATGCTTCTCACAAACCGGAGCTTCTCACAACAAGCATGATGGTTTTCGGTAGGGAACGTCCCACCTTTGTGGACGAAACGATATCCATTGCCTCTTATTGCTTTCAAATATTTTTCTCGTGTCAACATAAAACAACAGGAGTGTTGTGTGATTTTTTGTGATTTTTCGAGGTTTGTTCGGACATTTTTTTGCATTAACTGAGTTCTCAATAGTTGCATAATTCAAATTTGAACTACATGCACATGCTCCAGTGCTTATAAATTTGTTCAGAAATCAAATCTGTGTCCTTGGGTGCATGCTTAGGTCCCATGCAAGAAATGGAATGAATTTCAAACACGAGGGCACCGTTGATGGCCGGCAAAACATTGAGATGCCTGGTTTTTAAATTCTAGTAAATCCAAAACTCGTCTGAAATTCATGAAACTTGGCATGCTATCATGGAGCGGCATCAACATGCCATGGTACAAATTTTGTCCCATTTGTGGCAGGTTTGGGTATATGCTTCTCACTAACTAGAGCTTCTCACAACAAGCATGATGGTTTTCGGTAGGGAACGTGCCACCTTTGTGGATGAAACGATATCCATTGCCTCTTATTGCTTTCAAATATTTTTCGCGTGTCAACATAGAACAACAGGAGTGTTGTGTGATGTTTTGTGATTTTTCGGGGTTCGTTTGGACAATTTTATGCATTTTATGTGCACAATTCAAAATTGAACTACATGGACATGCTGCAGTGCATATAAATCTGTTGAAAAATCAAATATGTGTCCTTGGGTGCATGCTTAGGTCCCATGCAAGAAAAGGGAATGAATTTCAAACACCGGGGCACCGTTGATTGTCGTCCAAACATTGAGATGCCTGGTTTTTAAATTCTAGTAAATCTAAAACTCGCCTGCAATTCATGAAACTTGGCATGCTATCATGGAGCGGCATCAACATGCCGTGATACTAATTTTGTCCCATTTGGGGCAGGTTTGGGTATATGCTTCTCACAAATCGGAGCTTCTCACAAAAAGCATGATGGTTTTCGGTAGGGAACGTCCCACCTTTGTGGACGAAATGATATCCATTGCCTCTTATTGCTTTCAAATTTTTTTCTCATGTCAACATAGAACAACAAGAGTGTTGTGTTATTTTTTTGTGAGTTTTGGGGTTCGTTTGGACATTTTTATGCATTAACAAAGTTTTCAATGCATTTTATGTGCATAATTCAAATTTTAACTACATGCACAGCTCCAGTGCATATAAATTGGTTGAAAAATCAAATATGTGTGCTTGGGTGCATGCTTAGGTCCCATGCAAGAAATGGAATGAATTTCAAACACGATGGCACCGTTGATTGCCCGCAAAACATTGAGATGCCTGGTTTTTAAATTCTAATAAATCCAAAACTCGCCTGAAATTCATGAAACTTGGCATGCTATCATGGATCGGCATCAACATGTCGTGATACTAATTTTGTCCCATTTGGGGTAGGTTTGGGTATATGCTTCTCACAAACCGGAGCTTCTCACTAAAAGCATGATGGTTTTCGGTAGGGAACGTCCCATCTTTGTGGACGAAACGATATCCATTGCCTCTTATTGCTTACAAATATTTTTCTCGTGTCAACATAGAACAACAGGAGTGTTGTGTGATGTTTTGTGATTTTTCGGGGTTCTTTTGGATAATTTTATGCATTTTATTTGCATAATTCAAATTTGAACTACATGCACATGCTCCAGTGCATATAAATCTGTTGAAAAATCAAATATGTGTCCTTGGGTGCATGCTTAGGTCCCTTGCAAGAAATGGGAATGAATTTCAAACACCGGGGCACTGTTGATTATCGTCCAAACATGTAGATGCCTGGTTTTTAAATTATAGTAAATCCAAAACTCGCCTGAAATTCATGAAACTTCGCATGCTATCATGGAGCGGCATCAACATGCCATGATTATAATTTTGTCCCATTTGGGGCAGGTTTGGGTATATGCTTCTCACAAACCAGAGCTTCTCACTAAAAGCATGTTGGTTTTTGGTAGGGAACGTCCCATCTTTGTGGACGAAATGATATCCATTGCCTCTTATTGCTTTCAAATTTTTTTCTCCTGTCAACATAGAACAACAGGAGTGTTGTGTTATATTTTGTGATTTTTCGGGGTTCCTTTGGACATTTTTATGCATTAACTGCGTTTTCAATGCATTTTATGTGCATAATTCAAATTTGAACTACGTGCGCATGCTCCGGTGCATATAAATTGGTTGAGAAATCAAATCTGTGTCCTTGGGTGCATGCTTAGGTCCCGTGCAAGAAATGGGAATGAATTTCAAACACCGGGGCACCGTTGATTGCCAGCAAAACATTGAGATGCCTGGTTTTTAAATTCTAGTAAATCCAAAACTCGTCTTAAATTCATGAAACTTGGCATGCTATCATGGAGCGGCATCAACATGACACGGTACAAATTTTGTCACATTGGAGGCAGGTTTAGGTCTATGCTTCTCACAGACCAGAGCTTCTCACATCAAGCATGATTGTTTTCGGTAGGGAACGTCCCACCTTTGTGGACGAAACGATATCCATTGCCTCTTATTGCTTTCAAAAAAGAAATTCTCGCGTAAACATTGAACAAGAGGAGTGTTGTGTGATTTTTTGTGACTTTTCGGGGTTCGTTTGGACATTTTTTTGCATTAACTGAGTTTTCAATGCATTTTATGTGCAAAATTCAAATTTGAACTACATGCGCATGCTCCAATGCATATAGATTGGTTAAAAGTCAAATATGTGTCTTTGGGTGCATGCTTAGGTCCCATGCAAGAAATAGGAATGAATTTCAAACACCAGGGCACCGTTGATTGACGGCTAAACATTGAGATGCCTAGTTTTCAAATTCTAGTAAAACCAAAACTCGTCTTAAATTCGTGAAACTTGGCATGCTATCATGGAGCGGCATCAACATGCCGTGGTACAAATCTTGTCCCACTTGGGCAGGTTTGGGTATATGCTTCTCACAAACCGGGGATTCTCACAACAAGCATGATGGTTTTCGGTAGGGAACGTCCCACCTTTGTGGACGAAACGATATCCATTGCCTCTTATTGCTTTCAAATATTTTTCTCATGTCAACATAAAACAACAGGAGTGTTGTGTGATTTTTTGTGATTTTTCAAGGTTTGATCGGACATTTTTTTTCATTAACTGAGTTTTCAATAATTGCATAATTCAAATTTGAACTACATGCACATGCTCCAGTGCTTATAAATTTGATGAAAAATCAAATCTGTGCCCTTGGGTTCATGCTTAGGTCCCATGCAAGAAATGGATTGAATTTCAAACACGAGGGCACCGTTGATTGCCGGCAAAACATTGAGATGTCTGGTTTTTAAATTCTAGTAAATCCAAAACTCGTCTGAAATTCATGAAACTTGGCATGCTATCATGGAGCGGCATCAACATGCCATGGTACAAATTTTGTCCAATTTGTGGCAGGTTTCGGTATATGCTTCTCACTAACCGTAGCTTCTCACAACAAGCATGATGGTTTTCGTTAGGGAACGCCCCGCCTTTGTGGCTGAAACGATATCCATTGCCTCTTATTGCTTTCAGATATTTTTTGCGTGTCAACATAGAACAACAGGAGTGTTGTGTGATGTTTTGTGATTTTTCGGGGTTTGTTTGGACAATTTTATGCATTTTATGTGCACAATTCAAAATTGAACTACATGCACATGCTCCAGTGCATATAAATCTGTTGAAAAATCAAATCTGTGTCCTTGGGTGCATGCTTAGGTCCCATGCAAGAAAAGGGAATGAATTTCAAACACCGGGGCACCGTTGATTGTCGTCCAAACATTGAGATGCCTGGTTTTTAAATTCTAGTAAATCCAAAACTCGCCTTCAATTCATGAAACTTGGCATGCTATCATGGAGCGGCATCAACATGTCGTGATACTAATTTTGTCCCATTTGGGGCAGGTTTGGGTATATGCTTCTCACAAACCGGAGCTTCTCACAAAAAGCATGATGGTTTTCGGTAGGGAACGTCCCACCTTTGTGGATGAAACGATATCCATTGCCTCTTATTGCTTTCAAATTTTTTTCTCATGTCAACATAGAACAACAAGAGTGTTGTGTGATTTTTTTGTGATTTTGGGGGTTCGTTTGGACATTTTTATGCATTAACTGAGTTTTCAATGCATTTTATGTGCATAATTCCAATTTTAACTACATGCACATGCTCAAGTGCATATAAATTGGTTGAAAAATCAAATCTGTGTCCTTTGGTGCATGCCTAGGTCCCATGCAAGAAATAGGAATGAATTTCAAACACTGGGGCACCGTTGACTGCCGGCAAAGCATGAGATGCCTGGTTTTTAAATTCTAGTAAATCCAAAACTCGTCTAAAATTCATGAAACTTGGCATGCTATCATGGAGGGGCAGGTTTGGGTATATGCTTATCACAAACCTGAGCTTCTCACAACAAGCATGATGGTTTTCGGTAGGGAACGTCCCACCTTTGTGTATGAAACGATATCCATTGCCTCTTATTGCTTTCAAATATTTTTCTCATGTCAACATAGAACAACAGGAGTGTTGTGTGATTTTTCGGGGTTTGTTTGGACATTTTTATTCATTAACTGATTTTTCAATGCATTTCATGTGCATAGTTCAAATTTGAACTACATGCGCAAGCTCCAGTGCATATAAATTGGTTGGAAAATCAAATCTGTGTCCTTGGGTGCATGCTTAGGTCCCATGCCATAAATGGGAATGAATTTCAAACACCGGGGCACAGTTGATTGCCGGGAAAACATTGAGATGCCTGGCTTTTAAATTCAAGTAAATCCAAAACTCGTCTGAAATCCATGAAACTTGGCATGCTATCGTGGAGCGGCATCAACATGACGCGGTACAAATTTTGTCACACTTGGGGCAGGTTTAGGTATATGCTTCTCACAAACCGGAGCTTCTCACAACATGCATGATGGTTTTCGGTAGGGAACGTCCCACCTTTATGGACGAAATGATATCCATTGCCTCTTATTGCTTTCAAATGTTTTTCTCATGTCAACATAGAACAAAAGGAGTGTTGTGTGATTTTTCGTGATTTTTCGGGGTTCGTTTGGACATTTTTTTTGCATTAACTGAGTTTTCAATGCATTTTATGTGCATAATTCAAATTTGAAGTACATGCACATGCTCCAATGCATATAAATTGGTTGAAAAATCAAATCTGTGTCCTTGGGTGCATGCTTAGGTCCTATGCCAGTAATGGGAATGAATTTCAAACACCGGGGCACCGTTGATTGCCGGCAAAACATTGAGATGCATGGTTTTTAAATTCTAGTAAATCCAAAACTCGCCTGAAATTCATGAAACTTGGCATGCTATCATGGAGCGGCATCAACATGCCGTGATACTAATTTTGTCCCATTTGGGGCAGGTTTGGGTATATGCTTCTCAAAAACCGGAACTTCTCACCAAAAGCATGATGGTTTTCGGTAGGGAACGTCCCACGTTTGTGGACGAAACGATATACATTGCCTCTTATTGCTGTCAATTTTTTTTCTCGTGTCAACATAGAACAACAAGAGTGTTGTGTGATGTTTTGTGATTTTTTGGGGTTCGTTTGGACATTCTTATGCATTAACTGAGTTTTCGATGCATTTTATGTGCATAATTCAAATTTGAACTACATGCACATGCTCCAGTGCATATAAGTTGGTTCAAAAATCAAATCTGTGTCCTTGGGTGCATGCTTAGGTCCCATGCAAGAAATGGGGATAAATTTCAAACACTGGGGCACCGTTGATTGCCGGCAAAACATTGAGATGTTTGGTTTTTAAGTTCTAGTAAATCCAAAACTCGTCTAAAATTCATGAAACTTGACATGCTATCATGGAGGGGCTGGTTTGGGTATATGCTTCTTACAAACCGGAGCTTCTCACAACACGCATGATGGTTTCGGTAGGGAACGTCCCACCTTTGTGTACAAAACGATATCCATTGCCTCTTATTGCTTTCAAATATCTTTCTCGTGTCAACATAGAACAATAGGTGTGTTGTGTGATTTTTTGTGATTTTTCAGGGTTTGTTTGGACATTTTTATGCATTAACTGATTTTTCAATGCATTTCATGTGCATAGTTCAAATTTGAACTACATGTGCATGCTCCAGTGCATATATATTGGTTGAAAATCAAATCTGTGTCCTTGGGTGCATGCTTAGGTCCCATGCAAGAAATGGGAATGAATTTCAAACACCGGGGCACCGTTGATTGCCGGCAAAACATTGAGATGCCTGGTTTTTAAATTCTTGTAAATCCAAAACTCGTCTGAAATTCATGAAACTTGGCATGCTATCATGGAGCGGCATCAGAATGCGGTGGTACAAATTTTGTCCCATTTGGGGCCGGTTTGGGTATATGCTTCTCACAAACCGGAGCTTATCTCAACAAGCATGATGGATTCGGTAGGGAACGTCCCACCTTTGTGGACAAAACGATATCCATTGCCTCTTATTGCTTTAGAAAAAATTCTTGTGTCAACATAGAACAACAGGAGTGTTCTGTGATTTTTTGTGATTTTTTGGGGTTCGTTTGGATATTTTTATGCATTAACTGAGTTTTCAATGCATTTTATGTGCATAATTCAAATTTGAACTACATGCACATGCTCCAATGCATATAAATTGGTTGAAAAATCAAATATGTGTCCTTGGTTGCATGCTTAGGTCCCATGCAAGAAATGGGAATGAATTTCAAACACCGGGGCACCGTTGATTGCCGGCAAAACATTGAGATGCCCGGTTTTTAAATTCTAGTAAATCCAAAACTCGTCTGAAATTCATGAAACTTGGCATGCTATCATGGAGCGGCATCAACATGCCATGCTACAAATTTTGTCCCATTTGGGGCAGGTTTGGGTATATGCTTCTCACCAACCGTAGCTTCTCACAACAAGCATGATGGTTTTCGGTAGGGAACATCCCACCTTTATGGATGAAACGATATCCATTGCCTCTTATTGCTTTCAAATATTTTTCTCGTGTCAACATAGAACAACAGGAGTGTTGTGTGATGTTTTGTGATTTTTCAGGGTTCTTTTGGATAATTTTATGCATTTTATTTGCATAATTCAAATTTGAACTACATGCACATGCTCCAGTGCATATAAATCTGTTGAAAAATCAAATATGTGTCCTTGGGTGCATGCTTAGGTCCCTTGCAAGAAATGGGAATGAATTTCAAACACCGGGGCACTGTTGATTATCGTCCAAACATGTAGATGCCTGGTTTTTAAATTATAGTAAATCCAAAACTCGCCTGAAATTCATGAAACTTGGCATGCTATCATGGAGCGGCATCAACATACCGTGATAATAATTTTGTCCCATTTGGGGCAGGTTTGGGTATATGCTTCTCACAAACCGGAGCTTCTCACTAAAAGCATGATGGTTTTCGGTAGGGAACGTCCCATCTTTGTGGATGAAACGATATCCATTGCCTCTTATTGCTTTCGAATTTTTTTCTCCTGTCAACATAGAACAACAGGAGTGTTGTGTGATATTTTGTGATTTTTTGGGGTTCCTTTGGACATTTTTATGCATTAACTGCGTTTTCAATGCATTTTATGTGCATAATTCAAATTCGAACTACGTGTGCATGCTCCGGTGCATATAAATTGGTTGAGAAATCCAATTTGTGTCCTTGGGTGCATGCTTAGGTCCCGTGCAAGAAATGGGAATGAATTTCAAATACCGGGGCACCGTTGATTGCCAGCAAAACATTGAGATGCCTCGTTTTTAAATTCTAGTAAATCCAAAACTCGTCTTAAATTCATGAAACTTGGCATGCTATCATGGAGCGGCATCAACATGACATGGTACAAATTTTGTCACATTGGAGGCAGGTTTAGGTCTATGCTTCTCATAGACCGGAGCTTCTCACATCAAGCATGATGGTTTTCGGTAGGGAACATCCCACCTTTGTGGACGAAACAATATCCATTGCCTCTTATTGCTTTCAAATTTTTTTTCTCGCGTCAACATAGAAAAACAGGAGTGTTGTGTGATTTTTTGTGACTTTTCGGGGTTCGTTTGGACATTTTTTTTCATTAACTGAGTTTTCAATGCATTTTATGTGCAAAATTCAAATTTGAACTACATGCGCATGCTCCAATGCATATAGATTGGTTGAAAAATCAAATCTGTGTCCTTGGGTGCATGCTTAGGTCCCATGCAAGAAATGGGAATGAATTTCAAACACCAGGGCACCGTTGATTGACGGCAAAACATTGAGATGCCTAGTTTTTAAATTCTAGTAAATCCAAAACTCATCTTAAATTCATGAAACTTGGCACGCTATCATGGAGCGGCATCAACATGCCGTGGTACAAATCTTGTCCCATTTGGGCAGGTTTGGGTATATGCTTCTCACAAACCGGAGCTTCTCACAACAAGCATGATGGTTTTCGGAAGGGAACGTCCCACCTTTGTGGACGAAACGATAACCATTGCCTCTTATTGCTTTCAAATATTTTTCTCGTGTCAACATAAAACAACAGGAGTGTTGTGTGATTTTTTGTGATTTTTCGAGGTTTGTTCGGACATTTTTTTGCATTAACTGAGTTTTCAATAGTTGCATAATTCAAATTTGAACTACATGCACATGCTCCAGTGCTTATAAATTTGTTCAGAAATCAAATCTGTGTCCGTGGGTGCATGCTTAGGTCCCATGCAAGAAATGGAATGAATATCAAACACAAGGGCACCGTTGATGGCCGGCAAAACATTGAGATGTCTGGTTTTTAAATTCTAGTAAATCCAAAACTCGTCTGAAATTCATGAAACTTTGCATGCTATCATGGAGCGGCATCAATATGCCATGGTACAAATTTTGTCCCATTTGTGGCAGGTTTGGGTATATGCTTCTCACTAACTAGAGCTTCTCACAACAAGCATGATGGTTTTCGGTAGGGAACGTCCCACCTTTGTGGATGAAACGATATCCATTGCCTCTTATTGCTTTCAAATATTTTTCGCGTGTCAACATAGAACAACAGGAGTGTTGTGTGATGTTTTGTGATTTTTCGGGGTTCGTTTGGACAATTTTATGCATTTTATGTGCACAGTTCAAAATTGAACTACATGGACATGCTCCAGTGCATATAAATCTGTTGAAAAATCAAATATGTTGTCCTTGGGTGCATGCTTAGGTCCCATGCAAGAAAAGGGAATGAATTTCAAAGACCGGGGCACCGTTGATTGTCGTCCAAACATTGAGATGCCTGGTTTTTAAATTCTAGTAAATCCAAAACTCGCCTGCAATTCATGAAACTTGGCATGCTATCACGGAGCGGCATCAACATGCCGTGATACTAATTTTGTCCCATTTGGGGCAGGTTTGGGTATATGCTTCTCACAAATCGGAGCTTCTCACAAAAAGCATGATGGTTTTCGGTAGGGAACGTCCCACCTTTGTGGACGAAATGATATCCATTGCCTCTTATTGCTTTCAAATTTTTTTCTCATGTCAACATAGAACAACAAGAGTGTTGTGTTATTTTTTTGTGAGTTTTGGGGTTCGTTTGGTCATTTTTATGCATTAACTGAGTTTTCAATGCATTTTATGTGCATAATTCAAATTTTAACTACATGCACATGCTCCAGTGCATATAAATTGGTTGAAAAATCAAATATGTGTCCTTGGGTGCATGCTTAGGTCCCATGCAAGAAATAGGAATGAATTTCAAACACTAGGGCACCGTTGACTGCCGGCAAAGCATGAGATGCCTGGTTTTTAAATTCTAGTAAATCCAAAACTCGTCTAAAATTCATGAAACTTGGCATGCTATCATGGAGGGGCAGGTTTGGGTATATGCTTCTCACAAACCGGAGCTTCTCACAACAAGCATGATGGTTTTCGGTAGGGGACGTCCCACCTTTGTGTACGAAACGATATCCATTGCATCTTATTGCTTTCAAATATTTTTCTCGTGTCAACATAGAACAACAGGAGTGTTGTGTGATTTTTTGTGATTTTTCAGGGTTTGTTTGGACATTTTTATGCATTAACTGAAATTTCAGTGCATTTCATGTGCATAGTTCAAATTTGAACTACATGCGCAAGCTCCAGTGCATATAAATTGGTTGGAAAATCAAATCTGTGTCCTTGGGTGCATGCTTAGGTCCCATGCCAGAAATGGGAATGAATTTCAAACACCGGGGCACAGTTGATTGCCGACAAAACATTAAGATGCCTGGCTTTTAAATTCAAGTAAATCCAAAACTCGTATGAAATCCATGAAACTTGGCATGCTATCATGGAGCGGCATCAACATGACGCGGTACAAATTTTGTCACATTTGGGGCAGGTTTAGGTATATGCTTCTCACAAACCGGAACTTCTCACAACATGCATGATGGTTTTCGGTAGGGAACGTCCCACCTTTATGGACGAAATGATATCCATTGCCTCTTATTGCTTTCAAATGTTTTTCTCATGTCAACATACAACAAAAGGAGTATTGTGTGATTTTTCGTGATTTTTCGGGGTTCGTTTGGACATTTTTTTTTGCATTAACTGAGTTTTCAATGCATTTTATGTGCATAATTCAAATTTGAAGTACATGCACATGCTCCAATGCATATAAATTGGTTGAAAAATCAAATCTGTGTCCTTGGGTGCATGCTTAGGTCCTATGCAAGAAATGGGAATGAATTTCAAACACCGGGGCACCGTTGATTGCCGGCAAAACATTGAGATGCCTGGTTTTTAAATTCTTGTAAATCCAAAACTCGTCTGAAATTCATGAAACTTGGCATGCTATCATGGAGGGTCAGGTTTGGGTATATGCTTCTCCCAAACCGGGGCTTCTCACAATAAGCATGATGGTTTTCGGTAGGTAACGTCCCACCTTTGTCGACGAAGCAATATCCATTACCTCTTATTGCTTTCAAATATTTTTCTCATGTCAACATAGAACAACAGGAGTGTTGGGTGATTTTTGTGATTTTTGGGGGTTCGTTTGTACATTTTTATGCATTAACTGAGCTTTCAATGCATTTTATGTGCATAACTCAAATTTGAAATACATGCACATGCTCCAGTGCATATAAATTGGTAGAAAAATCAATTCTCTGTCCTTGGCTGCATGCTTAGGTCCCATGCAAGAAATGGGAATGAATTTCAAACACCGCGGCACCATTGATTGCCGACAAAACATTGAGATGCATGGTTTTTAAATTCTAGTAAAGCCAAAACTCGTCTAAAATTCATGAAACTTGGCATGCTATCATGGAGCGGCATCAACATGTCGTGGTAAAATTTTTGTCCCATTTGGGGCAGGTTTGGGTATATGCTTCTCACAAACCGGAGCTTCTCACAACAAGCATGATGGTTCTCGGTAGGGAACGTCCCAGCTTTGTGGACTAAACGATATTCATTGCCTCTTATTGCCTTAAAGTATTTTTCTCGTGTCAACATAGAACAATAGGAGTGTTGTGTGATTTTTTGTGATTTTTCGGGTTCAATTGGACATTTTTATGCATTAACTGAGTTTTCAATGCATTCATGTGCATAATTCAAATTTGAACTACATGCAAATGATCCAGTGCATATAAATTGGTTGAAAAATAAAATCTGTATCCTTGGGTGCATGCTTAGGTCCCATGCAAGAAATGGGAATGAATTTCAAACACCGGGGCACCGTTGATTGCCGGCAAAACATTGAGATGCCTGGTTTTTAAATTCTAGTAAACCCAAAACTCGTCTGAAATTCATGAAACTTGGCATGCTATCATGGAGCGGCATCAACATGCCGTGGTACAAATTTTGTCCCATTTGGGGGAGGTTTGGGTATATGCTTCTCACAAACCGAAGCTTCTCACAACAGGCATGATGGTTTTCGGTAGGGAACATCCCACCTTTGTGGACGAAACGATATCCATTGCCTCTTATTGCTTTCAATTTTTTTTCTCGTGTCAACATAGAACAACAGGAGTGTTGTGTGAATATTTGTGATTTTTTGGGGTTTGTTTGGACATTGTTATGTATTAACTGAGTTTTCAATGCATTTATGTGATAATTCAAATTTGAACTACATGCACATACTCAAGTGCATATAAATTGGTTGAAAAATCAAATATGTATCCTTGGGTGCATGCTAAGGTCCCATGCAAGAAATGGGAATCAAATTGGAACTACGTGTCTTGGTTTTAATGGTTGTAGGAGGTGTCGTGCGCAGAGCTGATTGACCTTGATTGAACGGGAGGCGTGCGAGCACCGTCCGGTGCGCAGGCTGACCGAGAAGCGTGCAAGCTGTCCTTGAGTGTGCAGGATCACCGGGAAGCATGCGAGTTGTACGCTACGCAGGCTCACTGGGAAGCGAGCCCTTTGACTTCCGTGGCCGCCCGCCTTGCTTGCATCATCTCCATTAATGGCGCCCAAGCTGCAGTTTAATTCACTTTTGAAATATAAAACACTCATTGCAAACGTTTTAGTTAGAACACTCGTATACAAATCGACAGCTTCCCTAGGAAGCCAAGAGAAAATGTGTCGGGCAGGATTTCTGCAGGTCTTGATCGCAAACGTTTTAGATACAACACCCATATGCACAGTGAGTGCAGCGCAGGATTTGTGCATCCCTTCAACGCAAACGGTTGTTTTGGATGACCCGTGTGGAACCACGTACAAACAATTTGGTAAGATTTGTTAATCCTTGTAACACTATGATTTGTCAAAATATGAAGCTAAAAATCACTAGCAGTATCTAATTTTCGCAACTAAAATTCAGTAATTAAGCATAGATTTCATTCATAGATTAAGTAGCCGTTCTTAATTTATACAAACAGTTCAACTCGACAGCTAAACCGACCAAACTTTTCCCCAATTGTTGCCAACCACGTACTGAAGTAGCTAGTTCAACTATATATACTAGCTAATTTTAAGTACGTTGTATAGTTCCACCACATCTATAGTCAGATGAACTGAACAAAATAGCCCCTAAATACTAATACTACTACTGCGAAGGGGCTATGTACTACTTCCGGCTGCCTCTCCTCTGTCGAGCGTGCTCAGTAAGAGGTGGAGGAAGAGGAGCCTACCGACGAGCTGGGCAACCGCAATGCGGTGCCTGGCACTAATGCAGCTTTAGCGATGCTTGCCTCGAACGCCCTCTGCCGCTCCACACGACCCCTCTCGAAGCGGTGGTTCTTCTCGTAGATCTCCTGATTCCTCTCCTCTGAGGCAGCGTGTGCCGCTGCCACTGCAGCGGTAAGGCTCTTTGCATGCTCGACGAGGCACTCCTCCTCCTCCCGCAGGAACTCGGTGTAGCGTGCAAGGTCGTTGTCGCACGTGCGGGCATCCACCTCCTCCTCCCGCCTTCGGGCAGCGGTGGTGGAGCGGGTGATGACCCCGGCGATCGACGGTGGGCTGGCGGCCAGGGCGGCCGATGACGGGGTGGTGGCCACGACCACCACCTCCCGCCTTCGGGCCGCAGTGGCGGAGCGGGTGATGGCCACCGTGGCCGGCAGTGGGGTGGCGGTCACGACGGCCATCTCCCATCTTCGGGCCGCGGCGGCAGAGCGGGCGATGGCCCTGGCTTTCGATGGTGGTGTGGCGGCAACGGCGGCCGGCAACAGCTGCCGACGGACACCGGCGGCGGAGCGTGTGGTGGGTGTTCCGCGCACACCCAACAGGGACGCCACGTGCACTACACTATGCCAGGGACTGCGCCGCCGCCGCGGTGTAGCCTCCCTGCTGGAGCTGTCCTCTGATGACGGCGGAGTGGCTGAGCGACGACGACGGACCGGTGCCATTGGCGAATGTGGGAGAAGTAGACGAGATAAGCTACAGGGATGGAGGGGAAAATGCAAAGCAGGACTCGCCGGCCGTGAGGGTTTTTATAGCAGGCCGGTAAGCATTGGGATTTTGGGGGATTTCACCGAGTCGGGCGGGAAGCTTGCGTGGGAACCTGCGAGGTTGCGCGGGAACGGGCTCACCGACGATTCATTGGCGCCACCATTTGGCAAAAAGAACGCCCCCGCATGCCGCGCAAGCTTGCGTTGTAAGCCGTGTGCGGCAGCAGGGTGACAAGACGTGCGAGAGGAGGACGAAAGGCCACGTACACATACGGTTAATAAAAAAACGTTTGCGATTTAATTACCTACTATACAACCATCCTGGTTTATAAGTATGATTTAACTAATAAATACGAATGCATGTCGCCAAAGATTATATAGTTGGATTTGTATTTGAACATAGTTTCTAATTATGTAATTTTTAAAACATGCATTAACATTTTGTTGGTTAAATTTGTGGGCAAAGTATGGCATGGAATATAAAGGAGACTATAGACTAGACGGAGGTGGTACCACACGGCCGCTCTCTATGTAGCGACGCAACTGTCGGCCGGCTTGTAGGCGACCATTTGCTGCGTGTTCAACTGCTCCATGCGTGTGGTTGCTTGCGGTTCAGGCGGTCGCGGCGCGCTCTGCTCCCATCCCGCCGTGAACGCTCTGCTCTCGCATCCCTCTGGGTGCTCTGCCCTCGTCCCTCCACGCGCATTGCCAGTGTTTTGGGCCGGCGCACGATCACGCACGTTCGTCTGCAAGTGATTGCATTGGGCGCGGCGCGACGATGCAGTTACCCGCTGCAAAAACTGCCATGCGTACGCGCCGAGAATCCACGCCGCCCAGCCCCCTTTTATTCCTGCGGCCATTTACCTTCATGTCTCGTCTCACACGTCACAATAAGCACACCCATGAGGACACATACAGAGAGGACATCTAGCGGTTCCAATGGCGCTCCCCGTGGCTCCAATGGCGCTCCTAGCGGCCGACGACGACAACGGCGGGCAGTTCACCACGCATCACGTAGTGGACAACCACATGAGGGGGAAGGCCCTCTCGATGGTGTACACAAACGATCCGGTCTCGGTGGAGAGCTCCATCCAAACTATGGAGCAGTTCCTTGCCGAGGACAAGTACCTAGTGGTCGGCTTAAACCTCGAGTACACCATCGGTCGTGCCAGGCACGATCAAAAGGTTGTTGTCTCCCAGTTGTGCGTGCGACATGACGTCCTCGTCTACCACTTCCACCTTGCCACAAGGCATTGCGAGCGTTTCTCCAAGTTTATCAAGAGCTCCGACTACAGTTTGGCTATGGTGGACACCACCAACGATCTAAAAGCGCTCAAGGTTTCGGACTTGAAATGCCCGAATCTTGTCAACATCTAGCACCACTACAAGGTATGGGGCACCGACAAATGCAAACTGAACTCCCTAGTTGACCTCGCCTCGTCCATCCTCGACCCCTACTACGCGAAGATGAAGCAAGAGAACAATAAGGACAAGAATGCCTGGCACAATGAGTCGCATAAGAGACTGGATGAACAACATGTCAAGTACGCGACCGTGGACGCGTACACAATCTACGAGATGTCCAGGCGAATCGTTGACATGAGGAACTGTGTTCATTCTGACCCAGACGAGGGATCGAGCCACATAGCAGTGGCGGGAGCATCACAAGAAGTAGATGACTAGACGATCGTTTCTCCTACTTTAGAATGCATGCAATTGTTTATTTAGGTGTGTGCGAATGACCTGTATAGTCACTTATGTAATTGGATGTTTATTTTAGTTATACACACACACACACACACACACACACACACACACACACACACATCTTCTTCTACTGTAGACAGAGCAATTGACACGGCTTATTAGTAGCAATCATTTGTGTTATTATTGGTCTTCACACACATTTCAGATTACGGACCTGTTTGTCGCGTACCACACACATCTTGTTCAGTTGAACCGTTTCCATTGTGTTGCCTAATCACACACACTTCATCCCAGTGAACCGTATGCTGTATATCGCACACGCCTTCATCTGGATGCCCATTTCTTTTGTGCCTCCTCATCACAAACAGTTCATTGAGTCGTACCGTATGCCCTGCATCGCACACGCAACTAAATTTTGTACCGTGTTTGATGCATCTGTCATGGCAAACATTTTGCACCTTTTTTGACGGTTTTTTTACACCACCATTTGCGATTATGGCATCGCACACAGTTTCGTCGAAGGGTCTCTGATCGTAGTGGTGCGTTTGGACCATCCTGCAGTAGTGTACCACTATGAATTACGATATTTGGTTGCTGTTAAGTATATTGCAGTTAACATGCCTTTTCGTTTTTCAATTGTTGTTTAGCAACATGCATTGTACTGAATGACTAAATATGCAATCCCAGGCTACATAGCAACAAGGAAGAGTGTTACCTTAATGTTCTGATGATGTCTAGATATACATGTAATAAAATCTTATATAATGGGATGGATGGAATGTTGTACTACATCATTTTTCAATTGTTTTTTAGCTTCTAATATTAACTTGGTGCTTTTAAGTACATATATCATTGCCAAAGATCCACACTTCGACCCTTTCTATGCATGGGGCAATGAGATATTCATGAACTAGCATCAAGTGAGGAAACTGATAAAGCATCTGCCTGGTTTTAGGCAGAACCACAAAACTCCGACTGTGATGGCAATGCGAGCACAAACGCGTATCAAGGATGAAGCGTTTGGGATATTCGAGATATCGAAAACGGTTATATAGGGAAAACTGTATGCATCAAGGCTCCCTATCCCCGACGGTTTCTGGGTCGTGTGTGAAGGACCCCCCTATCACCCACACTCACTTGGTGACGGTTCCAAATGCCGTCGTGGAAAGGGGTAAAAACCGTTTGCTTTGGACCGACGCGCACCAGTGTTAGTTGCGTGATTTATATTGTGGCTCCATGTATCCCGAACACCAGATTGCATAACCAAAAAGTTTCGGGAGTTAGTAGGTGGGAATTCTAGTAGCTCTTAGTTATTCTTCCGACTGATAATTTTTATGGGATTGGGGAATCCTTACCATTTATTTGTTCCAGTCGTACCTTGTTGTTTCATTTATCAACCTTTGTCTAAGTGGCTTCTCACCTTAATGGTCGTGTAATGTTGACTTTGATTGCATTCGTTCAATCCTTGTTCGAATGTTTATTGTGAAGACTTCTTTGCACATATATATATTCGTTGATTCATCTTGTCTTTCATAGTTCTAACGGGTGTCACCTCTTCAGGATGGCTCCCCAACCCGTCTGAATCCGCAACGTACTGATGGAGAGCAGTCCAACCCTCCACCACATCCTCCGCCTCCAGAGGCATGGCAAGCTGTGATGGCGGCCATCAACGCCAATACCCAGATGCTTTTGCAGCTCTTGCAAGAGCGCAACCAAGGTCAAGGCAACCAAGGAAATCAAGGTCAAGGGTAATTAAACAATCAGCCTTAGTTTGCTACCCTCAACCAGTTTCTTGCAAATCAGCCAAAGTCTTTCAATGCTTGTGCCGAGGCCATGGACGCTGATGATTGGCTCATGGACATCAACAAGCATTTTGAATGCAACAATGTCAGGCCTGAGGACTACGTGAAGTTTGCTTCTTTTCAGCTCAAGGACCAAGCAGCTGATTGGTATCAGCAGTACAAAGATTCCAGAGTGTAACACCCCAAAAAATTTGATTTGGTTTTACCAAATTACTTATTTGTTTTGAAAGGGGTTATTTAAATTTTTTCTAAAGGACTCTCCCTTTCAAAAAAAATTCTTTTATGACAAGTATTTTGTTTGGGTTCATCCAAATCTCGATCTTTGGCCTTGAGGGTTTTTCATCTTGTGTTGGCTCAACACAAATATCATTGGAGGGTTTTTTGCAATACTTTTCATTAAAAAGAATTCCAATAAATTTTTTGATTTAATCTTCCCCCTTCAAAAAGTATCATCTTGCCATGGCCTTTGAGGAAAACTTTCTTCCAAACCCATCTCCCTACTTTGAGTCAAGCCTAGCACCCTATTCCAGCAAGTCTCAACCCCTTTTTGATTTTATTATAATTATTTTATCCTCAAAATCATTTTCTGTCATTTATTTGGGCTAGGGTGGTTTACAAAGGAACTACAAATTTTCCTTTGGATTTTGATCCCAAATAAACTCCTCTGACTAGTCCTTAGCACCCTCAACCAAGATCCACTGATCCACAGTTCAAATTTTTCAAAATTTGCTTGCTGCAAGTTTGGACCAGATTTGGTATTTTTGGTGAAATTCATACTTTTTCTTCTCCTAAAAATCTGAGAAAATTCAGGCAGCCTCCAGATACATCAAGAGACCACCTCACCAAAGATCAGCTCAAGAAAAATTTCCCACATGCCAAAAACATTTCATCGTACAGGTGGCCGGCACTGTTTCTGTCAGGTTTCCGAGTTCAGTGTTCAGTTTCAGTCGACGGTGTCGTTTTCGTAAGAACCCGTCAACAATCTCGCCAGTAGCCACCTTGGATCGATGCTCACTGCTCCCCCTCCTTATCCAGAGCGCCGCACGGTCGTTTGGACGGGTGCAAGCGTCGGTGGCGACGTGTCCTGCCAACGCCGGCGTATTCCGCGGTGGTAGAGCCACCCGTGGCGGCCAACAGGGGCCAGCCCTGCAGAACGGCGCCGTCCAGCACCACCCACACCACCAGAAGCCTGCGCATGGCCGTCCCCTCCTCTGTGCACGCTGTAGCACTGTCGCCGTGGCCTAAGAGGCGCAGAGCGCGCTCTGTGCCGCCAACGAGCACGTGAAGCCGTTTCGTCAAAGACTTGGAGTATCGCCCAAGTTTCGCCAAGGTTAGCCTCTGGATGAAACCAGTGGACCAACACGATGATGCCCAGACTCCTAAACCCCCCGTTCGGCCACTGCCTCGCCGTAATCGCCGCTGGAGTTATCCCGTTCACGGCAACCGCCTCGGACCGGCTATAAAAGGAGCCCCCGAGCTTGTTCTCGACCCCACACCACACCTCCACCTCACCAGAGCCACGCCCAGCCACTAGGAGGACCTCGAGGAGGTCTTCTTCCCCGACTCCGGCCGCCCCGGTCCGCTTTGGGCTCCGGCACGATTCCCTCTGGTAAGGCCACCCCCACCTCCCAGACCGTGCCAGTCACCTCCTAGTACACCCACTCCTCTAATTTGAGCCCCAGTACGACTCTTGCAGCCCTCCCCGGCGAGATCCACCACCGCCTGAACCACCGTCCGCCGGAGTGAAGGCCGTCGTCGACGTGGTGCTCGCCAACGACCAACTCCACCACCCACAGACGCGGGAGAGCACCGTGAGTTCATAGGTACCATCCCCTCCCCCTACCTCGCTGTGGATCAGCGCCAGCGACCACCGCGGTCCTCGGGCGCCGGCGTACTCTGTTTTTCCTTTTCAAATTTTTAAACCTGACGGGTGGGACCCCCTCGTCAGCCTCTCTCTTCTATTTGAAACATTTTCTGAAAACGCCTTCGGCAAAGTACGCTTTCCCTATTGGGTTAGCGTATTTCTAACTGAAGTGTTTTCTGTTTTTATAAACTAAACCCTGAAAACTTTCTGTTTCATTACAGATAAGTCCCTGGACTAAAACCTTTATAACTTTTTAACAAAAGATGATTTTGAATTGATTCATTTTCTGTCATCTTTATTTTTCTGTCTAGTATTTTTATCGTATTTATTTGAAAAGTATTTGGAACAAATTTTATACACACACGGTATTTACGTTAGTATGCGATTTCCTTATACCGTAGATACCAGAGGAGGTGACGGAACCGCGAACTTCGCCGAGCTAGACTCCGACTACTCTGAACCAGGCAAGCATGTTTGAACCTTTGATATGATGAGTGTTTTGCATGTTTGCTCGAGTAGTTTTACTCATGGCATGTTTATATAAGCATTAGTGAATGTTATGTTGCATGCAAGGCAAGCTATAGGTGAGCTTCGAAGTTTGATATGTTCATATGATGATAAGATAACCTGATCATGTGGTGGCATGATAGGTTGTAAGCTGGTATTGTTGAAGCATGCCAATCTTATGTCAACCGTGTAACTCCAGTGTTAACGTGGATCAAGTCTCGATCCCGTTCGTTTCCCACTTCGTGCTGCCACATGTTTTCTGCAAAGAGTGTGGTTTAGTAAGTTGCAAACCTCTTTCCTTGTACACACCAAACAGAGGGACCGCAATGAGGGTTTCATGGCCCTGGATTAAAGCCCGTCATCCGGTCAGGGGGCATGGGTGTTTCCGGTTGGGACCGAGAGGGGGGCACCCCTTAGAGCACGTGATATAAATTTGATCCCATGCTATTCAAGGTTGTGACCTCCCCGTCTTAAAGTTTTTCTTGAACGTTGCCTAGGGTGATTCCTCGCAGCGGAATGTGGAATGGTGTGTACTGGTTAGATGTGTTCCTTCTGAAATACCATAAACGGAACTAGTCCTTTGTGACTACTGAAATCCGTTGGATGTGGTTAAAGAGTATAAACTCTGCAGAGTCAAACCATTCTAGTATCCATGTCCACGACCAGGGACTTGGACATCATCTCAGCGTCAGTGTCAGTCTCAGTGTCCATCTTAGTGTCAACCCCAGTGACAGTCTCCGAAGAATAAGCATGAAACTGTGAGTGGTAAACCCGGCTGAATATTATTCCGGTGGATGGACTAGCCGGTTTATTATTATGTTCTAAGTATCTCCTTGGGATGATTTAAATTCATGAGCTACTTAAATTCGAGTGACGAAATATAAGCCCTTTATGTGATGTCGCTCAGACGTTTGACTGTGGCATTACTGTTATTTACTTTTGATATAAGCCCTTTATGTGATGTCGCTTAGACGTCCGACTGTGGCATTATTGTTATTTACTTTTAATATAAGCCCTTTATGTGATGTCACTCAGACGTCCGACTGTG
Organism: Aegilops umbellulata; assembly: GCA_032464435.1. Classification (NCBI taxonomy): domain Eukaryota; kingdom Viridiplantae; phylum Streptophyta; class Magnoliopsida; order Poales; family Poaceae; genus Aegilops; species Aegilops umbellulata. Next base: position 55,998,836 of record CP136055.1, read on the forward strand.
GCATTATTGTTATTTACATTCGATATAAGCCCTTTATGTGACGTCGCCCAGACGTCCGACTGTGGCACCCTCGTTATTTACATTCATTATAAGCCCTTTTCGAGATGTTGCTTAGACGTCCGACTGTGGCACGCTCTGTTGTTTACGTTTCAATATAAGCCCTTTATGTGGTGTCGCCCCGACGCCCGACTACGGCATGTTAGTTTATTTTTACCTTTCGAGGCGTCGCTTCAGACACCTGATCGGTCTTATGTTATTTTATTGGGATTTCGGGAGGACTACCGCCTGACTTCCTTTTATTTATCGTGCAGTGCAAATTTATTATCTGAATGTGCATTACTAATCTACTCATGTGCATCATGTTTGCATTTGTTATATCTTATGTCCAAACTATCTTGCGATTACATTCAAAGTACTCACCTGGCTTGTTGATTTGGCCAGATGTTGACGAAGGCGATCTTATGGATGAAGAGTTCGATAGCGAGTCCGACGCCTAGAGGATTCCCAGTCAGTCACGTGCGATCCTGGAGTTGATCACTTGTATTATATACGCTTCCGCTACCCAAATAAAATCATCGAGCCTCACTCCGACGCTTGATGAGCTGTGAGATTTCGGAGTCATGTCACCCGCTTCACTGTGACATATCCACCACCAGCTTTATTACGAGTCAGTAGTTATGCCACCATACCCTTGTGTCATATCCGCCTTTATGTATAATATCGGCGTGCTTGTAATAAATTGTTGAGCATCCTCAGCTCAACCTTGTATAATATTTAGTACTGCTGGATTTCTGTATCAAGGATTTGTCTACCGGTAAGAAGGATTCTTCTACACTGGTCAACACAATGGTCGGCTTTTCAATAAATGTTTTATTGGAAAACCGGTCCTGACAAACTTGGTATCAGAGCCAGACTGACTGTAGGAAGCCACTAGGTGCGATCGCTAATCGGTTATTAGCGTAATAAGTGCTATTTTAAGCATTTTGCAAACGTAGCAATTTTCTGTTAGTCATCATAAATTTATGACTTGACTATTCGAAAATTTTGTCTACTTTTGTAGATGGCTGGCAACGACTGTGAGTCATAGGTGTTTGCCAATGTACCTGAGGGGTTCATCAAGCTTCTCGTCTCCATCACCAAGGTCGCGATCGGGCCATCCGCTCGTCCGGAGTTCACACTCTACCAGCACAAGCTCAGCGATAGCGTATCTATGCACCAGGCCTCGGTGCAATTCAAGGGAGGACGTTCTGAGTCATGCCGCTTCCAATTTTTGGGAAGGGCCATGCCTACGGAGAGGCATGCCATGCAGATGGCTGCCCGTGAGGCGATAGCTCGTCTCCGGGATGTGCTCCCTTCAATGAAGACTCGTCGCTACCGCTACCTCCCATGCCACGTGCCATACACTTGTCATTATGCATTCGCTTGTGCTAGGGGAGAGAGAGATGAGGCTATTGAGATGCTTGTTGAGTATCTCAAGGCTCTTGAGGCAGCTTTTGATAACCTCGTGGACGACTTTGTGGCTGCTCGTACGGACTTCATTCAGGGCTGTTCTGCCAACAGGAGGGAGCTCCTCCATACAGCACCACCACTGACTTACGTCTCGTCCTTAGCATCCTATGCACCTGCCATCTTAGCCACCGCTCGCCACCTGCCTACTACTAAGGAGTTTGACCAGGTCATTACTCCTACTCCAGTCAGAGCTGCACCACCTACCGCGCCCGCACCAATTCCTGAAACCAGTACTTCGTGCCTGGATCCTATTAGTGAGGAGGAGGTGGAGTCTCCAGCACCACTGGGTCTCACCCTCGGCAGGCAGAGGGAAGTTTTCACCATCTCCTACTGAATGCGCCTAGGAGACGTGCGATGTACCAGCTTGTATTATATGTTTATATGTATATAGGTTTGGTGAGAAGTAGTTTGTGTGCGCATCATGTAGGAACTCGGAGAAGTGCACTAGCCTAAATAACATGTCAGGAATGTGTACGCATATCCTGAGTGATGTATTGTATAATTACGGCTTGCGTGTAAGATATGTACTGAGCAGTCCTTCTCCATGTGCAATCAAGTATTTTCTTGAAAAATGTTGGGGTTCTTAAAATTTTCGCCTTTTCAAAAAAAAATTGCCACTCAGTTTTTCTCATGAGTTTTGCAAAAATACCCCAGAGTGGAATATGCCTCGTCCCTGGACTCGTTCCATGCCAAGTCCGCCGGAAGAAAATTATGGTACCCAAACAAGTAACAATTTCACACAGAGGCAGTCAAGTCAGCAAGGCAGTGAAACAGCATTTTCTCAAGTATGCCGCCTTTATGAGCAAAGCCAGCAGCAGCATCAAGAAATGATGAACCATGTTATCAATATGGGAAATCACCGTGAACCATATCAGCAGCATTCCAAGTTGTCAAAACTACAAAAGACACGTCCCCCAACGTTCTCTCACACTGATAGACCTCTTTAGGCCGATGATTGGCTTCGAGACATTGAAAGGAAGTTAATTATTGCACAATGTTCGGACCGTCAGAACGTACTTTATGCACCTCACTACCTCACTGGAGCAGCTGCATCATGGTGGGAAAATTTCCTACACATGCACCCCAATGAGAATAACATCACCTGGGAAGAGTTTAAAGAAGGTTTTCGTGGGGCGCACATTCCCAGAAGTATTATGAAGATCAAGAAGAGGGAGTTTGATGACCTCAAGCAGAGAAGCATGATAGTGACTGAGTACAATAGTCAGTTTACTCAATTATCTCGTTATTCCAACGAAGAGCATATGACTGAAAATAAAAAGATGGAAAAATTTCTGGACGGTCTGGCACAAGCACTTAAATGCCAACTGGTCGTTCACACCTTTCCGGATTTCAAAACACTTGTGGACAAAGCTATTACATTGGAAAATGAGCGTCGCAACTTGGAGGATTTTCGCAAGCGCAAAAGGGACAAGACTACTCACGCTCGCAACAACCGGAACAAGGCTGATTTTCAGAAGATTGGAGCGAACAAACCCACAACAAATGTTACACGCCCAAACAAAAAATTTCACGCAAGGGACAAGGATTTTACATATCGCCCAGGTGTTACTTGCTACGCTTGTGGAGAGGAAGGAAACTATACCAAACAGTGCCCAAAGCCAAGGAACTCGACCCCAAAACCGAACAACAATGGTAACAATTCAACACCCAAGCGTAACAACTTCAACCCCAATAACAATCACAAGAAGGGCCACTTGAACCATGTGACCAAGGAGGAAGCACAGAATGCCCCAGATATCGTACTCGGTACGTTCCCTGTCAACACAATACCTGCCACGGTTTTGTTTGATTCTGGAGCTTCTCACTCGTTCATTTCAAAGAGTTTTGCTTTGCAACATGATTTTTCGATACTTCCTTTGGAAAAATCCATGATCATCAAGTCCCCCGGGAATAAGCAAATCACTCAGAGTTACTGCCAAGGTGTGGTTATTGAGTTTGAAGGACTAAAGTTTCAGGCAAACCTCATTGTATTGGAAAATAAAGGACTGGATGTTATCCTAGGAATGGACTGGTTAACCACCAACAAAGGATTTATCGACTGCTTCAATCAGACTGTAATTCTCACTCATCATCACGGGAAGACAATAAAAGTTGCAGCTCAAGAGAGACCACCAATATCATGGCAACCAAAGTTGAACAAAGTGGACATTTCAGAACTAAGGAAAGTTCCAGTGGTATGTGAGTTCCCTGACATATTTCTCGAAGAACTACCAGGCATGCCGCCAGACCGGGAAATAGAGTTCAGCATTGAACTAGCACCTGGAACCACCCCCATTTACAAGAAACCCTATAGAATGGCACCCTCTGAGTTGGTAGAATTAAAGAAGCAAATAAAAGAAATACTGGACAAAGGATTTATACGGGCCAGCTCCTCACCTTGGGGTTCACCAGTATTATTTGCCAAGAAAAAGGATGGGACACTAAGATTATGCATAGACTATTGAGCACTCAACATGGTCACCGTCAAAAATAAATATCCGATGCCTCGGATAAATGATTTATTTGACCAGCTCGCACAAGCCAAGGTTTTCTCAAAAATTGATTTAAGGTCAGGGTATCATCAATTAAAAGTACGGAGAGAAGATGTCCCTAAGACAGCATTCACCTCCAGATACGGATTATATGAGTTTACAGTGATGCCGTTTGGACTAACAAACGCCCCCGCATATTTTGTCCATCTCATGAACAAAGTGTTTATGAAATTTATGGACAAATTTGTTGTGGTGTTCATTGATGATATTCTAGTATACTCTAAAACACCAGAAGAGCATGCTGAACATCTCAGAATTGTACTAGGAGAATTGAGGAAACATCAATTATACGCCAAATTCAGCAAATGTGAATTTTGGTTAAGACAGGTTGGTTTTCTGGGCCACGTATTGACTCAAGAAGGTGTCGCCGTGGACCCAGAAAAAGTCAAGGCCGTACTCGGCTGGAAACCACCAGCCAACGTAACAGATGTACGAAGCTTCCTAGGAATGGCTGGATATTACCGAAGGTTTATTGAGGGGTTCTCCACCATAGCAAAACCAATGACACAGTTACTCAAGAAGGATAAGAAATTTGTATGGACTGAAGCTTGCGAGAAAAGTTTACAAGAACTCAAGAGGAAATTAACAACAGCACCGATATTGGTTGTACCAGACATACACAAGAGTTTTGAAGTATATTGTGATGCATCCCGGAAAGACCTCGGATGCGTACTAATGCAAGAAGGCAAGGTAGTCGCATACGCTTCCAGGCAACTACGAAAGCATGAAGAAAATTATCCCACTCTTGACTTGGAATTGGCAGCAGTCATTCATGCACTCAAAGAGTGGAGACACTTTTTACTTGGAAATCGTTGTGAAATATATACGGTCCATAAAAGTCTCAAATACATTTTCACACAGCCAAAACTCAATTTACGGCAACGGCGCTAGCTGGAGTTAGTGAAAGATTATGATGTTGGCATCCACTACCATCCAGGAAAAGCGAATGTAGTGGCAGATGCTCTTAGTCGAAACCCCAGCTCAGGCAACGACAGTCTACAAAACTTGAGACCTGAATTTCAGTAGGAGTTCGCCAAACTCAACTTGGCGATGGTCACTGAAGGCACTGTGTCAAATTTGGAGATACAGCCCACTCTAATGGAACAGATTAAGAAGGCTTAGCACGGGCACCCCAGCATCGAAGGCATAAAAAGAAAAGTGAGTCTGGGCAAGGCTTTAGAATTCGTCATAGACGATGAGGGGATATTAAGGTACGGAGACAGACTTTGCGTGCCAAATATAGAGGACCTCAAACAGCAAATTCTAGCCGAAGGCCACACTGCTCCATATTCAATCCACCCTGGAGGAACCAAAATGTACAAGGACATTCAGGAAAAATTTTGGTGGCACGGTATGAAGAGGGATATAGCCACCTTCATTGCATGTTGTGATTCTTGTCAGCGCACAAAAGCCGAGCATCAAAAACCAGCGGGACTATTACAACCAAACAGGATACTTGAGTGGAAATGGGACGAAATTGGAATGGATTTTATTGTCGGACTACCCCGGTCACAGCACGGAAATGATGCCATATGGGTCATCACAGATAGATTGACTAAGGTGGCACATTTCATCCCAGTAAAGACAACCCACACCACTCGGAAGCTTGCCAAGCTTTATCTCTCCCGTATAGTTTGTCTGCATGGAGTTCCAAAGACTATAATATCCGACAGGGGCACTCAATTCGTCTCTAAATTTTGGGATCATTTACAACAGGCTCTGGGAACTCAGCTAGCATTCAGTACAGCATACCACCCATAGACTAATGGACAAACGGAACGCGTGAACCAAATTTTAGAGGACATGCTGAGAGCATGTGTTCTCACCTATGGAACCAGTTGGTAAGAAAGCTTGCCATATGCCGAGTTTGCATACAACAACAGTTACCAAACCAGTCTACAAATGGCACCTTTTGAAGCCTTGTACGGGCGGAGACGTCGTACTCCATTAAATTGGTCAGAAACAGGAGACAGTCGTATCTTCGGCCCAGACATGCTCAAGGAAGCTGAGGAGAAAGTTAGACTAATCAGGGACCGACTCAAGACAGCTCAGAGCCGACAAAAGAGTTATTACGATCAAAAACATCGTGAAGTCAGCTTTGAAACCGGTGAATATGTGTATCTACGAGTATCTCCTATGAGGGGCCTGCAACGGTTCAAAGTTAAAGGAAAGCTAGCACCACGGTTTATTGGGCCTTTCTGTGTGATTGCACGAAGAGGCACAGTGGCCTACCAGCTAGACCTACCCAAAGAGCTGTCAGACATCCATGACGTGTTCCACGTCTCACAGTTGAGGAAATGCGTAAGCAACACAGAGAAGCATGTATCACATGAGAGCATTGACATGCAACTAGACCTCACCTACAGGGAACGTCCAATAAAAATATTAGAGGAGTCTGAAAGGAGGACACGTCAGAAGACAATTAAGTTTTTCAAGGTTCAGTGGAGCAATCACACCGAGGATGAAGCAACATGGGAAAGAGAGGACTTTCTTCAGGCAGAGTACCCACACCTATTTGAGGATCGGCTGAAATCTCGGGGACGAGATTTTTCCTAAGGGGGTAGGTGTTGTAACACCCCAAAAATTTTGATTTGGTTTTACCAAATTACTTATTTGTTTTGAAAGGGGTTATTTAAATTTTTTCTAAAGGACTCTCCCTTTCAAAAGTTTTTATTTTATGACAAGTATTTTGTTTGGGTTCATCCAAATCTTGATCTTTGGCCTTGAGGGTTTTTCATCTTGTGTTGGCTCAACACAAATATCATTGGAAGGTTTTTTGCAATACTTTTCATTAAAAAGAATTCCAATAAAATTTTTGATTTATTCTTCCCCCTTCAAAAAGTATCCTTTTGCCATGGCCTTTGAGGAAAATTTTCTTCCAAACCCATCTCCCTACTTTGAGTCAAGCCTAGCACCCTATTCCAGCAAGTCTCAACCCCTTTTTGATTTTATTCTAATTATTTTATCCTCAAAATCATTTTCTGTCATTTATTTGCGCTAGGGTGGTTTACAAAGGAACTACCAATTTTCCTTTGGATCTTGATCCCAAATAAACTCCTCTGACTAGTCCTTAGCACCCTCAACCAAGATCCGTCAAGATCCACTGATCCACAGTTCAAATTTTTCAAAATTTGCTTGCTGCAAGTTTGGACCAGATTTGGTATTTTTGGTGAAATTCATACTTTTTCTTCTCCTAAAAATCTGAGAAAATTCAGGCAGCCTCCAGATACATCAAGAGACCACCTCACCAAAGATCAGCTCAAGAAAAATTTCCCACATGCCAAAAACATTTTGTCGAACAGGTGGCCGGCACTATTTCTGTCAGGTTTCAGAGTTCAGTGTTTAGTTTCAGTCGATGGTGTCGTTTTCATCAAAACCCATTGATAATCTCGCCAGTAGCCACCTTGGAACGATGCTCACTGGTCCCCCTCCTTATCCAGAGTGCCGCACGGTCATTTGGACGGGTGCAAGCGTCGGTGGCGACGTGTCCCGCCAATGCCAGCGTCTTCCGCGGTGGCAGAGCCACCCATGGCGGCCAACAGGGGCCAGCCCTGCAGAACGGCACCATCCAGCACCGCCCAAACCACCAGAAGCCTACGCGTGGCCGTCCCCTCCTCTGTGCACGCTGCAGCACTGTCGCCGTGGCCTGAGAGGCGCAGAGCGCACTCTCTGCCGCCGACGAGCACGTGAAGCCGTTCCATCGAAGACTTAGTATCGCCCAAGTTTTGCCAAGGTTAGCCTCTGGATGGAACCAGTGGACCAACACGATGATGCCCAGACTCCTAAACCCCCCGTTCGGCCACTGCCTTGCCGTAATCGCCGCCGGAGTTATCCTGTTCACGGCAACCACCTCGGACCGGCTATAAAAGGAGCCCCCAAGCTCGTTCTCGACCCTGCACCACACCTCCACCTCACCAGAGCCGTGCCCAGCCACTAGGAGGACCTCGAGGAGGACTTCTTCCCCGACTCCGGACGCCCCGATCCGCTTCGGGCTCCGGCACGATTCCCTCTGGTAAGGCCACCCCCGCCTCCCACACCGTGCCAGTCGCCTCCTAGTACACCCACTCCTCTAACCCGAGCCCCAATTCGACTCTTACAGCCCTCCCCGGCGAGATCCACCACCGCCCGAACCACCGTCCGCCGGAGTGAAGGCCGACGTCGACGTGGTGCTCGCCAACGACCAACTCCACCACCCACAGACGCGGGAGAGCACCATGAGTCCGTAGGTACCATCCCCTCCCCCTACCTCGCAGTGGATCGGCGCCGCCGACCACCGCGGTCCTCGGGTGCCGGCGTACTCTGTTTTTCCTTTTCAAATTTTTAAACCTGACGGGTGGGACCCCCTCGTCAGCCTCTCTCTTCTATTTGAAACGTTTTCTGAAAACGCCTTCGGGCAAAGTACGCTTTCCCAGTTTGGTTGGCGTATTTCTAACTGAAGCATTTTCTGTTTTTATAAACTAAACCCTGGAAACTTTCTGTTTCATTACAGATAAGTCCCTGGACTAAAACCTTTATAACTTTTTAACGAAAGATGATTTTGAATTGATTTCTTTTATGTCATCTTTATTTTTCTGTCTAGTTTTTTATCGTATTTATTTGAAAAATATTTGGAACAACTTTTATCCACACACAGTATTTACGTTAGTATGCGATTTCCTTATACCGTAGATACCGGAGGAGGTGACGGAACCGCGAACTTCGCGGAGCTAGACTCCGACTACTCTGAACTAGGAAAGCATGTTTGAACCTTTGATATGATGAGTGTTTTGCATGTTTGCTCGAGTAGTTTTCCTCATGGCATGTTTATATAAGCATTAGTGAATGTTATGTTGCATGCAAGGCAAGCTACAGGTGAGCTTCGAAGTTTGATATGTTCATACGATGATAACATAACCTGATCATGTGGTGGCATGATAGGTTGTAAGCTGGTATTGTTGAAGCATGCCAATCTTACATCAATCGTGTAACTCCAATGTTAACGTGGATCAAGTCTCGATCCCGTTCGCTTCCCACTTCGTGCTGCCACATGTTTTCTGCAAAGAGTGCGGTTTAGTAAGTTGCAAACCTCTTTCCTTGTACACACCAAACAGAGGGACCGTGATGAGGGTTCCATGGCCCTGGATTGAAGCCCGTCATCTGGTCAGGGGGCATGGGTGTTTCCGGTTGGGACCGAGAGGGGGGCACCCCTTAGAGCGCGCGATATAAATTTGATCCCATGCTATTCGAGGTTGTGACCTCCCCGTCTTAAAGTTTTTCTTGAATGTTGCCTAGGGTGATTCCTGGCAGCGGAATGTGGAATGGGTGTGTAGTGGTTAGATGTGTTCCTTCTGAAATACCGTAAACGGAACTAGTCCTTTGTGACTACTGAAATCCATTGGTTGTGGTTAGAGAGTACAAACTCTGCAGAGTCAAACCATTCTAGTATCCATGTCCACGACCAGGGACTTGGACATCATCTCAGCGTCAGTGTCAGTCTCAGTGTCAACCCCAGTGACAATCTCCGGAGATAAGCATGAAACTGTGAGTGGTAAACCCGGCTGAATATTATTCCGGTGGATGGACTAACCGGTTTATTATTATGTTCTAAGTATCTCCTTGGGATGATTTAAATTCATGAGCTACTTAAATTTGAGTGACAAAATATAAGCCCTTTATGTGATGTCGCTCAGACGTCCGACTGTGGCATTACTGTTATTTACTTTTGATATAAGCCCTTTATGTGATGTCGCTCAGACGTCCGACTGTGGCATTATTGTTATTTACTTTTAATATAAGCCCTTTATGTGATGTCGCTCAGACGTCCGACTGTGGCATTATTGTTATTTACTTTCGATATAAGCCCTTTATGTGACGTCGCCCAGACGTCCGACTGTGGCACCCTCGTTATTTACATTCATTATAAGCCCTTTTCGAGATGTCGCTTAGACGTCTGACTGTGGCACGCTCTATTATTTACATTTCAATATAAGCGGACACGGCGAGCTCGATGTCGACCACCCATGAACCCCGCTGCTCCATTCGGGCTCCTGGGCAAAACACTTCACCTCGTCGACGTGTTGCACCTTCGTGTTCTGGGATGCCTCATAGGCGAGCTCCGGCTCTCCATGGTGAGTGCACAGCAGGTGCTCGATCAAAAGATAGAGCAGTTCATGGAGGCGGGCACGAGGGGGAGCGTCATGGAGGACAGCGAAGTCGACGGGCCTTGAGTTCGCCCGGTCGTAGCGACGCTGAGGGAACTAGAGAAGCTTAGGACGCTGATATACAGGGGTATGCCTGTACACGCTCGCCGCCACGCGGCTCCGGTCGGACAGCCTGTAGCTGCGGTGCACGTCGCTGTAGACCTCCACGACGCAGGTCATCCTTGCCGTGTTTCTCCTCCACCTCGCCTCTCGCAGCTGAGTGCCCACCACGAAAGAGAGACGGCAACGGAGCGTTGGGCGCAAGAATCACGTTGCGGGTATGGACGGAGTGGGAAGATGGACATTCTCGTGGAAGGTGTCCAGGCTATCAAGGCTTCACGAATTTTCGAGGAGATCTCCAACAACTCCCAAAGTTTACTGCTTATTCCCCCAAGGCCATGCAAGCCTGCTTACTTTTGAAACCATTTTCACACCTAGCTAAGGGGGGTTGTCCCTGCTATAAAACCCCATCTCCCCCATCCTCTTAGAAACCTTTTGTCAAACCATTCAGGTACAAGTTTATGCAGCAAGACTGCTAGAGAGATCCGAGAGATCCTTGCTACCTTTTCTCTTGTGAGTTCATCCAAATTCGCGAGAAGGAGCCTCTAGTTTCCCCTAATTTGTGCTCTACGGTTCCGGCTGTTTTGTGTGGGTTAGTCCCGGTTTGTGGTTCTGCGATTGTTCGGACAGCCGGTTGGATTTCATGTAGCTCCGGTCAGCCATCCCCAATGTACGGGTTGCATCCAACCTTAGCAGATATAAAGCTTGTTATCCCGGCTGCTTGCAGCTAGTTATCCCTCCCGATTCGATCCTACGACGTGAAGATCGGGCCACCCTCGGCGCGAACTCGTTCATCGGGTTCCCACCTATCAATACTATTTTCTATTAATAACAGTCGAATATTTACAGTTATAAAAGAAGGAAAATAAAAAGGGAAAAGGTGTAAAAAATATCCAACTCCAGTTCTTGCCATCATGGCTAAAAAATAGGGGATCTAAATCGATTCTTGATCTTCACAGGTTGCAGTGATCCAAGGGGCAATATTTGCTGCATTCTTTTTCTTAATTCTATGCTGAAGCAACTGTTGATCATTCTTAAATCTGGCTTTTTAGGATGTAGTGTTTGGAGTAATCTTTATGATAATTCATCATTGCACTGCATCCATAAATTCTAGCATCCAGAGATCAGGATGTTGATTGCAGTTGGAGAAGGCAAGTGTTGACTAGCTAGAGTGAGCTTATCGTAGACTGTAATTCCTCTCTGGTTGGATGGCATGACAGTTTGCCAGCAGTCAAGAGCGAAATTGCAACCCGAGAATAGATCCATAGGAGTTTTCAAATCCTAAGTTTGACATATAGCACATGTGTTAGCAGGTATAACAAAGCCTTTAATTTTTTTTGAATTTTCACCGGGGGGAGAAGTAATCCTCCCCACCTGAATTGTATTCATTTGCTGCCTATAGGCTTTGCAGCCTAATACAAGATAGAGTTCAAGTGAACCAGAAGTACAGGGGGGCATGGGAAGGAGAAATAAAGCAAAAGCAACACATGGCGAGGGGGGACACAACACAACAGGGGGCACCACGGGGCGCTCGAACTGCAGCGGCAAGCTGAGACTAAGCCATGACACTGCACCGTCGACGCCGTCGAAAAACACCGGGCAACCAAGACTGCACAACGCCGCGACACCACCTGTGTCATGGGGTACATTCGAACGGTCACGCTGGGCCAATACGATGCCACGACACCTTTGTGCCATCGACATAGTCGAAGGGCATCACCAAGCATAGAACTCCACAGAGCACACCCAAAACATCACAAGACCGGGGGATGAAAACAACGCCATCAAGATGGAAACGACGGGAAGCGTCGCCGCTGTCTCGGACAGCAGTAGCTGTCCGACCATGGATTTCTCCCAAACCCCGGTCACATCCTCCCCCGGCGAGATGGAGAGCAGCCGCCAATAGCGTCGGGCAGCGCTGGGATGGAGGGCCCCAGATCCAGGTGAATCCAACCGGCAGCGACGCTGGCAGGCACCCTTGACGCCAAGGCCACCAGTGAGGACCACTGGTGCGGCGCCCCCTGCAGGTGAAGCCACGAGACAGCGACAACCCACCCCGGGATCTGGGAGGTGGAGGGCTCCCAAGACGCAGGAGCCACGACGCCACCTTCGTAACCCGCGGGTGCGCGGAGGAGCACGGCGACAACAGAACGGGCGGAGGCGGAGCACAGGACGAGCGCGCAGGGGCAAAGACATCCAGATCAGACTCTGCCATGGCAGATCCAACATGGAGCAGGATGGGGAGGTGGTCGATGCCGACGATGGAGAGGGATGAGACCAGCCAGAGGGCAACCCGGAGCCGAGGCAGCCAAGCGGGAGGGCGGCGGGACCGGATCCGGCCACGGAAAGCACCCCCAAGCAGGAGGAGGGGCGGATCCGGAGGCTGGCATGCCAGATCCGACACGAGAGAGGGTGGGAGAGACCGGCTCGGGGCGCCCGACATGGCCATGTCAACGGAGCTATGGTTGGATTTGAAGGAGTAGGTGGGGGTGGTCTAGACGGGAGGCACCTCGCCGCCGCCGTCCGCCGTTAGGCTTCGCCTCGCGGCCTCCTCCAGCGACGGCGAGGGGAGGGAGTGGTGGAGAAGGGCGGAGGGTAGGTGGCGGTGGCGGCCTCCGGAGTCGCCCGAGGAGTGGTGGACAAAGCCTTTATGCTGGAGCAGGCAGCCTGCTAGCTCCCTTCCTCAACCATTTGAAAAGGTAATGTGCTTGTTGGCCATGCATCAAATGCGTGTACATGTGCATGGATGAATAGTTACTTTTATTCCAAGTGTAAGTCCACGCATCTTTAGTATCAGTGAGATAAAAAGATCCAGTTGTGTCTTGTAATTGCAAGAAGTGTTGATGAGCTTGGATAGAGAGAGACCTATGAAAGTGTGACGAATAATCATCAAAGAGCATAAATTATCACATAGTGATGTCCTCTTGAAACAAAATAGTAGAGCTCAAGGCAGTTATTTTCCACAGGAAGGCCATTCCAGGAATCCTTCTAGAATAGAGTTGAATTTCGTTTTCGCACTTTACTGACAACAACCTGTGTTACAATCTGGGGGAAGTTTTAAAATTGATTTTCGCCAGAAAGATCCTTCCATTTTCCTAGAAGGAGGGTTTGCTCAGTAATAGGATTCCCAAATGAGTTTCACCCAAGGAAGACCAACTTTATTCCACATCTAGAATTCCAAGTCCTCCTTGGTTTTGGGGCTAACAAACCTTGTTCCAGGCAATGAGTGCAGATATGTTCTCTTCTGAACCGTACTTTCTCGAGAAGCAGTGTTTAATATACTCGTAAATTTGGTCTACCACAACAACTAGGAGAGCAGAAGAACACATGGAAAAAGTTGACAAAGATGTGAAGATTGACTTAATGAGGACCCAACTTTCATCATAAGAGAGGAAGGTAGAATAGCCAGACAGTCTTGTTTCAATTCTAGCACAATTGGGTTGAAATCTTCAATTCTTAGTCTATTGGTGGCTAGAGGCAACCCAAGGTAGGTGAAAGGAAAGCTTCCAATTTGACATCCCAAAGTAGCAGCTAGAATCTCCATTTTCTCTTGATTGACATTAATTGGCACCATAACTGTCTTGTCATAGTTAATATACAGTGTAGTGAACTCAGCAAAGTGTTGAAGGAGGTTTTTGATGTGCATAAGCTAGGCAGAGCTTGCACGCATGACAAGAATTGCGTCATCAACATACCGAATGACAGGGAAGTCAGGGCATGAGTACTTTGGTAATGGGGTGAAGATGAGATTGTTGTGTACGGCTTCATTGAAAACTATTTGGAGTAGATCAACAGTAAGCACAAAAAATAAGGGTGTACGGCTTCATTTGAAAACTATTTGAACTGCTTTGCCTGGTACACCATTGAGCAAAACGGAGGAGAATCCGATACTAAAAATCATGTTGATCCATTGAATCCATCTTTCTCCAAAACCCTTGGCCCTGAGTATGGTCAAAATGGTGCTATGGTCAATCATGTCACAAGCCTTGGCAAAGTCCAGCTTGAGAACAATGATTTCTTTGTCGGATGTGTGACATTGGTAAAAGTACTCAAAGGCCCTTCCTAAGCAGTCTTGGATTGATATGTCCTTTAATAAACCATATTGATTAACATTGACAAGTTTAAGTATGATCTTTATTGGCCAGTCATTTTGTGATAATCCTGATTATACAATTTAGGAAAGAGACAGGTCTGAAATCCTAAGGTACGAAAGGTGAGTCTTTCTTAGGAATGAGAGTGATCTAGGAAGAGTTGATGCTTTGCAGGTTGATATTACCATGATAAAAATCCTGAATCAGTTTATAGAAGTCCTGCCACATGATGCTCCAGCAAGATTTAATAAAGCTCCACTTAAGCCATCCGGTCCAGGTGCCTTATCAGTACACATCTCTTTTATTACCACATCAATTCAATCCTTAGATAAAGGCTCTTCCATAGCTTGTAGAAATGTGTTACGTTGCAAAAGCTTACTGAAATTTAGAAGGGGAGATGTGGGGATGGAACAACTAAATCTTTGTTTGAAAGCTCTCCACATAATTGCAGCTTTGGCCTAATGGTCAGACTGCTCATTTCCTTGCTCATGTTGCAGAACAGAGATATGATTATGCATATACTTAGTGGTTGATTGTGCCTAAAGAATTTTGTGTTACCATCAACAAATTTTACCCATCTCACTATTGCCCTCTGTTTACCAATAGATGCTCTATAACGCAGAATTTTGAGGAGGTGCTCCTTGATGATAACTCTGTTATTCCACACCTCAATTGATAGAGGCATGTACTCTTCCAAAATGTCATTCAGAAATACATATACTTCTAATTGTAATCTTAATTTAATCCACTTATGTATAAAGAATATCAAGATTCTGTCATAACACCAAAATAAATTTTAGACATGTCATGAAAACTATATAACCAGTGATGCATGTAAAAGGCAATAATGGTCAAAGATGGTGCTCTTATCATAAAGACTAATTAGGGCGTTGGAGTTTTTAATGATGGTAGTAAGATTTGACAAATTCCTAGACTAGTTTTTCAGACTTTTCCTTAGCCTCTTGAATTTCGCAGTGATAATCTTTGCAGAGCCAGTTTCTTGAACTTGTTGTTCCCAAATCCTTTGGACTACCTCCTTGAAATCATGGTGTTCTAACCAGAAATTTTCAAACTTGAAAAGTTTTGATTTGGATGCTAGTGCCAATTTGAACCACACAAGGGGAATGATCGTAAATGGTTCTCGACAGAGGGAAAGCCATGGTATATGTTCAGATGTAAAGATCCAATCAAGCTTTTCCAAGAGAGGGGCTTCTTGCATATTGCATCAACTCAAAAAATTTGCCTTTAAGTACCAAACCTAGCTCACTAATAGCAGAATTGAAGTCAAACATGGCATTATGATCACCACCACTTAGGTTTCTGTCATGTGGATACCTGATGTAATTGAAATCCCACATGATTAACCAGTTTTTATCAGGTGGCATTTGAATGTTTTGAAACCAGTCAATGAATATTGCTCTATCAGCTTCTTACAAGGCCCATAAATGTTTGTTAGGATCCACTCTTAATCCACACTTGCCTAGACTTGACAGAGGTGAAACTGATGCATAAAGAATTTTTTTTTGAAAGAGATCTTGGAACCGGTTATCATTCCAAATGACAATTAGTCCTCCAGATGCCCCCACTGAAGGCGCAAACTCAAATTTGTTAAAACCTCTTGGACAAAAATTTCTGAGATAACTACCATAAAGATTCTCCCTGTTTGTTTCTTGCAAATAGATGATTTATGAACTTTTTTTTAGAAAAGGAGGTTAAACCCCGGCCTCTGCATCATTCGATGCACACAACCATTTTATTAAGAAAATAGGTCCAAAAGTCTCCTCAAGTGGTCTCAAAAGAAAATCAAGAAACAAATGCCACACGCGGCCAAAAATAAAAAAAGCCACAACCGGCTATAATAGATCAAGATGTCTACACACCTAGCCGATTACTGAACCGCCATCCATATCGGTTGATGCATCCCGTGCAACCGTTTCCCATCGGTTGCACCCAATAGCCATGTGCGGCCTGTGGTCCGTATGGCTGGCTCAGCAAGGACCACGTACAGATCCATGTAGACGCTCTGAAGATGACCTGCAAAAAATTAGTAATGTTTTGTCTGTTAAAGGCAACATCATTCCGACAATTCCATATCGCCCAAAGCAACGCACATGCTCCAACTCTGATTTGTGCAGCTGTCTGAGGTACCACCCCATTCAGCCAGTCATCAAATTTATTAAATAGCAGTCTCCACTTATCTACTGAATTTATGCCCCAAATGTTCCAATTAAGAATTTTCCACGTCTCATTCATTGCAACAGATGTAAGGATAAAATTGCAACTCAGATCAGACTAAATAGATAATGCTCAAACTGGCTGGCGGTGACAAAATAAGTAACTACGACTTCCAACAGGTAATAGCAAAAATAGTCTACCACTTAAAGCACACTAATAGTCTAGTACAAATTTTTATTACAGGCCAGAATCTAAAGAGCTTCCATACATCCAGCACCTGCAGCCCTTAGCAGCAGGGGTTTCCTTGTCCTTAACTGCTCCCTTCCCTCCTTTCTTCATTTTCTTCTTGGAGAGGATATCTTCAGTGGTATCCTTTGGGTTAACCTTGCAAAAGGAAGAATTCATATTTTTAACTACTTTGGAAGGCAGGGGAGGTGGATTAGCATGGCAGGACAGGCAATTTCTATTGGTGCAAGTTTTCTGCTTGAAACCATTGTATAAATGCTGAAGTCCAATGCTCTTCCTTCTGTTCTGAACATGGGCAGAACTGGTAGAGGAGGCTTGCACTGGCACCAACTCCATAGTGGAGTGACTTGAAACTTGTGGAGTTGAAAAGGGAACCTGCTTCCCCTGAGGCATAGGGTCATGGTCCTGTAAATTGCATATAGGCGCTTGAGCAGAAGGGCACTTATTAGGAATAGCAAAGCTCAGAAATTTTTTATGTGCAACTCCTTGACATATAATGACCACATTTGAGAGGACAAGAACTGAGTGACCCATTCAAATTTATAAGTGTGAGCAGATTAGCAGAGATAAAATTTTCCTAATCAACAGGTACCTGAATGACCTTATCAGAAGAAGCTGGATCAGCTAGAAATTATGCCCAAAGTTGTTCATCAGCAGAGTCCAAACCTAGAGTAGCCGAAGAGGAAAAGCTATCAGCTTCACATTCAAGAGCAGCATTCTGAACTCCAATGTATTTAACTTCTGTGGGGAAACCAGGTGGCATCTCACTGTGGGAAGATGAGCTGAGAAGTTGTTGGCCCTTGGAGGTGGGAGAGTCCAACCTTTGGTCTTGAAGTGAAGAAAAAGACAAAGCAGTGGACATCTGAGCAAGAGGCACAACTGATACTGGAGGGATCACCTGCTGAGCCAGGGGCAGATTGAGATCATCCATGAGAGGCAAATCAACATTGCCAACAGAACCTGCAGTACTGGCAGAATTGTGAGAGAGCCCAAGTGAGAGAGTCAAACCACTGTGATCATTAGCTTCAGGAGTAGATGTTACTCCTCCGTCCGTGAATAAGTGTACTTCTACCTTTTGTCCTAAGTCAAAGCTTTAAAATTTTGACCAACTATATAGAAAAGACTAGTAACATACATGACATCAAATTGGTATATTATGAAAGTACATTTCAAAACGGATCTACTGATAATAATTTAGTGCCATAAATCCTCCTACTTTTCCCTATAAAATTGGTCAAAGTTTTAAAACTTTGATTTAGCACAAAAGCTAGATGTACACTTATTCGTGGACGGAGGAAGTACATTACAAAGCAATAGCTAGGTACAGAGTCTCATTCTTGTTTCTGTTTGTTGGGCGCACCTGCACACCAATCATCAGGATACCCGTAAACTACCAAAGAACTTATGCACAGGTTGCAACGCCTGCTCTGTATTATATGGAATGTTCTCTTTCATTCCAGCTAACTGAACAGATGCTATTTTAATTCCTCATGATTGTTATTGATGCATATATTTGTTTTGGTACACTATGAAGTTTATCGGCTCAGTGATGTAGTTTGATAGCTCAAGAGATGACCCCCTTAGAGATAAGACATATGAAGATAATTAGATTCATTCAAAGGGCCATACGATTTTTCAAAATTTATTTGGCTGGGAACGAGCAGGGCGATGTTTGTATGTTTTGGACTTCAGTGTAACATGTTGAACTAAAAATATATCTATAGCAAGTACTATAGTTAAAGATAAATGTCAGGAGTATTACTATTCCTAAGCTCTTAAACATGTTTGACTTCTTAGATCTGTTCTTGTTATATTCATATATTGCAAGAGCAAAAGTTCCGTGCCTCCAGCTAACTGAAAAAAGAGTAAACTAATCTCTTAGGGCATGAGTTGAAATTGTTGCATGGATTCTAAATGATTTGTGATTAATGATTTTTATCAAGCCTTGACCGGTTGACGGTCGTGAATTGCTGGCCCATATGTTCATAGCTCCCTTTAACTGAATGTGAACATTATATATATTTATCAGTGAACCTTATATTTTCTGGTTGTACAGATTATTGTTTATAACCATAACAATGTAATGCAACGAGTGGTATGGATGACATTTTCCTGAGCTGGTCAGAATTGTGAATGACAACTATCTCTAGCTAAGCTTGCCAAGTTTGTGGTAAACAAACCTGATTTGGCAGAGAAAAACATTCCAGCTCTAGTGGATCTAATTGGAGATGAAGAGGCAACAAATTCAGCCAGCAATTTGGTAGGAGTATTAGATTGGACTTTGCATACAACGTTACCAACTTGCAAATCACTACAACTGTAATTGCTAAAAAACAGTCAGTCAAGGTGAACACCAAGAACACAAGCATAGACACACTGATACACGAACACACACGCATCTTACTGCATAATCTAACTCAGCTGCAATCTTACTGCATCTCATCAGTGAACACACAAACTGACAGGCGCATAATCTAAGCATGAGAAAATGCAAACAAAGCATTAAGTGGAGTTACTGGATCCGACTACAGCTAGCGGGTGAAGGCGTAGAAGACGATGCCAATGTAGATCAGCATGGCTGAAGGCACGAGTGTGACGAGCGGGATGACCGCGCCCCATGCCGCGGAGCCGCCGGCGCCGCAGCCGAGCCGGCCGAGCTTCACCTGCACCACGTTGACGAGGGCCATCGTCAGGAACCCGCACCCGCACACGGACCCCACCGCGGACGCCAAGATCCCGACCCGGAGCGCTGCCCGGTTGATCTTCACCGTCCAGCTGACGGCGGCTCCGGCGGCGGCGGAGGAGGCACGGCGGTAGTGGGGGAAGGTGCGGACGATCTGCTTGAGGCAGAGCGCGACGAGGCTGGAGAAGAGGAAACAGGCGAAGGCGAGGACGTGAAAGGAGACGAGGTCAGACTCGATGCGGTCCCCCGCGGCGCAGGCGCCCAGGTGGTCGGCGCCGTCGGCGAGACCGGGCCCGTCGGAGGAGGGGCGCCACGCCAAGCCGAGGAACGCGGCGAGGGTGAAGAGAGAGTTCACGTTCACGATGCCGTCCAGAGCCGTGACCTGGATGCTCGTTCCCGCACCGGTGCGGCTGCCGCTGCCGGTGGCAGCATCGCCGTGCTCCATGGCTTGGATCCTTGTTCGAAGGTGGAGTAGGATGCGGTCGGTGGGTTTGGGGATCGCGCAGGGGCTGTCGGCTGGTCGGTGTGACCGCCACGTCCCCAGAAGGCTAATTTTCACGGGCTCGGACCAATTTTAGCGCGTCGGATCCAGGTCGAACACGCCGCGCTGAGGCACCGGGAAAACAAATTTTGACGCGAACGGAAATGGCCCCACCGAGTCAGTGACTCGCCGCCTTCGTCGTCGTCATCGCCTCGGTTCCCGCGGGAATCAATGCCAAGACTGTCGCGCCGGTCAGCCTTTCATTGATGCCACACGGGCGGCGCAGTTAAGGCGCCGCGATGGTCCCGCCTGCTCCCGCCACGCGGCACCCAGCGGACAGCCTCTCACCGCCCATCTTCGGCTATAAAAGCCGACATCCCCGCCGGTGAACGCCACAATCGCCACCGACGCCCCTCTCGTCGCCCCCTCTCGCCACTGAAGCCCCTCTCCCCCACTCTTTCCCCGTCGACGAGCAATGGCCGAGCGTTACCAAGGCGACGCCGCGGCGGCGAACGGCTTCGGCCGACGCCATCTGCGCGAGGACGAGGCGCACCTCCTCTACGAGGCCGACTACCCGGCGCCCCCGGACATGCGAGTGCCGGGCTCGTGGAGGCGTCCCGGTGCCCCCAATGCCAACACAGAAATTATTAGCTAGATGGCTTCTTCTCTCTTTTTGGATCTCAATACAATGTTCTCCCCCTCTCTTATGGAGATCTATTCGATGTAACTTCTTTTGCGGTGTGTTTGTTGAGACCGATGAATTGTGGGTTTATGATCAAGTTTATCTATGAACAATACTTCTGAATTCTTTTATATATGATTGGTTATCTTTGCAAGTCTCTTCGAATTATGAGTTTGGTTTGTCCTACTAGATTGATCTTTCTTGCAATGGGAGAAGTGCTTAGCTTTGGGTTCAATCTTGCGGTGTCCTTTCCCAGTGACAGTAGGGGTAGCAAGACACATATTGTATTGTTGCCATCGAGGATAACAAGATGGGTTTTTATCATATTGCATGAATTTATCCCTCTATATCATGTCATTTTGCTTAAAGCGTTACTCTATTCTTATGACTTAATACTCTAGATGCATGCTGGATAGCGGTCGATGTGTGGAGTAATAGTAGTAGATGCAGGCAGGAGTCGGTCTACTTGTCTCGGACGTGATGCCTATATACATGATCATACCTAGATATTCTCATAACTATGCTCAATTCTGTCAATTGCTCAACAGTAATTTGTTCACCCACCGTAAAATACTTATGCTCTTGAGAGAAGCCATTAGTGAAACCTATGGCCCTCGGGTCTATTTTCCATCATATTAATCTCCCGACAACAAGCTATTTCTGGTGCCGTTTTTATTTACTTTACTTTGCATCTTTATCACAAAAATACCAAAAATATTATCTTATAAGATCTCACTCTCGTAAGTGACCGTGTAGGGATTGACAACCCCTTATCGCGTTGGTTGCGAGGATTTATTTATTTGTGTAGGTGCGAGGGACTTGCGTGTAGCCTCCTACTGGATTGATACCTTGGTTCTCAAAAACTGAGGGAAATACTTACGCTACTTTGCTGCATCACCCTTTCCTCTTCAAGGAAAAACCAACGCAGTGCTCAAGATGTAGCAAGAAGGATTTCTGGCGCCGTTGCCGGGGAGGTCTACGCAAAAGTCAACATACCAATTACCCATCACAAACCCTTATCTCCCGTATTACATTATTTGCCATTTGCCTCTCGTTTTCCTCTCCCCCACTTCGCCCTTACCGTTTTATTCGCCCTCTCTTTTTCGTTCGCCTCTTTTTCGCTTGCTTCTTGTTTGCTCGTGTGTTGGATTGCTTGTTTATCACGATGGCTCAAGATGATACCAAATTATGTGACTTTACCAATACCAACAATAATGATTTCCTTAGCACTCCAATTGCTCCTCTTACCGATACTGAATCTTGTGAAATCAATGCTGCTTTGTGATACGTCTCCAACGTATCTATAATTTTTGATTGCTCCATGCTATATTATCTACTGTTTTGGGCAATATTGAGCTTTATTATTCACTTTTATATTATTTTTGGGACTAACCTATTAACCGGAGGCCCAGCCCAGAATTGCTGTTTTTTGCCTATTTCAGTGTTTCCAAGAAAAGGAATATCAAGCGGAGTCGAAACGGAATGAAACCAACTGGAGAAGTTATTTTTGGAAGGAAAGCTACCGGAAAAGCTTGGAGTGCACGTCAGGAAAGAAGGGAGGTGGCCACAAGGGTGGGGGGCGCGCCCCCTGCCTCGTGGGCCCCCCGGAGGTCCACCGACGTACTTCTTTCACCCATATATACCCACGTACCTTAAAACTTCCAGAACAGAGATTAGATCGGGAGTTCCGCCGCCGCAAGCCTCTGTAGCCACCAAAAGTCAATCAGGACCCTATTCCGGCACCCTGCCGGAGGGGGGATCCCTCACCGGTGGCCATCTTCATCATCCCAACGCTCTCGATGACGAGGAGGGAGTAGTTCACCCTCGGGGCTGAGGGTATGTACCAGTAGCTATGTGTTTGATCTCTCTCTCTCTCTCTTGTGTTCTTGATTTGGCACGATCTTGATGTATCGCGAGCTTTGCTATTATAGTTGGATCTTATGTTTCTTCTCCCCCTCTACTCTCTTGTAATATATTGAGTTTTCCTTTTGAAGTAATCTTATCGGATTGAGTCTTTAAAAATTTGAGAACACTTAATGTATGTCTTGCCGTGTGTATCTGTGGTGACAATGGGATATCACATGATTCACTTGATGTATGTTTTGGTGATCAACTTGCGGGTTCCGCCCATGAACCTATGCATAGGGGTTGGCACACGTTTTCGTCGTGATTCTACGGTAGAAACTTTTGGGCACTCTTTGAGGTTCCGTGTGTTGGTTGAATAGATGAATCTGAGATTGTGTGATGCATATCGTATAATCATACCCACGGATACTTGAGGTGACATTGGAGTATCTAGGTGACATTAGGGTTTTGGTTGATTTGTGTCTTAAGGTGTTATTCTAGTACGAACTCTAGGGCTGTTTGTGACAATTATAGGAATAGCCCAACGGATTGATTGGAAAGAATAACTTTGAGGTGGTTTCGTACCCTACCATACTCTCTTCGTTTGTTCTCCGCTATTAGTGACTTTGGAGTGACTCTTTGTTGCATGTTGAGGGATAGTTATATGATCTAATTATGTTATTATTGTTGAGAGAACTTGCACTAGTTAAAGTATGAACCCTGGGCCTTGTTTCCTAGCATTGCAATACCGTTTACACTCACTTTTATCGCTTGCTACCTTGCTGTTTTTATATTTTCAGTTTACAAAAACCTATATCTACCATCCATATTGCACTTGTATCACCATCTCTTCGCCCAACTAGTGCACCTATACAATTTACCATTGTATTGGGTGTGTTGGGGACATAAGAGACTTTTTGTTACTTGGTTGCAGGGTTGCTTGAGAGAGACCATCTTCATCCTACGCCTCCTACGGATTGATAAACCTTAGGTCATCCACTTGAGGCAAATTTGCTACTGTCCTACAAACGTCTGCACTTGGAGTCCCAACAACGTCTACAAGAAGAAGGTTGTGTAGTAGACATCAAGCTCTTTTCTGGCGCCGTTGCCGGGGAGGTGAGTGCTTGAAGGTATATCTTCAGATCTTGCAATCGAATCTTTTTGTTTCTTGTTTTATCACTAGTTTAGTTTATAAAAGAAAACTACAAAAAATGGAATTGAGTTTGTCGCACACGCTTCATCTTTTTAATATCTTTCGTGAGTATGATGGAAAGGAAAATTGTGCCAAAGTGTTAGAAGAAGAATGCATTAAAAATTTTGGCACTAAATCTTTGAATGACGAGCATGATTGCAATGTTGTTAGTATGAACTCCTGTAGCGACCCGACCTCAGATGGTCAAGTCTCTGTGCTCCGGTGTCATCCCTGGATCAGTAATGCTGACACCACACAGTACTTCGAAGGATTTATAACAGAGTAGCAATCACACACTTATTACATCGGTGTCTCAAAGAGAACTTATTACAATAAATATGGCTTAAGGCCATCTAATATCCATAACAGCGGAAGGCTTGGAAGATAAGTGAGTCCATCAATTCCAACGGCATCACTGAGTATAGAACCACGACCTAAAAGGCACCTTACTCGTCGTCTGAAAAGTCTGCAACATGAAAGTTGCAGCCCGAAAATGGGTCAGCACATGGAATATGCTGGCAATGTAACACATAGAGAATAATGAATGATAAGCCTATACTACATGCATATATGGCTGGTGGAAAAGCTCTATGGTTACAGTTTTGCGTAAAGCCAATTTTTTCCCTACTGCAAAGGAATAAATTTATTTAACTATCATGGTGGTTGTTAAACATTGAGAATGGTTGACAGCATCCTCAATCCCAATTAAAAGTAATCATTAATAACCCAACAATATTAATTTAGAAGTAACATGATGAGATTCACATGATATCCAAGTACTAGATACTCAAGTTGTCCATAACCGGGGACACGGCTAATCATGATTAGTTTGTACACTCTGCAGAGGTTTGCGCACTTTTCCCCACAAGACTCGATCGCCTCCGTTTGGTTTCTCGCACTACATGATGTTTGAGAAACGGATGACCGAGACACAGTCTTTCAGAAGCGTTAGCACCTTACGATGGGTAGACCGATACACCTACATCCCCTACATCTGCTAGTCTACCACTGTAAGAGTTCACACAACTTAATCAACTATGCCAGAGCCCATAATGGCTTGTGGCTGCACACGGAAGTTACTAGCATGAATGATCTTATGATCCCTTTGAGCCTGGGTGGCGGTCCCAAAAAAACAGGCAAGTCCTGATAGAAACCAGGTGCCTCAATCCACCCAGATGTGTGTTTAAGTTGCCACGTTAGATAAACCATTAAGTAACAATACTCACATCTGTCATGGATATCACTCACCCAATCCACGTCTACTAGCATAGCATGGCATAATAAGCAAACGTAGAAGTAACTCCCAAAGGTTTCATAATAATACAGGTAATAGGTACCACCTCATCTACTTCCCATCCCACAATTTAATTAGATACTAATCATGCAATGTTTGAGGATTGATCTAATGCAATAAAACTGGGTAGTAGAAAAAGTATGATCAAAGTGTTACTTGGCTTGCTGATGATCCGCGAAACCTAGAGATTCGAAATAACAGGTGGCGCACTCCGGGTAATCTATCGCAGACAAACAACAAGCATACAATAAGTACTCATCTAATGCATAGGTAAAACTCGAACAAGAGAGTGAACCAGAAAGTTCAACTTAAGAACTCCGGTTGCAAAGAGAAAACGAACCGAACAAAGTAACAGAAAACAAACGGCGGAAGAAAACAACTCGGTTCTAGCAAGTTGAAACTAGGTCAAATTTTACAGTAGCAAAAACTTGTTTAAGTTGATTAGTCGGAACGACGGTTTCGAAACGAAACTCCAGGCGCTTGAATCACCTGATTCCGATAAACGAGCGAGAAGATAAACTAGAACGAAGATCGGATATGAAATCGCGATCAGAAAATCGCGGAATAAATCCGCCGAAAAAGAAAACGACGAACGGTTAAATGAACGGACGTTCGTTAACCGAGACTAACCGGTGATCACGTTCGTTAAGACGAACGGTCCGGCGAACGCTCGCTAAACAACTAAACCGAAAAAAAGAAAACCGGTCTAGGGTTTCGAAAAAAACTGAAACAACGAAACGAAAAGAAACCGGAACGGTTTTTATAAAAACCGAACCGAGGGGAGGGGTGGCGCGGGCGGCGGCTACCTTGGCGGCGCGGGGCTCCGGCGAGAGCGGCGGGGTGGCGCGGGGCGAGGCGGCGCGGCAGGCGGCGGCGCGGCTGGCGGCGGCGGCGGGCAGCGCTGGCGACGGGCGGCGTGAGCGGCGGCGGCGCGGCGCGGCTGCTGCTGCTGCTGCTGCGGGGCGGCGGGGTGGTGTGGGGAGGAGAGGGGGAGAGGGGGGTATATATAGGAGGGGAGGGGAAGGGTTTCTTGGGGGAGGGGGCAAGAAAGAGGGCGGCGGCGGCAGAGTCCAGGTCGGACTCGGCGGCGGCGGCAGTGCTGCGCGCGGGCGCGCGCGAGGGGTGGGGGGGGGGCGGCTGGGCCGGCTGGGCCCTTGGCCCAGGCGGGGCGCGACACGTTTTTTTAAATAGTTACGCGCGCAGAAAAACGAAGAAAAGAAAATCTAAACGAGCTCCAAAAATCCCAAAGTAAATTTTCCCCGACTCCTAAAAATGAGTCGAACAAAGTGAACTTTTCTCGGGGCCTAGATGCAATTTTTGAAAACACGCATTTTTCCCTAATCCAAATAAAATGCAAATAAACTCCGAAAAAATCCAAAATTTGATTTATTTATTAAATCTTCATTTTTCCTAAATTTGGGAAAGTCATATTATTCCCTCTCATATTTTTGATATTGGAAAAATAATCGAAGATGAAATAAATAAAATCAAATGATCCTCTTTTCAAAATTTGAGAAAACTCAAATATGAAAATAACGAAATCTCCAACTCTCTCCGAGGGTCCTTGAGTTGCGTGAAATTTCTAGGATCGACCAAAATGCAAGAAAATATGATATGCATGATGATCTAATGTATAACATTCCAAATTGAAAATTTGGGATGTTACAAACCTACCCCCCTTAAGATGAATCTCGCCCTCGAGATTCGGGTTGGCTAGAAAATAGGTGAGGGTGGTCCTTGAGCAAATCTTCTTCTCTCTCCTAGGTGGCTTCATCCTCTGAGTGGTGGTTCCACTGAACTTTGCAAAACTTGATAACCTTGCTGCGGGTAACCCTGCTGGCATAATCGAGGATCTTGACTGGTTTCTCCTCATATGTTAAGTCACTCTTCAACTGAATCGCTTCAAGCGGCACTGTATCTCTTAGCGGTACCTCCGCCATCTCGGCATGACATTTCTTCAGCTGAGAAGCATGGAATACATCATGAACTCCTGACAGTCCCTCTGGTAATTCCAACTTATAAGCGACTTCTCCCATACGTTGCAAGATCTTATACGGTCCAACGAAACGCGGTGCTAATTTTCCCTTAACTCCAAAGCGCTTAACTCCTCGAAGTGGGGATACTCGAAGATAAACTCTGTCTCCGGTTTCGTAAACTGTCTCCTTGCGTTTAGAATTTGCGTAGCTCTTCTGCCTGGACTGGGCTACCTTGAGCCTATCGCGAATCAACTTAACTTTCCGTTCAGACTCCTTAATAAAATCTGGTCCAAACAACTGACGGTCTCCAACTTCGTCCCATGACAACGGTGTCCTGCACCTCCTTCCGTATAAAGCTTCGAAAGGTGCCATCTTCAAACTGGTTTGGTAACTGTTGTTATAAGAAAACTCCGCATACGGCAAGTTATCGTCCCAACTAGACCCATAATCTAGTGCACAAGCTCTCAGCATATCTTCCAAAATCTGATTGACTCTCTCAGTCTGTCCATCTGTCTGCGGATGAAAAGCTGTACTAAATTCTAGCCTAGTTCCCAAAGTTTCATGCAACTGATTCCAAAACTTTGAGGTAAATTGGGTTCCTCTCTGATACGATACTCCTCGGAACTCCATGCAAACAAATGATCCTAGTCATGTATATCTTTGCCAACTTAGCACTGGTGTAAGTGGTCTTAACTGGGATGAAATGTGCTACCTTTGTCAAACGATCAACTACTACCCATATCGAGTCATAGCCGGCCTTCGTCCTGGGTAGTGCTGTGATAAAATCCATGCCTATCTTATCCCACTTCCATTCGGGTATTGGCAATGGTTGTAACAATCCGGCTGGCTTATGATGTTCTGCCTTTACTCTATGACACACATCACAAACTGCTACATATGCTGCAATATCCTTCTTCATTTCGGTCCACCAGAATGTTTCCTTCAAATCCAAATACATCTTGGTATTTCCTGGGTGAATCGAATAGGGTGAATCATGTGCCTCTTGCAGAATCAACTTCCTGATCTCCGGGTCATTCAGCACATAAACACGGTCCTCAAACCATAGGGTATCGTGCTCATCCTCATGAAATCCCTTTGCTTTTCCTTCGCTCATTTTATCTTTTATAGAAGCAATCTCCTTGTCAGATTTCTGAGCCTCTCTGATTTTATCCATCAATGTTGACTGAATCTCCAATGCTGCTACATAGCCTCTCGGAACTATTTCCAAACATAGCTCACGAAGATCTTCTGCTAACTCCTTTGGTATTTCTCCCGTCATTAGTGTATTGACATGGCTCTTACGGCTCAATGCGTCAGCTACTACATTAGCTTTTCCGGGATGGTAATGCAATCTTATATCATAATCCTTGATGAGCTCCAACCATCTCCTTTGTCTGAGGTTCAACTCCTTCTGCGTGAAAATGTACTTCAAACTCTTGTGATCCGTGTACACCTCACAATGATTTCCAATGAGGAAATGTCTCCATGTCTTCAATGCATGCACCACGGCTGCTAACTCCAAATCATGCGTGGCATAATTCAATTCGTGAGGCTTCAGTTGTCGTGAAGCATACGAAACAACTCTTCCCTCCTGCATAAGCACTGCTCCAAGTCCTCGACGTGAAGCGTCGCAATACACCTCATAATCCTTGGTTTGATCTGGCAAAATTAACACTGGTGAGGTAACCAAACGTTTCTTCAATTCCTGAAAACTAGCCTCACATTCCTCAGTCCAATTGAACTTGATATCCTTCTTCAACAATTCAGTCATAGGCTTTGCAATTCTTGAGAAATTCTCAATGAATCTCCGGTAGTATCCTGCGAGTCCAAGAAAACTCCGGATCTCTCCAACTGTCGTTGGTGCTTCCCATTCGGTTACGGTCTCAACCTTTGTGGGGTCAACTGCTATTCCTTCTCCGGATATAACATGTCCGAGGGATCCTACTTCCTTCAACCAAAACTCACATTTGCTAAACTTGGCATATAACTGATGTTCCCTTAGTTTCTCCAAAACCAAACGCAAATGTTCCTTATGCTCCTCTTCATTCTTTGAAAACACCAGAATATCATCGATGAAAACCACGACGAACTTATCCAAAAACTCCATAAACACTTTGTTCATCAGGTTCATGAAATAGGCAGGTGCGTTAGTTAGTCCAAATGACATAACGGTATACTCATACAGTCCATATCTTGTGGTGAATGCTGTCTTAGGTATGTCCTGCTCTCGAATCTTCAACTAATGGTACCCTGATCGCAAATCGATCTTGGAAAACACTTTAGCTCCTTGCAAGCGATCAAACAGATCATTAACCATTGGCAATGGGTACTTGTTCTTGATGGTTACTTCATTCAATCCACGGTAATCAACAACCATCCTTAATGATCCATCCTTCTTCTCCACTAAAAGTACGGGTGATCCCCAAGGCGAAGAACTTGGGCGTATGTAACCTTTATCCAGTAACTCCTTAATCTGCTTCTTAATTTCCACTAAATCCTTTGCGGGCATCCTGTATGGTCTCTTCGATATTGGCCCAGTGCCTGGCAAAAGCTCAATCAAAAACTCAATGTCTCTATCCGGTGGCATGCCTGGCAACTCTTTTGGAAATACGTCAGGAAAATCCTTTACTACTGGTACTTCCTCCTGTACAACTCCTGATAAGGAATTTACTTGTGTCCTGTTTGGCGCATGTCGGGATACATACTTGATCCTTCTTCCTTCTGGCGTTGTGAGCAAAATTGTCTTACTGGCGCAATCGATGTTTCCTCCATACATCGACAGCCAATCCATACCGAGAATTACATCCAGACCTTGGGATTCCAGAATGATTAAATCCATTGGGAAAACATGCCCTCCTATACTTAATGGCACTTGAAAACATCCTTGCCTGGCCATGTACTCTGCTCCTGGAGAGCTTACTAGCATAGGTGTTTTAAGAACCCTAGTGGGCAGGCTATACTTTTCTACAAATCCCCTTGATATGTATGAATGCGATGCACCAGTATCGAAAAGAACGAGTGCAGTAAATGACTTAACCAAAAACTTACCAATTACTGCATCAGGCTGAGCTTCAACCTCCTCCACATTAACGTGGTTCACCTGTCCCCTGTTGAAAGGGTTCGGCTTCTTTCCAGAGCTTCCATTTCCACTTTGGCCTTCGGGACATTCATTGGCATAATGTCCGGTCTTGGAACACTTGTAACAGGTAACATGGCTCAGGTCTTTCTTGCCTGGGGTTGATGGGGTGGTACAGTTCTGGCCGTTGCTTCCTCCATCCCTATTACCATTCTTGTGGCCATTATGGTTGTGCGAACTACCTCCTCCATGGGTATGCTGAAACTGAACTCCCGGTTTAGGGGTATAACGGGGCTTCTGCTGGGCTCCAGAGTTATACTTCCCCTATCCATACTTCCTCTTGCGGTTCTCAGTCTGCTGTTGCTTCCCTTCAATCATGATGGCACGATCTACCAACTCCTGGTAGTTGTTGAAACTAGCTACCATCAACTGCATGCTTAGCTCATCATTCAGTCCTTCCAGAAACTTCTCTTGCTTAGTTGCATCTGTAGCAACGTCATCTGGGGCATAACGTGCTAACTTACTAAAATCATCCACATACTGGCCAACTGTCCTTCCTCCTTGGCGTAAGTTGCGAAACTCACGCTTCTTCATGGCCATAGCTCCTGCTGAAACATGGGCAGTGCGGAAAGCTTGCTGAAACTGATCCCATGTGGCAGTGTCTACAGGGTAAGTGGCTGTGAAATTCTCCCACCATGCTGCTGCGGGTCCTTCAAGCTGGTGTGCAGCAAACTTCACTTTTTTACCATCTGTGCATCCTGCAGTGGTTAACTCCCTTCCTATCTTGCGGAGCCAATCATCTGCTACAATTGGCTCAGTGCTACTGGAATACACCGGCGGATTCAGCCTAAGGAAACGAGTCAAATGATCAACAGGTGGTGGTGGTGGTGGGTTGTTGTTGTTGTTGTTGTTGTTGTTGTTGTTGTTGTTGTTGTTGTTGTTGTTGTTGTTGTTGTTGTTGTTGTTGTTGTTGTTCTGCACCAAAGTTTGGATCAAGGCATTCTGCTGCTGAATCAATTCTGCTGCTGAATCAACTGAGTGATCTCGGGCGGGAATACGAATTCATTATCACGTCTCGGAGGCATCTGAGGTTTAGAAAAGACGAGAATTAAGAATAGAGTGAGGTCTAAAGAGAAAACACTACCCCAATGCACATGAGCAAATGCACACAAAATCACTTCATTCAATTCAAACAAGGGCATACAACGGTCTAGAACTATCGCAAAAGTGCTCGAACTATAATGTTTACATGGGGGAAATACTACTAATATATGGTGGTCATCTAGAAATTTGAATCGGTGGAAGACTCCATGATGTCTGCTCCAGCTTCGTCTTCAAAGTCGGGTTCACTTGGATCCGAATCGGTGTCGTCGATGATGATGTAGTTGTCCAGACATGCGACGTACTTGTCTTCCTTCTTGGATGCTAATTTCCCCTTGAGTTCTTCAATCTCCTGCTTAAGATCGCCATTGTGCCTTGCTAGAGCTACGATCTTGTCCATGTAGTCCTTGCGTGTAGTCTTCAGTTCTCCTTCTAGCTCGATGATCCTTCCCTTGCATTCTTCAACTCTATCATATCATTGCACATCTGGTTCTCGTGGCGTCGAATGTGCTGGTTTAACTCCTGGATGAAAGCTGCAATGGATCTATCCTTCTTGGAGCTGACTATCTCCCATTGTTCATCTCGGCGTCCGCAAATCTGGTAGATAGTGTCCTTGAGGTCTTCTTGATAAACTTCTCCAATGCGTCCCATGGTGATATGAGCTTCCATGCTCTTTCCCAGACTCCAGGTTGGTGCACTGAAAACACTATCTATGGGCTTCGTGATTGGCGCGAATGTCCTTCCCGGAACGTGAGCTTGAATCTTCCAACGCTCCTCTTCAGGCAGAGTGGCGTTGAAGGTCCCGGTGAAGCTTGGTAGTCCAATGTTCAGGTACTTGGTGACTTCCTTCAAGTGAAATCCAAAAGGTGTGCCTTCATCCGGTTGAGCGTACTTGATCTTCGCGTCCGTCATCCTAAAAGAGTAGAAAAGATGAGGAGTTAGAAAATGAGAAGAGAATAGTGATCTATGGCTTGAACTTAGTGGTCGTGTCCTACAGTCAGCGTGTGCTCTGATACCATCTCTGTAGCGACCCGACCTCAGATGGTCAAGTCTCTATGCTCCGGTGTCATCCCTGGATCAGTAATGCTGACACCACACAGTACTTCGAAGGATTTATAACAGAGTAGCAATCACACACTTATTACATCGGTGTCTCAAAGAGAACTTATTACAATAAATATGGCTTAAGGCCATCTAATATCCATAACAGCGGAAGGCTTGGAAGATAAGTGAGTCCATCAACTCCAACGACATCACTGAGTATAGAACCACGACCTCGTCGTCTGAAAAGTCTGCAACATGAAAGTTGCAGCCCGAAAACGGGTCAGCACATGGAATATGCTGGCAATGTAACACATAGAGAATAATGAATGATAAGCCTATACTACATGCATATATGGCTGGTGGAAAAGCTCTATGGTTACAGTTTGGGTAAAGCCAAATTTTTCCCTACTGCAAAGGAATAAATTTATTTAACTATCATGGTGGTTGTTAAACATTGAGAATGGTTGACAGCATCCTCAATCCCAATTAAAAGTAATCATTAATAACCCAACAATATTAATTTAGAAGTAACATGATGAGATTCACATGATATCCAAGTACTAGATACTCAAGTTGTCCATAACCGGGGACACGGCTAATCATGATTAGTTTGTACACTCTGCAGAGGTTTGCGCACTTTTCCCCACAAGACTCGATCGCCTCCGTTTGGTTTCTCGCACTACATGATGTTTGAGAAACGGATGACCGAGACACAGTCTTTCAGAAGCGTTAGCACCTTACGATGGGTAGACCAGTACACCTACATCCCCTACATCTGCTAGTCTACCACTGTAAGAGTTCACACAACTTAATCAACTGTGCCAGAGCCCATAATGGCTTGTGGCTGCACGCAGAAGTTACTAGCATGAATGATCTTATGATCCCTTTGAGCCTGGGTGGCGGTCCCAAAAAAACAGGCAAGTCCTGATAGAAACCAGGTGCCTCAATCCACCCAGATGTGTGTTTAAGTTGCCACGTTATATAAACCATTAAGTAACAATACTCACATCTGTCATGGATATCACTCACCCAATCCACGTCTACTAGCATAGCATGGCATAATAAGCAAACGTAGAAGTAACTCCCAAAGGTTTCATAATAATACAGGTAATAGGTACCACCTCATCTACTTCCCATCCCACAATTTAATTAGATACTAATCATGCAATGTTTGAGGATTGATCTAATGCAATAAAACTGGGTAGTAGAAAAAGTATGATCAAAGTGTTACTTGGCTTGCTGATGATCCGCGAAACCTAGAGATTCGAAATAACAGGTGGCGCACTCCGGGTAATCTATCGCAGACAAACAACAAGCATACAATAAGTACTCATCTAATGCATAGGTAAAACTCGAACAAGAGAGTGAACCAGAAAGTTCAACTTAAGAACTCCGGTTGCAAAGAGAAAACGAACCGAACAAAGTAACAGAAAACAAACGGCGGAAGAAAACAACTCGGTTCTAGCAAGTTGAAACTAGGTCAAATTTTACAGTAGCAAAAACTTGTTTAAGTTGATTAGTCGGAACGACGGTTTCGAAACGAAACTCCAGGCGCTTGAATCACCTGATTCCGATAAACGAGCGAGAAGATAAACTAGAACGAAGATCGGATATGAAATCGCGATCAGAAAATCGCGGAATAAATCCGACGAAAAAGAAAATGACGAACGGTTAAACGAACGGACGTTCGTTAACCGAGACTAACCGGTGATCACGTTCGTTAAGACGAACGGTCCGGCGAACGCTCGCTAAACAACTAAACCAAAAAAAAAACGAAAACCGATCTAGGGTTTCAAAAAAAAAACCGAAACAACGAAACGAAAAGAAACCGGAACGGTTTTTATAAAAACCGAACCGAGGGGAGGGGTGGCGCGGGCGGCGGCTACCTTGGCGATGTGGGGCTCCGGCGAGAGCGGCGGGGTGGCGCGGGGCGAGGCGGCGCGGCAGGCGGCGGCGCGGCTGGCGGCTGCGGCGGGCGGTGCTCGCGGCGGCGGCGCGGCGCTGCTGCTGCTGCTGCGGGGCGGCGGGGTGGTGTGGGGAGGAGAGGGGGAGAGGGGGGTATATATAGGAGGGGAGGGGAGGGTTGCTTGGGGGAGGGGGCAAGAAAGAGGGCGGCGGCGGCAGAGTCCAGGTCGGACTCGGCGGCGGCGGCGGTGCTGCGCGCGGGCGCGCGCGCGAGGTTGGGTGCGGCTGGGCCGGCTGGGCCCTTGGCCCAGGCGGGGCGCGACGCGTTTTTTTAAATAGTTACGCGCGCAGAAAAACGAAGAAAAGAAAATCTAAACGAGCTCCAAAAATCCCAAAGTAAATTTTCCCCGACTCCTAAAAATGAGTCGAACAAAATGAACTTTTCTCGGGGCCTAGATGCAATTTTTGAAAACACGCATTTTTCCCTAATCCAAATAAAATACAAATAAACTCCGGAAAAATCCAAAATTTGATTTATTTATTAAATCTTCATTTTTACTAAATTTGGGAAAGTCATATTATTCCCTCTCATATTTTTGATATTGGAAAAATAATCGAAGATGAAATAAATAAAATCAAATGATCCTCTTTTCAAAATTTGAGAAAACTCAAATATGAAAATAATGAAATCTCCAACTCTGTCCGAGGGTCCTTGAGTTGCGTGAAATTTCTAGGATCGACCAAAATGCAAGAAAATATGATATGCATGATGATCTAATGTATAACATTTCAAATTGAAAATTTGGGATGTTACAACTCCTTGAATATCCATAGTACTAATGATGATTGCTCTAGTTATGATGAAAATGTCCCCTATAAACATGTCAATTTTGTGGAGTGCATTGGGTTTGTAAGTACACACCAAATAGGGAAGATAGATATTGCAAGAGGCATAAGTACTTAGAAACCAAATGCAAGAAGAGCTAGATGAATGTGCTGAAAGATTCAATATTTTTCGCGCCCCTTGTGAACTTTGCAATGAACATGGTCATTTAAAGCTCCAATGCTATTTGTTTCATGATCAAGTCATGTCCAAATATTGTGATAATTTGATTACCCTTGAGCATCATAAAGAGCTTAGTCTTCTTTTGGGTTATGAAGAATGAAACGTGTAACTGAGGGTATTCCAAAATTTAATCTCGATAAATTTCTTGATTTTGATCTAGAGAAGATTTATATGTATTGTGCGGTGAATTGCATTGAAAATCCTTATATTGCCAATTACATAAAGAAAAGAAAAAAATAGAAGATGAAGAAAATTGCTAATGAAAGGGAAAAGACTTCCCAATATCCTCCTATTATTTCTTATGATGAATCAGGTAACGAGGAGGAGCCTTCTATTCAACCAATCTCATTAATAAGGAGCTCCAAAAAGAGGATTGAATCCACACATGATGTGGTGAAGAAGAAGAAAAGAAAAAGGAAGAGAGGTAAAAAGGTATCTCTCCCAAATAATGTTGCTCCTATTATTGTTGTGCCTCATGAAAATGAATCAAAAATAATTGTGGAAGATGATGCACTTGATGATGATCTCGTTATGCCTATTGCTTGTTGTGTTGATTATGATTGGGAAGATAATGATACTCCTTATGATCTTGAAAATCTTTTTGGCACTTGCTTGGAAGAATATGATAATAATGTTTGCTATACTATTGGTGCTATCCATACTATTAATGATGAGAGTGATTATGCTTATGATACGAAAAGGCCCAAGCTTGGGGAAGCTATGTTTGATGAGGACGATATATTTGAGAATATATTTGCTGCAATTAATGTTTGTCCCAAGCTTGGGGATGCTATGTTTAATAATTAAGATATTTTTAGCCTCTCAAGTTTTGATATGCAAAGTTGTTATGATGATAGCATGCCTTCTACCTATGATGATTATATTGATGAAAGTGGGTTTGAAAGAGTGTCAACTTTAGGAAGTAATGATCCCACTATTTTGGAGGATGTTGAATCTTATAATATTTATGAAAGTGGATTTGGAGAGTTCATGACTTTATTTAGTGATGATTCCACTATCTTGGAAGAGGTTTCAATCAATTATGATGAGAACAAAGTTGCTACTTATGATGATTATTGTGATGAAACTTATGCTATAAAAAGTAGTGATGATTATATTTATAAAACTTGTCATGATTATGATTACCCTTTTTCTGAACATTACTCTTTTAATGTGTAAACAATTTATGGTATTCAAGTCTCTTATGATACTCCCACTATTCCAAATGAGAAGAATTTTGCTTATGTGGAGAGTAATAAATTTTCTATGCTTGTAGATCATGAAAAGAATACTTTAGGTGCTGGTTATATTGTTGAATTCATTCATGATGCTACTGAAAGTTATTATGAGGGAGGAACATATGCTTGTAGGAATTACAATAATATCAAGTTTCCTCTCTATGTGCTTAAAGTTTTGAAGTTATGCTTGTTTCACCTTCCTATACAAGTTGATTATTTTTCCCATAAGTTGTTTGCTCAAAAAATCCCTATGCATAGGAAGTGGGTTAGACTTAAATGTGCTAGTCATATTCTTCATGATGCTCTCTTTATATTTCAATTCTTATCTTTCATGTGAGCATCATTGAAATCATCATGCCTAGCTAGGGGCGTTAAACGATAGCGCTTGATTGGGAGGCCACCCAATTTTATTTTAGTTTCTTGCTTTTTGGTTCTGTTTAGGAATAAATAATCCATATAGCTTCTGTTTAGATGTGGTCTTATGTTTTAATTAGTGTTTGTGCCAAGTAGAACCTTTGGGAAGACTTGGGTGAAGTCTTTATGATCATGCTGTAAAAAACAGAAACTTTAGCACTCACGAGATTAGCTAGAACTTTTTACTGGAGAGTGATATTTAGTTGATTCTTTTTGCAGATGATTACTAGACAAATTCCTCAGGTCCACCAATTTATTTTAGAATTTTTGGAGTTACAGAAGTTTGCGTTAGTTACATATTACTACAGACTGTTCTGTTTTTGACAGATTCTGTTTTTCGTGTGTTGTTTGCTTATTTTGATGACTCTATGGCTAGTAAAATAGTTTATAAACCATAGAGAAGTTGGAATACAGTAGGTTTAACACCAATATAAA
The DNA here is from genome assembly GCA_032464435.1 of Aegilops umbellulata. Classification (NCBI taxonomy): domain Eukaryota; kingdom Viridiplantae; phylum Streptophyta; class Magnoliopsida; order Poales; family Poaceae; genus Aegilops; species Aegilops umbellulata. The sequence goes on from CP136055.1 coordinate 56,036,080, forward strand.
TAAAGAATGAGTTCAGTACCTTGAAGTGGTGTTTTGTTTTCTTTCGCTAACGGAGCTTACGAGTTTTCTATTAAGTTTTGTGTTGTGAAGTTTTCAAGTTTTGGGTAAAGGTTCGATGGACTATGGAATAAGGAGTGGCAAGAGCCTAAGCTTGGGGATGCCCTGGATGGCATCCCCTCTTTCTTCTTCGTTCATCGGTAACTTTACTTGGAGCTATATTTTTATTCACCACATGATATGTGTTTTGCTTGGAGCGTCATTTTATTTTCTTTAGCTTTGCTTGCTGTTTGAATAAAGTATCAAGATCTGAAATTCTTAATGTTAGAGAGTCTTCACATAGTTGCATAATTATTCAACTACTCATTGATCTTCACTCAAATCTTTCGGAGTACTTTGTTGTTTGCTCTAGCGCTTCACTTATATCCTTTTAGAGCACGGTGGTGGATTTGTTTTATAGAAACTATTGATCTCTCATGCTTCACTTAGATTATTTTGAGAGTCTTAAATAGCATGGTAATGTGCTTAATCCTAATATTCTAGGTATTCAAGACTAGTAAAAACTTTCTTATGAGTGTGTTGAATACTAAGAGAAGTTTGATGCTTGATGATTGTTTTGAGATATGAAGATGGTGATATTAGAGTCATGCTAGTTGAGTAGTTGTGAATTTGATAAATACTTGTGTTAAAGTTTGTGATTCCCGTAGCATGCACGTATGGTGAACCGTTATGTGATGAAGTCGGAGCATGATTTATTTATTGATTGTCTTCCTTATGAGTGGCGGTCGGGGACGAGCGATGGTCTTTTCCTACCAATCTATCCCCCTAGGAGCATGCGCGTAATACTTTGCTTTGATAACTTGTAGATTTTTGCAATAAGCATATGAGTTGTTTATGACTAATGTTGAGTCCATGGATTATACACACTCTTCTTCCTTCCACCATTGCTAGCCTCTCTAATACCGCGCACTTTTCGCCGGTATCATACACCCACCATATACCTTCCTCAAAATAGCCACCATACCTACCTATCATGGCATTTCCATAGCCATTCCGAGATATATTGCCATGCAAATTTCCACCCTTCCGTTTATGACACACTCCATCATTGTCATATTTCTAGCATGATCATGTAGGTGACATCGTATTAGTGGCAAAGCCACCGTTCATAATTATTTCATACATGCCACTCTTGATTCATTGCATATCCCGGTATACTGCCGGAGGCATTCATATAGAGTCAAATTTTGTTCTAAGTATCGATTTGTAATTGTTGAGTTGTAAGAAAAATAAAAGTGTGATGATCATCATTTTTAGAGCATTGTCCCAAGTGAGGAAAGGATGATGGAGACTATGATTCCCCCACAAGTCGGGATGAGCCTCCGGACGAAAAAAAAGAGGCCAGAAAAAAAGAGAAAAGGACCAAACAAAAAAATAATAAAAAATGAGAGAAAAAGATAGAAGGGGCAATGCTACTATCCTTTTACCACACTTGTGCTTCAAAGTAGCACCATGATCTTCATGATAGAGAGTCTCCCATGTTATCACTTTCATATACTAGTGGGAATTTTACATTATAGAACTTGGATTGTATATTCCAGTGATGGGCTTCCTCAAATTGCCCTAGGTCTTCGTGAGCAAGCGAGTTGGATGCACACCCACTTAGTTTCTTTTGTTGAGCTTTCATATACTTATAGCTCTAGTGCATCCATTGCATGGCAATCCCTACTCACTCACATTGATATCTATTGATGGGCATCTCCATAGCCCGTTGATACGCCTAGTTGATGTGAGACTATCTTCTCCTTTTTGTCTTCTCCACAACCACCATTCTATTCCACCTATAGTGCTATATCCATGGCTCACGCTCATGTATTGCGTGAAGATTGAATTTTTTTGAAAATGTCAAAAGTATGAAACAATTGTTTGGCTTGTCATGGGGGTTGTGCTTGATTTAAATACTTTGTGTGGTGAAGATAGAGCATAGCCAGACTATATGATTTTGTAGGGATAACTTTCTTTGGCCATGATATTTTGAGAAGACACGATTGCTTTGTTAGTATGCTTGAAGTATTATTGTTTTTATGTCAATATGAACTTTTATCTTGAATCTTTCGGATCTGAATATTCATACCAGAATTAGGAAGAATTACAATGAAATTATGCCAACTAGCATTCCACATCAAAAATTATCTTCTTTTATCATTTACCTACTCGAGGACGAGCAGGAATTAAGCTTGGGGATGCTTGATACGTCTCCAACGTATCTATAATTTTTGATTGCTCCATGCTATATTATCTACTGTTTTGGGCAATATTGGGCTTTATTATCCACTTTTATATTATTTTTGGGACTAACCTATTAACCGGAGGCCCAGCCCAGAATTGCTGTTTTTTGCCTATTTCAGTGTTTCGAAGAAAAGGAATATCAAACGGAGTCGAAACAGAATGAAACCAACTGGAGAAGTTATTTTTGGAAGGAAAGCTACCGGAAAAGCTTGGAGTGCACGTCAGGAAAGAAGGGAGGTGGCCACGACGGTGGGGGGCACGCCCACCCCCCTAGGGCGCGCCCCCTTGCCTCGTGGGCCCCCTGAAGGTCCACCGACGTACTTCTATCACCCATATATACCCACGTACCCTAAAACTTCCAGAACAGAGATTAGATCGGGAGTTCCGCCGCCGCAAGCCTCTATAGCCACCAAAAGTCAATCGGGACCCTGTTCCGGCACCCTACCGGAGGGGGGATCCCTCACCGGTGGCCATCTTCATCATCCCGGCGCTCTCCGTGATGAGGAGGGAGTAGTTCACCCTCGGAGCTGAGGGTATGTACCAGTAGCTATGTGTTTGATATCTCTCTCTCGTGTTCTTGATTTGGCACGATCTTGATGTATCGCGAGCTTTGCTATTATAGTTGGATCTTATGTTTCTTCTCCCCCTCTACTCTCTTGTAATGGATTGATATTTCCCTTTGAAGTAATCTTATCGGATTGAGTCTTTAAAAATTTGAGAACACTTGATGTATGTCTTGCCGTGCGTATCTGTGGTGACAATGGGATATCACGTGATTCACTTGATGTATGTTTTGGTGATCAACTTGCGGGTTCCGCCCATGAACCTATGCATAGGGGTTGGCACACGTTTTCGTCGTGATTCTCCGGTAGAAACTTTTGGGCACTCTTTGAGGTTCCATGTGTTGGTTGAATAGATGAACCTGAGATTGTGTGATGCATATCGTATAATCATACCCACAGATACTTGAGGTGACATTGGAGTATCTAGGTGACATTAGGGTTTTGGTTGATTTGTGTCTTAAGGTGTTATTCTAGTACGAACTCTAGGGCTGTTTGTGACACTTACAGGAATAGCCCAACGGATTGATTGGAAAGAATAACCTTGAGGTGGTTTCGTACCCTACCATAATCTCTTCGTTTGTTCTCTGCTATTAGTGACTTTGGAGTGACTCTTTGTTGCATGTTGAGGGATAGTTATATGATCTAATTATGTTATTATTGTTGAGAGAACTTGTACTAGTGAAAGTATGAACCCTAGGCCTTGTTTCCTAGCATTGCAATACCGTTTACGCTCACTTTTATCGCTTGCTACCTTGCTGTTTTTATATTTTCAGTTTACGAAAACCTATATCTACCATCCATATTGCACTTGTATCACCATATCTTCGCCGAACTAGTGCACCTATACAATTTACCATTGTATTGGGTGTGTTGGGGACACAAGAGACTCTTTGTTACTTGGTTGCAGGGTTGCTTGAGAGAGACCATCTTCATCCTACGCCTCCTACGGATTGATAAACCTTAGGTCATCCACTTGAGGGAAATTTGCTACTGTCCTACAAACCTCTGCAGTTGGAGGCCCAACAACGTATACAAGAAGAAGGTTGTGTAGTAGACAACACTTTGTTGAATCTTTTTATGAAAGATCAATTCGCCAGCCTTCCTAGTGAAGATGCCGCTACTCATCTAAATAGCTTTGTTGATTTTTGTGATATGCAAAATAAGAAAGATGTTGACAATGATATTGTTAAATTGAAGATATTTCCTTTTTCGCTTAGAGATCGTGCTAAAGCTTGGTTTTCGTCTTTGCCTAAAAATAGTATTGATTCTTGGAATAAGTGCAAAGATGCTTTTATCTGTAAGTATTTTCCTCCCGCTAAGATCATCTCTCTTAGAAATGATATTATGAATTTTAAGCAACTTGATCATGAACATGTTGCACAATCTTGGGAGAGGATGAAATTAATGATACGTAATTGCCCCACTCATGGTTTGAATTTGTGGATGATTATACAAAAAATTTATGCCGGATTGAATTTTGCTTCTAGAAATCTTTTAGATTCGGCCGCGGGAGGCACTTTTATGGAAATCACTTTAGGAGAAGCTACTAAACTCCTAGATAATATTATGGTTAATTATTCTCAATGGCACACTAAAAGATCTACTAGTAAAAAAGTGCATGCGATAGAAGAAATTAATGTTTTGAGTGGAAAGATGGATGAACTTACGAAACTATTTGCTAGTAAAAGTGTTTCTTCTGATCCTAATGATATGCCCTTGTCTACTTTGATTGAGAATAATAATGAATCTTTGGATGTGAATTTTGTTGGTAGGAATAATTTTGCTAACAACGCGTATAGAGGAAACTTTAATCCTGGGCCTTATCCTAGCAATTCCTCTAATAATTATGGTAATCCCTACAACAACTCTTATGGAAACTTTAATAAGATGCCCTCTGAATTTGAGACTAGTGTTAAAGAAATTATGAATTCGCAAAAGAATTTCAATGCTTTGCTTGAAGAGATATTGCTTAAAGTTGATGAATTGGCTAGGAACGTTGATAGAATTTCTCTTGATGCTGATTCATTAAAACTGAGATCCATTCCTCCTAAGCATGATATCAATGAGTCTCTCAAATCCATGAGAATTTCCATTGATGAGTGCAAATAAAGAACCGCTAGGATGCGTGCTAAGAAAGATTGCTTTATGAAAGCGTGTTCTTCAAATTTCTATGAAAATAAAGATGAAGATATAAAAGTTATTGATGTGTCCCCTATTAAATCTTTGTTTTGCAATATGAATCTTGATAATGATGGGACTAAATATGATCCACCTTTACCTAGAAGGCGTTCCAAAAATTCGGAGTTTTTAGATCTTGATGCTAAAATTGACAAAAATGGGATTGAAGAGAACAAAACCCTAGATATTAATAAACCCACTATTTTGGATTAGAAGGAATTTAATTATGATAATTGCTCTTTGATAGATTGTATTTCCTTTTTGCAATTCGTGCTTAATTCTCCTCATGCTTATAGTCAAAATAAAGCTTTTACCAAACATACCGTTGATGCCTTGATGCAATGCCTAGCTAGGGGCGTTAAACGATAGCACTTGTTGGGAGGCAACCCAACTTTATTTTTAGTTTTTTGCCTTTTGCTTCTGTTTAGGAATAAATACTTGTTCTAGCCTCTGGTTAGATGTGTTTTTATGTTTTAATTAGTGTTTGTGCCAAGTTAAACCTATAGGATTTCTTGGATGATAGTTATTTGATCTTGCAGAAAATTCCAGAAACTTTCTGTTCATGAAAATAATTATTAAAAATCACCAAAACGTGATAAAATATGGATTCCAATTGCTTCTGATCAATAAACAAATTTTCTAGGTCGTCCTATTTTTGCTGATTTTTTGGAGTTTCAGAAGTTTGCGTTAGTTACAGATTACTACAGACTATTCTGTTTTTGACAGATTCTGTTTTTCGTGTGTTGTTTGCTTATTTTGATGAATCTATGGCTAGTAAAATAGTTTATAAACCACAGATAAGTTGGAATACAGTAGGTTTAACACCAATATAAATAAAGGATGAGTTCATTACAGTACCTTGAAGTGGTCTTTTGTTTTCTTTCGCTAACGGAGCTCACGAGATTTTCTGCTGAGTTTTGTGTTGTGAAGTTTTCAAGTTTTGGGTGAAAGATTTGATGGATTATGGAAAAAGGAATGGAAAGAGCCTAAGCTTGGGAATGCCCATAGCACCCCCAAGATAATCTAAGGACACCAAAAAGCCAAAGCTTGGGGATGCCCCGGAAGGCATCCCCTATTTTGTCTACTTCCATCGGTAACTTTACTTGGAGCTATATTTTTATTCACCACACGATATGTGTTTTGCTTAGAGCGTCATGTATGATTTGAGTCTTTGATTTTTAGTTTACCACAATCATATTTGCTGTACACACCTTTCGAGAGAGACACACATGATTCGGAAATTATTAGATTACTCTATGTGCTTCACTTATATCTTTTGAGTTATATAGTTTTTGCGCTGGTGCTTCACCTATATCTTTTAGAGCATGGTGGTGGATTTGTTTTGTAGAAACTATTGTTCTCTCATGCTTCACATAGATTATTTTGAGAGTCCTACAAAACAGCATGGTAGTTTGCATTAACAATAATAGGCATACAAGATTAGTAAAAGAAAATTTCGTATGAGTGTGTTGAATACTATGAGAAGTTTGATGCTTGATAATTGTTTTGAGATATGAAGATGGTGATATTAGAGTCATGCTAGTTGAGTAGTTTTGAATTTTAGAAATACTTGTGTTAAAGTTTGTGATTCCCGTAGCATGCACGTATGGTGAACTATTATGTGATGAAGTCGGAGCATGATTTATTTATTGATTGTCTTCCTTATGAGTGGCGGTCGGGGACGAGCGGTGGTCTTTTCCTACCAATCTATCCCCCTAGGAGCATGCGCGTAATACTTTGCTTTGATAACTTGTAGATTTTTGCAATAAGTATATGAGGTCTTTATGACTAATGTTGAGTCCATGGATTATACGCACCCTTCTTCCTTCCACCATTGCTAGCCTCTCTAATACCGCGCACTTTTCGCCGGTATCATACACCCACCATATACCTTCCTCAAAACAGCCACCATACCTACCTATCATGGCATTTCCATAGCCATTACGAGATATATTTCCATGCAACTTTCCACCGTTCCGTTTATGACACACTCCATCATTGTCATATTTCTAGCATGATCATGTAGTTGACATCGTATTAGTGGCAAAGCCACCGTTCATAATTCTTTCATACATGTCACTCTTAATTCATTGCATATCCCGGTACACCGCCGGAGGCATTCATATAGAGTCATATTTTGTTCTAAGTATCGAGTTGTAATTGTTGAGTTGTAAGAAAATAAAAGTGTGATGATCATCATTTTTAGAGCATTGTCCCAAGTGAGGAAAGGATGATGGAGACTATGATTCACCCACAAGTCGGGATGAGACTCCGGACGAAAAAAAATAAAAAATAAAAGAAAAGAAAAGAAAAGAGACCATAAAAAAAGAGAAAAAGGCCCAAACAAAAAAATGAGAGAAAAAGAGAGAAGGGACAATGTTACCATCCTTTTACCACACTTGTGCTTCAAAGTAGCACCATGATCTTCATGATAGAAACTCTCGTATGATATCACTTTCATATACTAGTGGGAATTTTTCAATATAGAACTTGGCTTGTATATTCCAATGACGGGCTTCCTCAAAATGCCCTAGGTCTTCGTGAGAAAGCGAGTTGGATGCACACCCACTTAGTTTCTTTTGTTGAGCTTTCATATACTTATAGCTCTAGTGCATCCGTTGCATGGCAATCCCTACTCACTCACATTGATATCTATTGATGGGCATCTCCATAGCCCGTTGATACACCTAGTTGATGTGAGACTATCTTCTCCTTTTTGTCTTCTCCACAACCACCATTCTATTCCACATTTAGTGCTTTGTCTATGGCTCACGCTCATGTATTGCGTGAAGATTGAAAAAGTTTGAGAACGTCAAAAGTATGAAACAATTGCTTGGCTTGTCATCGGGGTTGTGCATGACTTTAATATTTTGCGTGGTGAAGATAGAGCATAGCCAGACTATATGATTTTGTAGGGATAACTTTATTTGGCCATGTTATTTTGATAAGACATAATTGCTTAGTTAGTATGCTTGAAGTATTATTATTTTTATGTCAATATTGAACTTTTGTCTTGCATCTTTCAGATCTGAATATTCATACCACAATTAAGAAGAATTACATTGAAATTATGCCAAGTAGCATTCCGCATCAAAAATTCTGTTTTTATCATTTACCTACTCGAGGACGAGCAGGAATTAAGCTTGGGGTGCTTGATACGTCTCGAACGTATCTATAATTTTTGATTGCTCCATGCTATATTATCTTCTGTTTTGGACATTATTAGGCTTTGTTATTCACTTATTATTATTATTATTATTTTTGGACTAACCTATTAACCGGAGTCCCAACCCAGAATTGTTGTTTTTTGCCTATTTCAGAGTTTCGCAGAAAAAGAATATCAAACGGAGTCCAAACGGAATGAAACCTTCGAGAACGTGATTTTCGGAACGAACATGATCCAGAGGACTTGGACCCTACGTCAAGACAGCCACCAGGAAACCACGAGGTAGGGGTCGCGCCCTCCACCCTCGTGGGCCCCATGTTGCTCCACCGACGTACTCCTTCCTCCTATATATACCTATGTACCCCCAAACGATCAGATACGGAGCCAAAAACCTAATTCCACCACCGCAACCTTCTGTACCCACGAGATCCCATCTTGGGGCCTGTTCCGGAGCTCCGCCGGAGGGGGCATTGATCACGGAGGGCTTCTACATCAACACCATAGCCTCTCCGATGAAGTGTGAGTAGTTTACCTCAGATGTTCGGGTCCATAGCTATTAGCTATATCGCTTCTTCTCTCTTTTTGGATCTCAATACAATGTTCTCCCCCTCTCTTGTGGAGATCTATTCGATGTAATCTTCTTTTGTAGTGTGTTTGTTGAGACCGATGAATTGTGGGTTTATGATCAAGTTTATCTATGAACAATATTTGAATCTTCTGAATTCTTTTATGTATGATTGGTTATCTTTGCAAGTCTCTTCGAATTATCAGTTTGGTTTGGCCTACTAGATTGATCTTTCTTGCAATGTGAGAAGTGCTTAGCTTTGGGTTCAATCTTGCGGTGTCCTTTCCCAGTGACAATAGGGGCAACCAGGCACGTATTGTATTGTTGCCATCGAGGATAACAAGATGGGTTTTTTACCATATTGCATGAATTTATCCCTCTACATCATGTCATCTTGCTTAAAGCGTTACTTTGTTCTTATGAACTTAATACTCTAGATGCATGCTGGATAGCGGTCGATGTGTGGAGTAATAGTAGTAGATGCAGGCAGGAGTCGGTCTACTTGTCTCGGACATGATGCCTATATACATGATCATACCTAGATATTCTCATAACTATGCTCAGTTTTGTCAATTGCTCAACAGTAATTTGTTCACCCACCATAAAATACTTATGCTCTTGAGAGAAGCCACTAGTGAAACCTATGGCCCCCGGGTCTATTTTCCATCATATTAATCTCCCGACAACAAGCTATTTCTGGTGCCGTTTTTATTTACTTTACTTTGCATCTTTATCACAAAAATACCAAAAATATTATCTTATCATATCTATCAGATCTCACTCTCGTAAGTGACCGTGTAGGGATTGACAACCCCTTATCGCGTTGGTTGCGAGGATTTATTTGTTTGTGTAGGTGCGAGGGACTTGCGTGTAGCCTCCTACTGAGGGAAATACTTACGCTACTTTGCTGCATCACCCTTTCCTCTTCAAGGGAAAACCAATGCAGTGCTCAAGAGGTAGCAACATGATGTAGAGGGATAAACTCAAGCAATATGGTATAAACCCCATCTTTTTATCCTCGATGGCAACAATACAATACGTACCTTGCTGCCCCTACTGTCACTGGGAAAGGACACCGCAAGATTGAACCCAAAGCTAAGCACTTCTCCCATTGCAAGAAAGATCAATCTAGTAGGCCAAACTAAACCGATAATTCGAAGAGACTTGCAAAGATATCAAGTCATGCATATAAGAATTTAGAGAAGAACCAAATAATATTCATAGATAATCAAGTTCATAAATCCACAATTTATCGGATCTCGGCAAACACACCGCAAAAGAGTATTACATCGAATAGATCTCCAAGAACATCGAGGAGAACTTTGTATTGAAGATCAAAGAGAGAGAAGAAGCCATCTAGCTAATAACTATGGACCCGAAGATCTATGGTAAACTACTCACGCTTCATCGAAGAGGCTATGGTGTTGATGTAGAAGCCCTCCGTGATCGATTCCCCTTCCGGCAGATCACCAGAAAAGGCCCCAAGATGGGATCTCACGGGTAGAGAAGGTTGCAGCGGTGGAAAAGTGGTTTTCGTGGCTCCTCCTGATGTTTCTAGGGTATAAGAGTATATATAGGCGAAAGAAGTACGTCAGCGGAGCTACAAGGGGCCCACGAGGGTGGGGGCGCGCCTACCCCTCCTGGGCACGCCCTCCACCCTCATGGCCGCCTCGTTACGTCTCTGGCTTCATCTCCAAGTCTTCTGGATTGCTTTCGGTCCAAGAAAGATCATCGCGAAGGTTTCATTCTGTTTGGACTCCGTTTGGTATTCCTTTTCTGCGAAACTCTAAAATAGAAGAAAAAAACAGAAACTAGCACTGGGCCTCCGGTTAATAGGTTAGTCCCAAAAATAATATAAAAGAGCATATTAAAGCCCATTAAACATTCAAAACAGATAATATAATAACATGAACCAATCAAGAATTATAGACACGTTGGAGGCATATCAAGCATCCCCAAGCTTAATTCCTGCTGGTCCTCGAGTAGGTAAATGATAAAAATAGAATTTTTGATGTGGAATGCTACCTAACATATTTATCAATATAATTTTCTTTATTGTGGCATGAATGTTTATATCCTAATGATTCAAAACAAAAGTTTAATATTGACATAAAAATAATAATACTTCAAGCATACTAATAAGGCAATCATTTCTTCTCAAAATAACATGGCCAAAGAAAGCTATCCCTACAAAGTCATATAGTCTGGCTAAGCTCTATCTTCATCACACAAAGTATTTAAATCATGCACAACCCCGATGACAGGCCAAGCAATTGTTTCATACTTTTGATGTTATGAAACTTTTTCAATCTTCACGCTATACATGAGCGTGAGCCATGGACATAGCACTATAGGTGGAATAGATATAAGTGAAGCATGATAGATCGATAATTTCCATAAAATAAAACCACCACCGTGCTCTAAAAAGATATAAGCGAAGAACTAGAGTAAAATTATCTAGCTCAAAAGATATAAGTGAAGCACATAGAGTATTCTAATAAATTCTGATTCATGCATGTCTCTCCCAAAATGTGTGTATAGCAAGGATGATTGTGCTAAACTAAAAAGCAAAGACTCAAATCATACAATACTGTCGGTGTACTAAAGTAGGGGTACCTTAGTACCCCGAACTTGTGCACGGGCAGTAGTAGCGTCCCGCGGCAAGGCCTGCCAGGGGAGCGACAAGAGTCTCCACGGCCCTTTCTGGGCCGGACGAAGGCCAAGTGATCGAGCCTAGAAGACCAGGCCCCGGCAAGAGGAGCTTGTTGGGTCGAGAAAGCGAGGTCCGGCAAGAGGAGCTTGCCGGGCCAAGGCGACAAGGCCCCGGCAAGAGGAGCTTGCCGGGACGACTAAGCTGAAGCACCAAGGCCCCGGCGGGAGGAGCTCGCCGGGACGGCCGAACCAAGGCACACCAAGAGAAGCCCGCCGCGGCGCTCCGCGCGCCCCGGCAAGGCCTGACGAGCGGCAAGCTCTCAGGTGCGGCAAGACAACCACTGCGGCAAGCCACTTGCCGCGGCAAACCACCACCTCAGGCATGCGCTCCAGCTCACCTGCCCATGCGTCACTCTGGAGCTTCCCCGGAGACACGTGGTGGGGCGCCGCGCAAACTGGGGCGCGCGCATGGCATGCGACGTTGGCAGAGTCGCCCCCGTGGCAAGCGGAGGCGCCCCTAACGGCCCGCCTCGGCACTGTTCAGGCGATCCAGACGGGCATTTAATGCCTTTGTCCCCCGCCATCAGAGTTAGTTGCGATAGCACTGTGCGACCTCTGTTCGCACAGTTCCTTGCCATTTTTACCCTCACCTGCGTCGCAACCTGTGGGAAACCCCTTAGCATATAAAAGGAGGCCCATGCGCACGTAGAGGGAGGGGGGGGAACCCTGGAAAAAGGCTAGAGAGATCGAACCAGAGGAAGGGGATCGGATCCTAGAGAGATCGAACCCTAGGGGACCGGAAGAAGGACACCCAGTAGACCCTCGTCTACGTCCAGCTCCAACTCACTATAGCTTCTTGCGCTCCAGAGCAAGAACTCGAATCAACCAGACAAGCAGCAGTAGGGTTTTACGCATCCATGCGGACCGAAGCTGGGTAAAATCGTTGTGTGTGTGTGTCGCCTCGATCTGCTCTTTGTGCAACCTCCGCCCCCCGCCGAACCTCCGCCCCCATAGGTGCTCGTGGAGGCCAATATCCCCCGACATCCTTGGCGCGCCAGGTAGGGGGTGCGTCGAGGTTGTGCGAACCAGATTTGGCGACCATAGGTGAGCTCAGGTATGGCCAGGTACCTTTCCGCTCCAACCCGCGGAGCGGAGGCATTCCTCCTCACGGACTCGCGCACGGCCCTCCTCGAGTACCCACTCACGCAGAGTCCGGGCAAGAGCAGCTGCTCCTTGAGGAGGACCGCCTTCCGGCCGCTGAGCGAGTTTCTCGCCTCCAGCAAACTCCGCGCCGCTCCCGTAGCCGCAGAAGTTAGCGCCGGAAGTTGCGGGAAAGGCGACCTCGTTCTTCGGCGAGCCCAGGCCGCCAAGATCCAAACGAGTCGACGCCGACCGTGGGAGGGACCTTGCCAGCGCGGCAGTCGGAACCCGTTCCGTCCGCCATCCTCTCTGTCCAAGTCTTGCCGCAGTTGCATGTAATCCTTGGTACAGAGATGGGCGCAGATCCCAAGCATAGCTTCACTCGACTCCGGCAAGCGATGGCGGGCCGCGAAGCCCCGAGCCTTCGTTATTCCCTTACCTCGAGTAGGGGGGATGACAGGATAGGCTGGGCGTCGCCCGAGGAAGCTGCGCCTTGCCGGACGGCAAACAACAGAAAAGCTAAGTTGCCAAAGTTTGAGCAATTAAGCTCCTTTTTATCCTTAAGTTATCTTCCTCGAACGGCCGAGCTTCGTATGGGAAACCTGTGCGCGGAGGGGCCGGCTCGTGGCTGGTTGCGCCCTTATTTCGTTTCGAGTCCGCTCAACGACTTAAGTGTGCTACATCCCGAGTGGCGTCCTACTTTGTTTCGAGCTTGCTCGGCAGCTTGAGCGTGCCGCGACTGCAGTCGCCGCGCTTACCTCGCCCTGAGCCTGCTCAACATTGTAAGTGAGTTGCGCCAGCCGCGGCAAGGTTTCTTGCCGGTGGAGGCTCCGTCAGCGGGTTGCTGATGTCCCGCACTCGGCACCCGTGGCAAGGCGGAGGCTTGCGCCGACAAGTTCGCGGGAGCGTAGGGCGTGAACGTACGAAGCACAAGGTCGAACGAGGGGGATAACGGCACAATGAACTGCCTAAGATAAAAGTTATATTTCAAAATGACTTGCCGCTGCTCTAATCAGCTGTTTCTGTGGCATTCTCAGCAGCGACAAGGAAAGAAAAGAAAGAGGTGGGCGGCCTAATCCGCGCGGTCGCCCTCGACCCGCCTGATCCCGGCCACCCTTTCCACAATGGGGGTGACGAGGGCCCTGATCTCCGTCAGGTCGGCGTCTTCCGGCAGGTGCCTGAGGACGTTGGTAAGCCTGATGGTGGGGTTGCGGAAGACGATCTTCACCATCACCCTCTCGAGGGCCCCGGAGACGGCCTCCCACGTCTCCTCGGCCAGCTGCTCCGGGATCTTTTCCCGGAGATGCTGGAGCACCCCCACCAAGCCCTTGAAGAAGGAAGTGAGCTTGGCGCTCGGCGGGACGTTCTCGCCGGAGGGGTACTCGTGGCCCTCCATCCCCAGCAGCTTCAGCTCCTTGTCGATGGTGGTGGCGATGTCGACGAGGCCTTCGGTCCACCGCTCCACCGTCTCCTGGAAGGCGTTCTGGGTAACGGCGGCACACTTCAATAGCTCCTCGTTGCCGGCTACCTCCTTCCGCAAGGTCGCTTCCTGCCCCTTGGCGCTCTCCAGCGCCTTGGCCAGGGTGTCCAGCTTCAGCTCGAGGTCAGCCTTGGCATCCTTGGCGGCGTCGAGCTCCTGGATCTTCTCGGCGAAGCGGCCCTGCAGCTCGACAAGGGTGTGAGCGCCCTTCTCGCGCTCCTGTTTGAGCGCGGCAAGCTCCTCGCCGCTCGCCTCGAGGTCGCTGGCGAGCTGCGCCACCCTCGTCTCCAGCTCCCCCTTGGCGACCTCGGCGGCCGCGGCAGCGTCCTGCGCTTCCCGCAGGGCCCCGCCAAGCGCCTGCTCGCGCGCGGCAACCTCCTCCTCGTGGCTGGCGAGGCTGGCCTTCTGTTGCACCAGTTCGCTTTCCCGCGCGGATAGCCCCGCAGCGGCAAGCCTCTGCTGCTCTTCGGCCTCCGCCTTCTCGAGGAGAAAGGCCGTCCGCGCCTCGTCGAGCAGCCGCCGCTCCTCCGCCAAGGACCGGAGAGCCTCCTGGTTGAGCTCCCGGAGCTCCCCGGCGCGCTTCTCCATGTCTGCGCCGGCCCTCGCGACGAGCGCCTCCTGGCGCTCCACCTTAGCCTGCCGAGCGCGGTAGAGCGACACAAGCTTTCGGAGCAGCTGCTCCTCCTCGGGCTCGCCGCTGCTGGTGCTCGGCGCGCCGACCACTGTCAGCCCGACGGAGGCGAGCACTTCTCCGTCCAAGGCCTCCCCCTCGACCGGCGCCCTGGAGCTAGGCTCCCAGGGGAGCCTGATGAAGACGCCATCGCCGGCCTGCAGGTAGGCACTTGCCGGGGGCTCCTCGGGGCCCGACGCGGTGGCAGCAGCGGGATCGCCGGACGGCGGAGTGCTTGACGCCCCTGCCTCCCCGGGGCCGTCGGCACGGTCGCCGGTCCCCTCGCCGTCTGCCGCCGCGGCGGCCTTGGCGGCTTCGGCCTCCCCGCCGCCTGCGGGGTCATCGGTGCCGTCCGCCTCCTCGATGACGACGACATCGTCGACGTCCCCACGCGCGCCCTCCCCGACGACAACCTCGGTCTCCATCGGGTCCGCGGTGGGCGGGTCTGATGGCTGGAAGAGGGGAGAAGAGTCAGCTGAACAGCCGACAAAGAGGCTCATCAGGAAAGATAACCAGGGACAGATTTCCATGCAGGGGGGCTCACCGATGGCAGGGTCCGTGGCCGCGGCCTCCGCTACCGGGGGATCGCTGGCCGCGTCCCTAGCCGGGGATCCCTCCCTTGCCGGAGAGGTCTTCCTTGCCGGGGGCTCCTCCCTTGCCGGGGAGGTCTCCCCTGCCGGGGGCTCCTCCCTTGCCGGAGATTTCTCCCTGGGCGGGGTGGTCGACGCGGACGGCGCGGCAGGAGTGCCCCCCGGGGTCGCCTGCTGGGGCTGCTCTGCTCCTACCCAACGACAACAACAGCCACATGTCAGCCACGAAGAGAAGGGAAGCTCACGCGCGCGCCAAACGGCAAGAACTAGCCGTGCGCTCACCCTGGAGGCTGCGCTGTGGGCTGCCCTGCGGACCCGCTGTCGAGTCCGGCAAGGACGCCTCCGGCACCCCCCCAGTTGCCGGGGGAGATTCGTCCTCGAGGACGACCAGCGGGAACTTGGCCCTCTTCGCCCTCCTCTGGGCCAGGCTCCTGAAAGGGAGCGGTTTCGGGGGAGGATGAGTGGGCTGCGAAACAAGACGAAGCAACAGAAATCAAGAAGATACAAGCTCTACTAGGAACTTACTCTTTATCCTCCTCTTCGTCGTCGGAGCTAAGCGCGGAATAGTCAAAAACCGGCTTGCTCCAGGCGCGAGGAGACAGGGGAGTGGGTTCCCGGGACCGCTTGGCGGGGGCGGTGGACGACCCCGCCCCCGTTGCCGCCGCGGTACGGGGAGCGGCAGAGGCAGAAGCCGTGGCCCGTGAGGACCCCGCTCCCGCTGCTTCAGAGGCGCGCGTCACGCGGGGCTGCGGTTGCTGGTCGGCCTGCCGCACCACCTCTCCGGCCCTGCGGAGACGCCTCCTCGGCTGGGCAGGGGGCTCCGCCTGCGACGAGCTGCCCGGGAGCTGCGAGGAGGGCGCGTCAGCCTCCGGCAAGCCACTCGCGTCCTGGGCGGGCTCGCCCGCGCCACCGTGCCCGGCTGGTTCCTCCGCGCCGGCGAGCTCCATTTGGTCGGCGAGGCTCTCCGCCTCCGCCGCGTCTGCTTCGGCCAGGGTGAAGCCAGACTCGCCCGCGGCGGCGGCGGCCGCCGCCTCCTCCATCCTGGAGGCGATGTAGGCCAGCTCCTCAGGGGTGGTGTCCCGCGTGAGGCCCCTCTTCTCGTCGGGGTCGACCGGCACCTCCTCCAAGTTGTCGAAGAAGGCCTGCACGACGTCGTCTGCCGGCTCCTGCCAGGTCGCGTCGATCCCGTGCGAGTCGCACAACGGCATCATCGCGAGGATGCGGCTGAGCGCCGAGTTGTTGCACAGGGGGATGACGCCCGGCGGCAACCTGAACCATTCTGGGTGCTCGGAGTCGTGCCTGAATAGCTCCTCCAGCACTGTGACGAGCTCCAGAACGGTGAAGTTGTAGTTAAGGCCCGGGCGCAGCCTCATGATGTCCGCCGCGTTTTGGAATTCCCAAGCCGGCTTCCCTCTCTCCTGCAGGGGGGCGATGCGCCGGCGAAGGAAATCCGCGCCGACGGTGAGCCCGGCAAACCTGAGGCGCAGGATTCGGGTGGCGGCAATCTTCAGCTTGGCGTCGTCCGGGGCCAGGTCGCTCCAGTCACGGCCGCGCACCACTGGAGTTCGGCGCACGACGGTGAACGGCGGTGGATTCTCCTCGACGATCAGGCACCACTCGACCCTCCACTCCTCCCATCTGCCACGGAGTTCCCCCTCCAAGTAGACCTCTTTCTTGCCGGTCCTGGAGACCCAGGCGACTCCGTCGGACAGCGGCTCTCCTTTCTCCACCCGAGGAGTAAAGAAGTGGCGAAAGAGGGCTACGTTGGGGCGGACTCCGACAAAGTTCTCGCAAAGGTGTGCGAAAACCGCCATTGTCAGAACGGCGTTGGGGGTGAAGTCAAGGAGGTGGAGGTTTTAGGTGTGCATGATGTCGCAGAAGAACTCGGAAAAAGGCGGGCAGAGCCCGCAATAGAAGAACACGGCGAAGAAAGGGTACCCGGTCGGATACAGCTTCTGGGCGATGGCGGGAATAACTCGCGTGCGCGGATGCGCTCGCATCGCCGTCGACCAGAAGAGGCGGTATTCGTTCTTCAGCCTCAGCGCATCAAGCTGAGGGGGGAACATCGCCGTCTCCTTCCGAAGCGCTTCCAGCTGCAGCGCCTCGGCCGACTTCACGGCCTTCCCCTTCGCCTTGTCGCTCTTCGGGGCCATGGCAGAAACGGGGAGGGGGAGTTGTCGATGTTGGCGGCGCCGGAGGCTGCGAAGGCGAATCGCTGCTTTCTCTAGTGAGGAGGAAGTGGCGGAGATTTTCGAGGAACATCAACCGGCGGAATGGCGAGCTGCCCCTATTCCCCTCCGCTTATAAAGGGGGGAAGGAGTGGGGGCGGACGTTCCTCCTTTCCAAATGAAGAGGTCGTGCCCGACGTGACGCATGCCTGCGGGCCTCAAGCCCCGCGCACGCCACCCACGTCACACACGTCTCGCACGCCTCGCCCCCCACAACGCCACGATAAGCGCGCGCCACTTGGGGAGGGCGCGACGAGCACGGAGTTAAGGAGCAGCGCAACCCAGGCCACGCGTGCCCGTGCATTGTTAGGGCCTGGCCCAACAACGCTCGGCACCGTGTATGGCCCAGACCCGGGGGCTCCTGTCGGTGTACTAAAGTAGGGGTACCTTAGTACCCCGAACTTGTGCACGGGCAGTAGTAGCGTCCCGCGGTAAGGCCTGCCAGGGGAGCGACAAGAGTCTCCACGGCCCTTTCTGGGCCGGACGAAGGCCAAGTGATCGAGCCTAGAAGACCAGGCCCCGGCAAGAGGAGCTTGCCGGGTCGAGAAGGCGAGGTCCGGCAAGAGGAGCTTGCCGGGCCAAGGAGACAAGGCCCCGGCAAGAGGAGATTGCCGGGACGACTAAGCCAAAGCACCAAGGCCCCGTCGGGAGGAGCTCACCGGGACAGCCGAACCAAGGCACACCAAGAGAAGCCCGCCGCGGTGCTCCGCGCGCCCCGGCAAGGCCTGACGAGCGGCAAGCTCTCAGGTGCGGCAAGACAACCACCGCGGCAAGCCACTTGCCGCGGCAAACCACCACCTCAGGCATGCGCTCCAGCTCACCTGCCCACGCGTCACTCTGGAGCTTCCCCGGAGACACGTGGTGGGGCGCCGCGCAACCTGGGGCGCGCACATGGCATGCGACGTTGGCAGAGTCGCCCCCGTGGCAAGCGGAGGCGCCCCTAACGGTCCGCCTCGGCACTGTTCAGGCGATCCAGACGGGCATTTAATGCCTTTGTCCCCCGTCGTCAGAGTTAGGTGCGATAGCACTGTGCGACCTCTGTTCGCACAGTTCCTTGCCATTTTTACCCTCACCTGCGTCGCTACCTGTGGGAAACCCCTTAGCATATAAAAGGAGGCCCATGCGCACGTAGAGGGAGGGGGGGAACCCTGGAAAAAGGCTAGAGAGATCGAACCAGAGGAAGGGGATCGGACCCTAGAGAGATCGAACCCTAGGGGACCGGAAGAAGGACACCCAGTAGACCCTCGTCTACGTCCAGCTCCAACTCACTGTAGCTTCTTGCGCTCCAGAGCAAGAACTCGAATCAACCAGACAAGCAGCAGTAGGGTTTTACGCATCCATGCGACCCGAAGCTGGGTAAAATCGTTGTGTGTGTGTGTCGCCTCGATCTGCTCTTTGTGCAACCTCCGCCCCCCGCCGAACCGACAAGGGGCTCCGTCCCCATAGGTGCTCGTGGAGGCCAATATCCCCCGACAAATATGCTCCAAGCAAAACACATATCATGTGGTGAATAAAAATATAGCCTCAAGTAAAGTTACCGATAGACGAAGACGAAAGAGGGGATGCCTTCCGGGGCATCCCCAAGCTTAGGCTTTTGGTTGTCCTTGAATTTTACCTTGGGCATCCCCAAGCTTAGGCTCTTGCCACTCCGTATTCCAAAATCCATCAAATCTTTACCAAAAACTTGAAAACTTCACAACACAAAACTCAACAGAAAATCTCATGAGCTCCGTTAGTATAAGAAAATAAGCCACCACTTTAATGTACTGTAATGAACCCATTCTTTATTTATATTGATGTTAAACCTACTGTATTCCAACTTCTATATTGTTCATACCCCCCGATACTATTCATAGATTGATCAGAATAAGCAAACAACACATGAAAAACAGAATCTGTCAAAAACAGAACAGTCTGTAGCAATCTATAATGTTCGAATACTTATGGAACTCCAAAAATTCTAAAATAAATTGGTGGACGTGAGGAATTTGTCTATTAATCATATGCAAAAATAATCAACCTAAGAGCACTCTCCAGTAAAAATGGCAGCTAATCTCTTGAGCGCAAAAGTTTCTGTTTTTTACAGCAAGATCGCAAAGACTTCACCCAAGTCTTCCCAAAGGTTCTACTTGGCACAACCACTAATTAAATCATAAAACCACATCTAAACAGAAGCTAGATGAATTATTTATTTCTAAACAGGAGCAAAAAGCAAAGAACAAAAATAAAATTGGGTTGCCTCCCAACAAGCGCTTTTCTTTAAAGCCTTTTAGCTAGGCAATGATAATTTTAATGATGCTCACATGAAAGATAGTAATTGAAACACAAAGAGTGCATCATAAAACATGTGAAAATTACATCTAAGTCTAACATACTTCCTATGCATAGGCATTTTATAGGAAACCAAATTAGCAAGGCAAGCAAGATTTAGCATATGCAAGGAAGAACAAAAGAAACAATAGCAATCTCAACATAACGAGAGGAAATTTAGTGACATGAAAATTTCTACAACCATATTTTCCTCTCTCATAATAATTACATGTGGGATCATATTCAAATTCAATAATAAAGCTATCACATAAAATTTTCTCTACATGATCCACATGTATGCAAAGTTGACACTCTTTTAAAATAGTGGGAATATCATTAACTAAAGTCATGACCTCTCCAAACCCACTTTTATCAAAAACTTCATAAGATTGAACATTATCCAAATATGTGGGATCTAAAGTTGACACTCTTGCAAACTCACTTTCAGTATTTTAGCGAACATTATTATCAATCTCATATTCATCATGGGGCTTAAATAAATTTTCAAGATTGTAAGAAGAATCACCCCAATCATGATCATTGCAACAAGCACTACAAAAAATACACTTCCGTGATGATAAATGTTTGTCACAATAGGTCACGTTTTCTGTCATGCATGTACATCCATGACAAATTTATGACAGAATCAAGATAGTCATACCTGTGCTGTCGTAGAAGTGTTCCATGACGATAAATCACGCATCACAGAAGTGCTTTCGTCAAGGGTGACCGACACGTGGCATCCACCGTAACGGAACGCCGTTAAGATATCGGGTCCAGTTTTGGATCCGATAACCCATTAACAGCCCCGACCAATGGGGATTTTCCACGTGTAAAATCATCATTGGCTGGAGGGAACACGTGTCGGCTCGCCGTTGGGACAGATGTCATCCACTCATTGGACCCAAAGCGCCTATGATATGTCGACACGTGGCACGGCCCAACAGAGGCCCATTCCTGTGAAAAGGCCGGCCCGTTTGACTTGGTCAAAAGGTGGCGGGCCGGCCCACGGCAAGCCTGTTAACGGTCTGTTCGCATATAGCCCATTTACAACCCGCTAACCTAGGGCCCGTTTACGGCCTATCCGAATTAGGCCCAGTAG
The DNA here is from genome assembly GCA_032464435.1 of Aegilops umbellulata. Classification (NCBI taxonomy): domain Eukaryota; kingdom Viridiplantae; phylum Streptophyta; class Magnoliopsida; order Poales; family Poaceae; genus Aegilops; species Aegilops umbellulata. The sequence goes on from CP136055.1 coordinate 56,057,010, forward strand.
CGTCATCTGGGCCGTCCAATATAATTCCAGCCCGTTTTAATTTTCGGCCCATGTATGGCCCATGACGTCTTTCGACCCATATGAGGCCCTTAGTAACCTCGACCCATTAACGGCCCGTGGTACAACTGGCCCGTAATGAACAGTGTATCACTTTATACCCATTAACGGCCCATTATACCGTTGGGCTGTTTCTAGCCCATGTTATCTTTCAGCCTTCTCAGGGCCCATTTATTCTTGGGCTCATTTCCAGCATTAGTTTACTTTCGGCCCGTTACTGTCATTTTCTGCTTGTGGGCCAAATTCAGCCCGTGGTTACAGTCGGCCCGTTTGTGGCCCGTTAATACGTTGGGCCGTTTTCATAGCGTCATCAAATACGGCTGATTAACGACGGCCCATTATGGTCGGCCCATGAATGGACGATTTCAACTCTAGCCCATTTATGGCCATAATGTGGTCTGTTATTGGCCCATGTTTGGCCAACCGATCATACGACCCGTAGAAGGCCCATTGATGATACGACCCGTAGAAGGTCCATTGTGACTATGGCTCGTATAAGGCCCATTGTTTCTACGCCCCGTAGAAGGCCCATTGTTTCTACGGCCCTTAGAAGTCCCATTGTTTCTACGGCACGTAGGAGACCCATGTTAACTACAGTAAATATGTAGCCCATGGTTAGTGTGGCCTAGTTTTAAAAAATAGGCTATTGAGGCCACTAGCAAACCGCGGAAAAAGAACTGCACTGACTACAAGAAAACAAATAAACAAGACAATAAGAAAATAAATAGGCAAGCAACTTACGCTAGGCTATCACGGCTATTACACATATTACATCCACTGGGCATCAAAGTTCGCCACTAGTGCAAATATAGGGAACAAAGCAGCATATAAACGCCACAGCAAAACAAGTACAGAACTGAAACCACTTCAGAAGAGCTCAAGAAACAATATCCTGGGTACCCATAATGCTGGCAAGATGCTTAGCAAGCTTATTAACTATCTCTTGTTTGGCGCTTAAATCCTCCAGCACTTGTTGTTGCACCAGAAAGTATGCATCTGAATTCTGCAGGGACTTCCTCAGTCCTTCGGCTTCTTATCGCATAACATCTGATCGATATCTTTCTACTTGAAGTTGAGACTCAAGAAGCCGAACTGATTCAGGCACCGAGTTCGAAGAGCTGGTGCCAGCAGTAGTAGCCAGTAACTCGAACACTGCATCAAGACAGGACTTTGGGGTTGTCTCAATGTCTTCAATATAGTTTTTATCTGCTTTCTTGGAGACCAACAGGGATGTCTCACTATCTTGAACCTTATCTGCATTACTTCCTGTACCATTGCATAACGGGGGTACTCTTCTCCAATATTTTATCCGCATTCTAAAAGAGAAACAAACAAACACATCACATGTTTACAATGTAGTATATGAAACTCATTTTGGTAAACCAGTTCAGTAGTAAGGTGGACAGGATAACAACATGAAACAAACATATATCTATGTAGTATGGTCACTATATGGTTTATATCATTCTAGTTTATGTTGCCAAATCAAGATAGATACAGTTCGAATCATATCTATTTAAGATAAAGCAGCTTAGACAGAATATAAGTGTGGGAAACTACACAGCAATAACAACACTTGTAAGGTGCATGGCATGAGAATATAATTGTTTATTCAATTGAAACTGAAATCAACATAGAGCAAGTTACAAGAGCAAACACGTTAAAGAAACCGGTTTAAAACATACCTGTTGCGCCATTGGAGTTTCAATTCCATCCTTCAAATTTGAAATTAGCTGGTATGAGTAAATACAATGATGCAAGAATAAAGTAGTATGAACCATAGCTACGAAACTTGACTTGAGAACAATTCTTCTTCTGCTTTAAGCGTTGACTTGGGGTTCGGAGTGGTGGTCCTCGTGCTTTAGGCACTGCAGTTGCCTTACTAACTGCTCGTGTTTGGGTGCTCTGTGGTCGAGACGATGCTGTGTCAACGGGAACTGGGTTACTATCTGCTGGGGTTGGGGTTAGAAGGGGTGTAGCTGGTTCTCCGTCCAACTGGGTAGGGGTACAATCTGCGTGAGTCTGGGTTATGTGTGGTGGGGCTGGTTCTTGGGCAAGTACATCCATGGTTCTATCTCCATCGACAGGTAGCACGATCTTTTCTGAAGACCATGTTTTTACTCCCACAGATACTGCCATCACCCCCTCCAATTGAAATGGCTGGTAAATAAGAAAAGTAATTGAATGTACAGACATTGTAAGATAGACATGTGCAATGGATAGTAGGGAAGAAAACAGGGCATGAAATAATTCACATTTATGTTGTCTAACCAAACAGAATAGCAGGACATAATTTCACATATATGATGGCTAATTAAACAGGATAGCATGACACAATTTCACATGTATGATGGCTAACTAAACAGGATAGAATGACATACTTCACACTATGATGACTATGTAAACAAGATGACATGATATAACTATACGATGTGTCTATTAAAGTGGTTGGCATGCCATAAATCACAAACATGCCGTCGATGGAAACATGATGGCATGATATAATTCACGGATAGAATGACACAATTCAAAATATGATGACTATGTGAACATGATGAGATGATATAACTATATTATGCCTTTAGAAAATGGGTTGGCATGCCATAATTCAGATACATGCTGTCTATGTAAACATCATGGCATGATATAATTCAAATATATGATTTATATACTAAGGAAGTGAGCAGAGGGCAATCGCATATATGATGTGTCAACTAAGGAGATGTCATTCAATATCGTGTATATGATGTAAAAACTAAGGATTGCAATACAACATATGCATGATATGAGTAATATAACCCTGCCAAGTTTGAGCATACACCTCACGGGGATAATAGGACTGGTCATCTGCCTCTGAATCCTCCTCTGAAGAGCTATCTATAACCAACAAGATATCTGCTTCACCACGTAGCATTGTCTGCTCTCAAGACCTTGTTTTCACTCCAGATTTCTCCATCACCAATTCAAATGGTTGATGCACAGGAAGAGCAATTGAATATACAAACATTGTCGACAAAAGCAATGAGAAATACAAAAAAAGGACGACATGATATAATTCACATATATGACGCTTGGCTAAATAGCATTGCATTGCATAATTCACATATATAATGCCTTGCAACAAGATAGCATTGCATAATTCACATATATAATGTCTTGCAACAAGATGGCATTGCATAATTCACATATATGGTAATTAGACACTAAACAGGTGGCATTCACACAAAGCATGTCTAAACTAAGCAAATGACATAGCAATGCAAGATACCATACACATGATATGAGCATCATAACCCTGCCAAGTTAGAGCATGCACCTCGGGGGGGAAATAGGACTAGTCATCTATCTCTGAATCCTCCTCTGAGGAGATATATGTAACCAGCAATACATGCGCTTCGTCAGATAGCATTGTCTGCTCTGAAGACCTTGTTTCCACTCCAGATTTTTCCATGACCGTGCTGAATGGCTGATGCACAGGAAGGGTAATTGAATGTACTAAAATTGTTGACAAATTTAACACGTAATAAAAAATGATGTCATGATATAATTCACATATAAGACGACTGGCTAACCAGGGTGGCATTGCAAAATTCACATATATGATGCCTGGCTAAACAAGATGGCATTGCATGATTCACATATACGATAAAGAAACTAAACAGATGACATTGACACAAAACATGTCTAAACTAAGCAGATGACATCTTTGATGTATACAATAAGCAATGCAAGGCACCATATGCATGATATTGCCAACATCAGCATGCCAAGTTAGAGCGAAGACCTCATGGGGTAAATAGGAGTGGTCTTCTGCTTCTGAATCCCCCTCAGAACAATTATCTTCCTCTTGATTACGATCCAAAATGGGTGGAGGGGGGCTGCCTTTGCGCCCACCATGGAGCGACGTCTGCATGAAATTTTATTGCCATGCAAGGCTCGTCTCTTTTGCTCTACATGTTCAGTTCCATTCTATACAATAACTGATATGCATAGGAATAAAACATAGTGATATTATGTAAGGAGTGCATGCACAAATCCAGAGTGATGGTAGCAAACTGTGGATAGACCCAAAACAAATCAGAGCAGGCAGATAATAGCTTTAGTTAAAAAATACAGATATTGGCTCCTTTAATGTTTGTTTCCACCCAACATGAAACTCATAGTAGACATCTGAGATTAACCAGATAGTAGACAGATAGTACTGATTGCTGCCCCAATATGTATCCCACAACCATTTCAAAACTCAAGTTTCAGCATAAGTTTGGACCTGAGTCGGAGTCTAATAGGTGAACACGACGATAAAGTAGCATGCCATCATATTAAGCGATGCATAATGTAAGCTGACACGGAAGAGTGCGACCTCTCTTGCGGACCTGTGTAGTCCTCAAGGTCATCTGCTCAGTTGATGATGGTAATGCAGTTGTCGTGGCTGCCGGTGGCGGGGAAGAAGATCTGAGGCGGCGAAAGACAGTCTGGAGAGCATATCCCTGCTATGGTGAACCCTTCCGTTGTTGGAGCAGCTGAGCTGGGGTGGAACACAGCACCGCAGGAGCAGGACAAACCACACAAGGTTTTCTTTGACACATATCTGTAACAGAAGTAATTGTGTAAGGGCTTGTTTGAATCTGAGGATTCTAACAATGCAGGGATAGGAAATAGACAGGAATAGGATAGGAATGCACATGCAAAACAGAGAATTTAAAAACACAGGATTTCTGCCAATCTGGATGTTTGGTTCACAAGAATTGGAAGATCACAGGATGCAAAGAAGCATGGTGAGATTAAGTCAAACCACAAGAAGTGTACAGCCTCTTTGGCAAAGCCATGTCGATCTCAGCATGATTGGGTTGGCCGGTGAGGATGCTGCGGCTGACTTGGCTGTCGGAGGAGGGGAAGAAGATCTTAGGCGTCTGGAGATGGAGCTCGAGGTACTGCTCCGCTGTGATGGAGGGTTTCGTCATTGAAGCAGGACAAGAGAGACAACGCTAACCTGAGTGGAATTCTAATAACATCTCCAATAGATGACGTAAAATACATAACCACAGAGTGCTAGATGTATACATCAACCGCTCATCTGTGAACTTAACTTTCAAAACTGAATTTAACTGTCGAAACAGAACTTAACTGTCGAAACTGAATTTTGCTGTCGAAACTGAATTTTACTGTCGAAACTGAATGCACTAGAGGTGAGGCTACACGTCAGTCGACTGACTTTTTCATCTCTGGTCAGTCGATTTTGCAGCCGTTGGATAAGAAATCAAGGGCCTGCAGTTCATCTTCAACCTCCACCCCCTGAGCCGCCAGCCACCACCGGTCAAACAGTCGCCCCCCCGCAGCCCGCGGCCAGCGGTGCGCCGCCCTGCCCACCCCGATAACACTCCCCACCGCCGGTCCGCCGCCGCCCCGGCCATCCCTGTAGGCCCCCTGTGCCGAGCTTTTTCTCCGGCGATCCCCACGCCACCGCCCCACCACCGCCGGCGACCACCGCCCCCACCCTGAACCCTAAGATAGATAGTGGGGTACCTCTCCGATGAGCCCCCTCCCTGCTGCGGCTGGTTCTTCCTTAACTCCGGCGAGCCCCCCACCCCCTGAAAATCGACTGACCCAAAAGCTGATTCAGTCGACAGAAGTATAGCTAAATCGGAGCAGCATCGCAAGCAAGAGCAAGAGCGAGAGCAGCAGCGTGAGCAAGAGCAGACCAGGCAGGGGACCGAGAGCAATAGCAGAGCAGTACCGCGAGCGAGAGCTAAAGCAGCAGCAGCTCCTACTGATGTGGACGTCATCGCTGAGGGAGCGACACCGTGGAGGAAGTGGCCGGTGACGCCGCCGTGGATGGAGCCGCCGTGTCCGCTCGGGACCGAGCGCCGGCAGCACCGTGAGATCAAATCAAGAATAAAATGCGGCGATTAGTGTACAACCTCTTTGGTGGCGCTGATTAGGCCGCAGCTTCATCCGAGGAAATAGTAATGATGATGCTCTTCCGGTGGTGCAGGTGAAGACGGCGGTGTGGGAATGGAGGTGGCACGAAAGACGAGGGGAACGTCGGGGCAGCTCCTTGGAGGTGGAGGAAAGGGTGGCTGAACCGGCGGGACGACCAGATCGATGACAGATCCTCATCCGTTATGGTGGATGAGGGACGTCGAGGTGTTGCTGTGGACGACTTCGTCCGGGAAGAGGCTCCGGCTGGGTGGCGGACGGAGGAGGGTGTGGGGCTTCGCGTGTTTTGCTGGCCTCGGTGTATGAATGGGTGGGCGGATGGGATGGGAGTGGGGAACCATGGCTTAGGCGCTTGTCCGAAATGTGGGGTAAGTTACAAAAGTACCCCCACCGATTTGAGGCGGTTCTTTCGGTTCAGGGGTATCACGGGCATTTCGCGTGTCAGGATTTCACAGGAGGTGGGAGTTTTCGCGCGCGTTTTTATTTTGGAATAGCATGGAGCGGGTTGAGATGGAGGGAGTTTTCGGAGCACAACGAGACAAAGATATATCTTAAATATTTCGAGCTAACAAGGCGCGGGTTGAAGAGGCGGCAGTTTCACAGCACGATAGACAGAGACGCTAGCTTCAAATTTCGGCATAACAAGGCGCGGCTTGATATTTCGGGAGAACAAGCTTAATGTGTACCCAAAAAAGACAATTTATACTAGTATGATATACTACGTACAATGTGTTTAACACGCACAACACACACAGACACCATTTAGACTAGTAAGGTACACATGCATTGCACGCATGAGATTTGGCAACCAAATTATGAATAAATACCACATTATAGCATGTAAGCTTTGAGTCATATATGCACGATGTAGATGTTCGTTTAATTCTTATAGTTCATTTCATTCAAAATCATCTAGTTTCTAAAAGAAAGCTAATCTATTTTAAGATTCATGGAATTGTGCGTTGTAAGGCATAAAGTAAAAAACAAATAATGTAGAAAAACATTTGGGCAATTCTGATACGGAAGATTCTAGAAAAAAGAAGAAGTTCTTGTGTTTTGAGGTTTTTTGCATTATGCTTAAGTTCAACCATAGAGTCTTCTAGATTGTACATGTGGCAAAATCTGGTGGGATCTAGATGATATCCAACGGCTAGTAGTGCTCAAATTTGCCAGCTCTGCACCATCGGATTGGCCTCATCCAACGACCATCTTTCAGAGTTAAAGTTATCCGCACACTATATAAAAATACAAAAATAATATATATATATATATATATATAGGGTTATAGATATAGATATGTGATGCGAAAGCCACCCACCATCATCTCCAATTAGAATAGTGTGTCCATGCACGGATGCAATGTGGCCAAACGATGTCTGCCATCGGTATCTCAAATTCAAACCAATCTGACCTTGTTCAATGTGTATACACTGCAACATGCTCGTTTCCAAACCACACCGTGCAGATCTCCGTTATATTCATGCATGCATGGGTTTCAAACATCATGATCTCTTATTCAAATATTTGAATTCAACTTTACATTGATTATGACCTCACCTAGTCTTTTACACCCACACATAGGTCTTCTCTTTATAATTGTACTACTAACTTTCTCTCGTGCATGCATGCACACACACTACCAGTCGGCATTATCCATCGCACACATGTAATCTTTTTCTTCAGGTCGGTCTCCCATGAAGGCACACACACACATCCCCCTCTCCATCATATCGAGCATTCTTTATCTCTCACGTGCATGCGCAACGATCGATGTTCCTCTATGTGTGTGTGTGTGTGTGTGTGTATAGCTAGGTCTTCCATAGTTTTCCACATAAACTGATCAATCTATATATCTAGTGAGGTCTCACCCTGTTTCCCACGTCCACATCGATCAATCTATACCTCTCTATATAGGATTACATATATAGCTAATACACCCACATTAATTATATATCCAACGCCCCCCTCTCATCATCCATGCCTTCCGCTTCATCTCTCAGATGCGCGCACAATGGCGAAGACAGGGGGCAGCAAGGGCCCTGCACCCCCTAACATCACTATATATCGAGGCTCATATGAATGTGATCATTAGACAATTGCTGGTAAAAATGGTTTAAGTTGATGAATTGGCCCTCCTCATAAAGGATTAGCAATGCTTGGCCCCCTAGCTCATGGGACATTTTTCATGGCTCCGCCACTGCGCGCAACAGCGCACGTTCTCGCCCCCTCTCTCTAAATATCGGTCTCGCAGTTGTGCACTCCTTCATAGTCTCCCTGCACTCGGCCCCTAGCACCATCTTCTAGCCCCCCACCGGATTTTGCCACATGTACAATCTAGCAGACTCCATGGTTGAACTTAAGCATAATGCACAAATCTCAAAACAACAGTGGTTCTCCTTTGTTCTAGAATCTTCCATATCATAACCGCCCAAACTTTTTTTCTAGTTGAATTGCCATTATTTGTGTTTTACTTTATGCTTTACAATGCACAATTCCATGAATCATAAAATAGATTAAGGGCTTCTTTGATTCAAAGGATTCTCGAAGGAATTTTGGAGGATTCTAATCCTTAGGAATTTTTCCTATCTTGGTTGTTTGATTCGTAGGATTGTAAACCATAGGAATTTTTCCATATGATTCATTTGCACTAGATTTCATAGGAAACATCCCATCCACTCAAACCTCTTTGAAAGATTTCTGCATTTTTTCTATGCACAATCAAACACTCGTACCATCCTGTAGGATTCAAGACGACATTCCACTCTAATCCCATGTTCTTCCTATTCCCGCGTTTTGGAAATCCTACGAAACAAAGAGGCCCTAGGTTTTTTATAAAAACTAATTGATTTTGAATGAGATGAACTATAAGAATTAAACAAAGGTCTACATTAGGCATATATGACTCAGATCTTACATGCTACAGTGTGGTATTTATTCGTAATTTGGTTGCAAAATCTGACGCGTGCAATGCACGTGTACCTTACTAGTACTTCGAGTATGTGCAAAACACAATGGCACGCTACACAGTGTCTCTCTTACAGTTCATGGAGCCACGTGGCACATGTGGAGGCGTTGTCGCAACATCCTTGTGTGGATTGATCATAGTGACGTGCTGCTGGTTCCAGAAGAATGTACTCGTCCTCCCTGAGCCGCACTGGCGGTACATGCACGAAGGGAAGATGTGCATGCACACCACGCACGCACTCATTCCCTCGCACGCACATGTGGGTACATGGGATGACGCAATTTTGTACCAAGATCCACCCCATGTGATAATTTGACGCGTGTAAAGTCCTTTACTTCATTGATGGTTAATTAATACATCGCATGCAAATTGAGTCGATGTGAGGGCGGAAGAAAGACATTACTACTCCACTGCGCGCATGCGAGTAGTTAAATCATGGGTTGCTAGTAGTACTTCCATTGGTCTCCCTCGTATTTTGTGCCAATTTTTGACAGAAACATAATATTTACGCATCTGAGCAGTGTAGTCTACTTGAAATTTATGTTCCACTAAACTCATCGGGAGTCGTTTCGGGCCTCGAAACCAAAAACCATCAATTAATCTTTACCTTGTTCACATCACATTCGAAAGTACTAGTGCTACAATTAAGTGCAATCCTGCTCACACCTACCAACACGTACCAAACCTGAACGTGTTCCCACTATGCAGGTTTTAGTACTAGTGCTAGTACTTAGGTTATAAAAAGGGGAACTACCTAACCGAAAATTACTCTACCTTCCTCCTCATAAGTCCTCCTTCTCCGTCCTTGCCATGGCCGGTGTGCAGAGCTCTAGGTCGAGAACTACTCGTAACAAGGGAGCGGCAACCAAGGCTGTGGAAAAAAAAAGAAAGGGATCGCCGCCACGAAGAGACCTCGAAAGATCTCTCACGGGCAGCCGATGGCTCCCAGGAGCGCCCTAGATGCGGAGGCGAACATGCCGAGCTGGCGGCGCTGGAGTCGTTATCCCTCGACGGCCTGCCCGATCAGCTCAATAAGATCCTCAATAAGCAGAAGGAGTTCATCCACAACTTGGTGGAGCTGCTGAAGGAGAGCCTCGACGACATGCCCGCTGAGCTCAATGAGCAGGGGGAGTTGACCGCCGGCTTGGTGATGCTGCTGAAGAAGAGCATTACCTGGGAGAAGAAGGCGACCGGCAAAATCCTGCAACTTCAGGAGGACAAGGCGAAGCTCTGCCACGAGCTTGACCTGCTAAAGGAGGAGAACGCCGGCTGGAAGAAGCTGCATGAGAATAGTAGTTCCTCGATGAAGATGTTGCAGGCCCTCGTCATGGAACAGAAGGAGGAGTTGGCGAAGCTCTGCACCGAGCACCTGGCTGCTGTCAAGGTACATAATGTGGTCGTGGAACGTATGATGAAGGCTCATGTCGAGAAATCTCATGTCATGGACACAATGATGAAGATGGCGGAGGAGACGCGCAAGGAGATGGAGGTCGTGGAGGCGATGAAGAAGAAGTTACGACTCCACGGCCAGCAACCCTTCATGTAGTGAGAGTGGCACCCCAGACTTGTGTGTGCGTCTTCCTTCTTTTTTTTCGGGTGATAATCCTCCTTCTTCTTTTGCTCCTGTGTTTCTTATTTTGCTTCGGGTGTTTCGCCGCACGTGTCACCTTCTCTGCGAGGCATGAATAGAACAATGCTAAAAATGAGATGACTAGCAAATTAGATCATTCTTTATCGCTAATAGAACAATGCCTCTTGCTAGTAATATATAATGAGAGTAGAGAGTAGAGGATATGGCACTGGGCTGCCGTGTTTCGTGCTCCTCCGTCGTACTCGAGTGGAAAACTTGAGTACACCGCACGGTTCTTTGCTCCTCCTCAGGTCGTCGGCACATTTATACGAGCAGTCAAATCACAAGGCCCCGCCTTCCATCAGTAATGAGCCGTCAAATCACAAAGGCCCTCGCCTCTCGTGAAAAGGACCAAGCTAGACTGCCCCGCCCTCTATCATTTTAAAAAATGTATAGATTTGTACAGTAGTAGTATCGATGGATTGCGCCATGGAGCAAAACTATGCATATACTATATGACACTACCCACTATGAAGGTACTAGTAACATAGACTAGTAACTGTTCTATGTTACTCTCCACTATGACCAGCCAAAGTCGAGGCGCGGATACCAACGAGGGCCTGCACTACAAAAAAGACACATCCGTGACATTTTGGGCTGAACGAATTTTTTCTGCCATACATATGACACTTCTATGACGATAATTGTGACAAAACCCGGTATCATCATAGATGTGATGGGCTCCTACTTCTATGACAAAAAATCATGACAGAAAATGGGTTTTTCATCCTGGGCGGGCCGGAGACGCAGCTGCATGACATTCTTTGGGCCGTCCATGACGGAAAAAAACCGTGGTAGAAGTGAGGGGGAGGAAAATTTCAGGGAGTTCCCGGTTACAGTGGGAGGTCGGGGGACGAGCAATGCGCATTTCTCTCGTACACGTACGCATGTGTGCGAGGCATTGGGCTCTAACTGAACCTGAGCGATTGCGCTGCAGGCTACGCGTTACTGAACCCGAGCGATCGATCGATGGCTGTTAACTGAACCCGATCGAGCGATTCCTTCGCTACTGCTGCTAACTGAAGCCGATCGATGGGATGAACAGTGAGTGTTGCGGGGAGGGGGGGGGGGTTTGAATGAACAATGAGCGGTGGCATTGCCTTTGGATGAACAGGATCCCGTGGTGTGGTGGAGGGCTGGATGAACAGTAGACGGTGGAGGGATGCCCGTGGAGGGGTGGATGAACAGGACCCCGTGGTGTGGAGGGATGGATGAACAGTAGATGGTGGAGGGCAGGATGAACAGTAGCCCGTGGAGGGGTGGATGAACAGGAGCCCATGGAGAGGGCTGGTTGAACAGTAGCCGGTGGAGTAGCGTGCGGTGGAGGCTGGATGAACAGGAGCCCGTGGATGAACAGTCGCAGGTGGAGGCTGGAAGAGGTCGACGGTGGATGAACAGTAGCTCGTGGAGGCTGGAGGGGGTCGACGATGGAGATGAACAATATCCCGTGGAGTCCCCTTTTGCGGTACGCCACACCCCTCCCGATGAACAGGACCCCCGTTTTGACCGTAGCGCACCAACACAAGTCCGTTTCCTCCGTTTTGCGGTACGCCACACCCCTCCCGATCAACAGGACCCCTGTTTCGACCGTAGGAGGTCTGTTTCCTCCGTTTTGCGGTACGCCACACCCCTCCCGATCAACAGGACCCCCGTTTCGACCGTAGGAGGTCTGTTTCCTCTGTTTTGCGGTATGCCAGACCCCTCCCGATGAACATGATCCCATTTCGAACGTGGCCGGTCGAACACAAGGCAGTTTCCTCTGTTCTGCGGTACGCCAGGCCTCGTTTCGATCGCCTGTTCCATCCAAGCCCTCTCGATGAACACGACCACGCATTCCGTTGCCTCCCCATGAACACGACGCATTCCGTTGCCTCCCCATGAACACGACGCATTCCGTTGCCTCCCCATGAACACGACGACGACGTTGTTTCTCCGTTCTGACCCAGCCATGTACACGAGCCCCGGCCGTACGTATGCGTGAGTAGGCGTTCGAGACCCCGCCTGTATGTACACATACGTGGCCGTATTTTCTTTCTTGCATCCTGGCCACTGTACGTACGTGTACATGCTACGTGTGTGCCTCTACTACGATACGCGCGCGCCTCTACATCGACCAGTATGTACGTACACGTTCGCGACCAGAATGACAACGCTACGTACGCTTCAACCAGGTGGGTCCCGACTGTTAGGCACTTCCTTGCCTGCGAAGATGTAGCTGGTCGGTCCCAGCAGTCAGGGGGCGAATCGTTTTTTTGCCTGGACGCACTTCCTTGCGTGCGAAGATGTAGCTGGTTGGTCCCAGCAGTCAGGGGGAAACATTTTTTCGCGAAATATAGTGGCCCGTCCGGTGGGTCCCAGCTGTCAGGTGGAGGAAACATTATTTTCCGCGTAATAAGGAGGCACTTCCTTGCTGCGGCCATGGACCCAGCTGTCAGCCTCTCCACGTATAGTCCACGTCCGATGGAAGTCGTTCCTTGACCACGTTGACCACGCCGTGCCGAGAGCACCAGGGCGGTGGACGACAGTGAGGCCTAGGAAGGGGACGACACGGAGGCAGGGAAGACTCGGCAGTTGTTTCCCACGCGGAGGGGAGTACGACTGTACGAGGGTTTACTGGTTCGTCTGCCGTTGCCGGAGAATAACAACAGGTGTGGGTGAGTAGAGGGATGGCTAGGCCAGTGATGGTAGTACGGTCGGGCGGTGAGGCCTGCGCGGCAGTACAGCCGGCCGCGAGGAGGAGGGAGCAGGCAGTCCCGCCAATGCTTGTTTGAGCGGCTCGAGCAAGAAGAGCAGAGATTGAAGAAGCACGACGGCCATTGGATGGACATCCAACAGTCAGTGCTTGTGCGTCAACCTTTTTTAGGAAAGCCTCAAATCTGTGGAAAACAACATACATCCCATCTGCCATTATTTCTAATAATTTACAACCCATTTGCTAATTCTTAAGGTTTTTTGGAGCCCATATTCTTTTTGTTAGCATTGCAGCCCATATTGTGGCAATGGTTAAAAAATTATACAAAATTTTGCATATTTCGGTGCGGTCCGAACTGTTTTCAATCCCGAAATTTCGACTCACATTTAAACTGATTTTAAAAATAAATGTATATCAATATAAAATCCAACAAATTGTCCACGCATAAAAATAATGTAATTTAAAATCTTGAAATAAAAAAAAGATATTTGAAACTAATTGCCGGTTTGATGTGTTTTAAAAATGTACAACCCATTTCTCATTACTGATGGGCCATTTTCTCGGCCAGCCGAATGAAAGCTCTCCTCGTCTTGAAAGATTTGCAGCCCAACAGGCTTGACAAAGTGACTTGTCAAATCACAAAAAACTGGGATGTGGCCCTGGACCCAGCTGTCAGCCTCTCCACGCACAGTACTCTTCCGATGGAAGTCGTTCCTTGACCATGTTAACCATGCTGCGTGGAGAGCACCACGGCGGTGGACGACGGCGAGGCCTAGGAAGGGGACGACGCGGCAGTGGAAGCCCGCGCAGAGTGGACTACGAGGGTTCACTGGTTCGACTGCGATGTGAGGTTGTCGTCGCTGCAGGGCCTGGCCAGCGGTGGGAATAGTAGGGGGCGGTGAGGCCTCTGCGGCAGCACAACAGGCCACGGGAGGCAGGAGCATGCGGCACGACCAGCGCTGCTTTGGGCGGCCGGAGCAAGAAGACCAGAGGTTGAAGAAGCACTACGGCCGTTGGATGGACATCGTACGGTCACTTGAGCTAGAATCGTTCATATTGACTAAGTTGACAAAGCCCTTCGTCCCCGTCAACTTAGTAGGCCCACAAGTCAGCCTCCCAGCAAGGTGGGTCCCAGCTAGCCGGGGGAGTATTCATTTTTTTGTGCGTAATAAGGAGGCACTTCCGATGGGTCCGAGCTGACAGCGGGGGGAACGTTTTTTCGCGAAATACGGTGGCCCGTACGGTGGGTCCCAGCAGTCAGGGGGAAACGATTTTTTTCGCAAAATACTAGTGGCCCGTCCGGTGGGTCCCTGCTGTCAGGTGCAGGAATAATTATTTTCCGCTTAATAAGGAGGCACTTCCTTGCGGCTGCCGTGGACCCAGCTGTCAGCCTTTCCACGTACAGTACTCTTCTGATGGAAGTCGGTCGTTGACCATGTTGACCACGCCGCGCCGAGAGCACCAGGGCGGTGGACGACAACGAGGACTAGGAAGGGGATGACTCAGAGCCGGGGAAGACGCAGCAGTGGATGCCCACGCGAAGAGGAGTACGAGGGTTCACTGGTTCGGCTGCGGTGTGAGGCTGCTGTCGCCGCAGAATAACAGGGTGTGTGGGTGAGTAGAGGGATGGCCTGGCCAGCGGTGGGAGTATTAGGGGGCGGTGAGGCCTCCGCGGCATCACAGCCGGCCACGGGAGGCAGGAGCACGCAGCACGATCGGCGCTGATTTGGGCGGCTGGACCAAGAAGACCAGAGGTTGAAGAAGCACTACGGCCGTTGGATGAACATCGTACGGTAATAGGAGCTATAATAGTTCATATTGACTAAGTTGACAAAGCCCTCCGTCCTCGCCAACTTGGTAGGCCCACAAGTCAGCCTCCCACTATGCTGGGTTCCAGCTGGCAGGGGGAATATTCATTTATTTGTGCGTAATAAGGAGGCACTTCCTTGCGTGCGAAGATAGCTGGTGGGTCCGACATGTCAGCGGGGGGCACTTTATTTCGCGAAATACAGAGGCCCTTCCGGTGGGTCCCAGATGTCAGGTGGAGGAATCATTATTTTGCGCGTAATAAGGAGGCATTTCCTTGTGTGCGGCCGTGGACCCAGCTGTCAGCCTCTCCACGCACAGTCTACTTCCGATGGTGTCGTTCGTTGACCATGTTGACCATGCCGCGCCGAGCGCATCCAAGGTGGTGGATGACGGTGAGGCCCCGGATAGAAACGAGCCGAAGATGGGAACACGCGGGAGTGGAGTCGCAGACGGAGAGGTGTATGAGGGTTAACTGGTTCTAGTGCGGTGTGGTTCGGCATTCGGTGGAGAAGAACATGAGGTGTGGAGGGGTGGAGGGATGGCCTGGCCAACGGTGGATAAGATGTGGGATATTGTTTTCTTACATATGTAAGTATCTGTTAAATATATGATGACAATAAAAATAATATATAATAACATATGAAGTAATTTTTTTAGAAAAACAGCTAGCATCTCCCCGGTTCCATTGCTGAGAACGAAACCACAACATATTCTGATACAACAGCTCAAAGAGCAGTTCAAAAGCAAAGGTAGAAAAGCTACAAACTAGGGGGGGGGGGATGAACAAGTTCTCTGAATAACACAAATCACCCGAGCGGTGCCAAAGGCAGAGCGGATAGAGCACTCAAATAACACAAGGAGGGTCCAACGAAGCCTTCATGGTCTTCAGCCGAGGGGCCGTGTCAGCCTGCGGCGACCAGTAAGCAAGCGGAGACACCGGGCTGGAAGGCGTAGCATGGTGGATGTCCCTCTTTTTCGGCGCTAGGTGCCCATCATCTTCATCAGAGATCTTGAGACGAGCCCACGGGTCTAGCCCCAGAGCAGGTCGGGCCTTGTTCAGCCACAAGTGATCGCCAACGGTTTCTGGAGGGATCTTGTTAGGGTTTCCATGAAGCTCATCAACTTGTCCTTGTCCGATCCGGAGGATAGAATCGCCTAGTTCCTCACCATGTTCCTGATCAACCTCAAGACCTGCGGAATGGAAATCCAGGAGGTGTTACTGAAAATCATAGCATTTCTATATTTCCAGAGGCACCAAAGGACAGCTGAGCTAACAGTGTTTAAAACTGAGCACTTTTTGGTAGCAATCCAGAATCTGGCGACAGATTCGAAGGATGAGCTAATCTGACTAGAGAAATATTCCTCAATGTGGGCCCAGAGATGTTTAGCAACTAGACATTCAAAAAATAGGTGAGAACAAGACTCTTGTTCCAAGCAGTAAACACAATCAAGGGGTTTGATGATGTGTCTCTTCCTAAGGTTATCCCTAGTCATCTATTTGTTTTTGGAGAGAAGCCAGAGAAATACATTAATTTTAGGGGGAACTCTCAATTTCCAGACAGCAGGGATAAACACGGGTTGAACCCCTCTAAAGTTGATAACATGATAGAGGGAGCTGGAGGAATACTTCCCCTTATTGTCCAGCTGCCAAATCAGGGCATCTGGCTCGGCAGTAAAGATAATGCTTTTGTTAAAGAGAGTTTTAGGCATTGACCGTCCCAAACTTCATTGACACTTTTGTTAAGCTCATTGCGGACAGAGTAAATAGGCCAAAATTGGATTGCTAGGGGGGATGTGCCAAACCAACTATCTTCCCAGAACCTGGTTCTGCTCCCATCCCCCATGTTCCATCTGTAGCCAAATTTCACAGCATGCATAATAGATTTTAATCCTTCCCAGAATCTAGAGGTCTTAGGGTTGGAGGAAGGGACAAAAATATTAGGTTTATTTCCTAGGTATTTATGGGCAATAAGAATCTTCCAGGATTTCAGGTCTTCCTCATAGAATCTTTTAATCCAAGACCCTAGAAGAGAGATGTTAATTTCTTGGAGGTTAGGTATGCCTAGGCCTCCAAAATCTTTTTTCATAGAGACTAGGGCCCAATTAGCAAGGTGTAGCTTCCTATTTCCCTCAAATTCATGCCACAAGCAATGAGACATCTGAGAATTGATGAGGTTCACTGCCCATTTAGGGAACTTGAAGAAGGAGAGGAGATACACTGGAATGCTAGCCAAACAAGCTTGTATGAGGATCAATCTACCTCTGTAAGAGAGAAGTTTGCCCCTCCACCCAGCAATCCTTTTAATGATTTTATCCAGAAGGGGTTGGATATCCTCTCTCCTCAGTTTATCATAGTGGAGAGGGATACCTAGGTACTTAATGGGGAGATTACTTTTATTACAGACTAGAATAGAGAGGAAGTCAGCTAACTCCTGATCATCCATTGATAGGGATGAGTTCACTTTTAGAGTAGTTGATTATCATGCCTGAGACTTGTTCAAACCAGGTTATAACCGTTTTCAGATTGCTAGCATGTGTGGAGTCATTGTCTAAGAAAAGGATGGTATCATCTGCATATTGAAGGCAGATGATGCCACCAGGGCAGACCTCAGGACAGAGCCCTGCAATTAGACTATGATCAGCAGCTTTGCTCAACATTTTAGTAAGAACGTCCACTACTAAATTAAACAAAAGCGGGGAGATGGGGTCACCTTGCCTAAGGCCTTTACCATCAAGGAAAAAATCACTTTCACAGTTATTTAACTTGACCCCAACAGACCCCCATGAGTAAGTTGCTGGATCCAACTCTCCTCTATGAAAGGCTTGGATCTAAGAGATCATTTTTCACCAAGTCCCAAAAATGCTGGTAAAACAAGAATGGAATCACATCAGGACCAGGAGCCCCATCAGGATAAGAGTTAAAAATGGCTTCCTTCACCTCTGTCTCTGAAAAAGGGGCTTCTAGCAGCTCATTTTCAGCAGGAGAGACTATTTCAAAAGCAGAGAAAAAATGTTTTGTAGAGAGTACCCAGAAGGGTTTTCTTTCTTAAACAGGTCTTTGTAGAAGTCACTAGCCACTGTCAGCATCTCATCTACCTCAGTAACAGGGCCATTAGGGCCATCAAGGGAGTGAATGAGGGTTTTCCTTCTCCTCTGGTTAGCTACTGCATGGAAGTAAGCAGTATTTCTATCACCCTCCTTAATGTTCCTATCTCTAGACCTTTGTTTGGCTTTGATTTCTTCTTGAAGCCAAATTTTCTTGAGCTCTCCATGGACAAAGTTCAATCTACTAGTCTCAGCCTCAGAGAGGTCAGTGGTTTCTGCCTTAGTATCTAGAGAATCAAACTCAAGGAGGAGAAGCCTTTTGTATCTTCTAAGATTAGCTTCCTCATTGGAGTTCCACCCTTTGGTAGTTCTTCTAAATCTCCTGATTTTGATCTGCCAATTTTCTAGGGGGCAGCTGCTCCCAGTAGGCTCATTCCAGATTTTCCTGACTAGCTCAGTAAAATCTTCTCTAAGCAACCACCACTTTTGAAATTTAAAACTATTTCTCTTTGGAGTTTGGTTAAGACAAGAGTCCCAGAGCAAAGGAGTGTGGTCACTACCACATCTGGGCAGAGCTCTACAACTAGAAAGGGGAAAGAAACTATCTAATTCTATGTCACAGAAAATTCTGTCAATGGTGGACATAATCCTGGAGCAGCACTTCCAACATATCTAGCAGAACTATGGGTTTTCCTTCTAACATGGCAATTCTCAACTTTATGGGTAACCATTTTGCAGATAAAACAACTCTTGGGCTTGACACATTTATCCAAATGATGCCCTGGTTCCCCACAGTTGTAGCAGATCACCTCAGAGTATGCCATAAGGCCCGAAGCAGGGGCAGGAGCAGTTTTCTGGATGTCCTGTCTCTTCTTTTGCTGATTCTTGCCTTGAGATTTCCCACTGATCTGAGAGTCAGAACCACCAGCAGATTGATCTTGGGAAATTACAGGAGCTTGCCCAGATTGTGCCCCCTTTTGGGGCGAAGGTGGGCCGTACCACTTCCCAACCGGCGCTCCCCCCATTGTGATAGGGAAATTCATCGGAGTTCCTGGTTCCTTCTCATCCTCCAGCCAGATGTTGTCTCTCAGGAAGCAGAAATAACCACCAGACGGCTCAATTGAAGCAGATTGCAAGACTAATTTCAATCTTCTGCAGGTTTGGGGGAGAGGTAAGGTAGGGGATCCACCTGCTCCGGCTCCGGTGGCGTGCTGGTGGGCAGGAGTCCAGTCAAGAATTCCCATCTTGCAGCACGGCGTGGATCTCCTGAATTCACTTCTCCTTTCGCCCATCGAACGCACGCAATCGGCGGCTCACTGGGGTGGGGCATCCTGTGCTTCTCCGAGAAATCTCCTTCGAAGTAGATCCGCAGGGCTAGATTCAGCAGCTCCCAATCCACATGATCCTTGCACATTCGAGCATACCTCCGCGAGTGAGAGAACGGATTCGGTCCCTCCTCGGCTTCCTCCCTCGCAGCTTCCTCCTCTGCTTCCCTCCATTCGCGCGTGCACTGGGTCCAGGAGAGAGCGTCGTCGCGGATCTGCATCGCCCGCTCCCTCCATCTCCTCCCTCGAGTCTCCCGCAGCACCGCCGGCGCGACGGAGTCGAGCGGATGGAGCATCCGCGGGAAGGCTTTGTAGACATGTGGGAGATGCATCTTGTACATCTGCCTGTCTTCCAGCCATTCCCCCGTGGATATGGCCGGCGACTCCATGGGGCACGCGAGCGGACTTGCTGAGGGGGCATGCGCGCCCGGAGTCAGGAGGCGGGCGGTGGCGGCGAGATGATGAATGGTGGAATACTTTTTGTAGTTTGCAAAAGCACCTAACTAATGCACTTGTTTTCCTCAAAAAATTATGTTTATCAATGCATAAATTGCAATGCATGCATGCATAAAGTACATGCATTGGTCAATTTTCTCTTAATACTTGCATGCAATGATTTAATGCACCTTGGAATCTGAACATGTGATGGCAAACAACCAAACCGAGCCTTATAAAATGGAAAAACTAAAATTTTGAGATAAGCCCTATAAACTGAAAAGGAGGGAGTATGTGAACTAAACAGTCAACATATAAAATAATTTAAATATATATAATATAGTTAGAAGGGAAACATAAGTTGGACCTGGCGTTCCTATTCTTATATATAAAAATAGAACAGACCTCTGCATTTTCTTCAAAAAAATACATAAATTGGGCTGCCAAAAATAAAACCTCGGATGGGAGGTCCATAGGCCAGTCGATACATGACGGCCCTAAGAAAATACAAACAGGCATATGGACCTCCCATCCGAGGTCGTGGGCTGCGCATGTTAAAAATGAAAGCCTAGACGGGGCAGCCCAAAACCACGTCCAACACTTGCCAAAACTTCGTCCCTCGTTTTCTCTGTGTTTCGCACACTCGACATTGTGTGGGCATTTTGACTGTGCATCATATGAAGATGTGCTATGCATGAATCTTGATCAGCATGATGTTAACTGGCTGGTATTCCATTTTCGACCATGAATAAAACTTCCAACATGATGTTAACCCTGTTTGAAAAGGCCGTGTTAATATAAATGCTCTGCCTCTGAAAGTTGCAGTTTCTTATCTGAAACTGAACTTGCTGTTTCTTATCTGAAACTGAAACTTGCAGCTTCTTCTCTGAGAATCACATTGTCTGCACTTTTATACGCCTATGAAACTACATTTTTAAGTGCTAAAAATAGATCTCTAGAATTCATAAAATACTTTATATGCTCAATACTGCAAATCTGAAATTCAAAAGACATTCATATCTGAAAGTACCCTCAGAATACACAACACAAAACACAATTCACAACCTCCAAATACTGACAACCCTAAGCTCCTCCTGACAATTCACAACCTGCCCGACTATTGGGCTGGGGGGGGGGCAGCCCCCTCCTATTCCTCGGCGGCAGACAGCCACCCCGTGAGATGATGTGAATGGCGAGGGAGACGATGGCGGGGAAGCGTCATTGGGCCAACTACTTTTCTCCTCTTGCAATTGGGTTCGGTCGACGAAGACTCCACCGGCTCGCTCTGGCAGGACACCCTCACAAACGGCACCCTGTAGATGCTCGATCCTTCAATCTTTGGTGGATGCTCCATCTGGGATCGATACTCCCATCACCGCTCCCTCACGATAGGATTCGGTGAATCTGTTTGCTCCATGGCCCAGAGGAGAAGCTCTATGTACTCCGGCGCGACACCCTCCGGGAGTATCGCCGCCTTTTCGCTCTGTTGCAGATATCTGGCCATGGATGTCGCCGTCGCCGCTAGTTGGTCCTTGTTGTCAAACCAAGACTGTATCTCCAACATCCTAGCTAGCTTCACAGGGTCGCCGTCTGCGATCCTCACGTATCGGTTGTACTCCTCCATCGATCTACTTCTCCACAGCACCTTCACTCGCCGGCGGTGGTTTTTGAATGGAAGAGAAGAGGAGCAACGCTGGTTTTGGATTAGAAGGGAGAGGAGCGACGTTGGTTTTGGATTGGAACAGGAGAGGAGGGGCGGTGGTTTTGAAATGGAAGAGGAGAGGAGCGGCGCTGCATTTAGATTGGAATAGGAGAGGAGCGGCGGTGGTTTAAGAGGATAAGAGCGGAAGAGCGGCGCTGGTCTTGGAAGTATTTTTTGTTGTTTCGCGTATTTTGGGTCAAAGTTTGACCACGTACTGTATTTGACAAGCAAAATGTGAATGCATGTCATCAAAAAATGTATCGATTGGTTCGTATCTGGATGTACTTTCAAATTGTACTCCCTCCATTTTCGTATACAAGGCCACAAACTCATATTACAGGTACCAAGGTAAAAATCAATGCTATGTTTAAGTCAATGTTGCAAGCTAGCTTGTCACCTTGATTGTCGTGTTAACTAATGTGGTTTTTATATTCCAAGCACAACAAGCCAACCCTCTTACTCATCATTGGTTGATTAATGTTGGGAATGCAAGCTAACCGTCTCACTCCCGCATGCACACAAGGTATATTAATGTCCTCGGGTGCTAGTACGAGGCAAAGCCATCAATTTTGCCTCGATTAATGTTAGTGCCCTTGTATAGTTGCAAATTGTAATTTTGATAGTGTCCTTGTATACAACGTATAACATATATTTTATGTGCAAAAATCATGGTCAATTATGACCCAGAATAAAAGGGAGACTAGTTAATGTGGGGTCACTTTCTTAATTGAAGGGTAAATTGATTTTGATTTTGATCCAGTCAGAGCGCGCCGGCCCTCTCGTCCAATCCTAAATCGCCGCCGCACGCTCCTCTCCCTCTTCTCCATTGCAAAACCACCTCCTCTCCTCTCCATCATCTCCATTCCAAAACCACCGTCTCGCCTCTCCCTCTTCTCTATTGCAAGAGCATCGTCTCTCCTCTGTTTTCTAGACGCTTTGCTCCATGGCGCGGGCGCAATCCATGGATACAAAATTAGTATACTGTATACTATTTAAAAGTCGAGGGCGGGGCTTTTCCTGCGCGGTAGGAGGCGGGGTAGCTCCGCCTAGTCGGTTCGACAGAGACGCGAGAAGACGAGGGAGTAGGCTGCTGCAAACGTATGGCTGTGTGATTTGACAGTGAGTTACTGCTGGACAGGTGGGGCCCCGTGATTTGACTTGCCATTATCATTTTAAATGCGGCGCTACGACCGGCGTGAGTCTCCCAAATTCCTGACCACCTCCATACAGGTGCCTCTCCCAATGCTCCACCATGTAGTAGAGGCTGGCTCTTGCATGAGACCCACTTCTCCACTTTTTCCTTGCCTCTATTTCCTCCACATATGAAAAAAATGCCATGTAAAGCACACTATTGTACTTACTTTTACTTGCTCCTATAGGTGCTTAAGCTTGCCACATAGGCATAAAGTTTGATGTGGCAAGTTAACCAAGAAGAGAGAGACTAGTTTGGTGACCCAAGGAAGAAACGGTGCTAAGCGCGTGTACCTAGGTGAAAAGACAATTTTGAGTCTGTAGCTAATTAAATGAAGCAAACTTAGCAACACCATTTCATTGGAAGAGGTCGCTCCTTGGCAAATGCAATAAATACTAGTACTCCCTGTGTCCCATAATATAAGAACGTTTTTGGCACTACACTAGTGTTAAAAACGTTCTTATATTATGGGACGGAGGGAGTACGAAGAAAGAGATAGAGAGGAGTAAAAAAATACACTTATAGCCAACCTTGTTGTAGTATGAGTGACTAAGTGATGACTATGTATAACATGCCAAACATCAAATAGCCTAATGCACCGTCTTAAATCTCCAAGGGCGCGACCGCACGAGCGACACAACAGTCGTGGTAGGCGCGACCACGATACGGGCTGCTGACAGCCCTTGGATATGAGATCAAACGGTCGCATGCTAAGTTGCTGAAAATTTGTAGAATAACCCTCCAGGATAGGATATTCACCCATAGGTCTAGAATCACGCCATGCAACCGTTCGATCTCAGATCCAAGGGCTCTCGGAAGCCCGTATCATGGGAGAATGGAAAGCCACTACCCTGCCGTTCGCACGCTGGCAGTTCGCTCCTACTCGTCCCCGCACGTCCTTCAATACTACAGCGGTTCGCTCCTAGTCGTCCCGTCCATTCACATTACGGCAGTTCCACTAATCCTAACCCTCCTCCCAAATCCATGGCGTCCCAAATCTCCAGGATCGGCGGTGAGTACAAGGTTAGAACCATCACCGGTGATGAGTTCGACGTCATCTACACCCGTTCTTCCGCGACGGTGAAAGGATGCCTTTCTCGCTTCAGACACATGTTTGAAAACTCAGATGATGAGTGGGTCGATGGGCTAGATGTTGAGTACACCACAGTCCTGGGACGAGAGAAGGATCTAAAGAACGAAGAGAGGAAGAAGCTCGCCGTGATCCAGGTTTGCATGCATGACTTATGCTTGGTCTACCACATATGCCATGCCGACGTTGAGTGCCAGGATTTTAAGGACTTCCTCGGGAGCAACCTAGTCAAATTCATTACTGTAGACTTTACGAACGACGAAGAAGTCCTGGGTCGGATAGGCCTCGTTGTAGGCAACCCCTTCGACCTCCAGAAGAATCGGCTGGTGCCCTCTCGTCAGCCTTCAATGCTGACCCTGGCAGGAGCCATGGTTCATCCTTCGTAGGGTAAACTGGACAAACCTCCATACACGTTTCATCATCATGCATGGCAGCAGAATGTACTAGATATAGACCACATCCACTACACTGCAATGGATGGCTACCTTTGCTTCAATATCTACAAGGGTTGGATGAAGAGCAACATCCAAGTGTGCGGTTCAAGCAAAGAAGTGTCGGCCAAGAGGAAGAGGGACAAGGACGAAGTCGAGGACGTGGACGAGGACTCCGAGTAAGGTGGCAGTGTCGTTGCTCATGGTGGTTCTAATGCAGTGTCTACCGGAATAGTTGCAAAGTTTAATTTCAGGTGTGCTTAATTTAATTTGAGGGGTGTGTTGTGTTGAGCCCCCAGCAGAACTATGTTATATTTCTTCTCGTTACTTTAACTCTTCAGTACATACATACTAGTATTTCTTACATTTCTTATTTTAGTTGGTATAGTACTACCACCCGTTTCTTCACATTATATACGTACAATATATATGACCAACATCATATAGCCAGTAGTTTTAGAGGGTGCTTGGATCCAAGGGACTTATTTTAATCTAACTAAAAATAGTCTCTTTAAGAGGCTAAAGTTCCAAGCACCCCTGACTAAAGAGGGGCTAAAACTAGTCTTGAGACTAAAAATTTTTAGTCAGGGGTACCCCTACTAAAATGTGGATTAGTACTCTCTCTACTCATTTAACTCCTCTCCTTTAACACAGGCGAGTTCTGGATTGGAGGGTTTGGAGGATAATAAATGCTCATTAACTTGATTTTAGCCTTTTTAGTATTTGGATCCAAGCATGGGTGAGGCTAGCATGTTTTAGTCCCACTACATTTAGTCATGGGACTAAAACGTATCCAAGCACCCTCTTAGTTTTATTTGAGGGGTGAGTTGTGCTGGACACCATTACTGTGACTAGCCTTTTTAATAGTACTATATGCATAATTTGGCGACGAGCGCTCTCTATATGTACCACCTTTTTTTTAATTTCAAGTTTTGCTCCATGGCGCAATCCATCGATACTACTGTTGTACAAAAGTATTCATTTTTTAAAAGGCTAGAGGGCGGGGCAGTCTAGCTTGGTCGGCTTCACGAGAGGCGAGGGCCTTTGTGATTTGACAGCTCATTACTGCTGGAAGGCGGGGCCTTGTGATTTGACTACTCGTATAAATGCGCCGATGACCTGATCGAGGAGGAGCAAAGAACCGTGCGGTATACTCAAGTTTTCCACTGGAGTAGTACTGCGACGGAGGAGCACGAAACACGGCAGCCCAGTGCCATATGGCGATAAAAAATGATCTAATTTGCTAGTCATCCCATTGTTAGCATTGTTCTATTCATTCCCTAAAAAAACATTGTACTATTCAAGCCTCGCAGAGAACGTGACACGTGCGGCGAAACACCCGAAGCAAAAGATGAAACACAGGAGCAAAAGAAGAAGGAAGATTATCACCCCAAATGATCTAATTCGTCGCGGAGTCGTAACTGCTTCTTCATCGCCTCCACGACCTCCATCTCCTTACGTGTATCCTCCGCCACCTTCATCATTGTGTCCATGACGCGGCATTTCTCGACGCGAGCCTTCATCATTTGTTCCGCGGCCATATTACGTACCTTGACAGCAGCTGGGTGCTCGATGCGGAGCTTCGCCAACTCTTCCTTCTGTTCCATGGCGAGGGCCTGTAGCATCTTCATCGAGGAACTACTATTCTCATGCAGCTTCTTCCAGCCGGCGTTCTTCTCCTTCAACAGGCCGATCTCGTGGCAGAGCTTCGCATTGTCCTCCCGAAGTCGCAGGATTTCGCCGGTCGCCTTCTTCTCCGAGGCAATGCTCTTCTTCAGCAGCATCACCAAGCCGGCGGTCAACTCCCCCTGCTGATTGAGCTCAGCGGGCATGTCGTCGAGGCTCTCCTTCAGCAACTTCATCAAGCCTTGGACGAACTCCTTCTGCTTATTGAGCTGATCGGGCATGCCGTCGAGGGATAACGACTCCAGCTCCGCCGGCTCGGCATGTTCGCCTTCACGGCTAGGGCGCTCCTGGGAGCCATCGCCTGCCCGTGAGAGATCTTTCGAGGTCCCTGCGTGGCGGCGAGCCCTCTTTTTTTTCCGCAGCCTTGGTTGCCGCTCCCTTGTTACGAGTAGTTCGCGACCTAGAGCTCTGCTCACCGGCCATGGCAACGACGGACGAAGAAGAAGCACTTATGAGGAGGAATGGTAGAGTGATTTTCGATTAGGTAGTTCCCCTTTTTATAACCTAAGTACTAGCACTAGTACTAATACCTGCATAGTGGGAACACGTTCAGGTTTGGTACGTACTACTAGTAGGTGTGAGCAGGCTTTCGAATGTGATGGGAACAAGGTAAAGATTAATTGATGGTTTTGGTTTCGAGGCCGAAACGGCTCCCGATGAGTTTAGCGGAACATAAATTTCAAGTACTACACTGCTCAAATGCGTAAATATTATGTTACTGTCAAAAATTGGCACAAAATACGAAGGAGACCAATGGAAGTACTACTAGCAACCCACGATTTAACTACTCGCATGCGCGCAGTGGAGTAATAATGTCTTTCTTCTGCCCTCACGTCCACTCAATTTGCATGTGCTGTATTAATTGACCATCAATGAAGTGAACGACTTTACACGTGTCAAATTATCACATGGGGTGGATCTTGGTACAAAATTGCGTCCGCCCGTGTACCCGCATGTGCGTGCGAGGAATGAGTGTGTGCATGGCGTGCGTGCACATCTTTGCTTCGTGCATGTACCGCCAGTATGGCTCAGGGAGGACGAGTACATTCTTCTGGAACCAGCAGCACGTCACTGTGATCAATCCATGCAAGGAGGTCGCGACAATGCCTACACATGTGCCACGTGGCTTCATGAACTGTATGAGAGACACTGTGTAGAGTGCCATTGGTATTCTAATTTATGTGTTTTGCACAAACTCGAAGTACTAGTAAGGTACACGTGCATTGCACGCATCAGATTTTTCAACCAAATTATGAATAAATACAACACTATATCATATAAGCTCTGAGTCATATATGCCTGATGTATCCCTTCGTTTAATTCTTATAGTTCATCTCATTCGAAATCAATTAGTTTTTAATAAAAAAGCTAAGAACGCGGGAATAGGAAAAACATGGGATTATAGTGGAATGTCGTCTTGAATCCTACAGGATTGTACGAGTGTTTGATTGTGCATAGAAAAAACGTAGAATTCTTTCAAAGAGGTTTGAGTGGATGGGATGTTTCCTATGAAATCTAGTGCAAATGAATCATATGGAAAAATTCCTATGGTTTACAATCATACGAATCAAACAACCAAGATAGGAAAAATTCCTAATGATTAGAATCCTCCAAAATTCCTTTGAGAATCCTTTGAATCAAAGAAGCCCTTAATCTATTTTATGATTCGTGGAATTGTGCGTTGTAAAGCATAAAGTAAAAACAAATAATGGCAATTCAACTAGAAAAAAAAGTTTGGGCAGTTATGATATGGAAGATTCTAGAACAAAAGAGAACCACTGTTGTTTTGAGGTTTGTGCATTATGCTTAAGTTCAACCATGGAGTCTGCTAGATTGTACATGTGGCAAAATCCGGTGGGGGGCTAGAAGATGGTGCGAGGGGCCGAGTGGAGGGAGACTATGAAGGAATGCACAAGTGCGAGATCGATATTTAGAGAGAGGGGGCGAACACGTGCGCTGTTGCGCGCAGTGGCGGAGCCATGAAAAATAAATGAGCTAGGGGGCCAAGCATTGCTAATCCTTTACGAGGAGAGTCAATTCATGAACTTAAACCATTTTTAGCAGCAATTGTCTAATGATCACATTCATATTAGCCTTGATATATAGTGATGTTAGGGGGGAGGGGGGCAGGGCCCTTACTGCCCCCTGTCTTCGCCATTGTGCACGCGTCTGAGATATGAAGCGGAAGGCATGGATGATGAGAGGGGGACGTTGGATACATAATTAATGTGGGTGTATTAGCTATATATGTTAATCCTATATAGAGAGGTATAGATTGATCGATGTGGACGTGGGAAAGAGGGTGAGACCTCACTAGATATATCGATTGATCGATTTGTGTGGAAAACTATGAAAGACCTAGCTATATACACACATACATAGAGGAACATCGATCGTTGCGCATGCACGCGTGAGAGATAAAGAATGCCCGATATGATGGAGAGGGGCATGTGTGTTGGTGTGTGCCTTCATGGGAGACCGACCTGAAGAAAAAGATTGCATGCGTGCGATGGATAATGCCGACTGGTAGTGTGTGTGCATGCATGCACGAGAGAATGTTAGTGGTACAATTATAAAGAGAAGACTACTGTGTGGGCGTAAAAGAATAGCTGAATAGGTTAGGTCACAATCAATGTAAAGTTGAATTCAAGTATTTGAATAAGAGATCCTGATGTTTGAAACCCATGCATGCATGAATATAATGGAGATCTGCGCGGTGTGGTTTGGAAACGAGCATGTTGTAATGTATACACATTGAACAAGGTCAGACTGATTTGAATTTGAGATACCGATGGCAGACATCATTTGGCCACGTCGCATCCGTACATGGACACACTATTCTAATTGGAGATGATGGGCGGCTTTTGCATCACATATCTATATCTATACCCCTATATATATTATATTATATTATATTTTATATTGTGTGCGGGTAACTTTAACTTTGAAAGATGGTCGTTGGATGAGGCGAATACGATGGTCCAAAGATGGCAAATTTGAGCACTACTGGCCGTTGGATATCATCTATATTCCACCAGATTTTGCCACATGTATAATCTAGAAGACTCCATGGTTGAACTTAAGCATAATGCACAAACATCAAAACACAAGCACTTCTTATTTGTTCTAGAATCTTCAGTATCAGAATTGCCCAAATGTTTTTCTACATGATTTGCCATTATTTGTTTTTACTTTATGTCTTACGACGCACAATTCCATGAATCTTAAAATAGATTAGCTTTCTTATAAAAACTAGATGATTTTGAATGAAATGAACTATAAGAATTAAACAAACATCTACATCATGCATATATGACTCAAAGCTTGCATGCTATAATGTGGTATTTATTCAAAGTTTGGTTGCCAAATCTCATGCGTGCAATGCACGTGTACCTTACTCTAGTCTAAATGGTGTTTGTGTGTGTGTTGTGCGTGTTGAGGTGCAAATTGTCCTTTTTTGGGTACACGTTAAGCTTGTTCTTCCAAAATTTCAAGCCGCGCCTTGTTATGCCGAAAATTCAAGCTAGCGTCTCTGTCTATCATGCTGCGAAACTCCCGCCTCTTCAACCCGCGCCTTGTTAGCCCAAAATATTTAAGATATATCTTTGTCTCGTTGTGCTCCAACAACTCCCTCCATCTCAACCCGCGCCTTGCTATTCCGAAATTACAACGCACGAGAAAACTCCCACCTCCTGTGAAATCCCGACACGTGAAATGCCCGTGGTACCCCTGAACCAAAAGAACCGCCTCAAATCGGCGCGGGTACTTTCGTAACTTACCCCACATTTCGGACAAGCGCGTCTCTAAGCCATGGTTCCCCACTGCCATCCCATCCGCCCACCCGTTCGTACACCGAGGCCGCGAAAACCCGCGACGAAACCCCACACCCTGCTCCGTCCGCCACCCAGCCGGAGCCTCTTCCCCGACGACGTCGTCCACATCAACACCTCGACGTCCCTCATCCACCGTACCGGATAAGGATCCGTCGTCGATCTCCTCGTCCCGTCAGTTCAGCCACCCCGTCCTCCACCTCCAAGGAGCTACCCCGACGTTCCCCTCGTCTTTCGCGCCACCTCCATTCCCACACCGCCGTCTTCACCTGCACCACCGGAAGAGCATCATCATCACCGTTTCCTCGGATGAAGTTGCGGCCTAATTGGCGCCACCAACGAGGTTGTACACTAATCGCCGCATTTTCTTCTTGATTCGATCTCACGGTGTTGCCGGCGTTCGGTCCCGAGCCGACATTGCGCGGCTCCATCCACGGCGGCGTCGCCAGCCACTTCCTCCACGGCGTCGCTCCCTCGGCGGCAACGTCCACATCAGTAGGACCTGCTGCTGCTTTAGCTCTCGCTCATGCTGCTGCTCTGCTCTTACTCTCGGTCCCCTGCCTGGTCTGCTCTTGCTCGCGCTGCTGCTCTCGCTCTTGCTCTTGCTTGCGATGCTGCTCCGATTTAGCTACACTTCAGTCGACTGAATCGACTTTTGGGTCAGTCGATTTTCAAGGGGTGGGGGGGCTCACCGGGGTGAAGGAAGAACCAGCCGCAGCGGGGAAGGGGGCTCGCCGGAGAGGTACCCCACTATCTATCTTAGGGTTAAGGATGGGGGCGGTGGTCGCCGGCGGTGGCGGGGCGTTGGCGGGGCGGTGGTGTGGGGATCACCGGAGAAAAAGCTCGGCACGGGGGGGCCTAGAGGGATGGCCGGGGCGGCGGCGGACCGTTGGTGGGGAGTGTTTTCGGGGCGGGCGGGGCGGCGCACCGCCGGCCGCGGGCGGCGGGGGGCTGTTGTTTGGCCGGCTCAGGGGGGTGGAGGTTGAAGATGAACCGCAGGCCCTTGATTTCATATCCAACGGCTGCAAAATCGACTGACCAGAGATGAAAAAGTCAGTCGACCGACGTGTAGCCTCACCTTGCTAGTGCGTTCAGTTTCGACAACAAAATTCAGTTTCGACAGCAAAATTCACTTTCGACAGTTAAGTTCAGTTTCGACAGTTAAGTTCACAGATGAGCGGCTAATGTATTTTACATCTAGCACTTTGTGGTTATGTATTTTACGTGATGTATTGGAGATTCTATTAGAATTCCACTCAGGTTAACGTTGTTCATTGTTTCTCTTGTCCTGCTTCAGCCTCGGCGTCGTACAACTCACCGGAGCTGCTCCAACGACGAAACCCTCCATCACAGCGGAGCAGTACCTCGGGCTCCATCTCCAGACGCCTAAGATCTTCTTCCCCTCCTCCGACAGCGAAGTCAGCCGGAGCATCCTCACCGACCTACCCAATCACGCTGAGATCGACATGGCTTCGCCAAAGAGGTTGTACACTTGTTGCATCTCTTTTTTACTCTACATGTTATATATATTATCCACTGAGCACTCGTAGTAACGGGAAATACAATTATTTTATCCTACTATATGACAAGCAGTGAGGTACCAGGCAACTTAGCTATCCGTGATGGACTCTCTTGAACGCCGTCATTATTTATCTCTGCGCGTTTCAGCTGTGCATGTGTCGATGGGCCTGGGAGTTGAGCTAGTATGGCAGTGGCCTGGGTCCAAAGTAATAGAAGTAGCACAAAAACATTTTTTTAGTGTAGGGTTTTCCTTGCTCAAGCCTGCCTACTAGAATCGCTAGTGCTTGAAAGGAAAAGTGAATGAAAAACATCGGAATTGGAAATTTTCCTATGGTACTACTTTTCATGAATTTGGTGCAAAGGAATGGAGCAAAGGAAAACTGCAGGATTTGTTCCTTTAGTGTCTCCTTGAAAGAAAAACTGTAGGAATTCTAATTTCCACTTCTCCTCCTTTTCATATTCCTATTCATCAAGCACAAGACTAAGAGATAGTAGCATAATAGCATTATAACCGTACATTTTCTTGTGGTTTGACTTAATCTCTCCATGCTTTTTTGCATCCTGTAATCTTCCAATTGTTGTGAATCAAACACCCAGACTGGCAGAAATCCTGTGTTTTTAAATTATGTATTTTGCACGTGCATTCCTATCCTATTCCTACATTGTTAGAATCCTCAAATTCAAACAAGCCCTTACTGAATTACTTCTGTTACAGATATGTGTCAAAGAAAACCTTGTGTGGTTTTTCCTGCTCCTGTGGCGCTGTGTTCCACCCCAGCTCAGCTGCTCCAACGACGGAAGGGTTCACCACAGCAGGGATCCGCTCTCCAGACTGTCTTTCGCCGCCTCATATCTTCTTCCCCGCCACTGGAAGCCACGGCAACTGCATTACCATCATCAACTGAGCAGATGACCTTGAGGACTACACGGGTCCGCAAGAGAGGTCGCACTCTTCCATGTCTGCTTATGTTATGCGTCACTTAATATGATGACATGCTACATTATCGTCGTGTTCACCTATTAGACTCCGAGTCAGGTCCAAACTAATGCCGAAACTTGAGTTTTTAAATGGTTGTGGGGTACATATTGGGGCAGCAATTAGTACTATCTGTCTACTATCTGGTTAATCTCCGGTGTCTACTATGAGTTTCATGTTGGGTGAAAACAAACATTAAAGGAGCCATTATCTGTATTTTTTAACTAAAGCTATTATCTGCCTGCTATCATTGGTTTTGGGTCTATCCACAGTTTGCTACCATCACTCTGGATTTGTGCATGCACTCCTTACATAATCTCACTATGTTTTATTCCTATGCATGCCAGTTATTGTACACAATGGAACTGATCACGTAGAGCAAAAGAGACGAGCCTTGCGTGGCAATAAAATTTCATGCAGACGTCGTTCCATGGTGGGAGCAAAGGCAGCCCCCTCCACCCATTTCGGATCGTAATTAAGAGGAAGATAACTGTTATGAGGGGGATTCAGAAGGAGAAGACCACTCCTATTTACCCCATGAGGTCTTCGCTCTAACTTGGCATGCTGATGTTGGTAATATCATGCATATGGTGCCTTGCATTGCTTACCGTATACATTAAAGATGTCATCTGCTTAGTTTAGACATGCTTTGTGTCAATGCCATCTATTTAGTTTCTTTATCGTACATGTGAATCATGCAATGCCATCTTGTCTAGCCAGGCATCATATATGTGAATTTTGCAATGCCACCCTGGTTAGCCAGACATCTTATATGTGAATTATATCATGCCATCATTTTTTTATTACGTGTTAAATTTGTCAACAATTTTAGTACATTCAATTACTCTTCCTATGCATCAGCCATTTGGCACGGTCATGGAAAAATCTGGAGTGGAAACAAGGTCTTCAGAGTAGACAATGCTATCTGACGAAGCGCATGTCTTGCGGGTTACCGATAGCTCCTCAGAGGAGGATTCAGAGACATATGACCAGTCATATCCCCCCCCCCCGTGGTGCATGCCCTAACTTGGCAGGGTTATGTTGCTCATATCGTGCGTATGGTATCTTGCATTGCTATGTCATTTGCTTAGTTTAGACATGCTTTGTGTGAATGCCACCTGTTTAGTGTCTAATTACCATATATGTGAATTATGCAATGCCATCTTGCTGCAAGACATCATATATGTGAATTATGCAATGTTATCTTGTTGCAAGGCATTATGTATGTGAATTATGCAATGCCATGCTGTTTAGGCAAGCGTCATATATGTGAATTATATCATGCCGTCCTTTTTTGTATTTCTCATTGCTTTGGTTGACAATGTTTGTATATTCAACAGCTCTTCCTGTGCATCAGCCATTTGAATTGGTGATGGAGAAATCTGGAGTGAAAACAAGGTCTTCAGAGCAGACAATGCTACCTGCTGAAGCAGTTATCTTGCTGGTTACAGATAGCTCTTCAGAGGAGGATTCAGAGGCAGATGACTAGTCCTATTATCCCCCTGAGGTGTATGCTCAAACTTGGCAGGGTTATATTACTCATATAATGCATACATTTTATTGCAATGCTTAGTTTTTACATCATATACACAATATTGAATGCCATCTCCTTAGTTGACACATCATATATGCGATTGCCCTCTGCTCACTTCCTTAGTATATAAATCATATATTTGAATTATGTCATGCCATGATGTTTACATAGACAGCATGTATCTGAATTATGGCATGCCAACCCATTTTCTAAAGACATAATATAGTTATATCATCTCATCCTATTTAAATAGTCATCATATTTAAATTATGTCATTCTATCCATGAATTATATCATGCCATCATGTTTCCATCGACGGCATGTTTGTGATTTATGGCATGCCAACCACTTTAATAGACACATCGCATAGTTATATCATGTCATCCTGTTTACATAGTCATCATATTTTGAAGTATGTCATTCTATCCTATTTAGTTAGCCATCATACATGTGAAATTCTGTCATGCTATCCTGTTTAATTAGCCATCATTATACTCTGTGGGAGTAAAAACACGGTCTTCAGAAAAGATCGTGCTACCTGTCAATGCAGATAGAACCACGGTTGTACTTGCCCAAGAACCATCCCCACCACACATAACCCACACTCATGCATATTGTACCCCTACCCAGTTGGACAGAGAACCAGCTACACCCCTTCTAACCCCAACCCCAGTAGATAGACACCCAGTTCCCGTTGACACTGCACCGTCTCCACCACAGAGCACCCAAACATGAGCAGTTAGTAAGGCAACTGCAGTGCCCAAATCACGAGGACCACCACTCCGAACCCAAAGTCAACGCTTAAAGCAGAGGAAGAATTGTTATCAGGTCAGGTTGCGTAGCTATGGTTCATACTACTTTGCTCTTGCATCACTGTATTTTCTGATACCAACTAATTTCAAATTTGAAGGATGCAATTGAAACTCCAATGGCGCAAAAGGTATGTTTTAAACCTGTTTCTTCAATGTGTTTGGCTGTTTGCTATTGTAACTTGCTCTATGTTGATTTCAGTTTCAATTGAATAAACAGTTATGTTCTCATGCCATGCACATTACAAGTGTTGTTATTGCTGTGTAGTTTCCCACACTTATATTCTGTCTATGCTGCTTTGTCTTAAATAGATATGATTCGAACTGTATCTATCTTGATTTGGCAACATAAACTAGAATGATATAGACCATACAGTGACCATACTACATAGATATATGTTTGTTTCATGCTGTTATCCTGTCCACCTTACTACTGAACTGGTTTACCAAAATGAGTTTCAGATACTACATTGTAAACCTGAGATGTGTTTGTTTGTTTCTCTTTTAGAACGCGGATAAAATATTGGAGAAGTGTACCCTGTTATGCGATGGTAAAGGAAGTAATGCAAATAAGGTTCAAGATAGTGAGACATCCCTGTTGGTCTCCAAGAAAGCTGATAAAAACTATATTGAAGACACTGAGACAACCCCAAAGTCCTGTCTTGATGTAGTGTTCGAGTTATTGGCTACCACTGCCGGCACCAGCTCTTCGAACTCATTGCCTGAATCAGTTCAGCTTCTTGAGTCTCAACTTCAAGTTGAAAGACATCGATGAGATGTTATGCGACAGGAAGCCGAAGGACTGAGGAAGTCCTTGCAGAATTCAGATGCATACTTTCTGGTGCAACAACAAGCGCTGGAGGACTTAAGCGCCAAACAAGAGAAAGTTAATAAGCTTGCTAAGCATCTTGCCAGCATTATGGGTACCCAGGATATTGTTTCTTGAGCTCTTCTGAAGTGGTTTCAGTTCTGGACTTGTTTTGCTGCGGCGTTTATATACTGCTGTGTTCCCTAAATTTGCACTGGTGGCGAACTTTGATGCCCAATGGATTAAATATGTGTAATAGCCGTGATAGCCTAGTGTAAGTTGCTTGCTTATTTATTTCCTTGTTCTCTTGTTTATTTGTTTGCTTGTAGTCAGTGCGGTTCTTTTTCTACAGTTTGCTAGTGGCTGCAATAACCTATTTTTTTAAAACTAGGCCACAATAACCATGGGATAATATTACTATAGTGACACTGGGCCTCCTACGTGCCGTAGAAACTGTGGGCCTTCTACAGGCCGTATAAACAGTGGGCCTTCTACGGGCCGTAGAAGCAGTGGGCCTTCTACGAGCCGTAGAAACAATGGGCCTTCTACGGGCCGTATCATCAATGGGCCTTCTACGGGCCGTATCATCAATGGGCCTTATACGGGCCGTATGATCGATTGGCCAAACATGGGCCAAACAGACCGCATTCTGGCCGTAAACGGGCTAGAGTTGGAATCGTCCGTTCATGGGCCGACCATAATGGGCCATCATTAATAGGCCCTATTCGATGACGCTATGAAAATGGCCCAACGTATTAACGGACCACAAACGGGCCGACTGTAACCACGGGCTGAATTTGGCCCACAAGCAGAAAATGACAGTAACGGGCCGTAAGTAAACGAATGCTGGAAATGAGCCCAAGAATAAATGGGCTCTGAGAAGGCCGAAAGATTACATGGGCTGGAGATGGGCCAACAAAATAACGGGCCATTAATGGGTATAAAGTGATACACTGTTCATTACGGGCCAGTTTCACCACGGGCCGTTAATGGGTGTAAAGTGATACACTGTTCATTACGGGCCAGTTTCACCACGGGCCGTTAATAGGCCAAGAGTTACATAGGGCCTCATATGGGCCGAAAGACGTCATGGGCCATACATGGGCCAGAAGTATAGGGGATCTATCGTAGTCCTTTCGATAAGTAAGAGTGTCGAACCCAATGAGGAGCAGAAGGAAATGATAAGCGGTTTTCAGCAAGGTATTCTCTGCAAGTACTGAAATAAGTGGTAACAGATAGTTTTGTGATAAGATAATTTGTAACGAGCAACAAGTAACAAAAGCAAATAAAGTGCAGCAAGGTGGCCCAATCCTTTTTGTAGCAAAGGACAAGCCTGGACAAACTCTTATATAAGGAAAAGCGCTCCCGAGGACACATGGTAATATCGTCAAGCTAGTTTTCATCACGTTCATATGATTTGCATTCGGTACTTTGATAATTTGATATGTGGGTGGACCGGTGCTTGGGTGCTGTTCTTACTTGAACAAGCATCCCACTTATGATTAACCTCTATTGCAATCATCCGCAACTACAACAAAAGTATTAAGGTAAACCTAACCATAGCATGAAACATTTGGATCCAAATCAGGCCGTTACGGAGCAACACATAAACTAGGGTTTAAGCTTCTGTCACTCTAGCAACCCATCATCTACTTATTACTTCCCAATGCCTTCCTCTAGGCCCAAATAATGGTGAAGTGTTATGTAGTCGACGTTCACATAACACCACTAGAGGCTAGACAACATACATCTCATCAAAATATCGAACGAATACCAAATTCACATGACTACTAATAGCAAGACTTCTCCCGTGTCCTCAGGAACAAACATAACTACACACAAAGCATATTCATGTTCATAATCAGAGGGGTAATAATATGCATATAGGATCTGAACATATGATCTTCCACCAAATAAACCAACTAGCATCAACTACAAGGAGTAATCAACACTACTAGCAACCTACTAGTACCAATCCCGAACTTGGAGACAAGAATTGGATACAAGAGATGAACTAGGGTTTTGTGAGGAGATGGTGCTGGTGAAGATGTTGATGATGCCCTCTCCCGATGAGAGGAGCGTTGGTGATGATGATGGCGATGATTTCCCCCTCCCGGAGGGAAGTGTCCCCGGCAGAACAGCTCTGCCGGAGCCCTAGATTGGTTCCGCCAAGGTTCCGCCTCGTGGCGGCGGAGTTTCGTCCCGAAAGGTTGCTTATGATTTTTTCCTCGATGAAAGACCTCATATAGCAGAAGATGGGCATCAGAGAGCCACCAGGGGGCCCAGAGGTAGGGGGCGCGCGCTAGGGGGGGCCCACCCACGTGGACAGGGTGTGGGCCCCCTGGTCTTCATCTTTGGCAAGGATTTTTCATTATTTATTATAAGATATTCCATGGAGTTTCAGGACTTTTGGAGTTGTGCAGAATAGGTCTCTAATATTTGCTCCTTTTCCAGCCTTGAATTCCAGCTGCCGGCATTCTCCCTCCTTATGTACACCTTGTAAAATAAGAGAGAATAGCCATACGTATTGTGACATAACGTGTAATAACAGCCAAAATGCAATAAATATCGATATAAAAGCATGATGCAAAATGGACGTGTCATGGTGTCAAAAAGGCCGTCTTCTCCACATCCTCCACCGCCATCTTGGTCTGATGGTATCCAGAGAACGCATCCAGGAAACATAGAAAATCGCACTCGGCAAAGGAGTCGATGATTTGATCGATGCGCGGAAGGGGGAACGGATCTTGGGGGCAATCTTTGTTGAGGTTGGTGAAGTCGACGCACATCCGTTCCTTCCCACTTTTCTTCGATACTACGACGGGGTTCGCCAGCCAATCAGGGTATCGAACTTCTCGAATGGTACCAGCCGCCTCTAGCTTGCGTGTCTCTTGGACGATGAAGGCCTGCTTCTCGGCGGACTGCCGCCTCGCCCGCTGCTTCACGGGGCGCATGTTGGGGCACACCCTTAGATGATGCTGGATCACCTCTCTCGGGACTCCTACCAGCTGATTGGGCTCCCACGCGAATATTTCCTTGTTCGCGCGCAAAAACCTCACCAAAGCTTCTTCTTGTTCCCAGTCCAGGTTGGTTCCTATGGTAAAGGTGGCCCCTGAAGACCCGTCCTCGTCAACCGGCACCTGCTTGGTCTTTGCCTTGTCTTGGGTGAACAATTGCTTCTTCTTGGCGGGTGCGGTCTCCTTGGTCTTGGGCGTACTAGCGCCGGCTGGCTGCACAGCTGCTACGGTCTTGAAGGCGAGCCTGAGCGCCTTCACTGCCTCCTTAGTGTCCCCCCTGATGGTGAGGACGCCCTTGCTCCCTGGCATCTTCATGAGGTTGTAGGCCGGCTGAGTCGCCACCATGAACTGAGCAAGAGCCGGGTACCCGAGTATGGCATTGTACGGGAGAACGATGCGGGCGATGTCGAAGTCCGCCAGCTCAGTGCGATAGTTGTCACGCGTGCCGAAGGTGACGGGGAGGCGGATCTGCCCCAGAGAGTGGGCAGCTCCGCCGCCCACTCCCGAAAAAGGCTTGCTGAGGTTGAGCCTCTCGGGCGGCACGTGGAGGAGGCTGAAGGCTTCTACGGAGAGCAAGTTGAGGCCGGCACCGCCGTCGACGAGGGTCTTGGTGACGACCACGTTGCAGATGGTAGGTGTGCAGAGCATTGGGAGCATGCCAGACCCAATGGTGGAGCCGGGGTGGTCTTCTGAACCGAAGGTGAGGTCGGCCTCCGACGCAGCCCAACACGGCGGAGCCCCCAGGCACTTGGAGGCTGCCCCAATCCGACGGAAGAAAGACTTGACGTGGCAATCTGAAGGCGGTGCTTGAGAGCCGCCCAGCAGTGCCGCGACCGCATGGTGCGCCGGCACCGCGTAGCGCGTGATGAAGCGGCCGCGGAGCTCCTCCCAGGACGCCACCGTGGACCCCGGGAGGTTGAGCAGCCAGGCGCATGGCTCGCCGACGAGAGCCATGGGGAACCAGTTGGCCATGATCCGGCCGTCACCTCCGGCATTGAGGACGACCTCCTCATACGCCTGCAGGAATGGCGTCGGGTCTGCCGCGCCGTCGTAACGCGGAGACATCTCTGGCTTGAACTTGATCGGCCACTGCACTCGCCGCAGGGCGGGGGCCAGGGCTCGGTACCCAGACTCCCTGCTGCAGGTGTCGGTCGTAGAGGTGGATGGCGGCGCGCCTGCCATGGGAGCGAAGCGCGGCGGCACAGGGCGCAGATTGGTGGAGAGGAGCTCCGCCGCACCCCTACCTAGCGCGCCAAATGTCGGATGTGGGGTTCCGGCAAACCCTTAAGGTTCGAACACTGGGGTGCACGCAAAGTCTTTCCCTCCTACCGATCTACGCTCTAGCTCACTAAGATCTTGCAGACGAACTCGACGAACTCACAACACAGAAAAGACACGGGGTTTATACTGGTTTGGGCCACCAATGTGGTGTAATACCCTACTCCAGTGTGGTGGTGGTGGATTGCCTCTCGGGCTGATGATGAACAGTACAAGGGAAGAACAACCTCCTGAGGTTGAGGTGTTCTTGTGCGTATGAACTTGTAGCGTGAGGGTTCGATCTCTTTTCTACTGTGGTGGCTAGTCCTATTTATAGAGGCCCTGGTCCTCTTCCCAAATATCGAGCGGGAAGGGAGCCAACAACGGTGGGAAAATTTGAAGGGGGACACCTAGTACAAGCTATCCTGACAAAAGCGGTCTTCGCCTGCGAAAAGCTCTGGGGTGACGCCGTCTTGGGCTCCACGATGACCTCCGTCTTGCCGTCCTCCTAGTCTTGGTCTCATTGCACCAATATGGCAACCTTTGCCTGATGCCTCGGTACCCTTCGCCTGCGCTGGCCTTCTTAGCACCAAAGAGGAAATGGGGACGCTGTGCGCACTAGCGCCCGCCTGGCACCGTTCGTCATGGCTCACGTCACGAAAGCCTCGTGAGGTTTGCCCCACCTTGATATCTCCGCTCCGCGTGAGCCTGCCTAGCTAGGCCACTCCAGAGGAGATCTTACGTCGTTCGCCTCGCGAGGCTTGGACCCTCGCGAGGGTCTTGGGTGCCTTGCTGACGAAGATGGGCCGTACGGCCTGCTACTTGGCCTCGCCGTGGGCCGCAGGCAGGCAAGTCTGGGGACCCCCATTCCCAGAACGCTGACAGACGGTGCCAGTTTTTGCACGTACACAACATTAGAAAAAGTACTAGTACCATGGCATATGCTACACCACGGCCGAGAAAACGTGCCGATGTTACGCCATCCGGGAATAGTGCCGCACTTCAAAACTAGAACCGTCAATAAATTTTGAGCGCTTCTCCCCACATTCCAAATTACTACTACTACCATGCTATACTTAATTGCAAATCTGTTCACACCGACCACAACCTACAGGGTTTCCCACTTAGGAGCGTATTAGTAGTACTCGGTTATAAATACTACTATGCTAAGATGACTGCACATTCCTCCTTAACTCCTCATCCACAAAAAAACAATCAAGCCATAGCCAGCGTGAGTTCTGGGTCGAGAGATTTCCACCAGGCAGAGGTGAGCATGGAAGAGGAAGCACGAGAGATGTCCCGCCTCGCCGCGAAAGCAGCCGACATGTCCAGCCGCGCAGCAGTAGCAGCACAGAGGTCCCGCCGCGCCGCCGAAGCAGCACGGAGGTCCCGCCGCGCCGTCGATGTATCAGACTGGTTCGGCCACGCCGCGGAAGCAGCAGAGATGTCCCGCCGCGCCGCGGCGGCCTGGGAAAATTTCTCGCGGGCAGGCGAGGACTCTTACAGGCGCATGCATGCGATAGTCCATAGCCATATGGATCAGATCTCCCGCTGGGCGAGGATGCAAGACAAGGCTACCGGCGTCATCTGGCAACTGGGGGAGGGCAATGCGAAGGTCCGGGGCGAGCGCGACCTGCTGAGGGCGAAGATCGCCGGAAGGGCGAAGCAGGAGGAGGAGACCGCTGTCGTGTTGCAGAGGACGAGCGTCGTCACCAAGAAACTTATGGACGAGAATGCCATGCTCCGCATGGAGCACAACAGGCTGGTGGAGGAATCCATGGATGCTGCCAAGCAGTATATTAAGGACATGAAGCTGATGAAAGAGATCATCGCCCGCCGCGAGAACTAATCTCCGTGACCTGCAACGCATAAAGAAAGTAGAGATCAGCCAGCCAGATCGTTCTATGCGTCTTCCTTCTTCTTTTGCCCTTGTGTATTTCGGGCGTAGCCGCATGTGGCCTTTTTAATTATCTTCGTAATTATGTAAGACAATTATTATCCACTCTATTTGTCCTTATATATATTCATCAGTCTTGCTATAAGTCGCAGTAGATGAAGGAAATATGCCCTAGAGGCAATAATAAAGTTATTATTTATTTCCTTATATCATGATAAATGTTTATTATTCATGCTAGAATTGTATTAACCGGGAATATAATACATGTGTGAATACATAGACAAACATAGTGTCACTAGTATGCCTCTATTTGACTAGCTCGTTGATCAAAGATGGTTGAGTTTCCTAGCCATGGACATGAGTTTTCATTTGATTAACGTGATCACATCATTAGGAGAATGATGTGATTGACTTGACCCATTCCGTTAGCTTAGCACTTGATCATTTAATATGTTGCTATTGCTTTCTTCATGACTTATACATGTTCCTATGAATATGAGATTATGCAACTCCCGTTTACCGAAGGAACACTTTGTGTGCTACCAAACGTCACAACATAACTGGGTGATTATAAAGGTGCTCTACAGGTGTCTCCAAAGGTACTTGTTGGGTTGGCGTATTTTGAGATTAGGATTTGTCACTCCGATTGTTGGAGAGGTATCTCTGGGCCCACTCGGTAATGCACATCACTTAATCCTTGCAAGCATTGCAACTAATGAGTTAGTTGCGGGATGATGTATTATAGAACGAGTAAAGAGACTTGCCGGTAAGGAGATTGAACTAGGTATTGAGATACCGACGATCGAATCTCGGGCAAGTAACATACCGATGACAAAGGGAAAAACGTACGTTGTTATGCGGTTTGACCGATAAAGATCTTCGTAGAATATGTGGGAGCCAATATGAGCATCCAGGTTCCGCCATTGGTTATTGGTCGGAGATGTGTTTCGGTCATGTCTACATAGTTCTCGAACCCGTAGGGTCCGCACGCTTAAAGTTTCGATGACAGTTATATTATGACTTTATATGTTTTGATGTACCGAAGGTAGTTCGGAGTACCGGATGTGATCACGGACATAACGAGGAGTCTCGAAATGGTCGAGACATAAAGATTGATATATTGGACGACTATATTCGGACACCGCAATGGTTCTGGGGGTTATCGGATATATACCGGAGTACCGGGGGGTTACGGAACCCCCACGGGGGCTATTGGGCCTCAAGGGCCCAATTGGTGGAAGAGGAGAGGCAGCCAAGGGGCAGCCGCGCGCCCCTCCCCCCAAGTCCGAATTGGACAAGGAGGGGGGGCGGTGCCCCCCTTTCCTTTCCCCCTCTCTCCTCCTTCTCCCTTCTCCTAATCCAACAAGGAAAGGGAGGGAGTCCTACTCCCGGTGGGAGTAGGACTCCTCCTGGCGCGCCCCCTCCTGGCCGGCCGCACCTCCCCCTTGCTTCTTTATATACGGGGGCAGGGGGCACCCTAGAGAGACAACAATTGATTGTTTGCTCTTTTAGCCGTGTGCGGTGCCCCCTCCACCGTAGTCCACCTCGATAATACTGTAGCGGTGCTTAGGCGAAGCCCTACGTCGGTAGAACATCATCATCGTCACCGCGCCGTCGTGCTGACGAAACTCTCCCTCAACACTCGGCTGGATCGGAGTTCGAGGGACGTCATCATGCTGAACGTGTGCTGAACTCCGAGGTGCCATGCGTTCGGTACTTGATCGGTCGGATCGTGAAGATGTACGACTACATCAACCGCGTTGTGCTAACGCTTCCGCTTTCGGTCTACGAGGGTACGTAGACAACACTCTCCCCTCTCGTTGCTATGCATCACCATGATCTTGCGTGTGCGTAGGATTTTTTTTTGAAATTAGAACGTTCCCCAACAGTGGCATCCGAGCCTGGTTTTATGCGTAGATGTCATATGCACGAGTAGAACACAAGTGAGTTGTGGGTGATATAAGTCATACTGGTTACCAGCATGTCATAATTTGGTTCGGCAGTATTGTTGGATGAAG
This sequence comes from Aegilops umbellulata, assembly GCA_032464435.1. Classification (NCBI taxonomy): domain Eukaryota; kingdom Viridiplantae; phylum Streptophyta; class Magnoliopsida; order Poales; family Poaceae; genus Aegilops; species Aegilops umbellulata. Next base: position 56,100,673 of record CP136055.1, read on the forward strand.
CGGCCTGGACCGACATTACGCGTACGCTTACGCGAGACTGGTTTTACCTCCGTGCTATGCACACAAGTGACTAGCGAGTGTTAGTTTCTCCAACTTTAGTTGAACCGAGTGTGGCTACGCCCGGTCCTTGCGATGGTTAAAACAGCACCAACTTGACAAACTATCGTTATGGTCTTGATGCATAGGTAAGAACGGTTCTTGCTCAGCCCGTAGTAGCCACGTAAAATTTGCAACAACAAAGTAGAGGACGTCTAACTTGTTTTTGTAGGGCATGTTGTGATGTGATATGGTCAAAGCATGATGCCAAATTTTATTGTATGAGATGATCATGTTTTGTAACCGAGTTATCGGCAACTGGCAGGAGCCATATGGTTGTCGCTTTATTGTACGCAAAGCAATTACCCTGTAATGCTTTACTTTATCACTAAGCAGTAGCGATAGTCGTAGAAGCTTAAGATTGGCGAGACGACAACGATGCTACGATGGAAATCAAGGTGTCGTGCCGGTGACGATGGTGATCATGAAGGTGCTTCGGAGATGGAGATCACAAGCACAAGAAGATGATGGCCGTATCATATCACTTATATTGATTGCATGTGATGTTTATCTTTTATGCATCTTATCTTGCTTTGATTGATGGCAGCATTATAAGATGATCTCTCACTAAATTATCAAGGTATAAGTGTTCTCCCTGAGTATGCACTGTTGCGAAAGTTCTTCATGCTGAGACACCACGTGATGATCGGGTGTGATAGGCTCTACGTTCAAATACAATGGGTGCAAAATAGTTGCACATGCGGAATACTCAAGTTAAACTTGATGAGCCTAGCATATAACAGATATGGCCTCGGAACACTGAGACCGAAAAGTCGAGCGTGAATCATATAGTAGATATGATCAACATAGTGATGTTCACCATTGAAACTACTCCATCTCACGTGATGATCGGACATGGTTTAGTTGATATGGATCACGTGATCACTTAGAGGATTAGAGGGATGTCTATCTAAGTGGGAGTTCTTAAGTAATTTGATTAATTGAACTTTAATTTATCATGAACTTAGTCCTGGTAGTATTAGCATATCTATGTTGTAGATCAATAGCTCGCGTTGTTGCTCCCCGTTTATATTTTGATATGTTCCTAGAGAAAACTAAGTTGAAAAATGTTAGTAGCAATGATGTGGACTTGGTCTGTGATCTGAGGATTAACATCATTGTTGCACAGAAGAATTATGTCCTTGATGCACCGCTAGGTGACAGACCTATTGCAGGAGCAGATGCGGACGTTATGAACGTTTGGCTAGCTCAATATGATGACTACTTGATAGCTTAGTGCACCATGCTTAACGGCTTAGAATCGGGACTTCAAAGACGTTTTGAACGTCATGGACCATATGAGATGTTCCAGGAGTTGAAGTTAATATTTCAAGCAAATACCCGAGTTGAGAGATATGAAGTCTTCAACAAGTTCTATAGCTAAAAGACGGAGGAGAATAGCTCAAGCAGTGAGCATGTGCTCAGATTGTCTGGGTACTACAATCGCTTGAATCAAGTGGGTGTTAATCTTCCAGATAAAATAGTGATTGATAGAATTCTCTAGTCACCATCACCAAGTTAGTAGAACTTCGTGACAAACTATAATATGCAAGGGATGACGAAAACGATTCCCAAGCTTTTCATGATGATGAAATCAATGAAGTTAGAAATCAAGAAAGAGCATCAAGTGTTGATGATTAACAAGACCACTAGTTTCAAGAAAAGGGGCAAAGGGAAGAAGGGGAACTTCAAGAAGAATGGCAAGCAAGTTGCTACTGGAGTGAAGAAGCCAAAGTCTGGACCTAAGCCTGAGACTAAGTGCATCTACTGCAAAGGGACTGGTCACTGGAAGCGGAACTACCCCAATTAATTGGCGGATAAGAAGGATGGCAAAGTGAACATAAGTATATTTGATATACATGTTATTGATGTGTACTTTACTAGTGTTTATAGCACCCCCTCGGTATTTGATACTGGTTCAGTTGCTAAAAGTAGTAACTCAAAACGGGAGTTGCATAATGAACAGAAACTAGTTAAGGATGAAGTGACGATGTGTATTGGAAGTGGTTCCAAGATTGATATGATCATCATCGCACACTCCCTATACTTTCGGGATTAGTGTTGAACCTAAATAAGTATTATTTGATGTTTGCGTTGAGCATGAATATGATTTGATCATGTTTATTGCAATACAGTTATTCATTTAAGTTACAGAATAATTGTTGTTCTGTTTACATGAATAAAACCTTATATGGTTACACACCCAGTGAAAATGGTTCGTTGGATCTCGATCTTAGTGATACACATATTCATAATATTGAAGCCAAAAGATGCAAAGTTAATAATGATAGTGCAACTTATTTGTGGCACTGCCGTTTAGGTCATATTGGTGTAAAGCACATGAAGAAACTCCATGCTGATGGACTTTTAGAATCACTTGATTACGAATCACTTGATGCTTGCGAACCATGCCTCTTGGGCAAGATGACTAAAACGCCGTTCTCTGGAACAATGGAGCGAGCAACAGATTTGTTGGAAATCATACATACTGATGTATGTGGTCCAATGAATATTGAGGCTCGCCGCAGGTATCGTTATTTTCTGATCTCCATAGATGATTTGAGCAGATATGGGTATATCTACTTGATGAAACATAAAGTCTGAAACATTTGAAAAGTTCATATAATTTCAGAGTGAAGTGGAAAATCATCGTAACAAGAAAATAAAGTTTCTACGATCTGATCGTGGAGGAGAATATTTGAGTTACGAGTTTGGTCTTCATTTGAAACAATGTGGAATAGTTTCGCAACTCACGCCACCTGGAACACCACAGCGTAATGGTGTGTCCGAATGTCATAACCATACTTTGTTAGATATGGTGCGATCTATGATGTTTCTTACCAATCTACCACTATCGTTTTGGGGTTATGCATTAGAGACAACCGCATTCACGTTAAAAAGGGGCACCATCTAAATCCGTTGAGACGACACCTTATGAACTGTGGTTTGGCAAGAAACCAAAGTTGTCATTTCTTAAAGTTTAGGGTTGCGATGCTTATGTGAAAAAGTTTCAACATGATAAGCTTGAACCCGAATCGGAGAAATGTGTCTTCATAGGATACCCAAAGGAGACTGTTTGGTACACCTTCTGTCGCAGATCCGAAGGCAAGACATTCGTTGCTAAGAATGGATCCTTTCTAGAGAAGGAGTTTCTCTCGAAAGAAGTGAGTGGGAGGAATGTATAACTTGATGAGGTAACTATACCTGCTCCCTTATTGGAAAATAGTTCATCACAGAAAATTGTTCCTATGACTACTACACCAATTAGTGAGGAAGCTAATGATGATGATCATGTAACTTCAGATCAAGTTACTACCGAACCTCGTAGGTCTACCAGACTGAGATCCGCACCAGAGTGGTACGGTAATCCTGTTCTTGAGGTCATGTTACTTGACCATGACGAACCTACGAACTATGAGGAAGCGATGATGAGTCCAGATTCCGCGAAATGGCTTGAGGCCATGAAATCTGAGATGGGATCCATGTATGAGAACAAAGTATGGACTTTAATTGACTTGCCCAATGATCGACGAGCCATTGAGATTAAATGGATTTTCAAGAGGAAGACGGACGCTGATAGTAGTGTTACTATCTATAAAGCTAGAATTGTCTCAAAAGGTTTTCGACAAGTTCAAGGTGTTGACTACGATGAGAGTTTCTCACTCGTAGCTATGCTTAAGTCTGTCCGAATCATGTTAGCAACTGCTGCATTTTATGAAATCTAGCAAATGGATAAAACAAAACTGCATTCCTTAATGGATTTATTAAAGAAGAGTTCTATATGATGCAACCAGAAGGTTTTGTCAATCCTAAAGGTGCTAACAAAATATGCAAGCTCCAGCGATCCATCTATGGACTGGTGCAAGCATCTCGGAGTTAGAATATACACTTTGATAAGTTGATCAAAGCATATAGTTTTATACAGACTTGCGGTGAAGCCTGTATTTACAAGAAAGTGAGTGGGAGCACTACAACATTTTTGATAAGTATATGTGAATGACATATTGTCGATCGGAAATAATGTAGAATTATTCTGCAAAGCATAAATGAGTGTTTGAAAGGAGTTTTTCAAAGAAAGACCTCGATGAAGATGCTTACATATTGAGCATCAAGATCTATAGAGATAGATCAAGACGCTTGATAAGTTTTTTCAATGAGTACATACCTTGGCAAGATTTTGAAGTGGTTCAAAATGCAAAGTCAAAGAAAGAGTTCTTGCCTGTGTTACAAGGTGTGAAATTTGAGTAAGACTCAAAGCCCGACCACGGCAGAAAATAGAGAGAGAGAATGAAAGTCATTCCCTATGCCTCAGCCATAGGTTCTATAAAGTATGCCATGCTGTGTACCAGACCTATTGTATACCCTACACTGAGTTTGGCAAAGGGAGTACAATAGTGATCTAGGAGTAGATCACTAGATAGCGGTCAAAATTATCCTTAGTGGAATAAGGATATGCTTCTCGATTATGGAGGTGACAAAAGGTTCGTCGTAAAGGGTTACGTCGATGCAAATTTTGACACTGATCCAGATGACTCTAAGTCTCAATCTAGATGCATATTGAAAGTGGGAGCAATTAGGTAGAGTAGCTCCGTGCAGAGCATTGTTGACATAGAAATTTCCAAAATACATACAGATCTGAATGTGGCAGACCCGTTGACTAAACTTCTCTCACAAGGAAAACATGATCCCAACTTAGTACTCTTTGGGTGTTAATCACATAGCGATGTGAACTAGATTATTGACTCTAGTAAACCCTTTGAGTGTTGGTCACATAACGATGTGAACTATGGGTGTTAATCACATGGTGATGTGAACTATTGGTGTTAAATCAAATGGCAACGTGAACTAGATTATTGACTCTAGTGCAAGTGGGAGACTGAAGGAAATATGCCCTAGAGGCAATAATAAAGTTATTATTTATTTCCTTATATCATGATAAATGTTTATTATTCATGCTAGAATTGTATTAACCATAAACATAATACATGTGTGAATACATAGACAAACATAGTGTCACTAGTATGCCTCTATTTGACTAGCTCGTTGATCAAAGATGGTTGAGTTTCCTAGCTATGGACATGAGTTATCATTTGATTAACGGGATCACAACATTAGGAGAATGATGTGATTGACTTGACCCATTCCGTTAGCTTAGCACTTGATCGTTTAGTATGTTGCTATTGCTTTCTTCATGACTTATACATGTTCCTATGACTATGAGATTATGCAACTCCCGTTTACCGAAGGAACACTTTGTGTGCTACCAAATGTCACAACGTAACTGGGTGATTATAAAGGTGCTCTACAGGTGTCTCCAAAGGTACTTGTTGGGTTGGCATATTTTGAGATTAGGATTTGTCACTCCGATTGTCGGAGAGGTATCTCTAGGCCCACTCGGTAATGCACATCACTTAAGCCTTGCAAGCATTGCAACTAATGAGTTAGTTGCGGGATGATGTATTACAGAACGAGTAAAGAGACTTTCCGGTAACGAGATTGAACTAGGTATTGAGATACCGACGATCGAATCTCGGGCAAGTAACATACCGATGACAAAGGGAAAAACGTACGTTGTTATGCGGTTTGACCAATAAAGATCTTCGTAGAATATGTGGGAGCCAATATGAACATCCAGGTTCCGCTATTGGTTATTGGTCGGAGATGTGTTTCGGTCATGTCTACATAGTTCTCGAACCCGTAGGGTCCGCACGCTTAAAGTTTCGATGACAGTTATATTATGACTTTATATGTTTTGATGTACCGAAGGTAGTTCGGAGTACCGGATGTGATCACGGACATAACGAGGAGTCTCGAAATGGTCGAGACATAAAGATTGATATATTGGACGACTATATTTGGACACCGGAATGGTTCTGGGGGTTATCGGATATATACCGGAGTACTGGGGGGTTACGGAACCCCCACGGGGGCTATTGGGCCTCAAGAGCCCAATTGGTGGAAGAGGAGAGGCGGCCAAGGGGCAGCCGCGCGCCCCTCCCCCCAAGTCCGAATTGGACAAGGAGGGGGGGAGGTGCCCCCCTTTCCTTTCCCCCTCTCTCCTCCTTCTCCCTTCTCCTAATCCAACTAGGAAAGGGAGGGAGTCCTACTCCCGGTGGGAGTAGGACTCCTCCTGGCGCGCCCCCTCCTGGCCGGCAGCACCTCCCCCATTGCTCCTTTATATACGGGGGCAGGGGGCACCCTAGAGACACAACAATTGATCGTTTGATCTTTTAGCCGTGTGCGGTGCCCCCCTCCACCATAGTCCACCTCGATAATACTGTAGCGGTGCTTAGGCGAAGCCGTGCATCGGTAGAACATCATCATCGTCACCACGCCGTCGTGCTGACGAAACTCTCCCTCAACACTCGGCTGGATCGGAGTTCGAGGGACGTCATCGGGCTGAACGTGTGCTGAACTCGGAGGTGTCGTGCATTCGGTACTTGATCGGTCGGATCGTGAAGACGTACGACTACATCAACAGCGTTGTGCTAACGCTTCAGCTTTCTGTCTACGAGGGTACGTAGACAACACTCTCCCCTCTCGTTGCTATGCATCACCATGACCTTGCGTGTGCGTAGGCATTTTTTTGAAATTACTACATTCCCCAACAGTAGATGCTATATAGGTACATCGGATCTTACATCAAGATCCGTGCAAAATTTTCTTTTCAGATTTTGTTTTTACTCTCTTAAATCTCAGTCGAGTGAGACATTGCCACGCCATTAAACAGAGGCTCGGGCGCCATTAATGGAGACCTTGGGAGAGAGGTGGACGACAGATGGAGGTCAAAGGGCTCTCCTCCTGATAAGCACGCCCAGGGGTCTGATCGCACACGTCCCGTACTCAAGTAGCTACCCTGCATGGTGCCTCCTAGCTAGTAAAAAGGGGACGCCTGGCGGCACGTAAATGGTAAATAGAACGCCCACGGTTTCAATAATACTTGTGTTTCCGATTGTAACGTGACAACATTTGTTCCAAAATGACTTTGTTGATTGTTAATGTGTGCGCCTTCACAAATCGGACAGCAAAATTAGCACAACATGTTGGTGCCATGTCATGGCACCAAGCCAAGTTTCATGATTTTCATGCGTGTTTCATGAGCTCAATGTTTGAATTTCATTCCCATTTCTAGCATGGGACCTAGAAATTTACCCAAGGACACACATGTGATTTTTCAACCAGCTTTGGTGCACTGGAGCATGTGCTTGTGTTTAAAATTTGAATTATGCACACAAAGGTGACACGTTCCCTCTCAGAACCACGAGCCTTCTGGAGAGAAGCTCCGGTTTGCAAGAAACTTATACCAAAACTTGTTCCTATTCTACAATTGTTTTTATCATAGCATGGTAGTACCATGACATGACACCATGCCAAGTTTCATGATTTTCAGGCGTGTTTTGGATTTACAAGAATTTTAAAACCAAGCTTCTCAATGTTCTCGGCCGAACCATCATGCCCAGATGTTTGAATTTCATTCCCATTTCTTGCATGGGACCTACAAATTCACCCGAGGACACACATGTGATTTTTTAGTCAACTTTGGTGCACGGGTGTCGGATTTCGGGTTCTGGCAGACCCTTAAGGTTCGAACTCTGGGTGCGCGCGGAGATTATGCCCTCTACCTCTCCGTCTCGCAAAGATCTAAACTACTGAAAGAAAAACACAAGAGACACAGGGTTTATACTAGTTCGGGCCACCATTGTGGTGTAATACCCTACTCCAGTTTGTGGTGGGTGGATTGCCTCTCGGGCTGATGATGATGAATGATACAAGGAAGAACAACCTCGCGAGGGTCTGTTCTTGGCTAGGGGGATGAACTGCTAGGAGGAGTTCAGTCGCCCTTCTCTCTCTCTCTCTCTCTCTCTCTCTCTCTCTCTCTTGTTCTCTGCTTGCCCAGGTTCTGGATACTAGATGCCAGATGCCTCCACCCTGGGGGTGGCTAGTCCTATTTATAGGCAAAGGCCCTGGGCCTCTTCCCAAATATCGAGCGGGAAGGGCGCCAACAATTGGCCAATTTGAAGGGGAACATCTGGTACACTTATCCTGACAAAGTTGGTCCTCGCCTGCCAAAGGCTCTGTGGTGACGCCGTTCTGGGCTCCACGATGACCTCCTTCCCACCGTTGGACTGGTCTTGGTCTCGTTGCACCGAAATGGGTGCCTTTGCTTGATCCTCTCGCCTGCGCTTGCCCCCTTTGCACCAAAGAGGAAAGGGAGACGCTGCGCGGGCTGGCGCCCGCCTGGCATCCTTGGTCGTCATGGCTTGCGTCATGGGCACCTCGCAAGGTACCCCGCCTTGATCTCTCCACCTCCTCGTGAGCCAGCCTGATGAGGCCGCGCTTGAGGAAGTGCCGTTTCGTCCGCCCTGCGAGGCTTGGCCCCTCGCGAGGGTCTTGGGTCTCGCGTTGATGAAGATGGGCCGTGCTGGGCCCCCATTTGAGCCACGCCGTAGGCAGGCAAGTCTGGGGACCCCCGTTCCCAGAACGCCGACAGTAGACCCCGGGCCCAAGGCGCGCATGGACTTGGCTGTGCCGAGAAGCGAAAGGGCAAGGGCGAAGCACCGCGGGCCCTAACAGCCTGCGGCCTTGGGTGCTGCGTGGCAGTTGATTGGACGTGGGCGTCTCCGCTTCCCCGCGACGCGTCGGTGACCGCGCAGATTGGACAAGTCCCTGCATGCAGATCGTGTCATGATTACCTGGGATCGTGGAGGCCGACGGTTGGCCTCCGCTGGCTATAAGTACGGGGATGCGCGTGCCCTTCCAGTCCACCTCTCCTTGATTCTACTTCTCCTCCATGGCTGCAGAAATGGGGAAGGCCCACCAGGTTGAGCCTGCTTCTCCTCCGCCCAAGCGCGGTCAAGGGCGCCCTTGGAAGCATCCCATGGCCGCCCCGGTAGCGTCCAGTGGTCATGGAGACGGCTCCCTGTGCGGCGGCGGGCGAGCTGCTGTGGCCGGGGGACACGCCTGGGTCGCGCGCTCCCACAGGCCGTGCTTTCGCGCTGCGCAGGTGCTGCCGGAGTTCATCGTCTGGTCGGCGGAGCCGACTAGTGCCCGGCTCCAACTCCCTCGCTTCCTCCTTGGTGAGCTCCCGGCTGGTGCCCCGGGTGGCCTCTGGCTCCAGGCGGAGGGCTGCTGCAGCCGGTCCTCATGGGCTGCGCTGGAGGTCTCCGCCACCGGGGGCTTGGCCTTAACTCGTGGCTGGCAGGTGTTTGCCCGCGCTCGCGGCCTTGGGCGCCGGTGCACCCTGCACTTCAGGTTTGACGGCGATGCCACCCTCTATGTGAGGGTGTTTGGGGAAGATGGTCGCCGCGCGGGGTGTTGCCCCGAGGACGACGACCGCGGCTGGGGGCCCCGCCCCGACGACGATGGAGGAGACAGCGCCCGCGCTGATGGCGGCGTCCGAGGCTCCCCAAGCTTCGTCAACTCTTCTTCAAGTGACTCATCCAGTGGTGGCCGCAGTCAGCCCCCGCGCCGTTGAGCTTGCTTGGGAGGCGGCGGTTCGTCCGCCCGTCGTCATGCCCTGGTGAAGCGCGAGAGGGAGTCTGCCTGAGCTTCGGAGGCAGCCCGGGTCGCCTCCGCGGGATGATGTGAGGCGAGCCGCGCCGGGCTCGTCCTTTCCTTTTCCTTTTGTTTCCTGTGTAAGAGAAAACAACTGCATGGAGCCCCGCAGGGGCGTGTTGGGAGTTATTGCTGTTTAACCATTACCTTGATCTTGTTTTCGCGCTTCTCTACTACGTGCCTGCGCATAGATAGTTCTCGGCCCCAGCCAAGGGGGGGGGGGGCGACCGACCTAGGCCATGTGTGCATGTCGTGGTGCCCGAGGGGCAAGGACTAGAGGGGTGCTCCTATAACGAGCCCGGGCCATGAAACCTTCGAACGGCTAGAATAGAAATGCTCGCGAGGGTGCTTGAGTACCTTCCCTCGCGAGGCCCTACATGAGAGAAACCAAAGCAAGGAGCGGAAATCGACGAACCACAAATCAACGATGGCGATAGTTTCGATAAGACTTCAAATGCGAATAAACAAGCCAACTGCGGAAAGCAAATGAAAAAGCCGCGTCCGGCACCTAATCTAGTCTTCGACGTCTTCTCACCAGCGCGGAGCTAAGTGCTGCCACTGGGCGTGGGAGGGAGCCCCAGGGCCTGAGGCTGGCGCTCCTGAGACTCCGGGGCATGTACAGCCCCACTCATTATTACGTGAGAGTGTCACGGGCGGCGAGCTTCACAGGCATTGGCCTTCTTCACAGGCTCTGGGCCTTTCTTCTTAGGGGTAATCAGCTTCACAGGCACTTGCCTTCTTCACAAGCTCCGGTCCCTTTCCGAAACACGGCAGCTTCGCAGGCGTTCGCCTTCTTCACACGCCTTGGGCCTTTTCAAAAAGGGATAATCTTCACAGGCGTTTGCCTTCTTCACAGGCTCTGGGCCTTTTCCAAAAAGGGATGATCTTCACAGGCATTTGCCTTCTTCACAGGCTCTGGGCCTTTTCCAAAAAGGGATAATCTTCACAGGCGTTTGCCTTCTTCACAGGCTCTGGGCCTTCTCCAAAAAGGGATAATCTTCACAGGCGTTTGCCTTCTTCACAGGCTCTAGGCCTTTTAGGGGTAGAACCTCCGGAGGTGCTGGATGTTCCACGCATTCTGGATCGGCTCCCCCTCCTGAGTCTCCAAGCGCACGGAGCCTGGCCTGGAAACATGAACAACCTTGAACGGGCCCTCCCACATGGGAGAGAGCTTTTGCAGCCCCTCCCTGGAGAGAACTCGCCTGAGCACGTGTCACGACCGGTTTTCCAAAAAATATATTTATTGAGAAACCAATCTTTTGAGTCCAGTATGAGAGAAAACCTCCTCACTGGTAGACAAATTCTTGATACAATAAGACAGTAGCATAGAATATATTACAGGGTTGAGCTAAGGGTGCTCAACAAATTATTACGAGAGCGCCAATAATTATACATAATGGCAGATATAACACAATGGTGTGGTGGCACACTACTGACTCGAGGATAAAGTGATGGTGGAATAACACAGTGGGGAGTGAGATAACATGACTCTCAAACTAGCATCTCATCGAGCGTCGAGGTGAGGCTCGATGAACTTATTCGGGTTGCGGAAGCGGATATAATACAGTGACCAAATCCAGGGTCGCACGAGACTGACTAGGATTCCTCTAGGCGTCGGACTCGCTATCAAACTCTTCATCCATGAGATCGCCTTCGTCAGCATCTGGCCAAATCAACAAGCCAGGTGAGTACTTTGAAAGTACTCGCAAGACAGTTCGGACGTAAGATATAACAAATGCATGCATGAATGCGTCATGATTAATCTACCAATGCACATTCAAAATTAGCAAGCAAGGTAAGTAAAAAGGGAATCGGCAGTAGTCTGCCTGAAAACCCCACAAAGATAATAGGAAACCGGTCGGGTGTCTGAAGCGACGCCTCGAACAGTGAACAATTAAATAATGATCATGCCACAGTCGGGCGTCTAGGCGACACCACGGAAAGGGCTTATACTGAAATTAAAAGATATGCGTGCCACAGTCGGACGTCGGGGCAACATCACAGAAAGGGCTTATATTGAAAGTAAATAATAACAATGCCACAGTCGGACGTCTGAGCGACATCGCAGAAAGGGCTTATATTGAAAGTAAATAATAACAATGCCACAGTCGGACGTCTGAGCGACATCGCAGAAAGGGCTTATATTGAAAGTAAATAATAACAATGCCACAGTCGGACATCTGAGCGACATCGCAGAAAGGGCTTTTATCGAAAGTAAATAATAACGGTGCCACAGTCGGACGTCTGAGCGACATCGCAGAAAGGGCTTTTTATTCACAAGGAAATAATACTCATAATAAATATTCAACTCATGATAATATATGGGTTAGTCCATCCACAGGAATAATCACTTAGCCGGGCTTAGTACTCATGTGGTTCACCGGAGTTTCTGTCACCAAAACTGACACTTGTCAGGGTAAGATAATACAAAACTTGGATATGGATAAGATGACTCGAAGATTTATGACTCTGCAGAGTTTGTACTAAAAATTACCCACAGTTAACGGATTTCCTTAGTCCCGAAGGACTAGTTCCGTTTATGGTATTTCGGAAGAAAACACAGCAATCCAGTACACATCCATCACACCTCACGATGTCAGGAATCACCCTAGACAACGTACAAGAAAAACTATGAGACGGGGAGATCACAATCTCGAATAGCATGGGATCAAATTTTTATACGCGCGCTCTAAGGGGTGCCCCCCTCTCGGTCCCAACCGGAAACACCCATGCCCCCTGACCGGATGAATGGCTTTAATCCAGGGCCATGGAACCATCATCACGACCTCTCCATTTGGTGTGTACCAGGAAAGCGGTTTGCAACTTACTAAGCCACATCCCTCGTGGAAAACATGTGGTAGTACGGAAAGGGAAATGGATGGGAACCGAACTGATACGGGTTGACACTGAAGTCAATTTGTATGGCATAAGGCTGGCATGCTACAACACTGCCATCTTACCCATCCTCATGCCAACACATGGCCATGCACATTCACATCCAACAACGTATGGATCATCGAACTCACTTGCCTCAACTTTGCATGAGAAATAACGTTCATCGGTATGCTTGCAAACATGCCATGATACTACTTAATGCAAACATGCCAAAACTATCATCATATGAAAAGTTCAAACATGCTTGCCTGGTTCAGAGTAGTCGGAGCCTAGCTCGGTGAAGTTCGCGGTTCCATCACCTCCTTCGGTATCTACGGTATAAAGAAAACACACGCGCTAACGTAAATACCGAAAGGTGCACAAAAATTGTTCCAAATATTTTTCAAATAAACCTGATAAAAAACTAGACAAAATTTCAAAGAGGACAGAAAAAGAAACACTCAAAAATACTCTTCTGTTTAAAAGTTATAAAGGTTTTTGTCCAGGGACTCATCTGTAATGAAACAGAAAGTTTCTAGGGGCTAACTTATAAAAACAGAAAACGCTTCGATAGAGAATACGCCAGCCCAGAGGGAAAACGTATTTTGGCAGAAGACGTTTCCAGAAAATGGTTCGTTTAAAAAGGACAGAGAGGCTGACAGGCGGGCCCCGCCCGTCAGGTTTGAATTTTTAAAAAGTGGTGGCAGAGCTCGATGGTGCCCGAGAGCCGCGGTGGTCGCCGGCGGCGATCCACGGCGAGGCAGGGGGATCGGAGGGTACCTTCATGTTCAGGGCGTCATTCCGCGTCGGTTGGTGGTGGTGGTGGTCACCGGCGAGCACCACGTCGATGGCGAGCCTTGCTCCGGCGGACGGCGGTTCGGGAGGTCGAGGGCCTCGTCGGAGAGAGCTGCGGAGATCAAATTGAGGAGGGGGTTAGACCTTTGGTAGCTAGAGGGGGTAGCTGACGGAATTTGGGCGCCGGAGACGGCCTCACCGGAGTGAAATGAGGTGGAGGCCGAGGTGGAACGGGGCGGCCGGAGCTGGGGGAGGAGACCTCCTCGAGGTCCCCCTGTTGGCCTGGCGGGGTGATGGTGAGATGCAGAGAGGGTGTGTGCTCGAGAGCGAGCTCGGGAGCCCTATTTATAGGCGGTCCGAGGCGGTGGCCGAGAACGGGGTTCTCCGGCGAAGTTTACGGCGGCGCAGGGGATTGGTCGGGGAGGTTTAGGGGTTGAGCGCCGTCGTGGGGGTTCACTGGGTCCGTTTAGGTGCTAAACGAGCCAGGATTGGGTGCTTTGGGCGTGCTCGACGGAACGGGGTGGCGCGGGTCCGTCGGCGGCAGGGAGCATGCTCTATGCTTGCCGGGCCACGGCGACGGTGCCACGGGCGTGCGCTGGCATGGCAGGGACACGCGGAGAGCCAGGGGGCGCTGGGCGGCGCCGGGTGGCGTGGCGAGCAGGCTCGGGCCCTCGCTGGCCGCCATGGGTGGCGCGGCCACCGCAGAAACTTCCAACACCGGCGAGGCTCGTCGCCACCGACGCCAGGAATCGGCCAAGCATGCGTGTGGGGGGCTGGCCAAGGGGAAGAGGCCGTGTGCATCGTGCCAGGGCGCACTGTGGCCGCGCGACCGAAGTATGACGAAGAGAAGCGACACTGAACCCTGAACTTTTCTGAATTTTTCTGAATGTGCAAGGAAACAGTGCCTGCGAGGTGTTCGACAAAATGATTCTGGTATGTAGGAAATTTTCCTTGAGCTGAAACTTGGTGGGGTGGCCTCTCATTGCACTAGGAGGCTGCCTAAATTTTTGTGGAATTTTTGGAGCAGTGAAGATATGACTTTCACCAAATTTGGCAAATCTGGTCCAAACTTGCAAAGGCTGAAATTTGAAAAATTTGAAAAGAGGAGGAGTGGGTCAAGATGGTTCTGCGTTGTGGGTACCAAGGACTATCCAGGGGAGTTGGTTTGAGGCCAAAACTCAAATGCATCTTGGTACTTGCTTTGTAAATCACTCAGGCTCAAAATAATTGACACAAAAGATTTGAGGGATAAAATAATTGAAATAAAATCCAAAAATGGTTTGGACTTGTTGGGATAGAGAATTTAGATTGTTCCAAGGTGGAGGGAGGGATTTTGAGAAGATTTACTACAAGAGACATGGTAAAACCATGGTGGTTCTCAAGATAAGAAAACCCCCAAAATTCATAGAGTTTCTCTTTAAAAGAAAATAAATAATTTCCGAAAATATATTTTGAGAAGGGAACCATCAGAGAAAAAGTTTTAAAAGATCAAACACCAGAGTTTGAAGAAGATACAAAAATAAAAATCCTTACCAAGGAAAAAGAAGTTTTTAAGAGAAAGGTTTTCTGAAAAAAATTAAATGGCCTCTTTTCAAAAAGCAACAAAGTTTTTGCTGAAAACCAAAAATGAAATTTTTTGGAGTGTCACAACACCTACCCCCTTAGGAAAAATCTCGTCCCCGAGATTTCAGCTGATCCTTAAATAAGTGTGGATGCTCTGTCTGAAGGAAATCCTCTCTTTCCCAAGTTGCTTCACTTTCGATGTGATTGCTCCACTAGACTTTGAAAAACTTGATGGTTTTCAGTCGGGTCCTCCTTTCAGAATCCTCTAATATTTTTACTGGATGTTCCCGATAGGTGAGGTCTGGCTGCACGTCAATGTTCTCATGGGATACTTGTTTCTCTGGGTTGCTTACGCACTTCCTTAACTGCGAAACGTGGAACACGTTGTGGACATCGGATAATTCCTCGGGTAAGTCTAGCTGGTAGGCTACCGTGCCTCTTCGTGCCACTATACAGAATGGTCCGATGAATCTTGGCGCTAGCTTTCCTTTAATCTTGAATCGTTGCAATCCCCTCATAGGGGATACTCGTAGGTACAAGAACTCACCGGGTTCGAAGCTGACCCCACGATTTTTCTGATCGTAATAACTCTTCTGTCGGCTTTGAGCATTCTTGAGTCGATCTCTGATTAGCTTGACCTTTTCCTCGGCTTCTTTGAGCATGTCTGGGCCGAAGATGCGGCTGTCTTCGGTCTCTGACCAATTTAACGGGGTACGACATCTTCGTCTGTATAAAGCCTCAAATGGTGCCATTTGCAGGCTGGCCTGGTAACTGTTGTTGTACGCGAACTTGGCGTATGGCAGGCTTTCTTCCCAACTAGTTCCATAGGTGAGGACACATGCTCTCAGCATGTCCTCTAAAACTTGGTTTACGCGTTCTATTTGTCCATCAGTCTGGGGGTGATATGCTGTACTGAAGGCTAGTTGAGTTCCCAGAGCCTGTTGTAAATGATCCCAAAATCTCGAGACGAACTGAGTGCCTCTGTCGGATATTATAGTCTTCGGGACACCGTGCAGACAAACTACGCGGGAGAGATAAATCCTGGCAAGCCTCTGAGTGGTGTGGGTCGTCTTTACTAGAATAAAGTGTGCCACCTTGGTTAACCTGTCGGTGATGACCCATATGGCATCATTCCCGTGTCGTGACCGAGGTAGCCCGACAATGAAATCCATCCCTATTTCATCCCATTTCCACTCAGGTATTTTGTTCGGTTGCAGCAGTCCGGCTGGTCTCTGATGCTTAGCTTTTATGCGTTGACAAGAGTCGCAACATGCAATGAAGGTGGCTATATCCCTTTTCATACCGTGCCACCGAAATCTTTCCTGAATATCCTTATACATTTTGGTTCCTCCGGGGTGGATCGAGTATGGGGTGGTGTGGGCTTCAGCTAGAATTTTCTGTTTGAGGTCTTCTATGTTTGGCACGCAGAGTCTTTCTCCGTACCATAATATTCCTCCATCGTCTATGACGAATTCCGAGGCCTTGCCCATACTCACCTTCCTTTTAATGCCTTCAATGCTGGGTGACCAGGCTGAGCTTCCTTAATTCTTTCCACAAGGTCGGGTTGTATTTCCAAGTTTGTTATGGTTCCTTCTGCTACCATTAACAAGTTGAGTTTGGCAAATTCTTGTTGGAATTCAGGTCTCAAGCTTTGCAGACTGTTTTCGTCGGAGCTGGGGTTCCGACTAAGAGCATCGGCCACTACATTTGCTTTTCCTGGATGGTAATGGATACCAACATCATAATCCTTTACCAATTCCAACCAGCGTCATTGCCGTAAGTTTAGTTCTGGCTGCTTGAAAATATATTTGAGACTTTTATGGTCCGTATATATTTCACATCGATTTCCTTAAGTGCATGAATGACTGCTGCCATTTCTAAGTCATGAGTGGGATAATTTTCCTCATGCTTGCGAATTTGCCTTGAAGCGTATGCGACAACCTTGCCTTCTTGCATCAACACGCATCCGAGACCCTTTCTGGACGCGTCACAATACACTTCAAAATTCTTGTGTATGTCGGGTACAATTAATACCGGCGCTGTCGTTAATTTCCGTTTTAGCTCTTGGAAACTTTTCTCGCAGGCTTCTGTCCATTCGAACTTCTTGTCTTTCTTGAGTAACTGCGTCATAGGCTTGGCTATGGTGGAGAATTCTTCAATAAATCTGCGGTAATATCCTGCCATTCCCAAGAAACTCCGTATGTCCGTTACGCTGGCCGGTGACTTCCAGCCAAGTACGGCCTTGACTTTCTCTGGGTCCACTGCGATACCGTCTTGGGTCAGTACGTGGCCTAGAAAGCCTACTTGTCTTAGCCAAAATTCGCACTTGCTGAACTTGGCATACAGTTGGTGTTTCCTGAGTTCTCCTAGCACAATTCTGAGATGTTCCGCGTGCTCTTCTGGTGTCTTGGAGTACACCAGAATATCGTCGATGAATACCACAATGAACATGTCCATAAACTTCATAAATACTTTGTTCATGAGCTGAACAAAATATGCGGGGGCGTTCGTTAATCCAAATGGCATTACTGTGAACTCATACAGTCCATATCTGGAGGTGAAGGCTGTCTTGGGGATATCTTCTGTTCGCACCTTTAATTGATGGTATCCTGACCTTAAGTCAATTTTTGAGAATACCTTGGCCTGAGCGAGTTGATCAAACAAATCGTTTATCCTTGGCATTGGGTATTTGTTCTTGACTGTGACCAAGTTAAGTGCTCGGTAGTCTATGCACAATCTCAGTGTTCCATCCTTCTTTTTGGCGAATAAAATGGGTGATCCCCAAGGCAAGGAGCTGGATCGCATGTACCCTTTGTCCAGCAATTCCTTTATTTGTTTCTTCAACTAAACCAACTCGGATAGTGCCATTCGGTATGGTTTCTTGTATATGGGGGTGGTTCCTGGTGCTAGCTCAATGCTGAATTCTATCTCTCGGTCTGGTGGCATGCCTGGTAGCTCTTCGGGGAATACGTCTGGAAATTCACATACTACTGGAACCTTGTTTAGCTCAGAAACGTCCACCTTATTTAATCTCGGTTGCCGGGGTATTTTTCTTTCCTTGGCGGATACCCTTATTGTCTTCCCGTGGTGGTGTGTGAGAATTACGGTCCGGTTGAAACAGTCAATAAAACCCTTGTTGGTGGTTAGCCAGTCCATCCCTATGATGACATCCAGTCCTTTATTTTCCAACACAATAAGATTTGCGTGAAACTCCAATCCTTCGAACTCAATAACCACATCCAGATAGTAATTCTGAGTGACTTGCTGAATCCCAGGGGACTTGATGATCATGGATTTCTCCAAAGGAAGCATCGAAAAATTATTTTGCAAAGCAAAACTTTTCGAAATGAAAGAGTGAGAAGCTCCAGAATCAAACAAAACCATTGCAGGTATTGTGTTGACAGGAAACGTACCGGGTACGATATCCGGAGCATTTTGAGCCTCCTCTTTGGTTATGTGGTTTAGATGACCCTTCCTGTGGTTGTTGTTGGGATTTAAATTGTTTCGCTTGGGCGCTGAATTATTGCCGCCGTTGTTCGGCTTTGGGGTTGAGTTCCTAGGCTTGGGGCACTGTTTGGCATAGTGCCCTTCCTCTCCACAGGCGTAACAAGTAACGCCTGGGCGATATGTGAACTCCTTGTCCCTTGCATGAAAATTCTTGATTGGGCGTGAGACGTTGGACGAGGATTTGTGTGTCCCACCCTTTTGAAAATCTGTCTTGCTTCGGTGATTGCGAGCATGGTTAGTCTGGTCCCTTTTTCGCTTGCGGAAATCTTCCAAGCTGCGTCTCTCATTTTCCAGAGTAATGGCTTTGTCCACCAGTGTTTTAAAATCTGGAAAAGTGTGCACGACCAGTTGGCATTTAAGCGCGGGCGCCAGACCGTCAAGGAATTTCTCCATCTTCTTGCTTTCAGTCATACGTTCTTCATTGGTGTAGCGAGACAATTGAGTAAATTGACCGTTATAATCTGACACTGTCATGTTCCTTTGTTTGAGGTCATCGAACTCTCTCTTCTTGATTTTCATAATACTCTTAGGAATGTGTGCACCATGGAAACCTTCCTTGAAATCATCCCAGGTTATATCATTTTCGTTGGGATGCATGTGCAGGAAATTCTCCCACCACGATGCGGCTGCTCCTGTGAGATAGTGCGGAGCATATAGTACCTTTTCGGGGTCCGAACATTTTGCAATAATTAACTTTCTCTCCATATCTCGAAGCCAGTCCTCGGCTTCAAGAGGCTTGTCAGTGTGAGAAAATGTTTGGGGACGTGTCTTCTGTAGCTCAGATAACTTGGAATGCTGCTGATACTGCCCATGGTGATTTCCCATGTTGATGACTTGGTTCATCATTTCCCGATGTTGTTGCTCACTCTGTTCATAAAGGCGGCACATTTGGGAAAGTGCCGTTTCACTGTCCTGTTGACTCGACTGCCTTTGTGTGAAATTGTTGCCTGGTTGAGTGTCATAATTTTGACTTGACTGTCCTTGTGTGAAATTGTTGCCTGGTTGAGTGCCATAATTTTCCTCTGGCGGAGTAGGCATGGAGCGAGTCCAAGGACGAGACATTTTTCACTCTGGGGATATATTTTGTAAAACTAATAAGAAAAGCGAGAATGGTCGCAAAAACAAATCCATAAATGCACAAGGCTAGCAAATAAATTAAATAGCCAAGATTACTAAAGGAAAACAAATCGATTTGCGCACGGAGAAGGACTGCTCATTACGTATCTTACACGCGGGGGATAATTATACAATACATCACTCAAGATATGCGTACATAATCCCGACATGTTATTTAGGCTAGTGCACTTCTCCAGTTCCTACATGATGCGCAAACAAGCTACTTCTCACAACCTATGTACACATCTTACACGGCAGTACATCGCATGACGGCTAAGCGTACTCAGTCGGAGATGTTGATGATATCCTTGGCCCTGCCAAGGGTGAGGCGTAGCGAGGCGGGGGATTCGACTTCCTCCTCGCTAATAGGCTCCATACGCGTAGTGCTGCGCCGAGTAGATGGAGTGGGTGCCAGGGGCGGAACCACACAAACAGGAGTGGGCGCGAAGGGTGGTGCAGTGCGCGCTGGAGTGGGCGCAATGACTTGGTTGAACTCTTCGGTAGAAGGCAGGCGACGAGTAGGTGCATAAGATGCTGAGGACGAGACAAAAGTCAGTGGCGGTGCGGTGGGCAGGAGCTCCCTCCTGTTGGCGGCACAGCCATGGACTGAGTCCATGCGGGCAACCACGAAGTCGTCCACCAGGTTGTCGAAGGCTGCTTCCAGGGCCCGAAGATACTCAATAAGCATCTCAAAAGCCTCGTCTCGTTCTCCTCTTGGGCAGGAGAATGCGTAGTGATAGGTGTAGGGCACATGGCATGGGATATAACGGTAACGATGAGTCTTCATCACGGGAAGGACATCCCTAAGACGAGCTATCGCCTCGCGGGCTGCCATATGCATAGCATTCCTCTCCGTAGGCATGGCTCTTCCCACGAACCGGAAGCGGCGTAACTCACCACGCCCTCCCCTAAACTGCACCACGGCCTGGTGCATGGTCAGACTGTCGTTGACTCTGTACTGGCATAGTGTGATGACTGGGCGCACAGATGGCCCATCGCGACCTGGACGATGAAGGAGAGAAGTTTGACGAACCCATCGGGCACGTTGGCGAAGGTCTGGGACTCGCAACTGTTGTCGGCCATCTACAAAAGTAGGCAAAAATTCTGAATAGTCAGATCATAAATACATGCTGACCGTCAGAAAATGACTACAATTGCAAAAATATAAATTAGCTCTATCATGCTAATAACCGATTAGCGATCGCACCTAGTGGCTTCCTACAGTCAGCCTGGCTCTGGTACCAAGCTTGTCACAACCGGTTTTCCAATAAAAATATTTATTGAGAAACCAATCTTTTGAGTCCAGTATGAGAGAAAACCTCCTCACTGGTAGACAAATTCTTGATACAATAAGCCAGTAGCATAGAATATATTACAGGGTTGAGCTAAGGGTGCTCAACAAATTATTACAAGAGCGCCAATAATTATACATAATGGCAGATATAACACAATGGTGTGGTGGCATACTACTGACTCGAGGATAAAGTGATGGTGGAATACCACAGTGGGGAGTGAGATAACATGAGTCTCAAACTAGCATCTCATCGAGCGTCGAGGTGAGGCTCGATGAACTTATTCGGGTTGCGGAAGCGGATATAATACAGTGACCAAATCCAGGGTCGCACGAGACTGACTGGGATTCCACTAGGCGTCGGACTCGCTATCAAACTCTTCATCCATGAGATCGCCTTCGTCATCCTCTGGCCAAATCAACAAGCCAGGTGAGTACTTTGAAAGTACTCGCAAGACAGTTCGGACGTAAGATATAACAAATGCATGCATGAATGCGTCATGATTAATCTACCAATGCACATTCAAAATTAGCAAGCAAGGTAAGTAAAAAGGGAATCGGCGGTAGTCCGCCTGAAAACCCCACAAAAATAATAGGAAACCGATCGGGTGTCTGAAGCGACGCCTCGAAGGGTGAACAATTAAATAAGGATCATGCCACAGTCGGGCGTCTAGGCGACACCATGAAAAGGGCTTATACTGAAATTAAAAGATATGCATGCCACAGTCGGACGTCGGGGCGGCATCACAGAAAGGGCTTATATTGAAAGTAAATAATAGTACTGCCGCAGTCGGACGTCTGAGCGACATCGCAGAAAAGGCTTATAGTGAAAGTAAATAGTAACAATGCCACAGTCGGACGTCTGAGCGACATTGCAGAAAGGGCTTATATTGAAAGTAAATAATAACAATGCCACAGTCGGACGTCTGAGCGACATCGCAGAAAGGGCTTATATTGAAAGTAAATAATAACAGTGCCACAGTCGGACGTCTGAGCGACATCGCAGAAACAGCTTTTATCGAAAGTAAATAATAACAGTGCCACAGTCGGACGTCTGAGCGACATCGCAGAAAGGGCTTTTTATTCACAAGGAAATAATACTCATAATAAATATTCAACTCATGATAATATACGAGTTAGTCCATCCACATGAATAATCACTTAGCCGGGCTTAGTACTCATGTGGTTCACCGGAGTTTCTGTCACCAAAACTGACACTTGTCAGGGTAGGATAATACAGAACTTGGACATGGATAAGATGATTCGAGGATTTATGACTCTGCAGAGTTTGTACTAAAAATTACCCACAGTTAACGGATTTCCGTAGTCCCGAAGGACTAGTTCCGTTTATGGTATTTCGGAAGAAAACATAGCGATCCAGTACACACCCATCACACATCACGATTTCAGGAATCACCCTAGACAACGTACAAGAAAAACTTTGAGACGGGGAGATCACAATCTGGAATAGCATGGGATCAAACTTTTATACGCGCGCTCTAAGGGGTGCCCCCCTCTCGGTCCCAACCGGAAACACCCATGCCCCCTGACCAGATGACTGGCTTTAATCCAGGGCCATGGAACCATCATCACAGCCTATCCATTTGGTGTGTACCAGGAAAGCGGTTTGCAACTTACTAAGCCACGTCCCTCGCGGAAAACATGTGGTAGTACGGAAAGGGAAATGGATGGGAACCGAACTGATACGGGTTGACACTGAAGTAAATTTGTATGGCATAAGGCTGGCATGATACAATACTGCCATCTTACCCATCCTCATGCCAACACATGGCCATGCACATTCACATCCAACAACGTATGGATCATCGAACTCAGTTGCCTCAACTTTGCATGAGAAATAACGTTCATCGGTATGCTTGCAAACATGCCATGAAACTACTTAATGCAAACATGCCAAAATAATCATCATATCAAAAGTTCAAACATGCTTGCCTGGTTCAGAGTAGTCGGAGCCTAGCTCGGTGAAGTTCGCGGTTCCGTCACCTCCTTCGGTATCTACGGTATAAAGAAAACACACGGGTTAACGTAAATACCGAGAGGTGCACAAAAATTATTCCAAATATTTTTCAAATAAATCTGATAAAAAAACTAGCCAAAATTTCAAAGAGGACAGAAAAAGAAACACTCAAAAATACTCTTCTGTTTAAAAGTTATAAAGGTTTTTGTCCAGGGACTCATCTGTAATGAAACAGAAAGTTTCCAGGGGCTAACTTATAAAAACAGAAAACGCTTCGATAGAGAATACGCCAGCCCAGAGGGAAAACGTATTTTGGCAGAAGACGTTTCCAGAAAATGGTTCGTTTAAAAAGGACAGAGAGGCTGACAGGCGGGCCCCGCCCGTCAGGTTTGAATTTTTAAAAAAGTGGCGGCAGAGCTCGACGGTGCCCGAGAGCCGCAGTGGTCGCCGGCGGCGATCCACGGTGAGGCAGGGGGATCGGAGGGTACCTCCGTGTTCAGGGCGTCATTCCGCGTCGGTTGGTGGTGGTGGTGGTGGTCACCGGCGAGCACCACGTCGACGGCGAGCCTTGCTCCGGCGATGGCGGTTCGGGAGGTCGAGGGCCTCATTGGAGAGAGCTGCGGAGATCAAATTGAGGAGGGGGTTAGACCTCTGGTAGCTAGAGGGGGTAGCTGACGGAATTTGGGCGACGGAGACGGCCTCACCGGAGTGAAACGAGGTGGAGGCCGAGGCGGAACGGGGCGGCCGGAGCTGGGGGAGGAGACCTCCTCGAGGTCCCCCTGTTGGCCTGGCGGAGTGATGGTGAGATGCAGAGAGGGTGTGTGCTCGAGAGCGAGCTTGGGAGCCCTTTTTATAGGCGGTCCGAGGCGGTGGCCGAGAACGGGGTTCTCCGGCAAAGTTTACGGCGGCGCAGGGCATTGGTCGGGGAGGTTTAGGGGTTGAGCGCCGTCGTGGGGGTTCACTGGGTCCGTTTAGGTGCTAAACGAGCCAGGATTGGGTGCTTTGGGCATGCTCGACGGAACGGGGCGGCGCGGGTCCGTCGGCGGCAGGGAGCACGCTCTGTGCTTGCTGGGCCACGGCGACGGTGGCACGGGCGTGCGCTGGCAAGGTAGGGACACGCAGAGAGCCAGGGGGCGTTGGGCAGCGCCGGGTGGCGTGGCGAGCGGGCTCGGGCCCTCGCTGGCCGCCACGGGTGGTGCGGCCACCGCAAAACTTCCAACGCCGGCGAGGCTCGTCGCCACCGATGCCAGGAATCGGCCAAGCGTGCGTGCGGGGTGCTGGCCAAGGGGAAGATGCCATGTGCATCGTGCCAGGGCGCACTGTGGCCGCGTGACCGAAGTCTGACGCAGAGAAGCGACACTGAACCCTGAACTTTTCTGAATGTGCAAGGAAACAGTGCCTGCCAGGTGTTCGACAGAATGATTCTGGTATGTAGGAAATTTTCCTTGAGCTGAAACTTGGTGGGGTGGCCTCTCATTACACCAGGAGGCTGCCTAAATTTTTGTGGAATTTTTGGAGTAGTGAAGATATGAATTTCACCAAATTTGGCAAATCTGGTCCAAACTTGCAGAGGCTGAAATTTGAAAATTTTGAAAAGAGGAGGAGTGGGTCAAGATGGTTCTGCATTGTGGGTACCAAGGACTATCCAGGGGAGTTGGTTTGAGGTCAAAACTCAAATGCATCTTGGTACTTGCTTTGTAAATCACTCACGCTCAAAATAATTGACAGAAAAGATTTGAGGGATAAAATAATTGAAATAAAATCCAAAAATGGTTTGGACTTGTTGGGACAGAGAATTTAGACTGTTCCAAGGTGGAGGGAGGGATTTTGAGAAGATTTACTACAAGAGACACGGTAAAACCATGGTGGTTTTCAAGATAAGAAAAACCCCAAAATTCATAGAGTTTCTCTTTAAAAGAAAATAAATAATTTCCAAAAATATATTTTGAGAAGGGAACCATCAGAGAAAAAGTTTTAAAAGATCAAACACCAGAGTTTGAAGAAGATACAAAAATAAAAATCCTTACCAAGGAAAAAGAAGTTTTTAAGAGAAAGGTTTTCTGAAGAAAAAAATTAAATGGCCTCTTTTCAAAAACCAACAAAGTTTTTGCTGAAAACCAAAAATGAAAATTTTTGGAGCGTCACAGCACGAGGTCTCCTACCTCGAGGGTCCTGGGGCGGATGTTGCGGCAGTGATATCGTCGTAGCGCCTGTTGGTACCTTGCCGCTCGCAGCGCGGCTTCTCGGCGGCGTTCCTCCCCCAGCACGAGGTCTATCCCCCGCATGGCGTCCTACTGTGCCTCGTCGAACGCTAGGACCCGCGCGGAGCGATGTCTGACCTCGTGAGGGAGGACTGCTTCGGCTCCATAGACCAAGAAGAACGGGGTCTCCCCAGTCGGTTTGGTCGCGGTTGTGCGGATGGACCACAACACGGACTGGAGCTCATCGTACCAACCTCTACCGCAGGCCTCCAGCTTCTTCTTGAATGTCCTGGTCTTGAGGCCCCTCAGGACCTCCGCGTTGGCTCGTTCGGCCTGTTCGTTGCTTCGCGGGTGTGCCACCGAAGCGTAGCATATCCGCGTTCCAAGGTTAGCACAATATGTTTTGAGGAGGTTACTGGTGAATTGCGAACCGTTGTCTGTGATGATGCGGTTTGGCACCCCGAACTGGCTCACGATGCCTCGGATGAACTTGACCGCGGAACCCGCGGGGATGGTACAGACAGCCTCCACTTCTGCCCACTTGGTGAACTTGTCAATGGCGACGTAGAGGTAGCGGTAGCCCCCTGGCGCCCGAGGGAACGGGCCCAGGATGTCCTGCCGCCAGACTGCGAATGGCCACGAGAGGGGTATAGTCTGTAGGCCTCCAGCTGGCTGATGGATCTGCCTGGAATGAAACTGGCAGGCTTCACAAGCCTTTACCAATTCGACTGCGTTGTTGAGTGCGGTGGGCCAATAGAACCCACTACGGAATGCCTTGCCAACGAGGGTCCATGATGATGAGTGATGTCCACAGTCTCCACCGTGTATGTCCTCCAGTAGTTCCTTTCCTTGCTCCCTGGAGATGCAGCGCAGAGATACATCGTTTGGTCGCTTCCGGTAAAGCTCTCCATCCCTGATGCAGTATGCCGTGGCCTGCCGCGCCACACGCTCCGCTTCCTCCTCCTTCTCCGGTAGGGCCCCTTGTGTTAAATAACTCCGGAGTTCCGTGATCCAGCATTCCTCCTGAGGTTCCATCGTCTGGAGCAGGCGTGCTCCTGAGGTCGGGCCACAGATCGGGGCTCCTGAGGTCGGCGGCTGGGGAAGCTCTTCCCGAGGCTGAGCGGTGTTAGATAACGACGGCTGTGCTGAGGGTTTGAAGAGCCACTCTTCGAAGACGCCAGGTTCCTGAGGCAACCGTCTGGACGCCCGTCCGGCGATGTCGTTAGCCTCCTGATTGGTGCCACGGGGCACGTGCTTCAACTCCAACCCCCAGAACTGCTTTTCCATCCTGCGGACCTCCCCTAGATAGGCCTCCATGTGCTCATCCTTCGGCTCATACACCTTGTTGGAGAAGTTGACAAGGAGCTGCGAGTCGCCCTTGACGGTGAGGCGCTTCACCCCCAGAGCTGCTGCGGCCTTCAGCCCCGCTATCAAGCCCTCATATTCCGCTATGTTGTTGGATACCTTTTCACCTTGCTGGAAACAGAGCTGTACGGCGTAGTAGAGCTTGTCCTGAGTGGGTGATATCAGCACCGCACCAGCCCCAGCGCCGTGCCCGGAGAATGCCCCATCGAAGTACATGACCCAGCCTTCCGGCGCCTCACTCCCTGGGGAGAGGGACCGATCCTCGTTGTCCTTGAGGCCTGGTGCCTCCGTCCATTCCGCCACGAAATCCGCTAACACTGCTCCTTTGATGACCCTGGTCGTGCTGAACTCGAGCTGAAACGCCTGCAGTTCTATGTTCCACTCGGCGACCCTTCCGGCTGAGTTAGGGCTCCTGAGCACTCTCTCCAAGGGGTATGACGAGACGACCTTGATGGGATGAGCCTGGAAGTAGTGACGCAGCTTGCGCGAGGCCACCAGTAGCGCGAGGAGGAGCTTCTGAGGCATAGGGTACCGTGCCCTCGCGTACCGTAGCACCGTGCTGACAAAGTAGACTGGACGCTCAACAAGGCTGAGAGCATCAGTGTTTGCGGCGCCCTCGGGAGGTAAGGGTGCCTCATGAGGTGACATGGCCTCGGGAGGTGGACCATGCAGGCGAGTGGCCTCTCCTGCCTCCGGTGCATTCTTCGGCGGCTGACCCTCCTCAACTGCGGTTGCGGCTTCTGCGGGCTTTCCTTGTTCCCATTTTGCCTTGTCTCGAGCTGCCGCTGTGGTTTTGACTTGGCGCTCCTCCCTAACCGCCACCAGGGCTGCGCTGGCAGAGTAGGGAGTGGCAGCGAGGTAGAGCAGCAGGGGCTCTTGAGGGCGCGGAGCCACCATGACTGGGGGACTGGTCAGGTACCTCTTGAGATCTTGAAATGCCTTATCTGCCTCTTCAGTCCATTCAAAGGGCCCCTTCTTCTTCATTAGCTGAAAGAAAGGCAGCGCTCGCTCCCCCAATTTGGAGATGAAGCGCCCTAGCGCGGTCACGCGCCCAGTGAGCTTCTGCATTTCTCTGAGGGTCTTCGGCGGGCTCATGTCCTCGACCGCCTTGACCTTCTCCAGGTTAGCCTCGATGCCTCGATGGGACACGAGGAAGCCAAAGAGCTTGCCCGAGGGGACCCCGAACACACACTTATCTGGGTTGAGCCGCAGGTTCACTGCGTCGAGGCTCGCGAAGGTCTCCTCCAAGTCTTGTATCAGGGTCTTGGCCTCCCGAGATTTCACCACAATGTCGTCAACGTAAGCTTCGACATTCTTCCCGAGCCGCGGGCCCAAGGTGATGTGCATCAGCCGCTGAAAGGTCGCCCCTGTGTTAGGCAGCCCAAATGGCATGCATGTATAACAGTACACCCCGCATGGGGTCAAGAAGGCGGTCTTCTCAACGTCTTCTACCGCCATCTTGATCTGGTGATATCCGGAGAAGGCGTCCAGGAAGCATAGCAGGTCGCACTCTACGGTGGAATTAACGATCTGGTTGATGCGGGGGAGCGGGGACGGATCTTGCGGGCATGCCTTGTTGAGGTTGGTGAAGTCGACACACATGCGTTCCTTCCCCCCCCCTTCTTGGGTACAACGACAGGGTTGGCCAACCAATCCAGGTATCGGACCTCGCGAATGACCCCATCGGCTTCTAACTTGTGGGTTTCTTGGATGATGAAGGCCTACTTCTCCGCGGACTGCCGCCTGGCCTTTTGCTTCACGGGGCGCACGTTTGGGCGCACGTTGAGGTGATGCTCGATGACGCTCCTGGGGATCCTTGCCAACTGGTCAGGCTCCCAAGCGAACACCTTCTTATTGGCGCGTAGGAACCTGATTAGGGCTTCCTCCTGCTCAGGCTCGGGGTTGGCGCCTATGGTGAAAGTGGCACTGGAGGACCCGTCCTCGTCGACAGGTATCTGCTTGGTTTCTGCCTTGTCCTGGGTGAACAACTGCTTCTTCTTGGCGGGTGCAGCCCCCTTGGGCTCGGGAGCCCCTGCGTCGGCGGGCTGTGCCGATGCCGCCGTCTTGAAGGCGAGCTTGAGTACCCGCAGAGCGTCCCCGGTGTCCCCGTGCACTGTAAGGACGCCGCTGCTCCCAGGCATCTTCATGAGGTTGTACGCCGGGTGCGTAGCGGCCATGATCTGGGCCAGTGCTGGGTAGCCGAGGATGGCATTGTAAGGGAGGCCGATGGGGGCGATGTCTAAGTCGACCATCTCCGTGCGAAAGTTGTCGTAGGTGCCAAAGGTCACTGGGAGCTGGATCTGTCCCAAGGAGAGGGATGATCCGCCCCCAACGCCCGAGAAGGGCCGACTGGCTTGCAGCCGCTCCCGGGGTATGCAGAGGAGATCGAAGGCTTCGACTAAAAGCACACTGAGGCCCGCGCCGCCATCGATGAGGGTTCTGGTGACGGCCACCTGGCAGATGGTGGGGTTGCACAACATGGGGAGCGCGCCCGAGCTAGCCGAGTTGGAGGGGTGGTCCTCCGAGCTGAAGGTCAGACCGGCCCTGCGCGCCACCTGGTCCGAGGGAGCCCCCTGCCGTGCGGAGACGGCGCTGACCCGGCGGACAAACGGCTTGACGTGGCGACTTGTGTGCGGCGCCTGCGAGCCTCCCAGGAGGGCCGCGACGACCGGGGGTGTTGATGTAGCGGTGCGGTCATCTTGCCGCACGGACGGATGCTGAGACGACGCTTGCTGCTCGTTCCCCGCCGGGCCGGTGGCGGCGTTGACGGCGGGCGACGGGGAACGACGAGGGCACACGCCGACGGGAGCCGTCTGGGCGGCGCGGGAAGCGATGGCGGCCCGGCGCTCGACGCGGGCCCGACGAGCGTCAGACATGGACGCGACGGTCGGAGGAGAACGGAGCGGTGGAAGACAAATTCCGGCGCACCCCTACCCGGCGCGCCAAATGTCGGATTTCGGGTTCCGGCATACCCTTAAGGTTCGAACTCTGGGGTGCGCGCGGAGATTATGCCCTCTACCTCTCCGTCTCGCAAAGATCTAAACTACTGAAAGAACAACACAAGAGACACAGGGTTTATACTAGTTCGGGCCACCATTGTGGTGTAATACCCTACTCTAGTTTGTGGTGGGTGGATTGCCTCTCGGGCTGATGATGATGAATGATACAAGGAAGAACAGCCTCGCGAGGGTCTGTTCTTGGCTAGGGGGATGAACTTCTAGGAGGAGTTCAGTCGCCCTTCTCTCTCTCTCTCTCTCTCTCTCTCTCTCTCTCTCTCTTGTTCTCTGCTTGCCCAGGTTCTGGATACTAGATGCCAGATGCCTCTACCCTGGGGGTGGCTAGTCCTATTTATAGGCAAAGGCCCTGGGCCTCTTCCCAAATATCGAGCGGGAAGGGCGCCAACAATTGGCCAATTTGAAGGGGAACATCTGGTACACTTATCCTGACTAAAGTTGGTCCTCGCCTACCAAAGGCTCTGTGGTGACGCCGTTCGGGGCTCCACGATGACCTCCTTCCCACCGTTGGACTGGTCTTGGTCTCGTTGCACCGAAATGGGTGCCTTTGCTTGATCCTCTCGCCTGCGCTTGCCCCCTTTGCACCAAAGAGGAAAGGGAGACGCTGCGCGGGCTGGCGCCCGCCTGGCATCCTTGGTCGTCATGGCTTGTGTCATGGGCACCTCGCGAGGTACCCCGCCTTGATCTCTCCGCCTCCTCGTGAGCCAGCCTCATGAGGCCGCGCCTGAGGAAGCGACGTGTCATCCGCGCCGCGAGGCTTGGCCCCTCGCGAGGGTCTTGGGTCTCGCGTTGATGAAGATGGGCCGTGCTGGGCCCCCATTTGAGCCACGCCGCAGGCAGGCAAGTCTGGGGACCCCCGTTGCCAGAACACCGACAACGGGAGCATGTGCTTGTAGTTCAAATTTGAATTATGCACATTAAATAACCAGAAACTCAATTAATGTATAAAAAAGGCCAAACAAACCCGGAATAATTCCAAAATTTAACAGGGCACTCATATAGTTCTATGTTGCCTCTGTAAAGAAAATCTGGCGGGAGGCAACGTATATTGTTTAGCACACAAAGGTATAAAGAAATAAAGGAATGAAGAAATTAGCCCTATTTAATTATTGTGTTCTTATTATTTATGCCACTAGTTGTGTATCACTACTAAGTTTTGCCATTAGAAGTTAGAACTACTCAAAAAATGCCATCGATCCGTGAGATGCCTGCTCAAAAATGCAATTAGATATCTAAAAAATGCCATCGTTAAGTTAGATGTTTGCTCAGAAATGCCATTAGACATTGTTATTTTCACGTCAAATCCCATTGACCATGTTACATGACAAAATAAGCCGATTCTCACAATGATAAGTTAATGGTGTCCACCACAACACACCCCTCAAATAAAACTAAGCATCCTGGAATTCTTTGACAAAACTAAGCACCCTGAAATTCTTTGACAACTAAACGACTGGCTATATGATGTTGGCCATATATATTGTACGTATATAATGTCAAGAAACGAGTGGTAGTACTATACCAACTAAAAGATGAAATGTACGAAATATAGCGAGAAGAAACATAACATAGTTCTGCTGGGGGCTCAGCACAACACACCCCTCAAATAAAACTAAGCACACCAGAAATTAAACTAAGCAACTAAACCAGTAGACACTGCATTAGAACCACCATGAGCAACGACACTGCCACCTTACTCGGAGTCCTCGTCCACGTCCTCGACTTCGTCCCTGTCCCTCTTCCTCTTGGGCGATACTTCTTTGCTTGAACCGCACACTTGGCTCTTTCTCTTCATCCAACCCTTGTAGATATTGAAACAAAGGTAGCCATCCATTGCAGCGTAGTGGATGTGGTCTATATCTAGTACATTCCACTACCGTGCATGACGATGAAACGTGTACGGAGGTTTCTCTAGTTTACCGTACGAAGGATGAACCATGGCTCCTGCCAGGGTCAGCACTGAAGGCTGATCAAGGGAGGGCACCAACCCTTCCTTCTGGAGGTCGAAGGTGTCGCCTACAACGAGGCCTATCTGACCCAGGATTTCCTTGTCGTTCCTAAAGTCTAAAGTAACGAATTTGACTCGGCCGCCCTTGAGGAAGTTCTTAAATTCCTCGCACTCAACGTCGGCATGGCATATGTGGTAGACCAAGCATAAGTCATGCACGCAAACCTAGATCACGGGGGGCATCTTCTTCTCTGCCTCCTTTAGTTTCTTCTCGCTTCCCAAGACTGTGGTGTACTCAACATCTAGCCCAGCGACCCACTCATCATTTGAGTTTTCGAACATGTGTTTGAAGTGAGCAAGGCATTCTTTCACCGTTGCAGAAGAACGGGTGTAGATGACATCAAACTCATCACCGGTGATGGTTCTAACCTTGTACGCACCGCCGATCATGGAGATTTGGGACGCCATGGATTTGGGAGGAGGGTTAGGATTAGTGGAACTGACGTAATGTGAAAGGACGGGACGACTAGGAGCGGTTTATCGATTGTAAAAATGTCGAGTGGAGGGCACGTGCGAATGGCAGGGTAGTGGATTGCCTGGTGGATAAATGGATTCATGCATAGTACTATGGGGGCCCAATTAGATGTCATGTCTACTCGATGCCCAATTAAATGGCTTTCGATGTCATGTCAAGCGTCGGGAAAATTACAGGTGATACGAAGCTTTCCATTCTCCCATGATACGGGCTTCTGAGAGCCCTTAGATCTGAGATCGAATGGTTGCATGGCATGATTCTAGACCTATGGGTGAATATCCTATCCTGGAGGGTTATTCTGCACATTTTCAGCAACTTAGCATGCGATCGTTCGATCTCAGATCCAAGGGCTGCCAGCAGCCCGTATCATAGTCACGCCTACCATGACCGTCGCCTCACTCGCGCGGTCGCGCCCTTGGAGATTTAACACGGTGCGTTAGGCTATCTGATGTTGGCATGTCATACATAGTCATCACTTAGTCACTCATACAACAAGGTTAGCTATAAGGTTGGCTATAAGAGTATTTTTTGTTTACTTCTCTCTATCTCTTTCTTCGTAGTATTTATTGCATTTGCCAAGGAGTGACCTCTTCCAATGAAATGGTGCTTAGATGAGGTGCTATGGGCATTAAATGGCTTAGCAACTCAAGTCCCTAATGCATAGGTGCTTAGTTTTTTGTTGCTAAGTTTGCTTCATCTAGGTACACGCGCTTAGCACCATTTCTTCCTGGGGTCACCAAACTAGTTTCTCTCTTCTTAATTAAATTGCCACATCATACTTTATGCCTATATGGCAGGCTTAGCACCTGTAGGATCAAGTACAATAGTGGGCTATAAGCCCGCTTTACATGGCATTTTTGCATATGTGGGGGAAGAGGCAAGGAAAAAGTGGAGGAGTGGGCTCTCAAGCAAGAGCCAGCCTCTACATGGTGGAGCATCGGGAGAGGCACCTGCATGGAGGTGGTCAGGAATCGGGAGACTCAAGCTGGTTGTAGCGCCGCAGTTAAAATGATAATGGCAAGTCAAATCACCGGGCCCCGCCTGTCCAGCAGTAAGTCAATGTCAAATCACACAGCCCTACGTTTGCAGCAGCCTACTCCCTCATCTTCTCGCGTCTCCGTCGAACCGACTAGGCGGAACTGCCCTGCCTACCGTGCGGGAAAAGCCCCGCCCTCGACTTTTAAATAGTACAGTATGCTAAATTTTGTATCCATGGATTGCGCCATGGAGCAAAGCGTCAAGAAAACGGCGATACACATGTACGGAGTATACAACACGCCCGTCGCGTTCGCGTCGCATCCCAGACGGTCGGTCGGTCTGGCACGTTGCTCTGCGAATGGAACGCGCGTCATATTGCGTTTGCACACACATGTGAGACCGCAATTGAGAACCGACCATAGGCACACTCCCTGGCCCCGCAAGTCGGGTGAGTTAATAGAAGTACATACTCCACCTTGGTACCTGGATGATCCCTGCAAGACACGGAAGATCAGTTCGTCAATGCATGTGACCAGACTCCAGCAGACACGCCTGGATTGGCTATCGTCTACATATCGTGCAGGCTGTGTTGTACAGGGCTGTAGTTCTGGTGAGAAATCTAAAAAAGGTTTCTTGTCATCTCGCAAAATTAGGTGTCATGTGCTTCGGATCACCGCGAGGGTTAAACCGTGACAACTGAGTTGGGCTAGTCATTGGGGGCACATGCACGAAGACTACTTGGCTGCCATCTAGGTCAAGCCGGCTATGTTAATTAAGACATCTATCGACGGACCCCTTTTCTATGAGTTTATCTTTAATTTGAGCTTTGATCCTCGTCTAGTTTGTCTGTCGGGATTCATCTTGTCTCCTTTGGGCAGTGAGGTTATGATTTCTTGTCATGTGGCATTTTTTCGTGTTATATGTTATAATCCGGTGCTTCAGATCAAAATGACGACAACTGCACCTCCGGGTCACGTGCATGAAGACTTCTCGACAG
Source organism: Aegilops umbellulata (assembly GCA_032464435.1). Lineage (NCBI taxonomy): Eukaryota > Viridiplantae > Streptophyta > Magnoliopsida > Poales > Poaceae > Aegilops > Aegilops umbellulata. Next base: position 56,134,486 of record CP136055.1, read on the forward strand.
TCATTGCCGAGGTCAAGCCGGCTCCGGCCGATAGACAAAAGAAAACTAGTACTCCATTATATAGGAAGGAGCCTCCGCGCTTGCTTGCTAGTGTTGCTCTCTTCACACTGTCTTGTCCTCTCCAGATCTAAACACGACAGCGGTGTCCACACTCTCTCCCTACTCACCGCTGGTCACAGATCCAGCCGGATCCTCTCCGCCGGGGAAGGCAAGAATGTGCAACGTTCACGCGGTCGTCCTCGGTGATGGCTCTTACCCACTGCCGGCGCGTCCCGATCAGCGTGCCTTGCCATTCTCTCCCAAGCATCGCTGGCGAGGGAGGGCCTCCCACCCCTTCTTCCTCGCTGCCATAGTGTGGGCAGATCCGGCCTCCCACCGCCCACCTAGCGACATCCCGGCGACCCTCAGGTATAACTTCCTTCAAAACCGGCCTTTCTCTACTTCCTGAGATCCTGACGTCGCTGCATTTGTATCTTTTACTATTTCTCAGGCCCCCTCGTGTAGATAGGATCGATCGGCTGTTCGAAAACCACCTAATTTTACTGTTAAGAGGTCAAACTAGTTCATGCACTTGAATCTAGTAGTACTTGATACGTCTCCGTCGTATCTATAATTTTTGATTATTCCATGCCAATATTATACAACTTTCATATACTTTTTCACAACTTTTTATACTATTTTTGGGACTAACATATTGATCCAGGGCCCAGTGCCAGTTCCTGTTTGTTGCAAGTTGTATGTTTCGCAGAAACCACATATCAAATGGAATCCAAATGGGATAAAAACGGACGGAGAATATTTTTGGAATATTGGAAAATTTTGGAAGAAGAATCAACGCGAGACGGTGCCTGAGGTGGCCACGGGGTAGGGGGCGCGCCCCTGACCCTCGTGTGCCACCCGTAAGGCGGTTGATGCCCTCCTTCAGCCGCAAGAAAGCTAATTTTTAGAGAAAAAAAATCACGACGAAGATTTCAGTCCAATCGGAGTTACGGATCTCCATATATATACGAAATGGTGAAAGGGCAGCGGAGAGAACGCAGAAACAGAGAGAGACAGAGAGACATATCCAATCTCGGAGGGGCTCTCGCCCCTCCCACGCCATGGAGACCATGGACTAGAGGCGAAACCCTTCTCCAATCTAGGGAGAAGGTCAAGGAAGAAGAAGAAGGAGGGGGGGGGCTCTCTCCCCCTTGCTTCCGGTGGCGCCGGGACGCCGTCGGGGCCATCATCATCACCACGATATTCACCAACACCTCCGTCATCTTCACCAACATCTCCATCACCTTCCCCCCTCTATCTACAGCGGTCCACTCTCCCACAACCCACTGTACCCTCTACTTGAACATGGTGCTTTATGCTTCATATTAGTATCCAATGTTGTGTTGCCATCCTATGATGTCTGAGTAGATTTTCGTTGTCTTATAGGTGGTTGATGAATTGCTATGATTTATTTAATTTTCTTGTGGTTATGTTGTTGTCCTTTGCTGCCCATCATATGAGCGCGCGCATGGATCACACGATAGGGTTAGTTGTATGTTGATAGGACTATGTATTGGAGGGCAAGAGTGACAGAAGCTTCAACCTAGCATAGAAATTGATGCATACGGGATTGAAGGGGGACCAATATATCTTAATGCTATGGTTGGGTTTTACCTTAATGAACATTAGTAGTTGCGGATGCTTGCTAATAGTTCCAATCATAAGTGCATAGAATTCCAAGTAAGGGATGACATGCTAGCAGTGGCCTCTCCCACATAAAACTTGCTATCGGTCTAGTAAACTAGTCAATTGCTTAGGGACAATTTCGCAACTCCTACCACCACTTTTCCACACTCGCTATATTTACTTTATTGTGTTTTTATCTAAACAGCCCCTAGTTCTTATTTTCATGCTCTTTATTACCTTGCAAACCTATCCAATAACACCTACAAAGTACTTCTAGTTTCATACTTGTTCTGGGTAAAGCAAACGTTAAGCGTGCTTAGAGTTGTATCGGTGGTCGATAGAACTTGAGGGAATATTTGTTCTACCTTTAGCTACTCGTTGGGTTCGACACTCTTACTTACCTAAAGAGGCTACAATTGATCCCCTATACTTGTGGGTTATCAAGACCTTTTTCTGGCGCCGTTGCCGGGGAGCAATAGCGTGGGGTGAATATTCTCGTGTGTGCTTGTTTGCTTTATCACTAAGTAATTTTTATTTGCTGTTCTTAGTTGTTTTCTATCTTTAGTTATGGGTAGGAAACGCAAAATACCAAAAAAATTAGTTGTACCTACTGAAGCAATGGTTGTAGAACCACTCAAAATCTATCACACTCCTGAAGCTTTTTACTTGGATCATCTTCGATCCCTATGTGCTCGTGCTGAAAGTCCAACTAGCTTAGTTGAGGGCAAATCCTTAGATGAGCATGCTTGTTATGTGCGACACCGTATATCTGAAGAAGGGAAACTTTTACTGCGTCAAATTCATCGTTTGCAATGCTATGCTTGGAATTTATGTGAAATATATGATTTTACTTGTTGCTCTGAAAACCCTAAGAAACACCTTCGCTATCAATGTAAGTTTAGTGATAATGGAATCGTATCTTCACATGCTAAAGGTGTTTATAGTTACTATGATGTTCAACAAATTGAAGAATTTGTTGCTTTTAAGGGTGCTTATGAAATTGCTTCTTTGATTGAAAAGTATGGTGCTACTCTTTACAAATCTGAAAATTTTGCCATACTTAAATATTGCTATGATAGTTATGCTTCTAATTCCTATGTTGAACCGTATATTGAGGACTACTCCGCTGTCCAAGAAGAGACTAATATTTTGCAGGAGTCTATGGAAGAAGAAATTGATGAAACTGTGAGGTCATTGGATGAAAAAGATGATGAGGAGAGCGAAGAACAAAAGGAGGAAGAGCAGATTAGCTACCCATTCTCACCTTCTAATGAGAGTAACTCTTCAACTCATACATTGTTTAATTTCCCTTCGTGCTTACCGAAGGATGGTTGCTATGGTGACTGTTATGATCCCATTGATTCTCTTGAAATATCCCTTTTTGATGATGCTTGCTATGCTTGTGGCCAAGATGCCAATATGAATTATGCTTATGATATGAACTTGCTATAGTTCCTTATGTTAAACATGAAATTGTTGCTATTGCACCCACACATGATAGTCCTATTATCTTTTTGAATTCTCTCTATTATACTATATCGGAGAAGTTTACCCTTATTAAGGATTACATTGATGGGTTGCCTTATACCGTTGCACATGATGATTTTGATGAATATAATATGCATGTGCTTGCTGCTCCTACTTGCAATTATTATGAGAGAGGAACTATACCTCCACCTCTCTACGTTTCCCACACGATAAAATTGCAAGAAACAGCTTATACTATGCATTGGCCTTTACTATGTGTGCATGAATTGTTCTTTTATGACATGCCGATGCATAGGAAGAGAGTTAGACTTCGTAATTACATGATATATGTTGCTTTGTGCTCACTACTAAATTACAAATCATTGCTAATTAAAATTGGCTTTGATATACCTTGGGATCGGGGTGGATTCACTACTTGACTACTATATGCCTAGCTTAATGGCTTTAAAGAAAGCGCTGCCAGGGAGACAACCCGGAAGTTTTAGAGAGTCATTTATTTCTGTTGAGTGCTTTTATAAAGTTTAAAAACAAAAAATAAATAAAGAGGGGAACCCAAAACTTTTTCAAAAAGGAAAGTGAAAGTGAGAGAGACAAGCATGGTTGAAGTGGGGGAGCTCCTTGAACTTTGTTCATGGTCACGAAAATTTTGTGAATATTGATTACAGAAACTTTTCAATAAAAATAATTATCCCCTTGTACAATTCCATTGTATTATAAAAATGATGTGCCAAGGTTTGCCTTTAGGATGTTTACAATGCTTGTTGGTTTGTACGGTGCAGGACAGAAACTTTGGCTGTAGTGCGAGATTTTTAATATTTTACTGGAACGTCAAACGGTTCTGATTCTTTTTGCAATGTCTTTCTAGAAACATTTTATATTTTTCATAATTTTGGCAGAATTGTTCATGTAACATAAGTATGGTTAACGTTCAGATTATTACAAACTGTTCTGTTTTAGACAGATTCTGTTTTTGATGCATAGTTTGCTTGTTTTGATGAAACTATTGATTTATATCAATGGATTAAGCCATGAAAAAGCTATATTACAGTATACACAAATCAAAAACAAAATATGATTTGGTTTGCAACAGTACTTAGAGTAGTGATTTGCTTTATTATACTAATGGATCTTACCGAGTTTTCTGTTGAAGTTTTGTGTGGATGAAGTGTTCGAAGATCGAAGATGTTTCGATATGAGGATAAGGAGAAGAGGAAAGATCCAAAGCTTGGGGATTCCCAAGGCACCCAAAGTAAATATTCAAGGAGACTCAAGCATTTAAGCTTGGGGATGCCCCGGAAGGCATCCCCTCTTTCTTCAACAAGTATCGGTATGTTTTCGGATTCGTTTCGTTCATGCGATATGTGCAAATGTTGGAGTGTCCTTTGCATTTAGTTTTCAATTTTTCTTTTATGCACCATGCTGGTATGAGATAGTCCTTGGTTGATTTATGGAATGCTCTTTGCACTTCACTTATATCTTTTGAGTATGGCTTTATAGAATGCTTCATGTGCTTCACTTATATCATTTGAAGTTTGGATTGCCTGTTTCTCTTTACATAGACAACCGCCATTTGTAGAATGCTCTTTTGCTTCACTTATATTTGTTAGAGCGTGGGAATATCTTTTGTAGAAAGAATTAAACTCTCTTTCTTCACTTATATCTATTTAGGGAGATGACAGGAACTGGTCATTCACATGGTTAGTCATAAAATCCTTCATAAAACTTTTAGATCACTGAATATGATATGTTTGATTCCTTGCAATAGTTTTGCGATATAAAGGTGGTGATATTAGAGTCGTGCTAGTTGAGTAATTGTGAAATTGAGAAATACTTGTGTTGAGGTTTGCAAGTCCTGTAGCATGCACGTATGGTGAACCGTTATGTAAAAAAGTCGGAGCATGAGGTGTTCTTTCATTGCTTTCCTTATGAGTGGCGGTCGGGGACGAGCGATGGTCTTTTCCTACCAATCTATCCCCCTAGGGGCATGCGTAGTAGTAATGCAATAAGTATATGAGTTCTTTATGACTAATGTGAGTCCATGGATTATACGCACTCTCACCCTTCCATCATTGCTAGCCTCTTCGGTACCATGCATTGACCTTTCTCACTTTGAGAGTTGGTGCAAACTTTGCCGGTGCATCCAAACCCCGTGATACGATACGCTCTATCACACTTAAACCTCCTTATATCTTCATCAAAACAGCCACCATACCTACCTATCATGGCATTTCCATAGCCATTCCGAGATATATTGCCATGCAACTTCCATCATCATCATGTACATGACTTGAGCATTTATTGTCATATTGCTTTGCATGATCATAAGATAGCTAGCATGATGTTTTCATGTCTTGTACTTTTTTGATGTCATTGCTACGCTAGATCATTCCACATCCCGGTACACTGCCGGAGGCATTCATATAGAGTCATATCTTTGTTCTAGTATCGAGTTGTAATATTGAGTTGTAAGTAAATAAAAGTGTGATGATCATCATTATTAGAGCATTGCCCTAGTGAGGAAAGTATGATGGAGACTATGATTCCCCCACAAATTGGGATGAGACTCCAGACGAAAAAATATAAAAAAAGAGAAAGGCCAAAAAAAAGAAGAACAAAAAACAAAAAAAATGAGAGAAAAAGAGAGAAGGGGCAATGTTACTATCCTTTTACCACACTTGTGCTTCAGAGTAGCACCATGATCTTCATATAGAGAGTCTCTTGAGTTATCACTTTCATATACTAGTGGGAATTTTCATTATAGAACTTGGCTTGTATATTCCAACGATGGGCTTCTTCAAATGCCCTAGGTCTTCATGAGCAAGCAAGTTGGATGCACATCCACTTAGTTTCAGTTTGAGCTTTCATATACTTATAGCTCTAGTGCATCCGTTGCATGGCAATCCCTACTCTTCACATTGACATCAATTGATGGGCATCTCCATAGCCCGTTGATTAGCCACGACGATGTGAGACTTTCTTCTTTTTTTGTCTTCTCCACATAACCCCCATCATCATATTCTATTCCACCTATAGTGCTATATCCATGGCTTGCGCTCATGTATTACATGAGGGTTGAAAAAGATGAAGCGCGTTAAAAAGTATGAACCAATTGCTCGGCTTTTCATTGGGGTTGTGCATGATTTGAATGCTTTATGTGGTGAAGATGGAGCATAGCCAGACTATATGATTTTGTAGGGATGAGCTTTCTTTGGCTATGTTATTTCGATAAGACATATTGCTTGGTTGGTATGCTTTGAATCACTCGTGTCTTAATATTCATGCCATGATTAGATTATGTGATCAAGATTATGCTAGGTAGCATTCCACATCAAAAATTATCTTTTTTATCATTTGCCTACTCGAGGACGAGTAGGAATTAAGCTTGGGGATGCTGATACGTCTCCGTCGTATCTATAATTTTTTATTGTTCCATGCCAATATTATACAACTTTCATATACTTTTTGGCAACTTTTTATACTATTTTGGGACTAACATATTGATCCAGTGCCCAGTGCCAGTTCCTGTTTGTTGCATGTTTTATGTTTCGCAGAAACCCCATATCAAACGGAATCCAAACGGGATAAAAACGGACGAAGAATGTTTTTGGAATATTTGGAAATTTTCGGAAGAAGAATCAACGCGAGACGGTGTCCGAGGTGGGCACGAGGTAGGGGGCACTCCCCTGACCCTCGTGGGCCACCCGTAAGGTGGTCGATGCCCTTCTTCGGCCACAAGAAAGCTAATTTTCAGAAGAAAAAAATCACGGCGAAGATTTCAGTCCAGTCGGAGTTACGGATCTCCATATATATACGAAACGGTGAAAGGGCAGCGGAAGAACGCAGAAACAGAGAGAGACAGAGAGACAGATCCAATCTCGGAGGGGCTCTCGCCCCCCGCCACGCCATGGAGACCATGGACCAGAGGGAAAACCCTTCTCCCATCTAGGGAGAAGGTCAAGGAAGAAGAAGAAGAAGGAGGAGGGGGGCTCTCTCCCCCTCGCTTCCGGTGGCGCCGGGACGCCGCCGGGGCCATCATCCTCACCGCGATATTCACCAACACCTCCGTCATCTTCACCAACATCTCCATCACCTTCCCCCCTTTATCTACAGCGGTCCACTCTCCCGCAACCCGCTGTACCCTCTTCTTGAACATGGTGCTTTATGCTTCATATTATTATCCAATGATGTGTTGCCATCCTATGATGTCTGAGTATATTTCCGTTGTTCTATCGGTGGTTGATGAATTGCTATGATTGATTTAATTTGCTTGTGGTTATGTTGCTGTCCTTTGGTGTCCATCATATGAGCGCGCGCGTGGATCACACAATAGGGTTAGTTGTATGTTGATAGGACTATGTATTGGAGGGCAAGAGTGACAGAAGCTTCAACCTAGCATAGAAATTGATGCATAAGGGATTGAAGGGGGACCAATATATCTTATATGGTTGGGTTTTACCTTAATGAACATTAGTAGTTGCGGATGCTTGCTAATAGTTCCAATCATAAGTGCATAGAATTCCAAGTAAGGGATGACATGCTAGCAGTGGCCTCTTCCACATAAAACTTGCTATCGGTCTAGTAAACTAGTCAATTGCTTAGGGACAATTTCGCAACTCCTAGCACCACTTTTCCACACTCGCTATATTTACTTTATTGTCTTTTTATCTAAACAGCCCCTTGTTTTTATTCTCATGCTCTTTATTACCTTGCAAACCTATCCAACAACACCTAAAAAGTACTTCTAGTTTCATACTTGTTCTAGGTAAAGCGAACGTTAAGCGTGCGTAGAGTTGTATCGGTGGTCGATAGAACTTGAGGGAATATTTGTTCTACCTTTAGCTCCTCGTTGGGTTCAACACTCTTACTTATCGAAAGAGGCTACAATTGATTCCCTATACTTGTGGGTTATCAGTACTTGGTTCAAACAAGGAAGAAAGGGGGTGGGGTGGGGGAGATTTGTTACCTGAATCTAGGACTTGGCCGAAAGAGGAAATAATGGGGGCGAAAAGTAGCAGAGACTGGCTATCCAACTGGTCTCTAGGTCTAATAGGGAAATAAAGGGAACGTAGTACAAACTCAATATAAACCCGATCTATTGGTTGAAAAAGGGAAGAAAGTGGGGACTGGGGGATAAGTCAACAGAGTAAGTCCAACACTAGATTTGCTAGCCTCACACAGTATAAGGTGTCTATATACCGAACAAAAATGGTACCAACCCAGATATCCTCTTCTGATGTTTGTTGCCCCGAGCCGCTCTTATGTAATGCCACTGGTAAAATGTAGCAGTCGCACTGTTAAAATTAAGGACACGTTAAACCAATGTTGTTTTAAACATAATGCCTCCAGTAATATGAATCAATGGCACTTTTTTTCATGTCCTGCTAAATTTTCCATTAAGATAAGTTGCTTCATTTCGTTAGAGATGCAACTGTCCTGGTCCGCCTACTCCAGGAACTTCACGACCAACCTTGATGTTGCTCAATTTTATTGCAACTAATGAAGAAGCTCTGTGGGTTTCATTTTCTGATGGAAATGGAACCGGGGCTAGAGCCCTTTTCTTAAAAGAAGAAGAAGAAGAAGCTGCTAGCTCATGGGACATTGCTTCATTTTAGGTGAACTGCACCAAAAGGTCCCATGAATTGAATCATCCATGTTGGTGACTGGTGTCATCCCTTCCATGATGGCGTTGACTGCAGATATCGTTCCCATCACGAGGTATGTTCCTTTTTGATCTGACCATTCACCAAAGTCTTGCATGTTGATCCTGCTCTTGTGCTACTGTTTTGGCACTGTCATGATAAAGCAATAATGTTATTATTTTGCACCTTAATGTAGTGGCACTATTAATTTGAGGCAATGTTTTGGCACCACTAGTGCCACTATTTTTTTACATATCAAACGAGGGGGTTCCCTCCGATTTCATTAAAGAAACCCAACCATGGAGAACCATTATCCGACAACATCTCAGTGTAAAACGGGCAGTTATGCAACTACTACTAGAATGGACTGAGTACTAGCAGGAGACAAGTTCGCCACATAAGCTAGGTAGGTAGGGGGACGCAGCACCAGCTCGACCAATTTTGGATTACAACCCAAATGCTACCACAAAAACATCAGGGGGAAGATAGGGACTGAAAGAGCCAGCTTCAGCATCCCAGTCTAAGCACCCCCGGCCTTCATCCTTGCGACGCACGGTACACCTTGTTTGCCACCTGCTCGACCCTAGTGTCACTGATAAAATGAAGTAATAATACAGTTAAAATAGAGCGAGTGTCCTCTCTATCATTTCATTTCCAATGTAGATAAAGAAAGTGCTTCTCTTTGTTAATGTATGTTTCATCAACTAGTCCCATTGTTAATGTTTAAGCGTTTCTGCAAACTGGGGTGCTTAATTTTAGTTGATCTGCACAAAAATAGAGATTTGAATGTCTCAAGGCCCCTCCTTGTACTACCGCTGTACACTGATGTTCATCACTGGCAGAAGGTGTATCGGGGAGACCTGGGTCGATTTCTAGTATGATGTAATATTTTCTTCTGTTTATTAGTGTATGTTTAATCAACTGGTGCCACTATAATCTAGTCACGCATTTTCATTATCTGTGCAAACAGGGTTATTCAGCTGCATTTTGGTGGAACTGCACAAATGTACGGATGGAACCGGCATATATGCAGAGTGCGAGGTGCCAAGTAAAAATTACCGACACCAACCCTGCTCCATCTAAGCATTGCCATCCACCACCATCAGTGGGATGTGTGGCGCTCACTGTGGATGGATCTTTCTCGGCAGCAAATCCTCTAACCAAATACTAGTAGCTTAGACTTAAAAAAATACTAGTAGCTTATATTGGTAGTTTTCTAGGGGTGTACTCTTTTCTGAAAGAAGCACCAATCTATTTTTCTTTATTTGTACACAGTGTCACAACTTTGACCCAAAGGTCTAGAGCTATTTTAGGGTGATTGGCGTAGTACTCGGAGACTGATTGTAAGCATGATTTTTATTAGTTGTCACACTGATTGTAAGCATGAGGAGATGGAAGATTAGGTTAGTGCGAAGCTTACCTTATACCCTATCAACGCCGTTGAAATGAGGCGAGCGTCGAGGGAACTGTGGAGAACGGCAGAGAAGCGACGTCGCGCCATCCGGCCTCCTCTTGCGGTGGGAGAATGAATACTCATGTGGCCCCGGCTGGCTCTGCACCCTAACGAATGGCACACCGTACTCGATCGATTCGTTATCCTCTGGGTGCTCGACCTTCGACCTGTACGCCCACCACCTCCACCTAACTTTCGCCTCGGGCGAATCTGTCTGCTCCATTGCCCGGAGGAGTTAATCGATGAACTCGAAGGACCGCGGCATGACTAACGCCAAGGAGTACATCGCCGCCCTCATCGCCGTCGTCTCGCTCTTTCGCATACATTGCCACATGGCCCTCACCGTCCTTGAAATCTCCCACTCATTGTCAAACCAAGTAAGGATCTCCTTCAATCTTGGTAACTTTGCCTGGTCGCCGCCGGTGATCTGCCTGATTCGCTGCTGCATCCCCTCCATAGATGTCCTTCTGAGTGGTCCGGTGCTAGCTTTGGAAGATGGGAGGAGAGACGGTGGTCTTGCAATAGAGAAGAGGGAGAGGCAAGACGGTGGTTTTGGAATGGAGATGATGGAGAGGAGAGGTTCCCCTGCCTTTCGGTCGCTGACAGGTGGGCCCCGCGCTTGGTGGGACCCATGTGTCAGTGTCTCAATGGCAGGATGGGCTACGTCAGGGATCCTTGTCCGAGGAGAGAGGAGGTGGTTTTGCAATGGAGAAGAGGGAGAGGCGAGACGGTGGTTTTGGAATGGAGATGATGGAGAGGAGAGGAGGTGGTTTTGCAATGGAGAAGAGGGAGAGGAGCGTCCAACAGCGATTTATGATTGGACGAGAGGGCTGGCGCGCTGTGACTGGATCAAAATCAAAATCAATGTACCCTTTAATTAAACTAGTCTCCCTTTTATTCTGGATCATAATTGACCATAATTTTCGCAAATAAAATATATATTATACGTTGCAAAAATAATATAATTTCAAAGTACATTCAGATACAAACCAAACGATACAATTTTTGGTGACATGCATTGACATTGTGCTTGTTAAATACAGTACGTGGTCAAACTTTGCCCAAAATACGCAAAACAAAAAAATACTTCCAAGACCAGCGCCGCTCTTCTGCTCTTCTCCTCTTAAACCACCGCTGCTTCTCTCCTGTTCCAATCTAAATCCAGCGCCGCTCCTCTCCTCTTCCATTTCAAAACCACCGCCCCTCCTCTCCTGTTCCAATCCAAAACCAGCGTCGCTCCTCTCACGTTCTAAACCAAAACGAGCGCTGCTCCTCTCCTCTTCCATTCAAAACCACCGCCGGCGAGTGAAGGTGCTGTGGAGAAGTAGATCGATGGAGGAGTACAACCGATACGTGAGGACCGCAGATGGCGACCGTGTGAAGCTCGCTAGGATGTTGGAGATACAGTCTTGGTTTGACAACAAGGACCAACTAGTGGCGACAACGACATCCATGGCCAAATATCTGCAACAAAGCGAAAAGGCGACGATACTCCCGGAGGGAGTCGCGCGGGAGTACATGGAGCTGCTCTTCTGGGCCATGGAGCAAACAGATTCACCGAATCCGATCGTGAGGGAGCGGCGGTGGGAGTATCGATCCCAGATGGAGCATCCACCAGAGATTGAAGGATCGAGCATCCACGGGGTGCCGTTTGTGAGGGTGTCGTGCCAGAGCGAGCCGGTGGAGTCTTCGTCGACCGAACCCAATTGCAAGAGGAGAAAAACAGTTGGCCCGACGATGCTTCCCCGCCATCCTCTCCCTCGTCGTTCACATCGTCTCACGGGGCGGCTGTCTGCTGCCGAGGAATAGGATGGATTTGCCCCCCCCAGACCAGTAGTCGAGCAGGTTGTGAATCGTTAGGAGGAGCTTAGGGTTGTTAGTATTTGCAGGTTGTGAATTGTGTTTTGTGTTGTGTATTTTGAGAGTACTTTCAGATATGAATGTCTTTCGAATTTCAGATTTGCAGTATTGAGCATATGAAGTATTTTATGAATTCTAGAGATCTATTTTTAGCAGTTAAAAAAATGTAGTTTCATAGGAGTATAAAAGTGCAGAAAATGTGATTCTCAGAGAAGAAACTGCAAGTTTCAGTTTCAGATAAGAAACTCCAAGTTCAGTTTCAAATAAGAAACTGCAACTTTCAGAGGCAGCGCATTTATATTAACACGGCCTTTTCAAATAGTGTTAACATCATGCTGGAAGTTTTATTCATGGTCAAAACTGGAACTACCAGCCAGTTAACATCATGCTGGTCAACATTCATGCATAGCACATCTTCATATGATGCACATTTTCTCTGCACAGGTGGAATCGAACCCGGGCGGAATAGCTGTCGGGTAGTGTCACTCTGCCACTGGGCTAGTTCAGTTGTTTCGTTACTAATAAGGCACTTCCTCAGGTGGTCAGATCTCCTCCTGCGCCTTTGTGCGCTCGCCGCGACGCCGCTGACTGCCGTTGTGAACATGCTGAACAAGCGAGAGGAATCTGGAGAGGCGGACAGTCGGGACCCACCAGGTCTATGGCCGTACGCAAGCAAGTGCCTCATCGAAAAGATACTTCCTCCTAATGCTATACTGACGTTGGGGCCCACGGGTTTGTCAACATAGTTACATTTTTTAGGTGTTTCAACGTAGTTAGTATAGGAGATAAATTCACAACGAAGCCGGGGAGCTGGCAGGTATCATTTATTATCACTGGGGCAGCAAGTATCAGCTGGGTTTTGGGCTGCCCCGTCTAGGCTTTCTTTTTTAACATGCGCAGCCCACGACCTCGGATGGGAGGTCCATAAGGCTGTTTGTATTTTCTTGAGGGCCGTCATGTATCGACTGGTCTATGGACCTCCCATCCGAGGTTTTATTTTTCCTGAAACATCGGCAGCCCAATTTATGTATTTTTTTGAAGAAAACGCAGAGGTCTATTCTATTTTTCTACATAAGAATAGGAACGCCTGGTCCAACTTATGTTTCCCTTCTAACTATATTATATATATTATATTATTTTATATGTTATTATATATTATTGTTATTGTCATTGTCGGATCACGGGTTCCGGTAGACCCTTAAGGTTCGAACTCTGGGGTGCGCGCGGAGATCTTGCCCTCTACCTCTCCATCTCGCAAGGAACTAACTACTGCACGAACAACACAAAAGACACAGAGTTTATACTAGTTCGGGCCACCATTGTGGTGTAATACCCTACTCTAGTTTGTGGTGGATGGATTGCCTCTTGGGCTGATGATGAAGAACAGTACAAGGAAGAACAGCCTCGCGAGGGCCTGTTCTTGGCTAGGGGATGAACTGTTGTGGGAGTCCGATCGCCCTTCTCTCTCTCTCTCTACTTGTTGCCCGGTTGCCTCTACCAGTTGCTAGATGCTCGATCCTCTACCCTGGGGGTGGCTAGTCCTATTTATAGGCAAAGGCCCTGGGCCTCCTCCCAAATATTGAGCGGGAAGGGCGCCAACAATTGGCCAATTCAAAGGGGAACATCTGGTACACTTATCCTGACTAAAGTTGGTCTTCTCCTGCCAAAGGCCCTGTGGTGACGCCGTCCTGGGCTCCATGGTGACCTCCTTCCCACCGTTGGACTGGTCTTGGTCTTGTTGCACCGAAATGGGTGCCTTTGCTTGATCTTCTCGCCTGCGCTTGCCCCCTTTGCACCAAAGAGGAAAGGGAGACGTTGCGGGGGCTGGCGCCCGCCTGGCACCCTTGGTCGCCATGGCTTGCGTCATGGGCACCTCGTGAGGTACCCCGCCTTGATCTCTCCGCCTCCTCACGAGCCAGCCTAAGGAGGCAGTGCTTGAGGAAGCGTCGTGTCGTTCGCCTCGCGAGGCTTGGCCCCTCGCGAGGGTCTTGAATCTTGTGTAGATGAAGCTGGGCCTCATTGGGCCCCCATTTGAGCCACGCCGCAGGCCGCAGGCAGGCAAGTCTGGGGACCCCCGTTCCCAGAACGCCGACAGTAGCCCCCAGGCCCAAGGCGCGCATGGACTTGGCTGTGCCGAGAGGCGAAAGGGCAAGGGCGATGCGCCGCGGGCCCTAACAGCCTGCGGCCTTGGGCGCCGCGTGGCGGTTGATTGGACGTGGGCGTCTCCACTTCCCCACGATGCCTTGGTGACCGCGCGGATTTGGCAAGTCCCTGCATGCAAATCGTGTCATGATTGCCTGCGATCGTGGAGGCCGACGGTTGGCCTTCGTCGGCTATATGTACGACACCGGGCGTGCCCTTCTGATCCATCTCTCCTTTTTTCCTCCTCTGCCTCAGTTCTTGCTCCGTCTTGGTGTGATGGCTCCATCGAGGAAGTACTCGGCCGTGGAGAAGGGGAAGGCCCTCCGGGTTGGTCCTGCCTCTCCCCCGCCCAAGCGTGGCCGTGGACGCCCTCGGATGCACCCGGTGGCCACCCCGGTGGCGTCTGATGGCCATGGGGACGGCTCCCGGCGTGGTGGTGATCAAGCCGCTGTGGCCGGGGGACGCGTCTGGGGCACGCGTTCCCCCAGGCCGCGCTTCCGCGCTGCGCAGGTGCTGCCGCAGTTTGTCGTTTGGTCGGCGGAGCCTACTAGTGCCCGGCTCCAAATCCCTCGCTTCCTTCTTGGCGAACTCCCGGCCGGAGCTCTAGGGGGGCCTCTGGCTCCAGGCGGAAGGCTGCTGCAGCAGGTCCTCATGGGCCGCGCTGGAGGTCTCCGCCAGTGGGGGCTTGGTTTTAACCCGCGGCTGGCAGGCATTCGCCCGCGCTCGCGGCTTGGGGCGCCGGTGCACCCTGCATTTCAGGTTCAATGGCGACGCTACCCTCTATGTGAGGGCGTTTGGGGAAGACAGTCACCGCATGGGGTGCTGCCCCGAGGAGGACGACCGCAGCTGGGGGCCTTGCCCGGACGGCGATGGGGGAGACAGCGCTCACGCGGGTGGCGGCGGCCGCGACTCCCCAAGCTTCGTCGACTCTTCCTCAAGCGACTCCTCTAGTGGCGGCCGCGGTCAGCCCCCACGCCATCGGGCCTTCTTGGGAGACGGAGGATCGTCCGCCCGCCCTCGCGCCTCGGTGAGGCGCGAGAGGGAGTCCGCCTGAGGTCCAGAGGTGGTCAGGGTCGCCTCCACAGGCTGTCGTGAGGGGGGCCGCGCCGGGCTCGTCCTCTCTTTTCCTTTTGTTCCCTGTATAAAACAAAGCAACTGTGTGGAGTCCCATTGGGGGCGTGTTATGAATTATTACCGTTTTAGCCTCGTCCTTGTTTGCACGCTTCTTAACTGTACGCCTGCGCATAAATAGTTTTCAGCCCCTGCTGGGGGGCGACCGACCCAGGCCCTGTGTGTGCGCGTCGCGGTGCCCGAGGGGCACGGACTAGAGGGGTGCTCCTGCGGCGTGCCTGGGCCATTGCAAACTTCTCACGGCTAGGGTAGAAAAGTTCGCGAGGTCGTGTGAATCATCCCTCGCGAGGCCGTTTATGAGAGAAATCAAAGCGAGGAGCGAAAATCGGCAAACCACAAATCAATGACGGCGATAACTTCAATAAGACTTCAAATGCGAATAAACACGTCAAATGCGGAAAGCAAATGGAAAAGCCGCGTCCGGCACCTAGTCTAGTCTTCGACGTCTTCTCACCAGCGCGGAGCTAAGTGCTGCCACTGGGCATGGGAGGGAGCCCCAGGGCGTGAGGCCGGCGCTCCTGAGACTCCGGGGCGTGTACAGCCCCACCCATTATTACGTGAGAGTGTCATGGGGCGGCAAGCTTCACAGGCATTGGCCTTCTTCACACGCTCCGGGCCTTTCTCCTCAGGGGAAACGAGCTTCACAGGCACTTGCCTTCTTCACAGGCTCTGGGCCTTTCTCCTCAGGGGAAATGAGCTTCACAGGCACTTGCCTTCTTCACAGGCTCCGGGCATTTCTCCTCAGGGGAAATGAGCTTCACAGGCACTTGCCTTCTTCACAGGCTCCGGGCCTTTTCCAAAAAGAGATGATCTTCACAGGCGTTTGCCTTCTTCACAGGCTCAGGGCCTTTTCCAAAAAGAGATGATCTTCACAGGCGTTTGCCTTCTTCACAGGCTCAGGGCCTTTTCCAAAAAGAGATGATCTTCACAGGCGTTTGCCTTCTTCACAGGCTCCGGGCCTTTTCCAAAAAGAGATGATCTTCACAGGCGTTTGCCTTCTTCACAGGCTCAGGGCCTTTTAGGGGTAGAACCTCCTGAGGTGCTGGATGTTCCACGCGTTCTGGATCGGCTCTCACTCTTGAGTCTCCAAGCGCACGGAGCCTGGCCTGGAAACATGAACAACCTTGAACGGGCCCTCCCACATGGGAGAGAGCTTGTGCAGCCCCTCCCTGGAGAGGACCCGCCTGAGTACAAGGTCTCCTACCTCGAGGGTCCTGGGGCGGATGTTGCGGTAGTGATATCGCCGTAGCGCCTGTTGATATCTCGCCGCCCGCAGCGCGGCTTCCCGGCGGCGTTCCTCCCCCAGCATGAGGTCCATCCCCCGCATGGCTTCCTGCTGCGCCTCATCGAACGCTAGGACCCGTGCGGAGCGACGCCTGACCTCGTGAGGAAGGACTGCTTCGGCTCCATAGACCAGGAAGAACGGGGTCTCCCCGGTAGGCTTGGTCGCGGTTGTGCGGAGGGACCACATCACAGATTGGAGCTCGTCGTACCAACCCCTGCCACAGGCTTCCAGCTTCTTCTTGAATGTTCTGGTCTTGAGGCCTCTCAGGACCTCCGCGTTGGCTCGTTCGGCCTGCCCATTGCTTCGCGGGTGTGCTACTGAAGCGTAGCAAATCTGCGTTCCAAGGTTAGCACAATATGTTTTGAAGAGATTACTGGTGAACTGTGAACCGTTGTCCGTGATGATGCGGTTCGGCACCCCAAACCGGCTCACGATACCCCTGATGAACTTGACCGCAGAACCCGCGGGGATTGTACGGACGGCCTCCACTTCTGCCCACTTGGTGAACTTGTCGATGGCGACGTAGAGGTAACGGTAGCCCCCTGGCGCCCGAGGGAACGGGCCCAGAATATCCAATCCCCAAACTGCGAATGGCCACGAGAGGGGTATAGTCTGCAGGCCTCCCGCCGGTTGATGGATCTGCTTGGAATGGAACTGGCAGGCTTCACAAGCCTTTACCAATTCGACTACGTCGTTGAGCGCGGTTGGCCAGTAAAAACCACTACGGAATGCCTTGCCGACGAGGGTCCGTGACGATGAGTGGTGCCCGCAGTCTCCACCATGTATGTCCTTCAATAGTTCCTTTCCTTGCTCTCTGGAGATGCAGCGCAGAGATACATCGTTTGGCCGCTTCCGGTAGAGTTCCCCGTCTCTGATGCTGTATGCCGTGGCCTGCCGCACCACGCGTTCTGCTTCCTCCTCCTTCTAGGGTAGGGCCCCTTGTATCAGATAATTCCGGAGCTCTGTGATCCAGCACTCCTCCTGAGGTTCCATCGTCAGGAGCAGGCGTGCTCTTGAGGTCGGCCCACAGACCGGGGCTCCTGAGGCTGGCGGCTGAGGGAGTTCCTCCCGAGGCTGAGTCGTGTTTGATAACGTCGGCTGCGCTAAAGGTTTGAAGAGCCGTTCTTCAAAGACGCCGGGCTCCTGCGGTAGCCGCCTGGATGCCCGGTCGGCTATGTCGTCAGCTTCCTGGTTGGTGCCACGGGGTACGTGCTTCAGCTCCAGCCCCCAGAACTGCTTTTCCATCCTGCGGACCTCTGCTAGGTAGGCCTCCATATGCTCGTCTTTCGGCTCGTACACCTTGTTGGAGAAGTTGACTAGGAGCTGCGAATCTCCCTTGACGGTGAGGCACTTCACCCCCAGGGCCGCTGCGGCCTTCAACCCGGCTATCAGTCCCTCATATTCTGCTATGTTGTTGGAGACCTTTTCACCTTGCTGGAAACAGAGCTGTATGGCATAGTAGAGCTTATCCTGAGTGGGTGATATCAGTACCGCGCCAGCCCCCGCGCCGTGCCTGGAGAATGCCCCATCGAAGTACATGACCCAGCCCTCCGGCGCCTCACTCCCTGGGGAGAGGGACCGATCCTCGTCGTCCTTGAGGCCAGGCGCCTCTATCCATTCCGCCACGAAATCCACCAATGCTGCTCCTTTGATAACCCGAGTGGTGCTGAACTCGAGCTGAAACGCCTGCAGCTCTATGTTCCACTCTGCGACCCTCTCGACTGAGTTCGGGCTCCTGAGCACTCTCTCCAGGGGGTACGACGAGACGACTTTGATCGGGTGCGCTTGGAAGTAGTGACGCAGCTTGCGCGAGGCTACTAGCAGTGCGAGGAGGAGCTTCTGCGGCATCGGGTATCGTGCCCTCGCGTCCCGTAGCACCGTGCTGACAAAGTAGACCGGGTGCTCAATAGGGCCGAGAGCATATTGGGTCGTGGCGCCCTCAGGGGGTGAGGGCACCTCACGAGATGTTGTGACCTCGGGAGGTGAACCATCCGGGCATGCAGCCTCTTCTGTCTCTGGTGTGTTCCTCGGCAGCTGGCCCTCCTTATCTGTAATCCCGGCTTCCTCGAGCTTTCCCAGCTCCTGCTTTGTCTTGCCTCGGGCTGTCATTGCGGTCTTGACCTGGCGCTCTTCCCTAACCGCCACCAGAGCTGCGCTGGCAGAGTAAGGAGTGGCGGCGAGGTAGAGTAGCAGGGGCTCTTGAGGGCACGGAGCCACCATGTCTGGGGGGCTGGTTAGGTACCTCTTGAGATCTTGAAACGCCTTATCTGCCTCTTCAATCCATTCAAAGGGCCCCTTTTTCTTCATCAGCTGAAAGAAAGGCAGCGCTCGCTCCCCTAATTTAGAGATGAAGCGCCCTAGTGCGGTCACACGCCCAGTAAGCTTCTGCATTTCTCTGAGGGTCTTCGGCGGACTCATGTCCTCGACCGCCTTGACCTTCTCGGGGTTGGCCTCGATGCCGCGATGAGATACGAGGAATCCCAGGAGCTTGCCCGAGGGGACACCAAACACACATTTCTCTGGGTTGAGCCGTAGGTTTACTGCGTCGAGGCTCGCGAAGGTTTCCTCCAGATCTTGTATTAGGGTCTTCGCCTCTCGTGATTTCACCACAACGTCATCAACGTATGCTTCGACGTTCTTTCCGAGCTGCGGACCCAAGGTGATGTGCATCAGCCGCTGAAAGGTCGCCCCCGCGTTGCGCAGTCCAAATGGCATGCATGTATAGCAGTACACCCCGCACGGGGTCAAGAAGGCGGTCTTCTCGACGTCTTCTACCGCCATCTTGATCTGGTGATATCCGGAGAAGGCATCCAAGAAGCACAGCAGGTCGTAGTCGGCGGTGGAATCGACGATCTGGTCGATGCGGGGGAGCGGAAACGGATCTTGCGGGCATGCCTTGTTGAGGTTGGTGAAGTCGACACACATGCGTTCCTTCACCCCTTGGGCACAACGACAGGGTTGGCCAACCAGTCCGGGCACCGGACCTCGCGAATGACCATAGCGGCTTCCAACTTGCGGGTCTCTTGGACGATGAAGGCCTGCTTCTCTGCGGACTGCCGCATGGCCTTCTGCTTCAACGAGCGCACATTCGGGCACACATTGAGGTGATGCTCGATGACGTCCCTGGGGATCCCTGCCAACTGATCGGGCTCCCAAGCGAATACTTTCTTGTTTGCACGCAGGAACTTGACCAAGGCCTCCTCCTGCTCAGGCTCCAGGTTGGCGCCAATGGTGAAAGTGGCGCTAGAGGACCCGTCCTCGTCGACGGGTATTTGCTTGGTTTCTGCCTTGTCCTGGGTGAACAACGGCTTCTTCTTGGTGGGCGCAGCCCCCTTGGGCTCAGGGGGGCCCTCGTCGGCGGGCTGCGCCGATGCCTCCGTCTTGAAGGTGAGCTTGAGTGCCTGCAGGGCGTCCCCAGTGTCTCCGTGCACGGTGAGGGGACCGCTGCTCCCTGGCATCTTCATGAGGTTGTACGCCGGGTGCGTGGCGGCCATGAATTGAGCCAGTGCCTGGTAGCCGAGGATGGCGTTGTAAGGGAGGCCAATGGGGGCGATGTCGAAGTCGACCATCTCCGTGCGGAAGTTGTCGTAGGTGCTGAAGGTTACCGGGAGCCGGATCTGTCCCAAGTAGTCGGATGATCCGCCCCCGACGCCCGAGAAGGATCGGCTGGGTCGCAGCCGCTCCCGTGGTATGCAGAGGAGATTGAAGGTCTCGACCGAAAGCACGCTGAGGCCCGCGTCACCATCGACGAGGGTTCTGGTGACGGCCACCTGGCAGATGGTGGGGGTGCACAACAGGGGGAGCGCGCCCGAGCCGGCCGAGTTAGCGGGGTGGTCCTCCGAGCTGAAGGTCAGACCAGCCCCGCGCGCTGCCCAGTCCCGGGAAGCCCCCTGCCGTGCGGAGGCGGCACTGATCTGGCGGGCAAACAGCGTGACATGGCGGCTTGTGGGCGGCGCCGGCGAGCCGCCCAGAAGAGCCGCAACGACTGGAAGCGTCGATGTCGTCGTGCGGTCATCCTGTCGCATAGGCAAACGCTAGGGTGGCGCTTGCCGCTTGCCCCCCGCCGGGCTGGTGGTGGTGTCGACGGCGGGCGACGGGGGACGGTGAGGACGCCCACCAGCGAGGGCCGCTGGCGTGACACGATCTCGGTGGGCGCCATACATGGACGCGTCAGCCGGAGGAGGATGGAGCGATGGAAGACAGATTCCGGCGCACCCCTACCTGGCGCACCAAATGTCGGATCACGGGTTCCGGCAGACCCTTAAGGTTCGAACTCTGGGGTGCGCGCGGAGATCTTGCCCTCTACCTCTCCATCTCGCAAGGAACTAACTACTGCACGAACCACACAAAAGACACAGAGTTTATACTAGTTCGGGCCACCATTGTGGTGTAATACCCTACTCCGGTTTGTGGTGGATGGATTGCCTCTTGGGCTGATGATGAAGAATAGTACTAGGAAGAACAGCCTCGCGAGGGCCTGTTCTTGGCTAGGGGATGAACTGCTGTGGGAGTCCGATCGCCCTTCTCTCTCTCTCTCTCTCTCTACTTGTTGCCCGGTTGCCTCTACCAGTTGCTAGATGCTCGATCCTCTACCCTGGGGGTGGCTAGTCCAATTTATAGGCAAAGGCCCTGGTCCTCCTCCCAAATATTGAGCGGGAAGGGCGCCAACAATTGGCCAATTCAAAGGGGAACATCCGGTACACTTATCCTGACTAAAGTTGGTCTTCGCCTGCCAAAGGCCGTGTGGTGACGCCGTCCTGGGCTCCATGGTGACCTCCTTCCCACCGTTGGACTGGTCTTGGTCTTGTTGCACCGAAATGGGTGCCTTTGCTTGATCCTCTCACCTGCGCTTGCCCCCTTTGCACCAAAGAGGAAAGGGAGACGCTACGCGGGCTGGCGCCCGCCTGGCACCCTAGGTCGTCATGGCTTGCGTCATGGGCACCTCGTGAGGTACCCCGCCTTGATCTCTCCGCCTCCTCGCGAGCCAGCCTGAGGAGGC
The DNA here is from genome assembly GCA_032464435.1 of Aegilops umbellulata. Taxonomy (NCBI): domain Eukaryota; kingdom Viridiplantae; phylum Streptophyta; class Magnoliopsida; order Poales; family Poaceae; genus Aegilops; species Aegilops umbellulata. Next base: position 56,156,148 of record CP136055.1, read on the forward strand.
AGTGCTTGAGGAAGCTCCGTGTCGTCCGCCTCACGTGGCTTGGCCCCTCGCGAGGGTCTTGAGTCTTGTGTAGATGAAGCTGGGCCTCGCTGGGCCCCCATTTGAGCCACGCCGCAGGCCGCAGGCAGGCAAGTCTGAGGACCCCTGTTCCCAGAACGCCGGCAGTCATCATATATTTAACAGATACTTACATATGTAAGAAAACAATATCCCACATCTTGTTAACTTATAAAAATAATTTCTTAACAATAAAATCCTGGATTTTTTTGGCAATGAAAATCCTGGTGATTGTGTACAAAAGCTTGGTAAGGTTTAAGGACCAATGTAATAATAAATCACTTATTATATATATATATATATATATATATATATATATATATATATATATATATATATATAAAACCAAATGCTCAGCCCCTGTTTTTTTGATAACAATGCTGCGCCCACCCCAACATTATAATTAGAATCAGCCCAGCAAAATCGTGTATTTCAAGAAAGTGCAAATGGCCTGTAACTTTTTAGGAAAAACATAAATGGGCCGCATGGACGCTACATTATTTGTTCACCCAGCCCAGCTAATGGATTGTAATTAAAAAAAGGGTTGAATACGTGCCACATTTTTGGAGGGTGAAATGTGGGCCAATAGGCCGAAGCCAATGCAAGTCGTTGTCAACTTAGTCAACAAATGATTCTGACATCGTTAGCCGTTGGATTTACATCCAACGACAGACATCCATCTTCAATCTCTCGTCTTCTTCCACCAGCGCCGCCGGGACCACCTGCTCCCGCCTCCTGCTGGTAGCAGCTCTGCTTAGCACGCTTCGCCGTGAAGCGCTACTCCACCGTTGGCCAGGCCATCCCTCCACCCCTCCACACCTCCTGTTCTTCTCCACCGACTGCCGAACCACACCGCACCAGAACCAGTTAACCCTCGTACACCTCTCCGTCTGTGACTCTACTCCCGCGTCTTCCCATCTCCGGCTCGTTGCTGCCCGGGGCCTCACCGTCGTCAACCACCTTGGATGCGCTCGGCACGGAGTGGTCAACATGGTCAACGAACGACACCATCGGAAGTAGATTGTGCGTGGAGAGGCTGATAGCTGGGTCCACGGCCGCATGCAAGGAAATGCCTCCTTATTACGCGCAAAATAATGATTCCTCCACCTGACAGCTGGGACCCACCAGAAGGGCCTCTGTATTTCGCGAAAAACAAGTTCCCACCGCTGACAGGTCGGACCCACCAGCTATATCTTCACACGCAAGGAAGTGCCTCCTTATTATGCATAAAAAAATGAATACTCCCCCTGCTAGTTGGGACCCACCTTGGTGGGAGGCTGACTTGTTGGCCTACTAAGTTGACGGGGACGGAGTGCTTTGTCAACTTAGTCAATATGAATGATTCTAGCTCCAGTGACCGTACGTTGTCCATCCAACGGCCGTAGTGCTTCTTCAACCTCTGGTCTTGTTGCTCCAGCCGCCCAAAGCAGCGCCGGTCGTGCCGCATGCTCCTGCCTCCCGTGGCCGGCTGTGCTGCGGAGGCCTCACCGCCCCCTACTATTCCCGTCGCTGGCCAGGCCATCCCTCTACTCACCCACACCCCCTATTATTCTGCGGCGACGACAGCCTCATACCGCAGCGAACCAGTGAACCCTCATACTCCTCTACGTGTGGGCATCCATTGCCGCGTCTTCCCCGGCTCCGCGTCGTCCCCTTCCTGGGCCTCACCGTCGTCCACCGCCCTGGTGCTCTCGACGCGGTGTGGTCAACGTGGTCAAGGAACGACTTCCATCGGACGTGGACTGTAAATGGAGAGGCTGACAGTTGGGTCCACGGCCGCAACAAGGAAGTGCCTCCTTATTACGCGCAAAATAATTTTTCCTCCACCTGACAGCGGGGACCCATCGGATGAGCCACTGTATTTCGCGGAAAAAAAATGTTTCCCCCTGACTGCTAGGACCCACCAGCTACATCTTCGCACGCAAGGAAGTGCGTCCGGGCAAAAAAAACGTTTCGCCCCCAGACTGTTGGGACCCACCAGCTACATCTTCGCACGCAAGGAAGTGCCTGACAGTCGGGACCCACCTGGTCAAAGCATACGTAGCGTTTTCATTCTGGTCGCGAACGTGTACGTACATACTGGTCGATGTAGAGGCGCCCATGTGTCGTAGTAGAGGCGCACACGTAGCATGTACATGTACGTACAATGACCAGTGTGCAAGAAAGAAAATACAGCTACGTATGTACATACGGGCAGGGTCTTGAATGCCTACTCGCGCATACATACGGCCAGGGCTCGTGTACATGGCTGGGTTGGAACGGAGAAACTGCGTCGTCGTCGTGTTCATGGGGAGCCAACCGGCTGGGTCGGAATGGAATGCATCATCGTGTTCATCGGGAGGGCTTGGATGGAACAACCGATGGAAACGAGGCCTGGCGTAGTGCAGAATGGAGGAAACGGCCTTGTGTTCGACCGGCCATGTTTGAAATGGGAACTTGTTCATTGAGAGGGGTCTGGCGTACCGCAAAACAGAGGAAACGTTCCTCCTACAGTCAAAACGGGGGTCCTGTTGATCGAGAGGGGTGTGGCTTACCACAAAACGGAGGAAACGGACTTGTGTTGGAGCGCTACGGTCGAAACGGTGGTCCTGTTCATCGGGAGGGGTGTGGCGTACCGCAAAACGGGACTCCACGGGATACTGTTCATCTCCACCATCGACCCCCTCCAGCCTCCATGGGCTACTGTTCATCCACCGTCGACCTCCTCCAGCCTCCACCCGCGACTGTTCATCCACGGGCTCCTGTTCATCCAGCCTCCACCGCGCGCTACTCCACCGTCTGTTGTTCAACCAGCCCTCTCCACGGGCTCCTGTTCAACCACCCCTCCAGGGGCTACTGTTCATCCAGCCCTCCACCGTCTACTGTTCATCTAGCCCTCCACCATTTACTATTCATCCAGCCCTCCACGGGGTGGTCCTGTTCATCCTGCCCTCCACGGGGTCCTATTCATCTAGCCCCAACCGGCTCGATTGATCGGGGTCCTGTTCATCCAGAGGCAACACCACGGGTCCTGTTCATCCACCCCCATCGGGAACTGTTCATCCAAACACCCCCAGCAACGCTCACTGTTCATTCAGAGGCAACATCGATCGGCTTTAATTAGCTGCAGTAGTGAAGGAATCGCTCGATCGGGTTCACTTAACAGCCATCGATCGATCGCTCGGGTTCAGTAACGCGTAGCATGCAGTGCAATCGCTCGAGTTTAGTTAGAGCCCAACGCCTCGCTTGGGTTCAGTTAGAGCCCAACGCCTCGCACCCACGCGTGTGTGTGTACGAGATAAACGCGTATCGCTCGGCCCCGACCACCCACGGTAACCGGGAACACCCCGATATTTTCCTTGCCCTCGCTTCTACCACAGTTTTTTCCGTCATGGACGGCCCAAAGAATGTCATGCAGCTGCGTCTCCTGCCCACCCAGGACGAAAAGCCCATTTTCTGTCATGATTTTTTGTCATAGAAGTAGGACCCCACCACATCTATGATGATACCGGGTTTTGTCACAATTATCGTCATAGAAGTGTCATAAGTATGACATAAATTTTTTTCGTTCGGCCCAAAATGTCACGGATGTGTCCTTTTTTTGTAGTGAAGTGGTGGACATAGCAAAACTAGCATCCTCAAGCTTAGGGTTTTGCATATCATTAACACAATTGACATTAATAGAATTTATAACAATATCATTGCAATCATGCTTGTCATTCCAAGGAGCTATCGTGAATCACTTGATCAAGTACTTCATCAGAATTTCCAGATTCACGGATTTCAAGCAAAACCTCATAAAGATAATCTAGTGCACACAACTCACCAGCAATTGGTTCATCATAATTGGATCTCTTAAAAAGATTAGCAAGAGGATGAGGATCCATATCAATATATTTTTAGCAAGCGAAGATGCAAGCACATAGAAGGCACATAGCAACCCAAGCAAACGAAAAAGATGAACGGAAGAGGGGCGAAAAAAAGGCAAAGGTTTTCGAAAATCGTTTTAGAAGTGGGGGAGAGGAAAACGAGAGGCAAATGGCAAATAATGTAATGCGAGGGAGAAGAGATTATGATGGGTACTTGGTATGTCTAGACTTGGCGTAGATCTCCCCGACAACGGCGCCAGAAATCCTTCTTGCTACCTCTTGAGCATGCATTGGTTTTCCCTTGAAGAGGAAAGAGTGATGCAGCAAATTAGCGATAGTATTTCCCTCATTTTTGAGAACCAAGGTATCAATCCAGTAGGAGACAACACACAAGTCACCTAGTACCTGCACAAACAATCAAGAACCTTGCAACCAACGCGATAAAGGGGTTGTAAATTCCTTCACGGTCACTCGCAAAAGTGAGATCTAATAAAGATAGTAAAGTAAATATTTTTGGTATTTTTGTTGTATAGATTGGAAAGTAAAGATTGCAAAAGAGTAAACGAGATGCGATATAAGTAAAAGAGATGCAATATAATAAGAAAGAGATCCGGGGGCCATAGGTTTCACTAGTGGCTTCTCTCAAGATAGCATGTATTATGGTGGGTGAACAAATTACTGCCGAGCAATTGATAGAAAATCGCATAGTTATGAAGATATCTAAGGCAATGATCATGAATATAGGCATCACGTCCGTGTCAAGTACACCGAAACGATTCTGCATCTACTACTATTACTCCACACATCGACCGCTATCCAGCATGCATCTAGAGTATTAAGTTCATAAGAATAGAGTAACACATTGCAAGGTGACATGATGTAGAGGGATAAACTCAAGCAATATGATAAAAAAAACCATCTTTTTATCCTCGATGGCAACAATACAATACATGCCTTGCTGCCCCTACTGTCACTGGGAAAGGACACCGCAAGATTGAACCCAAAGCTAAGCACTTCTCCCATTGCAAGAAAGATCAATCTAGTAGGCCAAACTAAAGCGATAATTTGAAGAGACTTGCAAAACTATCAAATCATGCATATAAGAATTCAGAGAAGAACCAAATAATATTCATAGATAATCAAGTTCATAAATCCACAATTCATCGGATCTCGACAAACACACCGCAAAAGAGTACTACGTCGAATAGATCTCCAAGAACATTGAGGAGAACTTTGTATTGAAGATCAAAGAGAGAGAAGAAGCCATCTAGCTAATAACTATGGACCCAAAGGTCTGTGGTAAACTACTCATGCTTCATCAGAGAGGCTACAATGTTGATGTAGAAGCCCTCCATGATCAATTCCCCCTCCGGCAGATCGCGGGAAAAGGCCCCAAGATGGGATCTCACGGGTACAGAAGGTTGCGGCGGTGGAAAAGTGGTTTCGTGGCTCCCCCTTATGATTCTAGGGTATAAGAGTATATATAGGCGAAAGGAGTACGTCGGTGGAGCTATGAGGGGCCCACGAGGGTGGGGCGCGCCCTCCTGCCTCGTGGCCGCCTCGTTACGTCTCCAACTTCATCTCTAAGTCTTCTGGATTGCTTTCGGTCCAAGAAAGATCATCGCGAAGGTTTCATTCCGTTTGGACTCCGTTTGGTATTCCTTTTCTGCGAAACTCTAAAATAGGCAAAAAAACAGAAATTGGCACTGGGCCTCCGGTTAATAGGTTAGTCCCAAAAATAATATAAAAGAGCATACTAAAGCCCATTAAACATCCAAAACAGATAATATAATAGCATGAAACAATCAAAAATTATAGATACGTTGGAGACGTATCAAGCATCTACTCGTGAAGAAGGAGCACCAGGACATGGCCGCCGCTGACGAGACTGCCCTCAAGTGGGCGAAGGTGGACAACGTTCGCGAGCAGGTGGAGCGCCAGCGCCGGGCCTACAAGGAGATCAATGCTCGGCGCCGCTGCTACCTCTTGAGCACTGCGTTGGTTTTCCCTTGAAGAGGAAAGGGTGATGCAGTAAAGTAGCGTAAGTATTTCCCTCAGTTTATGAGAACCAAGGTATCAATCCAGTAGGAGACCACGCTCGTGTCCCATGCACCTACACAAACAAATAAGAACCTCGCAACCAACACGATAAAGGGGTTGTCAATCCCTTCATAGTCACTTACGAGAGTGAGATCTGATAGAGATGATAAGATAATATTTTTGGTATTTTTATGATAAATATTGCAAAATAAACAAAGATAGAAATAGCTTGTTGATGGATGATTAATATGATGGAAAATAGACCCGAGGGCCATAGGTTTCACTAGTGGCTTCTCTCAAGATAGCATAAGTATTATTATGGGTAAACGAATTACTGTCGAGCAATTAATAGAATTGAGCATAGTTATGAGAATATATAGGTATGATCATGTATATTGGCATCACGTCCGTGACAAGTAGACCGACTCCTGCCTGCATCTACTACTATTACTACACACATCGACCACTATCCAGCATGCATCTAGAGTATTAAGTTCATAAGAACAGAGTAACGCTTTAAGCAAGATGACATGATGTAGAGGGATAAACTCTTGCAATATGATATAAACCCCATCTTTTTATCCTTGATGGCAACAATACAATACGTGTCGTTTCCCCTACTGTCACTGGGATCGAGCACCGCAAGATTGAACCCAAAGCTAAGCACTTCTCCCATTGCAAGAAAGATCAATCTAGTAGGCCAAACCAAACTGATAATTCGAAGAGACTTGCAAAGATAACCAATCATACATAAAAGAATTCAGAGGAGATTCAAATATTATTCATCGATAATCTTGATCATAAACCCACAATTCATCGGATCTCGACAAACACACCGCCAAAGAAGAGTTACATCAAATAGATCTCCAAGGTAATCGAGGAGAACTTTGTATTGAGATCCAAAGAGAGAGAAGAAGCCATCTAGCTAATAACTATGGACCCGAAGGTCTGAGGTAAACTACTCACACATAATCGGAGAGGCTATGGTGTTGATGTAGAAGCCCTCCGTGATCAATGCCCCCTCCGGCGGAGCGCCAGAAAAGGCCCCAAGATGGGATCTCACGGGTATAGGAGGTTGCGGCGGTGGAAATAGGGTTTTGGCTCCGTGTCTGATGGTTGGGGGGTACGTAGGTATATATAGGAGGAAGAAGTAGGTCGGTGGAGAAACGAGGGGCCCACAAGGGTGGAGGGCGCGCCCCTGTCTCTGGCTTCCTCGTTCGTTTCTTGACGTCCACTCCAAGTCCTCTGCATCACGTTTGTTTCGAAAATCACGTTCCCGAAGGTTTCATTCTGTTTGGACTCCGTTTGATATCCTTTTCCTTCGAAACACTGAAATAGGCAAAAAAACCAGCAATTTGGGTTGGGCCTCCGGTTAATAGGTTAGTCCCAAAAATAATATAAAAGTGTATAAATAAGCCCATTAAACATCCAAAACAGAATATAATATAGCATGGAACAATAAAAAATTATAGATACGTTGGAGACGTATCAAGCATCCCCAAGCTTAATTCCTGCTCGTCCTTGAGTAGGTAAATGATAAAAACAGATTTTTTGATGTGGAATCCTACTTGGCATAATTTTCAATGTAATTCTCTTATTTTTGGTATGGATATTCAGACCCGAAAGATTCAAGATAAAAGTTCAATATTGACATAAAAGTAATAATACTTCAAGCATACTAACTAAGCAATTATGTATTTCCAAAATAACATGGCCAAAGAAAGTTCATCCCTACAAAATCATATAGTTTGGTCATGCATTAGTCATAAAGAACTCATATACTTATTGCAAAAATCTAGAAGTTATCAAAGCAAAGTATTACGCGCATGCTCCTAGGGGGATAGATTGGTAGTAAAAGACCATCGCTCGTCCCCGACCGCCACTCATAAGGAGGACAGTCAATAAATAAATCATGCTCCGACTTCATTACATAACGGTTCACCATACGTGCATGCTACGGGAATCACAAACTTTAACACAAGAATTTCTCAAATTCACAACTACTCAACTAGCATGACTCTAATATCACCATCTTCATATCTCAAAACAATTATCAAGCACCAATCTTTTTTTAGTATTCAACGCACTCAAAAGAAAGTTTCACAAATCTTGAATACCAAGCATATTATTATTAAGCAAATTACCATGCTATTAAGAGTCTCAAAATAATCTAAGTGAAGCATGAGAGATCAATAGTTCCTTTAAAACAAATCGACCACCATGCTCTAAAAGATCTAAGTGAAGCACATAGAGCAAAATTATAACGCTCAAAATATATAAGTGAAGCACATAGAGCAAAACTACATAGCTCAAAATATATAAGTGAAGCACATAGAGTATTCTATCAAATTCCAATTCATGTATGGCTCTCTCAAAAGGTGTGTACAGCAAGGATGATTGTGGCACACTAGCAAACAAAGACGCAAATAATACAAGACGCTCCAAGCAAAACACATATCATGTGGTGAATAAAAATATAGCTCCAAGTAAATTACCGATGGAAGTAGACGAAAGAGGGGATGCCTTCCGGGGCATCCCCAAGCTTCGACTTTTTGGTGTCCTTAGATTATCTTGGGGGTGCCATGGGCATCCCCAAGCTTAGGCTCTTGCCACTCCTTGTTCCATAATCCATCAAAAGAATTCACCCAAAACTTGAAAACTTCACAACACAAAACTCAATAGAAATCTCGTGAGCTCCGTTAGAGAAAGAAAACAAAAAGACCACTTCAAGTTACTGTAATGAACTCATTCTTTATTTATATTGGTTTTAAACCTACTGTATTCCAACTTCTCTATGGATTATAAACTATTTTACTAGCCATAGATTCATCAAAATAAGCAAACAACACACGAAAAACAGAATCTGTCAAAAACAGAACAGTCTGTAGTAATCTGTAACTAACGCAAACTTCTAGAACTCCAAAAAATCTACCAAAATTGGAAGACCTAGACAATTTTGTTTATTGTTCAGCAGCAACTAGAATCAGTATTTTATCACGTTCTGATGATTCTTAATAATTCAGGCACTGAGCGCAAAGTTTCTGGAAATTACAGCAAGATCAAATAACTATCATCCAAGAAGATCCAATAGGTCTAACTTGGCACAAACACTAATTAAAACACAAAACCACATCCAAACAGAAGGTAGATGGGTTATTTATTCCTAAACAGAATAAAAACACAAAAAAACTAAAAATAAAATTGGGTTGCCTCCCAACAAGCGCTATCGTTTAACGCCCCTAGCTAGGCATAAAAGCGAGGATAGATCTAGGTTGTGCCGTAGTAATAAGATAGATCGGTGAAACTCATTTCATATTCTCTACGTTCGGCAGCAAGTTTCCTTTGAGGCAAGCAAAAGTAATCGAAGGGGTTAAATTTAATAGGACAGCAGTCCCCAAGATTAATTTTAGGAGGTATAGGTTCCTCTTTCGGCCCTTCGTATTGCACAACCAATTCATCATTATTTTGTGAGCCTCTCCGATTATGTGTGAGTAGTTTACCTTAGACCTTCGGGAGGTATAGGTTCCTCTTTCGGCCCTTCGTATTGCACAACCAACTCATCAAGAGAGCATCCCAGCTAATTATTTTGAATAGCCAAATCATCATTAAGTTCAGAGATTCTATTAATTAAAATATTGGTAGGCAACCTTTTTCTAAGGTTTTCATTGAAAGCAACATAGTCAAGAGACTGAAAGCGCATAATTTCCTCTTGATCAAAGAGGGTAGATTCTATGGGAGGACGACCAACGTCTACCCTATAATGCGCAAAGATTTCTTTGGATTCTTTTATTATAAATCTGAATTCATGAGCCAAAAAGATGGTAGTGGCACGCTTAACAGAAGAATGCTCGATATTAGAAAATTCTAGGAAAATTCTCTGTATAGATGGGTGCATATGCATAAATTGCCTTTCAAGTTCAACGATAAGCGTGGCAATAGCGTCCACAAGACTACTAGTTCTATGGAGAATAGAACCGCCCATAGAGGGCAAAGCACCGACACAAGTAAAGAAATCTTGAATAACTCCTTTTCCAATAATATTACCACTACCGATTCGAAATCTTTTTGTATGATAGGTAGGGGGTTCTTCAGCAGGAGCAATAGAATTTCCTAAGACATTGTTATCACCCATATTGGCGATAACTTCCCTAATTTCAGACATAGCGACAAGCAAGCGAAAAAAGGCAAACAAAAAAAGATAAGGAGAAGGATATTGGGAGAGAGGGCGAATAAAACGGCAAGGGTGAAGTGGGGGAGAGGAAAACGAGAGGCAAATGGCAACTAATGTAATGCGAGAGATAGGGATTGTGATGGGTACTTGGTATGTTGACGTGTTGCGTAGACTCCCCGGCAACGGCGCCAGAAATTCTTCTTGCTACCTCTTGAGCTTGCGTTGGATTTCCCCGAAGAGGAAAGGATGATGCAGTAGAGTAGCGTAAGTATTTCCCTCAGATTTTGAGAACCAAGGTATCAATCCAGTAGGAGGCTACACGCAAGTCCCTCGTACCTACACAAAAACAATAGCTCAATGCAACCAACGCGATTAGGGGTTGTCAATCCCTTCACGGTCACTTACGGGAGTGAGATCTGATAGAGATGATAGATAATGTTTTTGGTATTTTTTATATAGAGATGCAAAGTAAAAAGTAAAAGGCAAAGTAAAAAGCAAAGCAAGATTAAAGTGATGGAGATTGATATGATGAGAATAGACCCGGGGACCATAGGTTTCACTAGTGGCTTCTCTCAAGAGCATAAGTATTCAACGGTGGGTGAACAAATTACTGTTGAGCAATTGACAGAATTGAGCATAGTTATGAGAATATCTAGGTATGATCATGTATATAGGCATCACGTCCGAGACAAGTAGACCGACTCCTGCCTGCATCTACTACTATTACTCCAGTCATCGACCGCTATCCAGCATGCATCTAGAGTATTAAGTTAAAAACAGAGTAACGCCTTAAGCAAGATGACATGATGTAGAGAGATAAATTCATGCAATATGAAATAAACCCCATCTTGTTATCCTAGATGGCAATGATACAATACGTGCCTTGCTGCCCCTTCTGTCACTGGGAAAGGACACCGCAAGATCGAACCCAAAGCTAAGCACTTATCCCATGGCAAGAACTACCAATCTAGTTGGCCAAACCAAACGGATAATTGCGAAGAGACTTGTAAAGATAACCAATCATACATAAAAGAATTCAGAGAAGATTCAAATATTATTCATAGATAGACTTGATCATAAACCCACAATTCATCGGTCTCAACAAACACACCGCAAAAAGAAGATTACATCGAATAGATCTCCACGAGGGAGGGGGAGAACATTGTATTGAGATCCAAAAATAGAGAAGAAGCCATCTAGCTAATAACTATGGACCCGAAGGTCTGAGGTAAACTACTCACTCTTCATCGGAGAGGCTATGATGATGTAGAAGCCCTCCGTGATGACGGCCCTCTCCGGCGAAGCTCCGGAATAGGCCCCAAGATGGGATCTCGTGGATACAGAAAGTTGCGGCAGTGGAATTAGGTTTTTGGCTCCGGATCTGATCGTTTGGGGGTATGTAGGTATATATAGGAGGAAGAAGTACGTCGGTGGAGCTTCATGGGCCCCACGAGGGTGGGGGCGCGCCTGGGGGGGGGGGTAGGGCGCGCCCCCCTACCTGGTGCCCACCTCGAAGCTTCCTTGGCGTAGGGTCCAAGTCTCCTCGGTCATATTTGGTGAGAAAATCACGTTCCCGAAGGTTTCATTCCGTTTGGACTCCGTTTGATATTCCGTTTCTTCGAAACACTGAAATAGGAAAAAAACAGCAATTCTGGGCTGGGCCTCCGGTTAATAGGTTAGTCCCAAAAATAATATAAAAGTGGAAAATAAAGCCCAATATAGTCCAAAACAGTAGATAATATAGCATGGAGCAATCAAAAATTATAGATACGTTGGAGACGTATCAACTACATGATCATGCAAAGCAATATGGCAATGATGAAGCGTGTCATGATAAACGGAACGGTGGAAAGTTGCATGGTAATATATCTCAGAATGGCTATGGAAATGCCATAATAGGTAGGTATGGTGGCTGTTTTGAGGAAGATATAAGGATGTTTATGTGTGATAGAGCGTATAGTATCACGGAGTTTGGATGCACCGGCGAAGTTTGCACCAACTCTCAGGGCGAGAAAGGGCAATGCACGGTACCAAAGAGGCTAGCAATGATGGAAGGATGAGAGTGCGTATAATCCATGGACTCAACATTAGTCATAAAGAACTCACATACTTATTGCAAAAAACTACAATTCATCAAAAACCAAGCACTACGCGCATGCTCCTAGGGGGATAGATTGGTAGGAAAAGACCATCGCTCATCCCCGGCCGTCACTCATAAGGAGGACAGTCAAAGAACACCTCATGTTTCAAATTTGTTACACAATGTTTACCATACGTGCATGCTACGGGACTTGCAAACTTAAACACAAGTATTTCTCAAATTCACAATTACTCAACTAGCACAACTTTAATATCACTACCTCCATATCTCAAAACAATCATCAAGCATCAAACTTTTCTTAGTATTCAACACACTTATAAGAAAGTTTTTACTAATCTTGGATGCCTATCATATTAGGACTAATTTCATAATTTAAGCAAATTACCATGCTTCTTTATAATACTCTAAAAATGATATAAGTGAAGCATGAGAGAACAATAGTTTCTATAAAACAAAAACACCACCATGTTCTAAAAGATATAAGTGAAGCACTAGAGCAAAAACTACATAGCTCAAAAGATATAAGTGAAGCACATAGAGTATTCTAATAATTTCCGAATCATGTGTGTCTCTCTCAAAAGTGTATTCAGCAAGGATGATTGTGGTAAACTAAAAAAAAAGACTCAAATCATACAAGACGCTCCAAGCAAAACATATATCATGTGGTGAATAAAAATATAGCTCCAAGAAAAGTTACGGATGGACGAAGACGAAAGAGGGGATGCCTTCCGGGGCATCCCCAAGCTTTGGCTTTTTGGTGTCCTTTGATTACCTTGTGGTGCCTTGGGCATCCCCAAGCTTTGGCTCTTGCCACTCCTTGTTCCATAATCCATCAAATCTTTACCCAAAACTTGAAAACTTCACAACACAAAACTTAACAAAAAATCTCGTGAGCTCCGTTAGCGAAAGAAAACAAAGCACCACTTTAAGGTACTGTATTGAACTCATTCTTTATTTATATTGGTGTTAAACCTAAGGTATTCCAACTTCTCTATGGTTTATAAACTAATTTACTAGCCATAGATTCATCAAAATAATCAAACAACACGCGAAAAATAGAATCTGCCAAAAACAGAACAGTCTGTAGTAATCTGAAACTAACGCAAACTTCTGGAACTCTAAAAATTCTACCAAAATAGTAACTCCTAAATAATTTGTTTATTGATCTTCTTCAATTGGAATCAGTATTTTATCACGTTCTGGTGATTTTTAACAATTGTTTTCGTGAACAGAAAGTTTCTGGATTTTTCAGCAAGATCAAATAACTATCATCCAAGAAGATCCTATAGGTTCAACTTGGCACAAACACTAATTAAGACACAAAACCACATCTAACCAGAAGTTAGATGGATTAATTATTACTAAAAAGAACCAAAAAGCAGGAAAATAAGATAAAATTGGGTTGCTTCCCAACAAGCTCTATTGTTTAACGCCCCTAGCTAGGCATAAAGGTTTCAATGATGCTCACAAGAAAGATAGCAATTGAAACATAAAGACAGCATCATATAGCATGTGAAAAACACATCTAAGTCTAACATACTTCCTATGCATAGGCATCTTATAGGCAAACAAATTATCAAGGCAAGCAATTCCTAGCATATGCAAGGAATAAGAATAAAACCTAGACAATCTCAACATAACGAGAGGTAATTTAGTAACATGAAAATTTCTACAAGCATATTTTCCTCTCTCGTAATAATTACATGTGGGATCATAATCAAATTCAACAATATAGCTATCACATAAAATTTTCTCAACATGATCCACATGCATGCAAAGTTAACACTCTTCCAAAATAGTGGGATTAACATTAACTAAAGTCATGACCTCTCCAAACCCACTTTTATCAAAAAATTCACAAGATTGAACATTCTCCAAATATGTGGGATCTAAAGTTGAAACTCTTCCAAACCCACTTTCAATATTATTGCAAACATTATTATCAATCTCATATTCATCAAGGGGAGTAAGTAAATTTTCAAGATCGTAAGAAGAATCACCCCAATCATGATCATTGAAACAAGTAGAGGACATAGCAAAACTAGCATCCCCAAGCTTAGGGTTTTTCATATTATTAGCATAATTTACATCAATAGAACTTATAATGAAATCATTGCAATCATGCTTTTTATTCAAAGATCTATCGTGAATCGCTTCATAAAGTACTTCATCACAATTTTCAGATTCACGAATTTCAAGCAAAACCTCATAATTGGATCCCTTAAAGAGATTAGCAAGTGGATGAGGATCCATAAACTATTAGCAAGAGAAGATGCAAGAGAAAAGAAGGCACATGGTAAGACAAGATTGAACGGAGGAAGGGCGAATAAAACGGCAAAGGTGAAGTGGGGGAGGGGAAAACGAGAGGCAAATGGCAAATAATGTAATGCGAGGGATAAGAGTTTGTGATGGGTACTTGGTATGTCTTGACTTGTGCGTAGACTCCCCGACAATGGCGCCAAAAATGGCTTGTTGACGGGAGATCAAATCTTGACTTGACTTGGCGTAAGCCTCCTGGGCAACGACGCCAGAAATCCTTCGTGCGACCTCTTGAGCACTGCGTTGGTTTTCCCTTGAAGAGGAAAGGGTGATGCAGTAAAGTAGCGTAAGTATTTCCCTCAGTTTTTTAGAACCAAGGTATCAATCCATTAGGAGACCACGCTCGAGTCCCACGCACCTACACAAACAAATAAGAACCTTGCAACCAACGCGATAAACGGGTTGTCAATCCCTTCACGGTCACCTGCAAGAGTAAGATCTGATAGAGATGATAAGATAATACTTTTGGTATTTTTATGATAAAGAGTAAAAGTAAAGATTGCAAAATAAAAAAAGATAGAAATAGATTGTTGATGGAAGATTAATATGATGGAAAATAGACCCGGGGCCCATAGGTTTCACTAGTAGCTTCTCTCAAGATAGCATAAGTATTACGGTGGGTAACCGAATTACTGTCGAGCAATTGATAGAATTGAGCATAGTTATGAGAATATCTAGGTATGATCATGTATATAGGCATCACGTCCGTGACAAGTAGACCGACTCCTGCCTGAATCTACTACTATTACTCCACACATCGACCGCATCCAGCATGCATTTAGAGTATTAAGTTCATAAGAACAGAGTAACACTTTAAGCAAGATGACATGATGTAGAGGGATAAAATCATGCAATATGATATAAACCCCATCTTTTTATCCTCGATGGCAACAATACAATATGTGCCTTGCTGCCCCTGCTGTCACTGGGAAAGGACACCGCAAGATTGAACCCAAAGCTAAGCACTTCTCCCATTGCAAGAAAGATCAATCTAGTAGGCCAAACCAAACTGATAATTCGAAGAGACTTGCAAAGATATTAAATCATGAATATAAGAATTCAGAGAAGAATCAAATATTGTTCATAGATAATCTTGATCATAAACCCGCAATTCATCGGATCTCGACAAACACACCACAAAAGAAGAGTTACATCAAATAGATCTCCAAGAGAATCGAGGAGAACTTTGTATTGAGATCCAAAGAGAGAGAAGAAGCCATCTAGCTAATAACTATGGACCCGAAGGTCTGAGGTAAACTACTCACACATCATCGGAGAGGCTATGGTGTTGATGTAGAAGCCCTCCGTGATCAATGCCCCCTCCGGCGGAGCACCGGAAAAGGCCCCAAGATGGGATCTCACGGGTACAGAAGGTTGTGGCGGTGGAAATAGGGTTTTGGCTCCGTGTCTGATGGTTTGGGGGTACGTAGGTATATATAGGAGGAAGAAGTAGGTTGGTGGAGCAACGAGGGGCCCACGAGGGTGGAGTGCGCGCCCAAGGGGTTAGGCGCACCCCCCTACCTCGTGGTTTCCTCGTTCGTTTCTTGACGTCCACTCCAAGTCCTCTGGATCACGTTTGTTCCGAAAATCACGTTCCCGAAGGTTTCATTCCGTTTGGACACCGTTTGATATCCTTTTCCTTCGAAACACTGAAATAGGCAAAAAAATAGCATTTTGGGCTGGGCCTCCGGTTAATAGGTTAGTCCCAAAAATAATATAAAAGTGTATAAATAAGCCCATTAAACATCCAAAGCAGAATATAATATAGCATGGAACAATAAAAAATTATAGATACGTTGGAGATGTATCAGCCGCGGACGCAAGGAGGGCGACATCGTCGTTCTCAATAGCAACGACGATGACGCGCTCAGGCCGTCCAACCCCCCGCGTGTCGGTGACCCTGGTCAGGGGTGCAGCAGGGATGGCGGTTGGATGGAGGGAGGCGGTGACGACGACGACTACACCCGGTTCTACAGGCTCCTTGGCATGTAGAAGGCTGGTGGCGGCAACGGCGTAGTAGGGCTAGGCGTAGTTGTTTTCTAAATCGTGTTTTTGTTTTCTGTACAAATTTGAATAAAATCGCCGAGTTTGGACGGATTTTGTGTCGTGTTTGGCCGATTTGGGGGTGACCTGGTGCGGCGGCTGGGAACACCCTCGCCCCTATGCCAAAATTAACGCCGGTTCGGCCCCAGACGTCCTGGGGGGGGGCGAACGGTTGGAGATGCTCTTAGAGCATCTACGCACATACTTGGCAAATTCGGCCCTTCAAATGCCGTGGATGCCAGGCGCGTCAACGGACAATGACCGCGTACCCCTCAAATTGCGTCGTTCACAACCGAACACCTCACTTAGCATATCTCAAATCCATACAAACTCATACAACTACGTTGATGCACACAGACCGTCCGGCTATTCTATCACTACTAACTAAACATGTCATCGGGCTACCAAAATTTTATATGTGTGGCTATGGTGGAATTCATCCACGGCTGCCCTTGCCCTTCCCGGCGCCCTTGTCGTCCTTCTCGCGGAAGTATCAGTCGAAGACGCAGTACGGATCGAGTCAGATTTGCTTGTCTCCGGAGTTGTCCTCGCCATCGTTGTCGTCCTTCTCCTCCTTTGGTGCCAGTCCGGCCATGGCACGGACCGGCCGATTCTGCACTTGGGCGAGGGCACGTGTATTCCTCCGCCGTTCTTTCTTCACAATGCGGGCGTGGATGGCTTCCTCCTCTGCGGTCGCCCACGCCGCCGCATCAGCCGCCTCCTCCGCCACCATTTCCGCCTCGATACGGGTCTCGACAGTCCTTATCCTCTCCTTCCCATGGCGGGCCGCCCGTTCCTGGTGGTACTCATACTCGGCCTGATCGGTGATGGGGATGGAGAGGTGTTCCGGCCGAGACCGTGAGGATCCAGCACCAGGGGACCGAGCGCCCGGTGATCCAACGTTATGGCATCGCGGCGGACAGATCCGTCCATTGGCTGGGCGCTATCCTCCCGGGAGCGTCGGAGTGCAATGCGGTCTGCCATTGCCTCCTCGAACCCACACGGGATGATACCCCAGTCGATGGATCCAGACTAGTCGGAGTCTAATCCGCTGCCTGCCATGACGGAGAAGGCCGGAAACCGCCGAAGGTGAGCTCGGGTAGGAGAGGGGAGTGGAGGGGAGTGGAGTGAAGTGGCTAGGGTTTGCTCTGGCGAGCGGATGGGGACGAATATATGTGGGGTCGGGTGGGCCAGCATGGACCGGGTCCGATGTGGAAGGTGTCGGCGTTCTGGTAACGGGGGTCCCCAGACTTGCCTGCCTATGGCCCACGGCGTGGCTCCTACAGTGGCCTGGTACGACCCATCTTCACCAACAAACACTCAAGACCCTCGCGAGGGGCCGAGCCTCGCATGGGGCCGAGCCTCGCGAGGCAGACGACACAAGACCTCCTCAGGGGCAGCCTCACTAGGCTGGCTCGCGAGGAGCGGAGAGATCAAGGCGAGGGGCACCTCGTGAGGTTCCCGTGACGTGAGCCATGACGACCAAGGCCAGGCGGGCGCCAGCGGGCGCAGAGTACTGGTTTGCTCTTTGGTGCTAAAGGGGCAGGCATAGGCGAAGAGTCCCGAGGCATCAGGCAAAGGTTTCCATATCGATGCAACGAGACCAAGACCAGCAGGACGACAGGATGGAGGTCATCTCGGAGCCCACGATGGCGTCACCACCAGAGCCTTTAGCAGGCGAAGACCACCTTTTGTCAGGATAGCTTGTACTAGCTATCCCCCTTCAAATTGGCCGTTGTGGGATCCCTTCCCGCCTAATATTTGGGGAGAGGACCCAGGCCTCTATAAATAGGACTAGCCACCACCTTAGCAAGGGGTCGGATCATTCAGATCATCCTGAACGACACAAGCTCACCGAGCTCAAGAACACCTCTCCTCAGGAGGCTGTTCTTCCCTTGTACTTGTTCATCCTCAGCCTACAAGGCAATCCACCACACCACACTGGAGTAGGGTATTACACCACATCGGTGGCCCGAACCAGTATAAACTCTTGTGTACCTTGTTCTTCAAGTTCGACGAGCTGATCTTTAAGATCGTGGTGAGTGAGCGAGCTAGGGGGAGGGAGAGATCTTCATGCGCACCCCAGAGTTTGAACCTTAAGGGTTTTGCTGAAACCCGCAATCCGACATTTGGCGCGCCAGGTAGGGGTGCGTTGAAGCTTTCCTTTCGTCGATCCACGCTCCACCACCTCCGCGCTTTGTCCCCATGGTCGGCGTTGCTCCTCCAGCTGGGACGACGGACGCCCACGACGGCGCCAGGGGGCTCAGAGCTTTTTCCCCCGCCTTGTGGCGGGTACAGTGGCCGCCCAAGTTCAAGCCGGAGATGCCGCCATGTTACGACGGTGCGGCGGACCTGTCGGCCTTCCTGCTAGCATACGAAGAGGCCGTCCTGGAGGCTGGGGGCGACGGCAAGGTCATGGCCAACTGGTTTCCCATGGCCCTCGCTGGCGCACCACGCGCCTAGCTGCTCACCCTCCCGGGATCCTCAGTGGCATCTTGGGAAGAGTTGTGTGGCCTCTTCGCCGCGCGCTTCGCGGCACCGGCGCCCATCGCCGTCGCAGCCCTCCTCGGCGGCTCACAAGCACCGCCCTCGGACCGTCACACCAAGCAGTTCTTCCGCCAGATCGGCGCCGCCTCCATGCAGCAAGGAGCTCCCCCAGGTTGGGCGCCGCCCAACGCCGACCTCACCTTCGACTCGGGGGATCACTCCGTCACCACCACCAGCTCGGGCGTGCTCCCAATGCTTTGCACGCCCACCATCTACAACGTAGTCATCACCAAGACCCTCATCGATGACGGGGCTGGCCTTAATGTGCTCTCCGTGGAAGCTTTTGGCTTTCTTCATGTGTCGCACGAATGGATTCGTCCCACCAGGCCCTTCTACGGGGTCGACGGCGGCTCCGCCAGCCCCGTGGGGCAGATCCGCCTTCCTGTGACCTTCGGAACTCGCGATAACTACCACACCGAGCTGATCGACTTCGACATCGCCCGCATTGGCCTCCCATACAACGCCATCCTCGGGTACCCGGCCCTCGCTCAGTTTATGGCAGCAACTCATCCGGCCTACAACCTCATGAAGATGCCAGGGAGCAAGGGCGTCCTCACCGTAGCTGGAGACACCAAGGAGGCTCTGGCGGTGCTCAAGCTTGCCCTCAAAGCCGTCGTGGCAGCATGCCCGGCCGACGAGGCCACCCCTGTAGCTAAGGAGGCCGCACCGGTAATGAAGAAGCAATTGTTCACTTAAGATTAGGCCGAAACTAAGCAAGTGCCAGTCGAGGAAGGTGGACCCCCAGGAGCCACCTTCACCATAGGCGCCAACCTCGACCCGGGTCAAGAGGAGGCATTGATGAGGTTCCTACGCACGAACAAGGAGGTATTCTCCTGGGAACCCAAGCAGCTGGTAGGGGTCCCGAGGGGGGTGATCGAGCATCACCTCAGGGTGTGCGCCAATGTGCGCCCTGTGAAGCAGAAGGCGCGGCGGCTGGGTTGAGTCCTTCATCGTCCAGGAGATGCACAAAGCTGGAAGCGGCAGGTGTCATTCGCGTGGTTCGGTACCTGGAGTGGCTGGTGAACCCCGTTGTCGTGCCAAAGAAAGGCGGGAAGGAGCACATGTGTGTCGACTTCACCAACCTCAACAAGGCCTGCCCCCAAGACCTGTTCCCGCTTCCGCGCATCGACCAGATTGTCGACTCCACTGCCGAGTGCGACCTGCTGTGCTTCCTGGACACGTTCTCGGGCTACTACCAGATCAAGATGGCGGTGGAGGATGTGGAGAAGACAGCTTTCCTGACCCCATGCGGGGTGTACTGCTACATTTGCATGCCATTCGGGCTGTGCAACGCAGGTGCGACCTTCCAACGGCTGATGCACATTGCCCTAGGTCAGTAGCTCGGGAGAAACGCTGAAGCCTACATTGACGACATCGTGGTAAAATCTCGGGAGGCAAGAACCTTGATTCAGGACCTGGAGGAGACCTTCGCGAGCCTGCGCCAGGTTGACCTGCGACTCAACACAGAGAAGTGCGTGTTCGGTGTCCCCTCCGGCAAGCTACTGGGCTTCCTCGTGTCCCACAGGGGGATTGAGGCTGACCCGGAGAAGGTCAAGGCAATAGAAGACATCAGCCCACCGCAAACTCTCAAGGAGATGCAGAAGCTTGCGGGCTGCGTGACCTCACTAGGGCACTTCATCTCCAAGATGGGGGAGCGTGCGTTGCAGTTCTTCAAGCTGATAAAGAAGAAGGGCCCGTTCAAGTGGACCACGAAGGCCGACCTGGTGTTTCAAGACCTCAAGAGATACCTGACTAGCCCCCCAGTGATGGTGGCGCCTCGTGCCCTCGAGCCCCTGGTGCTTTACCTTGCCACCACTCCCTACTCCGCCAGCGCGGCGCTAGTGGCGGTACGGGAGGAGCGCCAGGTCAGGAGTCCTCCACAGCGTGCCTCACCCCCAACAGAAGCGATGCGACAACAAGAGGATGCTGCAAGGGCCGCCACAACGCCAACGAACGACCAGGTCCAGCAAGACGGCGTCCTCGAGCCTACAGAGGCCCCGACGGATGGCCAGGTTCCGGGGGTCTCGTCACCTCAGGGAGCGCCCCAACCTCCGGCAGATGCAGGCTTCATCGGCGCTCCCTCCCTCGTTGAGCACCCAGTGTACTTCGTCAGCACAGTACTACGGGATGCGAGGGCACGGTACCCTATGCCACAAAAGCTCCTGCTCGCTCTCCTAGTGGCCTCACGCAAGCTGCGCCATTACTTCCAAGGCCACCCGATTAAAGTCATCTCAGCTTACCCTCTGGAGAGGGTGCTCAGGATCCCTAAGGCCACGGGAAGGGTCGCCAAATGGAACATCAAACTTCAGGCATTTCAGCTCGAGTTCAGCACAACCATGGTCATCAAGGGGGGCGCCCTAGCCGACTTCGTGGCCGAATGGACCTACGCCCCGGAACCCGAGGTCAGCGAGGGTCGATCCCTCTCACCGGGGAGTGAAGCACCAGATGGTTGGGTCATGTATTTCGACGGCGCCTTCGCACGCCAAGGCGCGGGGGATGGAGCCGTGCTCACCTCGCCCACCCAAGACAAGCTCTACTACGCCGTGCAGCTTTGCTTCCAGCAGGGTGAGAAGGTCTCCAACAACATCGCGGAGTACGAGGGGTTGATCGCCGGCCTGAAGGCTGCCATGGCCTTGGGGGTAAAACGTCTCACCATCAAGGGTGATTCGCAGCTCCTCGTCAACTTCTCCAACAAGGTGTACGAGCCGAAGGACGAGCACATGGAGACGTACCTCACGGAGGTGCGCAAGATGGAGAAGCAATTCTTGGGCCTGGAGCTACAACACGTGCCTCGCGGCACGAACAAGGAAGCCGCCGACATCGCCAGAAGGGCATCCAAGCGTTTGCCCCAGGAGCCTGGCATCTTCGAAGAGCGGCTTGTCAAGCCATCAGCAACACCCCCATCTGCGGGTTGGCGTCGCCTCGGGAGGAACTCCCTCAACCACCAGCCTCGGGAGCCCCGCCTGTGGCCCGACCACAGGAGCGCGCCTGCTCCTGGCGCTCGAGCCTCTGGAGGGGTGCTGGACCGAGAAGTTCAAGGAATACCTGACGTGAGGGACGCTGCCGGAGAAAGAGGAAGATGCGGAGCGCGTGGCTCGACAGGCTACGGCATACTGCATCCAGGACGGTGAGCTATACAGGAAGCGGCCAAATGATGTTTCCTTGCGATGCATCTCCAGGGAGCAGGGGAATGAGTTGCTGGCTGACATACATGGCGGAGACTGCGGGCACCACTCATCGTCACGTACCCTGGTCGGCAAGGCGTTCTGCAGCAGGTTCTACTGGGCTACGGCACTCAACGACGCGACCGAGCTGGTGAGGTCTTGTGAGGCCTGCCAATTCCACGCCAAGCAAATCCATCAGCCAGCTCAGGGCCTCTAGACCATCCTGCTCTCGTGGCCATTCATGGTCTGGGGGCTGGATATCCTAGCACTACTAGGGAAAACCTTATACATAGAATCTTAGCAGCAGCGTGGTTTAAAAACAAACGCTACTGCTAATTAGCAGTAGCGAGCTTCTGGAAACCGCACTACTAATAGGTTAGTAGCAGTACCGCTCTAGGTGAAACAAGCGCTACTACTATAATTGCCACGGCGTTGCCCCCCGGCTAGATATAGTAGTAGCGCCGTTCTCCTGGACGCGCTACTGCTAAAGTACTTAGTAGCTGCGTTTTTCTTCAAAACTCGCTGCTGCTAAGGATCACCGCAACTAATTAAGTTTAGTCCCATACTGCTAAGCGAACAAGGTGTTTACTGATAACCCACAAGTGTAGGGGATCGCAACAGCTTTCAAGGGAAGAGTATTCAACCCAAATTTATTGATTCGACACAAGGGGAGCCAAAGAATATTCACAAGTATTAGCAACTGAGTTGTCAATTCAGCCACACCTGGATAACTTAATATGTGCAGCAAGGTATTTAGTAGCAAAGTAAAATGATAGTAGTGGTAACGGTAACAAAAGAGTAATGAAAGTAAAATCAATATTTTTGGTATTTTGTAGTGACTGTAACAATAGCAACGGGAAAGTAAATAAGCGTAAACCAGAATATGGAAAGCTCGTAGGCATTGGATCGGTGCTGGATAATTATGCCGGATGCGGTTCATCATGTAACAGTCATAACATAGGGTGACATAGAACTAGCTCCAATTCATCAATATAATGTAGGCATGTATTTTGAATATAGTCATACGTGCTTATGGAAAAGAACTTGCATGACATCTTTTGTCCTACCCTCCCGTGGCAGTGGGGTCCTAATGGAAACTAAGGGATATTAAGGCCTCCTTTTAATAGAGAACCGGAAAAAAGCATTAGCACATAGTGAATACATGAACTCCTCAAACTACGGTCATCACCGGGAGTGGTCCCGATTGTTATCACTTCGGGGTTGCCGGATCATAACACATAGTAGGTGTCTATGGACTTGCAAGATAGGATCAAGAACTCACATATATTCATGAAAACATAATAGGTTCAGATCTGAAATCATGGCACTCGGGCCCTAATGACAAGCATTAAGCATAGCAAAATCATAGCAACATCAATCTCAGAACATAGTGGATACTAGGGAGCAAACCCTAACAAAACTGACTCGATTACATGATAGATCTCATCCAACCCATCACCGTCCAGCAAGCCTACGATGGAATTACTCAGGCACGGCGGTGAGCATCAAGAAATTGGTGATGGAGGATGGTTGATGATGACGACGGCGACGAATCCCCCTCTCCGGAGCCCCGAACGGACTCCAGATCAGCCCTCCCGAGAGGTTTTAGGGCTTGGCGGCGGCTCCGTATCGTAAAACACGATGATTTCTTCTCCTCTATTTGTTTCTCCCCGAAAGCAAATATATAGAGTTGGAGTTGGCATTGGAAGGTCTCCAGGGGGGCCACGAGGTAGGGGGCGCTCCCTAGGGGGGGCACCCCCCACCCTCGTGGACAGGGTGTGGGCCCCCTGGTCTTCATCTTTGGCGAGGATCTTTTATTATTTTTTATAAGATGTTCCGTGGAGTTTCAGGTCATTCCGAGAACTTTTGTTTTCTGCACATAAAACAACATCATGGCAATTCTGCAGAAAACAACGTCAGTCCTGGTTAGTTCCATTCAAATCATGTAAGTTACAGTCCAAAACAAGGGCAAAAGTGTTTGGAAAAGTAGATACGACGGAGAAGTATCAACTCCCCCAAGCTTAAACCCTGGCTTGTCCTCAAGCAATTCAGTTGACAAACTGAAAGAGAAAAAGAAAAACTTTTACAAACTCTTTTTGCTCTTGTTGTTGTAAATATGTCAAGCCAGCATTCAAGTTTTCAGCAAAGATCATAACTAACCACATTTGCAATAATTCTCAGGTCTCACGATTACTCATATCAATAGCACAATCAACTAGCGAGCCAAAATAATAAATCTCGGATGACAACACTTACTCAAAACAATCATAATATGATATAACAAGATGGTATCTCGCTAGTCCTTTCTGAGACCGCAAAACATAAATGCAGAGCACCTTTAAAGATCAAGGACTGACTAGACATTATAATTCATTGTAAAAGAGATCCAATCATTGTCATACCCAATATAGATTAACAGTAATGAATGCAAATGACAGCTGTGCTCTCCAGGTAGTACTTTTAATAAGAGGGTGATGACTCAACATAAAAGTAAATAGATAGGCCGTTCGCAGAGGGAAGCAGGGATTTGTAGAGGTGCCAGAGCTCGGTTTTGAAATAGAGATAAATAATATTTTGAGCGGTATACTTTCATTGTCAACATAACAACTAAGAGATGGCGATATCTTCCATGTCACACACATTATAGGCGGTTCCCAAACAGAATGGTAAATTTTATACTCCCCCTCCACCAACAAGCATCAATCCACGGCTTTCTCGAAACAACGAGTGCCTCCAACAAACATCAGGTCCTAGTGGGAGTTTTGTTTGCAATTATTTTGATTTAGTTTGCATAAAGCATGGGACTGGGCATCCCGGTGACCAGCCATTTTCTCGTGAGTGAGGAGCGGAGTCCACTCCTATTGAGAATAACCCGCCTAACATGGAAGATAAGGGCAGCCCTAGTTGATACATGAGCTATTCGAGCATACAAAACAGAATGTTTATTTGAAGGTTTAGAGTTTGGCACATACAAATTTACTTGGAACGGCATGTAGATACCGCATATAGGAAGGTATAGTGGACTCATATGGAATAACTTTGGGGTTTAAGGGATTGGATGCACAAGTAGTATTCCCGCTTAGTACAGGTGAAGGCTAGCAAAAGACTGGGAAGCGACCAACTAGAGAGCGACAACAGCCATGAACATGCATTAAAATTAATAAACATTGGATGCAAGCATGAGTAGGATATAATCCACCATGAAGATAAATATCGTGAAGGCTATGTTGATTTGTTTCAACTACATGCGTGAACATGTGCCAAGTCAAGTCACTTAAATCATTCAAAGGAGTATACCACCCCATCATACCACATCATAACCATTTCGATAGCATGTTGGCACGCAAGGTAAACCATTATAACTCATAGCTAATCAAGCATGGCACGAGCAACTATAATCTCTAATTGTCATTGCAAACATGTTTATCCATAATAAGCTGAATCAAGAACGATGAACTCATCATATTTACAAAAACAAAAGAGGTCGAGTTCATACCAGCTTTTCCCATCTCAGTCAGTCCATCATATATCATCATAATTGCCTTTCACTTGCACGACCGAACAATGTGAATAATAATAAGAGTGTACGTGCTTTGGACTAAGCTGGAATCTGCGAGCATTCAATAAACATGAGAAGACAAGGCAATATGGGCTCTTAGTTAAATCAATCAATAATGCATATAAGAGCCACTTCAACAATTTAATTATGGTCATCTCCTATTGACCCCCAAAGAAAAGAAAAGAAATAAAACTATTTACATGGGAAAGATCCCAACAAGCAAAAGAAGAACGGGAAATATTTTTGGGTTTTCTTTTTAATTATTACTACTACAGCAAGAAAAGTAAACTACTACTATTTTTTGGGGTTTTTTTCTTAAGGTTTATTAAACACACAAGAAGAAAGCAGGAAAAAGAAAATAAACTAGCATGGATATTACAGTGAAAGAGTATGACCACTGACATCTAGCAATGAGTGTGTGTGAACATAAATGTAAAGTCAGTGAGAAATACGTACTCCCCCAAGCTTAGGCTTTTGGCCTAAGTTGGTTTATTGCCAGGGATAGCCTGGCGGATACCCGTAGGTCTAGCTGGGGTCGTACTGCGACGAAGAGGACTCTGACTGCCACTGGCTGACAGCCATCTCCGGATCCCAAGAATAAACAGATTGTCGTGGAGGCTCATCTTGTGGTTCCGGTTCCGGGGGTGGTGCAGGATTCCGATAAGCTTGAACGGCAGCCCACGTAATGAGATAAGGTCCTTCAAAATTAAACAAGGAAGGAGCAGGCAAGGTAATAGTTTCAGGATGATGTTTATGAAAGAATAATTTATATTTGAGCTCTCCTTCCCTGCCCTTAACAATAAAATCATGCGCTAGCATACTCTTATAATCTAAGTAAGCACTAGGCAGCAATTTTTTTCTTTCTCATAGTGCCTAATAGGTATGTTAAAATGTGCAGCGAGGCGTGAAGCATAAATGCCTCCAAAAATGGGGCCCTTAGTACGGTTCATACTTAACCGTCTAGCAACAATTCCGCCCATACTAACAGTGTTATTGAAGTATAAACCATGGAACAAAATAATAATATCAGGAACACCAAGGTTTCCACAGTTTCCACGACCAATCAAGCAACCACTAGCAAATATGGCAAAGAAGCGTAAAATAGGAAAATGTATGCTAATGATTCTTGCATCAGAAAACTTCCTGGTTTCTCCCACAGTGATAGTGTTAATAAATGCTTCCACTTCATTACGGTGTGGTTCCTCTAAAGTTCCCTCAGGGGGTATGTTGCAAACCTTGCAAAATTCAGCTAATGGCATCTTCTTAACAATGTCATATAAATGAAACTCTACTGAAGGAGGTGATTCCTTAGGGAAAAAGTAGAAGTTTTGCACAAAAGTATTTGTGAGTAAGAGATACTAATGACGTTGGTCGCGGAGGAAGTCGGTGAGGTCAGCATTCGAAATTAATGAATAGAAATCCTCATAAATCCTGGCTCTTCTCAAGAAGTCATCGGAAGGCCATTCGCACGGCCAGACCTCCGCGGTACGAGCCAAATTATATTTGGGCCTCTGAGCTTCTTCATTTTGGTTTTCCTTTGAGCTTCGGCTAGATGAGCCCCTCAAAAGTCTCTTCATTATTTTCTGAAATAATCTGAAATTTTTAGTAACTTCAAACAAAAGGGAACCAACTTCAATAAAATTGATAGCAACTACTCATACAAGTGCCTAGAGCCTATATCAAGGATTAGAACTACTTGGAACCATATAAATTTGACATGCAAGCTCAAGAACATGGTCACCTATGCAGCACAAATTTGCAATGAATAAAGCACTAGAATAAAAACTAATTGGACCAATGGAGGAGTCACATACCAAGGAACAATCTCCCCAAGCAGTTTTGCGAGAGGTGCTTTGAGCAAGGAGATCGAAAATCGCAGCAAAGTGAGCTACAACTCGTGCTTGAGCTGGTTATTCGGGTTTGTGGGAGGAAGAAGAAGAGGATGGGTGCAGGAATAATTTGAGGAGGGCCACCATGGGCCCACGAGGCAGGGGGCGTGCCCAAGGGGGTAGGGCGCGCCCTCCACCCTCATGGCCAGGTGGCAGCTCCCCCCCCCCCCTGCGGTGATTTTGCACCATAAATCCTCAAATATTCCCGAAAAAATCATATTAAATTGGCATGGCATTCTGAGGACTTTTATTTTCAGGATATTTTTATATTGCAAGGATAAATCAGGAAACAGACAGAAAAATACTATTTTTACTTTATTTCCACTAAATAACAGAAAGTATAAAGAGGGTACAGAAGTTTATGCTTCTAGTTTCATTCGTCTCATGCTCATAAAAAAGAATCCACTAACAAGGTTGATCAGGTCTTGTTAACAAACTCATTCCGATTAACATGGAACTGGAGAAATTTTGAATAACACTATGTTACCTCAACGGGGATGTGCACATCCCCAATAATAAGTATATCATATTTCTTCTTGACAGTAGGAAGAGGAAATTCAAAATCTCCAAATATAATCGATGGAATTTTTTCAATAGAGTTGATACTATGAACTTGAGGTTGTTTCCTCAGAAAGTGTACCGTATGCTCATTACCATTAACATGAAAAGTGACATTGCCTTTGTTGCAATCAATAACAGCCCCTGTAGTATTCAGAAAAGGTCTTCCAAGAATAATAGACAAACTATCGTCCTCGGGAATATCAAGGGTAACAAAGTCCGTTAAAATAGTAACGTTTGCAACCACAACAGGCACATCCTCACAAATACTGACAGGTATAGCAGTTGATTTATCAGCCATTTGCAAAGATATTTTAGTAGGTGTCAACTTATTCAAGTCAAGTCTATGATATAAAGAGAGAGGCATAACACTAACACCGGCTCCAAGATCACATAAAGTAGTTTTAACATAATTTCTTTTAATGGAGCATGGTATAGTAGGTACTCCTGGATCTCCAAGTTTCTTTGGTATTCCACCCTTAAAAGTGTAATTAGCAAGCATGGTGGAAATTTCAGCTTCCGGTATCTTTCTTTTATTAGTAATGATATCCTTCATATACTTAGCATAAGGATTTGTTTTGAGCATATCAGTCAATCGCATACGCAAAAAGATAGGTCTAATCATTTCAGCAAAAGCGCTCAAAATCCTCATCATCCTTTTTCTTGGATGGTTTGGGAGGAAAAGGCATGGGTTCCTAAACCCAAGGTTCTCTTTCTTTACCATGTTTCCTAGCAACAAAGTCTCTCTTATCATAACGTTGATTCTTTGATTGTGGGTTATCAAGATCAACAGCAGGTTCAATTTCTACTTCATTATTGTAAGAGCATCTAGTGCCACGCCTAGCTGGTTTTGGAGTATTGACGACAAATTTGGTTGAGGGACTAATGTGTTTGTGAGAATTGTAGGATAACACAGGTAGTAGTCCCTCATTGATTCGGTTTACCTACCGGAGATGGCCCCTAAAAATGTATGAAGACATTGACGACAGTGGTGGTATGTGAAGATATTCATATTGAAGACTATGACATGAGAAGACATTGAGTGAAGACTATGGAGCGCGAAGACTGAGTCGTTTCGTTGTTTCCTTTTGTTCTTTGTTGAGTCATAGGAACCACCGTACTGTTAAGTGGGGTCCAAGTGAACAAAGTCAGAGTGACTGAAGTGATGCTCAACCCAAATCCTATGTCTTCGAGCGAAGACAATGAGAGCAAATCTTATCCAAAGCTGGATGAGTCAGCTTTACTTGTAGCCAAAGTAAAGTTGTCGTGTGTGTTTGAAATCTGACCGTTGGAACACGTGTCAGTTCCTTAGTGACCCAGGGTCATTTCGGACATATCAGGTCGGGTTGCCTAGTGGCAATAAATAGCCCACCCCCTACACCATAAATTGGTGGCTGCTCAGAGTTAGTGCACGACTTTTGTCGTTTGAGAGCAACCCACCTCCGAAGCCTTTGAGAGAGAGAAATCCTTGCGAGGACAGAGCCCAAACACCCAGAGCCAAAGAGTGTTAGGCATCACTGAAGTCTTACTGGCTACGTGACCTAAAGACTTATTACACTTGAGGAGTGTGAATCCTCCAGCCGGTTAGGCATCGCGTTCTGAGCATCCAAGAGTAATTGTGGATCACCGGTGAACGAAGTCTGTGAAGGTTTGGAAGTCTACCTTGAAGACTTACCAGAGTAATTGGGCGAGGACTGGGTGTCCTTAGCTCAAGGGGAATAAGGTGAAGACGCGGTCTTCTGAGTTGAATCTCAGCCTCCCTAACCAGACGTACAATTGTCACAGCAACTGGAACTGGTCCAACAAATCATGTGTCCTCAACAAGTGACTGGTTCTATCCTCTCCCTCTCTTTACTTAGAGTTTGTCTTCGTGAAGTCATTGCATGTTTTCCGTACCTGTTTGACTTCATTGCTTGACTACTATTGTTGTTTGGCTTCATACCATCTTCCATCCTGATCCTCACTACCTAGCTGTTATTTGTCTTTGTACTCTCACTTAATTGAATCTTGACTATGGCTTGCTTAGTGTAGTTTGTCTTCCGCTGCATACTAATAGGAACATTTCTATTGTTTGTCTTTGAAACTTCCATGTTTTCAAGACTTTCATAAAAATCGCCTATTCACCCCCCCTCTAGTCGATAACTAGCACTTTCAATTGGTATCAGAGCAACGTACTCCCTTGTTCTGTTTGATTCGGTTTAACCACCTGGAGTTTTAGCTATGTCGACTACAGGGATAATCAAAGTCACCGCTGCTTGCCCCGTCTTCGATGGAACTGAATATCCCTACTGGAAGAATAAGATGCGCATGCATCTTGAAGCCATTGATGTCTACCTCTGGTATGTCGTCAAGAACGGCGTTCCCAAGACTGGTGAAGGTGTCACTCCTGCTGATGTCAAGAAGTCCATTCAACTGGATTCTACTGCCAAGAACATCATCTGTGGTCATCTGACCAAAGGACAGTATGGCCGTGTGAGTGCTCTGAAAACATCGAAGCTAGTCTGGGACTGGCTGTCCAAGGTCAACGAAGGCGTCTCAACCCAGAGAGATCAAAGGATTAGTGTTCTTCGCAACCTCTTCAACCGCTTCAAGAGAAACGACAATGAAAATGTCCAGCTCACGTTTGATCGCCTCACCGACATCACAAATGAGCTTCGTGCTCTCGGCGCCACTGAGATTACCAAGCATGAAATCGTCAAGACACTACTGAGATCACTTGACAGGTCCTTTGACACCCTTGCCCTCATGATACAAGAACGCCCTAACTTCAAGACACTCGATCCGTCTGATATACTTGAGAGGCTCAACACACATGAGTTCCATCTTTCTGAGAAAAGAGATATCTATGGTCCCAACTATGGCCGAACTCGCGCTTTGAAGGCAAAAGTTGTTTCCTCATCTGAAGAAGAATCTGACTGCAATTCTGATGATCCTGAAGACATTGGAAAGGAACTTGCTATGCTTGTGAAGAAGTTCCAGAAGTTCACTAAGAAGAAGGGCTTCAGAAAGTCTTCACGATCCAGCTCAAGAAATGATGAAGCCTCCACTCATGACTACAAGAAGAGAACATGTCACAAGTGCAAGAAACCTGGACATTATATCTCTGAGTGTCCATAGTGGGACACTGAGAAGAAGAAGAAGAGCAAGGAATATGATTCTGATGACAAGAAGAAGAAGAAATCTTCAAAGTCTTCTTCCAAGTCCTCATCCAAGTCTTCATCTCATAAGAAGAGATCATCTGTCAAGGCTCGTGCTTTTGTTGGCAAGGAGATGCATTCAGAGGAGGAGTCTGCTTCTGAGGAGGCGGAGGTGGAGTCTGAGGAGGAGTCCGACCCTGGCGTTGCAAGTCTGGCTCTAGCCACAGCCTACATTGCCAAGTCCATCTTCAACACTGAAGACAATGACTTCCACACCAACACTGAAGCTAATGACAAGGACGACCCTGCTCCCACCTTGTAGCGACCCGACCCGAATGGATCAAGTCTCTGTGCTTACGTGTCCTCCCTGGATCGGTATGCTGACACACACAGTACTCGAAGGATTTATAACAGAGGTAAATCACATGTATAAAGTAACGTAAATACTATTACCTCAATCCATATAGCGGAAGCAACAAGGTTGTGGATTCCCATCAACACCAACGGCAAAGTTGAGTATAGGAAATCATAACCCTAACGTATCACTTACTCGTCGTAAGAAACCTGCAACATGAGACGTTGCAGCCCGAAAATGGGTCAGTACATTGAATGTACTGGCAAATTCACACCATAGAGATAATGATGAACAATGGCTATCACTACATGCATATATGGCTGGTGGAAAAGCTCTATGGTTATAATGTTTTTGCGAAAAGCCAATTTTTCCCTACTGCAAAGGAATAAATTTATTTAAATATCATGGTGGTTGTTAAACATTGAGAATGGTTGACAGCATCCTCAATCCCAATTAAAACTAATCATTAACATCCCAACAAAATTAATTAAAGTAACATGATGAGATCAACAGGATAATCCAAGAACTAGATACTCGAGATGTCCATCACCGGGGACACGGCTAATCATGATTAGTTTGTACACTCTGCAGAGGTTTGCGCACTTTTCCCCACAAGACTCGATCGCCTCCGTTTGGTTTCTCGCACTACATGGTGTTTGAGAAACGGATGACCAAGACATAGTCTTTCAGAAGCGCTAGCACCTTACGACGGAGTAGACTATACCACCTACAACCCCTACATCTGCTAGTCTACCCCTATAAGAGTTCGCACGACTTAGTCAACTATGCCAGAGCCCATAATGGCTTGTGGCTGCACACGGAAGTTTCTAGCATGAATAATCTTATGATCCCTTTGAGCCTGGGTGGCGGTCTGAAAAAAAAACAGGCAAGTCCTGATAGAAACCAGGTGCCTCAATCCACCCAGATGTGTGTTTAAGTTGCCACCTTAGATAAACCATTAATTAATAATGCTCACACCTGTCATGGATATCACTCACCCAATCCACGTCTACTAGCATAGCATGGCATAATAAGCAAACGTAGAAGTAACTCCCAAAGGTTTCATAAGTAAAATAGGTAATAGGTACTACCTCATCTACTTCCCATCCCACAATTTGATTAGATCCTAATCATGCAATGTGTTTGATGATTGATCTAATGCAATAAAACTGGGTAGTAAAAAAAGTATGATCAAAGTGTGAACTTGCCTGCAATGTTGATGAAGATGATTCGCACTCAAAACTCTTGATAGATCTACTCGTCACACTCCGATCAATCTATCGTAAGCAAGCAAGAGTAACCACACATAAGCAATCACTCAGATGATCAGAGAGAACGAAGAAGACGATTCGGAAAACATCAAACCAAGTAAATAACTCTTGCAACATAAAACAATTTCTAACAGTACCAAAATTATGTGAATTTGGTCTTATCAGAAAGTTTAGGTCAAGAGCTTTAATTTGCAAAAAGAATCAACTCAAACGGAGCTATGAAACTCAAGTTATGATCAAACGAAGTTTGAATTCAAATCTGATCTAATTCAAATTTTAAACTTTTCAAAAACATGTTTAAGTTGTTTTACTGGATCGATGAGATCATAACGAATACATGGGCGTTGGTTTCGTTGGATTTGGACTAACGAGTAAAAAGTTATGACTGTTTGAAGTTCCGAGACTAATCTGTGAAGAAAAATATCACGAATAGGTCCCTGGCCGAAATTAAAAAGAAAAGGAAAATACTAAACAATGAACGTTCACTGCCGAACCCTAATCTATGAACATGTTCGCTCCAGAGGCTTAGACAATGGATGATCACTAAATAATCTAACTAAAAAAACCGTTCGGTTTTAAACAAAAACCAAACAAAACAACCAAACAAAATAAACCGAAAGAACCTGGGTTTGCGGCAGTTACCGGCGGTTTTCGCGCTTCGTCGATGGCGGTGGATTCGGGTGGTGACGGGGCGAACGGCGGCGGCTCCAGGAACGGCTGCGGCAGGCGACGGCGGATGCGGTGCGGGACTGCAGCTGCAGCGCGGCAGCGAGGCGACTAGGCGGGGCGCGGCGCGATGGCGTGCAGTGCGGCGGCGGCGGACTACAGCGGCGGCGGCGGCGGCGTGATGCGTGGAAGAAAGGGGGCGGCGCGGGTGAGATGCGCGGCGGCGCGGGTGGGGTGCGATGGCGGCGCTGGGCGGCGGCGCGACGCGGGTGTGGGGCGCGGTGGTGGGGGTGGCTTGGGGCTTTGGTTTGATGATTTAGAGGGGGGGTGCTTGGGTATTTATATTGGGGAGGGGGAGGGTTTACTTGGAGGAGGGATCAAGGAATAAGAATAGGAGTAGGAAAGATCTAGAAACAAAAACGGAATAACGGAAGTAGGACAAAAGTCCTACTAGGACTCCTA
Source organism: Aegilops umbellulata (assembly GCA_032464435.1). Taxonomy (NCBI): domain Eukaryota; kingdom Viridiplantae; phylum Streptophyta; class Magnoliopsida; order Poales; family Poaceae; genus Aegilops; species Aegilops umbellulata. The sequence continues at coordinate 56,190,335 of CP136055.1, forward strand.
AAAGAAGAGGAGGCGGCGGCCTCCTGTGCCTGGGCGCGCGCACGGTGGCCTTGGCCTCCTGGCCGGCCGGCTGGCTTGGGCCTTTGGCCCAAGGCGCTACAGATTTTTTTTAAATACTTTCCACACAATCTAAATAATAAATACGAAATAACTAAAAATATTACATAGGCATATTATATATCAAAATTTTCAGAAAAAGATTCTCTACGACATGGACATTTTTCTAGCATGAAATAAAATACACACAAATTCTAATAATTCAAACAGTGCTCCTGCCCTAATAAAATCCAGTAAAATTCGTTTAAAAAAATACCAAAATGACTTCAAATTTATTTATCTCCAATTTTCTGATGTAGGGAATCATGTTACCCTATTTTCCATTTATTTTATTTTTGGAGAAAAATAATTTGAATAAAACTCAAATAACTCCAAATTGAAAATAAATTCAAAAGAACTTTGAATTTAATTCTTTGAAACTCCCAACTCATATTTCATATAGTTTGAAGAAGTCATTTTATCTTTGCTCGTGAAAATCATTGAGTTGCATAAAGTTTCAGAATTGGAAATATTTTCAAATAAAATTCAAATATTTTCAACACCCCTTGTCATTTAAATAAATGGAAGAAGTCATGTCATCTTCTCTCCAGGGTTTTGTGATGAAAAGAATTTGAATCTACGAAGATCATAAAAGCAAAAATAAAAGTTTGGGAAAGTCCTTTTATTCCCTCTCATTTAACTTTCTAAAAAGTTTCGAATTTCACTCAATCAATCACACAACAATCAAACAAACAATCTATCTATCTATTTAATATAACATTCCAAAATTTAGAATTTTGGGATGTTACAAACCTACCACCCTTAAAATGAATCTCGTCCTCGAGATTCGGAGAGGCTAGAAAGAAATAGGTTAGGGTTTGGGGGTCTTCTCAAAATCCTTCGATCATCACAGGGGGTCTGGGGTGCTGCCACCCTTAGAAACATCGTTACGGTCCCATCAATACTCATATACTTCATCCTTATTGTTGACAGTGTCGGTCTTCTCAAATTCTCGAGAAAATTCCTTCTCTGGCTCTTCCGGTAACGGCATAACCTTTTCCTCAATTCTTTTGTCCTTTCCTCTTGGTAAGGTTATTCCGAGACTGGGTCTTCTTAGCTGACGGGTCTGGTGCCAAAACTAAACAACTATCGATATATCATGGTGGTCAACAAATTATGGTTTCTCCTGCAGGAAATGGGTCTGGTTTGAACCTCACCGTATATCCTACGGTTGGCAACAACTGCCGTGTACAAGGGGAATTTTTTTAATACCATTCTAGGGTTTAAACAAGGTTTAAATCGTCGTCTCTTTGCTATAGGTAAGTCACTCAGATTTACCATCCCATATAGCAAGGCGAATAATAAGAGTAAGTCGGTATGGTGATCAATCCATCCCGCACCCAAATCATTCCCTTGTATCGGTTTAGCGAATCTCGCATTCTAACACTCGGTCATCCTCACAAGCATTGCAGAATTTCTCTTGTCAACGAACCAAGTTCGGATAAATCCATTGATTCTGCAAGCCAAACAAACATCTATCGTTCCTTCACAACTCTCAGGTTTTGCGTTACTCCTATAAGATCGTCTATCGATAAAATCGTATCTCCTTCCAGGGTTTTTCCTTCAGCAAGAGTGGGCTTGCTTCTTGGCTGGTCCTGGGGCCTGTGGGTTATGGCTCATCTCATCACTTGTAAACCTTGAACTCATCCTCTGGGCAACTGATCTTTTTTCCCAACATCCAACTTCCTGGCATACTTAAAATCCATCCAACTGTACTGTCTTCCTTCCTTCTATTGGAACCAAACTAGGACATGATTACTCAGACTCATCATGGAGTTTCCATTGATCCGTATTTCCGACATCATACCTCCTTTATATCCAATAGTAATTTATCTCTTCATCCTCGTGGAATATCCCGCATACCGAGATAAAAACTTATACTTATGAAGTCCATACTCCACATCGTAGAACATCATTATCCTTTCCAGGGTCAAGCGTCCTTACAGGGGAATATTGGCCATCTCTGCATGGCACTTCTTCAACTGGGAAACGTGAAACACATACTGTACTCCTGACAGTCCTTCGGGTGACTCTAATTTGTAGGCCACTTCTCCCATACGCTCCAAAACTCGGTATGGTCCTACAAATCTCAGGGCTAACTTTCCCTTAACTCCAAATCGTTTAACTCCTCATAGAGGGGGCACATGAAGATATGCTATGTCTCCGATTTCATAGACTACCTCCTTGCGTTTTTGAGTCTGCATAACTCTTCTGCTTGGACTGAGCTACCTTCAGTCTATCTCGAATCAACTTAACATTCTCTTCTGACTCCTTGATCACATTTGGTCCAAACAACTGACGGTCTCCAACTTCATCCCACATACTCTTGGGGTATCACACATATATCTAGACAAAACTCATATTCATTTTGTCTGAAATCCACTCAGTGGGGTATCCTTATCTTTTCCAGGAGTCAACGGTTCTTACAGGGTACTACTACCCTTAAAACGTTCCATTCTCATCCATAGACCATATTTCTCATATCCTTGAAAATGGTCAACATCTTTCCTCATAGAGTAAATCAATCAATCCCAACACTTCTAACTTTATTGATTTCTCAAATTATTACAATCTCCTGTTTTTCTATTACATGCCTCAACTCAACACCTCAAACAAAAATGTTCTCACTACTACTACTATATTTCTTCTGTTACGAACTCAACTATTTATCACAAGTGTCCTTATCCTTCGGACAATCTCTGGCAAAGTGCCCTGCTTCATTACAACGGAAACATATTACTTCTGGGAAGATTCGAGGTTTCTTTGTGATTATATAGCCTCCATGGGTCCTTGGCTTCCTTTTTGGGCAATTGCTGAGGTAGTGCCCTGACTCCTTGCACCTATAACAGGTGACATGACTCAGATCCTTCCTGGAATCCAATCTGCTTCTCCTTCTGGACTTTTCCGTTCCAATCAGGGCTTCTATTTCCTGTGGGTCATACTCTATTTCCTCTGTCGGAAATTCTACTAGATCTCCATTCACACAATCTTGGGAGATGTGTCCTTCTTCTCCACATGAATAGCATGACTTTGTGCGGGCTTTAATTTTGTTTCCTTTGTGTGTGTCCTCGACATGTTCCTTTGTCACAGGTTCTTCTAAAATCTCCATGAGGGCTCCTTTCATTTCTTCTTTCTTCTGATGGATGGTTCTTTGTACCAAGGGGTAAATATGACACTGAGCAGGGTAGTGGGTAGTCCCTTCACACAAGAAACAAGTGATCTGCCTAGTTGGGCATTCTTCAGCTGGGTGACTTCCTTCACAATTAGGGCATTCATCCTTGTGTTCTTTATGATTGTGTCCTATTTCTCCACAAAGCTTGCATGCACAAGTTTTCTTCTTATCCTTTCCATAAGGCTTCAATTTCTGGGACACAAATTGAGACTTTAGCAAAGTCAACTTAAATTCTTTCCAAGTGGTTACTCCTTCCCATCCATTGATGGTTTGGTACATCCTCCACCAAGTAGCAGCACCTCTTTCAAAGCATTGAAGAGCATGCTGGGCCATATCCTTTTCGACTATAGGGTTGTTCTCCATATGATCCTCCATGTTCTGAATCCATCGGTCTGTCTCCAATTGACTCATCGGTCCAGAAAATACAAGCTCATCTCCATTCATCATCTATGGGGTCCATGGGTTTTGGGGTGAGATAAGAGAGATCAAGAGAGGGATGCACACAAGACAAACAAAGTTTTTGGAAAGACAGATTTTATTGTGGCTGTCGAAAAAAACATCAAACAAATGACAGCTCACAATCGTCGCATCTAAAGTAGGTATATAACAGGGGTTTGGTCTTCTAAAAGTCAACGTTGCCAAACTCTTCAAGTCTTGTTCATGTCTCCAATGGCTTCTTCCAATCATGCTTGTCTTTCTCCAGTTCTTTTGCTAGATCATCTCTATTGTCGTGAAGTCTCTCGTGACATCCTTTAATATTTCCGGAGTTGTGTTCCAAACTTCTGGGTTTCAATATCCTTGGCATGAACCATGATCCTACTGTCCTTCAGTTCCTGTCGAATCTCTAGTAACTCGAGGTTTTGCTCCTCCAGCTTGGCTACTCTCATCTTCAGGGTCCAGAGTTCTTCATGAAATACTTCCTTGTCAAATATAGCTTCTTGTAAGTCCATCTTAACTTCTTGATGTAACATTCCAGATCCTGCTGATACACCGGCTAAGCTTAAAACTTCATCTTGCTCATAGGTGCTCCATCAGCCATCTACCATCCAATCCTTCCATGCATATGCGTGCTTAACTCAACACGGTGACAATAGCATAAGCGGGCGATAACATCATGGATAGTCATGCTTCTGCTCTTGTCATTGCCATGAGCTATCATTCTATAGTTGATATCTCTTGCCTTGGGGTTTCTTGACAATAACTTTGAGCTCTCATGCTCCATGCTCCAGTCTTTCTCCGATACACCTTGACCTCGGGTATTGACAACTTCCATAGTCTGCCAAGTTCCATAGGGGTAGCCTTACTAGGTTAAATCTGGAAATTATTCAGAGCCTTCAAATTCTCCTAGTCTTTGTAGTCTTCAACTGTTGTAGTTTCCATTATTCAGATGTGCGGTAATTCTCCTTCATTCCGTAGTGGTCTCATTCGTCGAATCTTCATGTGGTCAAAAGGGAAAAGGGGTATGGTCTCACTAAAAGGGAATATTTGAATAAGCTTAGAAGAGAAGAGAGGTAAAAGATCCTTTTGAAAAGAAAGTTATAGAGAAAATCTTTCCTATGGGCTTGCCAGTTTCTAGGGCCACGTCCTACAGTCAACATGTGCTCTGATACCATTTTGTAGCGACCCGACCCGAATGGATCAAGTCTCTGTGCTTACGTGTCATCCCTGGATCCGTATGCTGACACACACAGTACTCGAAGGATTTATAATAGAGGTAAATCACATGTATAAAGTAACGTAAATACTATTACCTCAATCCATATAGCGGAAGCAACAAGGTTGTGGATTCCCATCAACACCAACGGCCAAGTTGAGTATAGGAAATCATAACCCTAACGTATCACTTACTCGTCGTAAGAAACCTGCAACATGAGACGTTGCAGCCCGAAAACGGGTCAGTACATTGAATGTACTGGCAAATTCACACCATAGAGATAATGATGAATAATGGCTATCACTACATGCATATATGGCTGGTGGAAAAGCTCTATGGTTATAATGTTTTTTCGAAAAGCCAATTTTTCCCTACTGCAAAGGAATAAATTTATTTAACTATCATGGTGGTTGTTAAACATTGAGAATGGTTGACAACATCCTCAATCCCAACTAAAAGTAATCATTAACATCCCAACAAAATTAATTAAAGTAACATGATGAGATCAACAGGATAATCCAAGAACTAGATACTCGAGATGTCCATAACCAGGGACACGGCTAATCATGATTAGTTTGTACACTCTGCAGAGGTTTGCGCACTTTTCCCCACAAGACTCGATCGCCTCCGTTTGGTTTCTCGCACTACATGGTGTTTGAGAAACGGATGACCGTGACATAGTCTTTCAGAAGCACTAGAACCTTACGACGGAGTAGACTATACCACCTACAACCCCTACATCTTCTAGTCTACCCCTATAAGAGTTCGCACGACTTAGTCAACTATGCCAGAGCCCATAATGGCTTGTGGCTGCACACGGAAGTTTCTAGCATGAATAATCTTATGATCCCTTTGAGCCTGGGTGGCGGTCCGAAAAAAAAACAGGCAAGTCCTGATAGAAACCAGGTGCCTCAATCCACCCAGATGTGTGTTTAAGTTGCCACCTTAGATAAACCATTAATTAATAATGCTCACATCTGTCATGGATATCACTCACCCAATCCACGTCTACTAGCATAGCATGGCATAATAAGCAAACGTAGAAGTAACTCCCAAAGGTTTCATAAGTAAAACAGGTAATAGGTACTACCTCATCTACTTCCCATCCCACAATTTGATTAGATCCTAATCATGCAATGTGTTTGAGGATTGATCTAATGCAATAAAACTGGGTAGTAAAAAAAAGTATGATCAAAGTGTGAACTTGCCTGCAATGTTGATGAAGATGATTCGCACTCAAAACTCTTGATAGATCTACTCGTCACACTCCGGTCAATCTATCGTAAGCAAGCAACAGTAACCACACATAAGCAATCACTCAGAAGATCAGAGATAACGAAGAAGACGTTTTGGAAAACATCAAACCAAGCAAATAACTCTTGCAACATAAAACAATTTCTAACAGTAACAAAATTATGTGAATTTGTCCTTATCAGAAAGTTTAGGTCAAGAGCTTTAATTTGCAAAAAGAATCAACTCAAACGGAGCTATGAAACTCAAGTTATGATCAAACGAAGTTTGAATTAAAATATGATCTAATTCAAATTTTAAACTTTTCAAAAACATGTTTAAGTTGTTTTACTGGATAGATGAGATCATAACGAAGACGTGGGCGTTGGTTTCGTTGGATTTGGACTAACGAGTAAAAAGTTATGAGTGTTTGAAGTTCAGGGACTAATCTGTGAAGAAAAATATCACGAATAGGTCCCTGGCCGAAATTAAAAAGAAAAGGAAAATACTAGACAATGAACGTTCACTGCCGAACCCTAATCTATGAACACGTTCGCTCCAGAGGCTTAGACAACGGATGATCACTAAATAATCTAACTAAAAAAACCGTTCGGTTTTAAACAAAAACCGAACAAAACAACCAAACAAAATAAACCGAAAGAACCGGCGGTTTGCGGCGGTTACCGGCGGTTTTCGCGGTTCATCGACGGCGGCGGATTCGGGTGGCGACGGGGTGAACGGCGGCGGCTCCGGGAACGGCTGCGGCAGGCGACGGCGGATGCGGCGCAGGACTGCAGCTGCAACGCAGCAGCGAGGCGAGTAGGCGGGGCGCGGCGCGGTGGCGTGCAGTGCGGCGGCGGCGAACTACAGCGGCGGCGGCGGCGGCGTGATGCGGGGAAGAGAGGGGGCGGCGCGGGTGAGATGCGCGGCGGCGCGGGTGGGGTGCGGCTGCGGCGCGTCGCGGGTATGGGGCGCGGTGGTGGGGGTAGCTTGGGGCTTTGGTTTGATGATTTAGAGAAGGGGTGCTTGGGTATTTATATTGGGGAGGGGGAGGGTTTACTTGGAGGAGGGATCAAGGAATAAGAATAGGAGTAGGAAAGATCTAGAAACAAAAACGGAATAACGGAAGTAGGACAAAAGTCCTACTAGGACTCCTAAAAGAACAGGCGGCGACGGCCTCCTGTGCCTGGGCGCACGCGCGCGGTGGCCTTGGCCTCCTGGCCGGCCGGCTGGCTTGGGCCTTTGGCCCAAGGCGCTGCAGATTTTTTTAAATACTTTCCACACAATCTAAATAATAAAAACGAAATGATTAAAAGTATTACATAGGCATATTATATATCAGAATTTTCAGAAAAAGATTCTCTACGACATGGACATTTTTCTAGCATTAAATAAAATACACACAAATTCTAATAATTCAAACAGTGCTCCTGACCTAATAAAATCCAGTAAAATTCATTTTAAAAAAATACCAAAATGACTTCAAATTTATTTATCTCCAATTTTCTGATGTAGGGAATCATGTTACCCTATTTTCCATTTATTTTATTTTTGGAGAAAAATAATTTGAATAAAACTCAAATAACTCCAAATTGTAAATAAATTCAAAAGAACTTTGAATTTAATTCTTTGAAACTCCCAACTCATATTTCATATAGTTTGAAGAAGTCATTTTATATTTGCTCGTGAAAATCATTGAGTTGCATAAAGTTTTAGAATTGGAAATATTTTCAAATAAAATTCAAATATTTTCAACACCCCTTGTAATTTAAATAAATGGAAGAAGTCATGTCATCTTCTCTCCAGGGTTTTGTGATGAAAAGAATTTGAATCTACGGAGATCATAAAAGCAAAAATGAAAGTTTGGGAAAGTCCTTTTATTCCCTCTCATTTAGCTTTCAAAAAAGTTCGAATTTCACTCAATCAATCACACAACAATCAAACAAACAATCTATCTATCTATTTAATATAACATTCCAAAATTTAGAATTTTGGGATGTTACACACCTACTGCTTCATGGCACGTGGTGCCAAGGTAAAATGACGTGATGCTTACTTTTAAACATCAAGTGAAGATGACTCTGATTGTGAATCCAAATCCAGCTACAAAACACTTGCTAAAATTGCAACTGAACAACAAAACGCCATGGAACATACTCAAAAACTTTTAGACAAAAGCGATGACCTGTTGGACGCGGAAATGACCCGTTCACAGTCCTTAGTTGAAGACATAAAAAATCTTCATGCTAAGTACCAACAACTTGAAAGTCGTCATGAAATGCTCTCAACCACTCATGAAAAGCTCTCCTATGATTATCTTCAAAGGAAGCAAGAGCTTGAGAAATTGAGAGCGGCTCATGAAGATCTTCAAAAAGAGAATGAGTCACTTCGCGCTCAACAGATCAGTCCCGCTCAGGATGGATTTGAACCACCATGTCTAAAATGCCTTGAGCGTGACAACGCTACCTCTGTTGCTGAATGTTCTACTGCTGCTACTGTTGCATTGTCTTCAACTACTGATGTGGTAACTAACCCCTCTGCGGAGGATACCACTACTATTGCTGATGAAAATGCTAGGTTGAGGACATTGCTTGAAACAGGGATGTATAAAAGTCTGAAAGGGCATCAGACACTGTGCGATGTCCTCAAAAAGCAGATTCTGAACCGAAATCCTAGGAAAGAGGGTGTTGGGTTCGAGAGGAAAATGAATGTTGATGGTTCCTACTGGAAGCCTGGGCAGTACCCCAAAACCACATGGTTTGCTGCAAAGGGACCTTCAGTGGATCCACCCACCTTATCTGGCTTTACCTGTGCCAACCCTATTATCATTAATGAATCCTTTGATGCAAACTATAAGCTATTCAAGAATCAGAATGGTGAAGTGTTTGCCAGGTATATTGGTACTAATTGCAGGAATGGGCCACCTATGAAGAAGATTTGGGTTCCCAAAAGCTGTCTTGAGAATCTTCCCGTGAATGTCATCATGACACCACCTGGGAAGAAGACAAACCCCAGACCTAAGGCTTCATATGATCCAAAGGCTTCATACAGACAGAGGACTCACCTGAGTCACCCTCATGCCAATGTTTTGTAGGGAAACCATACTCAAACTTATGAATATGCGTGTGTCTTCAAACCGCTATGTTCATAGAAGTAAGAACTTTTCTGCTTATTCATATGAGTATCATTCATCTCCTGCAAGGCTATTTGCTAGGGCTCCAAAGCCGAAGTTCTCAGATGCTGCACTTAGACTCATTGCTTCTAAGCCACCCCTGAAGATGTGGGTGGTTAAGAAGAATTAACTTTATTTTGCAGGGAAAGGTCTCCAGCCAAAAATCAAAGGCGTCTGATGCTATTGCTGGGGACCTAAATCATCTTGTAGGGCGCAAGATCAAATGCCCAAATGGTCTCACTATGTATTTTTTCCTGAATTGTTTGCCATTCATCCTATCAGTCCTAATCTTGATCTGAGCTTCAATAATCCTCTTGCCCGTCAAATGTTTATGCTTCACAATACTCTTGGTGAAGCCTATCCCCCTAACTGTACTGTAGGGTATGACACCTCATGCTTCAGAATGGATTATGGACAGCGGATGCACTAATCATATGACTGGTGATCGAAGTATTCTCATGGACTCAACCTTACGTCCATCTGACAAGAGTCACATCACATTTGCTGACATTGGTAAAAGCAAGGTATTGGGTCTAGGTAGAGTTGCAATCTCAAAGGATCAACACATGGATAAAGTGATGCTTGTTGAATCCCTTGGTTTCAACTTAATGTCTGTCTCAATGCTTTGTGACTTGGACATGATTGTGCTATTTGGAAAATATCGTTGCCTTGTACTAATGGAATCTGACAAGTCTCTAGTCTTCGAAGGGTACCGGAAAGATGATCTATACATGGTAGATTTCTCAGCAGGTCCACAGCTTGCCGTATGTCTTCTTGCAAAAGCTTCAGAATGCTGGCCCTGGCATCGGGGGCTGGGGCATGCTGGCATGAGGAACTTACACACTCTCGCCAAGAAGAAGCATGTCATAGGCATCGAGGGCGTCAAGTTCAAGAAGGATCATTTGTGTGGTGCCTGCGAAGCTGGAAAGATGACAAGGGCCAAGCATCCCTCGAAGACAATCATGACTACATCTCAACCTTTCGAGCTACTACACATGGACTTATTTGGACCTACTCACTACTCTACCCTCACAACAACTGCTTGTCTCTATGGCTTCATCATTGTTGATGAGTACTCAAGATATACATGGGTGCACATAATTCTCTACAAGACTGAAGTGCAAGATGTCTTCAAACGCTTCGCCAATCGAGCCATGAACAATTATGGCGTCGAGATCAAGCATATCAGAAGTGACAATGGCACTGAGTTCAAGAACACCGGACTTGATCTTTATCTGGATACAACGGGAATCACTCATGAGTTCTCTGCTCCATACACACCTCAGCAAAATGGCATCATAGAGCGCAAGAACAGAACCCTTATTGAGATGGCTCGAACAATGCTCGACGAATACAAGACACCAAGAAAGTTCTGGCCTGAAGTTATTGATACAACATGTCATGTCATTAACCGTGTTTACATCCATAAGCTTCTGAATAAAACATCCTATGAGCTCCTTACTAGCAAAAAGCCAAATGTTAGTTACTTCAGAGTATTTGGGGCTAGGTGCTGGATCAAGGATCCCCATCACAAGTCAAAATTTGCACCTAAAGCTCACGAAGGCTTCATGCTCGGTTACGGAAAGGACTCACACTCTTATAGAGTCTTCAACCTCTATCTCTACAAAATCGTCGAAACTGTGGACGTGCGGTTTGATGAAACCAATGGTTCACAAAGAGAGCTCCTGCCAAGCACACTAGACGAAGCTCCACCCAGCGAATCTATCAAGCTAATGGGAACTGGTGAAATCATGCCTTCTGAAGCCCAGCCTGAAGAGGAACTTATCATTTCTGCACCTAACCAACCTGAAGACAATGCTCAGCCTGAAGACAATCCTCCCAATGATGACAATAATCAGCAAGAGCAAAGTCTTCGTCCAGTTCATCCTCGTGTTGCAAATGAAGTACAGATTGAGAAGATAATTGATAGCATCAATGCACCTGGTCCACTTACTCGCTCAAGAGCAACACAGTTAGCAAATTTCTGTGGGCACTTTGCCTTTGTGTCAATAACAGAACCCAAGAAAGTTGCTGAAGCCTTTATGGAACCTGAATGGATTCAAGCTATGCAAGAAGAGCTTCAACAGTTCAAGCTGAACAATGTTTGGGAACTTGTCAAGCATCCTGACCCTCGCAAGCATAACAATATAGGCACAAAATGAATATATAGAAACAAGCAATATGAGCATGGTCAAGTCGTCAGAAACAAAGCACATCTCGTCGCTCAAGGATATACTCAAGTTGAAGGGATTGACTTCGATGAAACATTTTCTCCTGTGGCTAGGCTTGAAGCTATTCGCATATTGCTAGCCTATGCTAACCATCACAACATCTTGCTATATCAAATGGATGTGAAAAGTGCATTTCTCAACGGCAAGATTGAAGAAGAAGTATACGTCGCACAACCTCCTAGCTTTGAAGATCCAAAACATCCTGATATGGTGTACAAGCTAAACAAAGCACTGTATGGCCTCAAACAAGCTCCTCGCGCTTGGTATGATACGATCAAAGACTTCCTGAAGAGCAAAGGCTTCAAACCTCGATCCCTCGATCCCACACTCTTCACGAAGACATATGATGGTGAACTGTTTGTGTGTCAAATCTATGTGGATGATATTATCTTTGGCTGCACCAATCAGAAATACAGTGATGAGTTTGGATACATGATGCAAGAGCAATATCAGATGTCCATGATGGGTGAGCTGAAGTTCTTCCTCGGTCTTCAAATTCGTCAGCAAAGGAATGGCATCTTCATATCTCAAGAAAAATACCTCAAACATTGCCTGAAGAAGTTTGGAATGCAAGATTGCAAAGGTTACACGACGCCAATGCCAGCCAAACACCATCTGGGTCCCGACGACAATGGTAAAGAGTTCAATCAAAAGGTATACCGCTCCATGATTGGTTCTTTACTTTACCTATGTGCATCTAGGCCAGATATTATGCTTAGTGTTTGCATGTGTGCTCGATTCCAAGCGGCACCAAAGGAATCACATCACTTAGCCGTGAAGCGAATTCTTTGATATTTGGCTTACACCCCAACACTAGGATTATGGTATCCAAAGGGCTCAGAATTTGATCTGGTTGGATTCTCGGATGCTGATTATGCTGGTGACAAGGTGGATCGCAAGTCTACATCAGGCACATGTCACTTTGTAGGACGATCACTTGTCTGTTGGTCTTCAAAGAAGCAGAACTGTGTATCACTCTCCACGGCTGAATCTGAATACATTGCTGCTGGATCTTGCTGCGCTTAGCTTCTATGGATGAAGCAAACTCTCAAGGACTATGGCATCAATCTGAAACAAGTACCTCTCTTCTGCGACAACGAAAGCGCCATCAAGATTGCCAACAATCCAGTCCAACACTTGAAGACAAAGAACATTGAAATTCGTCATCACTTTCTCAGAGATCATGTCACGAAGAAAGATATTGATATCATTCACGTCAACACTAAAGAGCAACTGGCAGATATCTTCACAAAGCCCTTGGATGAGAAAAGGTTTTGCAAGTTACGGTGTGAGCTAAATATCTTGGGATCCTCAAATGTCCTGTGATTAGGCACACATCCTAACACTTATGCATATTGATGACTTAGATGTGCAACACACGAAGTAAAGTATATCTTCAATCAATGAAGACTTACATTCTAAGTGTGAATACATTAATGTGGAATTTGACTTCGGAGCGCCACGATAATTGTGCGCCGTGTCTGGGTCTAATAGTTCCTATATGGTGGGTAACGCCACCAGCAATTTTTTCTGTTTTAAGTGTTTCACTCATGGCGTTACATTTGCTATGTCTTCGCATTTGGTTTGTCTTCAATTTCAACTTGTCTTCATGATTATCTTCACTATGTTGATTTGATTGCTTTCTAATATATATACTAGTGTTCTGTCCTCTACAGCATTCACTTATAGCTGCGTCTTCCTTGTTGAATCTTTTGAACTAAGTGGATGTGATCGGACCCTAATCTCTCTATGCTTCCTATCTCAAACTCTATCTGTCCAAATCATATGCATTCTATTGAAACTGTCGAATGTCTTCTCTGCGTCCTTATCAGCAGAAGATACAGAGACAAACATTAAGTCTGTTTTAAATGATTCATCCTTATTGCTTGAAATCCGGAGAAGCCGGAACGACCATCCGACAAACCTGGCGGGCGTGGGAACGTGGGACAACTCCAAGTATGTTGCATGCTTGCCACGTGTTCCTCAGATGTGAACCGCCAGGGGCACCTGCGTAATTGCACTATGCCACACACTTCCTTATAAATACATGTCCCCTGCGGTCAAGAAAACCTTCTTCCACCTTTCCATCCCGTCAAAACCCTAGCGCCACCGCTAGCTCTCGACGACGCCGGCGACGAAGCGCTTAGCTGCCGCGACTTCTCCGACGCCGTCCTCACACCGGCCGCGGACATCGTCCTCTCCGCCGCCGCCGTAGGTGTCCTTCGTCGCCAAGTTAGGGCACGGTCGGTGGATTGAACTGCTCGGTCTCCTACTCTTCCCATCTAGCAGTTCTTCGCGTGGTAAATACAACTCTATTTTTACCGTCTTTTTGGTCCTCAAAGATTCATTCTGTTTGCCAAAATAGGTTTGTGCCTATACAATGTTCGATCTATCCTGTCTGCATCTCATACTGCCTAGTATATTCACTTAAGCTTCACATCTAGTTAGATTCCTCACTTGTACCTATTCGCGGATTCGTACAAATCTGGAAACAACTCTCAACATATAAGTGAATGTCTTCGCATCATGAGGTCAATGTCTTCAAACTGATTTATCTTCAAAATCTTCTGAGAATGCATATGACCTCTTCCCCTTCCCTCGCATCTCTAATGCTGTCACAAGTACATGTCCGTGGGAGAATCCCTTGGTTCTCATAGTCTGCATTCGTTTGCAGAATTCTTACAACATCACATTAACTCTCCCGAAGCCAGTTCCTGTTTATCCAGCAAGCGAAAGCATTTGAAGCCTTTGAACGTGTTGAAGCCATTCAGTTTGAATTTCATGGCTGCAGAAAAATCAGTAAGGAAGGGTGGCAGACAGCGTCGTGGGGGAACGTCACGAGATTTGCCTGATAACCTCTCAGAGCTTTACAAGACAGATCCAGAAGAGGATTACAATCGTCGCAAGACTCGAATCCAATGGATTCGAAGATATTGGGCAGAGCAATGGTTCAAGTACAACTTCGTCACCAAGGAGTATGCTGAGAAGAATGCTATCAAGTGGCCTTGGGGTGATATTTTGTACAAAAATCTTCAACCCAAGACCAGAGCTGAAGCCATTGAGCAAGGCTTCTATCCTTGCATGGTCAGGGGACCTCAACCTGCCAACGCCGACCCGTCTTCTCTCTTGTGGTGTTGAGATGACGATCTTTTAAAATGGAATTATCAGTTTGCAAAAGCCTCAGCAAAGAAGAACAAAGATGCTTTGGGGTTAGACTTCAATCCTGGTCCTCCTGCTCCCCGGGCTGATGGCACACGCGATGCAGAACCCAATATCATCGGACGCTTCTACAACCTTTATGGCCTCATCACCCACATCTCTGTTCAAGGTGCCAAAGTGGATCATTCTGATGATGATGCTGACACGGATGAAGCCCCTGCTCCTACTCCAAAGCCGCAGAAGCAGAAGAAGGCTAAAGCCTCAAGGTCAGCTGCTCCTCCAAAAGCTTCACGTGCGAAGCCACTGGCTACTGCACCTCCTGAAGACAGTGTGCAGTCTGAAGATCTATCACGTATCTCCAAGAAAACGGAGAAGAAAATAAAAAACGTCAAGAATGTCGATCAGACTTTGACCCCTGCTGCCATTCTGCGTGACGAACACATTGATTTGTCTAGTGATGAAGACCTTGCAGATGACGCTCTTGAGCAACTGATCAAGAGCAAGGAAGAAGCAGAAATCTTCAATGATTTGCCTCTCTTTGATGTGGCAATCATCCATAACTTCATTGATGAGTGGTTTGACACTCCCAACCTCAACTTTGAAGATCTGCAACTTCCCATTGGTCTCAGCGTCTCTTTCAATGGCGCCATTGCTTCTGAGCTAGCTCTAGCTCAGCGCATAGTTGAACTGAAGCACAAAATTGACTATGAGAAAGCTCAATTCAAGAAGCACATGGCAAAGATCAGCATGCAAGATGTCAAAAACTTCAAGGTTATGCTGCACGAGCTCAAAGAAGCCTTTCTCAAGAAGCGTGAAGAAGCTAAAGGTTCCCGTGAGTGCATGAAGAGTCTGGCTGACAAGTGTGTGCAAGCCTACAATGAGGCTGAAAAGCGCAAGGCTCTTGGTCGTCCTGGCATCGACCCCAGAATGGCTGCAAAGAACAAGAAGCCATCAACTGACCAATCTGCACCTTCAAGGCAGGAAGAACCTTGCATAGTCTTCCCAAGCAGCATGACTGGATCGAAGCCAAAGGACAGGTCAACCGCTTCAGAACTGAAGAAGACGAGGACTGCCGAGGCTGAAGCCAGAAAGAGGAAAAATCCTGAAGCCTCAGATGTCGCTCCCTCCAAGAAGAAGCGCAAAACCAAGAAGGATCGGGCTGCTCCCACAGAGCCCCTAGTTGTTGAACCTATCTCAGTTGCTCGTCCTGACTCTTCGTATCAAGAACAACGGATGATAGTTCATGAGCCTGCTTCCACTGAGGCTCCTGAAGCTGAAGACATTCCAGCAGTTGACCCCACCGCTGCTAAAGACATTGGTCACCATGACAATGTTGAAGATGATGTAGTTCTTCCTCAGATCGAGCACAACTTGGTATCATCGCCTATTCTCACGAACAGTGAACTCATCAGCATTGGTCGTCCTCTGATGCCAATTGCTCAGGATGCATCATGGGCTGATCACCCACAACAACAAGACACCCCGCGTACTCCCCAACAACAAGTCACACCACCTGTGCAAGAAGAAGAGGATGACATTGAGGCCCAACCAACTCCATCTCCACAGGCGTCGCCAGCATTACGCAGGCTTCGCAAAGGACCAAGGCCTCAAGTCCCTCTTTCGAGCATTCTAGAAGGAGAAGTGCCCCACCAATCTATTGCATGTCAAGTGTTCCTAGAAGCCACTCCGACTATGAATGTCTCCGAGTCTGAAGCCAAAGGTGCTGAAGACATTCCGGCTGCATCAGCCGATGAAAAACAAGAAGAAGATAGTGTCCCTACTCCCCTAATCTCTGAAGAAGCTGTTCCTGAAGTAAACGTGTGTGCGCCCGACCCTCCAGCTCATCAAGTGGAGGTTGAGAATCTTGAGGCTGCCACCACCCAACACTAATGAAGCCAATGACGTAGTCATGGCTAAAGCAAATGTGGAGCCTGCACCAACCAATGTGCCAGAAGCTAATGAAGCCAATGATGCACCTGCAACAAATGTGCAGCCTGACGCCTCTGTTGATGCCACTGCTCCTATTCCGCCACCAAGGCCACACACTATCGAGCAAGCATACAACTACGACCAGCTTATCATTGTCAAATGGCCTCTTCTTGTTCCTCCGCCTGCTGCTGGTCCCCAATTTGACTATCACGTCGAGCACAGGCCTCAGGTTCAGAAGCCAATGCCAAGGCTGCCTAGGTTTCCAGGCACTGCATCTGCACCCGGATCATTCAATATAAATGGCTTCATAGTGCGCAACACCTTCTTCAATAGCACCAAGAACCCCTACTCCAAGGCAAGAATATCTTTTGATCGGTTCTGGAGCTACCAGCAGCGCAGTTATTACTCATGCATTCTGTACAATCAAGGTCACATTTTCCCACATATGCGTCTTGACACTGAAGCCATAACTGGTCTGCCCTGTTTGGAAGAAGCTCTGGATTGCTTCAGAGAGTCTGGCTTGTTGCAGTTCATCACTGATAAGGAGCACTAGAGTGAAGAATTGCTGCTCCAATTCTATGCCACTCTTCATATTCATGGCTACAACAGGGATCCGAAGACTTGGGTCCTTGAGTGGATGACAGGCAATGTCCATCATGAAGCCAAAGCCTTTGATATCATTGAGCTTACTGGCCTGCCCACTCCAGGAGATCTCTATGAACCTGGTTTTCAGCTTCACAGTGCTACCTTGGAAAGCATCTTTCACAAGCCTGAGCCCAATATGAGCCAGATGCTTAGCATGATGAAGCCTTTGCCTCCAGATGCTGAATATCCTAAGGAGTTCTTTGTTGAAGACCTTGAGTATCTGCCACGTGCTATCTATCACATCATAAGGCGAACTCTCTGGCCCATCAAAGGACATTCTCGTCATGCAAAGCTGGAAGGTGCAATGAAGACTTTGGTTTTCCATATTCTTCATGGCAAAAGCTTCAATGCACAAGACTTCTTTATCCGCCAACTTGTTGCGTCAGGATCTGATCTTTTTGGCTTGAAGTTTTACGCCCCATGGATTATGCGTCTAATCAAACTTCACTCTGTTGTCAACTATCAACCCTCTGCTCGCAATCTTCTGATTTTTCTGCCTGAGGTTGATATGTCAGTTGAAGCCATCTATCCAGAGTCTGCCAAGGAGCCCCTTAGTCTTCAAAATGCTGAGAATCAAAGATTATCTCAAAACATTGAAGGTGTTCAAGCAGTCACTCGTGTTTATCATCTGGCTGGTATTACGCGTGCACCTCATCGTGCCCTCACTGAAGCCACTGAAAGCATCATTGCACAACGGCCTAAGAAGCGATCTTGTGTTCTCAATGACCGAGAGCTTCTGGTTGCCCTTCATCAGAAATAGGACAAACATCATGACTGGCTGAAGCGCCTAATGAAAAGCCTCTTGGTGGATGTCAACAGGATTCGCAACCTTGCCACCAAAAATGCCTTTGTCGCACATGAAACTTGTCGGCGTACATGGAAACGGCTGACGCTTATGTGTTCTGAAGATGATCTTCAAGAGAATGGCTTCTCTGAACATTTCAAGTTTGACACAACACCTCTGAGAAGAACTGTGCTGCGACGCACTCCATCTCTTGAAGACTCTGAGTTCTCCTCCTCTGCTGCAACAGTGAATGCCCGTGTCATCGATGATGAAGACGATGCTACTTCACCAACTTCAACACGAATCGACACTGCACCAAGTTCGTCTGCACCGCCAAACAACAACGACAACCCTGCTACTTCACCTACTCCTCATGGGAACAAGTAGATGCTCTATGTCTTCAAACATTTTTGGTCCTTACTGACAAAAGGGGGAGAAGCATATGAGTTTGATAGTCTTCAAGCGGGTTCATATGGGCGGTTGCTTTATATGTTGCCTAGTGTTTACAACTCTCGCCTTTTGATACATTTGGTTCTCTGAGTTGTAACACTTAAACTCAATGGTCGTCTGCTACTTATTTGCTATTCTGTGATGCGATGATAAATTCCGCATGTGCGATGATAACTTCCACACTTAGATCATTCTACAGACGTCGATTTTTCATTATGCATGTCATTCTCTTAGTTATATCATATCATGCATGATGAATTATCTTCATAAGTTGGAAAGGATCTCCACAAGTACAACCTGCCATGTGCATTTGCATTCCAAAAGCAAATTACTTATATGCATATCTTCAAGGGGAGCCCTTGCCACTTATGAAGACAATTCCTAAATCCTTTACATTTCACATACTTTTATCCCCGTTGAAAACTTCAACCAGTTTGTCATCAATCACCAAAAAGGGGGAGATTGTAAGTGCATCTAGTGCCACCCCTAGTTGGTTTTGGAGTATTGACGACAAATTTGGTTGAGGGACTAACGTGTTTGTGAGAATTGCAGGATAACACAGGTAGTAGTCCCTCATTGATTCGGTTTACCTACCGGAGATGACCCCTAAAAATGTATGAAGACATTGACGACAATGGTGGTATGTGAAGATATTCATATTGAAGACTATGACATGAGAAGACATTGAGTGAAGACTATGGAGCGCGAAGACTAAGTCGTTTCGTTGTTTCCTTTTCTTCTTTATTGAGTCATAGGAACCACCATACTGTTAAGTGGGGTCCAAGTGAACAAAGTCAGAGTGACTGAAGTGATGCTCAACCCAAATCCTATGTCTTCGAGCGAAGACAATGAGAGCAAATCTTATCCAGAGCTGGATGAGTCAGCTTTACTTGTAGCCCAAGTAAAGTTGTTGTGTGTGTTTGAAATCTGACCGTTGGAACACGTGTCAGTTCCTTAGTGACCCAGGGTCATTTCGGACATATCAGGTCGGGTTGCCTAGTGGCTATAAATAGCCCACCCCCTATACCATAAATTGGTGGCTGCTCAGAGTTAGTGCACGGCTTTTGTCGTTTGAGAGCAACCCACCTCCGAAGCCTTTGAGAGAGAGAAATACTTGCGAGGACAAAGCCTAAACACCCAGAGCCAAAGAGTGTTAGGCATCACTGAAGTCTTTCTGTCTGCGTGACCTGAAGACTTATTACACTTTAGGACTGTGAATCCTCCAGCCGGTTAGGCATCGCGTTCTGAGCATCCAAGAGTAATTGTGGATCGCCGGTGAACGAAGTCTGTGAAGGTTTGGAAGTCTACCTTGAAGACTTACCAGAGTAATTGGGCGAGGACTGGGTGTCCTTAGCTCAAGGGGAATAAGGTGAAGATGCGGTCTTCTGAGTTGAATCTCAGCCTCCCTAACCAGACGTACAGTTGTCACAACGACTGGAACTGGTCCAACAAATCCCGTGTCCTCAACAAGTGACTGGTTCTATACTCTCCCTCTCTTTACTTAGAGTTTGTCTTCGTGAAGTCATTGCATGTTTGCCGTACCTGTTTGACTTCATTGCTTGACTGCTATTATTGTTTGGCTTCATACCATCTTCCATCCTGATCCTCACTACCTAGCTGCTATTTTTCTTTGTACTCTCACTTAATTGAATCTTGACTATGGCTTTCTTAGTGTAGTTTGTCTTCCGCTGCATACTAATAGGATCATTTCTATTGTTTGTCTTTGAAACTTCCATGTTTTGAAGACTTTCACAAAAATCGCCTATTCACCCCCCCTCTAGTCGATAACTAGCACTTTCAATTATCATTACTAGGTTGAGCATCATCATGAACATCATCATTAACATTTTCACTAGGTTCATGTTCATTACCAGATTGTGTTTCAGCATCAGACATAGAGATATCATTTGGATTCTCAGGTGGTTCAGCAATAGGTTCACTAGAAGTTTGCAAGGTCCTATCATTTTTCTTTTTCTTCCTTTTAGAAGAACTAGAACATCAATATTATTTCTCTGAGAATCTTGCTCAATTCTCTTAGGGTGGCCTTCAGGACACAAAGGTTCCTGAGTCATTCTACCAGTTCTAGTAGCCACTCTAACATCATAATCATTTTTCTTACTATTCATTTCATCAAGCAATTCTTTTTGAGCCTTAAGTACTTGTTCTACTTGAGTAGTAACCATAGAAGCATGTTTGCTAACAAGTTTAAGTTCACCTCTAATATTAGCCATATAATCACCCAAGTGTTTAATCATATAAGTATTTTGTTTTAATTGTCTACCAAAATAAGCATTGAAGTCTTCTTGCTTAAACGTAAAGTTATCAAACTCATCTAAGCACTGACTAGCAATTTTAGTAGGAGGGATTTTAGCTTTATCATATCTATAGAGAGAATTTACCTTTACTACCTGTGTCGGGTTATCGAGGTCTGGAGGTTCTTCAATAGGTAATGGATAAAGATCATATGTTTCTTCAACAGGCGGTGAATTAAGACCATGTATTTCTTCAATAGGAGGTAAATTCTTAACATCTTCAGCTTTAATACCTTTTTCTTTCATAGATTTCTTTTCCTCTTGCATATCTCCGGGACTGAGAAATAGAATACCTCTCTTCTTCGGAGTTGGTTTAGGAATAGGCTCGGTAATTGGAGCAGGAGCTGGCTCAGGAACTGGCTCAGGAGATGCCCAATTATTTTCATTTGCCAACATATTATTCAATAAAATTTCAGCTTCATCCGGTGTTCTTTCCCTGAGAAGAGAACCAGCACAACTATCTAGGTAATCTCTAGAAGCATCGGTTAGTCCATTATAAAAGATATCAAGTATTACATTTTTCTTAAGAGGATTATCAGGCAAAGCATTAAGTAACTTGAGAAGCCTCCGCCAAGCTTGTGGGAGACTCTCTTCTTCAATTTTCACAAAGTTGTATATTTCCTTTAAAGCGGCTTGTTTCTTATGAGCAGGGAAATATTTAGCAGAGAAGTAATAAATCATATCCTGGGGACTACACACACAATCGGGATCAAGAGAATTAAACCATATCTTGGCATCACCCTTTAATGAGAATGGAAATATTTTAAGAATATAAAAGTAGCGAGATCTCTCATCATTAGTGAACATGGTGGCTATATCATTTAATTTCGTAAGATGTGCAACAACAATTTCAGATTCATAACCATGAAAAGGATCAGATTCGACCAAAGTAACTATATTAGGATCAAGAGAGAATTTATAATCCTTATCGGGAACACAAATAGGTGAAGTAGCGAAAGCAGGGTCAGGCCTCATTCTATCTCTAAGAGATTCCTTGTTCCATTTAATTAATAGCCTCTTAAGTTCACGATTATCTTTGCAAGCTAAAATAGCGGGAGAAGATTCCATATCAAAAATATAACCTTCAATACAGGCCTATCCTCATCATCACTTTCATCAATATTATCAGTTTCAATAATTTCTTTCTCTCTAGCCCTAGCAATTTGTTCATCAAGAAATTCACTAAGGGGCACAGTAGTATCAAGCATAGAAGTAGTTTCATCATAAGTGTCAGTGTCAAAACCGGCGGATCTCGGGTAGGGGGTCCCGAACTGTGCGTCTAGGCGGATGGTAATAGGAGACAAGGGACACGATGTTTTTACCCAGGTTCGAGCCCTCTCGATGGAGGTAAAACCCTACTCCTGCTTGATTAATATTAATGATATGGGTAGTACAATAGTAGATCTACCACGAGATCAAGGAGGTTAAACCCTAGAAGCTAGCCTATGGTATGATTGTTGTTCGTCTTATGGACTAAAACCCTCCGGTTTATATAGACACCGGCGAGGGCTAGGGTTACACGGAGTCGGTTACAATGGTAGGAGATCTACATATCCGTATCGCCAAGCTTGCCTTCCACGCCAAGGAAAGTCCCTTCCGGACACGGGACGAAGTCTTCAATCTTGTATCTTCATAGTCCAAGAGTCCGGCCGAAGGTATAGTCCGGATATCCGGACACCCCCTAATCCAGGACTCCCTCAGTAGCCCCTGAACCAGGCTTCAATGACGACGAGTCCGGCGCGCAGATTGTCTTCGGCATTGCAAGGCGGGTTCCTCCGCCAAGTACTTCATAGAAGATTTTGAACACAAGGATAGTGTCCGGCTCTGCAAAATAAGTTTCCACATATTGCCATAGAGAGAATAATATTTACACAAATCTAATCTGCTGACGTATTCCGTAGCGTGACATCACACCATGGCCATGCCTTTATTCAAATCGTTTTTACTGTCCCACCTCAGCGCGTTTAGCGAGGCGGTTTCCTTGGCACGTCTTATCGAAGCAGAGATCGTGTCCCCTTTATTTACGGGATTCTCATTAATAAGGACGTGGGTAACCCAATCGTGCCCGTTGGCATGTTTCTAGATTAAGGGCGATTCCCAAACGGTTACGGGAAGGGCCCTTGGTATTCATCCTCCTATAAAGAGACCAAGGCCTTAGTTCTTTCCTTTGCCTCGAGTTCCAACACCCAAGGTTCCAGATTTCAGGCGCTTCGGACCTTCGACAATGCCCGGTTCTGACCTTCAAGGCCGATGGATGCCCTCCTCCGTTACGGAGGAGGACGTGCTAAAGCTGAGAGAGGCCAGGTTCTTGACCGGCGAAATCTCGCATAGGCTACCTGCTCAAGGGCAGGTCATTCCTACCCCCAAGCCTGGTGAGAGTGTGGTGTTCATGTCTCACTTCCTTCGGGGGCTAGGCTTCCCGACGGATCCCTTCGTGAGGGGGCTCAAGTTTTATTATGGGCTGGAATTTCACGACTTAGCTCCGGAGTCCATCCTCCATATTTCTTTATTCATCGTCGTGTGTGAAGCCTTCCTCCGTGTTACTCCTCACTTTGGACTATGGCTCAAGACCTTCAAAGTAGAGCCGAAGATGATCGAGGGACGGCACGCGGAGTGCGGAGGTGCTGTTATAAGCAAGAATGCCGATGCTCCACGGCCCGAGGGCTCTTTTCAAGAGGAGCTCGCCTTATGGCAACGAGAGTGGTTCTATATCACCGCTCCCAGGGGCACCAAGTGGGTGGCGCCACCTGCCTTTCGCTCGGGTCCCCCACCACAGCTAGTGTCATGGGTCAATAAACGACTAGACTGGGGACCATCCAAGGACGTGCCCTTGTTGCAGGGCTGCATCAGGGATCTCTTAGAAAGAGACCTCAGCCTGGTCGAAGTGACGCAGGTCATGCTGATCCGCCGAATCCTTCCTGGCAAACGTCTCCCCCTCCGCCTTTGGGAGTTCAATCCGGAGGGACCGCGAGCTCTCCAGCATTTCATGGGCGCAACGCCCGCGGAGATGTATAAATTGTTCTTCGGATCACAAGCAATGTGTCCGGACTTGACCGAGGACGCAGGTCTGAGCTGCCACCGCCCGGATACTCAAGTAAGTAGCCTTGTGCCCGGACTTGCTATCTGTATATTTGTCATAAACTTGCCCCTAAAAGAGTTGTCCTTTAAACAGGAGTGGATAGCGAAAGCAAAGTTGATCAGGTGTCCGGCTCCCCTCCCCGAGACCACGCCGGATCCCGTGCTAGTCAGGATGTTGAAGATTGTGCCTTTGGAGGAAAGCAAGGGAGGGGACAAGGAAACTACGGCCTCCTCGAAGGAGGCTGTTCGGAAGGGAGGAACCGAAAATTCTTCTCCTCAGGGGAAGAAGAGGACCGCCTCTGAAGACCCGAAGACCATGGCCTCAAAGCGGGGGAAGAAATCTTCGTCAGAGGGTCCTGCGTCGGGGAATACTTCGGCCGAATTATGCCCTTAAGGGGATTAGCCTTCCACCGAGCCGTAAGTAGAGAGAAGTTTTCTTTTTAAGAAACGAGAGAAATCCTTGCTTTATATCTGAGAAAAGTAACCGAAAATTTACCTTGTAGCTTGGACCTCAGCCCTTCTCAGCAGAGCTCGTCTTCGGGGGACCTTCTTCCGGAGATGATGGAGAGCGGAACGCCTCCCCCTGCCGTATGGGCCCCCAAATCCCTCCGCGTCTGGCCTTCGAAAAGGGCCATCAGACGAGTCCGGCACCGCTCGGTGCGCGGCCGGAGGAGCTGAAGAATATGCTAGGGAGAGCATCTATCTCAGAGGAGCAACATGCATTGATGGGTACGGTGATTGAGAGGATTTCATCCACGGAGAGCGGATTGCACGAGGCCGTCAAGAGTTTACTGACAGGTTTTGAGGTACGTGAAATAATGTACCCTTTCTTGACAGTTGCGCATAAAGAAGATGCGCCCTGTGTAGATAGTAGCCCCTGAGACTCTGTGCGTTGTCAAAAGTGACGGCGTGCAGAGGATCATAATCCAAGGTCTAATATGCCGCCTTCATACGTAGGTGGCGAAGTGTTCGGAGGCCAGCTGGACTGATGAATTTGCCGAGCTAAAGCGGCAGCTTGACGTGGCAGATGCCGACATCGCGCTTGTCAACAAGCGGCTTGATGAGGCACAAGGTGTGTAATTACTCCGGTGGCACCTGGTAAGAGGAGCTTTATGCTAGTATCTTACAATGTGTGTGCTTGATGCAGATGGTGCTGCTGCCATGGAGAATCTTCGGGCGGAACTTGCCCGAGCCAAGGAGCAAGCCCGAAAAAGTGATGCGGCTGCCAGAAAGGCAATTGAAGAGCTGAAAGCCGAACAGGCTGCTCACTGCCGAAGCAAGAAGGAAATGGCCGAGATGGCCGTGAAGCTGAAGAGCGCTGCTGACCGTTGCGAGCTTCTTGAAAAAGAAAACCGGGCAGAACAGATGGACCTGGAGAAGGCCGTTGCCGATGCCAAGGATGCTCGCTCTGCGATGAGAGCTATGAAGGAGGAGTTGCGTCAGGCCGGAGAGATCGCGGCTGGAAAGCCCTTTATGCTGCGGAGGAAGTTCTGTGATCCTAAGCATGCTCCGTTAGACCGGATGTGGAGTACGGTGGACACCTATCTGGATTTGGCAGCGAGTGCTGCAGATGCGACCGAACACTTTCGAGATCAAGAAGATCGCGAAGTGGAAAAGCTCTTCTGGTCGTAGTTCCACAATCCAGAGCGTCCACTGTCAGTAGCCGATCGTCTGGCCGAATGGGCTGAGCTGAATAGGTTGTCCGGACTCACCATGAAGTGTGTCATGAGTCATCTGTGGCCGGAGAGGCCAGAGCCGAAAAGTTATTCAACTTGGTGCAGCAATTCCTTGGTGCAGTGCCGCATATTAATGCGATGAAGAGGTCAGCGTGCATAGAGGGTGCACGGATGGCTCTTGCCCGTGTCAAGACATACTGGGCGGAGATGGAGACCACCGTTGTTGCATCCCGAGATTCCGACGAAAGTCGAGTACCTGACGAGCACTATTTTCAGGAAGTTCTTCAAGGCGCTCGTGTAATAGAGACGCAGTGCTCGAAGGATGTTATGTTCAAATAGCATATGTTATTGTAAAACAATGTTTTGATAAATTGTAGAAGCTTTTTATACTTGTGCCTTCAAGTATTATAACACCTCCTGTGCGGCCGTTTAAGATATATGTATATATAATCTGAAAGATGGCAGTCGTCGGCTTCAGCCCCCACGCAAATATTGCGGGGGTGTTCGCAGAAGGCGCGTTTTCACACTTGACCCAACGTCTTGGTACTACAAAGGAGGTGATAGCACAGCAAACTAGGCAATCGGACTATAATACTTTATCACTTTCACTTAGCCATAGGAGTTTGACAGTGAGGCTACTTATATAGCCCCTGGTGGCGCCTGCGCTCGCCCGAACTCGGGGGGCGTATGTGCCTGGCCGGGAAACGGCCCTTCGTTAATGCGGAGGAATCCTAAAGATTCCGATGAGTCATCGAGTGGTTCACTAGTCTCACGCTATATCATGACAGTCAGTTTTCGACTTTCACTATTGAGGTGCTCGTCTGGCCGAACCGGGGCACAATCACAGTAGTTCTCCTGGTGCCGCCTTAGCCGATAGAGCGGAACGTAAGGCAGCAAAACACAGGAGCCGGGCAACCCAACTGTAGGATCGGAAGTATGTCTAGAGGGCGGGTGACTAGACTACTTGACCAAATAAAAACTTAACCTTTTCCCAATTTTAGTTCTTGGCAGATTTTAGCAACTTTAGGATAAGTCAAGCAATCATCACACAATTCAAGCAAGCATGCAAAGAGTATATAGGCAGCGGAAAGTAAAGCATGCAATTTGCAAGAATGTAAAGGGAAGGGTTTGGAGAATTTAAACGCTATTGGAGACACGGATGTTTTTCCCGTGGTTCGGATAGGTGGTGCTATCCTACATCCACGTTGATGGAGACTTCAACCCACCAAGGGTAACGGTTGCGTGAGTCCACGGAGGGCTCCACCCACGAACGGTCCACGAAGAAGCAACCTTGTCTATCCCACCATGGCCATCGCCCACGAATGACTTGCCTCACTAGCGGTAGATCTTCACGAAGTAGGAGATCTCCTTGCCCTTACAAACTCCTTGGTTCAACTCCACAATCTTGTCGGAGGCTCCCAAGTGACACCTAGCCAATCTAGGAGACACCACTCTCCAAGAAGTAACAAATGGTATGTTGATGATGAACTCCTTGCTCTTGTGCTTCAAATGATAGTCTCCCGAACACTCAACTCTCTCTCACAGGATTTGGATTTGGTGGAAAGAAGATTTGAGTGGAAAGCAACTTGGGGAAGGCTAGAGATAAAGATTCATATGGTAGGAATGGAATATCTTGGCCTCAACACAAGGGTAGGTGGTTCTCTCTCAGAACATATGGGTTGGAAGTGTAGATGTGTTCTGATGGCTCCCTCCACGAATGAAGAGGAGGCGGAGGGGTATATATAGCCTCCACTTAAAATCCAACCGTTACACACAATTTAGCAATCTCGGTGGGACCGAATCAACAAACTCGGTCGGACCGAAAAGGTAAACCTAGTGACCGTTAGAGATTTTCGGTGGGACTGACATGCAACTCGGTAGGACCGATATGGTTAGGGTTTGGGCATAACATAATCTCGGTGAGACCGATTACACAAACTCGGTTAGACCGATTTTGGTAATTAGCTAACCAGAGAGTTGGTCGGGCAAACTCGGTGGGACCGATTTGCTCTTTCGGTGAGATCGAAAAGTTACAAAAAGGAAACAGAGAGTTTGCATTGCAATCTCGGTGGGACCGATTCGCTCTTTTGGTGAGACCGAAAAGTTACAAAAAGGAAACAGAGAGGTTGCAATCCCATCTCGGTGAGACCGAGATCCCTATCGGTAGAACCGAATTGCTAGGGTTTGGCAGTGGCTTATGACATATGAAACTCGGTGGCGCCGGATAGAAAGAATCGGTAGGACCGAGTTTGGCTTAGGGTTTAGGTCATTTGTGGATATGGGAAAGTAGCTGAGGATTTTGGAGCATATCATTAAGCACATAAGGCAAAGGGCTCATTAAGCAACACCTCATCCCTCTTTGATAGTATTGGCTTTTCCTATGGACTCAATGTGATCTTGGATCACTAAAATGTAAAATGAAGAGTCTTAAGCTTTTGAGCTTGAGCCAATCCTTTGTCCTTAGCATTTTGAGGGTTCCACTTTCACCTTCCATGCCATGCCAATCATTGAGCTTTCCTGAAATAATTGTCTTGGAATAGCATTAGCTCAATGAGCTATATGTTGTTATGAATTACCAAAACCACCTAGGGATAGTTGCACTTTCAATCTCCCCCTTTTTGGTAATTGATGACAACATATAGATCAAAGCTTCAACAAATGATAATAAGAATGAATTACATCGTCGCTTTGAGAAGTATGTGATAAGTAAGAGCTCCCCCTAAATTTGTGCATATATAAAATTTGCTTTGGACTGCAAATGCACAAGAAGTAAGAATTATGGGTTACTCTTCCATGTCACATACATCTTGGTGGAGCGCTCAAAATGATAATAATGAAATACATACACTCATCACCAAGGAAAAGTGAATGACCACATAAGATAGATAAGATATATCAAGCATGCATAAGTGTAGCTTATGATCAAACACATGATCATCAATGTCTCACAAACATATCAAAGTATCTCGACCAAAAGCAAATAATGTTTGAAAAACCACCAAATAAAGCAAGAGAGAAAAACAACACACTCTCTCTCGAAGCCTATGATCTATACATTTTCTCCCCCTTTGGCAACAAGTTACCAAAAAGTTCCTAGAAAATGCATAGTGCTAAATCGACACTCAGGCTTGATCTTCAGGTGGTGGTGGAGTCTGGATCACTCCAACGACGAAGGCTTCCGTAGATGCGGTTGGAGTTGGAGCTGAAGTAGATGCTGGAGCAGGTTGGGTTTGTGCTGTGGCTGGAGCTGAGGCGGTGGCTCTTGTGTCAGGAACTGGCACTGCACTGGACCTCTGAGCTCGTGGCACTCTGGCAAATGCATCAGTGGTTGTCTTCCCTTTCCTCTCCTGCATGTCATCTTGGAGCTGCTCCACTGCAGTCTGAATCTCTGTCACCTTGATATCCAAGTCATAGAACTTTTGTTCTACGATTCTCTCTAAGCTCGCCTGGTTCTGAGTTAGGGTGGCCAGTCCTTTCTCAATCCGCAGGGTGGATGCAATCAAGTAATTGAGCTGCTCTTGCTTGTTCTTCAAGAAGTACTCAGATGCCTCCTCTTGAGTTGGCATCTTGGCAGCTTTCTCCTTCTTTGCCTTCTCCTTCTTGGCTTGTGCATGGGCTGAAGATGGTTCATCTTTGGTCATCACAACTTGGTTGTCCTTGAAATCTGGATAAATAGGCAAATGTTCCTTTTCCAACAAGTATGTGTCTGTGCCCATTCTAGAGTTAATCAACATCTGGATCTGAGGGGCATAACCACAGCTCCTCTTCTGATCTGCTGCAGTCCTCTTGATAGTCTCTACTATGAGGCTCATGACCTTGAATTTCTGAGGCACATCAAAGATATGTAGCAAGTTAATGGCATGACCTCTGATCATCCTGTGATCTCCAGACTTGGGCAAAAGTGTGTGCCTAAGGATCCAATTGATCGTAGGCAGACCTGACAACAAGTGGTTTACTGACCCAAACTGGTGAGTGTCAAGATCATCTGTTGGAATCTCCTTGTACATATTTGCCATAGTGTTATGATCCATCTTTTTCTTGGAATAGACATCCAAGTCATCTTCATTTTCCTCTGGGGCATTGATAAGCTCTGCCCATTCAGCAACTGTTGATTGGTACCTCGTACCTTCAGACATCCAAACAATCCTCCCATCTGGATAAAAATGTGTTGTGGAGTAGAACTGCATGATCAGCTCATCATTCCACTTTGTGAGCTTCTGCCCAACAAAGTCTGCTACTCCACATGCCTTGAAGCTGTCCTGCACTCCAGGGTAGTGCTCTTCATTTTCCTTGATATACTCCTAGTTGACCCATCTCATATCACATACAATTGGCTTCTTATCCAATAAGACTGTCTCATAGAAGTCCTGCTGTTCCTTAGTATGGAACCTATAGTCAACAGCATTTCTCCTCCTGATAGCATAGGGATCCTCAGCTCTCCATTTTCTCAGTCCAGAGTCTCTCCTGATTTTCATATCCTCAGCCACAGGATGAGCATCATTGTTGTCTGGGATCTTGGGCTTCAACTTTCTCAGCACTTGGCCTTCCTCTTCTTCTGCAGTTTCAGGCACTGGGCCTTGTTCTTCTCAGTAGCTGGGATGCTTCTTGTATTTCTCTTTGGTTTTGGAGCTGGATTGGCCTTGGAAGCAGCCTTAGGTGCTTCCTTGGGCTTAGATGCAGTTGCTCCTGATTTTATGGCATCACCCATCAGCTTGGGTGCCTTAGGTGCTGGTGCAGCACCCTCTTGCTCTTCTTCTTCAGAAGAAGAAGAATCTTTCCTCATAGAGGGCTTGCCAATAACTCTTGCAGTGGTAGTTCTAGCTCTCTTCTTTTTCTTGCCCTGGCCAATATCCTCTTCTTCAGATTCCATAGTGAACTTCATAGTTTCCTCAGGTACAGCCTTCCTAGGCTTGGAGGTAGGAACTCTCCTAGCAGGTGCCTTTTTGTGCATACCTGGCTTGATGGCTGCAGCTGAGCCATATTCCTTTTTGAGCACAGCTCTCTTGGAAGTTGCTTCCTCCTCTGCCACATAATCTTCATCCTCTGATTCTGAGGTTCTCTTCTTTCTTTGTCTTGTGTCAGCTTTTGGCAGGTTGCTAGGGGTGCTCCTGCTGCCATCATCTGAAGAACTGGAGGGACTAGTGCCCTCACTCATTTGCACTGGCTGCTCTGACAAATTCTGGCTATCACTTTGGTCTGACATGATGAACAAGCTGACTGCTGACCCTGTGAATAGTTTATAGATGAGGTAGAGTGGATAAGCATCACAAAATGCAGAGGTTTTTGCAAAAGAATGATTCAAAAACTTAGTTTTAGTTTCCCACAGAAAGCATTTCGGATCTACCGATTTCTAAACACGGTGATACCGAAGCAGTTTTTGGAACCTAAACTAGTGAACTCGGTCAGACCGAGTCACAGTTCGGTGGCACCGAGACTGCTAGGGTTTCACAAAGTTCCAAAATCGGTCAAACCGATTAGTAATACTCGGTCAGACCGAGTCTCACTTGTGCAATGGCATAAGCCAAATCGGTGGGACCGAGTTTTTCAACTCGGTGGGTCCAAGATGGTTTCGGCGGAAACCTAACCCTAAAATTTTCGAATCAAACCTAATCTAGGAGTTCATTGACTGGATAGAAGTTCATCAAACGTGGCAAGAATCATTATGATCACAATGTGCTAGGAATCGGATTGGGGAATAGCACAAAGATCGAGTCCATACCCTAGTTCGGCGGAGACTCGCTATGGCGACAACGGCGGGGTTGATTCCCGTTGACGGCGATGGAGACCAGCGACTGGAGGCGGCTGGCAGCGAGGAGACGATCCGGAGACCATCTAGGCAGAGCGAGCTATGGCGCGGGTGAAGGGGTTCGGAGAAATTTCCAAATTTTTGCCTGTGACTATATATAGCCCGACCCTGTCAGTGTGACCGAGTGGAACAACTCGGTGGCACCGATATGCAAAACTGTATACAGTTATTGCAACTCGGTGTGACCGAATGGTTCAAATCGGTTGCACCGAGATCGAAAACATAGATCAACTTAATGATCTCGGTAAGACCGAAAGTGGGGTATCGGTCAGACCGATAATCACAAAGAGGTTTTGGAAGTTTAAGTCTATGACGAATCGGGGACTCTGAGTGCTCCTCACACAGAGTGGTTCGAATCTGACTTGATCAATTTTGTGATGTAGCATGAATAGAGTTTGAGACGAGAAAAGCATAGATAGCTAGAGAGGGTTCTTAGGCATTCTTGTCCATCCACTTGGCAAAAGAACAATAAAAGCAAACAATCAAAGCAACAAGTGGATGTCCTCGAATGACTAAAATATGCAATCAACATGCTCACACAATAAAATGGCAATTGAAATATGTGACAAAGCATGCACAACCAATTCTAGCATCTATCAAGCAATTGGCGATGACTAGGTCATCTATATATGAGTATATTGACTTAGGAGTCAAATGAGAACATTTGATCATAGGTCATACTCATCGTTTAAGCCCAAGTGGGGTTACCACTTTTACATAAAGCATTGTTGTGTTCACATTATTAGAGTTGCTTTAACTCAAATCTTAGAGTAAAGCTCCCCCTAGATGTGATATCCCCCCTAAGGGGGATGAACTAACCTTGGGTTTTGTCGATGATGACTTCATGTAGATGTTGAAGATTTGGATGCTCAATGTTGATGTAAATCACTTGGAGCTATCCTTTTGAGTGAATTGCACTTTCAATACCTACATGGGTTAGTCCCACAAGGAACAAACAAGTATATCCATAGACATAGAGTGATGCACACACAAGATGATGTCTATGAAAGCATTTAGGTTACCTTGTCCCTTGACTTACCAACAAGAGGGTCTGTGACTCCTTGAACTCGTGCAAGATGTGGAAGTTGATTGCACTTGTTCTTGCCAAAATGATAAGAGTGAAGTATGTTGGCGGAGTCACCCTCAAGAACTCTCTAGTTCTTCTTCTTTTGGATCCACACCATCTTGATGGGAATCCTTGGAGTTGTAGTCGTACTTGATGAAGTGGAACTTGAAGTAGTCTTGGGAATCCACTTGACTAAGGTCTTAGGAGCTTCTTCAAATGCATCTATTTCCTCTTGAAGCTTGTCCTTGCCTTTTTGCTTGTAGTCTTGTGGTGGAAGATCATCTTGAGTTTGTATCCCCTTGAAAGAAGTAGGATCATACTTCTCTTGTTGAGGAACAAACTTTGTCTTGGGGTATTGATCTTCTTCCCACTCAACTCCATTGGCATTAAACTTTCGTTCAAAACCAACACCTTGTCTCTTCCGGTGCCTTCCTTGCTTGCGTACAATCTCCTCGAATTGCTTACTTCCGGCAAGGCTTTTGTACACACCTTTCTCTATGATTTCCTTCAATATGCTATTTTCTTGCTCAAGTGTAACTTGGCTAAGAGAATCATTAGTGGAATCAAGAGAACTACTAGAAGCAACAAAAACATTGGATTTAACATGGTTATTGTTACTACTAGAAGAAGAATCTTTCTTACTCTTGTTGCTAGATTTCACTTGTGGCATATAAGTAGACAAGAGTAAACGCTTGGCAATGTAAGAATAACTTTTCTTACGAAGATCATCATTGATTGCTTTTAAGAATCCATGCTCTTTCTCAAGATTGAGCTTTTCAAAGCGTAGCTTCTCATGAGTTTTTAAAAGCTCTCGATGATCTTCCAAGGTAGTTTATTGAGCTAACTTAAGAGTGTTTAGTTCTTTAGTTAGACGCTCCATCTCCTTCTTATCATCGTCATTCATTTTATCTTGGTTAGCATGATTAATAGCAAGTTCATCATAGTTTTCATCACTAGAGTAGTCAACAAGTAAATCATCATCACCTAGCAAATCACCTTCATCACTATCGAAATCTACATACTCGGGGTGTGATACCTTTGGGCCTTTAGGCATGAAGCATCTTCCAATTCCTTCATTTGGTGAGTCAAATATGTCATAGGAGTTGGTTGACACAAGTGCTAGATCGGTAACACCTTCATCTTGAATATATTCGGAGTCGGAGTTATAACTTCTCTTGGACTAATGGTCAGAGTCGGAGCCGGATACCCATTCACCAAAATGAGCTTGATGGAGTCGGTACCTTCGTGCATATCAATCAAAGTATCCCAATTTTCCTTTGCATTCTCAAGATGGCTGATTTTGTTGAATTCTTCGGGGCACAATCCGTTGAAGAGAATATCACAAGCTTGAGCGTTGTATTGTAGCATCTTCAACTCATCCGCGGTAGCTTCACGGTTTGGTTCTTTCCCATCGAAGAAGTCACCTTGCAAACCAACACACACAATAGCCCAAACGGCGGGGTTATGTCCAAGAATATGCATTTTCATTTTATGCTTCCAACTAGCAAAATTAGTACCATCAAAGTAAGGACCTCTACGGTGATAATTTCCCTCACTAGACGCCATACTCTCCTAGGTTGTGAAACCAAGGCTATGACCACCAAAAGCTATGGAAATCAAAGCAAATGGAGACCAAAGCTCTGATACCACTTGTAGGATCAGAAGTATGTCTAGAGGGGGGGGGGTGATTAGACTACTTGACCAAATAAAAACTTAACCTTTTCCCAATTTTAGTTCTTGGCAGATTTTGGCAACTTTAGGATAAGTCAAGCAATCATCACACAATTCAAGCAAGCATGCAAAGAGTATATAGGCAGCGGAAAGTAAAGCATGCAACTTGCAAGAATGTAAAGGGAAGGGTTTGGAGAATTCAAACGCTATTGGAGACACGGATGTTTTTCCCGTGGTTCGGATAGGTGGTGCTATCCTACATCCACATTGATGGAGACTTCAACCCACGAAGGGTAACGGTTGCACGAGTCCACGGAGGGCTCCACCCATGAAGGGTCCACGAAGAAGCAACCTTGTCTATCCCACCATGGCCATCGCCCACGAATGACTTGCCTCACTAGCGGTAGATCTTCACGAAGTTGGCGATCTCCTTGCCCTTACAAACTCCTTGGTTCAACTCCACAATCTTGTCGGAGGCTCCCAAGTGACACCTAGCCAATCTAGGAGACACCACTCTCCAAGAAGTAACAAATGGTGTGTTGATGATGAACTCCTTGCTCTTGTGCTTCAAATGATAGTCTCCCCAACACTAACTCTCTCACACAGGATTTGGATTTGGTGGAAATATTTGAGTGGAAAGCAACTTGGGGAAGGCTAGAGATCAAGATTCATATGGTAGGAATGGAATATCTTGGCCTCAACACAAGGGTAGGTGATTCTCTCTCAGAACATAAGGGTTGGAAGTGTAGATGTGTTCTGATGGCTCTCTCCACGAATGAAGAGGAGGTGGAGGGGTATATATAGCCTCCACTTAAAATCCAACCGTTACACACAATTTACCAATCTCGATGGGACCGAATCAACAAACTCGGTCGGACCGAGAAGGTAAACCTAGTGACTGTTAGAGATTTTCGGTGGGACTGACATGCAACTCGGTAGGACCGATAGGGTTAGGGTTTGGGCATAAAGTAATCTCGGTGAGAACGATTATACAAACTCGGTTAGACCGATTTTGGTAATTAGCTAACCAGAGAGTTGGTCAGGCAAACTCGGTGGGACTGATTTGCTCTTTCGGTGAGACCGAAAAGTTACAAAAGGGAAACAAAGAGTTTGCATTGCAATCTCGGTGGGACCGATCCGCTCTTTCGGTGAGACCGAAAAGTTACGAAAAGGAAACAGAGAGGTTGCAATCCCATCTCGGTGAGACCGAGATCCCTATCGGTAGAACCGAATTGGTAGGGTTTGGTAGTGGCTTATGACATATGAAACTCGGTGGCGCCAGATAGAAAGAATTGGTAGGACCGAGTTTGGCTTAGGGTTTAGTTCATTTGTGGATATGGGAAAGTAGCTGAGGATTTTGGAGCATATCATTAAGCACATAAGGCAAAGGGCTCATTAAGCAACACCTCATCCCTCCTTCATAGTATTGGCTTTTCCTATGGACTCAATGTGATCTTGGATCACTAAAATGTAAAATGAAAAGTCTTGAGCTTTTGAGCTTGAGCCAATCCTTTGTCCTTAGCATTTTGAGGGTTCCACTTTCACCATCCATGCCATGCCAATCATTGAGCTTTCCTGAAATAATTGTCTTGGAATAGCATTAGCTCAATGAGCTATATGTTGTTATGAATTACCAAAACCACCTAGGGATAGTTGCACTTTCACCAACATTTGACCAAAGACATGATTCGGAGCTGATGCATATAAGGCCAAACTCACGACGCCGAACACTCCCTAAGGTATTCGGTCTTTTATGAGAGCGGGCGGGACAACGCCCTTAGTAATAAGCCCCTAGTGTCTAGGTACAGGCAAATTTCTGACGTGGCCACATGCCAAGACGCCAGCCTCCTCCTTGGTTATACCAAAAAACAGGGGATGTGTATCAACAAGAGACATTAAAAAAGGTTTACGCAGGGTCTTAATCTGAAAAGAATCCTTGGAACGGGTCCCTACTGCACGTTTGCGCCTGTGTGTCCGTTGTGCCGTATTCTGGACGGGCGTAGCACGGTGTTCATCTGTAAAAGAGAGGAACTTAGTTGAAAAAGGTCGTGCGAAAATGTAAGTTATACTAAATAAACAAAGTATAAATTGAAATGGTTAAAATTGAGCTTTATTGTCTCTTGTTTTATATGCGCGGAGCCCCTAGTATAGGGGTATACGGCTATTAAGCCTTTATCAAATGCCGGACTCGTCTAGCCGTGTCCGTGGTCTTAACGACCCGTTTAAGTACTTTGGCTGGTGAAGCCGCTTTATTGTGGGGCTGTCAAGGCAGCTGCACAGTCTTCCGCGTGGGAAGAACACTCAATGTTTCCCTTTAATGACAGGATGCCGTGGACCGAGCATCTTAAGCGTAAGAGATGCATAATGCGGTATTGCGTTAAAGCGGGCGAAAGCTTCGCGTCCCAGCAGTGCCTTATAGCTACTTGAGAATGGGACAATGTGAAAAGTTAGCTTTTCGCGACGGAAGTTATCGGGGGAGCCGATCATAACTTCTAGCCAGAGAGAACCCATGCAATGGGCGTCCGGGCCTGGCGTTACCCCTTTAAAGGAGGTTTTGCTATGGCGAATTTTCGTTGGGTCTATCCCCATGTGGCGGATTGTGTCCTAGTATAACAGGTTTAGATCACTGCCGCCGTCCATCAGGACATTTGTAAAGTGGAGTCCGCCGATTATTGGATCTAATACCAAGGCAGTCCAGCCTGTGTTCCGGATACTTCTAGAGTAATCCTGATAGTCGAAGGTGATTGGTTTTAACAACCAATGGCGAGACTCCTTTGGGATAGGCCGTTTGGCGCGTGTCTCTATGGGCGCCGCTCGTTTTGTCATGTGAAGTAAGTTTAGTGTTTTGACTTCTTGTGGAAAATTCTTTTGTTTCCTGGTGCTCTGCTTGTGGGGTTCGTCATCGTCCTCACTTGGTGTGTCGAGCCCCTTGTGTTCGGTGTTGAGTTTGCCGGATTGCTTGAAGACCCAACAATCTCTGTGGGTATGGTTTGCAGGCTTCCCAGGAGTACTGTGTATTTGACATATCCTGTCCAGGATTTTGTTTAGGTTGGCTAGCTCGTCCCTGTTATCCTGGAGGGGCGGCTTTTTCTGATTCTGCCGCGAGCTTTTGAATCCGGCGTTGACTGTCATGCTCTTTGGGCTGTTTTCCTTATTCCGGCGCTGGTCCTTGCTGCGTCGCGGTTTTCCGTTTCCATCTCTGATTTCGGATGTACTTGGGTCGCTGGTGCTGCATCTTGCCAACCAGCTGTCCTCTCCAGCGGATCATGAGGCTTGTTAATGCGGCCATTGTTCTTGGCTTTTCTTGGCCGAGGTGTCTGGCGAGCCATTCGTCTTGAACGTTATGCTTAAAAGATGCTAGGGCTTCGGCATCCGGACAGTCGACTATCTGATTCTTTTTAGTAAGGAATCTGTTCCAGAATTTCCGGGCTGACACTCCGGGCTGTTGAGTTATATGACTTAGGTCATCTGCATCCGGAGGGCGGACATAGGTCCCTTGAAAATTTGCCCGAAAAGCATCCTCGAGCTCTTCCCAACTTCCAATGGTGTTTTCGAGAAGGCTTTTGAGCCAATGCCGAGCTGGCCCTTTAAGCTTGAGGGGTAAGTATTTTATGGCGTGGAGGTCATCTCATCTTGCCATGTGTATGTGGAGGATATAATCCTCAATCCAGACTCCAGGGTCTGTTGTTCCGTCATACGCCTCTATGTTTACGGGCTTGAATCCCGCTGGAAATTCATGGTCCAGAACCTCATCGGTGAAACATAGGTGGTGTGCGGCTCCCCTGTATTTGGGTGTGCCGTGATGTTCGGATATTGGTTGTGTTGCATTGCTTACGAGAGCTTGCTTTCTTGGCCCATAGATAGATCTGGCTGGGCCATCTTTTTGATGCGAATCCTTGAGTGGATTGCGTGCCGGCTTGTGTGCGGCGCCGCTTGCCGCTCTATGCTGGCCATGGGGTCGTCTATCCGACCGGGTGGCTTTCTTATTTTTTGATTGCGGGGGCTCTACGGCCTCCTCGTCAAATTCAGGCAGTAGCTTTCGCTTCGGATAGCTTTTGGTGTGGCGACTGCCGCCGTATTTATCTGCGGTGTTGAGTACTTTGCTCCGTCTGATTCTGAGTGCATCTTCCGCAGTTTTGAGCTTCAGCTTCTGCTTTTTCAGGCTACGCGCAGTGGCAACGAGCCTTTTATGGAGGTTCTTCTGCTCCATGAGCTTGTCCGGCGTAAGGTCGTCCAGAATGTTGTTCTCGCCGGGGACGGGTTGTTCGGTTTGTTTATCCAAGTTTCCCTGTTCGGACGTTTGCTCGAAGGCATGTTCGTCGTCCGCCGGCTCGTCCTGCTCTATGGTTGGGTCTGTATGGCTGCTGTCTCTTTCGAGGCGGGGCTTGAGGCGGTGCTTACGTCGCCGCTTTGATTGCTTTTCGAGTGAGCGATCCCTCATTGCGTCCCTGTGTTCCTCGTCGTCGCTTCCTTTAGGTGTGTCCACCATGTATACATCATGGGATGAGGTGGTTGTCCAGTGCCCTATAGGCGTTGGTTCATGTTCGTCTCCTACATCGTCGTCCAAACTGTCGATGTCTTCGGAGTCGAAGTCGAGCACGTCGTTTAAATTATCGACAGTGGCTATGAAGTGGGTGGTGGGTGGGCATCAAATTTCTTCGTCGTTCGCATTCCAATCCTGCCGGTCATAGTCCGGCCAGGACTCTCCTTACAAAGAGAGAGACCTGAGTGAATTCAGAATGTCGCCGAAGGGCGAGTGCTGAAAGATATCTGCGGCGGTGAATTCCATGATCGGCGCCGAATCGGCTTCTATTGGTAGGGGCGCAGAGGGCTCGGAGTCCGGAGAGGAGTCCGGCGCCTTAGAGTCACGGGCTTCGCAGGGGACAAGGCTGGTGTTCGGCTTGATCGCCGTAGAGATTGCAGCCCCCGAGGCGGTGTCTAACCACCCATCCTCGATTGGTGTGGTCGGCTCCGAGTTAAGGGTTGGAGCGGACACAGGTGCGGCCTCCAGGGCACTGTTCGGCGGCAGAGCTAGATCATGCCCATCGTGACAGTGCGGCGCGCTTGGCAGTGGCTCAGATCCGTCGAAGATCAAGTCTTCGCGGTCGTTCCCCGTGTAGTTTAAGCTTCCAAATCTGACCTGATGGCCAGGGGCGTAGCTTTCGATCTGCTCTAGATGGCCAAGCGAATTGGCCCGCAGTGCAAAGCCGTCGAATACGAAGTTCTGTCCGGGGAGAAAGGTCTCACCCTGGACTGCATCGCTGTTGATGATCAGAGGAGCCATCGGGCCTAAAAGTGACGACACAGAGGAACTCTCAATGAAAGCACCAATGTCGGTGTCAAAACCGGTGGATCTCGGGTAGGGGGTCCCGAACTGTGCGTCTAGGCGGATGGTAACAGGATACAAGGGACACGATGTTCGGGCCCTCTCGATGGAGGTAAAACCCTACTCCTGCTTGATTAATATTGATGATATGGGTAGTACAAGAGTAGATCTACCACGAGATCAAGGAGGCTAAACCCTAGAAGCTAGCCTATGGTATGATTGTTGTTCGTCTTACGGACTAAAACCCTCCGGTTTATATAGACACTGGAGAGGGCTAGGGTTACACAGAGTCAGTTACAATGGTAGGAGATCTACATATCCGTATCGCCAAGCTTGCCTTCCACGCCAAGGAAAGTCCCTTCTGGACACGGGACGAAGTCTTCAATCTTGTATCTTCATAGTCCAAGAGTCCGGCCGAAGGTATAGTCTGGCTATCCGGACACCCCCTAATCCAGGACTCCCTCAATAAGTATCATGCATAGCAGAAGTGGCATCATCAATAACATGCGACATATCAGAACGAATATCAGAAGCAGGTTTAGGTGTCGCAATCTTACTCATAACAGAAGGTGAATCAAGTGCAGAGCTAGATGGCAGTTCCTTACCTCCCGTCGTAGTTGAGGGATAAATTTTTGTCTTCTCGTCTTTCAAGTTCTTCATAGTGTCCAGCAGATATAAATCCCAAGTAACTCAAAGAATAGAGCTATGCTCCCCGGCAACGGCGCCAGAAATTGTTCTTGATAACCCACAAGTGCAGGGGATCGCAACAACTTTCGAGGGTAGAGTATTCAACCCAAATTTATTGATTCGACACAAGGGGAGCCAAAGAATATTCTCAAGTATTAGCAACTGAGTTGTCAATTCAGCCACACCTGGATAACTTAATATCTGCAGCAAGGTATTTAGTAGCAAAGTAATATGATAGTAGTGGTAACGGTAACAAAAGAGCAATGAAAGTAAAAGCAATATTTTTGTTATTTTGTAGTGATTGTAACAATAGCAACGGGAAAGTAAATAAGCGTAAACCAGTACATGGAAAGCTTGTAGGCGTTGGATCGGTGATGGATAATTATGCCGGATGCGGTTCATCATGTAACAATCATAACATAGGGTGACACAGAACTAGCTCCAATTCATCGATATAATGTAGGCATGTATTCCGAATATAGTCATACGTGCTTATGGAAAAGAACTTGCACGGCATCTTTTGTCCTACCCTCCCGTGGCAGCAGGGTCCTAATGGAAACTAAGGGATATTGAGGCCTCCTTTTAATAGAGAACCGGAATAAAGCATTAGGACATAGTGAATATATGAACTCCTCAAACTACGGTCATCACCGGGGGTGGTCCCGATTATTGTCACTTCGGGGTTGCCGGATCGTAACACATAGTAGGTGACTATAGACTTGCAAGATAGGATCAATAACTCACATATATTCATGAAAACATAATAGGTTCAGATCTGAAATCATGGCACTCGGGCCCTAGTGACAAGCATTAAGCATAGCAAAGTCATAGCAACATCAATCTCAGAACATAGTGGATACTAGGGATCAAACCCTAGCAAAACTAACTTGATTACATGATAGATCTCATCCAACCCATCACCGTCCAGCAAGACTACGATGAAATTACTCATGCACGGCGGTGAGCATCATGAAATTGGTGATGGAGGATGGTTGATGATGACGACGATGACGAATCCCCCTCTCCGGAGCCCCGAACGGACTCCAGATCAGCCCTCCCGAGAGGTTTTAGGGCTTGGCGGCGGCTCTGTATCGTAAAACGCGATGATTTCTTCTTCTCTATTTTTTCTCCCCGAAAGCAAATATATAGAGTTGGAGTTGGCGTCGGAAGGTATCCAGGGGGCCCACGAGGTAGGGGGCGCGCCCAAGGGGGGGCGCGCGCCCCACCCTCGTGGACAGGGTGTGGGCCCCCTGGTCTTCATCTTTGGCAAGGATTTTTTATTATTTTTTATAAGATGTTCCGTGGAGTTTCAGGTCATTCCGAGAACTTTTGTTTTCTGCACATAAAACAACATCATGGCAATTCTGCTGAAAACAACGTCAGTCCGGGTTAGTTCCATTCAAATCATGTAAGTTAGAGTCCAAAACAAGGGCAAAAGTAGATACGACGGAGATGTATCATTTACCACCTTAAATATGTTACTTCTCAAACTATCTCGAGCACTTGGTCTTCATTGAACTATATGTGTAGAATTTGTGGCTGCAATATGAATCCTCGCCTATACCTATACAGGTACAGTGAGGATTCATGTTGATTATTTAGATTCTACACAAAAAGATCTATGATGACCAATGTATATTTTTGATGTTTTTTACATTGCTTAGACTTATAGCATTTTTCCAGGACAAAGCGCTACTGATATTTGGATAAGCAGAAGAAATAACTGCTTCTATTAGCAGTAGCATTTTTCTCTAAAACGCGCTATAGCTAAATTAGCTATAGCGCCTTTCCTAATGAGCGCTACTGCTAGTTCGACTTAACCACCCGCGCGGGCTCAAAATTTTGCTAAGTTTCTCCTTTCTCCCCCTATTCCCCTACTCCTCTGTCGACGCCGCCCGAGCCTGAGCCTGCCCTCACCGCCGCCGCCCGAGGCCGCCCTCAACCTCACCGCCGCCGCCCGCCGCCTCTCTCGACCTCACCGCCGCCGCCCTCGACCTCACGGCTACTGCCCGAGCCCGCCCAGGACCGCTGCCTCCCGATCCCGAGCCCGCCCTCGCCGCCCTACCTCCGTCGCCGAGCACCTCCCCGCCACCGTCTCTCCCCTCTCTGTAAGCCCCCCACCCCTCCCCCACCCCCTCTCTCGCTCTGCTTAGTTAGTAGATGTTTTTTAGTAGTAGTAGATGTTAATTTAGGGTTCATAGATAATGATTTTTAGTAGTAGTAGATGTTAATTAGTAGTAGCGATGGTACTAGTTAACTAGGGCAGTATGGTTAATGGTAGATGTTTTTTACTATTGTATAATGTAGTTTTCTTTACTGTTTTTAGTAAGTGTTTAAATAATTAGTAAGTAAATTAATAAACAAGTTGAACTAGTTAAGTTTTAGTTGAACTAGTTTAGTATGTAAATTAATAAACTAGTTGAATTAATAGAACTAATGTATTTTTAGTAAGGAAATTAATATAACTAGTTGAACTACTTTATTTTTAGAAAGAACTAGTTTTTTCTATTTATAGTAAGTTTATATTTAGTAAGAACTAGTTGAACATGTCATATTTGTTGTTATTTTTTTAGTTTAAGCAATTATTCGAGATGTATTAGTGATAACTTATATGATTTTTGTTTTTGCAGAAATCAACGAGCCCCTCCATCATCCCCGTCGTCGTCCCCGTCACCGACCCCCTCCGACCTCGAGGTGAGACCAGCCAAATCTCCATGTCAATATGAGTCCTATAAGATATGATGTAGATAAAAACATGTATATCTTGTGTTGCTCAAATAGGATATGTGGTTGCCCAAGTGGCCGGTCATGTTCAGGTTACACCTCCGAGTGGCCTATGTTTTGCCGGAGTGTTGATTAATTTCCATTTCGGCAAATTTCAGGCGCTCAATATGTCCCTTTTTAGCAAAGGTCATGACGGAATTTTCCGTGAATTTTGGCATGACTTGTGCTAGAATATGTAGGAAATATCGAGTGGCCTGGATTTTCTCGGAAAATAATTAAACGACATTTCGGGTCGACTTTAAGTCTGTCGAGGCCGAAGAATCCTGACTGTTGTCGTGGGGGTCATTTCTCCTTCTTCTCCTTGTGCTAGACCTTTGTTATGCACTAGGGAAAGGAGGAGTAACGACCATCACCGACGGTCGCCAATGTTAGAGAGGAATCAGTGAGGGAGAGTCTCCACCATATATGAGAGGACGAAGAATCCCGCTGTTGTCGTGGGGGTCGCATCTCCTTCGTTCCCGTGTGCTAGACATTTTGGTGTAGTGCACTCGAGAAGGAAAGGAGGAGCGACCATCACCAACGGTTGAATGTATACACCACATGAGCTGAGAGTTTTCAAGAAAAGACTCGACAGACCGATAGTCAACTCGTGATGAATAATAATCATGTAATTTAGGTTATATAGTACATATATTTAATTGTACAATTTTAATCTTTGAATTATGAATGTAGGAAATGTCATACTCGGACAACGAAAGTCTCCCAGGGGAGTGCAGCTGGTGCCACGACGATTGAGGTCTGTGCGACAGGCCTCACCTAGACGAAGATCGGCGCTTCAGCATTAAGCTCGAGGAGACCTTCGATTTTGAAACGGTATGCAATGACGACAAGTGTTTTTTTCGTAATTAAGCATGACTTCAACTATTTCAACATCTAATTTTCATATTTTATATTTGACTAGCTTATCCCGTGCCATGCAAGACGCTATGTCTTGGAGAGGATGGGTTTTGAAGACCATGAAAATTTTGTAACAAAGAAAATACACCTAAGGACCCATCATGATATGGATTTTGAAGTAAATCTGTACAATTCTCAGAGTGTAACCCATTTTGGTTGCCAAAATTGGGAAGCACTTTGCAAGATGTATGGTTTTTATGAGGATATGATTGTCACCATGGATCTTGGTGATCCTGACATCGAGCAAGACAATATGGACA
Source organism: Aegilops umbellulata (assembly GCA_032464435.1). NCBI lineage: Eukaryota > Viridiplantae > Streptophyta > Magnoliopsida > Poales > Poaceae > Aegilops > Aegilops umbellulata. The sequence continues at coordinate 56,234,420 of CP136055.1, forward strand.
TTTGGGTCCTTGTTGATACGCTTCCGATTCTACCGCTATGTGAGTTTCTCAAACATAGTTATTAACTAATTTATAATGTTTATTTCAAAATAGTTGACAGCTTATTTTGATTCTTCAAACAATGTGCGGAAGATGGTAGACAAAACCCACTATACCGATGGCTCCGAATTAACTTATAAGGAGAATAATCATCTGATCGCATTTTGTACATATCTTGAGAATTACAATACCTATTATCGAACTCCTCGAAATTATGGTGAATACGTGCCACAAGTGCACGCGTTGAACCACGGTAACTTCTATGGAGATACCCGGGTAAGATTTTTTACTATTACGACATCCATGCATCTTTGCATACTTCTAACACTAGTACATCATTGCTAACTACGAAGTTATTACTATGTTTTTCAACAGAAAATCCCGATGGATTGTGTGCCTCATCTGATGTATCAGAATGGTCGCCTTGATGTTCTGAACATACAGCCAGGTCATCCTACGGATCTCACCTGTGCATATCGGATTTCTAAAACCGGTGAACACATGCTAATCAAAGAATGGAAAAAAATGTTTGGACAGTCGTAAGGAGGTTCTTGGAAGAAACATTAAGCGAAAGGCAAGAATTGGAGACACGATAATCACCATTCTCCATAATGGAGAGACAGGGGCTATCTTGTTTTATGCTATTTTACCTTAGAGAATATATTAGGTCCTAAGAGAATGTAGTAGGTCCTATGAGGTACAATATGTTTATTATGTGGTACAATGTGTTAGAGTTGATGATGAGGAGTAGTTGTGATTATGACTAGTGACCAACTTGCTATGTGATGTCTCATTGATGAAAACGATGATCATGAGGAAGTTTTATATGACAATGATGTATTATGATGATAAGTTGTTAATGATATGATGATGATGATGATGATATTTATTATATCATTGGGTGAAAGAACCGCGAATTAGTTTCAAGTGGATGGCCATCCACTTGAAACTAGTCCACGGTTCTTTCACCCAGTGATGTAATAACTCATTATAATGTAAAAACAATCTCTAAATTGCTGCCGTATGAAACTTGTATAAAGGTGTATGAGTACAACATGAAATAAAAAAGAAATAAAATACGGAATAATAGTAGTAGCGCGGGCTTGGAGAAGCGCTACTAGTAATTACCAGTAGCGCTCTTTGCAGAAAGCGCTACTACTAAGTCAATATAGCAGTAGCGTGGGTTAACCCACGCTACTGCTAACCTTTAGCTGTAGCTCCTGCCCGAGCTACTGATAGGCCTAAAACCCGCGCTGCTGCTAGGCTTTTCCCTAGTAGTGTAGGCCCGTTCCCTCGAGCGCCTGGGGGCTACCGCTACCTCTACGTCGCCATCGACAAGTTCACCAAATGGGCAGAGGTAGAGGCCGTCCGCACCATCCCGGCCGGGTCCGCAGTTAAGTTCATCAAGGGCCTCATGAGCCGGTTCGGGGTCCCTAACCGCATCATCACCTACAACGGCTCGCAGTTCACTAGCAATCTCTTCAAGACATATTGTGCTAACCTTGAAACGCAGATCTGCTACGCTTTGGTGGCACACCCCAGGAGCAATGGCCAAGTCGAACGCGCCAACGCGGAGGTCCTGAGAGGCCTCAAGACCAGGACCTTCAAGAAGAAGCTCGAGGCCTACGGCAGGGGCTGGAACGACGAGCTCTAGTCTGTGCTATGGTCCATCTGCACCACCGCCACCAAGCCAACAGGCGAGACCCCGTTCTTCCCCGTCTATGGAGCAGAAGCGGTTCTCCCTCACAAGGTCAAACATTGCTCCGCATAGGTCCTCGCGTTTGATGAGACGCAGAAGGACGCCATGCGGGGGATGGACCTTGTGCTGGGGGAGGAACGCCACCGTGAAACCACGCTCCGAGCGGCAAGATACCAGCAGGCGCTGCGATGGTACCAGTGTTGTAGTGTCCGCTCCAGGACGCTCGAGGTGGGCGACCTCGTCCTAAGGCGGGTGCTCTCCAGGGAAGGGCTGCATAAGCTCTCGCCCATGTGGGAGGGCCCGTTTAGGGTTGCCCACGTCTCCAGGCCTGGCGCCGTGCGCCTGGAGACGCAAGACGGAGTCCCCATCCAGAACGCCTGGAACATCCAGCACCTCCGAAAGTTCTACCCATGAAGCAAGGCCCAGTGCATGTGAGGGTCTCCGCTCGTGACACTCTCACGTAATAATGAGTGGGGCTGTACATGCCCCAGAGTCTCCGGAGTGCCGCCCTCGGGCCTCGGGGGCTCCCTCCCACGTCCTAGTGGCAGCACTTAGCTCCGCGCTGGTGAGAAGACTAGACTAGGTGCCGGACGCAGCTGTTCATTTGCTTTCCATAGTTGGCTTGCCCCTCTTTAATGGAAATTCGCATTCTGGTGTTTCTCGTTGGCTTGGTTTGATTCCTTTTTCCCTCTATTTTTCCTCGGTTCTTTGTTTTGGCCCACACTCTCCCTCGCATGCCTCGCAAGGGGGCTGGACAGGGTGCGTTCGTAAGTGTTTCCCCTCTTCGCGAGGCACCCTCGTCCGAGCTCGCAAACTGGCGCACCCCCTCTCTTAAGTCCGTGCCCCACGGGTACCGCGATGTGGAGCGCTGGGTCATGACCGGCTACGCCTGGGGCCCTCAGCAAGGAACAATAAGGGTATCTTAACAAATTTTTGCAATACCTCGACGCCCCCCCCCAAGTCTGCAGCAAGGAGGTCTCACCAGGTGATGGAGATGCGTGCCTCATGAGGCGAAAACTACTTCAGACACACCGAGCTAAGTTATCTTCACACGCCTATGTAAAACTCTGATGCCGCAGCACAATTCAGAAATGATAAACATAGCAAAGGCAGGAAAAGCGTTACGGTTCATCATATGCCCCGCGGGGCCCCATACTTGTTTCGTGCGATGCAGGAAGAAAAGAAAGAAAAACAGGCAAAAGCGGCCCCTACACCCACGGCTACTCCTGAGAATCAGTCCCCAGCACTCCCTCCAACTCAGCTAGAGTCCTCCTCGCGCTTCACCGGGGCGCGATGGCGGGACGACCCACCACCGTCCTCAAAGCGAGCACGGCGACGGGGCGGCTGGTCATAGCCGCCGCTGCTGGAGCTTTCGCCGGCGGAGGAGCCGGTGCCGCTGGACGAGCCGCGGCCATCACCAAGGGCGACCTGGCCCTCATCCTCATCGCGGCCGTTGCCAAGGCCGAGCACTTCGCTGTCGTCGTTGTCCTCTGGGCAGCACCCGGCACGGCGGCCGTCTTCCCCGAACACCCTCACGAAGAGGGTTGCGGCACCGTCATAGTTAAAGTGGAGGGTGCACCGCTTGCCCAGGCCGCGCGCGCGGGTAAACGTCTGCCAGCCGCGGGCCAGGGCTATGTTGCCCATGACAGAAATCTCCACCGTGACCAACAAGGCCTTGCTGCAGCAGCCATCCGCCTACAGCCAGAGGCCACCGAGAACCGAAGCCGCCAGTTCTCCGTCAAAGAAGCGTGGAAGCTAGAGCCAGGTGCTGGTCGGGTTCTCCGACCACACAACAAACTCCGACAGCACCTCCGCCGAGTGGAAGCGCGGCCAGGGAGGCCTAGCAACCGCGGTGTGCCTCCCTTCATCGACAGGGCCGCCGCGCCTCAAGCGGCTCCCACCAGGAGGAGAAGCACCGCTTGTGACGCCCGGAGCGGCACCGGACCCCGAAGAGACTCGCCCTCGCCCGCGGGGAACCACAACGAGGGTCGCAGCATGTTTACGAGGGCGACCGCGCCCCCTCTTGGGCCTGGGAGAGTCGGGCCCCTCTTGGCAAGCCTTTCCTTTCTCCGCGGTAGAGAACCTCTTCATCGGAGCCATGGGTGTCATTGCTAGCAGTGAAGCAAGGAATAAGGAACAAGCGGAACGGAAAGAGATGGGCGACGGGGGATCCGCCCCCTCCCCATTTATAGCAGGAGAAGGCTAACCGGCGACCCCCACGATAGCAGGTAATGATGGTTTTCTCTGCATGCACCCGGGACTCGTCAAGTCGGGCACTTGCCGAGGAAGCGTGGGGAAGCAGAGATGCCCACATCCCGTCAGTCGCCACGCGTCAATCAAGGCTGCAGGTGGTTGGGGCCCGCGGCGCTCCACACTTGCGCCTTGGCTTCGCCTCGAAGCCAAGTTCGAGCGCACCTTGGGCTCGGGGGCTACTGTCGGCGTTCTGGGAACGGGGGTCCCCAGACTTGCCTGCCTGCGGCCCACGGCGTGGCTCCTACAGCGGCCTGGTACGCCCCATCTTCACCAACAAACACTCAAGACCCTCATGAGGGGCCAAGCCTCGCGAGGTGGACGACACAAGACCTCCTCAGGGGTAGCCTCTGTAGGCTGGCTCACGAGGAGCGGAGAGATCAATGCGAGAGGCACCTCATGAGGTTCCCGTGACGTGAGCCGTGATGACTAAGGCCAGGCGGGCGCCAGGCGGACGCTAGCGGGCGCAGAGTACTGGTTTCCTCTTTGGTGCTAAAGGGGCAGGCACAGGGGAAGAGTCCCGAGGCATCAGGCAAAGGTTTCCATATCGGTGCAAGGAGACCAAGACCAGCAGGACGGCAGGACGGAGGTCATCACAGAGCCCACGACGGCGTCACCACCAGAGCCTTTAGCAGGCGAAGACCACCTTTTGTCAGGATAGCTTCTACTAGTTGTCCCCCTTCAAATTGGCCGTTGTGGGATCCCTTCCCGCCTAACATTTTGGGAGAGGACCCAAGCCTCTATAAATAGAAATAGCCACCACCTTAGCAAGGGGACGGATCATTCAGATCATCCTCAACCACACAAGCTCACCGAGCTCAAGAACACCTCTCCTCAGGAGGCTGTTCTTTCCTTGTACTTGTTCATCCTCAACCTACAAGGTAATCCACCACACCAGACTGGAGTAGGGTATTACACCACATCGGTGGCCCGAACTAGTATAAACTCTTGTCTCCCTTGTTCTTCGAGTTCGATGATCTGAGCTTTGAGATCGTGGTGAGTGAGCGAGCTAGGGGGATGGAGAGATCTTCATGTGCACCTAGAGTTCGAACCTTAAGGGTTTTGCCGGAACCTGCAATCCGACAGCAAGAGTGCCTGGGCGGCCCCATATTTGGGCTGGATATGAGGGGTGTCGTTCAGCCCAGGGGTTTGAGGCCCGTTTGAGGCGTCCGTCTGGATCAATAAAACTTGAACGGTCAGTGACCGAGCGATCCGCCCGGGCGTATGAGGCAAGTTTGACGCGCCCGGTTGTACATGCTCTTACCTCTGCCAAAATTACCATTTTCATACAGACCTAGCCATGGGCCGGCACGGCCCACCCTGGCCTAAACGGGCCAGGCACGGCACAACCCACCAGGCATGCCTACTATAAGGACCATGTTGGGCTGGCACTCGGCCTATGCACGGCACTGCAAGGAAACGGGCCGGCCCACCAACATGTTTAGCCCACCAGCCTGCTTGATTTCAGGCTGTTTTGGGCCTATTTGGACTGTTTTGGGGGATGGGGCCTAATTGATAAAAAATCTAGAAAATAAGAAAGGAAACAGGGTGTGCGGTGCGACACTCATGGGAGCTCCTAATTGGGGCTTTAAGCACCGTCGAGCCAAATCGGCACTCACGTGCGCGCTAGCTTGGGCCGGCCCATCTCTACGTACACGAGAAACTGTAGTCGATAAATAACAGCTTCCCGTTCGACAAAAAGCAAACCTGACTCATTCACTCAGTCAACAGTTAACCCTGTTCATGGCTGACAGTTAACTTTCAACAAAAAATCGATAAAATCAAAAAAAGTTCACGAATTCAAAATAACATGGGTTTGAAAAGGTTCATGGATTTTGAAACAAATTATGAATTCGAATAAATTTCACCAATTTGAGAGAAAAGTTCACGGATTTGAAAATAATTCAACCCTTTTGAAAAAAGGTCACGAATTTGAAAAAAAGTTCATCGATTTTGAAACCAGGTTCACGAATTTGAAAAAAGTTCATTGATTTTGAAAAAAGTTAGCGAATTTGAAAAAGTTCATAAATTTTCAAAAAAAATCCTTGATTTTTTAAAAATAATTCATCGACTTCGAAAAAAGTACATTGATTTTGAAAAAAAAAAGTTCATCAATCTCGGAAAGTTCGCCGATTTTCAAAAAAAGTTCACCGATTTAAAAAAATTCATTAACTCTAAAAAACTCACAAATTTGGAAAATTTTCATCAATTTTGTAAAATAATCATGGATTTTCCAAAAAAAAGTTCATGAATTTAAGAAAAAGAAAAAATAAAAAAATAAAGAAAGAAGAAAAAGAGGAAAAGGGAGAAATTATCACAAAAGGTGTTGTGCCGTAGCTGGTTAGCACAACTTACCCATGAATAAAAGATCATGGGTTCGAATCATCATCGGGCACACGCTTTTTGCTGCTTTACAAATAAAAAAAATATAAATGGGCCGGCCCACTCGGAAGGGGGGTATGCGCCCGATTGCAGAAACTATACGAACGAGCGCTTAAGGCGCCGTTAAGGAATCGCCGGTGATACGTCTCCAACGTGTCTATAATTTTTGATTGTTCCATGTTGTTATATTATCAATCTTGAATATTTTGTAATCATTTTATAGTCATTTTATATCATTTTTTGGTACTAACCTATTGGCATAGTGCCAAGTGTTAGTTGCTATTTTCTGCATGTTTTTTACATCGCAAGAAATCAATATCAGACGGAGTCCAAACGCAACGAAACTTCACGGAGATTTTTTATGGACCAGAAGGAACGTAATGGGACCTGGCTGTGCCTGGGGGGTGCCCCGAGGAGTCCAAGGCACGCCCCGGTGGGTTGTGCCCACCTCGGGTGCCCCCGGACCGCCTCTTTGCTCTATAAATACCCCAATCCCAAAACCCTAGGGGAGTCGACAAAATATTCATCCAGCCGCCGCAGAGTCCAGAACTACCAGATCCAATCTAGACAACATCTCGGATGGGGTTCACCACCTCCATTGGTGCCTCTCGGATGATGCGTGAGTAGTTCTTTGTAGACCTTTGGGTCCATAGTTAGTAGCTCGATTGCTTCCTCTCTCTCGCTGAATTCTCAATACAATGGTGTCTTGGAGATCCATATGATGTAACTCTTTTGCGGTGTGTTTGTTGGGATCGATAAACTTTGAGTTTATGATCAGATCTATCTTTTTATATCCATGAAAGTTATTTGAGTTTCTTTGATCTCTTATATGCATGATTTCTTATAGCCTCGTATTTCTTCTCTGATATTTGGGTTTTGTTTGGCCAACTTGATCTATTTATCTTGCAATGGTAAGAGGTGCTTTGTAGTGGGTTCGATCTTACGGTGCTTGATCCCAGTGAGAGAAAGGGAAACGACACGTATGTATCGTTGCTACTAAGGATAAAACGATGGGGTCTATCTCTACATAGATAGATCTTGTCTACATCATGTCATCGTTCTTATTGCATTAGTCCGTTTCTCCATGAACTTAATACACTAGATGCATGCTGGATAGGGTCGATGTGTGGAGTAATAGTAGTAGATGCGGGCAGGAGTCGGTCTACTAATCTTGGATGTGATGCCTATATAATGATCATTGCCTGGATATCGTCATGATTATTCGAAGTTCTATCAATTGCACAACAGCAATTTTTTACCCACTGTTTGCTATTTTTATCGAGGGAAGCCACTAGTGAAACCTAAGGCCCCCGGGTCTTCTTTCTCATATATTTGCCTTTGCGATCTACTTTTCTCTTGAATTTATTTTCAGATCTATTAAACCAAAAATACAAAAATACCTCGCTGCATTTTATTTCTATTTATTTTATTTGGCATTCGATCTATCAATCTACTACATTTTATCTCACGTCTGTTTGCCTATCTTGAGGCACCGTACCCCGGAAGGGATTGACCCCTTTAACACGTCGGGTTGCAAGGATTTGTTATCTGTGTGTAGGGGTTGTTTGATAACCTTGGTTTGATAACCTTGGTTTCACATCTGAGGGAAATACCTACCGCCGCTGTGCTGCATCATCCCTTCCTCTTTAGGGAAATACCGATGTAGCTTCAAGCGACATCAAAAGGAATTTCTGGCGCCGTTGCGGGGGAGGATCTTCAACATATACCAGGTTCCTTATCACAAATCTCATCTCCTTGCAATTTACATTATTTGCCATTTGCCTCTCGTTTTCCTCTTCCCCACTTCACAAAAATTTGTCGTTTTATTCGCCTCTCTTTTTGTGTTCGCCGTTTTCTTGCCGGATCTATTTTTTAGTGCAATCTTTTTGTGTGGTCATCATGACTCTAGAGAACACCAAGTTATGTGATTTCTTAAATACCAACAATAATGATTTTATTGGCACTCTGATTGCTCCTCCCGCCACTAGTGCGGAGTCTTGTGATATTAACACTGCTTTGCTGAATCTTGTTATGAAAGATCAATTTTCAGGTACTCCTAATGAGGATGCCGCCTCCCATCTTAATACCTTCATGGAATTATGCGATATGCAAAATAAAAAAGATGTGGACAATGATATGGTGAAGATGAAATTATTTTTGTTTTCTTTGCGTGATTCTGCAAAAATTTGGTTCTCTTCTTTGCCTCGCAATAGTATGGATTCTTGGAATAAGTGCAAAGATGCTTTTATCACTAAGTATTTTCCTCCCACAAAAATTATTTCCCTTAGAACCCAGATCATGATTTCAAGCAACTTGAACATGAGCATGTTGCACAATCTTGGGAAAGGATGAAAATGATGCTAAGGAATTGCCCAACTCATGAGTTAAATCTTTGGTTGATCATACAAAAAAATTATGCGGGATTGAATTTTGTTTCTTGTAATATTTTAGATTCCGCCGCGAGTGATACTTTTATGGAAATTACTTTGGGTGAAGCCACCAAATTTGTTGATAATATCATGGCAAATTATTCACAATGGCATACCGAAAGGACTCCTACTAGTAAAAAAGTTAATTCGCTTGAAGAAATTTCTTTTTTGAGTGAAAAAGTTGATGCTCTTATAAATTTGGTTGCTAGTAAAAGTGCTCCTATTGATTTTTATGATATGCCTTTGTCTACTTTGTTTGAGCAAAATAGTGATGCCATAGATGTGAATTTTATTTCTCGAAATAATTTCAACAACAATGCTTATAGAGGTAATTTTAATCCTAGGCCTTTTCCTAGTATTTCCTCTAATAATTATGGTAATTCCTATGGAAATCAATCTTATAATAATAATAGGAATACCTCTGATCTTGAGAATAATATTAAACAATTTATCAACACGCAAAAAGTTTTCAAAACTTCCATAGAAGAAAAGTTGAATAAGATTGATGATTTGTCTAGAAGTGTTGATAGAATTGCTAATGATGTGGAAAATCTCAAGATGAAATTTTTTGTGCCTAAATTAGATGAATCAATTAAAGCTCTTTATGTTTCTATGGATGAAAGTAAGAAAGGAACCGCTATGCTTAGAGCTAAAAGAGATTTTTTAGAAAAAGCGTTTTCTAGTGATTTCTTTCGCAAAAGTGTTGAAGATCTTAAAATGATTGGTGTTTCTTCTATTGAGTCCTTGTTTAGTAAAGTTAATATTGATGGAAAAGGGACTGGAGAAGAGTCAACTTTAGGTAGAAGGCGTCTCAATATTTTGGAGGGTGAATATCTTGTTGAGAAAATTGATGAAAGTGGGTTTGGAGAGGTCAAAACTTGAAGTAGTGATGTGCCCACTCTTTTGGATTACAAAGACTTTAATTATGATAGTTGCTCTTTCATTGATTGTATTTCTTTGTTGCAATCCATGATAAATTCACCCCATGCTTATGAAAAAAATAAATTTTTTACTAAACATATTGTTGATGCTATGATGAAAGCTTTTGAAGAAAAAATGGAATTAGAAGTATCAATTCCTAGAAAATTGCATGATGACTGGGAACCTACTATCAAAGTCAAGATTAAAAATTATGAGTGCTTTGCTTTATGTGACTTGGGTGCTAGTGTTTCTACAATACCGAAATCTTTATCTGATGTGCTTGGTCTTAGCAATCTTGAAGAATGTTCTTTGAGTTTGCACTTGGCGGATTCAACTATTTTTAAGCCTATGGGAAGAATTAATGATGTTCTTATTCTTCGAAATAGGAATTATGTGCCCATAGATTTTATTTTTCTTGATATTGATTGCAATCCGTCTTGTCCAATTATTCTTGGTAGATCGTTTTAACGCACTATCGGTGTCGTGATTCATATGAAAGAAGGCAATATTAAGTTCCAATTTTCTTTGAGGAAGGGTATGGAACACTTTCCTAGAACAAGAATTAAGCCACCTTATGAATCAATCATGAGGGCATCTTATGGACCTCGAACCAAAGATGACAAAACTTAGATCCTTGCTTTATGCCTAGCTAAGGGCGTAAAACTATAGCGCTTATTGGGAGGCAACCCAATGAATACATTTTATTTTTGCTTTTTGATTTCTGTTCTTGTGTGTTAGAAAAATTATGCTACTGCTATGATTGTGTTTTTTGTGTTTTAATTAGTGTTTGTGCCAAGTAGAACCGATAGGATCTTCTTGGGTGATAGTTGTTTGATCTTGTTGAAAAACAGAAACTTTTGCGCTCACGAAAATTGTTGTTAAAAATCACCAGAACATGATAAAATTCCAATTCTTTTTGCAGAAGATTAATATAAAAATTACCCAGGTCGTCCTAGTCTTTCGGAATTTTTGGAGTTACAGAAGTATTCGAAAAAGTCAGATTGCTACAGACTGTTCTGTTTTGACAGATTCTGTTTTCTTTGTGTTGTGTGCTTAGTTTGATGGCTCTATGGTTTTCTTTGATGAGTTTTTGCCATAGAAAAGTTGGAATACAGTAGATATAATACAAAAACAAAATATGAATTGGTTTGATACAATACTAATAGTAGTGGTTTGCTTTCTTATACTAATGGATCTCGCGAAGGTTTTGTTGAGTTTTGTGTGATTGAAGTTTTCAAGTTTTGGGTTATCTTACGATGGATGAAGGAAGGATAGAGGACCCTAAGCTTGGGGATGCCCCGGCATCCCAAGCTATTATCCAAAAATGAGCAACCAACTAAGCTTGGGGATGCCCCCGAGTGGCATCCCCTCTTTCTCCCAACGACCATCAGTATTTTACTCGAAGCTATATTTTTATTTGTCACATGATATGTGTTTTGCTTGGAGCATCTTGTATGATATGAGTCTTTGCTTTCTTTTATTTTGTGTTTTAAGTTATCAATCCTTGCTAGACACACCTATTCTAGAGATCCAAAATTATGTCATGACTTGTTAGAATTGCTCTCTATGCTTCACTTAAATCTTTTATGAGCTATGGACTTTCTCTAGTGCTTCACTTATATCTTTTGAGCATGGTGTGCTTAGTATTTTTGAAGAAATGCTCTCTTGCTTCACTTAGATTTATTTGAGAGTTAGTAAAATTTTCAAGAAATTCTCTCTTGCTTCACTTAAATTATTTTGAGAGAAAGAAAAATTATGCTCATGATCTTCACTTATATTTGTTTGAGATTATGAAAAGCAACACATGAAAATTAGTCCCAAAGTTATAGATATCCAAGAAGGATATAATAAAAACTTTCACGAAGATCATTGGACAAAATAAACTTGATTCTTCGTAATAGTTTTGAGACATGATTGTAACGACCCGAGACTGACGCTTCAGAAGCCTTCCATTTTCTTCGTTGCCGTCGTGTGTTTTATTTTGTTGTTGTTGCATTTCATCATGTCATCATGCATACTGCATCCGCATGTTTTCATAAAACTCGTAGTCATTCATAGTTGCCGCTTCTCTCTTTGTCTCCGTTTATCTTTTGTCGGCCCTTTGTCCTTGTCTATCTCTCTCAAAACTCCTCGCGTGCGCGTCCGAAACTTCTCCGAACCTGACCCGGGCAGTCATGACCGATGGGTTCGGATCATCCCCCAGCATCCCTAAAACATCTCTGTTTTCTTATTTGGACTCCCTACCTATTTATTTCTGGACCGTCCGATTGCGATCGGAGGGACGAGGTAGCCTCTACCCAAAAATCCACATGTCATATATATAGGTCCAACCCTAGATCCTAGGGGCCTTGTCCCATCGATCCCATCACGCCGCTGCCACTCCTCCAGTCCCTTCTTCCTTGTGATCCCCTCCTGATCCAGCCCACCAACCAGTGCAAGCCACTTCTCGCCATCGATCCAACCCGCAGCAAACATCCACCTTCCAGATCCGCCCGTGCACACAGGAGCCCGAGCTCCCAGCCGAGGGGACCGTGTCCCACCTCGCTGTCGTTTGCCTCCAGCAGTTGCACCGGCGAGCTCTGCCACCGGACCACCGAATCTCCTCCCCCGCACCTCGTTCTCCCCTTTCTCTCTCTGCCTTCTTTTTCTTCCCTATTCTCAAACTCGCTCACTGTCTTGTTTTGTACAGGGAACCAAAGGGGGCGCCATGGCCTGAGCTCGACCTCGAGGTCCCGTCACCGTCTTCTGCAGTTGCTGCTCTACTGCCTTGCCCGCTGGTAGCCGGCACGCCTCGCCAGTGAGGCCCTGCCGCCGCGCGCCCCCATTCTCTCTCTCTCTTTTGGCCGCTCTGACCTCCTCTACTCTCCCTCCTTTCTCTTCGAACAGAAGCAGGAGCGTCCCGCCACTCAATGAAGCTCGATGCCCACCGCCGGTCATGATCCTCGCCGGGAACCGCAACCTCTGCCTCGGATCCGCTGGGTTCGTCCCGTTCTAGGTCTTCCCCACCTCAAGCTGCGTCGTCCTCGTTGGAGAATGTGCTGCTACCTCTTGAGCACTGTGTTGGATTTCCTTGAAGTGGAAAGGGTGATGCAGCAGAGTAGAGTAAGTATTTCCCTCAGTTTTTGAGAACCAAGGTATCAATCCAGTAGGAGGCTACGCACGAGTCCCTCGTACCTACACAAAACAAATAGCTCAACGCAACCAACGCGATTAGGGGTTGTCAATCCCTTCACGGTCACTTACGAGAGTGAGATCTGATAGAGATGATAGATAATATTTTTGGTATTAAGGTAAAATAAAAGGCAAAGTAAAAAAGCAAAGCAATAATAAAGTGATTGAAGATTGATATGATGAGAATAGACCCGAGGGCCATAGATTTCACTAGTGGCTTCTGTCAGGAGCATAAATATTCTACGGTGGGTGAACAAATTACTATTGAGCAATTGACAGAATTGAGCATAGTTATGAGAATATCTAGGTATGATCATGTATATAGGCATCACGTCCGAGACAAGTAGACCGACTCCTGCCTGCATATACTACTATTACTCCACTCATCGACCGCTATCCAGCATGCATCTAGAGTATTAAGTTCAAGAAAACAGAGTAACGCCTTAAGCAAGATGACATGATGTAGAGGGATACATTAATGCAATATGATAAAAACCCCATCTTGTTATCCTCGATGGCAACAATACAATACGTGGCTTGCTGCCCCTACTGTCATTGGGAAAGGACACCGCAAGATTGAACCCAAAGCTAAGCACTTCTCCCATTGCAAGAAAAACCAATCTATTAGGCCAAACCAAACTGATAATTCGAAGAGACTTGCAAAGATAACCAATCATACGTAAAAGAATTCAGATAAGATTCAAATATTGTTCATAGATAAACTAGATAATAAACCCACAATTCATCGGTCTCAACAAACACACCGCAAAATGAAGATTACACCGAATAGATCTCCACGAGAGAGGGGGAGAACATTGTATTGAAATCCAAAAGGAGAGAAGAAGCCATCTAGCTACTAACTATGGACCCGAAGGTCTAAAGTAAACTACTCACACTTCATCGGAGGGGCTATGGTGATGATGTAGAAGCCCTCCGTGGTGGATTCCCCTTCCGGCGGAGCTCCGGAACAGGCCCCAAGATGGGATCTCGTGGATATAGAAGGTTGCGGCGGTGGGATTAGGTTTTTGTCTCCGTATCTGATCGTTTGGGGGTACGTAGGTATATATAGGAGGAAGGAGTACGTCAGTGGAGCAAAGGGGGGCCCACGAGGTGACCGCCTCCCTCCTTTCTTGACGGAGGGGCCAAGTCTCCTGGATCTTATTTTTTGAGAAAATCACGTTCCCGAAGGTTTCATTTCGTCTGGACTCCGTTTGATATTCCATTTCTTCGAAACACTGAAATAGGCAAAAAAATAGCAATTCTCGGCTAGGCCTCCGGTTAATAGGTTAGTCCCAAAAGTAATCTAAAAGTGGAAAATAAAGCCCAATATGGTCCAAAACAGTAGATAATATAGCATGGAGCAATCAAAAATTATAGATACGTTGGAGACGTATCAGGCATCCCCAAGCTTAATTCCTGCTCGTCCTCGAGTAGGTAAATGATAAAAGAAAGAATTTTTGATGCGGAGTGCTACTTGGCATAATTTCAATGTAATTCTTCTTAATTGAGGTATGAATATTCAGATCCGAAGGATTCGAGACAAAAGTTCATATTGACATAAAAATAATAATACTTCAAGCATACTAACTAAGCAATTATGTCTTGTCAAAATAACATGGCCAAAGAAAGTTCATCCCTACAAAATCATATAGTTTAGTCATGCTCCATTTTTGTCACACAAGAATGCTCTCATCATGCACAACCCCGATGACAAGCCAAGCAATTCTTTCGTACTTTAATAATCTCAAACTTTATAAACCTTCACGCAATACATGAGCTTGAGCCATGGATATAGCACTATGGGTGGAATAGAATATGATGATGGGGGTTATGTGGAGAAGACAAAAAAGGGGAAGAGCTCACATCAACGAGGCTAATCAATAGGCTATGGAGATGACCATCGAGTGATGTTAATGCAAGGAGTAGGGATTGCCATGCAACGGATGCACCAGAGCTATAAATGTATGAAAGCTCAACAAAAGAAACGAAGTGGGTGTGCATCCAACTTGCTTGCTCACGAAGACCTAGGGCATTTGAGGAAGCCCATTGTTGGAATATACAATCCAAGTTCTATAATGAAAGATTCCCACTAGTATATGAAAATGACAAAACAAGAGACTCTCTATCATGAAGATTATGGTGCTACTTTGAAGCACAAGTGTGGAAAAAAAGGATAGTACCATTGCCCCTTTTTATGTATTTTTTGGGCCTTTTTTTTGGCCTTTCTCTTTTTTTTATTGGGACAATGCTCTCTTGAATGATGATCATCACACTTCTATTTATTTACAACTCAATGATCACAACTCGATACTAGAACAAAGTATGACTCTATATGAATGCCTCCGACGGTGTACCGGTGTCGGGGCGGACGGGCGTCCCGCCCGCGAGCACCTATGGGGCCGGAGCCCCTTTCGTTGTCCGGCGAGGGGGGCGGAGGGAGCACAGAGAGCAGATCGAGGCGGGCACACGAGCGGTTTACCCAGGTTCGGGCCGCGATGGACGCGCAAAACCCTACTCCTGCTTGGTTGTATTGAACTGGGGAGCTCGGGAGCTTGGGGAGCTAGCTGCACCGAGCGTATGGCTGTCTGGATGCCGAATCTCCGAACCGAACCCCCGGAACCCTTGCGGAACCGAACCCCCTCTACGTTGCACACGGGCCTCCTTTTATAGCGCAAAGGGGTCACCGACAGGTGTCAACGTAAGAGAAAGGGGTAAAAGCGTAAAAGGGGTGGTAGCTGTAATAGTGTGGGAACGGTGGCGCTACAGTGCGGCACAGTGTTATCATACCTACTTCTGACGGTAGGGGACAAGGGCATTAAATGCCCGTCACGGTCGCCCGGACAGCACCGAGGCGGACCGTTAGGTGCGCCACCGTTCGCCACGATGGCGGCTGCATGCCGCTGCATGCCCCAGGCTGCGCGGTGCCTCGCCACGTGCCCTCGGGGGGAAGCCCCAGAGTGACGCGTGGGCGGGCGAGCTGGAGCGCAGTCTTGAGGTGGCGATCTTGCCGCGGCAAGTGGCTTGCCGCGGGGGTCGTCTTCCTGTGCCTGATAGCGTGCCAGCTGTCAGGCCTTGCCGGGGCGCTTGGCGCGCCACGGCGGGATCGTCCCGGCAAGCTCCTCTTGCCGGGGTCTTGTCTTCTTGGCCCGGCAAGCTCCTCTTGCCGGGGGCCTCGTCTTCTTGGCCCGGCAAGCTCCTCTTGCCGGGGGACTTGTCTTGAAAGCTTGGTCTTCTCTTGGCGCTTCCGGGGCGGGCCTTGCCGCAGGGTGCTACGACTGCCCGTGCACAAGTCTGGGGTACTAAGGTACCCCTACTTTAGTACACCGACAGGAGCCCCCGGTCCTGGGCCACACACGGTGCCGAGCGTCGTTGGGCCAGGCCCTAACGGTGCACGGGCACGCATGGCCTTGGTCGCGCTGCTCCTTAACTCCGCATCCGCCGCGCCTTCCCCAGGCGGCGCGCGCTTACCGCGGCGTCATGGGGGCGAAAACGCCCGTTCCCTCTTTAAGTGGAGGGTGGTGCGGAGGCGCGGCTCAATAAATGAACGGGGGCGGGGCGCGGCTTTCGAGGCGTCCGTTTCCCATAGTTACGGGACGGGGAGAGGTCGTCCCACCCGTCGCCTCGGTTCTGCGCGCCCACCACGCGGTCCTCATGCGTTCGGAGTCGCGGCGGCGGAGGCAGGGAGTCGGGCCGGCGCGGGCCGATGCAGTGGGTCGGCCCCAGTCGCCTGCCCTTCCTCCGCTTCTATTGGAGGAGCGGGGCGGCCGCGGTCCCACTCCGCTCCTTTATAAGGAGCGAGAGGGGGCGACGGAAATACGCACTCCATTTCCTTCCTCCTTCTGCTTCTGGTTTCCTTCCCCCATCTGCGATGGAGGGGGGGAACCCTGGTTCTTCTTCGGTTGCCGCGAGGGTGTCTGCTCGGCGGCGCGCCCCTCCTCCCCTCGCGCCCGCGGCGGCGGAGCCGATCGTCGGGGGAAGAGGGAGAGGGCGAGGTCGCGGACGAGGTCGTGGACGGGGCCGAGGCGCTCGGGGCGGACGGATCGGTGCGCCGCCCTCGCCCCCGTCAGCGGCTCCGTTCCTTCCCGCGGTCCATCTCGGGGACGACCCCTGTGAGTTCATTATCAGGCTGCGCCGGGCGCCTCGTCGCCACCTCCGGCTTCCCGTTCCATTCGCGAACGTGTTGGAGGTGGAGCAGCCCGAGACGCTAAACCTGCGCATGAGGGGCTGCGGGATCAGCGGGACGCGAGTCCACGTCGAGTCCCGAGCCCCCGGCGTGGTGTGTCTGGGCCGCGGGTGGAAGACGTTCGCCCGGATACACAGCTTGACGGAGGGGTTCACCCTCCACTTTAAGCTAGTGGGGGAGGACCTCCTCTCCGTCAAGGCCTTCTGGGGCTTCGGTATCCGGGCCCGGTGCTGCGAAGATAGCTCCTCCGACAGCGAAGGCTCCTCCTCGAGCGAGAGTGACGAGGAGGGGAGCGACAGCGACGACGAGGGGAGCAGCCACCGGGATGACGGGTACGACTAGGCGTCGGTCGCAGCTCCGGGTGGCGCCGGCGGCCCCATCGACCGCGCCGGGCTCCGTGAACTCCCCGGGGTCGTCTCCTTGGGCGACTGGCGTAGGGGGGGGGCTGCTGAGGAGGATAGAGGACGGACGTCGAAGGCCGCGAAGTCGGAGTACGGGCCGACTTCGACAGCTGGCTGACGCTCCGGTGCCTCGTGTTCCAGATGCGCCCCCAGACGCCGCCATCACCCTTGCTCTCGGTGACGACCGCCGGGGTCTTCTCTTCGGCCCGGCAAGCTCCTCTTGCCGGGGGCTTGATCTCCTCGGGCGGCCGGAGTGGCGAGGCTGCGGAAGAGGAAGAGGCTGGCGGCAAGGCCGCTGCCTCATCTTCCAGCTCTGCCTCCGGCGCCTCCGTCTTCTTCAGCCTCCGGAGACCCCCGGGCGGAGCCCCCGGATCTTCTCTTGGTGCCTTCTGCCACCCGTAGCTCATCTAGGCGCCCCTTTCGCCCTCTTCGCCTTCTTGCCCTACCTCCTGAGGAGAGAGACAAGAAAGGGATTACGGGCACCTTATCTCTTTTCAGCTTGTAAGCCTTCGGGCCTTAGTTGCGTTTAAGCCTTGTAATCCCTCTTTTCATGTTTTTCATTCTCTCTGAACTGTACCTGAGTGGAATGCTTTTAATGAAAAGGGGATGTTTGCCGGATCATTTGTCTCGCGGGTGGAAACCGCGGTAAGGAACGAATCCTTTACATCGTTAAGATAGACAGTTCTCGCCCGGCAACAAGCCCAGCCGCTCCCCTGCACTGCTCGACCTTTCTCACGCCCTTGGCGGAGGCGGGGAGCAGGCGGGTTCCGGCCCCTCGCTTCCCTCCCTCTTGCTGCCGCGGCTGCTATCGAAACGGGCCCCAGGAACGCGCTCTGGGGCTTGCCGCTAAGAGAGCACGGTAGCTTTCCAGGAGGAAAGGAGGCTTTCAAATCCCACAGTCCATAAGAGAATGCATGATGAGGGATGCAAAAACTTATCTGAGGTTGCAGCCCCCGGCGACACTGACTCGCCGGGGCGTAGGTGTTGGCTCGCCCTTCTCCTCTTCCTTGTCCTTGAGCGGCCCGGCGAGGACATTCAATTCCTGCGAGCCAAAGGGAAAGGACGGGAAAAAGACGCGGACTCGACCTCTAAGTTAGGGGTTAGCGTCAGTTAGGAACTGACAACCCTAACCAAGGACGAGACTCTGACTCAGCATGCATGCTAAAATCTAGGGCGCCAGCGCTTCTTTATCTTCGGCCAGGGGCTTCGCCTGGCTTTGTACGAGGGCTTAAATGCAACATCGGCAAGGCCTGCACAAACCGGTGGTTGCCGGAGCGGATCACGGCAACCGCGCCTTATGGGCGAAACTTGCGAAGATGCTCTATGTTCCCAGGAGTTGCTCACTGGTAGGCCCTCTTCGGTCTTGAGGCGGACAGCGCCGGGCCTCGCGACTTGTCTCACCCGATAAGGGCCTTCCTGCTTCGGCGTCGACTTGTTATAATTCTTGGCCGACTGAACGTGCCTAAGAACAAGGTCGCCTTACAGGGCAACTTTATCTGGTGCCAGGGGCTTCGCCTGGCTTTGTACAAGGGGTTACATGCAGCAGCGGCAAGGCCTGTACAAACCGATGGTTGCCGGAGCGGGTCACGGCAACCGCGCCTAGTGGGCGGAACTCGCGAAGATGCTCTATATTCCCAGGAGTTGCTCACTGGTAGGCCCTCTTCGGTCTTGAGGCGGACAGCGCCGGGCCTCGCGACTCGTTCCACCCGACAAGGGCCTTCCTGCTTCGGCGTCAACTTGTTATAATTCTTGGCCGACTGAACGTGCCTAAGAACAAGGTCGCCTAACAGGGCAACTTTATCTGGTGCCAGGGGCTTCGCCTGGCTTTGTACAAGGGGTTACATGCAGCAGCGGCAAGGCCTGTACAAACCGATGGTTGCCGGAGCGGGTCACGGCAACCGCGCCTTACGGGTGAAACTTGCGAAGATGCTCTATGTTCCAGGAGTTACTCACTGGTACGCCTTCTTCGGTCTCGAGGCGGACAGCGCCAGGCCTCGTGACTTGCCTCACCCGATAAGGTCCTTCCCACTTTGGCGTCAACTTGTTGGAATTCTTGGCCGACTGAGTGCGCCGAAGAACAAGGTCGCCTTCCTCGAGACTCCTGGCCTTGACCTTGCGGCTATGGTAGCGACGCAAGGCTTGCTGGTATCGAGCGGCTCGTACCGCAGCCTGGAGACGTCCTTCCTCAAGGAGCAGCGCGTCATCTTGGCGCAGCCGCTCTTGCTCGAGCTCATCATAAGCGAGCACCCGAGGAGATCCGTATACGAGTTCCGTGGGGATAACTGCTTCCACTCCATAGACTAGAGCGAAAGGTGTCTGTCCGGTGGCTCGACTTGGTGTCGTCCTGATCGACCAAAGAGCCGCCGGCAGCTCCTCAATCCAATTTCTTCCGCACTTGTGCAGCCTGTCGAAGGTCCTGGTCTTGAGTCCGCGCAGCACTTCAGCGTTGGCCCTTTCTGCTTGACCGTTGCTCCTGGGGTGAGCAACCGAAGCGAAACAGACCTTGGTGCCGAGATCCTGGGCGTATTGCATGAAGGCGCGACTTGTAAATTGTGTCCCGTTGTCGGTGATGACTCTGTTGGGGATTCCGAAACGGCAGACGATCGACCGGAAGAACTTGACTGCTGACTGCGCGGTCACCTTCCTCACTGGCTCCACTTCTGGCCACTTCGTGAACTTGTCGATTGCAACGTACAAGTACTCGAAGCCCCCGACGGCTCAGGGAAAAGGGCCGAGGATATCGAGCCCCCAGACCGAGAAGGGCCAGGACAAAGGGATTGTTTGGAGAGCTTGAGCTGGCTGATGAATCTGTTTTGCATGGAACTGGCACGCTTCACACTTGGTTACTAGTGCAGTTGCATCTTGGAGGGCTTCTTGCCAGAAGAACCCTTGCCGGAAGGCTTTCCCGACAAGTGCTCTTGCGCCAATGTGATGGCCGCATATGCCTCCGTGTATCTCTGCCAACAGCTTCTGTCCGTCTTCCCTGGAGATGCACTTCAATCTGACACCGTTGAGTCTCCTTCTGTACAGCTCGTTGTCCACGAACTGGTACATACTTGACTGCCTGGTGATCTTCTCCACCTCTTCTGGGTCGTCGGGAAGTTCTCCAGTCTGCAGAAAACGGACGATCTGCCGTGCCCATGCCGGAGCCCGGGGCTCGACGGCAAGGACTAAAGGCATGAAGGCCGCTGCGGGGACCCCGGCTTCTACGGCAAGAACCTCTGGTTTAGCCGGAGCCGGTGATCCCCCGGCAAGCTTGCCGGGGCAAAGCTTGTCGGGAACCTCTGCTTCTACTGGACGGACCCTCGGACCCGCAGGAGCGGACTGTTCCTCAGCGTTCGGATTGTTGATCCGCTCGCCGGAGCAAGGCTCATCGGGGACACCTGCTTCGACTGGACGGACCCTTGGATCCGCAGGAGCGGGTTGTCCCTCGGCGTTCAGGCCGCTGATCAGCTCGCTGGAGCGAGGCTTACCGGGGACACCGGCTTCGACTGGACGGATCCTGGGATCCGCAGGAGCGGGCTGTCCCTCGGCGTTCTGGTTGTTGATCTTGGGGACCTTGGCAGCGGTCTCAGGGAGGTCCGCCTGCGAGTAGTCGCCGGAGACCAACTTCCTTTTCTTGGACTGCCCAACTGATGGTGTAACGGATGGTTGAGTAAGCTTGAGCAAGAAGGTCCCTGGTTCCACAGGTAACTTCAGCGAAGCACACTTCGAAAGGCCGTCCGCTATCTCATTCTGAGCTCTCGCGACGTGCTCCATTTGCAGCCCTTCAAAGTGTTCTTCCAGCTTCCTCACTTCATCGACGTAAGCTTCCATCAGAGGGCTCTGGTAGCTCTTGTTGACTTGCCGGACCACCAGTTGAGAATCTCCCCGCACGATCAGCTTTCTGATCCCAAGTTCGGCCGCAATCCTGAGGCCGGCGAGCAAGCCTTCATACTCAGCAGTATTGTTGGTAGCTTGCTCTCTTGGGAAGTGCATCTGGATAACATACTTGAGGTGCTCTCCGGTGGGCGCGATGAGTACCACGCCAGCACCGGCGCCTTGCAGCGAAAAGGCACCATCGAAGTACATTACCCACTCGCTTGTTGCTCCTTGTACGGGCGCGCTTGTTTCTTGGCCTTCTCCATCTGGCGTCGGGGTCCACTCAGCTATGAATTGTGCCAAAGCCCGGCTCTGTATGGTTGAAGTACTTTCAAACTTGAGCCCAAAGCTTGACAGCTCCAGTGCCCACTCGACGATCCTGCCTGTTGCCTCTGGATTGTGCAATATCCTCTTCAGCGGAAAGCGAGTGACTACTGTTATCTCATGCGCTTGAAAGTAATGGCGCAGCTTTCTCGAGGCCATGAGGAGGCCGAAAAGCAATTTCTGCACCCCGGAGTATCTTGATCTAGCCCCTTGCAAGAGGGAACTTACAAAATACACCGGGCGCTGCACCATCTTCTTGCGCGCTCCATCCTGTTCCTGTGCAGGGTGGCCTTTGTCGGGGCCAGAGCTTGCTGGAGCAGCCCCCTGCTCGTCGCTGGACTCGCTTGTAGGTGGTATAGGCTCCTCGTCGGCCTCCCTCTCCGCCACTAACGCAGCACTAACCACCTGGTTGGTTGCCGCTAGGTATAGCAACAACTTTTCCTGTGGTCTAGGTGCGACAAGTATTGGAGGGGAGGATAGGTACCTTTTCAAATCTTGCAGCGCTGCCTCCGCTTCTGGAGTCCACTGCATGGGGCCTGCCTTCTTCAAGATTTTAAAGAAGGGCAGGGCGCGTTCTGCAGACCTTGAAATGAACCGACTGAGGGCGGCCACACAACCGGCAAGCTTTCTGACGTCCTTGACGCGCTCTGGGGCTTCGATCTGCTCGATGGCTTTGATCTTGTCGGGATTAGCTTCAATCCCCCTCTGTGACACAAAGAACCCGAGAAGCTTGCCGGAGGGGACTCCGAAAACGCACTTCTCGGGGTTCAGCTTGAGTTGTATCTTGCGCAAGTTCTGAAATGTCTCTTCCAGATCTTGGACCAGGGTTTCCTTGCTCCTGCTCTTCACCACGATGTCATCCATGTAGGCCTCCACGTTCCTATGGATCTGCGGCTCGAAAGCAGAGTGTACTACCCTTGCAAACGTTGATCCCGCATTCTTCAGTCCAAACGGCATGCGTATGAAGCAATAGGTGCCGCACGGAGTGATAAATGCGGTCTTCTCTTCATCTTCCTTGGCCATAAAGACTTGGTGATAGCCTGAATATGCATCAAGAAAAGAGAGTAGCTCACATCCGGCAGTGGAGTCAACAATCTGGTCGATGCGCGGCAAGGGAAATGGATCTTTGGGACATGCTTTATTCACGTCGGTGAAGTCTATGCACAGTCTCCACTTCCCATTGGCTTTGCGCACGACGACCGGATTGGCCAGCCACGTTGGATGGATCACACCTCTCACTAGGCCTGCTGCCTCTAACTTCCTGATTTCTTCGCTGATGAATTCTTGGCGCTCCACGGCTTGCTTTCTCACTTTCTGCTTGACGGGTCGCGCGTGAGGACAGACAGCGAGCTTGTGCTCAATCACCCTCCTGGGAACACCGGGGATGTCGGACGGTTGCCATGCAAACACGTCGTCATTCGCCCGCAGGAAGGCGACGAGCGCGCTTTCCTATTTGCTGTCAAGCGTGGCACTGATGGTGAAGGTACCGCCAGTGCCGTCCTCCTTGGCGGACACCTTCTTGGTTGCCGGAGGAGCGGTCATTCCCTTCCTGTACTTGCCGGCGGAGCTCGATGGAACGTCCTCGACGGCGGCGCAGCACTCCGAAGAGGTGCGGTTGCCGGAGTGGGCTCCAGAGCACTTACCGGGCTTGGTCTTTGCCTTCTTCCCCCCGGGGGCTTCAGCGGCGAGGGTGTCCTTCTCTGCCGCGGCTGCTACATCCCGGTAGATCTTGTCGGCGCAGATAAGCGCATCCTTTTTGTCGCCATGGACAGTGATGACGCTTATCGGCCCCGGCATCTTGAGTACGTTGTAGGCGTGGTGGGAAGCCGCCATGAACTTGGCGAGAGCGGGACGGCCGAGGATCCCATTGTATGGTAACGGGATATCGGCGACGTCGAACGTGATACGCTCAGTCCTGAAGTTAAGCTCGCCGCCAAAGGTCACCGGCAGAGTAATCTTCCCCTTGGGCTTGCTCCTCCCCGGGTTGATTCCTTGGAAGGACCCGGTCTCCTCGAGCTCGCCGTCGGGGATCTGGAGTTTCTTGATCACAGCGGAGGAGATCAAGTTCAGCCCGGCCCCGCCGTCCACCAACATTTTGGTGACCTTGAGGTTGCGGATGGTGGGTGAGACCAGCATCGGCAAGCACCCGACCGCGGTTGTGCGGTCAGGGTGATCCTCAAGATCGAAAATGATGGGCGTGCTGGACCATTTGAGGAGCCTGCGCGACTCCACGGGCGGCTCTGCTGCGTTCACCTCTCGCGCCCACCGCTTAAGCTGGCGGTGGGAGGTGTGCAGAGAGGCGCCACCGTCAACGCAAAGGACCTCCGTGGCCTTCTGGAACTCCTGCTCGCTGTTATCTTCGTCTTCCACGTCTTCGTCGTCGTCTTCTTCATCCTCGTCGCGGCCCCGGGGAGGCCGATCGCCTTGCCGCTGCTTGGCCTTGCCGCGGCGTCCTCCCCGGCCGACGGGCGGCCGCTTCTTGCTTGGCTCGCCACCCCCACCCTGGGCCTTCCCCTTGTCGCGCCTCTCGTACTCAGCCTTCTGCTGCACGACGAGGTGCTCGACGCTTTTGCAGTTGGAGAGATCGTGGCCCTTGGTGCGGTGGATCTTGCAATATTGCTTGTCGGAGCCGTCCTGCTTGTCGGCTGCCGCCACGGGGGCAGGCTCCTTGCCGGAGCCGCCAACCTGCGTTTGCTTGGCGGGAGCCTCCCTGCCGGACCCCTCGACGGCAAGCACCTCTTTCCTGTTCTTCCTCCTATTATTCCGCCGCTGGCTCCTCTTCGCCGGGGCGGTGTCGTCACTGTCGCTTTCTCCTGCGCCAGCATCCTCCCCGGGGAGTTTCCTCCCCTCCTCCGCGCGCGCGCACTTGTCGGCCAAGGCATATAGCTCGCTGACGTCCCGGATCTTGGTCATGGCCATCTCTTCACGCATGCGGCGGTTGCGCACGTTCTGGTGGAACGCGCTGATAACCGCGGCAGGGTGAACGTCGGGGATGTTGCGATGCACGCGGCTGAAGCGCTGGATGTACTTGCGCAGGGGTTCTCCTTCCTTCTGGGCTAGGATGTGGAGGTCGCTATCCTGGCCGTGAGGTTTGTGGCCGCCTGTGAAGGCGCCAACAAACTGATGGCAAAGATCCGCCCAGGAAGAGATGGAGCCTTCCGGCAAGTGCATAAGCCACGAACGAACGTTCGGCTTAAGCACGAGCGGGAAGTAGTTCGCCAATATCCTCTCGTCGCGCCCCCCGGCAGCTTGTACAGCGATTGTGTAGATGCTGAGAAACTCCGAGGGGTGCGTCCTGCCGTCGTACTTCTCCGGTACGTCGGGCTTGAAGCTCTTCGTGCTGGGCCACCGGACGCGTCGCAGCTCGCGGGTGAACGCAGGGCAACCTGCCGCGTACGGTAAGTCACCTGGTTCACCGGGCGCGTACGCGTCGACAGCGTTCCCAGCCCGTTGGTCTGATTGCCGCCGAGTTTCTCGGCGGCGCTCAATCCTTGTTCGAGCGTCTTCTTGCTGCCGCTCGTCGAGGACTTGGCGCTGGTCCCGGCGAGTCCGCGGGTCCGACGACGCTGTGGAGCCGTCGTCGGCGTTGTTCCAGCGGGGCGGCGTCTTCTGCTTCTGCGCCGGGGAGTGCATGGTGGTCGCACCTCCGGCGGCCCTGTCGCCGTCGGCCTTCGTCTTCTCGACCTGCCGGGGCCGTGAGGTCGCCGGCCGCTGCGGCGTGTCGTTGTTGGCGAAGGCGATCAGGCTCTGGATGGTGGCCCTCCAGCTTTCGGCCTTGCCAGCCGCTGGAGGGTAGTCGAGGAGCAGTTGCGCTCTCGCGAGCGCTTCTGCCGGAGTGGAGGGGAGCGGGGGCGAGTGGCGCGAGGAGCGGGATGCGCTCGGACTCCTAACAATGTTAGAAAGAGCGGGGTCCCTCCCCGGCGCCCTCGCCTTGCCCGTGTCCGGACGGGGGCCCGCGGCGTCCCGCGAACCTCCTGTTTGCCCTTGTTCCAGCAAGCGGATGCCACCTCCCGTGGCATGGCGCTGCTGGGTCGTCGTTTGAAGGGACGGATGCGGCGCGTCCTCGGAGGCCGAGGCTCGGTCGTCCGCCCTGTTCTTGGATTTGGTGGCACCGCGAGTGTTCTCGCCGGTGGCCACCACTCCGACGGCGTCTCCCCCGCCCACCGTTGGCTCCGGCAGCGGTGGGAGTGACGCGGACGGGCCCGCGGCCTCCGAAGCCTTCTTCTTCGGGGCCATGGTGTTGATGAAGCTAGCGAGTTCGGAGAAGCTGGCGAAGAGCGCGCTCGCGCGAACGCAGGATCTGATCCGCACAACCTCGACGCACCCCCTACCTGGCGCGCCAAAGATGTCGGGGCGGACGGGCGTCCCGCCCGCGAGCACCTATGGGGCCGGAGCCCCTTTCGTTGTCCGGCGAGGGGGGCGGAGGGAGCACAGAGAGCAGATCGAGGCGGGCACACGAGCGGTTTACCCAGGTTCGGGCCGCGATGGACGCGCAAAACCCTACTCCTGCTTGGTTGTATTGAACTGGGGAGCTCGGGAGCTTGGGGAGCTAGCTGCACCGAGCGTATGGCTGTCTGGATGCCGAATCTCCGAACCGAACCCCCGGAACCCTTGCGGAACCGAACCCCCTCTACGTTGCACACGGGCCTCCTTTTATAGCGCAAAGGGGTCACCGACAGGTGTCAACGTAAGAGAAAGGGGTAAAAGCGTAAAAGGGGTGGTAGCTGTAATAGTGTGGGAACGGTGGCGCTACAGTGCGGCACAGTGTTATCATACCTACTTCTGACGGTAGGGGACAAGGGCATTAAATGCCCGTCACGGTCGCCCGGACAGCACCGAGGCGGACCGTTAGGTGCGCCACCGTTCGCCACGATGGCGGCTGCATGCCGCTGCATGCCCCAGGCTGCGCGGTGCCTCGCCACGTGCCCTCGGGGGGAAGCCCCAGAGTGACGCGTGGGCGGGCGAGCTGGAGCGCAGTCTTGAGGTGGCGATCTTGCCGCGGCAAGTGGCTTGCCGCGGGGGTCGTCTTCCTGTGCCTGATAGCGTGCCAGCTGTCAGGCCTTGCCGGGGCGCTTGGCGCGCCACGGCGGGATCGTCCCGGCAAGCTCCTCTTGCCGGGGTCTTGTCTTCTTGGCCCGGCAAGCTCCTCTTGCCGGGGGCCTCGTCTTCTTGGCCCGGCAAGCTCCTCTTGCCGGGGGCCTTGTCTTGAAAGCTTGGTCTTCTCTTGGCGCTTCCGGGGCGGGCCTTGCCGCAGGGTGCTACGACTGCCCGTGCACAAGTCTGGGGTACTAAGGTACCCCTACTTTAGTACACCGACAACCGGGATATGCAATGAACCAAGAGTGACATGTATGAAAGAATTATGAACGGTGGCTTTGCCACAAATACTATGTCAACTACATGATCATGATAAGCAATATGACAATGATGAATGTGTCATGATGAACGGAATGGTGGAAAGTTGCATGGCAATATATCTCAGAATGGCTATGGAAATGCCATAATAGGTAGGTATGGTGGATGTTTTGAGGAAGATATAAGGAGGTTTATGTGTGAAAGAGCGTATCATATCACGGGGTTTGGATGCACCGGCGAAGTTTGAACCAACTCCCAATGTGAGAAAGGGCAATGCATGGTACCGAAGAGGCTAGCAATGATTGAAAGGTAAGAGTGCGTATAATCCATGGACTCAACATTAGTCATAAAGAACTCATATACTTATTGCAAAAATCTACAAGCCATCAAAAACAAAAGCACTACGCGCATGCTCCTAGGGGGATAGATTGGTAGGAAAAGAACCATCGCACGTCCCCGACCGCCACTCATAAGGAGGACAATCAAAGAACACCTCATGTTTCAAATTTGTTACATAACGTTTACCATACGTGAATCCTACCGGACTTCCAAACTTCAACACAAGCATTTCTCAAATTCAGAACTACTCAACTAGAATGACTTTGATATTATCACCTCCATATCTCAAAACAATTATCAAGCATCAAACTTTTCTTAGTATTCAACGCACTCAAAAGAAAGTTTTACAAATCTTAAATACCAAGCATATTAAGATTATTAAGCAAATTACCATGCTATTTAAGACTCTCAAAATAATCTAAGTGAAGCATGAGAGATCAATACTTTCTATAAAACAAATCCACCACCGTTCTCTAAAAGATATAAGTGAAGTACTAGAGCAAAACTATATAGCTCAAAAGATATAAGTGAAGCACATAGAGTATTCTAACAAATTCCAATCCTTGTATGGATCTCTCAAAAGGTGTGTACAGAAAAGATTATTGTGGTAAACTAAAAAGAAAATATTCAAATCATACAAGACGCTCCAAGCAAAACACATATCATGTGGTGAATAAAAATATAGCTCCAAGTAAAGTTACCGATGGAAGTAGACGAAAGAGGGGATGCCTTCCGGGGCATCCCCAAGCTTTGACTTTTTGGTGTCCTTGGTTATATTGGGGGTTCCATGGGAATCCCAAAGCTTAGGCTCTTGCCACTCCTTGTTCCATAATCCATCAAAACATTTCACCCAAAACTTGAAAACTTCACAACACAAAACTCAACAGAAATCTCGTGAGCTCCGTTAGCGAAAGAAAACAAAATACCACTTCAATTACTGTAATGAACTCATTCTTTATTTATATTGGTGTTAAACCTACTCTATTCCAACTTCACTATGGATTATAAACTATTTTATTAGCCATAGATTCATCAAAATAAGCAAACAACACACGAAAAACAGAATCTGTCAAAAACACAACAGTCTGTAGTAATCTGTAACTAACGCAAACTTCTGGAACTCCAAAAAATCAGCCAAAATAGGAAGACCTAGGAAATTTGTTTATTGATTAGTATCAATTGGAATCACTATTTTATCACGTCCTGGTGATTTTTAACAATTGTTTTCGTGCACAGAAAGTTTCTAGAAATTACAGCAAGATCAAATAACTATCATCCAAGAAGATCCTATAGGTTTAACTTGGCAAAAACTCTAATTAAAAGATAAAACCACATCTAAACAGAAGGTAGATGGATTACTTATTTAATAACAGCAAGGAAAATATTGGGTTGTCTCCCAACAAGCGCTTTTCTTTTAAAGCCCTTTAGCTAGGCATTGATAATTTTAATGATGCTCACATGAAAGACAAGAATTGAAGCACAACGAGAGCATCATAAAACACGTGACAAACAGATCTAATTCTAACACACTTCCTATGCATAGTCGTCTTATAGAAAAAAATTATCATAGCAAGCAAAAACTAGCATATGCAAGGAAGCGGAAAGGAACGATAGCAATCTCAACATAACGAGAGGTAATTTAGTAACATGAAAATTTCTATAACCGTATTTTCCTCTCTCATAATAATTAAATGTAGGATCATAAGAAAATTCAACAATATAGCTATCACATAACATATTCTCAACACGATCCACATGCAAGCGAAGTTGACACTCTTCCAAAATAGTGGGATTATCATTAACTAAAGTCATGATTTCTCCAAGCCCACTTTTATCAAAAATTTCATAAAATTGAATATTATCCAAATATGTGGGATCTAAAGTTGACACTGTTCCAAACCCACTTTCAATATTATTGCAAACACTATTATCAATCTTATATTCATCATGGGGCTTAAATAAATTTTCAAGATCATAAGAAGAATCTCCCCTCTCATGATTATTGCAGTAGGTAGTGGACATAGCAAAACTAGCATCCCCAAGCTTAGGGTTTTGCATATTATTAGCACAATTGACATCAAGATAATTTATAATAAAATCATTGCAATCATGCTTTTTATTCAAAGATCTATCGTGAAGCACTTCATCACAATTTTCAGATTTACGGATTTTAGGCAAAAGCTTATAAAGATAATCTAGTGCATCCAAATCACTAGGAATTGGTTCATCATAATTGGATCTCTTAAAAAGATTGGCAAGTGGATGAGGATCCATAGATATTAGCTTCTCTTTTTAGGAATAAATACTCAACTATTTCAACCAAGCAAGAAAACGATCCAAGAAAGACATCAAGGCGGACAGAAAAGAGAGGGCGAATAAAACGACAAGGGTGAAGTGGGGGAGAGGAAAACGAGAGGCAAATGGCAAATAATGTAATGAGAGAGATAAGGGATTGTGATGGGTACTTGGTATATTGACTTTTGCGCAGACTCCCCGGCAACGGTGCTAGAAATCTTCCTGCTACCTCTTGAGCACTGTGTTGGATTTCCTTGAAGAGGAAAGGGTGATGCAGTAGAGTAGAGTAAGTATTTCCCTCAGTTTTTGAGAACCAAGGTATCAACCCAGTAGGAGGCTACGCGCGAGTCCCTCGTACCTACACAAAACAAATAGCTCAACGCAACCAACGCGATTAGGGTTTGTCAATCCCTTCACGGTCACTTACGAGAGTGAGATCTGATAGATATGATAGATAATATTTTTGGTATTTTTGATATAAAGATGAAAGGTAAAATAAAAGGCAAAGTAAAAAAGCAAAGCAATAATAAAGTGATTGAAGATTGATATGATGAGAATAGACCCGCGGGCCATAGATTTCACTAGTGGCTTCTCTCAAGAGCATAAGTATTCTACGGTGGGTGAACAAATTACTGTTGAGCAATTGACAGAATTGAGCATAGTTATGAGAAAATCTAGGTATGATCATGTATATAGGCATCACGTCTGAGACAAATAGACCGACTCCTGCCTGCATCTACTACTATTACTCCACTCATCGACCGCTATCCAGCATGCATCTAGAGTATTAAGTTCAAGAAAACAGAGTAACGCCATAAGCATGATGACATGATGTAGAGGGATAAATTCATGCAATATGATAAAAAAACCATCTTGTTATCCTCGATGGCAACAATACAATACGTGCCTTGCTGCCCCTATTGTCACTGGGAAAGGACACCGCAAGTTTGAACCCAAAGCTAAGCACTTCTCCCATTGCAAGAAAAACCAATCTAGTAGGCCAAACTAAACTGATAATTCGAAGAGACTTGCAAAGATAACCAATCATACATAAAAGAATTCAGAGAAGATTCAAATATTGTTCATAGATAAACTTGATCATAAACCCACAATTCATCGGTCTAAACAAACACACCGCAAAAAGAAGATTACATCGAATAGATCTCCACGAGAGAGGGGGAGAACATTGTATTGAGATCAAAAAAGAGAGAAGAAGCCATCTAGCTACTAACTATGGACCCGAAGGTCTGAAGTAAACTACTCACACTTCATCGGAGGGGCTATGGTGATGATGTAGAAGCACTCCATGGTGGATTCCCCTTCCGGCGGAGCTCCGGAACATGCCCCAAGATTGGATCTCGTGGATACAGAAGGTTGCGGCGGTGGAATTAGATTTTTGGCTTCGTATCTGATCGTTTGGGGGTACGTAGGTATATATAGGAGGAAGGAGTAGGTTGGTGGAGCAAAGGGGGGCCCACGAGGCAGGGGGCGCGCCCTCCACCCTCGTGACTGCCTCCCTCCTTTCTTGATGGAGGGTCCAAGTCTCCTGGATCTTATTTGTTGAGAAAATCACGTTCCCGAAGGTTTCATTTCGTTTGGACTCCGTTTGATATTCCATTTCTTCGAAACACTGAAATAGGCAAAAAATAGCAATTCTCGGCTAGGCCTCCGGTTAATAGGTTAGTCCCAAAAGTAATCTAAAAGTGGAAAATAAAGCCCAATATGGTCCAAAACAGTAGATAATATAGCATGGAGCAATCAAAAATTATAGATACGTTGGAGACGTATCAGGCATCCCGAAGCTTAATTCCTGCTCGTCCTCGAGTAGGTAAATGATAAAAGAAAGAATTTTTGATGCGGAGTGCTACTTAGCATAATTTCAGTGTAATTCTTCTTAATTGTGGTATGAATATTCAGATCCGAAGGATTTGAGACAAAACTTCATATTGACATAAAAATAATAATACTTCAAGCATACTAACTAAGCAATTATGTCTTGTCAAAATATCATGGCCAAAGAAAGTTCATCCCTACAAAATCATATAGTTTAGTGATGCTCCATTTTTGTCACACAAGAATGCTCTCATCATGCACAACCCCGATGACAAGCCAAGAAATTGTTTCGTACTTTAATAATCTCAAACTTTATAAACCTTCACGCAATACATGAGCTTGAGCCATGGACATAGAACTATGGGTGTAATAGAATATGATGATGGGCGTTATGTGGAGAAGACAAAAAAGGGGAAGATCTCACATCAACGAGGCTAATCAATAGGCTATGGAGATGCCCATCGAGTGATGTTAATGCAAGGAGTAGGGATTGCCATGCAACGGATGCACCAGAGCTATAAATGTATGAAAGCTCAACAAAAGAAACGAAGTGGGTGTGCATCCAACTTGCTTGCTCACAAAGACCTAGGGCATTTGAGGAAGCCCATTATTGGAATATACAAGCCAAGTTCTATAATGAAAGATTCCCACTAGTATATGAAAATGACAAAACAAGAGACTCTCTATCATGAAGATTATTGTGCTACTTTGAAGCACAAGTGTGGAAAAAAGGGATATTAGCATTGCCCCTTTTTATATTTTTTTGGCCTTCTTTTTTTTTCTTTGGCCTTTCTCTTTTTTTATTGGGACAATGATCATCACACTTCTATTTATTTACAACTCAATGATTACAACTCGATACTAGAACAAAGTATGACTCTATATGAATGCCTCCGGCGGTGTACCGGGATATGCAATGAACCAAGAGTGACATGTATGAAAGATTTATGAACGGTGGCTTTGACACAAATACTATGTCAACTACATGATCATATAAGCAATATGACAATGATGAATGTGTCATGATGAACGGAATGGTGGAAAGATGTATGGCAATATATCTCGGAATGGCTATGGAAATGCCATAATAGGTAGGTATGGTGGATGTTTTGAGGAAAATATAAAGAGGTTTATGTATGAAAGAGCGTATCATATCACGGGGTTTGGATGCACCGGCGAAGTTTGCACCAACTCTCGATGTGAGAAAGGGCAATGCACGGTACCGAAGAGGCTAGCAATGATTGAAAGGTAAGAGTGCGTATAATCCATGGACTCAACATTAGTCATAAAGAACTCATATACTTATTGCAAAAATCTACAAGCCATCAAAAACAAAAGCACTACGCGCATGCTCCTAGGGGGATAGATTGGTAGAAAAAGAACCAACGCACGTCCCCGACCGCCACTCATAAGGAGGACAATCAAAGAACACCTCATGTTTCAAATTTGTTACATAACATTTACCATACATGCATGCTACGGGACTTGCAAACTTCAACACAAGCATTTCTCAAATTCAGAACTACTCAACTAGAATGACTTTGATATTATCACCTCCATATCTCAAAACAATTATCAAGCATCAAACTTTTCTTAGTATTCAACGCACTCAAAAGAAAGTTTTACAAATCTTAAATACCAAGCATATTAAGATTATTAAGCAAATTACCATGCTATTTAAGACTCTCAAAATAATCTAAGTGAAGCATGAGAGATCAATACTTTCTATAAAACAAATCCACCACCGTGCTCTAAAAGATATAAGTGAAGTAATAGAGCAAAACTATATAGCTCAAAAGATATAAGTGAAGCACATAGAGTATTCTAACAAATTCCAATCCTTGTATGGCTCTCTCAAAAGGTGTGTACAGCAAAGATGATTGTGGTAAACTAAAAAGAAAATATTCAAATCATACAAGACGCTCCAAGCAAAACACATATCATGTGGTGAATAAAAATATAGATCCAAGTAAAGTTACCGATGGAAGTAGACGAAAGAGGGGATGCCTTCCGGGGCATCCCCAAGCTTTGACTTTTTGGTGTCCTTGGTTATATTGGGGGTTCCATGGGAATCCCAAAGCTTAGGCTCTTGCCACTCCTTGTTCCATAATCCATCAAAAGATTTCACCCAAAACTTGAAAACTTCACAACACAAAACTCAACAGAAATCTCGTGAGCTCCGTTAGCGAAAGAAAACAAAATACCACTTCAATTACTGTAATGAACTCATTCTTTATTTATATTGGTGTTAAACATACTCTATTCCAACTTCACTATGGATTATAAACTATTTTATTAGCCATAGATTCATCAAAATAAGCAAACAACACACGAAAAACAGAATCTGTCAAAAACAGAACAGTCTGTAGTAATCTGTAACTAACGCAAACTTCTGGAACTCCAAAAATTCAGCCAAAATAGGAAGACCTAGGAAATTTGTTTATTGATTAGTATCAATTGGAATCACTATTTTATCACGTCCTGGTGATTTTTAACAATTGTTTTCTTGCACAGAAAGTTTCTAGAAATTACAGCAAGATCAAATAACTATCATCCAAGAAGATCCTATAGGTTTAACTTGGCAAAAACTCTAATTAAAAGATAAAACCACATCTAAACAGAAGGTAGATGGATTACTTATTTAATAACAGCAAGGAAAAATATTGGGTTGTCTCCCAACAAGCACTTTTCATTTAAAGCCCTTTAGCTAGGCATTGATAATTTTAATGATGCTCACATGAAAGACAAGAATTGAAGCACAACGAGAGCATCATAAAACACGTGACAAACAGATCTAATTCTAACACACTTCCTATGCATAGTCGTCTTATAGAAAAAAATTATCATAGCAAGCAAAAACTAGCATATGCAAGGAAGCGGAAAGGAACGATAGCAATCTCAACATAACGAGAGGTAATTTAGTAACATGAAAATTTCTATAACCGTATATTCCTCTCTCATAATAATTAAATGTAGGATCATAAGAAAATTCAACAATATAGCTATCACATAACATATTCTCAACACGATCCACATGCAAGCGAAGTTGACACTCTTCCAAAATAGTGGGATTATCATTAACTAAAGTCATGATTTCTCCAAGCCCACTTTTATCAAAAATTTCATAAAATTGAATATTATCCAAATATGTGGGATCTAAAGTTGACACTGTTCCAAACCCACTTTCAATATTATTGCAAACACTATTATCAATCTTATATTCATCATGGGGCTTAAATAAATTTTCAAGATCATAAGAAGAATCTCCCCACTCATGATTATTGCAATAGGTAGTGGACATGGCAAAACTAGCATCCCCAAGCTTAGGGTTTTGCATATTATTAGCACAATTGACATCAAGATAATTTATAATAAAATCATTGCAATCATGCTTTTTATTCAAAGATCTATCGTGAAGCACTTCATCACAATTTTCAGATTTACGGATTTTAGGCAAAAGCTTATAAAGATAATCTAGTGCATCCAAATCACTAGGAATTGGTTCATCATAATTGGATCTCTTAAAAAGATTGGCAAGTGGATGAGGATCCATAGATATTAGCTTCTCTTTTTAGGAATAAATACTCAACTATTTCAACCAAGCAAGAAAACGATCCAAGAAAGACATCAAGGCGGACGGAAAAGAGAGGGCGAATAAAACGACAAGGGTGAAGTGGGGGAGAGGAAAACGAGAGGCAAATGGCAAATAATGTAATGAGAGAGATAAGGGATTGTGATGGGTACTTGGTATATTGACTTTTGCGCAGACTCCCCGGCAACGGCGCTAGAAATCTTCCTGCTACCTCTTGAGCACTGTGTTGGATTTCCTTGAAGAGGAAAGGGTGAAGCAGCAGAGTAGAGTAAGTATTTCCCTCAGTTTTTGAGAACCAAGGTATCAATCCAGTAGGAGGCTACGCGCGAGTCCCTCGTACCTACACAAAACAAATAGCTCAACGCAACCAACGCGATTAGGGTTTGTCAATCCCTTCACGGTCACTTACGAGAGTGAGATCTGATAGATATGATAGATAATATTTTTGGTATTTTTGATATAAAGATGCAAGGTAAAATAAAAGGCAAAGTAAAAAAGCAAAGCAATAATAAAGTGATTGAAGATTGATATGATGAGAATAGACCCGCGGGCCATAGATTTCACTAGTGGCTTCTCTCAAGAGCATAAGTATTCTACGGTGGGTGAACAAATTACTGTTGAGAAATTGACAGAATTGAGCATAGTTATGAGAAAATCTAGGTATGATCATGTATATAGGCATCACGTCCGAGACAAGTAGACCGACTCCTTCCTGCATCTACTACTATTACTCCACTCATCGACCGCTATCCAGCATGCATCTAGAGTATTAAGTTCAAGAAAACAGAGTAACGCCATAAGCATGATGACATGATGTAGAGGGATAAATTCATGCAATATGATAAAAAAACCATCTTGTTATCCTCGATGGCAACAATACAATACGTGCCTTGCTGCCCCTATTGTCACTGGGAAAGGACACCGCAAGGTTGAACCCAAAGCTAAGCACTTCTCCCATTGCAAGAAAAACCAATCTAGTAGGCCAAACTAAACTGATAATTCGAAGAGACTTGCAAAGATAACCAATCATACATAAAAGAATTCAGAGAAGATTCAAATATTGTTCATAGATAAACTTGATCATAAACCCACAATTCATCGGTCTAAACAAACACACCGCAAAAAGAAGATTACATCGAATAGATCTCCACGAGAGAGGGGGAGAACATTGTATTGAGATCAAAAAAGAGAGAAGAAGCCATCTAGCTACTAACTATGGACCCGAAGGTCTGAAGTAAACTACTCACACTTCATCGGAGGGGCTATGGTAATGATGTAGAAGCACTCCGTGGTGGATTCCCCTTCCGGCGGAGCTCCGGAACATGCCCCAAGATTGGATCTCGTGGATACAGAAGGTTGCGGCGGTGGAATTAGATTTTTGGCTTCGTATCTGATCGTTTGGGGGTACGTAGGTATATATAGGAGGAAGGAGTAGGTTGGTGGAGCAAAGGGGGGCCCACGAGGCAGGGGGGCGCGCCCTCCACCCTCGTGACTGCCTCCCTCCTTTCTTGACGGAGGGTCCAAGTCTCCTGGATCTTATTTGTTGAGAAAATCACGTTCCCGAAGGTTTCATTTCGTTTGGACTCCGTTTGATATTCCATTTCTTCGAAACACTGAAATAGGCAAAAAACAACAATTCTGGGCTGGGCCTCCAGTTAATATGTTAGTCCCAAAAGTAATATAAAAGTCGAAAATAAAGCCCAATATGGTCCAAAACAGTAGATAATATAGCATGGAGCAATAAAAAATTATAGATACGTTGGAGACTTATCAGGCATCCCCAAGCTTAATTCCTGCTCGTCCTCGAGTAGGTAAATGATAAAAGAAAGAATTTTCGATGCGGAGTGCTACTTGGCATAATTTCAATGTAATTCTTCTTAATTGTGGTATGAATATTCAGATCCAAAAGATTCAAGACAAAAGTTCATATTGACATAAAAATAATAATACTTCAAGCATACTAACTAAGCAATTATGTCTTGTCAAAATAACATGGCCAAAGAAAGTTCATCCCTAAAAAATCATATAGTTTAGTCATGCTCCATTTTTGTCACACAAGAATGCTCTCATCATGCACAACCCCGATGACAAGCCAAGCAATTGTTTCTTACTTTAATAATCTCAAACTTTATAAACCTTCACGCAATACATGAGCGTGAGCCATGGACATAGAACTATGGGTGGAATAGAATATGATGATGGGTGTTATGTGGAGAAGACAAAAAAGGGGAAGATCTCACATCAACGAGGCTAATCAATAGGCTATGGAGATGCCCATCGAGTGATGTTAATGCAAGGAGTAGGGATTGCCATGCAACGGATGCACCAGAGCTATAAATGTATGAAAGCTCAACAAAAGAATCTAAGTGGGTGTGCATCCAACTTGCTTGCTCACAAAGACCTAGGGCATTTGAGGAAGCCCATTGTTGGAATATACAAGCCAAGTTCTATAATGAAAGATTCCCACTAGTATATGAAAATGACAAAACAAGATACTCTCTATCATGAAGATTATTGTGCTACTTTGAAGCACAAGTGTGGAAAAAAGGGATATTAGCATTGCCCCTTTTTATATTTTTTTGGCCTTCTTTTTTTTTCTTTGGCCTTTCTCTTTTTTTATTCGGACAATGATCATCACACTTCTATTTATTTACAACTCAATGATTACAACTCGATACTAGAACAAAGTATGACTCTATATGAATGCCTCCGGCGGTGTACCGGGATATGCAATGAACCAAGAGTGACATGTATGAAAGATTTGTGAACGGTGGCTTTGCCACAAATACTATTTCAACTACATGATCATATAAGCAATATGACAATGATGAATGTGTCATGATGAACGGAATGGTGGAAAGATGCATGGCAATATATCTCGGAATGGCTATGGAAATGCCATAATAGGTAGGTATGGTGGATGTTGTGAGGAAAATATAAAGAGGTTTATGTATGAAAGAGCGTATCATATCACGGGGTTTGGATGCACCGGCGAAGTTTGCACCAACTCTCGATGTGAGAAAGGGCAATGCACGGTACCGAAGAGGCTAGCAATGATGGAAAGGTGAGAGTGCGTATAATCCATGGACTCATCATTAGTCATAAAGAAATCATATAATTATTGCAAAAATCTACAAGCCATCAAAAACCAAAGCACTATGCGCATGCTCCTAGGGGGATAGATTGGTAGGAAAAGACCATCGCTCGTCCCTGACTGCCACTCATAAGGAGGACAATCAAAGAACACCTCATGTTTCAAATTTGTTACATAACGTTTACCATACGTGAATCCTACCGGACTTCCAAACTTCAACACAAGCATTTATCAAATTCACAACTACTCAACTAGCACGACTTTGATATTATCACCTCCATATCTCAAAACAATTATCAAGCATCAAACTTTTCTTAGTATTCAACGCACTCAAAAGAAAGTTTTACAAATCTTAAATGCCAAGCATATTAAGATTATTAAGCAAATTACCATGCTATTTAAGACTCTCAAAATAATCTAAGTGAAGCATGAGAGATCAATATTTTCTATAAAACAAATCCACCACCGTGCTCTAAAAGATATAAGTGAAGTACTAGAGCAAAACTATATAGCTCAAAAGATATAAGTGAAGCACATAGAGTATTCTAACAAATTCCAATCCATGTATGGCTCTCTCAAAAGGTGTGTACAGAAAATATTATTTTGGTAAACTAAAAAGCAAAGAGTCAAATCATACAAGACGCTCCAAGCAAAACACATATCATGTGGTGAATAAAAATATAGCTCCAAGTGAATTTACCGATGGAAGTAGACGAAAGAGGGGATGCCTTCCGGGGCATCCCCAAGCTTTGAATTTTTGGTGTCCTTGAATTGTTTTGGGGGTTCCATGGGCATCCCAAAGCTTAGGATCTTGCCACTCCTTGTTCCATAATCCATCAAAAGATTTCACCCAAAACTTGAAAACTTCACAACACAAAACTCAACAGAAATCTCGTGAGCTCCGTTAGCGAAAGAAAACAAAATACCACTTCAGTTACTGTAATGAACTCATTCTTTATTTATATTGGTGTTAAACCTACTCTATTCGAACTTCTCTATGGATTATAAACTATTTTACTAGCCATAGATTCATCAAAATAAGCAAACAACACACGAAAAACAGAATCTGTCAAAAATAGAACAGTCTGTAATAATCTGTAACAAACGCAAACTTCTGGAACTCCAAAAAATCAGCCAAAATAGGAAGACCTAGGGAATTTGTTTATTGATCAGCAGTAATTGGAATCACTATTTTATCACGTTCTGGTGATTTTTAACAATTGTTTTCGTGAACAGAAAGTTTCTGGAAATTACAGCAAGATCAAATAACTATCATCCAAGAAGATCCTATAGGTTTAACTTGGCACAAACACTAATTAAAAGATAAAACCACATCTAAATAGAAGGTATATGGATTATTTATTGAATAACAGCAAGGAAAAATATTGGGTTGTCTCCCAACAAGCGCTTTTCTTTTAAAGCCCTTTAGCTAGGCATTGATAAATTTAATGATGCTCACATGAAAGACAAGAATTGAAGCACAACGAGAGCATCATAAAACACGTGACAAACACATGTAAGTCTAACATACTTCCTATGCATAGGAGTCTTATAGAAAAACAAATTATCATAGCAAGCAAAAACTAGCATATGCAAATAATCGGAAATGAACGATAGCAATCTCAACATAACGAGAGGTAATTTAGTAACATGAAAATTTCTATAACCATATTTTCCTCTTTCATAATAATTACATGTAGCATCATAAGAAAATTCAACAATATAGCTATCACACAACATATTCTCAACACGATCCACATGCATGCGAAGTTGACACTCTTCCAAAATAGTGGGATTATCATTAACTAAAGTCATGACTTCTCCAAGCCCACTTTTATCAAAAAATTCATAAAATTGAATATTATCCAAATATGTGGGATCTAAAGTTGACACTCTTCCAAACCCACTTTAAATATTATTGCAAACACTATTATCAATCTTATATTCATCATGGGGCTTAAATAAATTTTCAAGATCATAAGAAGAATCTCCCCAATCATGATTATTGCAATAGGTAGTGGACATAGCAAAACTAGCATCCCCAAGCTTAGGGTTTTGCATATTATTAGCACAGTTGACATCAAGAGAATTTATAATAAATTCATTGCAATCATGCTTTTTATTCAAAGATCTATCGTGAAGCACTTCATCACAATTTTCAGATTTACGGATTTCAGGCAAAAGCTTATAAAGATAATCTAGTGCATCCAAATCACTAGGAATTGGTTCATCATAATTGGATCTCTTAAAAAGATTGGCAAGCCGACGAGGATCCATAGATATTAGCTTCTCTGTTTAGGAATAAATACTCAACTATTTCAACCAAGCGAGAAAACGATCCAAGAAAGACATCAAGGCGAACGGAAAAGAGAGGGCGAATAAAACGGCAAGGGTGAAGTCGGGGAGAGGAAAACGAGAGGCAAATGGCAAATAATGTAATGCGAGAGATAAGGGATTGTGATGGGTACTTGGTATGTTGACTTTTGCGCAGACTCCCCGGCAACGGCGCCAGAAATCTTCCTGCTACCTCTTGAGCACTGTGTTGGATTTCCTTGCAGAGGAAAGGGTGATGTAGCAGAGTAGAGTAAGTATTTCCCTCAGTTTTTGAGAACCAAGGTATCAATCCAGTAGGAGGCTACGCGCGAGTCCCTCATATCTACACAAAACAAATAGCTCAACGCAACCAACGCGATTAGGGGTTGTCAATCCCTTCACGGTCACTTACGGGAGTGAGATCTGATAGAGATTATAGATAATGTTTTTGGTATTTTTGACATAAAGATGTAAGGTAAAATAAAAGGCAAAGTAAAAAAGCAAAGCAATAATAAAGTTATTGAAGA
Organism: Aegilops umbellulata; assembly: GCA_032464435.1. Taxonomy (NCBI): domain Eukaryota; kingdom Viridiplantae; phylum Streptophyta; class Magnoliopsida; order Poales; family Poaceae; genus Aegilops; species Aegilops umbellulata. Next base: position 56,275,428 of record CP136055.1, read on the forward strand.
TTGATATGATGAGAATAGACCCGGGGGCCATAGATTTCACTAGTGGCTTCTCTCAAGAGCATAAGTATTCTACGGTGGGTGAACAAATTACTGTTGAGCAATTGACAGAATTGAGCATAGTTATGAGAATATCTAGGTATGATCATGTATATAGGCATCACGTCCGAGACAAGTGGACCGACTCCTGCCTGCATCTACTACTATTACTCCACTCATCGACCGCTATCCACCATGCATCTAGAGTATTAAGTTCAAGAAAACAGAGTAACGCCTTAAGCAAGATGACATGATGTAGAGGGATAAATTCATGCAATATGATAAAAACCCCATCTTGTTATCCTCGATGGCAACAATACAATACGTGCCTTGCTGCCCCTACTGTCACTAGGAAAGGACACCGCAAGATTGAACCCAAAGCTAAGCACTTCTCCCATTGCAAGAAAAACCAATCTAGTAGGCCAAACCAAACTGATATTCGAAGAGACTTGCAAAGATAACCAATCATGCATAAAAGAATTAAGAGAAGATTCAAATATTGTTCATAGATAAACTTGATCATAAACCCACAATTCATCGGTCTCAACAAACACACCGCAAAAAGAAGATTACATCGAATAGATCTCCACGGGAGAGGGGGAGAACATTGTATTGAGATCCAAAAAGAGAGAAGAAGCCATCTAGCTACTAACTATGGACCCGAAGGTCTAAAGTAAACTACTCACACTTCATCGGAGGGGCTATGGTGATGATGTAGAAGCCCTCCGTGGTGGATTCCCCTTCCGACGGAGCTCCAGAACAGGCCCCAAGATGGGATCTCGTGGATACAGAAGGTTGCGGCGGTGGAATTAGGTTTTTGGCTCCGTATCTGATCGTTCGGGGGTACGTAGGTATATATAGGAGGAAGGAGTACGTCGGTGGAGCAAAGGAGGCCCACAAGGCAGGGGCACGCACTAGGGGGCGCCCTCCACCCTCGTGAACACCTCCCTCCTTTCTTGACGGAGGGTCCAAATCTCCTGGATCTTATTTGTTGAGAAAATCTCGTTCCCGAAGGTTTCATTCCGTTTGGACTCCGTTTGATATTCCATTTCTTCGAAACACTGAAATAGGCAAAAAACAGTAATTCTGGGTTGGGCCTCTGGTTAATAGGTTAGTCCCAAAAGTAATATAAAAGTGGAAAATAAAGCCCAATATGGTCCAAAATAGTAGATAATATAGCATGGAGCAATAAAAAATTATAGATACGTTGGAGACGTATCACGTGCCAAGTCCGCCGTCGTCGTCCTGCTTCACAAGGACGAGGACGAGCCCCTGCCTCCTCGCCCGCTTCGTCCAGCCGCGTTGACCAGCTCGCCAGGTCCTGTGCACCCTGATAACCCACAAGTATAGGGGATTGCAACAGTTTTCGAGGGTAGAGTTTTCAACCCAAATTTATTGATTGGACACAAGGGGAGCCAAATAATATTCTCAAGTATTAGAAGTTGAGTTGTCAATTCAACCACACCTGGAAAACTTAATTTCTGCAGCAAAGTATTTAGTAGCAAAGTAGTATGGAAGTAACGGTAACAGTGGCAAAGGTAACAGTAGCAACTTTGTAGTAATTGTAACAGTGACAACGGAAAAGTAACTAAGCAAAGATCAATATGTTAGAAGCTCGTAGGCATTGGATCAATGATGGATAATTATGTCGGATGTGATTCCTCATGCAACAGTTATAACATAGGATTACATGGAACTAGCTCCAGTTCATCAATGTAATGTAGGCATCTATTCCGAATATAGTCATACGTGCTTATGGAAAAGAACTTGCATGACATCTTTTGTCCTACCCTCCCGTGGCAGCGGGGTCCTATTGGAAACTAAGGGATATTAAGGCCTCCTTTTAATAGAGTACCGGACCAAAGCATTAACACTTAGTGAATACATGAACTTCTCAAATTATGGTCATCACCGGGAGTGGTCCCGATTATTGTCACTTCGGGGTTACCGGATCATAACAGATAGTAGGTGACTATTGACTTGCAGAATATGATCAAGAACTCACATATATTCATGAAAACATAATAGGTTCAGATCTGAAATCATGGCACTCGGGCCCTAGTGACAAGCATTAAGCATAGCAAAGTCATAGCAACATCAGTCTCAGAACATAATGGATACTAGGGATCAAACCCTAACAAAACTAACTCGATTACATGATAAATCTCATCCAACCCATCACCGTCCAGCAAGCCTACGATGGAATTACTCACGCACGGCGGTGAGCATCATGAAATTGGTGATGGAGGAAGGTTGATGATGACGACGACGCTGGATTCCCCTCTCTGGAGCCCCGAACAGACTCCAGATCAGCCCTCCCGAGGGAGATTAGGGCTTGGCGGAGGCTCTGTGTTGTAAAACGCGATGAATCCTTCTCTCTGATTTTTTTCTCCCCGAACGTGAATATATAGAGTTGGGGTTGACGTCGGTGGAGCTTCAGGGGGCCCATGAGGCAGAGGGGCGCGCCCCCACCCTCGTGGACAGGGTGTGGGCCCCCTGGTGTTGATTCTTTCGCCAGTATTTTTTATTTATTCCGAAAATATTCTCCATGAAGTTTCAGGTCGTTACAAGAACTTTTATTTCTGCACAAAAATAACACCATGGCAATTCTGCTGAAAACAGCGTCAGTCTGGGTTAGCTCCATTCAAATCATGCAAGTTAGAGTCCAAAACAAGGGCAAAATTGTTTGGAAAAGTAGATACATTGGAGACGCATCACGCCCCTGCCTCGTCCTCCTCTGCTCGCCCCATTGACCAGAACGAGCGAGAGGCGCTCGCTCGCTTTACCTCACGGGCCAGCTGCCGATCTGGCCCAGCCAGCGTTCCTCCCCACCGTCTGGGCCTTGCCCCATGGTGAGAGCCCAGCCCAGCACCCAGCTATTCAGCCCGTTGTGTTTTTCGCTGATGCTATGATTTTCGCATTTATTCAGAGACTGCAGTTTTTACACAAAACCCTCATTGTTCATGCATATAATAACTCAACAACCGTGCATCGGATTAAAATGTTTTAATATGTAAAATGCTTAAAATTTCATCTAGTTTCATAATATGCTGCTTTCATCCATGTTAAAATGTTTAAAATGTTGTTTGCATTTAATTTGCTAAATGACATGTTCAAATGATTTATTTAATAATTAAATAACCGTAGCTTCGAATTAAATAAACATTATATGTAAATGGGGTAGAAAAATGCATAGATTAGCTTGGTGCACTTTGTTTTACTGTTTAACAACATTAAAATATGTTTTAGGGCAGAACAGTACCAAATTCAAAATGTGCACATGGGGATTTTTCAGAATTGTTGTTTGTTGTTGCGGCCTCATTTAAGCTTGCCTAGGTGGGTAGATTAATTATGCTTCACCTCTTGCCATGTTAACCAACATTTAATATTGTTGGGTACATAAACGAGAGCGAACTAAATAATTCGAATGTGGTGTTTCGTCAATGTTCAACTCGTTTCATATTGAGCTCCACTTAATTTGTAGAATTGTTTGTTGCACCTTGCCATGCCACGACTTATTAAGACGGACATGCATCATACTTGATTGTGCATCATGCAATGTTTATGTGATGGTTTTTTACCTTGTTGTTTGCTTCTTTCTGGTTGTGCTTCTTCTCGATAGTTTTGGTTACATTGCGATTGTGAGGATTCATTCGGCTTCGTTGGTTCGTCTACTTCATGGACTCGTTCTTCTTCCTAGCGGGATTTCAGGCAAGATGACCGTCACCTTGGATCTCACTACTATCTTCGCTATGCTAGTTGACTCGATGCTATCGCTATGTCGCGCTACCTACCACTTGTTTATCAGGCCTCCCAATATGCCATGAAACAGCCTCTAACATTTTCACCCTTCCTAGCGAACCATTGTTTGGCTATGTTACCGCTTTGCTCAACCCTTCTTATAGCGTTGCTAGTTGCAGGTGCAGTTGCAGGTTGTTCCATGTTGGAACATGGATATCATGGGATATCACAATATCTCTTATTTAATTAATGCACATATATACTTGGTAAAGGGTGGAAGGCTCGGCCTTATGCCTGGTGTCGGTGTTAAAACCGGCAGATCTCGGGTAGGGGGTCCCGAACTGTGCGTCTAGGTGGATGGTAACAGGAGACAAGGGACACGATGTTTTTACCCAGGTTCGGGCCCTCTCGATGGAGGTAAAACCCTACTCCTGCTTGATTAATATTGATGATATGGGTACTACAAGAGTAGATCTACCACGAGATCAGAGAGGCTAAACCCTAGAAGCTAGCCTATGGTATGATTGTATGTTGTCCTACGGACTAAAACCCTCCGGTTTATATAGACACCGAAGAGGGCTAGGGTTACATAGAGTCGGTTACAATGGAGAGGAGATCTACATATCCGTATTGCCAAGCTTGCCTTCCACGCCAAGGAAAGTCCCATCCGGACACGGGACGAAGTCTTCAATCTTGTATCTTCATAGTCCAACAGTCCGGCCAAAGGTTATAGTCCGTCTATCCGGACACCCCCTAATCTAGGACTCCTCAATAGCCCCTGAACCAGGCTTCAATGACGATGAGTCCGGCGCGCAAATTGTCTCCGGCATTGCAAGGCGGGTTCCTCCTTCGAATACTCCATAGAAGATTTTGAACACGAGGATCGTGTCCGGCTCTGCAAAACAAGTTCCACATACCACCGTAGAGAGAGTAATATTTTCACAAATCAAATCTGCTGACGTATTCTGTGGCGTGACATCACACCACAGCCAAGCCTTTATTCGAATCGTTTTTTACTGTCCCACCTCAGTGCATTTCGCGAGGCGGTTTCCTTGGCATGTCTTGTCGAAGCAGAGATCGTGTCCCCTTATCAAGGTATTCTCATCAATACGGACGTGGGTAACCCAATCGTGCCCGTTGGCATATCCCCTCGATCGAAGGTAAGTCCCAAACGGTCACGTGAGGGGCTCTCGGTATTCCACCTTTTATAAGGAGACCAAGGCCTTGCTTTTTCTTATGATCTCAATCGAATCCGCCTCCCACCTCGAGTTCCAACACCCAAAGCTTCAGATTCAGGCGCTTCAAACCTTCGACCATGTCCGGATCCAGTCTCCAAGGCCGATGGATGCCTTCCTCCGTTACGGAGGAAGATATTGCAAAGCTGCGGGAGGCCAGGTACTTAACCGGCGAAATCCCGCATAGGCTTCCTGCTCCAGAGCAGGTTATTCCCACTCCCAAGCCCGGTGAGAGCGTCGTGTTTGTTTCCCACTTCCTCCGAGGGCTAGGCTTACCGTCGGATCCCTTCGTGAGGGAGCTCATGTTCTATTATGGGCTGGACTTCCACGATTTAGCTCCGGAGTCTATCCTCCACATCTCATCATTCATAGTCGTGTGCGAAGCTTTCCTCCATATTACTCCTCACTTCGGACTGTGGCTTAAGACCTTTAAAGTGGAGCCGAAGATGATAGAAGAAGAGCGCGTGGAGCGCGGAGGTGCTGTAATAAGCAAGATTGTTAATGCTTCGTGGCCCGAGGACTCTTTTCAAGAGGAGTCCGGCCTATGGCAACAAGAGTGGTTTTATATCACAGCTCCCAGGGGTACCAAATGGGTGGCGCCGCCCGCTTTTCGCTTGGGTCCCCCGCCCCGACTAGCGTCATGGGTTAATAAGGGGCTGAACAGGGGGCCAGCAAAGGATGTGCCCTTGTTGCAGAGCCGCATCCGAGACCTTATGGAAAGAGACATCAGTTTGGTCGTGGTAACGCAGGTCATGTTAATTCGCCGAGTCCTGCCCTGCAAACGTCGCCCCCTCCGCCTGTGGGAGTTCAATCCGGAGGGATCACGAACTCTCCAACATTTTTTCGGCATGACGCCCGTGGAGATGCATAAATTGTTATTCGGACCACAAGTAATGTGTCCGGACTCGTCGGAGGATGCAGGTCTGAGCTGCAATCGTCCGGATACCCAAGTAAGTAGTCTTGTGCCCGGACATGCCATCTGTTCGCTTATCACAACATTGCCCCTAACAGAGTTGTTCTTGAAACAGGAGTGGATAGCGAAGGAGAAGTTAATCAAGTGTCCGGCCTCCCTTCCTGAGACCTCGCCAGATCCCGTGTTAACCAGGATGCTGGAGATCGCGCCTTCAGAAGAAAATGAAGGGGGGAACAAGGGAGCTACTGCCTTCGCGGAGGAGGTTATCCAGAAGGGAGGAATCGAAATTCCTCTCCTCAGGGGAAGAAGAGGACCGCCTCTAAAGACCCGGAGACAGCAGTCTCAAAGCGGGGGAAGAAATCTTCACCAGAGGGTCCTGCGACAGGGGATGCCCCAGCCGTACTATGCCGTCAAGGGGATCAGCCATCCACCAAGCCGTAAGTTAAAGAGTATTTTATAATAAGAGAAATCCTTGCTTCACTTCTGAGGAAGATAACCAAAAAATTTACCTTGTAGTTCGGATCTTAGCCCTTCTCAGCAGAGCTCGTCTTCGGGGGATCTTCTTCGAGAAATGATGGAGTGCAGAAAGCCTCCCCTTGCCATCCCTCCCCATGAGGCGGGCGACCCCGAGGTGTCGTCGTAGAGGGTTTCTCCTGATCCGGTAGGAACGGAAGGCAGTCATATGGCCACCTGAAGCCTTCCGTGTCCGGCTTCTGAGAGAAGCAACCGAACGAGTCCGGCACAGCTTGGTGCACGGTTGGAGGTACTAAAGGATCTGCTAGGGCGGGCGTCTATCTCAGAGGAGCACCGTGTGTTGAAGGGCACGGTAATTGAAAGGATTTCGTCCGCGGAGACCGGATTGCATGAAGCTGTCATGAGTTTACTAACAGGTTTTGAGGTATGTGAAGCGATGTACCTTCAGTACCGCATACTCGAAGATGCGTCCTGTATAGATAATAGCCCCTGAGACTCTGGGTGCCGTCGCAAACGACGGCGCGCAGAGGATCATAATCCCAGGTTTAATGTTGCCACCTAAATACGCAGGTGGTGAAGTGTCCGGTGGCCGGCCGGACTGATGAGTTTGCCGAGCTAAAGCGGCAACTTGACGTGGCAGATGCCTACATCACGCTTGTCAACAAACGGCTTGACGAGGCACAGGGTATGTTATTTCTTCTGAGACCCATGGTAAGAGGAGCATAATGCCAGTATCTATAACATGTGTGTTTAATGCAGACGGAGCTGCGGCCGTGGAGGACCTGCAGGAAGAACTTGCCCGAGTCAAGGAACAAGCCAGAAAAAGTGATGCGACTGCCCAAAAGGCAATCGAGGAGCTGAAAGCCGAACAGGATGCTCATTGCAAAAGCAAGGAGGAAATGGCCAAGATGGCCGTGGAATTGAAGAACACAGCTGACCGTTGCAAGCTTCTTGAAAAGAAAGATCAGGCGAAGAATACAGACCTGGAGAAGGCCATGATGGCGGCCAAGGATACCCGCTCTGCGATGAGAGCGATGAAGGAGGAACTGCGTCAAGCCGGAGATATCGCGGCTGGAAAGCCCTTTATGTTGCGGATGAAGTTCGGAGATCCAAAGTATGCCCCCTTGGACCGGCTGTGGAGTTCTACGAACGCGTATTTGGATTTGGCGGCGAGTGCTGCTGATGCGGCCGAACACTTCCGGGATCAGAAAGATCGCGAAGTGGAGAAGCTGTTCTGGTCACAATTTAACCGTCCGGAGTGTGTGCCTCCGTTGACTGATCGGCTGGCCGAATGGGCCAACCTGAATAGGCTGTCCGGACTTGCCATGGAATGCATCATGGATCATCTGTGGCCAGAGAGGCCGGAGCCGAAGAGTTACTTTAGTTTAGTGCAGCAATTCCTTGGTGCAGTACCGCATATCAACGCGATGAAGAGGTCGCCGTGCGTAGAGGGTGCGCGGATGGCCCTTGCCCGTGTGAAGACATACTGGGCGGAGATGGAAGCCCCCGTCATTGCAGCCCGCGACTTGGACCGAAGCCGAGTGCCTGCCGAGCTCTACTTCCAAGAAGTTCTTAAGGGTGCTCGCTCAATAGAGGCGCAGTGCTCTAAGAATGTTATGTTTGAATGAAATGTATTCTTGTTGAAAACAATATTTGCTTAGATGTAAAGGCTTTTTATGCTTGTGCCTGCAAGAATTATAATACCTCCTGTGCGGCTGTTTATTTATGTATGTATATAACCTGAAAGACGGCAGTCGTCGGCTTCAGCCCCCACGCATATAATGCGGGGGTGTTCGCAGAAGGCGCATATTCACACTTAATCCAACGTCTTGGTCCTATTAAGGAGGTGATAGCGCAGCGAACCAGGCAATCGGACTATAATGCTTTATTGCTTTCACTTAGCCATAGGAGTTTGACAGGGGGGCTACTATATAGCCCCTGGTGGCTCCGCGCTCGTCCGATTTCGGGGCGCGCATATACCTGACTGGAAAACGGTCCTTCGTTAAGGCGGGGGAATTCTAAGATTCCGCTGAGTCATCGAGTGGTTGACCAGTCTCACGCTATATCATGACAGTCAGTTTTCGGCTTTCTCTACTGAGGTGCTCGCCTGGCCGAACCGGCGCACAATCGCAGTAGTTCTCCTGGTGCCGCCTTAGCCGATAGAGCGAAACGTAAGGCAGCAAAACACACGAGCCGGGCAAACCCAACATTTGACCAAAGACATGATTCGGAGCTGATGCATATAAGGCCAAACTCGCGACACCGAACACTCCCTAAGGTATGCGGTCTTTGTGATTTAAAACGGGCTGTACAGTGCCCTTTGTAATAAGCCCCTAGTGTCCAGGTACGTGCAATATTCTGACGTGGCCACATGCCAAAACGCCAGCCTCCTTCTCAGTTGTGCTGAGAATCCGGGGGATGTGTACCAGCAAGAGACAGTGAAAAAGGTTTACGCAGGGTCTTAATCTGAAAAGAATCCTTGGAACGGGTCCCTGCTGCACGTTTGCGCCTGTGTCTCCGCTGTGCCGTATCCTGGACGGGTGTAGCACGGCGTTCATCTGTAAAAGAGAGGAACTTAGATGAAAAAGTAATCGTGCAAAATGTATGTTATACTAAATAAGCAAAGTATAATTCAAGATGGGTAAAGTTGAGCCTTATTGCCGTTTGTTTTACATGCGCGGAGCCCCTTGTATAGGGGTATACGGCTATTAAACCTTTATCAATTATATGTTGACGCCGGACTCGTCTAGCCGTGTCCGTGGTCTTAACGACCTGTTAGGTTCTTTGGTTGGAGAAGCCGTTTTAGTGTGTGGCTGCCAAGGCAGCCGCACAATCATCCGCGCGCGAGGAGCGCTCAATATTTCCCTTTAGCGATATGATGCCTCGCAGGCCGGGCATTTTAAGCGTGAGAGACGCATAATGCGGTATTGCATTAAAGCAGGCGAAAGCTTCGCGTCCTAGTAGTGCTTGATAACCACTTTCAAACGGAGCGATGTGGAAGGTTAGCTTTTCTCTACGGAAGTTTTCGGGGGAGCCGAACATAACTTCTAGTAGGAGGGAGCCCGTGCAATGGGCTTCTGGGCCTGGCGTTACTCCTTTAAAGGAAGTATTGCTATGGCGCATTTTTGTTGGGTCTATCCCCATTTCGCGGACTGTGTCCTGATATATCAGGTTTAAACTACTGCCACCATCCATCAAGACTCGTGTAAAGTGGAGTCTGTCAATTATTGGGTCTAACACCAACGCAGCCCAGCCTGCGTGCCGGATACTTCCGGAATAATCCCGATGGTTGAAGGTGATCGGTTTTGACAACCAGTGGCAGAACTCTTTGGTGATAGGCCGCATGGCACGTATCTCTGTGGGCGCCACTTCGTTTCTCCCTTTTGGCACGTGTAGTACGTTTACTGTTTTGACTTCTTGTGGGAATTTCTTTTGTTCCCCAGTGCTTTGTTTGTGGGGTTCATCATCGTCTTCACTTGGTGTATCCAGCCCCTTGTGTTCGGCATTGAGTTTCCCGAATTGCTTGAAGACCCAACATTCTCTGTGGGTATGATTTGCAGGCTTCCCAGGGGTGTTGTGGATCTGACATATCTTGTCTAGGATTTTGTTTAGGTTAGACAGTTCGTCTCTGTTATCTTTGAGGGGCAGCTTTTGCTGACCCTGCCGAGAGCTTTTGAATCCGACGTTAACTGCCGTGCTCTTCGGGATGTTTCCCTTATTCCGGCGCTGGTCTTTGCTGCGACGTGGCTTCCCATTTCCATCCCTGACTTCGGATGTACTTGGGTCGCTGGTGCTGCCCCTTGCCAACTAGCTGTCCTCTCCTATGCAAAAGCGGGTCATGAGGCTTGTTAATGCGGCCATTGTCCTTGGCTTTTCTTGGCCGAGGTGTCTGGCAAGACATTCGTCTCGAACGCTGTTTTTGAAAGCTGCTAAGGCTTCGGCGTCCGCACAGTCTACTATCTAGTTCTTTTTAGTAAGACATCTGTTCCACAGCTTCCGGGCTGACTCTCCGGGTTGTTGAGTTATGTGACTTAAATCGTCTGCATCCGGTGGTCGGACATAGGTCCCTTGAAAACTTTCTCGAAAAGCGTCCTCGAGATCTTCCCAACTTCCAATGGTGTTTTCGGGAAGGCTTTTAAGCCAGTGCCGGGCTGGCCCTTTGAGCTTGAGGGGTAAGTATTTGATGGCGTGGAGGTCATCTCCACGAGCCATGTGGATGTGGAGTATATAGTCCTCAATCCAGACCCCCGGATCTGTAGTTCCGTCATATGCCTCTATGTTTACGGGTTTGAATCCCACTGGGAATTCATGGTCCAGCACCTCATCGGTGAAACATAGGGGGTGTGAGGCACCCCTGTATTTGGGTGTGCCGTGGTGTTCCAATATTTGTTGTGTTGCGTTGCTTGCTAGAGCTTGCTCTCTCAGCCCGTAGATAGATCTGGCTGGGCCATCTTTTTGAAGCGAATCCTTGTGTGGATCGTGTGCTGGTTTGTGTGCGGCGCCGTTCACCGCTTTAAGTTTGCCGTGAGGTCGTCTATCCGACCGGGTGGTGGCTTTGTTTTTTGATTGCGGGGACTCTAACACCTCTTCATCAAATTTGGACAGTAGCTTTCGCTTCGGGTAGCTCTTTGTGTGGCGACTGCCACCATATTTGTCTGCGGTGTTGAGTACTTTGCTCCATCTGATTCTGAGTGCATCTTCCGCAGTCTTGAGCTTCCGCTTCTGCTTTTTCAGGCTACGCGCAGTGGCGATGAGCCTTTTATGGAGGTTCTTCTGCTCCAGGAGCTTGTCCGACATGAGGTCATCCGGACTGTTATCTTCGCTGGGGGCGGGTTGTTCGGTTTGGTTATCCAAGTTGCCTTGTTCGGACGGTTGGTCAATGCCATGTTCATCGTCCGCCGGCTCGCCCTGCTCTGTGGCCGGGTCTGTATGATCGCTGTTTTTGTCGAGGCAGGGTTTGGAGCGGCGCTTACGCCGCCGTTTTGACTGCTTTTCGAAGGAACGATCCCTCGTTGCGTCCTCCCGTTCCTCGTCGTCGCTTCCTTTAGGTGTGTCCACCATGTATACATCGTGAGATGAGGTGGCTTCCCAGTGCCCTGTGGGCGCTGGTTCCTGTTCGTCTCCTGCATCGTCGTCCATACCGTCGATGTCTTCGGAGTCGAAGTCGGGCATGTCGGTTAAGTCATCGACGATAGCTATGAAGTGGGTGGTGGGCGGGCGTCGAATTTCTTCGTCGTCTACATCCCAATCCCGCCGGTCATAAACCGGCCAGGACTCTCCTCGCAAAGAGAGAGACCTTAGTGAATTCAGTATGACGCTGAAGGGCAAGTGCTGAAAGATATCTGCGGCGGTAAACTCGATGATCGGCGCCCAATCAAATTCGATTGTCAGGGGCACGGGCGGCTCGGAGTCCGGAGGGGAATCCGGAAATTTGGAGTCGCGGGCCTCGCGAAGGGTATCCAGCTCGACCACTGCTGATACTGCGGCTTCCATGGCGGGGCCCAACCACCCATCCATGTATGGCGCGATTGGCTTCGAATTGAAGGCCGGAGCGGTTGCAGGTGCGACCTCCTGAACATTGTCCGGCGGCAGAGCTAAGTCATGCCCATCGGGACAGTGCGGCGCACTCGGCGAGGGCTCGAATCCGTCGAAGATCAAGTCTCCGCGGATATCGGCCGTATAGTTTAGGCTTCCAAATCAGACCTGATGGCCAGGGGCATAGCTTTCAATCTGCTCCAGATGGCCAAGCGAATTGGCCAGCAGTGCAAAGCCGCCGGACACAAAAATCTGTCCGGGGAGAAAAGTCTCACCCTGGACTGCATCGTCAACGATGATCGAAGGAGCCATCAAGCCTGATGGTGACGATGCAGAGGAACTCTCAATGAAAGCACCAATGTCGGTGTCAAAACCGGCGGATCTCGGGTAGGTGGTCCCGAACTGTGCGTCTAGGCGGATGGTAAGAGGAGACAAGGGACACAATGTTTTACCCAGGTTCGGGCCCTCTCGATGGAGGTAAAACCCTACTCCTGCTTGATTAATATTGATGATATGGGTAGTACAAGAGTAGATCTACCATGAGATCAGAGAGGCTAAACCCTAGAAGCTAGCCTATGGTATGATTGTATGTTGTCCTACGGACTAAAACCCTCCAGTTTATATAGACACCGAAGAGGGCTAGGGTTACACAGAGTCGGTTACAATGGTGAGGAGATCTACATATCCGTATTGCCAAGCTTGCCTTCCACGCCAAGGAAAGTCCCATCCGGACACGGGACGAAGTCTTCAATCTTGTATCTTCATAGTCCAACAGTCCGGCCAAAGGTTATAGTCCGGCTATCCGGACACCTCCTAATCCAGGACTCCCTCACCTGGTGTTTTGTTCCACTCTTGCCATCCTAGTTTCCGTCATACCAGTGTTATGTTCCTTGATTTTGCGTTCCTAACACGGTGAGGGTTTAAGGGCCCGTCTTGACAGTTCGCTTTGAATAAAACTCTTCCAACAAGGCCCAACATTGGTTTTACCATTTTCCCAACATAATAACTAGGGACAATTCCATTTCTCCTCCTAACTTGAGCCACCACCTAGCATTTGCCCCTAATTTTCAGGTATGCTAAAAATACCCCTCTTCCGTCAATTCACCTTATAGAAATGCCCTTGTCGTCCGGTCAAAGGGCATTAACCGTCTGGTGAATAGTAACAAAGTGAACAACAAATTCGAAAAAAAATAGCAAAAAGAATCAAAAAAATCTGAAATTTTGTGGGATCGAAGATACTCAAGGGCGCAAGGTGCGTGCAAATTTTCGCGCTATTTGGACATTCCAGGAACTCGTGGCAAAGGAAAAAATATAAATCTATACACTGTGAACAATAAATTAAAAAAAGTAGCAAGAAATATTTTAAAAAATATGAACTTCTTTTGGCATCAAAGAGGCTTGGGTGCGCAAGGTGCTTGCAAATTTTTTTGATCAAATGACATGCGAGGTGCTCTAGCAAAAAAAATAGTGCATTTTTTTTCAAAAAAAATCTGCGCCAATTTTTTTCTCCACAAGCTCCTACAGTGTCGAAACACAACAAAAATTAGCACACACCTTGCGCACCCCAGCCTCTTTGATGCCAAAAAATTTCATTTTTTTTGAATTTTCTTCTATTTTTTATTTACTGTTCAAAGCGTACATTTTAAAGTTTTTCCTTTAACACGAGCTGCTGGAATGTCCAAACTACGCGCAAATTTGCACGAACCTTGATCTCTTGAGTATCTTCGATCCCACAAATTTTCAGATTTTTTTGATTTTTTGCTATTTTTTCGAATTTACTGTTCACCATGTTACTGTTCACTAGACGGTCAAACCCCTTTGACCGAACAGTAACGGCACAGAAGGGCATTTCTGTAAGGTGACTTGACGGAAGAGGGGTATTTTTGAGCATACCTGAAAATTAGGGGCAAATGCCAGGTGGTGACTCAAGTTAGGGGGAGAAATGGAATTGTCCCTAATAACTAAACCTGATAATGAATTAATTAGCATAGGGGGTCACGTCCCCGAGGATTCTTTCCACATAAACAGGGGGGCCAGTGCTGATAGTGTTGGTCCCAAATGGGTAGACTGCGGGGCCACCACGGAGCAACCCGAGGATCTCGTTTTACTCGTAGGATGTCCCATCCGGTCGTGTCCTGAGATGAGATACACGCGGCTACTATCAGGGTGTCGGCACGCCGGGAGGTCTTGCTGGACTTGTTTTACCATTGTTGAAATGTCTTGTGAACCGGGATCCCGAGTTTGATCGGGTTGTTCCGGGAGGAGGATTTTCCTTCGTTGATCGTGAGAGCTTGTCATGGGCTAAGTTGGGACACCCCTGTAGGGTTTAAACTTTCGAGAGCCGTGCCCGCGGTTATGTGGCATATGGGAATTTTTAATGTCCGATTGTAGAGAACTTGACACGGGATTTGAATTAAAATACACCAACCGTGTGTGTAAACATGACCGTCTCTTTTTGAGTGAGTTCGAGAAGAGAACACGGTGGGGTTATGTTCGAACATAAGTAGTTCAGGATCACTTCTTGATCATTCCTAGTTTGCGACCGTTGCATAGTTTCTCATCTTAATCTTGTACTCGTAAGTTAGCCACCATACAATGGTTAGTTGCTTGCTGCAACCTCACCACTATCCATTCCATACCCATTAAGCTTTGCTAGCCTTGATACCCATGGTAATGGGATTGCTGAGTCCTCGTGGCTCACAGATTACTACAACAACAGTTGCAGGTACAGGTAATGCGATGATCTGACGTGAGAGTGATGTTTGATTGCTTTTGGAGTTCTTCTTCTTCTTGGATCAAGGGATTAGGTTCCGGGTCGGGGAGCCTGGGATTAGCAGGGTGGATGTTGTTCTTATTTTTCATTTGATTTCATCCGTAGTCGGATCCTGCTCTTCTGTATGATGATTGCTATGTATTGATGAACTGTTGTATTCATGATGTAGCTTGTGGTGAGTGTAAGCCTTTATCTAGTATTCTCATCTATGCAGTACATGGTATGTTGTAATGATATCCACCTTGCTATGTGCTCGAAATGCGGTTGTGCCCCAATCATGAATTCATCATGTGATTGGGATAGAATAGCATCTTGGGCGCTACAATGATGATGTGATATGTGAGTTGTGTTGATGAGTAATTATGCTTTGGAAAGAATATTGGTTTTAAGGTTTGTGATTCCCTATGCAAGCACGAAAGTCAATAGTCATGCAATGAAATTATATCCTACTTGTGGTGTATTATTCAGTGTTAATTGTGCTTAATGGTTGCTTGTGAGATTATTCGTTTCTTGGTTGGCCGCTTCTCAATCTTTTTGCTAGCCTTCATTTTGCACCAAGTATGATCTCTACTTGTGCATTCAAGATCCTTTAAACCAGTTTTGCCACATGAGTCCACTATATCTACCTATATGTAGTATTCTTTTGCCATTCTAAGCAAATTTGCACGTGCCATCTCTAATTTTCAAAATAAACTTCTCCTTTGTGTATTTGTTTTGCTCGCGGAGCGGTGAGGGGTGGCTAATATTTTCCATGCTGGATGTGTTATTCTCACGATGAGTGTTTATTCACTTGTCATTGCACAAGAGTAAGGCAAAGGTTTTAGGGATGCCCAGTCCCGAAATGCAAAAATGAATTTACTTTATGTTGTCAAATAGTAAATTCCTTGGAAAGTGTTGGTATGGAGGGCAACCATGGATACGGCTAGCCATGGAAAGTGAAATTATGGTGGAAAAGGAATAAACTTTATTTTCTGTTTGGGAACCGCCTATGATATATCTAGCATGGAAAGTGTTGGGAACTCTAAGTCATTTTCGTTGGTGGGATGGATACACCTCCCAAAATGTTTTTATCTCTATTTTTTTTGCTTTGAGCTCTGGCACCTCTACAAATCCCTACTTCCCTTTGCGAAGGGCCTTTATTTTACTTTATGCAATTTTTATTTTGAATTTGAGTTTCCATCTTCTCTTATAAAAAGCACCAACTAGGAGGCAATATGATCATACTTAAGTATTGGGTGTAGCTAATATTCGAGTGTGTTTCATGAATGGATCAATGATTAAGCATGATGGGCTAGGGTTAACTTATTTTAGCATTGATATTTTGGAAGACATGGTTGCTTGTTGATATGCTTGAGTATCTAAATTATTATGTCAAAACTAGACTATTGCTTTGAATCACATAAAAGTCCAATTGTCCATGCTATAAAGAAAAGAATATGATATGTCATGTTAGGCAGCATTCCACATCAAAAATTCGGTTTTTATCACTTACCTACTCGAGGACGAGTAGGAGTTAAGCTTCGGATGCTGGTACGTGTGCAATGTATCTATAATTTTTTATGGCTCCATGCTGTTATATTATCAATCTTGAATGTTTTATAATCATTTTATAGTCATTTTATATCTTTTTTGGTACTAACCTATTGACATAGTGCCAAGTTCCAGTTGTTGTTTTCTGCATGGTTTTTACATCTCCGGAAATTAATATCAGATGGAGTCCAAATGCAATGAAACTTCACGGAGATTTTCTATGGACCAGAAGGAACTTAATGGGCCCTAGCTGCGCCTGGGGGTGCCCCGAGGGGGGCACAACCCGCCAGGAGGCCCAGGCGCGCCCTGGTGAGTTGTGCCCACCTCGGGTGCCCCCGGACCGCCTCCTTTCTCTATAAATACCCTAATATTCCCAAAACCCTAGGGGAGTCGATGAAATATTCATCCAGCCGCCGTAGAGTCCAGAACCACCAGATCCAATCTAGACACCATCTCAGATGGGGTTCACCACCTCCATTGGTGTCTCTCCGATGATGCATGAGTAGTTCTTTGTAGACCTTCGGGTCCGTAGTTAGTAGCTAGATGGCTTCCTCTCTCTCGCTGAATTCTCAATAAAATGGTCTCTTGGAGATCCATATGGTGTAACTCTTTTGCGGTGTGTCTGTTGGGATCGATGAACTTTGAGTTTATGATCAGATCTATCTTTTTATATCCATGAAATTATTTGAGTTTCTTTGATCTCTTTTATGCATGATTGCTTATAGCCTCGTATTTCTTCTCCGATATTTGGGTTTTGTTTGGCCAACTTGACCTATTTATCTTGCAATGGGAAGAGGTGCTTTGTAGTGGGTTCGATCTTACGGTGCTTGATCCTAGTGACAGAAAGGGAAACGACACGTATGTATCGTTGCTACTAAGGATAAAATGATGGGGTCTATCTCTACATAGATAGATCTTGTCTACATCATGTCATCATTCTTATTGCATTACTCTGTTTCTCCATGAACTTAATACACTAGATCCATGCTGGATAGCGGTCGATGTGTGGAGTAATAGTAGTAGATACAGGCAGAAGGCGGTCTACTAATCTTGGACGTGATGCCTATATAATGATCATTGCCTGGATATCATCATGATTATTTGAAGTTCTATCAATTGCCCAATAGTAATTTGTTTACCCATTGTTTGTTATTTTTCTCGAGGGAAACCACTAGTGAAACCTACGGCCCCGGGTCTTCTTTCTCATATATTTGCCTTTGCGATCTACTTTTCTCTTGCATTTATTTTCAGATCTATTAAACTAAAAGTACCTCGCTGCGTCTTATTCTATTTATTTTATTTGGCGTTCAATCTATCAATCTACTACAACTTATCTCATGTCTGCTTGCCTATCTTGAGGCGCCGTACCCCGGAAGGGATTGACAACCCCTTAACACGTCGAGTTGCGAGGATTTGTTATCTGTGTGCAGGGGTTGTTTACGTTGTGTTGCTTGGTTCTCCTACTGGTTCGATAACCTTGGTTTCATATCTGAGGGAAATACCTACTACCGTTGTGCTCCATCATCCCTTCCTCTTTGGGGAAATACCGACGTCGCTTCAAACGACATCAGCCGGCACTAATGCCTAGCCTCGCGACCCAATTATAAACGTGTCGCGCCAGGCTCATCAATGGATGGGCAGGCGGTGCTATCGGGCCAACACGCTAAGACCAGCCCATTTGACTGCCATTTTTTCATTCAAGATTAGAAAAAAATGACCAGGTTGTCAAAAAAGCAAGAAATGACTTTTTTAGGGAAGCAAGGAATGACTCTCTCGCTCAATTTTACTATATGACATTTTTGCCACCACCAGACACAATAGTGATGGGATAGTTGTGTTGGAAATATGGCATAGAGGTAATAATATTGTATTATTATATTTCCATGTTTATAATTAAGACTTTATACTCTATGTTATAACCGCTATAATCCTGAAATATGTGATTCAATGGAAAAATCATATGCACATATTGAATGATAAACAGTAAAACCCGATTCCTAGTCTTGCCTCTAATACTAGCCAAGTGTTGTTTGTAATCATGTTTTATGGATCTTGGTATATCGATAAGTGTAAGGATAGTCCCAAAACAACTTTGAGAATTTGATGTTGGAAGAACGATCATATTGAATTGACCTAAGTAATTTTTTATACTATCAGATGCTATCATCATAAGTCAGTCGTTATAACACAAAGAATTAATGTATGCTTTAGTTCCTTAGACCATGAGAGTAGTTGTCACTTCTAATCGTATGATGGACTTTGGGGTTGCTCAAATTTCTACGGTGAGCATAGCAACAACTTAAAGGTTCATCGGTAAGTTTGACAAGGGGCTAGATAGCTCAAGAGTGGGATTTCCTCATCGGACAATGGGGAGATATTCTTAGGGCCCTCTCGATGTGACATCATCCATCATTGTCTGGACAGACACAGGTGACTAGGTCATACTACAAAAAAAGACACATCCGTGACATTTTGGGCCGAACGAATTTTTTTTCTGTCATACATATGACACTTTTATGATGATAATTGTGACAAAACCCGGTATCATCATAGATTTGGTGGGCCCCTACTTCTATGACAAAAAATCATGACAGAAAATGGGCTTTTCGTCCTAGGCGGGCCGGAGACGCAGCTGCATGACATTCTTTGGGCCGTCCATTACGGAAAAAACCATGGTAGAAGCGAGGGCGAGGAAAATTTCGGGGAGTTCCCGGTTACGGAGGGAGGTCGGGGGCCGAGCGATGCGCGTTTCTCTCATACACGTACGTGCGTGTGTGCGAGGCGTTGGCTCTAACCGAACCCGAGCGAGGCGTTGGGCTCTAACTGAACCAGAGCGATTGCACTGCAGGCTACGCGTTACTGAACTCGAGCGATCGATCGATGGCTGTTAACTGAACCCGATCGAGCGATTCCTTCGCTGCTGCTGCTAACTAAAGCCGATCGATGCTGCCTCTGGGATGAACAATGAGCGTTGCGCGGGGGGGGGGGGGGTTGGATGAACAGTGAGCGGTGGCATTGCCTCTGGATGAACAGGACCCCGTGGTGTGGTGGAGGGCTGGATGAACAGTAGACGGTGGACGGGTGCCCGTGGAGGGGTGGTTGAATAGGACCCCGCGGTGTGGAGGGCTGGATGAATAGTAGATGGTGGAGGGGTGCCCGTGGAGGGGTGGTTGAACAGGACCCCGTGGTGTGGAGGGCTGGATGAACAGTAGACGATGGAGGGGTGGTTGATCAGTAACCGGTGGAGTAGCACGTGGTGGAGGCTGGATGAACAGGAGCCCGTGGAGGCTAGAGGAGGTCGACGGTAGCTCATGGAGGCTGGAGGAGTTCGACGGTGGAGATGAACAGTATCCCGTGGAGTCCCGTTTTGCGGTACGCCACACCCCTCCCGATGAACAAGACCCCCGTTTCGATCGTAGGAGGTCCGTTTCGTCCGTTTTGCGGTACGCCACACCCCTCCCGATCAACAGGACCCCCGTTTCGACCGTAGGAGGTCCGTTTCGTCCGTTTTGCGGTACGCCAGACCCCTCCCGATGAACAGGATCCCGTTTCGAACGTGGCCGGTCGAACACAAAGGCCGTTTCCTCCGTTCTGCGGTACGCCAGGCCTCGTTTCCATCGCCGGTTCCGTCCAAGCCCTCCCGATGAACACGACCATGCATTCCGTTCCGACCCAGCCGGTTGGCTCCCACGCGTTCTATTGCCTCCCGATGAACACGACGCATTCCATTGTCTCCCCATGAACACGATGCATTCCGTTGCCTTCCCATGAACACGAAGCATTCAGTTGCCTCCCCATGAACACGACGACGACGTTGTTTCTCCGTTCCAACCCAGCCATGTACACGAGCCCTAGCCGTACGTATGCGCGAGTAGGCGTTCGAGACCCCGCCCGTATGTACACATACATGGCCATATTTTATTTCTTGCACCCTGGCCGCTGTACGTACGTGTACATGCTATGTGCGGGCCTCTACTACGACACATGCATGCCTCTACTACGACACGTGCGCGCCTCTACATCAACCAGCATGTACGTACACGTTCGCGACCAGAATGACAACACTACGTACGCATCGACCAGGTGGGTCCCAACTGTCACGCACTTCCTTGCGCGCGAGATGTAGCTAGTGGGTCCCAGCAGTTAGTGGGCGAATCATTTTGTTTTTGTTTTTGCCCGGACGCACTTCCTTGTGTGCGAAGGTGTAGCTGGTGGGTCCCAGCAGTCAGGGGGGAAACGTTTTTTTCACAAAATATGGTGGCCCGTACGGTGGGTCCCCGCTGTCAGGTGGAGGAATAATTACTTTGCGTGTAATAAGGAGGCACTTCCTTGCTGTGGCCACGGCCACAGCTGTCAGCGTCTCCACGCACAGTACTCTTCCGATGGAAGTCGGTCGTTGACCACATTGACCACGCCGCGCCGAGAGCACCACGGCGGTGGACGACGGCGAGGCCTAGGAAGGGGACGACACGGAGGCAGGGAAGACTCGGCAGTTGTTTCCCACACGGAGGGGAGTACGATTGTACGAGGGTTTACTGGTTCGTCTGCCATCGCCGAAGAATAACAACAGGTGTGGGTGAGTAGAGGGATGGCTAGGCCAGTGATGGGAGTACGGTGGGGCGGTGAGGCCTGCGCGGCAGCACAGCCGGCCATGGGGAGGAGGGAGCAGGCAGTCCCGCCGGCGCTTGTTTGAGCGGCTGGAGCAGGAAGAGCAGAGATTGAAGAAGCACGACGGCCGTAGGATGGACATCCAACAGTCAGTGCTTGTGCGTCAACCTTTTTTTAGGAAAGCCTCAAATATATGGAAAACAGCATACAACCCATCTGCCATTATTTCTAATAATTTAAAGCCCATTTGCTAATTCTTAAGGTTTTTTTGGAGCCCATATTCTTTTTGTTAGCATTACAACCCATATTGTGGCCACGGTTAAAAAATCATATGGAATTTTGCATATTTCGGTGTGGTCCGAACTGTTCTTAATCCCGAAATTTTGACTCACATTCAAACTGATTTTAAAAGTAAATGTATATCAACATAAATTCCAACAAATTCTCCACGCATAAAAATTAATGTAATTTAAAATCTTGAAATAAAAAAAAGATATTTGAAACTAATTGCCGGTTTGATGTGTTTTAAAAATGTACAGCCCATTTCTCATTACTGATGGGCCATTTTCTCGGCCAGCCGAATGAAAGCTCTCCTCGTCTTGAAAGATTTGCAGCCCAACAGGCCTGACAAAGCGACTTACTTGGCAAATCACAAAAAAACTGGGCTGTGGCCGTGGACCTAGCTGTCAGCCTCTCCACGTACAGTACTCTTTCGATGGAAGTCGTTCCTTGAACACGTTGACCACGCCGCGCAGAGAGCACCATGGCGGTGGACTACAGCGTGGCCTAGGAAGGGGACGACGCGGAGCCGGGGAAGACGCGACAGTGGAAGCCCACGCGGAGAGGAGTACGAGGGTTCACTGGTTCGGCTGCGTTGTGAGGCTGTCGTCGCCGCAGGGCCTGGCCAGCGGTGGGAATAGTAGGGGGCGGTGAGGACTCTGCGGCAGCACAGCCGGCCACGGGAGGCAGGAGCATGCGGCATGACCGGCTCTGCTTTGGGCGGATGGAGCAAGAAGACCAGAGGTTGAAGAAGCACTACGGCCATTGGATGGACATTGTACGGTCATTGGAGCTAGAATCGTTCATATTGACTAAGTTGACAAAGCCCTTCGTCCCCGTCAACTTAGTAGGCCCACAAGTCAGCCTCCCACCAAGGTGGGTCCCAGCTAGCCGGGGGAGTATTCATTTTTTTCTGCGTAATAAGGAGGCACTTCCGGTGGGTCCGAGCTCACAGCGGGAGGAACGTTTTTTTCACGAAATACGGTGGCCTGTCCGGTGGGTCCCAGCAGTCAGGGGGAAATGATTTTTTTTGCAAAATACAGGTGGCCCGTTCGGTGGGTCCCCGCTGTCAGGTGGAGGAATAATTATTTTCCGTGTAATAAGGAGGCACTTCCTTGCGGCTGTCGTGGACCCAGCTGCCAGCCTCTCCACATACAGTACTCTTCCGATGGAAGTCGGTCGTTGACCACATTGACCACGCCACGCCGAGAGCACCACGGCGGTGGACGATGGCGAGGCCTAGGAAGGGGACAACACGGAGCCGAGAGAGACGCGGCAGTGGATGCCCACGCGGAGAGGAGTACGAGCGTTCACTGGTTCGGCTGTAGTGTGAGGCTGTCGTCGCCGCAGAATAACAGGGTGTGTGGGTGAGTGGAGGGATGGCCTGGCCAGTGGTGGGAGTAGTATGGGGGAGGTGAGGCCTCCGCGGTAGCACAACCGGCCACGGGAGGTAGGAGCAGGCGGCACGACCGACGCTGCTTTGGGCGGCTGGAGCAAGAAGACCAGAGGTTAATGAAGCACTATGGCCATTGGATGGACATCATACGGTCACTGGAGTATTGACTAAGTTGACAAAGCCCTCTGTCTCTGTCAACTTAGTAGGCCCACAAGTCAGCCCAACAATATGGTGGGTCCCAGCTAGCAGGGGGTATTCATTTTTGGGCGTAATAAGGAGGCACTTCCTTGCGTGCGAAGATATAGCTAGTGGGTCCGACCTGTCAGCGGGGGGAACGTTTTTTTCGCGAAATACAGAGGCCCTTCCTGTGGGTCCTAGCTGTCAGGTGGAGGAATCATTATTTTGCGCGTAATAAGGTGGCATTTCCTTGCGTGCGGCCGTGGACCCAGCTGTCAGCCTCTCCACGTACAGTCCACTTCCGATGGATGTCGTTCATTGACCACGTTGACCAGGCCGCGTCAAGAGCACCAGGGCGGTGGACAACGGCGAGGCCTAGGAAGGGAACGACACAGAGCCAGGGAATACTCGGCAGTTGTTTCCATGCGGAGGAGTACGAGGGTTTACTGGTTCGTCTGCCGTCGTCGGAGAATAACAACATGTGTGGGTGAGTAGAGGGATGGCTAGGCCAGCGATGGGAGTACGGTGGGGCGGTGAGGCCTGCGCGGCAGCACAGCCGGCCGCGGGAGGAGGGAGCAGGTAGTCCCGCCGGCCCTCATTTGAGCGGCTGGAGCATGAAGAGCAGAGATTGAAGAAGCATGACAGCCGTCGGATGGACATCCAACAGTCACTGCTCTCGTGTGTTGACTAAGTTGACAGGGCGTTGCGTGTGCGTCAACCTTTTTTTATGAAAGCATACGCGTCAACCTATAGTAGGTGCACAAGTCAGTCTCAAATCTGTGGAAAACAGCATACAACCCATCTGCCATTATTACTAATAATGTACAGCCCATTTGCTAATTCTTAAGAATTTTTTTTGGAGCCCATCTTCTTTTTGTTAGCATTACACCCCATATTGTGGCCACGGTTAAAAAGAATACGAAATTTTGCACATTTCGGTGCGGTCAACTATTTTTAATCCAGAAATATTGATTAACATTCAAACTATTTTGAAAAATAATTTATATAAATATAAAATCCAAATAATTGTCCACACATAAAAATCAATGGAATTCAAGATCTTGTAATGAAAAAAAATTAAAACTAATTCCCGATTTGATGTGTTTTAAAAATGTACAGCCCATTTCTGGGCAAACCGAATGAAACTCTCCTCGTCTTGAAAGATTTGCAGCCCAGCAGGGACGATAAAGCAAGTAGGCCTTGTTTGGGTATTTCTTTAAAAAAAATAGAACTGGGCTAGCCATTTTCAGCAAGAAAAAAACACAACTGGGCTCATGATGTGGTAAACATAAATAAAACCCTGGCTAGACGGGCCACAGCCCCCGCACAGCCCTGTTGTTACCCTGATCCGTTGCTAAAACTAGTATAAATAACAACTGCTTGTTCCTAAAAAAAACTACGCGACTAGCTGGGTCCCCGGTGTCAGCCGCTCGTAGTGTAGTTCTCTCGATTATTCACTACGTTGACAATGGCGTGAGCCCCAGATGTCCAACCATTAGGAGGAACCATATTTTTGGGCTTGTACTATAGAGGCACTTGCTTGCGTACTGCCATGACGCTGGTGGGTCCCTACTGTCATCCTCTCCACGTACAGTCATCTCCTTGTTCCTCTCGGTTGTTGACGACGTTGACAACACAAGAGGGCGGCGCACCGCGCACGGCGAGCGAACCAAGGCCGCAAGGCGGAGGACGACGGCGAGGCCTCGGACGGAACGAACAGGAGCCGTTGAAGATGCGCCGGTCCAGTCGCAGGCGGAGGGGAGTACGAGGGTTGACTGGTTTGGGCGCGTGTGCGTGTTGGGGCTGACGTCGCCGGAGAATAACAGGACGTGTGGGGGAATAGAGGGAGGGACTGGCCAACATTGGAGGGTACATACGGTAGGGCAGCGGAGGCATAGCCAGCCATGGGAGGCGGGAGGAGGCGGAGCCGACAGGGTGGTTTGGGTTGGGCAGCAGGAGGAAGAAGAAGACAAGAGATAGAAGATACACGACAGATGTTGGATGTCAATCCAACGGCTGGTAGGCAGAATCGTTTGTTGACTGGCTAGTAAGTCGACACCACCTTGGATAGGTTATTTCCTCACGGGTCCCAAAAGTCAGAATCCAAATCTGTCACGGTCATGCAGCCTTTCCTATGAAAATTTACAGCCCATTTGATGTGCTAGTTCGAAATAAGTTTGTCGGTGCTGGTGGGGGCTAATCACTTGGCTTCTGTAATGCACAATGAGCTCAAGCAGCCGGCGAGAGTGATGTTATTTCCCTTGGTTGGGATTTTTTACAATATTTCACTCTAAATTAAACGAATGGCAAGCCATTTTCCTTGTTTCAAAGAAAATATGACAGTCACAACCGAGTCGAAAAGGGCAGGAACATCTAACTCCAGCTTACAAACTGTACAAAAGCACGAGGGTTAATTGTTCATCAGGTTTACAAAAAAACAGATTGAAAAGGGCAACAACATCTAACTCCAGCACTGTTTTCGGCAGTCACAGTCAAATGGATCGGTCAGGTCCATAGAATGAACATCCTGGGTCATAAAATTTACTGGATTATGACCACAATATGTTGCAAATAGAAGCCCGACACGTTCAGAAGCTCTTTTGCCCACCCGAAACTCCTTTTTTCCTCTTCGACATACCCATCCGTCAAAACCATGCTGCTGATAAACTTAAGCTTGATGGACAATAGTAACCTCGCATTCAGCAGGAAGAATGTGACAAATCTTGTGTTTGCACGGTTGGCTACATATCATTCTAGCATTATTGTCTTCAATCGAATCTCATGAGAAGTGAGAAAATCCCGATGCTTACGAATCTACCGATTGGTTATAACTTTCTTACCCCGTCCTGTTGCCTAAATAGACATGAAGATTGAAAACAGTTAAGGCCTAAAAGAAGAGTGTCGAAAGAGCAACAGTTGAACGGTTAATTCTAGTACACTATATGCGGGCTTCCAATGTGCGTGAAATTATCACCTTTATATACAACTTCTCCACACATGGAAAGCATTGCAGCAAGCCAATAATCTTGTTCAGATCAAAACTATTCATTTGGATATATAAGATCTTGACAGAATCCAGCACCATTGATAGGCCATCCGTGGAGAAACTCTTCATTGAGCATAGAACATGATATTAGTACAAAATGTGTACTCCAAGATGATATATAAATTATGCGCAAAAATTTAAATGCAGCTTATGGTTACAAGTGTAGATGATAATATAAAGTACCTGAAGAACTGTGGAGCCAAACACCATATTGAAATGAGCATAGAGATCATGTATTACACCCAAGGTCTCCAGTTTAGGCGCAGAGAGGACGGTTATTTTGCAACAGTGAATAACTAGAATCAAGGATCAACCTTTGAAGTGTAGGGGCATCTTGGATGATGAGCTGCCTTCCGTCAAAAGAAATTCCAATTCTTACAAGGTTAGGCGACTTTATTTGGAGACAACCGATTCTAACTGTGAAAACAAGCACCAAGCACTCCAGCGCAGGGCAACTGGAGTGGATGATGTTGTGCAATGAGGCCTCTGATATACGAACCCGCACAAGTGAAAGTTTCTTGAGAAATGGGAGTCGAAGGTTTAGTACCAGATTGTCTGGTAGGTAGCACCGTGCAAAGGTGGCGGTGTGGAGAGAGGACGAAAACCCCGAGATGGACATCGGTGCTGAGGGCACAAGTTCATGGCGTTCAGTATGTGGTATGTGATTTCCAGGGGAATAGTAGAACTCAAGCAGCTGTAGTTCTGTGAATTCAGGGGACTTCAGCCAGGCGTCCACCGTGCAGGGCATGGTATGCTTGCTCAGGCAGCATGACGGGATGTAGAGGCTTTGAACGGAGCCCTGGTGGGAGGATATGACGGCTCTGGGGATTTTAAAATCATTGAAGAGAGATAGCTGACGACAGTCGAGATTAAGGGGCAGGGCGCGCCATAGAGGGCACCACCGAATTGAGAGGATTTGGGTGCGGCAGCAATCCCTGGTGGGTAGAAGCGAGATGATCTCCCCAAGGACGGCGTCCGGGAGATCGCTGATGCGGTCCACCCAATATTGTACGGGTTCCTGGGATCCGGTGGGGGCGGGGTCTCCGCTTCTCCCCGCACTGCTTGGTGCGGGATCTACAACAGGCGTCGCCGTTGGCGGGAGCCTCATCTTCTTGGCGCTGGGGTCAGCCGACTCCATTTTCCTCGAGGGCGTCGCGTCGCGCTCACGGATTTGAGCAGAGTAACGAATGACGAGCCTAGTTGTAGTGCGAGCGAAGAAGAAGGGGGGTGGGGGTTTTCTGTAGGAGTTAGGAAGAAGGGGAGCTGGGGTTTTCTGTAGGAGTGAAGTGAGGAATTTGGGGGTACGAGTGGAGCGAGCTGACATGAGGTGGGTGGAAGCGAGGAGCAAGAAGAGCGCCCAGGTTTTTTTTGGGGGGGGGCGGTGTGCTGGGTGTGGGTAGCGCCTCTCATTCAGTAAATATATGGGCTTTTGAATTGATTTTACTATTTACTAGTGTGGATGGGCTGTTTTGTCTTGGGACCCGAGAAACAATTACTACTAGTACAGTGGAGACACTCTACAGCTACCCAGAAAAACAATTACTACTAGTACAGTGGAGACACACTACCGCTTCTGGCTCCTCCTAGGTCATTGAAACGTCTCCCTCTACTTAATGCCATTATACTTTTGTTCACCGGCATGCGGGCCATGCAGCGCGCGGGCCCAAATGCCATCCACCAAATTAGAAGGCAGTATGCAGGCGGAGAGTCACCCCGGTCGTAGCGCGGCAGTAACGAGCCGTCGTATCACAAAACCCCACCTCCCCGCAGTCTAAGTTTAACGGACGAAGCAACCATCATTTCACTCTTCGCTGAATCCCCTTCTCCCTCACCGTCTTCAAGAAAGGCAACACTCGCATCTGCCACTGTTCTTCTCTCCGAACGAAGGGAAGGTAAGCGGATCCGTGATGTTGGTATATTTTCGTTCAGAAAAAAAAGAACTTTTGCAAAGCAGTAACCAATCCTCACTCTCTTTTTTATTTCATTGTCATTGCGATTGTGTTTTCCTTTCAGTGGTCTCCTAGTATTCGTCAGTTTCGTGATGGACCAAGGAGAACCAGGCAAAGATCTGCCGATATTGGAGCAGACGCGGGAGGATGATCCCCACGAGACAGAGAGCTCCAAGAAGATGGAGGCAACCACCGAGGCGACCCCAGATACGCTCACGGCCACTACTAAGATGGTCAATGCCCCGTTTGAGGTTATAGCCCCCGTGGCACTGCAGGAGTAGTTTCCCCCCTTCGAGGATGTGTCCCCCCCCCCCCCCCCGCTGAGCTGCCCAAGGTGATTTCCTTCTTTGCCGATCTCGATTGTGGTTTTTCATCTAAGTATGTTGTGATTTTTTTAGAAAAGTAAGTATGTGGTGATTAATAATGCAAAATTTTATTAGCTTCGATGCCATGCTATACATAGTGGTTTAAATAACTTGTGTTTCTTATACTGAAAAGTAATTCAGAATTTGTTTCTGTTTCAATTAGAGCCCTGATGCAGACATGGATTGTGTGGTTGTACATGTCACTCGCTATGAGCCGGACGACCTGAATATACGCACTAGGAAAACAGAGTTCTTAGGCTGTTGGATCCTGGAAGCCATTTGCGGTTATACCAATGAAGAGTTGTATTCCAGCCTCACTGTTGTCAGGCGTGTTGTCCAGGGTGTACTAAAGCACAAGAAGTTCAAAGCTACTCCTTCGTTTGTGAGGCATACTGTTCTTGTCAAGCTTACACAGGAAGATGACGTGGCATGCCTCCACAAACAATTTTATCAGTGGCAAGGCCACAAGGTTGTCTTCATGATGGTTCACAGGATTGAGCTGCTGCGGGACGTCCTCGATGATGTTCATGCCAAGGTCCGTCTTGTGTCCATCCCAAATTAGATCGAGGCATGAAATAGTTGCCCCAGCTAGTGTTTAATAGTAGTTTGGATTGTGTCTAATTATCCGAACCTTGCCTGTTATCGACCCCTCTGGGGCTAGTACTGTGTTTGAATCCGTCTATGGGAACTGCTGCTACTTTTGTGTGCCCGTGAATCATGTGAGAACCATCGTAATTGTCGCCGAAACAGATGCGTCCTCACTAGTTTTTTCATGAATATGGTATGGTAAGACATAAGTTGTCACAGTTTATCATACGAGCAGTGTGTGTTTTGATGAAATAGAGCACTCATTCGAGAACCGTGCGCTGACGTATACATAAGTACTTGTAAACACTGTTGGTGCTACCCCACTTATAAGCAGTTGAGCAAAACACGGCACATTGGTTCAGCTCGCTTCAACACTAGGCTATCGACCAGCTAACAATCAACAATCTGTTGTCTGACATATAAGCAACTATGTATCTTGTTACAGTGGTTCATGCAGTTAATTGAGGCCACAATGTAATAAATTCCAAACATTCACACGCTAGTGCAGCGCTCATGTGGAACACTCACATTAAACTCGTCTTCATAAAAAACTTGAAAAGCATAAGTTAAGCAATTTTATACATCTCAATGATTCATAGAACATATCAAACATATACTAGTTCACAGCAAAAGACAAAGTTGTGAGAAGGTTTACAAATCAGGAAAAAACAAGCAAGGCTTCTCTCTGAGCAAAGGGCCTCCCGACAGGCTTAAATTTCCTGGAGTTCACTCTGGTTTTTTCTTGTTGCCACCATTCAGGGTTAGGTTCTCTCATTCTAGAATAACAAATTATAATTGTGGTCTCAACTGGAATGCTGAACTGAACCATGCAGTGTACTAACCAGGTGAAATTCTTGTGCATTCCACTAAATTTAAGCACCGCTATTTGCAGAAATAAGCAGACCACAATGCCTCTTGTCCGCGCACCTGTCCAAAAAACCGTCATGCAGCCGTGCCAGCTAGTCCTTGGTCCATGGATGAACTGGTAGAAAGTGCATTTCGGAGTAGGATGCAGTTGTTTCGGGTCGTCCCTGCACTGCAATCAGGAAGTAAAACGTACGAATCAGCTTCTTTTAGATTGCGTTGGTCATTCTACCTTTGTTACTACCAATGTAGGGATACCTTGAAGACGGGAGGTTAGACGACGGCAACGAGGGATAGCCTTATCGTTTTGCGCAGTTGTACTAAAACTGAGGTATGTGCTTTTGATTGCGCGGATAGAAACGATACGGAGACAGACATCCCGAAGCGATATGGAGACAGACATCCCTGTTTGCGCAAATAATAAATACGGTTATTTATAAAGTGAAAGATATTGCTACTTTCCCCCATTTCCTCTTAGAACCAAGTCCTAGATTCATGCTACAGCTTTCCCAGTTTCTTCCCTGTTTGAACCAACGCTTTGAGTCGACTGTATGAAATAGCTTTACTTCTAATAATAGTAGAAGTCTAGGTGGCTTTGGAACAGCGGACGGAAGTAGAAAAGGATCCACACGAAGGGAGTTGGGGCAGTAGAGCAAGGCAGGTTTCGAAGGAATATATACCTGAGGGTCGTCGGCATGTCGCAAAGACGGCGTCGGGAGGCCGCATCTTGGCCACAATACTGCAAGGAGGAAGAAGGGGTCGGAGGCCCTCCCGAGCCGGCGCTCTCTCGGAGAGAACGGCACGGTCGCCGATCGGGACGCGCGGGCAGCCGTTGGTCTCCTCCCTCGCCGCCGACGACAGCGTGAACAATACACCTACACCCCTGCCTCGGTCGAGGTTGTCCGGCCGGATTGGTGACCAGCCGTGAGCTGAGAGAGAGTGTGGCCACCTATGTGTTGCTTAGATCTGGAGAGCATGAGAGAGTGAACGAGAGGAAACCTAGTATAACAAGCGCTAAGGCTCCTGCTTTTATATATAGTGGAGTGATTTTGTTCTACCAGCTTCAAAAAAATGTGCTCCTACGTGTACCCGCGAGTGGGTGTGAGAGAACTAGTGCGTGCGTGCACCGCATCTCTTCATGAGAGTACAATATACTATGCCCAAAGAGCGTTCGCCGCAAGAGTAATAGTACAAGTGTGTGACGTGTGAGCTAAAATAAAATGTGCGCACCGTCTTTTGTTTTTTAGAAGTTCTGAGGGTAGCATGTGAAGAGCATATATGTGCGTGACGTCTACCTGCAGATAGACGGTGGGTGCGACGTGCGAGTCTGTGAGAGGACTCGGGAGAGTCGTGACTCGTGAGGGTGCGTGTGCGTGAGAGAGAGGGTGGCACGTATCAATGCAATGCATGTGTCCGTAAATCATTATCCGACAAACGTTCGCCACAAGCCTTTTCCTGACGAACACCGTAAGAACCGTTAGATCGGCATCCGACGGTGTCAGTTTTGCCATGTCATTTAACAGAACAGCCACTCCTCCTACACACAAATCTTCCACGTGAGTGTTAGCAACTGCCGTATGCTCCATCCGTTGCGAAATGCAGTGCATATAGCTTTATTGAAAACTCGAACCTCGCAAACTTTTACCGAGTTTTCGTGTACCAAATTGCACATGTAGAATACCATGTATATGTCATTTCATTCATCTTCGAGAGGTAACTATAAAGTTGGGTGAGGAGTCTACAAAGAAAGACCATCGCATCACCCATAGCAATTTCAAGCATCCTTTAGTGTCGAGGAATATCATAGGAACTCTATATGATATGATTTTTATAGGATTTTTTCCTTTAGAGCCAATTGGTTCATAGGAATAGATTCATATACTCCACATTTCAAAGGAAATAAACATGATATCATTTCTATAGCTTTAGAGCCACTTGGTTCATATGAATGGATTCCTATACTCCCTTAATTTCAAAGGAAAATAAACATTAGCGTATATTCAATAGAAAAGTTCCTATGATATGAACCAAATTACATCTCTTTTCTAATCCCTCCTCATAGGAATTGAGATACATGTCATCTCTAGATTCAATAGAAAAGTTCCTATGATGTGAACCAAATGACATCTCTTTTCCAATCCCTGCTCATAGGAATTGAGATGCTCCATGCCATCTCTTTCCCTACAACTTCCATGTATACATCTGCTATTCATAAATAGATAGTACAACCCACTAGTAGCTTTTTTCCAAAACATGCAACTATGGCACAAGAACTATGTAGTGTGCCAATAATTTGAAAGATGGTCGCTGGATGAAGCTAACCCGACAGTGCAGAGATAGGCAAATCCGAGCACTACTGGCCGTTGGATATCACCAACATTCCACTAGATCTGCCACATGTACAATTTAGAATACTCCATGGTTGAACTTAAGCATAATGCACAAACCTCAAAACACAAGCACTTCTCCTTTGTTCTAGAATCTTCTGTATCATAATTGATTTTTTTTTCTAAATGAATTGCCATTATTTGTTTTTTACTTTATGATTTACTCCCTCCGTTCCAAAATAGATGACCCAACTTTGCACTAACTTTGTACAAAGTTAGTGCAAAGTTGGGTCATCTATTTTGGAACGGAGGGAGTACAATGCACAACCACATGAATCTTAACATTTTTATAAAACTTATTGATTATTAATGAGATGAACTAGAAGAACTAAACGAACATCTACATCATGCATATATGACTCAAAGCTTTACATGCTATAGTGTGTATTTATTCATAATTTGGTTTCAAAATCTCATGCGTTCAATACATGTGTACCTTACTAGTAGTTTTGAGTAGAGCAGCAAATTTCACGCGGCCCTGGGTATATCAAAATGCAGGGCCCATGCATCATTGACTTTCGGTCGAACCTACATCCACAATTTTTTGTACGTACTATATCTCCACTGGTCCCCGAACCCAAAATGCTGCCTCGTTACCGTAAAACCATGCGGCCCACACATATTTAAGGCGTCGGCTCGAACCTGTTTACTACGACGTGGCCCCGCACGCCGTAGCACTCCTAGAAACCCTACCGCCGCACTCATCATCGGTTTTCTTCAAGAGGACGAGGGAGAAGCCGATTTGTAGTGGAGGCGCTTTAAAAAAAGGATCTGTAGTGGAGACCCCTACCCTAGGGTGCACTAGGTAGCTGCCGCACGCATCATTGTTTTCTCTTTTCTTTATGCTCTTTCGCCCTAGAGTGAAATGATGGTTGCTTCGTCCGTCCAGCTTAATGCGGGAAAGGTGGGGCTTTGTGATTTGACCCCTCGCCGCTCATTTTCTACTACTGTGGCGCTACGACCGGGGTGCGTCCAATTCCAACCGGTGCTCCGAACTGTAATTTGGTGCATCGCACGTGGAACAAGACGGTGGATGAGCCACATGTCGGCCAAAGGGGTCCTGTTAAGTGTGTCGCCATTTCGTGTGTGGACTGACCCTGCTTGAGTTGCTACGCCAACACGACAGGAGCAGCCTACCACTTGGTTTTGCTCCTTGGTGAATCTCGACTATATTGATCTAAAAAGATACGTGCTGAACTACCCTCTCCGTCTCGGTTTTTTTTATTTTTAGGTGTCTCGGTTTATAGGGCCTGCACGTAGTTCTAGGTCATCCATTTGAATAACTAAATATGAGTTACTATGTCACAAAAAGTATATCATTGGATTCTTAAGCGGATGTAGTTGTATTTAAAAGTCGAGGGCGGGGCTTTTCCTGCGCGGTAGGCGGTGGGGCAGCTCCGCCTAGTCGGTTCGACAGAGATGCGAGAAGACGAGGGAGTAGGCTGCTGCAAACGTAGGGCTGTGTGATTTGACAGCGAGTTACTGCTGGAGAGGTGGGGCCCCATGATTTGACTTGCCATTATCATTTTAACTGCGGCGCTGCGACCGGCGTGAGTCTCCCAGATTCCTGACCACCTCCGTACAGGTGCCTCTCCCAATGCTCCACCATGTAGTAGAGGCTGGCTCTTCCATGAGAGCCCACTTCTCCACTTTTTCCTTACCTCTCTTTCCTCCACATATGCAAAAATGCCATGTAAAGCGCACTATTGTACTTACTTTTACTTGCTCCTACAGGTGCTTAAGCTTGCCACATAGGCATAAAGTCTGATGTGGCAAGTTAATCAAGAAGAGAGAGACTAGTTTGCTAACCCAAGGAAGAAACGGTGCTAAGCGCGTGCACCTAGGTGAAAAGACAATTTTGAGTCTATAGCTAATTAAATGAAGCAAACTTAGCAACACCATTTCATTGGAAGAGGTCACTCCTTGGCAAATGCAATAAATACACGCGCTTACTAGCACCGTTTCTTCCTTGAGTACGAAGAAAGAGATAGAGAGGAGTAACAAAAATACACTTATAGCCAACCTTGTTGTAGTATGAGTGACTAAGTGATGACTATGTATGATATGCCAACATCAGATAGTCTAACTGTGACACCCCAAAATTTTTAACCTTGTTTTATTAATTAAAATTTTGCCAGGAAATTTGAACTTTTATTTTCTGGATTTTCTTTTGATTTCAGAGCCATTCTTTTCCTTATTATTATGGAGTTTTTACCTCAAGTGAAAAACTTTCCAAATATATTGTTGGACTTGTTTACCCTCTCAAGAAAACTTTTCTTTTATCTATGGGGTTAATTGTATAATTATTTTCCTGATCTTCATTTCTTTAAAAATGGTTTCCCATGGTTTTAGGGTCCCATTTGTACTACAACACTTTTATAAATTCATCTAAAATTCCAACCAAAATTTGGAGATGTCATGTGATGTTTTTAAATCACTTTTATGCAAAAATATATTTCATTCATTTAATATTTTGAGCTCTACACAAAGTTTTCAAATCTGGTCCAGAGAGCAACTTTGCACTGCAACCTATTTAAATATTTCTTTAAAATCTCCACCAAAATTAGGGGATGTTAATAGAAGTATATTATGCAACTGTATGCAAAAACCCATTGATGTTCTTTGAAAAATTTGAGTAAAACAACTTCCTTTTCATTCTGGTCCAACCTGGTGATTTCTACAGCAACCCTAATTATTTTTGCTCTAGTGACCATGTGCTTTCTCCTGCTTATAGCCCATCTTGCAAAACCCTTAAGTCCAGAAGAATGGACCCATTGGAGGATTTTTAGTGCATGCAACCATGCCTTTTCCTTTCTGTCCAAAACTGAAGTTTTGCAAAACTTACACTAACAAGTTTGAGCTTTTGGCAAACTAACGTCACCACCCTCTGTATCGTCTAAAGAGACCCCAATCTGGAAATTTGGGCCACCCCAAGAGTTACCTAGATGCCCATGGCATTTTGTCAAGCACCCTATGAGCAAGGCCAGTTTGGGCATGAACTTTGGGTTTGCCTTGTGATCTTGATCCACTGACCGAGTAACCATGTCCACTAAGCTCCTAGCTACTCCTAACCTAGGTCTGCTAATTGCCAGCCTCAGCCAAGCTCTGTGGCATGCGTTGGCATTTCGTCAAGCAGCTAGCGTGCGTGCTTTGGGCGTGCCCAGAGCGCACGTTTTGCATGCGTGCGCGCACCGAGCCGCCGCATCGCACGGCTGCCTCCCCGCGCCCGCTCTGGCCACTCCCCACTCGCAGCCAGCGCCCCGACTTCTCCCTCACCGCAGAGCCGCCTGGACCCCTCCTCCTGGCGCCCCACAGCGCCACCGACGCTAGCCGCCGACGGCCGCAGCAGGGCTCTGCCATGGACGGTGCCGCCCGAACCACACCAGCGCGCCAGCTCGCTCGTGGAATAGCCCGACCTCATCCGCAAGGCCGTCCGCTAGCGCTCGTTGTCGCCACGTCGCCTGCAGCAACAGAACGGCGGTCGCCGACGATCTTATCCACGGCCACCGTCGGAACCAACCTCGTTGCACTATAAAAGGAGGCCCCCGAGCTCGTCTAAGCCCTCAGGCAGCCTCATACCATCCTCCAAGTACCTCCCCATAGCCAGAGAACGACGGGAGGAGGTCGTCTTCCTCACCTCCGACGGGTTCGGCCGCCGCCATGCTCCGGTCCAATTCGTCATGAGCAGGCCCTCCCCCGCCCATCCAGCGACACCACTCGACTCCCCTCAACCTCGCGGAGCTGCCCAGCCTCTCATATGCGATCGGGAACCACCGTAGCCCCAAACCCCCATTGCTCCCGAAGCCTCCTCCGCCGCAAAGCTCA
Source organism: Aegilops umbellulata (assembly GCA_032464435.1). NCBI lineage: Eukaryota > Viridiplantae > Streptophyta > Magnoliopsida > Poales > Poaceae > Aegilops > Aegilops umbellulata. The sequence goes on from CP136055.1 coordinate 56,311,149, forward strand.
CCGCCGGCGACTCCCTCCAACCCCGCCGACCCAACGACCACCGGGAGGACCGCCCCGGTCTTGCGGATCCATCCCGTCCCTCTGGAGCCCGCGGGGAGCCGCCGTTCGCCGGCGTTGATCACCGGAGCCTCGCCTCCGTTCGGGCAGAGGAAGAGGAGGGAGAGAGGACTGGTCAAACCTGACCAGTGGGCCCCCTGGACCCACTGTCAGTGACCCAGCCCCGCCTCCACGTGTTTTAGGTGGAAGCGCAAACCCCCCCAGTACGTCTCCCCTGCTACGAAAGTGTATTCCTTTTTGAAACGTTTTCTTTTCCGTTTTATTTTAAAAAACAGACTTTGACCAAAACTTTGACTGGCTATAACTTTTTAAATATAAGTCCAAATGAATTGATTCTTTTTCTGTTGTTTCCCAAATATTGTCTAGTTTATTTTCATATTTATTTCAAAATTTTCCAAAACAACTTTTTGTACTGTTTTTAAAGTATGTGTTAATTCAAATTTATTCAAAATAGGATTTGTTGGAGAGAGAAGAAAACTTTCAAAAGTTTTGGAGAGCACCTCATCTCTCCACACCTTGAAGGCAAGCATTCTGAACCCTGGCATAATATTGTCGTGTGTGGTTTGACTTGGTTGCAACACCACCGTGTCTTGAATTTTCCACTATTTATTAGGGTAATATGATCCTACTCGTAAGTGCATGTTAATGATACCGTGCTTTTGAGCGCTGATATGTTGTGATGGTGGTCACCCTCATATAGCCTTCATACCTACCGGAAGGAAACCGGGAAAGCCTCTGTCTTGGGTAGACACGATACTTGTCCCCGGTTCCTCGTCGAGACAGTTGTGTCCGGTATGGCATGATGAGGTATGGTGGGGGTGATACTATCGGTTGGATTGAAATATGATTGTTATGCTAATCATGCAGGGAATGCCTAAACCTCCTGAGTCGACCATAGATCGAGTCTTGTTCCGGTAACCCCCATACTTGTTTCGTACTACCACTTGCCCCCGCCATGGGTAGGGTATGGTTCAGTAAGTTGTCAACCCCTTTCCTAGCACACACCGTACAGAGAGGCCATGGTGGAAGATACCGGATGCATCCGGTAGGCATGCCACCTGGTCCGGGGGCATGGGTGTTTTGGTTGTAGCCGAAGGGGTAGCTCCCCTAGTTTGCGTGCGGTATAAATTTTGTGATCCCATGTTAGTCGAGGTTGTAGCCTCCCCACTTAGAGTTTTGCTTAACAAGTGTCAAGGGTGATTCCAGACACCGGTAAGTTAGGCTGGTGTGTGAGGTCAGGTGTGTTTTCGAACGAAAGACCGTGGACGGAATTAGTCCCAATGGTCTAAAGGAATCTGTTGCTAGTGGGTAAAGAGTACACCCTCTGCAGAGATTTAAAACTATTCGAATAGCCGTGTCCATGGTTAAGGACTACAGTATGGGATGGGTCAAGTGTCGGTCTTAGGAGAAGCTACTAAACCAGAACATTGATTATGACTTGTGATATACGATGGCTATGATTATTATTATTATTGTGGACTAACCATTTGCCTTAATTGGAAATAATGAATATCCCTGGGACGGTTCTACCTCCTGGATATTCACCGTGATTATTTTTATTTATAAGCCCTCCATGTGGTGTCGCTCAGACGCCCGACTGTGGCATTCTTGTCATTTCATTTACTTATAAGCCCTTTATGTGGTGTCGCACAGACGCCCGACTGTGGCATGCTTGTTATTCTTTTTACATATAAGCCCTTTATGTGGTGTCGCTCAGACGCCCGACTGAGGCATGCTTCATATTATTATCCTTTCGAGGCGTCACTTCAAACACCCGATTGGTACTCTGCATTTCTACACCCTCATTGTTTACTCATGTTTTATTTAAATGATCTACTTGCGTGCATCATGAACCTTATTTCATAACTGACGAAGTGATCATAGAATATTTTAAAGCATGATTATCGGTGGCTATATTATACCTGTGTTCTTAATGTTTGCGAGTACATTCAAAGTACTCACTGGCTTGTCCCTGGCTATTGTCTTGGCCAGATTTCTTGCGTGGAAAGGAGCGTTGCGATGACAGCCCCGAAACCTACGCAAGGGTGATAGCAGCATCGTGAAGATAGGAGTTATCCTGGTCAGCTGTTCCTGTGGGAAATGGAGTCCCATAGATGCTGGTGATCCGCAAACCGCTTCCGCCTTCAGCCACTAGCACACCATTTGTTGTACTCATAGGCCAGAATGGTCTTATACTACATATTTTGTATTTTGCTTGGAGTTTCTGTAACAAGTTGGTGCCTCATCAGCTAACAGTAATCCGGGGGCTGGTGAGCACAAGGGCCGCTTTTGGGAAATTAATATCCCGAAAATCCGGCCCTGACACTAACGAACCGTGCTAAATCTCCAAGGGCGCGACCGCGCGATCGACGCGGCGGTCGTGGTACGCGCGACCATGATATGGGCTGCTGGCAGCCCTTGCATCTGAGATCAAACGGTCGCATGCTAAGTTGTTGAAAATTTGCAGAATAACCCTCCAGGATAGGACATTCACCCATAGGTCTAGAATCACGCCATGCAACCGTTCGATCTCAGATCCAAGGGCTCTCGGAAGCCCGTATCATGGGAGAATGGAAAGCCACTACCCTGCCGTTCGCAAGCTGGCAGTTCGCTCCTACTCGTCCCCGCACGTCCTTCAATACTACGGCGGTTCGCTCCTAGTTGTCCCGTCCATTCTCATTACGGCAATTCCACTAATCCTAACCCTCCTCCCAAATCCATGGCGTCCCAAATCTCCATGATCGACGGTGAGTACAAGGTTAGAACCATCACTGGCGATGAGTTCGACGTCATCTACACCCGTTCTTCCGCGATAGTGAAAGGATGCCTTTCTCGCTTCAGACGCATGTTCGAAAACTCAGATGATGAGTGGGTCGCTGGGCTAGATGTTGATTACACCACAGTCCTGGGACGAGAGAAGTATCTAAAGGACGAAGAGAGGAAGAAGCCCGCCGTGATCCAGGTTTGCGTACATAACGTTTGCTTGGTCTACCACATATGACATGCCGACGTTGAGTGCCAGGATTTTAAGACCTTCCTCAAGGACAAAACAGTGAAATTCATTACTGTAGACTTTACGAACGACGAAGAAGTCCTGGATCGGATAGGCCTCATTGTAGGCAACCCCTTCGACCTCCAGAAGAATCGGCTTGTGCCCTCTCGTTAGCCTTCAATGTTGACCCTGGCAGGAGCCATGGTTCATCCTTCGTACGGTAAACTGGAGAAACCTCCATACACGTTTCATCGTCATGCATGGCAGCGGAATGTACTAGATATAGACCACATCCACTACGCTGCAATGGATGGCTACCTTTGGTTCAATATCTACAAGGGTTGGATGAAGAGCAACAGCCAAGTGTGCGGTTCAAGCAAAGAAGTATCTGCCAAGAGGAATAGGGAGAAGGATGAAGTCGAGGACGTGGACGAGGACTCCGAGTAAGGTGGCAGTGTCGTTGCTCATGGTGGTTCTAAACTTCTAATGCAGTGTCTACCGGATTAGTTGCATAGTTTAATTTCAGGTGTGCTTAGTTTAATTTGAGGGGTGTGTTGTGCTGAGCCCCAGCAGAACTATGTTATGTTTCTTCTCGTTACTTTAACTCTTCAGTATGTACATACTACTAGTATTTCTTTAATTGAATTTAGCACCCCAATTAAGCACGTACTAGCTTTTTTAATAGTACTATATGCATAATTTGGCGACGAGCGCTCTCTATATGTACCACCTTTTTTATTTCAATTTTTGCTCCATGGCGCAATCCATCGATAGTACTACTGTACAAAGGTATACATTTTTTTAAAGGCTAGAGTACTGTTCATCACATATATAGCCATTTAAAATCTCAACCTAGAACGATGTGCATGCCATGTAGTAAACCGATACGGAGGAAGTATAGTAAAAATGAGGTGATTTTACCGAGCGATCGACGGGGGAGCATGGCCTGTCATGCGGTCCCACATGTCATGATGTACCAAGGCGATGCGCGTGTCCCTCTTGAGGCAGAAGCAATACTAGTACGTGGTTTGAGATGATGGCGAATGGAAGTGTGAAATAAGGGTTGCTTCGTCCGTCTGGGAAAGTGCGGCATTGTGATTTGACGTCTCATTGCTCATTACTATTACTGGGCCGGTACGAGTGGGGTTCGTCCCCCCTGCTGTTCTGCACTGTTATTTGGTGCTTGACACGTCGACCCGGTTGCTATATGTCCCACATGTCGGCAACAGGAAGTACAGAATTTATGAAAGGGAGCTTCGACGGAGGAGTATACTACTACAGAATTCATGAAAGGGAGCGACTTAGTTTTGGGAAAATCTGTTTTTACGAAGTACATACCCACTACGGTTTATAGAGCTCATCTAAAAAACATTCGTTTTTTCGTTTGATAAGTCTCAATTCTATGCGTTAGATCACCCGACGCAAGCAGTGTCAAGAGGAAACTAACCAATGCATGTACAAGTTCATGGAAATTTAGTGGTCATTCATGCATTTGTTCTAATTAATGCCTCGATAAACACAACTTCTTGAGAAAAACGAGCGTACTAATTACTTGTGCAAACTACGAAATTAATTCGACCACTCACCGTCTACCTTGGTTGGAGAGATTTTGAAATTGAGCCATAAACTGGAAAGGAGGGAGTAGTAAGTTTTGTCTAGATTACTATTTGTGGCCTTGTATAGATGCAAAATGTATTTTTTATAGTGGCCTTGTATAAGTAAATGGAGGGAGTAATAACCAAAGTACATAGTAGTGACAAGGAGTAAACGGAGGGAGTAGTAAATTTTTCTCCTCGTGCTGCGAGCCACCGCGCGCGTGGGCGAGGGCGCAAGCTTCACCACATCCTGCGAGCCACCGCGCCTGTGGGCGGGGGAGACGGCGTACTAAGCAAGCTTCTCCTCATTCTATGAGTTGACAGGACACATCAAAAGTACTCCAGTGTATAGAGACTTGCCTCTAAGGTAGGCCCCACATGGTTTGCCTCTTTTTTTTAACATAACACGTCAAGTCGCAATTTGTTTGTTCACCCGTGGTAGACGGTCCTCCCTCCACCAAGTGGACAACCAGTACACGTGCCAAATTACCACGTGGGCTGCCTTTTTCGTACAGAAATGAGCTCCACCTAAGGATGGCAATTTTATCCATGGACATGGATACCCATGGATATCCAACCCGAATGGATAGGGTTTGTATATGCTTTTGCGCCCATGGGCAGCGCCCAAACCCGACCCGATTACTCGTGGATAGGGCATGGACATAATCTTATACCCATGGATATATCCAAACCCGACCCGATAGTCTGACTTAACGAGCAATATTCCGCTACCCCTACCCCATAGTCACATGTCCCACTATAGTTTTATCCTTTATCTAAGACATCCAAAAGAAATTACACAATCCCCACCGTAACATACTCCAACACACCTTCTCATCCTATTATCTACACTAATTAAATGACTTGTCATTGAGAATCGGTGTCGTGTCCTTGAGTTACTCCTGTCATAGCCCTAGAGGTGGCCGCCGCTACCAGCCGCTACCCCCATATAAGGTGGATCGCTGCAGCAGCCACTACTGGCCTGCGAAAATCCAGCTCCATATCTCCTTGACCCCTCCATCTTCCCTTTTCCACACACGCATTGATGCATGACCGCAACAGTGGGACAATGCAAGGGCTATGCCTGCACGGTAGGGAGTGAGCACGCCAATGCGGAGCGCACATTGTGCAATGAGTTATGTCTTATGTATAGGTCTTGAGAGGACTCGATGGATATCCAATGGGTATGGATATCCATCGGATTTGGACATGGTCATAATTTTTCGCCCATGGATTTTTTCATGGATGGGAAGGGACTGCCTTCATGGATATGGATATGGATTTTATATTGTTCAACCCAATCCAAACCCGACCCATTGCCATCCTTAGCTCCACCGTGTACCCGCGCGGGTGTGGTTGGGAAAGAGACGGGACTACATGCGCCGTGCGTGCACCTCTTCTCTTCGTGCACGTCCACCACCTACGTGGGTGTGTGTGAGAGAGATACAAACCTAGACATAATGCGCCGTCCATCCCCATGCCTCCGCCCAGTCCAACCACCAGTCACCACCACGCCCCAGTCCTCCTCGCCTTATCTCTCATCTTTCTCCCTCCATTTTTATATACAAGGGGCCACTATCAAAACTACAATTTGCAGATATACAAGGCCACTAACATTAATCGATGCAATATTAATGGTGTTTGCCTCGTGGTACTAGCAAAGGAGGAAATTAATTATCCCTTGCATGCATGCGGGAGTTTGTAAACAAATGCATCTTGATGTTCCGTGCAATGCACGGGCATCTTGCTAGTCCATGAAAACAACACCTGGCAAAATTCCACGGCGAACGAAGGATTTGAATCTGTTGGGAGGGGTTGTTTGGATCTTGCCCGGGGTAGCCAAAATATTGGCGACTACTTCGCCATGGCCGGCACCGGCTCGAGTTCATCCTAACATTGCCCTCTTCTGTGGAGCCCATGCGGGGTCGACGAAGGTCCTCGCAACAAAAGGATCCGACAAGACACCTGCTGTGTACGCCGGCATCGCCTCCGCAGTGGCCTTCATGGGACCCAAGCGGCGGCGGCCTCCAGTGTTCTACTTCTCCTCGATGATGGCGGCGGACGCGGAGGCGCTGGCCACCGTCTGGCAGCTCTCCGCGCACCCGGCTTCTGTCGCTGCTTGCATGGCGCGGCCGCCGGCATAGGAGTCTAGGCCACAAAAACGGGAGATGCGGTACGAGGCGGCGGCATGGACGGCAGCAACAACGCCCGTGCGCCGCTCCTCGTCGAGCTGGCCTGGAGCGGCGAGTTGTTGAGCCGCGCACCGGCTTGGGGCGGCAACTGGCTCCGTCGGGCGAGGGGAGGGAGGTGGATCAATGAGCTGCATAGCTCGTATCTAGCGGGCTACCTAGCCGGCTTGGATGCGGAATAACTACTCTTCGTAAGCCATTGTAAGAGTGGACAAAATGGTGGAGGAGATAGGGGAGCGGCGGAGGTGTGCGATTCTTGGCCTGCGTTTGACCTCGTTTAAATAGGAGATTAAATAGATGGTGCGGCCGGCGTTGCGTTTAACGTCGGCCCGGTCATGAACGGACGTTTGTCCAAAGTGGGTTTCTCGGCTTCCACACAGGAAGGTTTCATGGAAGCATTTGAATGCGGGACGGAGGCGTGTTCAGCCGGGCGTGCCGCGAGTGGCGCCCTCGACTCTGACCTAGGACACCGCGCCATTCTTCCACTAACGTGTGGGCTCTTTGGGTGCATGGCCTGCATGTCAGTGACCCAACGCAGGCAGCGCATAGCAGAGGAACCTTTTGTGGGCCAGGGCGGTCAGAAGCGGGCATTTCATTGAGTGTGACGTCATCTTTTTAATGTAGATAAGCCTACTATGTTGATAGCCCGTTCAATATGTTGTGATTCGTAAAGACCGCTGCAAACATCAATGTTCTGCTTATCACAATAAGATTGATTAATACCCGTAACAATCCATGTCCTTAACAAAGGGTGCATGCACGTATAGGTTGAACGTGTGTATTGCGTCGTGTGATGTGTGCATGCTGGCGTGCGAGTGTTGCGTGCGTGCAAGGGTACGTTTCAGTGTTGCATGCATGGGTGCGTACGTGTGTGTGTTCGTTAGTGCATGTGTACGTGTCAGTGTTGCACGCCAGCATGCGTGTGTGTGTACGTGTCAGTGTTGCATGCCTACATGCGTGCGTGTCTTGCATGCGTGCATGTGTACGTGCAGGGTGAGGCTACACGTCAGTCGACTAACTTTTTCATCTCTGGTCATTAGATTTTCCAGCCGTTGGATACGAAATCAAGGGCCTCCAGTTTATCATCAAACTCCACCCCCCGGAGCCGCTAGCCACCACCGGCTGAACCGCCAGCCCCCGCTGCCCGCTACCGGCCCGCCCTCCCCGAAACCACTCCCCACCGCAGGTCTGCCGCCGCACCGGCCATCCCTCTAGCCCTCCCCCCACCGAGCTTTTTCTCCGGGGTTCCCCACCCCACCGCCCAATGAACGCCCCCCAACCGCCGGTGGCTGCCAACTAGAGGTCTCACGACTTCGAATACCCACCGACCACTAATTTATTACCATTTCTGTCCTTCATATACGCGCTGACGGGTGGGCCCTATGGTAATGTGCGCTGCTGAGTGTGGACCGTTTGACTGGTCAATTGATCATGTTATCAACAAATTACAAAGCTGTATGGTGAGCCAGTGACCGTATGATCACCCTAAAGTGTACTCCAATTTTATTAACACAGTACAGACTCAAACCACCATTTCTTTCTTTCATATACGGGCTGACAGGTGGGCCCCACGGTTACGCGCCCCGATGGTGCAACACTAGTTGCGCCGCGTGGAACGTTTGACTGGTCAATTGATTGTGTCATCAACAAAATACGGAGTTGTACGGGTGAGCCAGTGACCGTATAATCATTATATGTATTTGTTTAACACCGTACAGACGCAAGGGCTCATATATACGCGCAAGCACTCACCGCTATAAGCGCACACACGCGAACCCGGCCCCTATGAGCACCTTCGAGAGAGTGGGCCAGCATATATGATCTTGAGATTTTACGAAGTCACCATAGGTGCCTCATAGTCCAGTGGAACGTCTCCTCCCACTGAACGTACGTCGCCAGAAAATACTGAAATTAACACAAGATAAATGCGAGCACCGGGACTTTAACCTTGGTGGGCTCGAGAAACCACTGTCCTCTAACCATCCAACCACATGTTGGTTAGCACGACAAAATGTATGCGGTGACCATGATGAGCTTATTCTGAAGTCCGGTGACCATATCGTGCTTTCGCTTCAAATACAATGACCGTAAGTGTCGTCAACAAAATACGGAGCACGCATCAAATGCAAAGTCCGTCAGAGTCATCAACAAAATATGGAGACGTATTGTGAGCTAGATACCGTTGTACTATTGTATATGCTTATTCTCTTAGTGGACGATTGCGTGTGTGGTGTGGTGGGCACATCATTTCTAGTTGTGGTAGGTCAACATGAAGACTCATGGGTTGTTTCCATCCTGCGCCACATATAGGTTGGACCGAGACGTGTTATACGAAGACCCATGTGGAGGACTCGGCGTACAACACGAAGCTACCAGAGTCGCGGAGGACTCTATCCCCCCTGGTGATAAGCCGACTATATATGATTTGTAACCCTAGGCCCTTAGTATGTTATACAAGCTTGGGGGCTAGTTCATCGATAGTATCCACACATGCACAATGCCTGGTATTCACATGTACTTTGTACACACCCCTATCACTAATATACAATACCAGGAGTAGGCTCTTTCTTCAACTGCAATTGAATTCTAGGTGCATGTGTTTATTTCATATTATCGATCCATAGAGTGAGAGCGGTTTGAAATACAGGCAATGGATGCTTTTGCAATTCATATATAAACATTAATTAGTGCACTCCATGTTGTTAGTGTGAAGAACTTCTCTCGGTGGGAACGACACCTATGGGATCACAGGAATCCCTACTACGGTTGCGTGGCGCGGGGTCGTGAGAAGAGCGGATCAAACAGATAGCACACGGTTCGTTTATCCAGGTTCGGGCCGCGAAGATGCGTAAAACCCTACTCCTGCTTTGGTGGATTATTTATCTGTGTTCTTGAACTAGCTATGGGGCGTGAGGAGCTCCAAAAAGCCGAATCCTCTTCCTGGTCGCCTTGGGCCTCCTTTTATAGGGAAAGGGGTCGCCACAGTGGCACACAGGGGGTGGAAAGGGTACAGTGATGCGAGGTTATCCCTCGCATTACATGACAAGGCGCATTTAATGCGTCTTGCTTAGGTGTCCTTGCTTTATCGGGGACGGGGGAGAGCCCTGTCTCGTCCGTCGCCGCTCCCTCTTGTGTTGACACGCGCCATGGCCAGCGGTGCTTGCGATGCCATGTAGGCAGGCAGGCAGCTGAGGTGGCGCAGTGGTGGGTCTCCACGAAGATCTGTATGCTGCCACGCAGGTGCCTGCCCAGCTGGTTGGGTCGGCAACTGCATGCGAACAGCGGCGGAGGTGTGACGTGTGCGGGCCTAATGGTGGCCCCACGGGTGTTCTTGGCAAGGGCCTTGCCGGGGCCCCGGCAAGGGCCTTGCCGTGGCGCCCGCTATCATCCCCGGCAAGGCTCTTGCCGGGGGCCTTGTGGTCCTCCTTGGCTGGGATCTCGCCAAGGATCATCACCTTCTAAAGTGTGTATCTGATCTTGAATGTCTTCACAAAGATATGCATGCCACCACGGGGATGTCTCCCGAATCCTTGCCCCATGGGGGCAGTGGACTCAAGGGTGACTCGCTCCGTAGGTGTGGGGCGAGCTGCCACGGCAAGGGTCTTGCCGTGTTGGCTAAAACCGCCTCCCCGCAACTATCTTGCCGGGGGAGTCCGCTTCGTCCCCTTTGCCCCTTTGTGGTCTTGGTCTTGGCGTCGTTCTGCTTCTTCGAGCTTCGGCCTTACCTTGGCTCACCTCCCTCGCCTTACTCAGTGTGGTAGTGCCCGTGGCTCAGACTGCCCGTGCACAGTTATAGGGGTACAAAAAGTGTACCCCTCTTTTTATACACCGACAACTTTATACATATGTCACTTGCATGGATACATTCCAAATTGCTAGCTATGAAATAGAATACATGTCAAATTCAACATAAAGGGGGTTTCGAATATTCGAATTCATAGGATGCATTCATCTATTTGAACCCGAGATAATGGCATTTGTAAATCAGATGTAAAAGGGGGCATCAATCTTTGTTGTGAGTTTGAACATGCTATATATATTCATACGCATATCTAACTTTTTTTGAAACCAAGGAGATTATATCTGGAACCATGCATGAACTAAGGTAAGTTGCATATTTTTTAATATATACTTGTGTACAATGTATATTCAAATGTACCCCCTCCATTCCAAAATAATCGTAGCTTTAGGATTTTCAAGAGTAAAGATTTGTGAAGTTTGACAAATCCTGAAAGTTCAATTCAAGAGAACCAAAAACGTTAATGCTTCTGCTCCCAAATATTGAACGAACCGCCAAATAGGCCTCTGGTCACCTGAAACCGCGCGAGACTAATGTTTTGGTGGTAGGAAATTACTGTCCTGACTCTGGCCCGTGTAGCCTATCGTCCTGATGTCCAAAGGTCTAAACCGGGGTAGGTTTGTAACTTCACCAAGACGCCAGAGAAGCATTCATACGCCGTGGGCGCCTACCCATGCGCTCGGCCGAAATCTATCCCGCCCACATTTGGGACACCTGACATGACTGTCCTACCCCCAACCTGCAATATGTCCGAAATTTTAGATGGGGGGAAGTTTGTAACTTTCCCCAAATTTCAAACAAGCGCGCCTCAAACTGAAACATTGTTCCCCCTTAGTTTCCCGCCTCCCTCCGTTTCCCCATTCATACTCCATGGGCGCGAAAACGCCCTCTCCACCAGCCGCGAATCCCCAGTCTGCTCTGTCCTCCACCCCATAGCGGCCAATCCACCGCCGCCCTCCTCCATCACGGCGGAGCCGGTACCCCAACGTCGTCGTCCAATGCAACCGCAACGCCCTCAAGGACTTAGCAGAGACGAGGCAGAGCTGCCTCCATGACGCTGACGCCGACATGCGCCGTGCCAGAACTACTCCGACCACGCTGTCCCGCGCCTCACTGCTGCGGCTCCACTGTCGCAACCGTCGACCGCACCGGAGCTGTTCCCGCTACGCCGTCGTTCGCCGCCTCGGATCTGCTTCCCCGCCGCCGACAGACGACCACCGCACCACACTCAACAACTTGGCCATGGGTTCGTCCAAGGCTGCACCGTCCTCCACAACTTCTGGTTTCCGGCGAACAACAAGAAGATCGTCGGAAAAATAGAAGGAGGACACAACACTGCCAGCAGAAAGAGGTACTCCTCTTCCCATATCCGTACAAATCTTACGTCTCCGCTCACACCGTATTCATCCCACGAAAGAAACTAGCTGAGCGCTTCTTACTGCATCTTCTTCATGATACTAAATGCACAAGGTTTCCTCCCTTTTACTATTTCACCTTTGCTAGAGGTCAGTAGCCCGCTTGGATTTCAATTCAGGGTCAGTCGAGCCGCAATTAAAAGAAGCAGCACCCGCTTAGGCGCGCGGAGCGCCTAGTCCGCCTGCTCCCCGAGGAAACGAGGTGTGGGGCGCAGGAGCTGCTTGCGCCCGATCTGGAGGTCGGCGGGGCTTGAATGGATGGCCGGGGGCCGTTCCAAGCACGGCGGTACGGTGAGGTCGAGGGGAGGGCGCAGGCAGGGGAGGAATACTGGGCCAATGGTCACTGGCGTTTCGAGGAAGATCATCAACACTGACTGGCTGGAGGTAGATGAAGGCGATCTGCCCGTTCTTTGTACATCGGACGGTGCAGAAAAAATGGACTGACCTATTTGCTTTCAGTCGGTTGTTATTTTCATAGAATCCTGTAGTAATTTAGTGTGCCATGCATGTTGTAGAGCTATCATATGTCTCCCATCATTTATTTCTCACCGACCTGCTATCTGCTACCTTTACACTATACTAATTGTGCACACACTTCACCCATACTCACACTATTGTTTTTTATGCATGGGTATTTCAGACTCTGACGCAGTGTTGATGAATGCAGAAAAGAAAAGACAGAAGTCACTCTAGTGTAATTCGAAGATAAGCACTAAGCGTTCCCGCGCTCTAACGGGTGAAGTGTCAGCAGTTGGAGACATAAACGTAGCTCTGCAGTTGATGATCTCAATTGCCACACACAACCATCCCAGGTGCTTGCTTTAACTTCGCGCTGTCAAATGTGGTTGCATGTTGCATATGGTGTCTAGCTTGTATTGCTTCCAATTTGGTTAAATTGCATCTGCTTACTTTACACATTATACCTTTGATAATGACATGCCTTCCTGTTTTCGATACATACTACATATGTCTATTAACCATGTTCGTACATCAAACTAATGCTCTTTTGTATCCCTCGTCAATTACTTATGATGAGACAGTCACCCGGGTGGGTTACTGTGAGACCCCATACTCGTTTAAAGAAGGCAGTGTAATCCTCCCCACATGATTCTCAAGAAACAGCAAGGCTAAATGAAGATAGTCAACGTAGCTCTCTAGTTGATCACCGCAATTCCCCCACACCACCATCGCAGGTGCTTGCTCTTACTTGGCAGTGTGATATGTGGTTGCATGTTGCATATTGCATCTGCTTAGTTGACACATTATACTTGTGAATATGACATGCCTTCCTGTTTTCGGTACATACTACTTCTTTCTATTAACCATGTTTTTACATCAAACTACTTTTCTTGTGTATCCCTCATCAATGCTCCTAATTTGTTAAATTGCATCTCCTTAGCTTACACATTATACATGTGAATATGACACGCCTTCCTGTTTTTGGTACATACTACATCTGCCTATCACACGATGTTCTTACATCAAACTACTGTTCTTGTGTATCATGCGTCTATCGCTTATGATGAGACAATCACGCGCGTTGGTTAATATGAGATGCAATACTCTTATAAAGAATGCAATTTCATCCTCTCCACATGATTCTCAAGAAACAGCAAGCCTAAATGAAGATATTGAACGTAGCTCTGTACCTGAAGACCGCACTTCCCCTACACCACCATCACAAGTGCTTGCTCTAACTTCGCAGTGTGATATGTTGGTGCATGTTGCATACGGTGTCTAGCTTGTAATGCTTCTAATTAGGGTAAATTGCATCTGCTTAGTTTACACACTATACCTGTGAATATGACATGCCTTCCTATTTTTGGTACAGACTACATCTATGTGTTAACCTTGTTCTTACATGAAACTACCTCTCTTCTGTATCATGCATCAATCACTTACGATGAGTCACCTTTATTCGTCGCATATTGCATATTATTTCTAGCATGTTGCCATGTATTGCTTCTAATTTGGTCAATTACATTTGTTAGGGCACCCTTTTAATTTGGTAGAGTGATATTGGTTTCATCTTTCATATGGTTTCTAGCTTGCATCAATTCTAACAAGTTCAAGCACCTTGTGCTTAGTTTACACTTTATACATCATACATGTCAATATGTCATGCCATCTTGTTTTTCATACATATTCCATCCTCCTATCATGCGGCTGCCTTACATGAAAGTAGTGTTCATCAGTATCATGCATCAATGAGTTCTGAAGAGCAAATTTTATTCCTTTTTCTTGTGGGTTTGACTTGACAAGGCAAATCAAGAAAGAGGAAGGAAAAGAGTAAGGAAGGCGATGATGGTGGTCCTCTCCAGCAACGTAAACGGAGCATCTGTACCGATTCTCCTTGTACTGATAGTGCATTATAAGGTCCAAGTCTCTGCTCCCCTACTCCACAAACCAAGGTGCTTGCTCTAACTTGGCAGTGTGATATCTGGTTGCATGTTGCATATGGTGTCTAGCTCGTATTGCTCCTAATTAGTGTAAACTGCATCTGCTTAGCTTACACATGATACATGTGAATATGACACGCTTTCCTGTTTTTGGTACATACTATATCTGTCTATCACACCATGTTCTTACATGAAACTACTCTTCTTGTGTATCCTTCATCAGTCACTTATGATGGGACACCTTTAAGTTGGCAGTGTGATATTGGTTTGCGTCTTGAATATGATTTCTAGCATGTATTGCTTCTAGTTTGATGAACGCCACCTATGATGAGACAGTTTTAACTTGGCAGAGTGATATTGATTGCACCTTCCATATGGTGTCTTGTAGTGTTTCTAATCCCTTTTTCTTATTGGTTTGACTTCACAAGGCAAAATCAAGAAAGAGGAAGGAAATTAGTCCAACAGTGGATGATGGTGGTCCTCTGCATCAACGTAAACGGAGCATCTGTACCGATTCTCCTTGTACTGATAGTGCATTACAAGGTCCAAGTCTCCGCTCCCCTACTCCACCATCCAAGGTGCTTGCTCTAACTTGGCAGTGTGATATCTGGTTGCATGTTGCATATGGTGTCTAGCTCGTATTGCTCCTAATTAGTGTAAACTGCATCTGCTTAGCTTACACATGATACATGTGAATATGAAACGCTTTCCTGTTTTTGGCACATACTATATCTGTCTATCACACCATGTTCTTACATGAAACTACTCTTCTTGTGTATCCTGCATCAGTCACTTATGATGGGACACCTTTAAGTTGGCAGTGTGATATTGGTTTGCGTCTTGAATATGATTTCTAGCATGTATTGCTTCTAGTTTGATGAACGCCACCTATGACGAGACAATTTTAACTTGGCCGAGTGATATGGATTGCACCTTCCATATGGTGTCTTGCAGTGTTTCTAATCCCTTTTTCTTATCGGTTTGACTTCACAATGCAAAATCATTACAGCTGAAGGAAATTAGTCCGGAAGTGGATGATGGTGGTCCTCTACAGCAACGTAAACGGAGCATCTGTACCGATTCTCCTTGTACTGATAGTGCATTACAAGGTCCAAGTCTCCGCTCCCCTACTCCACCATCCAAGGTGCTTGCTCTAACTTGGCAGTGTGATATCTGGTTGCATGTTGCATATGGTGTCTAGCTCGTATTGCTCCTAATTCGTGTAAACTGCATCTGCTTAGCTTACACATGATACATGTGAATATGACACGCTTTCCTGTTTTTGGTACATACTATATCTGTCTATCACACCATGTTCTTACATGAAACTACTCTTCTTGTGTATCCTGCATCAGTCAGTTATGATGGGACACCTTTAAGTTGGCAGTGTGATATTGGTTTGCGTCTTGAATATGATTTCTAGCATGTATTGCTTCTAGTTTGATGAACGCCACCTATGACGAGACAGTTTTAACTTGGCAGAGTGATATTGATTGCACCTTCCATATGGTGTGTTGCAGTGTTTCTAATCCCTTTTTCTTATCGGTTTGACTTCACAATGCAAAATCATTACAGGTGAAGGAAATTAGTCCGGCAGTGGATGATGGTGGTCCTTCGGAGCAACTCAAACAGGGGGTCTCTACAGATTCTACTCCGCCATCCTCCCAACAAGATTCGCAAGACAACACAAGGCTGGACAGTCAACGTATCTGTATAAATGATGACTCCCCTACTCCACCATCACAGGTGCTTGCTCTAACTTGACACTATTATATGTGGTTGCATGTTGCGTATGATGTCTAGCATGTATTGCTTCTAACTTGAATTGCATCTGCTTACTTTACACATAATGCCTGTGAATATGACATGTGTTCCTGTTTCTAGAACATACATGTACATGATGAGCACATCTCTCCTACTCCACCATCACCGGTGCTTGCTCTTACTTGGAACTGTTATAAGTGGTTGCGTTTTCCGTATGATGTCTATTTTGTATTGCTTCTGATTAAGTTGAATTGCATCTGCGTAGCTTACAACTTATACCTGCAACGATTACTTACCCATAAGACACGCTATCGTACGTGTGAATATGAAACACTTTCTTTTTTGTATATATTCCATAATCCTATCCTGCGCTTGCCTTACATCAAAGTAGTGTTCGTCTGTATCATGCATCAACCAGTTATGCAGAGCTAATTTTATTCATCTTCTTGTGGTTTTGACTTCATAAGGCAATATCAGAAAATAGGAAGGAAAACAGTAAGTTAGGGGATGTTGGTGGTCCTCCGCACCGACGCAAACAGAGACTCTCTAGATTTGCCACTGCTACTGCTAATGAAGTTGAAGTCCCAAGTCTACATGATGAGTTCATCTCCCGTACTCCACCATCGCAGGTGCTTGCTCTAAGTTGACAGTGTGATAATTGGTTTCATATTGCATATGTTGTCTAGCCTGTATTTCTTCTATTTTGATTAAATTGCACCTGCTGAGTTTATACGTTATACATGTGCATATGACATGGCTTTCTGTGTCTAGAATACACTGCATCTATCTATGATACCATGTTCTTACATCAAAGTACTGCTGTTGTGTATCCCGCATCAGTCACTCATGATTGGACGCTTTTAACATGGCAGTTTGATAGTGGTTGCATCTTGCATTGATTTCTACGTTGTAGTGCTTCTAATTTTTCGAATTGCCACTTATGACACGACACTTTTAACTTGGCAGGGTAATATTGGTTGCATCTTTTATATGGTGTCTAGCTTACATTACTTCTATTTTCTTGAAAATCCTTCTGCTTAGTTTGCACATCGTAGCTGTGAATATGTCATGCCGGCCTGTTTTTCTTACATATTCCATCCTTATACGGTTGTCTTACATCAAAGTATTGCTTGTCTGTATCATGCATCAATGAGTTCTGAAGAGTGATTTTATTCTTTTGTGTTGTGGGTACAATTGACATGGCAAAGTCAAAAAAGAGCAAGGAAAATAATATAGTAGGGAGTGCTGTTACTCGTCCGGTGAAACATAAAAGGTTTTGCCGTCGAGATTCTACTGGTACTTATAGTGCAGTAGAAGGTCCAAGTCCACCGACTAAATCTACAAACACAATATCACCTGCTCCACCAGCTGCAACATCTGCTTCAACTGTACCAGCATCTCAACCAGTTACTCGTTCGTTTGCTCCGGAACTGGCCAGTTCCCAAGCTGCCTTCACACCTAACACTACTTCCGAAGCACTGCTGACACAACAGGACTTGGCAAGATCAGATGAACCTCATGAGCATCAACACCAAGACGGTACCTGACCGAGTCAAGTTGAAGTTGCATGCTCCTTTATATGTACTCTCACAGTTTGATGTACACTAACACTTTCCATATTCGTTGTTGAACTAGCACCACAGCGCAAGCGGAAACAGACATCAGGGATAATGCTTGACAGATTAACAAAATCTAAAGGAGGAAGAATGGAGATCCATTTTGAGGCAGGTTTAAAAAGGACACGTGATGCTACAGAGTCAGCCAAGTTAGTATCAGAGGCAGCCGTTGCCGTTAGGTGTCATGCACGTATCCTCCCAACGTGGATCCAGTACAGGAATGAGAAAGACAATACCCAGTTTAACACCTTCCTTGACCATTTATCCGTAAGTAATGTTATTCATCGCAATTAGTAATATTGTCTTGCTCTGCCCCATACTTTCTAGCTTCCTCCTAATAAGACTCGCATTCTTTTTTCAACAGATGAGGTTCAAGTTGGATCCAAAAGATGATGCAACTAGACAAGCATGCACTCATGTTTTTCAGTCTGCTCTGCGACAATATCGGTACCACCTAAGAAAATCTCACTTTGCAGGCAAGGCTAACAATGAAATCGCCCAAACATCTCCTGTGGAATATATTACAGATGAAGACTGGATAGCCCTTGTTAAACACTGGTCTGATCCAAAGTATCAGGTAGGCTATATGTATTTGATCAGACCACATATTGAACTTGTATTTATGTATGTGCCTTACAAGTGTATCTTCTTCTAGGCTAACTGTTTGAAGAACAAAACCAACCATTCTAAAGTGAAATTCCAACAGACCACAGGATCTCATAGCTATATTGCACACTAAGAGGCTCTTGTAAATAGCTGCTACTTCCTTCTTTTTTTTGTGCCATATTATCGTATCTATATTGACTTGTTCCAAATACAGAGGAAATCCCGTGCGGACCAAAAAGAACCTGAACTGAATGCAGTGCAAATCTTCAAGGATTGCCACACTAGCAAGATGAAGGGCATGAGCACACCAGTTCAAGCCGCTGTTGTAAGTCCTTACTCCTCCTGCCTTGAACTGATTGGTACTGTGATGTGTTCATTTAACTAATTAGTTTGCAGCCAATGTCAGTTACTCTGTTCACTTTTATTCACAGTTGTATTAACGTATCATTTCACCTTACATGGTTTAAAAAAGATGAAGGATATTCTTTTGGTCTTGATTTGTAATCTAGTTGTTATGTTCACGTGCGCACACAATGATAAAATAGCCTGTTTGTTTTATATCTGTTTGCCCATGATATGAATGATGTCATACTATGTTCATCCTACTTTAAACCATGTCTCTTTATCCATAGATGTCAATGAATGTGAGGAAATAGACAATACAGTAGGCATGCTACATGGACATATGTTTCAAAAGTGATTTTATTATGTAGTTGGCACTACAATACATGCTAATGTATTACAGTAGTTCACCAAAATAAGTTATGTATAAACGTTTAACCTACTTTGTTTGTTTTTGTCTCATTAGTAACTTATCTGGTACACTAATATACAAGTTCAAACTTTCAGGAAGCTATGGAACAAATGATTGAACAGCCACAACCACCTGAAGGTGACGAGGCTACTACAGGCACAATGTCACCTCTTGCTGCAGTGCGTCAGTATCTCTCCACTAACAGTGCAAAAAGCACCTTCCTGCGTAATTCTGGGTTGGTTGTCAAGGTAACCTCAGCCAAATCGCCTACTGAACAAAATCTTCCTACTAGACAGTGTGATATATCTGTGCTCCAGACACAAGTCCAACCCCTAATGGACGTTGTTTCGGAAACAAGAATAGTGGTTGAGAAATGTCGTCAAGATATGAATGGTTTTGAAACCAGACTATCAGACATTCGCTTCGTTGTTCAAGAGCAATGGCGGACAAAAGGTGGAGATCATGCTGCTCCATCAGATTCTACAGCCTGAAACATTAGCACTCAGGTCAAATGATATGTGCTTCTATACATCTGATGGCGCTTTTATCTGGAAGGACTGTAAACTTTATGCCGACAGGCCTTTTGTTGTATGGTTGGAATTTATTTTGTTGTGATACAACATTTATGATGCTGCCTCATGCTGCAGCAATTACGACGCTATTTTTGTATAGTATAGGTTTATCTTAGTAATGTAATCGGCCGAAAGCTTCCTAGGAGCCCAACAAGCCAACATTCGTCGGGCCCATTCCAATTGGGCTCAAAACGATTACGGGCCGAAATTGGCATGTAGCCCACTAAAAATATCTGGGCCTAAATCAGCATAAGCTTTCATATTTGTATGGTAGGCCTGTGCCCATAGTGGGCCTTTAACAGGCCTAAACATAATCTGGGCCCTCAGTAAAAATAGGCCGTTTACGTAAATATATCGAGCACATAAAATACATGGGCCTTTAATAGACCGGAAGTGAGATTGGGCCCTTATTGTGCCAAATAACCCACTGGACTTTACCAGGCCGAAATTCGAACGGGCCGTAAATGCGCCGACCTAATACATGGGCCTTTAACAGGACGGAACTTCGGTCGGGCTAGATTATAGTCATTTCTATATGGGCCGTTAATGGGCCCGATATGACGTTGGGCCACATATGGCCCATGGTTTACGTCCGGCTTTAATAGGTCGAAAATTACAACAGGCCAAAAGTGGCCCAAAGCTATAGTGGGCCTCTAACAGGCCGAATGTCAGACATGGCCGAATATGACCCAAATCCTTCACGGTCGTTTATGGGCCGAAAGTTTTGATGGCCTGTAAATGGGCCCAAATGAAGCCGGACCTTTAACAGGCCGGAAATACACCGGGCCGTAATTCGACCCAATTACTTAGCGGACTGTTAACGGGCCAGAAGTGACCATGGACCGCGTTGATGACAAGTTTAGGATAGGCCGTTGATGGGCCGATTTGACAGAGAATGTTGGGCCTTTAGCTGGGCCGGCCCATTATGGTCGGTAGAATCTTGTGGGCCTTTAGCTGGCCCGACCCATTATGGTCCGCAAAATCTTGTGGGCCTTTAGCTGGGCCAGCCCATTATGGTCTACAAAATCGTGTGGGCCTTTAGCTGGGCCGGGCCATTATGGTCCGCTAAATTTTGTGGGCTGTAGCTGGGCCGGCCCATTATGGTCCGCTAAATCTTATGGGCCTTCGGTTGGGCCGGCCCGTTTAATCTTTGTGGGCCACTTTTGGGCCGGTCCACGTGTCAACATATCATAGGCCCATCTCGCCCGTTGGATCCGTCAGCCAATGAGAATTTTACACGTGGAAAATCGGCATTGGTCGTGGCTGTTAACGGGTTATCGGATCCAAAATCCGACCCGATAGCTTAACGGCGTTCCTATACGGTGGATGCCACGTGTCGGTCACCCTTGACGAAAGCACTTATGTGACGCGCGATTTATTGTCATGGAAGTGGACACTTCCGTGATGATAATTTTGGTAATGTCATGGAACACTTCTACGACAGCACAGGTATGACTATCTTGATTCTGTCATAAATTTGTCATGGATGTACATGCATGACAAAAAACGCGACCTACTGTGACAAACACGTATCATCACGGAAGTGTGTTTTTTTGTAGTGTAACAAAGAGTCTCTTGTGTCCCGACACACCCAATACAATGGTAAATTGTATAGGTGCACTAGTTCGGCGAAGAGATGGTGATACAAGTGCAATATGGATGGTAGATATAGGTTTTTGTAATCTGAAAATATAAAAACAGCAAGGTAACAAGTGGTAAAAGTGAGCGTAAACGGTATTGCAATGATAGGAAACAAGGCCTAGGGTTCATACTTTCACTAGTGCAAGTTCTCTCAACAATAATAACATAATTGGATCATACAACTATCCCTCGACATGCAACAAAGAGTCACTCCAAAGTCACTACTAGCGGAGAACAAACGAAGAGATTATGGTAGGGTACGAAACCACCTCAAAGTTATTCTTTCCAATCAATCCGTTCGGCTATTCCTATAAGTGCCACAAACAGCCCTAGAGTTCGTACTAGAATAACACCTTAAGACACAAATCAACCAAAACCCTAATGTCACCTAGATACTCCAATGTCACCTCAAGTATCCGTGGGTATGATTATACGATATGCATCACACAATCTCAGATCCATCTATTCAACCAACACATAGAACCTCAAAGAGTGCCCCAAAGTATCTACCGGAGAATCAAGACGAAAACGTGTGCCAACCCCTATGCATAAGTTCATGGGCGGAACCCGCAAGTTGATCACCAAAACATATATCAAGTGAATCACGTGATATCCCATTGTCACCATAGATACGCACAGCAAGACATACATCAAGTGTTCTCAAATCATTAAAGACTCAATCCAATAAGATTACTTCAAAGGGAAAACTCAATCCATTACAAGAGAGTAGAGGGGAAGAAGAAACATAAGATCCAACTATAATAGCAAAGCTCGCGATACATCAAGAACGTGCCAAATCAAGAACACGAGAGAGAGAGAGAGAGAGAGATCAAACACATAGCTACTGGTACATACCCTCAGCCCCGAGGGTGAATTACTCCCTCCTCGTCATGGAGAGCGTCGGGATGATGAAGATGGCCACCGGTGAGGGTTCCCCCCTCTGGCAGGGTGCCAGAACAGGGTCCCGATTGGCTTTTGGTGGCTACAGAGGCTTGCGGCGGCGGAACTCCCGATCTATTCTCGTCTCCGAAGTTTTTAGGGTACATGGGTTTATATGGGTGAAAGGAGTACGTCGGTGGAGCTTCGGGGGGCCCACGAGGCAGGGGGCACGCCCTAGGGGGGTGGGTGCGCCCCCGCACCCTCGTGGCCACCTCCCTTCTTTCCTGGCATGCACTCCAAGCTTTTCCGGTAGCTTTCCTTCCAAAAATAACTTCTCCAGTTGGTTTCATTCCGTTTCGACTCCGTTTGATATTCCTTTTCTTCGAAACACTGAAATAGGCAAAAAAAACAATTCTGGGCTGGGCCTCCGGTTAATAGGTTAGTCCCAAAAATAATATAAAAGTGGATAATAAAGCCCAAATTGCCCAAAACAGTAGATAATATAGCATGGAGCAATCAAAAATTATAGATACGTTTGAGACGTATCACCTACCACTTGGTTTTGCTCCTTGGTGAATCTCGACTATATTGATCTAAAAAGATACGTGCTGAACTACCCTCTCCGTCTCGGATTTTTTATTTTTAGGCGTCTCGGTTTATAGGGCCTGCACGTAGTTCTAGGTCATCCATTTGACTAACTAAATATGAGTTACTATGTCACAAAAAGTATATCATTGGACTCTTAAGCGGATGTAGTTGTATTTAAAAGTCGAGGGTGGGGCTTTTCCTGCACGGTAGGTGGGGCAGTTCCGCCTAGTCGGTTCGACGGAGATGCGAGAAGAAGAGGGAGTAGGCTGCTACAAACATAGGGCTGTGTGATTTGACAGCGTGTTACTGCTGGACAGGTGGGGCCCCGTGATTTGACTTGCCATTATCATTTTAACTGCGGCGCTACGACCGGCATGAGTCTCCCGATTCCTGACCACCTCCCTAAAGGTGCCTCTCCCAATGCTCCACCATGTAGTAGAGGCTGGCTCTTGCATGAGAGCCCACTTCTCCACTTTTTCCTTGCCTCTCTTTCCTCCACATATGCAAAAATGCCATGTAAAGCGCACTATTGTACTTACTTTTACTTGCTCCTACAGGTGCTTAAGCTTGCCACATAGGCATAAAGTCTGATGTGGCAAGTTAATCAAGAAGAGAGAGAATAGTTTGGTGACCCAAGGAAGAAACGGTGCTAAGCGCGTGTATCTAGGTGAAAAGACAATTTTGAGTCTATAGCTAATTAAATGAAGCAAACTTAGCAACACCATTTCATTGGAAGAGGTCACTCCTTGGCAAATGCAATAAATACTAGTACTCCCTATGTCCCATAATATAAGAACATTTTTGGCACTACACTAGTGTCAAAAACGTTCTTATATTATGGTACGGAGGGAGTACGAAGAAAGAGATAGAGAGAAGTAAAAAAATACAGTTATAGCCAACCTTATAGCCAAAACCTTGTTGTAGTATGAGTGACTAAGTGACTGCACGAGCGACGCGACATCAGATATCCTAACATCAGATAGCCTAACGCACCATGTTAAATCTCCAAGGGCGCGACCGCACGAGCGACGCGATGGTCGTGGTAGGCGCGACCACGATATGGGCTGCTGGCAGCCCTTGGATCTGAGATCAAACGGTCGCATGCTAAGTTGCTGAAAATTTGCAGAATAACCCTCCAGGATAGGATATTCACCCATAGGTCTAGAATCACGCCATGCAACCGTTCGATCTCAGATCTAAGGGCTCTCGGAAGCCCGTATCATGGGAGAATGGAAAGCCACTACCCTGCCGTTCGCACGCTAGCAGTTCGCTCCTACTCGTCCCCGCACGTCCTTCAATACTACAACGGTTCGCTCCTAGTCGTCCCGTCCATTCACATTACAGCAGTTCCACTAATCCTAACCCTCCTCCCAAATCCATGGCATCCCAAATCTCCACGATCGGTGGTGAGTACATGGTTAGAACCATCACCGGCGATGAGTTCGACGTCATCTACACCCGTTCTTCCGCGACGGTGAAAGGATGCCTTTCTCGCTTCAGACGCATGTTCGAAAACTCAGATGATGAGTGGGTCGCTGGGCTAGATGTTGAGTACACCACAGTCCTGGGACGAGAGAAGGATCTAAAGGACGAAGAGAGGAAGAAGCCCGCCGTGATCTAGGTTTGCGTACATAACGTTTGCTTGGTCTACCACATATGCCATGCCGATGTTGAGTGCCAGGATTTTAAGAACTTCCTCAAGGACAAAACAATGAAATTCATTACTGTAGACTTTAAGAACGACGAAGAAGTCCTGGGTCAGATCGGCCTCATTGTAGGCAACCCTTCGACCTCCAGAAGAACCGGCTGGTGCCCTCTCGTCAGCCTTCAATGCTTACCCTGGCAGGAGCCATGGTTCATCCTTCGTACCGTAAACTGGAGAAACCTCATTACACATTTCATCGTCATGCATGGCAGCGGAATATACTAGATATAGAGCACATCCACTACGCTGCAATGGATGGCTACCTTTGTTTCAATATCTACAAGGGTTGGATGAAGAGCAACAACCAAGTATGCGGTTCAAGCAAAGAAGTATCGGCTAAGAGAAAGAGGGACAAGGACGAAGTCGAGGACGTGGACGAGGACTCTGAGTAAGGTGGCAATGTCGTTGCTCATGGTGATTCTAAACTTCTAATGCAGTGTCTATCGGATTAGTTGCATAGTTTAATTTCAGGTGTGCTTAGTTTAATTTGAGGGGTGTGTTGTGTTGAGCCCCCAGCAGAACTATGTTATGTTTCTTCTCGTTACTTTAACTCTTCAGTATGTACATACTACTAGTATTTCTTTAATAGACTTTAGCACCCCAATTAAGCACATACTAGCTTTTTTAATAGTACTGTATGCATAATTTGGCGATGAGCGCTCTCTATTTGTACCACCTTTTTTTTAATTTCAATTTTTGCTCCATGGCGCAATCCATCGATAGTACTACTGTACAAAAGTATACATTTTTTAAAAGGCTAGAGTACTATTCATCACATATATAGCCATTTAAAATCTCAACCTAGAACGACGTGCATGCCATGTAGTAAACCGATACGGAGGAAGTATGGTAAAAATGAGGTGATTTTACCGAGCGATCGGCGAGGGAGCATGGCCTGTCATTCGGTCCCACGTGTCATGATGTACCAAGGCGATGCGCATGTCCCTCTTGAGGCAGAAGCAATACTAGTACGTGGTTTGAGATGATGGCATACCGAAGTGTGAAATAATGGTTGCTTCGTCCGTCTGGGAAGGTGCGGCATTGTGATTTGACGTCTCATTGCTTATTACTACTACTAGGCCAGTACGAGTGGGGTGCGTCCCCCTGTTGTTTTGCACTATTATTTGGTGCTTGACACGTCGACCCGGTTGCTATATGTCCCACATGTCGGCGACAGGAACTATAGAATTCATGAAAGGGAGCGTCGGGAGGAGTATACTACAGAATTCATGAAAGGGAGTGACTTAGTTTTGGAAAAATCTGTTTTTACGGAGTACGTACCCACTAGGGTTTATAGGGCTCATCTAAAAAACATTCGTTTTTCCATTTGATAAGTCTCAATTCTACTATACTAGTAGTAGTACCATTACATGTTGGATTTCGAGGTGTGTTAGATCACCCAACGCAAGCAGTGTCAAGAGGAAACTAACCAATGCATGTACAAGTTGATGGAAATTTAGTGGTCATTCATGCATTCGTTCTAATTAATGCCTCGGTAAACATAACTTCTTGAGAAAAACGAGCGTACTAATGACTTGTGCAAACTACGAAATTAATTCGACCACTCACCGTCTACCTTGGTTGGAGATATTTTGAAATTGAGCCATAAACTGGAAAGGAGGGAGTAGTAACTTTTGTCTCGGTTACTATTTGTGGCCTTGTATAGATGCAAAATGTATTTTTTTATAGTGGCATCGTATAAGTAAATGGAGCGAGTACTAACCAAAGTACGTAGTAGGGACGAGGAGTAAACGGAGGGAGTAGTAAAATTTTCTCCTCGTGCTGCGAGCCACCGCGCGCGTGGGCGAGGGTGCGGGCGTAAATGCGTACAGTAGTAGTAGTACTACTACTACTACTCGTAAGCAAGCTTCACCTCACCTGCGAGCCACCGCGCCTGTGGGCTGGGGATACGGCATACTAAGCAAGCTTCTCCTCATTCTGTGAGTTGACGGGACACATCAAAAGTACTCCAGTGTATAGAGCCTTGCCTCTAAGGTAGGCCCCACATGGTTTGCCTCTTTTTTTTTAATTTAACATAACGCGTCAAGTTGCAATTTGTTTGTTCACCCATGGTAGACGATCCTCCCTCCACCAAGTGGACAACCACTACACGTGCCAAATTACCCCGTGGGCTGCCTTTTTCGTATAGAAATGAGCTCCACCGTGTACCCGCGCGGGTGTGGTTGGGAAACAGACGGGAGTACGTGCGCCGTGCGTGCACCTCTTCTCTTCGTGCACGTCCCCCACCTACGTGGGTGTGTGTGACAGAGATACAAACCTAGACATAATGCACCGTCCATCCCCATGTCTCCTCCCAGTACGACCACTAGTCACCACCACGCCCCATTCCTCCTCACCTTATCTCTCATCTTTCTCCCTCCATTTTTATATACAAGGGGACACTATCAAAATTACATTTTGCAGATATACAAGGCCACTAACACTAATTGATGCAATATTAATGGTGTTTGCCTCATGGTACTAGCAAAGGAGGACATTAATTATCCCTTGCATGCATGCGGGAGTTTGTAAAAAAATGCATCTTGATGTTCCGTGCAATGCACGGGCATCTTGCTAGTCCATGAAAACAACACATGGCAAAATTCCACGGCGAACGAGGTATTTGAATCTGTTGGGAGGGGCTGTTTGGATCTTGCCCGGGGTAGCCAAAATATTGGCGACCCTTTTTGTCCACCGGTGCCTTTGCCACCAATGAACGAGGAATGGCTCGGGTGCTCATGCTGTCATGCATCCTCCAGCGCGCACGTTGGAGATGAGGTCGCACGAGCTGTGTTTTTTTGTCCCACAACGCCGCCTGAGCCGCCCACGGACCGACCGGCGACCCGCAAATTACGTCATCCAACCGTAGCCGCACACATTATGACAGCAACTCAACCAACCGGACGAAATTCACGCAAACACGTAGACAAACTGATATTCCATATAAACAACGACGGAAATCATATAAAATACCGGATTTTCATACAAACATGATGGATTTCATTACATTCAAATGAACTACGCGGTGCTAGTTCTGGACAGCACAGGTATATAATACCTGGCCTAAATGGTCACCCGCCGATCGATTTGTGTTCCTCATGTCCGGCACCACGATCACCGGACTGCCGGGATTCCCGGAGGTATATGCTTCAGCGCAAAGGACGACTCGCTTCCCCACTGCCCAACTGATATCATTGGCTGGTGCCGAAGATGATGGTGGCCGGCACCGGTTCGAGTTCATCACCGGCCACAACTTCTCCATGGCCGGCACCGGCTCGAGTTCATCCTAACATTCCCCTCTTCCGTGGAGCCAATGCGGGGTCGACGAAGGTCCTCGCAACAAAAGGATCCGGCAAGACACCTGATGTGCACGCCGGCGTCGCCTCCGTGGTGGCCTTCATGGGACCCAAGCGGCGGCGGCCTCCCGTGTTCTACTTCTACTCGATGATGGCGGTGAACGTGGAGGCGCTGGCCACCAACTCGTCGCTCTCCGCGCACCCGGCTTCTATCGCTGCTTGCATGGCGCGGCCACCGGCATGGGAGTCTCGGCCACAAAAACGTGAGACGCGGTACGAGGCGGGGCGTGGACGACAGCAACGACGCCCGTGCGCCGCTCCTCGTCGAGCTGGCTTGGAGTGATGAGTTGCTGAACCGCGTGCCGGCTTGGGGCGGCAACTGGCTCCGTTGGGCGAGGGGAGGGAGGTGGATCAGCGAGCTGCATAGCTCGTATCCGGCGGGCTACCCAGCCGGCTTGGATGCGGAATAACTACTCTTCGTAAGCCATTGTAAGAGTGGACAAAATGGTGGAGGAGATAGGGGAGCGGCGAAGGTGTGTGATTCTTGGCCGGCGTTTGGCCTCGTTTAAATAGGAGATTAAATAGACGGCGGACGGGAGGAGCTCGACCGGCGTTGCGTTTAACGCCGGCCTGGTCATGAACGGAGTGTGTCCAGAGTGGGTTTCTCGGCTTCCACACGGGTGGGTTTCATGGAGGCGTTTGAATGCGGCACAGAGATGTGTTTAGCCGGGGGTGCCACGAGTGGCGCCCTCGACTCTGACCTAGGACACCGCGCCGTTCTTCCACTGACGTGTGGGCTCTTTGGGTGCATGGCCTGCATGTCAGTGACCCAACGCAGGCAGCGCACAGCAGAGGAACCTTTGGTGGGCCAGGGCGGTTAGAAGCGGGCATTTCATAAACTGATGATTGTTCATTGAGTGTGACGTCATCTTTTCGATGTAGATAAGCCTACTATGTTGATAGCACGTTCGGTACGTTGTGATCCATAAAGACCGCTGCAAACATCAATGTTCTGCTTATCACAGATAAGATTGATTAATACCCGTAACAATCCATGTCCTTAACAAAGGGTGCATGCACGTATAGGTTGAGCGTGTATCTTGCGTGGTGTGATGTGTGCATGCAGGTGTGCGAGTGTTGCGTGCGTGCAAGGGTACGTTTTCGTGTTGCATGCATGGGTGCATATGTCCGTGTGTTCGTGAGTGCATGTGTATGTGTCAGTGTTGCACGCCAGCATGCGTGCTTGTGTACGTGTCAGTGTTGCACACCTACATGCGTGCGTGTCTTGCGTGCGTGCATGTGTACATGCGGGGTGAGGCTACACGTCAGTCGACTGACTTTTTCATCTCTGGTCATTAGATTTTCCAGCCGTTGGATACGAAATCAAGGGCCTCCAGTTTATCATCAAACTCCACCCCCTGAGCCGCCAGCCACCACCGGCCGAACCGCCAGCCCCCGTCCTCCCCGAAACCACTCCCCACCGCCGGTCCGCCGCCGCAACGGCCATCCCTCTAGCCCCCCCCCCCCCCCCCGCTGCCGAGCTTTTTCTCCGGGGATCACCACCCCACCGCCTAATGAACGCCCCCTCCCCCAACCACCGGTGACTGCCAACCAGAGGTCTCACGACTTCGAATACCTACCGACCACTAATTTATTACCATTTTTGTCCTTCATATACGCGCTGACGGGTGGGCCCTACGGTAATGTGCGCTGCTGAACATGGACCGTTTGACTGGTCAACTGATCGTGTTATCAACAAATTACGGAGCTGTTTGGTGAGCCAGTGACCGTATGATCACCCTAAAATGTACTCCTATTTTATTAACACAGTACAGACTCAAACTACCATTTCTTTCTTTCATATACGGGCTGACAGGTGGGCCCCATGGTTACGCGCCCCGATGGTGCAACACTAGTTGCGCCACGTGGAACGTTTGACTGGTCAATTGATTGTGTCATCAACAAAATACGGAGTTGTACGGGTGAGCCAGTGACCGTATAATCATGATATGTATTTGTTTAACACGGTACAGACGCAAGGGCTCATATATACGCGCAAGCACTCACCGCTATAAGCGCACACACACGCGAACCCTACCCCTATGAGCACCTTCGAGAGAGTGGGCCAGCATATATGATCTTGCGATTTTATGAAGTCGCCATAGGTGCCTCGTAGTTGAGTGGAACGTCTCCTCCCACTAAATGTACATCACCGGAAAATACTGAAATTAACACAAGATAAATGCGAGCACCGGGACTTTAACCTTGGTGGGCTCGAGAAACCACTGTCCTCTAACCATCCAACCACATGTTGGTTAGCACGACAAAATGTATGTGGTGACCGTGATGAGCTTATTCTGAAGTCCAGTGACCATATCGTGCTTTCGCTTCAAATACAATGACCGTAAGTGTCGACAACAAAATACGGAGCACGCATCAAATGCAAAGTCCGTCAGTGTCATCAACAAAATATGGAGACGTATCGTGAGCTAGATACCGTTGTACTATTATATATGCTTATTTTCTTAGTGGCCGATTGCGTGTGTGGTGTGGTGGGCACATCATTTCTAGTTGTGGTGGGTCTACATGAAGACTCATGGGTCGGTTCCATCCTGCGCCACATATAGGTTGGACCGAGACGTGTTATACGAAGACCCATGTGGAGGACTCGGCGTACAACACGAAGCTACTAGAGTCGCGTAGGACTCTATCCCCACTGGTGATAAGCCTACTTTATATGATTTGTAACCCTAGGCCCTTAGTATGTTATACAAGCTTCGGGGCTAGTTCGTCGATAGTATACACACATGCACAATGCCTGGTATTCACGTGTACTTTGTACACACCCCTATCACTAATATACAATACCAGGAGTAGGCTCTTTCTTCAACTGCAAGGGTCCGATCCGAACTAGGGTAAAACTTTGCCTCGTATTACCATCCAGCCTAACAGCCAGGGATATCCTACCGAATGATATGATGAAATCATATCTGCCAACTACTAAGAGAGAGGTGTGTCGGGGGGGCAATGTGTGCGAGAGAGGCCTAAAGATAATGTGTGTGCGGGAGACACGTAGGCACATATATGTGCGTATAGAGGGCTAGTAGAGACCATGCATGTGTATATATGCATGTGAGAGAAATAGTATTTTCCAACTGAGATTAGTGAAAAGAGTGGTACATAGTAGTCGGAAAGAGAGAGAGAGAGAGAGAGAAACAGAGAGAGCATGTGCGTGAGACACCCCGACACCCTGAGAGAGATTGTGAGCATGTGTGAAAGAGAAATGCCGATGCATATAAACTGTGTGCACTTATGCGTTAGATAGAGAGATATATAATACGTTTGTGAGAACAGGGCGAGGCATAGTGCATCTACGTGTAAAAGGCAGTTCTACGCATTAAATTAAAATATAATGGCATTATTATTTTTGGATGAGATCATGAATTCTGCAAATTGTGTATGGATGAAAATCAGTTTATCAGACACCCATACTCTATTGAATTCTAGCATGTGCATGTGTTTATTTCATATTATCGATCCATAGATTGAG
Organism: Aegilops umbellulata; assembly: GCA_032464435.1. Classification (NCBI taxonomy): domain Eukaryota; kingdom Viridiplantae; phylum Streptophyta; class Magnoliopsida; order Poales; family Poaceae; genus Aegilops; species Aegilops umbellulata. Next base: position 56,342,566 of record CP136055.1, read on the forward strand.
AGCGGTTTGACATACAGGTAATGGATGCTTTTGAAATTCATATATAAACATTAATTAGTGCACTCCATGTTGTTAGTGTGAAGCACTTTATACATTTGTCACTTGCATGGATACATTCCAAATTGCTAGCTACGAAATAGGATACATGTCGAATTCAACATAAAGGGGGTTTCAAAGATTCGAATTCATAGGAAGTGCATTCATCTATTTGAACCCGGGATAATGGCATTTGTAAATCAGATGTAAAAGGGGGCATCAATCTTTGTTGTGAGTTTGAACATGCTATATATATTCATATGCATATCTAATTTTTTTTTGCAACCAAGGAGATTATATCTGGAACCATGCATGAACAGAGGTAAGTTGCATATTTTTTAATATATACTCGTGTACAATGTATATTCAAATGTACCCCCTCCATTCCAAAATAATCGTAGCTTTAGGATTTTTAAGAGTAAAGATTTGTGAAGTTCGACAAATCCTGAAAGTTCAATTCAAGAGAACCGAAAACGTTAATGCTTCTGCTCCCAAATATTAAACGAAGCACCAAATAGGTCTATGGTCACCCGAAACTGCGCGAGACTAATGTTTTGGTGGTAGGAAATTACTGTCCTAACTCTAGACCGTGTAGCCTATCGGCCCAATGTCCAAAGGTCTATACCGGGGTAGGTTTGTAACTTCACCAAGACGCTAGTCTCAACCGCCTCCGAGAAGCATTCATACGCCGTGGGCGCCTACCCATGCGCTCAGCCGAAATCTATCCCGCCCACATTTGGGACACCTGACATGACTGTCCCGCAATATGTCCGAAATTTTAGATGGGGGCAAAGTTTGTAACTTTCCCCAAATTTCAAACAAGCACGTCTCAAACCGAAGCATTGTTCCCCCTTAGTTCCCCGGCTCCCTCTGTTTCCCCATTCATACTCCATGGGCGCGAAAACGCCCTCTCCACCAGCCGCGAAACCCCAGCCTCCTACATCCTCCACCCCATAGGGGCCAATCCACCGCCGCCCTCCTCCATCACGTCGGAGCCGGTACCCCGACGTCATCGTCCAACGCAACCACAACCGCAACGCCCTCAAGGACTTAGCAGCTGAAGCCGAGGCAGAGCTGCCTCCACGACGCCGACGCCGACGTGCGCCATACCAGAACCACTCCGACCACGCCGTCCTGCGCCTCACTGCTGCGGCTCCACTGTCGCAACCGTCCACCGCACCGGAGCTGTTCCCGCTACGCCGTCGTTCGCCGCCTCGGATCTGCTTCCCCGCCGCCGACAGACAGCCACCGCACCACACTCAACAACTTGGCCATGGGTTCGTCCAAGGCTGCACCGTCCTCCACAACTTCTAGTTTCCGGCAAACAACAAGAAGATCGTCGGAAAAACAGAAGGAGGACACATCACTGCCAGCAGAAAGAGGTACTCCTGTTCCCTTATTCGTGCAAATCTTACATCTCCGCTCACACCGTATTCATCCCACGAAAGAAACTGGTTGAGTGCTTCTTACAGCATCTTCTTCGTGATACTAAATGCACAAGGTTTCCTCCCTTTTACTATTTCACCTTTGCTAGAGGTCAATAGCCCGCCTGGATTTCAATTCAGGGTCAGTCGAACCACAATTAAAAGAAGCAGCAGCTGCTTAGGCGCGCGGAGCACCTAGTCCGCCTTTTCCCCGGGGAAGCGGCGCATCGGTGTCTATCATAGGGGCGTTGGGCGCAGGAGCTGCTTGCGCACGATCTGGAGGTCGGCGGGGCTTGAATGGATGGCCGGGGGCGATGCCAAGCACGGCGGTGCGGTGAGGTCGAGGGGAGGGCACGGGCAGGGGAGGAATACTGGGCCGGTGGTCACTGGCGTTTCGAGGAAGATTGTCAACACTGACTGGCTGGAGGTAGATGAAGGCGATCTACCCGTTCTTTGTACATCGGACGGTGCAAAAAAATGGACTGGCCTATTTGCTTTCAGTCGACTGTTATTTTCATAGAATCCTGTAGTAATTTAGTGTGCCATGCATGTTGTAGAGCTATCATATGTCTCCCATCCTTTATTTCTCACCAACCTGCTATCTGCTACCTTTACACTATACTAATTGTGCACACACTTCACCCATACTCACACTATTGTTTTTTATGCATGGGTATTTCAGACTCTAACGCATTGTTGATGAATACAGAAAAGAGAAGACAGAAGTCGCTCCAGTGTAATTCGAAGATAAGCACTAAGCGTTTCAGCGGTCTAAAGGATGCAGTGTCAGCAGTTGGAGACAGTAAACATAACTCTGCAGTTGATGATCTCAATTGCCACACACAACCATCCCAGGTGCTTGCTTTAACTTCGCGCTGTCAAATGTGGTTGCATGTTGCATATGGTGTCTAGCTTGTATTGCTTCCAATTTGGTTAAATTGCATCTGCTTACTTTACACATTATACCTTTAATAATGACATGCCTTCCTATTTTTGATACATACTACATATGTCTATTAACCATGTTCGTACATCAAACTAATGCTCTTTTGTATCCCTGGTCAATCACTTATGATGAGACAGTCACCCGGGTGGGTTACTGTGAGACGCCATACTCGTTTAAAGAGTGCAGTGTCATCCTCCCCACATGATTCTCAAGAAACAGCAAGGCTAAATGAAGATAGTCAACGTAGCTCTCTAGTTGATCACCGCAATTCCCCCACACCACCATCGCAGGTGCTTGCTCTTACTTGGCAGTGTGATATGTAGTTGCATGTTGCATATGGTGTCTCCCCACATGATTCTAGCTTGCATCAATTCTAACAAGTTCAAGCACCTTGTGCTTAGTTTACACTTTATACATCATACATGTCAATATGTCACGCCGTCCTGTTTTTCATACATATTCCATCCTCCTATCATGCGGCTGCCTTACATGAAAGTAGTGTTCGTCAGTATCATGCATCAATGAGTTCTGAAGAGCAAATTTTATTCCTTTTTCTTGTTGGTTTGACTTGACAAGGCAAAATCAAAAAAGAGGAAGGAAAAGAGTAAGGAAGGCGATGATGGTGATCCTCTGCAGCAACGTAAACGGAGCATCTGTATCGATTCTCCTTGTACTAATAGTGCATTACAAGGTCCAAGTCTCCGCTCCCCTACTCCACCATCCAAGGTGCTTGCTCTAACTTGGCAGTGTGATATCTGGGTGCATGTTGCATATGGTGTCTAGCTCGTATTGCTCCTAATTAGTGTAAACTGCATCTGCTTAGCTTACACATGATACGTGTGAATATGACACGCTTTCCTGTTTTTGGTACATACTATATCTGTCTATCACCTCATGTTCTTACATGAAACTACTCTTCTTGTGTATCCTGCATCAGTCAGTTATGATGGGACACCTTTAAGTTGGCAGTGTGATATTGGTTTGCGTCTTGAATATGATTTCTAGCATGTATTGCTTCTAGTTTGATGAACGCCACCTATGACGAGACAGTTTTAACTTGGTAGAGTGATATTGATTGCACCTTCCATATGGTGTCTTGCAGTGTTTCTAATTTGTTGAAGTGCCTTCTGCTTAGTTACCACATCATAGGTGTGAATATGTCAAGCTGTCCATTTTTTTGTACATATTCCATCCTCGTATCATGACTTTGCCTTTCATCAGAGTAGTGTTCGTCAGTATCATGCATGAATGAGTTCTGAAGAGCGAGTGATATTCCTTTTTCTTGTCGATTTGACCTCACAATGCAAAATCAATAAAGCTGAAGGAAATTGGCAAGGCATTGGATGATGGTGGTCCTTCCGAGCAACTGAAACAGAGGTTTTCTACAGATTCTACTCCGCCATCCTCCCAACAAGATTCGCAAGACAACGCAAGGCTAGACAGCCAACGTAGCTGTGTAGATGATGAGCACATCTCCCCTACTCCACCATCACAGGTGCTTGCTCTAACTTGGCACTATTATATGTGGTTGCATGTTGCGTATGATGTCTAGCTTGTATTGCTTCTAACTTTGTTGAATTGCATCTGCTTACTTTACACATAATGCCTGTGAATATGACATGTGTTCCTGTTTCTACATCAGACTACTATTCTTGCATATCCCGCATCAGTCACTTATGATAAGGCACCTTTAAGTCGCCACTGTGATATTGGTTGTGTCTTGCATATGATTTCTAGCATGTACTGCTTCTAATTTGTTGAAACGCCATACAGTTTGAACTTGGCAGAGTGATATTGGTTGCATCTTTCATATGGTGTCTAGCTTGCAGTGCTTCTAATTTGTTGAAATGCCTTCTGCTTAGTTACCACATCATAGGTGTGAATATGTCACATCATCCTGTTTTTCATACATATTCCATCCTCGCATCATGTGTTTGCCTTTCATCCGAGTAGTGTTCGTCAGTATCATGCATGAATGAGTTCTAAAGAGCGAATTTTATTCCTTTTTCCTATCGGTTTGACATCACAAATCATTACAGCTGAAGGAAATTAGTCCGGCAGTAGATGATGGTGGTCCTTCGAGCAACTCAAACAGGGGGTCTCTACAGATTCTACTCCGCCATCCTCCCAACAAGATTCGCAAGACAACACAAGGCTGGACAGTCAACGTAGCTGTGTAGATGATGAGCACATCTCCTCTACTCTACCGTCACAGGTGCTTGCTCTAACTTGACACTATTATATGTGGTTGCATGTTGCGTATGATGTCTAGCTTGTATTGCTTCTAACTTGAATTGCATCTGCTTACTTTACACATAATGCCTGTGAATATGACACGTGTTCCTGTTTCTAGAACATACGTGTACATGAAGAGCACATCTCCCCTACTCTACCATCACAGGTGCTTGCTCTTACTTGGAACTGTTATACGTGGTTGCGTTTTTCGTATGATGTCTAGTTTGTATTGCTTCTGATTATGTTGAACTGCATCTGCGTAGCTTACAACTTATACGTGCAACGATCACTTACCCATAAGACACATTTAACTTGGGACTGTGATGTAGGTTGCATCTTGCATTGTCTTCTAGCTTGTACTGCTTCTAATTTCTTGAAATGGCACTTAGGACGAGACACTTTTTACCTGATAGAGTGATATTGGTTGCATGTTCATATGGTGCCTAGCTTTCATTTCTTCTAATTTTGTTGAAATGCCTTCCGCTTACTGTTTTTCCATACATATTCCATCCTCCTATCCTACGTGTGAATATGAAATGCTGTCTTTTTGTATATATTCCATCCTCCTATCCTGCGCTTGCCTTACATCAAAGTAGTGTTCGTCTATATCATGCGTCAACCAGTTATGCAGAGCTAATTTTATTCATCTTCTTGTGGTTTTGACTTCATAAGGCAATATCAGAAAATAGGAAGGAAAATATTAAGTTAGGGGATGTTGGTGGTCCTCCGCACCGACGCAAACAGAGACTCTCTAGATTTGCCACTGCTACTGCTAGTGAAGTTGAAGTCCCAAGTCTACATGATGAGTTCATCTCCCGTACTCCACAATCGCAGGTGCTTGCTCTAAGTTAACAGTGTGATAATTGGTTTCATGTTGCATATGTTATACATGTGCATATGACATGGCTTTCTGTGTCTAGAATACACTTCATCTATCTATCATACCATATTCTTACATCAAAGTACTGTTGTTGTGTATCCCGCATCATTCACTCATGATTGGACGCTTTTAACATGGCAGTTTGATAGTGGTTGCATCTTGCATTGATTTCTACGTTGTACTGCTTCTAATTTTTCAAATTGCCACTTATGACAAGACACTTTTAACTGGGCAGAGTAATATTGGTTGCATCTTTCATATGGTGTCTAGCTTGCATTACTTCTATTTTCTTGAAAATCCTTCTGCTTAGTTTGCACATCGTAGCTGTGAATATGTCATGCCGTCCTGTTTTTCTTACATATTCCATCCTCGTACGGTTGTCTTACATCAAAGTATTGCTTGTCTATATCATGCATCAATGAGTTCTGAAGACTGATTTTATTCTTTTGTGTTGTGGGTACAGCTTGACATGGCAAAGTCAAAAAAGAGCAAGGAAAATAATATAGTAGGGAGTGTTGTTACTCGTCGGGTGAAATGGAAAAGGTTCTGCCGTCGAGATTCTGCTGGTACATATAGTGCAGTAGAAGGTCCAAGTCCACCGGCTAAATCTACAAACACAGTATCACCTGCTCCACCAGCTGCAGCATCCGCTTCAACTGTACCAGCATCTCAACCAGTTACTCGTTTGTTTGCTCCGGAACTGGCCAGTTCCCAAGCTGCCTTCACACCTAACACTACTTCTGAAGCACTGCTGGCACAACAGGACTTGGCAAGATCAGATGAACCTCATGAACATCAACACCAAGACGGTACCTGACCGAGTCAAGTTGCAGTTGCATGCTCCTTTATATGTACTCTCACAGCTTGATGTACACTAACACTTTCCATATTCGTTGTTGAACTAGCACCACGGCGCAAGCGGAAACAGACATCAGGGATAATGCTTGACAGATTAACAAAATCTAAAGGAGGAAGATTGGAGATCCATTTTCAGGCAGGTTTAAAAAGGCCATGTTATGCTACAGAGTCAGCCAAGTTAGTATAAGAGGCAGCCGTTGCCGTTAGGTGTCATGCACGTATCCTCCCAACGTGGATCCAGTACAGGAATGAGAAAGACAATACCCAGTTTAACACCTTCCTTGACCATCTATCCGTAAGTAATGTTATTCATCGCAATTAGTAATATTGTCTTGCTCTGTCCCATACTTTCTAGCTTCCTCCTAATAAGACTCACATTCTTTTTTCAACAGATGAGGTTCAAGTTGGATCCGGAAGATGATGCAACTAAACAAGCATGCACTCATGTTTTTCAGTCTGCTCTGCGACAGTATCGGTACCACCTAAGAAAATCTCACTTTGAAGGCAAGGCTAACAATGAAATCGCCCAAACATCTCCAGTGGAATATATTACAGATGAAGACTGGACATCCCTCGTTAATCACTTGTCTGATCCAAAGTATCAGGTAGGCTATATGTATTTGATCAGACCACATATTGAACTTGTATTTATGTATGTGCCTTACAAGTGTACCATCTTCTAGGCTAACTATTTGAAGAACAAAACCAACCGTTCTAAAGTGAAATTCCAACAGACAACAGGATCTCGTAGCTATATTGCACACTGCGAGGCTCTTGTAAATAGCTGCTACTTCCTTCTTTTTTTGTGTCATATTATCGTATCTATATTGACTTGTTCCAAATACAGAGGAAATCCCGTGCGGACCAAACAGAACCTGAACCGAATGCAGTGCAAATCTTCAAGGATTGCCACACCAGCAAGATGAAGGGCATGAGCACACTAGTTCAAGCCGCTGTTGTAAGTCCCTATTCCTCCTGCCTTGAACTGATTGGTACTTTGATGTGTTCATTTAACTACTTGGTTTGCAGCCAATGTCAGTTACTCTGTTCACTTTTATTCACAGTTGTCTTAACGTATCATTTCACCTTACATGGTTTAAAGGAGATGAAGGATATTCTTTTGGTCTTGATCTGTAATCTAGTTGTTATGTTCACGTGCGCACACAATGATAAAATAGCATGTTTGTTTTATATCTGTTTGCCCATGATCTGAATGATGTCATACTATGTTCATCCTACTTTAAACCATGTCTCTTTATCCTTAGATGTCAACGAATGTGAGGAAATAGACAACACAGTAGGCATGCTACATGGACATACGTTCCGAAAGTGATTTTATTATGTAGTTGGCACTACAATACATGCTAATGTATTACAGTAGTTCACCAAAATAAGTTATGTATAAACGTTTAACCTAGTTTGTTTGTTTTTGTCTCATTAGTAACTTATCTGGTACACTAATCTACAAGTTTAAACTTTCAGGAAGCTATGGAACAAATGATTGAACAGCCACAACCACCTAAAGGTGACGAGGCTACTACAGGCACAATGTCACCTCTTGCTGCAGTGCGTCAGTATCTCTCCATTAACAGTGCAAAAAGCACCTTCCTGCGTAATTCTGGGTTGGTTGTCAAGGTAACCTCGTCCAAATCTCCTACTGAACAAAATCTTCCTACTAGACAGTGTGATATATCTGTGCTCCAGACACAAGTCCAATCCCTAATGGACGTTGTTTCAGAAATAAGAATAGTTGTTGAGAAATGTCGTCAAGATATGAATGGTTTTGAAACCAGACTATCAGACATTCGCTTCATTGTTCAAGAGCAATGGCAGAAAAAAGGTGGAGATCGTGTTGCTCCATCAAATTCTACAGCCTGAAACATTAGCACTCAGGTCAAATGATCTGTGCTTCTATACATCTGATGGTGCTTTTATCTGGAAGGACTGTAAACTTTATGCCGACAGGCCTTTTGTTGTATGGTTGGAATTTATTTTGTTGTGATACAACATTTATGATGCTGCCTCAGGCTGCAGTAATTACGACGCTATTTTTGTATAGTGTAGGTTTATCTTAGTAATGTATTCGGCCGAAAGCTTCATAGGAGCTCAACTTGCCAGCATTCGTCGGGCCCATTCCGATTGGGCTAAAAACGATTATAGGCCGAAATTGGCATGTAGCCCACTAAAAATATCTGGGCCTAAATCAGCATAAGCTTTCATATTTTTCTGGTAGGCCTGTGCCCATAGTGGGCCTTTAACAGGCCTAAAGATAATTTGGTCCCTTAGTAAAAATAGGCCGTTTACAGGCGTAAATATCTCGAGCCCGTAAAAAACATGGGCCTTTAATAGACTGAAAGTGAGATTGGGCCCTGATTGTGCCAAATAACCCACTGGACTTAGCAGGCCGAAATGGTGGCCCATTTACGATGCGGATCTTTGACAGGCCGAAATTCGGACGGGCCATAAATGCGCCGACCTAATACACGGGCCTTTAACAGGCCAGAACTTCGGTCGGGCTAGATTATCGTCATTTTTATATGGGCCGTTAATGGGCCCGATATGACATTGGGCCACATATGGTCCATGGTTTACGTCCGGCGTTAACAGGCCGAAAATGACAATAGGCCAAAAGTGGCCCAAAGCTATAGTGGGCCTCTAACAGGCCAAATGTCATACATGGCCGAATATGACTCAAATCCTTCACGATCGTTTATGGGCCGAAAGTTTTGATGGCCTCTAAATGGGCCCAAATGAAGCCGGACCTTTAACAGGCCGGAAATACACCAGGCCATAATTCGGCCCAATTACTTAGCGGACTGTTAACGGGCCAGAAGTGACCATGGGCCGCGTTGATGACAAGTTTAGGACAGGCCGTTGACGGGCCGATTTGACAGGGAATGTTGGGCCTTTAGCGGGGCCGGCCCATTATGGTCTGCAGAATCTTGTGGGCCTTTAGCTGGGCCGACCCATTGTGGTTCGCAAAATCTTGTGGGCCTTTAGCTGGGCCGACCCATTATGGTCTGCAAAATCGTGTGGGCCTTTAGCTAGGCTGGCCCATTATGGTCCGCAAAATTTTGTGGGCCTTTAGCTGGGCCGGCCCATTATGGTTCGCTAAATCTTATGGGCCTTCGGTTGGGCCGGCCCATTTAAACTTTGTGGGCCACTTTTGGGCCGGTCCACATGTCAACATGGAGCTGACGCGTGGATCCGTCAGCCAATGAGAATTTTACACATGGAAAATCGGCATTGGTCGTGGCTGTTAACGGGTTATCGGATCCGAAATCCGACCAATAGCTTAACGACGTTCCGTTACGGTGGATGCCACGTGTCGGTCATGCTTGACGAAAGCACTTCTGTGACACGTGCTTTATCGTCATGGAAGTGGACACCTCCGTGATGATAATTTTGGACATGTCATGGAACACTTCTACGACAGCACAGGTATGACTATCGTGATTCTGTCATAAATTTGTCATGGATGTACGTGCATGACAGAAAATGCAACCTACTGTGACAAACATGTATCATCACGGAAGTGTATTTTTTTGTAGTGTAATGAGGATGCCGAAATATGTCAACGAGAAAGAATAACAAAACCGGTAACGAGGAGACCGATATAGTGAGCATGAGAAGTGAGCATGAGAATGACTCAAGAGGATACCGACATATCTCACCTCGGGTCTTGTAAAGTATCATGAAGCAAATGGAATCACACATGATAACCAAATATTCACTCGAATGTCATTCATGTATTCATAGGGATCGATATGGATGTCCACGGTTCCGCTATCGGTCATTGAACGAAAGGGGTTTTGTTCATGTCTATGTATTACCGAACCTATAGGGCCACAATCTTAAGGGAATCATGATCCGCTGAGTGTTAGTGGGACAGGAGTAATTAGGAAATATTTATGAAATAGTTTCATTAGTATGCAAAATAGTTTCGAGACAAACCGAAAGTGTTTCAGAGTTACCGGAAGGGTTCTGGGGTTTACCAGGTAATATCGGGAATTAATATATAGGTGGAGAAATTTTTTCCGGAGATGTTAAATTAATAATAAAATGCTCTAATAATAGTTAAGAGACTTTTATATTTAATGAAATATCAACGGGGGCCTTAAAAGGCCAAGTGTTGGAAAGATATTGGGCCTATATGGCCTAATAGGGGGAGGCGCCCCTTAGCTTCTTGGAGAAGCCAAGGGGAGGCCGAATTCAAGGGGGACTCCCCCTCCTATGCTTGCGCAAGGGGGAGGGAAACCTTCCCCCTTGTGTGGCACCCCTCCCCTCCCCTCACCTCCAGCCTATATATACTTGAGGATTTGGCCCTTGTAGACACAAGTTTTAGAGCCTCCTCTAGTTCTCTAGTTCTAGTTCTAGTTGATCCAATTAGAACAAGATCTAGTTATCTCTAATCCTCATAATGAGATGCCCTGTGTGTCTCTAATCTTCTCCCTCTAATTCTCAAGCAATGATTAGCTCTGGACGGTGAAGCGCTGCCAGATCGTGAACCCTGCAAGCTTGCAAACTATAGAGAGGTCATGCTTTCAGTCTTTTGTTCGAGGGATCGTCATGGAAGGTTCGAGGGACTTCAAGAATGATCTTCCGCAACTCTTATTTCATTATAGCTCTAAGTTGGTAACGATCCGATCCAAATCTCATCTTCATAGTGTTCCTGGTTTGATCGTAGGATGAGTTTTTTGTTTTCTACTACATTACCCAACAAGCTGGGTTATATTGACAATGACGACAGCCCAACTAAACTAACTACTACATGCACGGTAGTCATAAGTGGCTGGAGGTCATGGGTGAGCCACCCATTCAGCCCACATTCTTCATCCTTCTTTCCCTACATTAGTTGTTGCCCTCCCCCTCTTCCATCCAAACTTCTCTCTAATCGATGCCATTTGTTCAGAGAGCATAATCCTTTCCGTCCCATGAGGTAACCTCTCACATACCATGATTTTTTTGATTAAAACTCCCTTATTTGGTGGCATTCTTCGCTTTTTGGGAAAACCATATTTTTGTGCATTTCTCTCACATCCGCTATTAAAGTGGTGTGTATGCTTGTGGTTTATAACAAAATCTAGGATTAGAGTATGTGTTAGTGATAACCCACAAGTATAGGGGATCGCAACAGTTTTCGAGGGTAGAGTATTCAACCCAAATTTATAGATTCGACACAAGGGGAGCTGAGGGAGTCCTGGATTAGGGGGTGTTCGGATAGCCGGACTATACCTTCAGCCGGACTCCAGGACTATGAAGATAAAAGATTGAAGACTTCGTCCCGTGTCCTGAAGGATCTTTTCTTGGCGTGGAAGGCAAGCTAGGCGTGCGGATATTCAAGATCTCCTACCAATGTAACCGACTCTGTGTAGCCCTAACCCTATCCGGTGTCTATATAAACCGGAGGGTTGTAGTCCGTAGGACAACCATCATCATACACAATCATACCATAGGCTAGCTTCTAGGGTTTAGCCTCCTTGATCTCGTGGTAGATCTACTCTTGTACTACCCATATCATCAATATTAATCTAGCAGGAGTAGGGTTTTACCTCCATCGAGAGGGCCCAAACCTGGGTAAAATAAAGTGTCCCTTGTCTCCTGTTACCATCGAACCTTGATGCACAGTTCGGGACCCCCTACCCGAGATCCGCCGGTTTTGACACTGACATTGGTGCTTTCATTGAGAGTTCCTCTGTGTCGTCCCCTCTAGGCCCGATGGCTCCTTTGATCATCAACAATGATGAGGTCCAGGGTGAGACTTTTCTCCCCGGACAGATCTTCGTCTTCGGCGGCTTCGCTCTGCGGGCCAATTCGCTTGGTCATCTGGAGCAGATCGAAAGCTACGCCCCTGGCCATCAAGTCAGGTTTGGAAGCTTAAACTACTCGGCAGATATCCGCGGAGACTTGATCTTCGACGGATTCGAGCCACAGCCAAGCGCGCCGCACTATCCCGAGGGGCATGATATAGCTCTACCTCCGAACAGTGTCCTGGAGGCCGCACCCGCACCGGCCCCGATCCTCGACTCGGAGCCCGCTGCGTCCTTTGAGGGTGAACGATTGGACGTCACCTCGGGGGCTGCGATCTTAAAGGCGATCGGTCCAAACGTCAGCCCCACACTCCGCATGGCCCAAGACTCCGAGGTGCCGGACTCTTCTCCGAACTCCGGGCCTTCCGTGCCCCCGCCGATCGAATCTGATTGGGCGCCTGTAATGGAGTTCACCATCGCGGATATCTTCCAGTGCTCACCTTTTGGTGATATCCTGAACTCTCTCAAGTCTCTCTCTCTCTCTCTCTATCAGGAGAGCCCAGGCCGGACTACGGTCTGCGAGGTTGGGATTCGGACGACGAAGAAATTCAAAGCCCACCCACCACCCACTTAATAGCCACTGTCGACGATTTAACCGACATGCTTGACTTCGGCTCCGAAGACTTCGACGGTATGGACGACGACGGAGGAGACGAACAAGACCCAGCACCTGTAGGGCGCTGGACCGCCACCTCGTCATATGACATATACATGGTGGATGCTCCAAAAGATGGAGATGGCAAAGAACAACGGAAGATGGCACTTCGAAAAAGCCGCCAAAACGCCGGCGCCAACGGCGCCGCTCTAAATTCCGCCATAGCAGAAACGGTGATTCCGGCACGGGAGACAATACTACCCCGGATAGCGCCGAAGAACACCAAAACCAGCAAGATTCGGTGCAGGAAGATGGAAAAGACAGCCCTCATGAGAGAGCGGCAGAGCAAGAGGTCGAGGATGATAACTACATGCCTCCCTCCGAAGACGAGGCAAGCCTCAGCGACGATGAATTCGTCGTACCATCAGACCCCGCCGAACAAAAGCGCTTTCAACGCAGGCTTATAGCCACGGCGAACAGCCTAAAGAAAAAGCAGCAACAGCTTAGAGCTGATCACGATTTGCTAGCTGACAGATGGACTGAAGTCCTTGCGGCCGAAGAGTATGAACTCGGGCGCCCCTCCAAAAACTATCCTAAGCGCAGGCCGCTACCCCAATCAGAGGAGGAAGCACACGACATGGCAGACCGGCCACCTCACGGCCGCGACAGAGAAGCCTATCGAACCATTAAACAAACCATGCCCCGGCGCCGCACAACTAAGGCACGGGAAGACGAACTAGACCTGCGAGACGTACTAGAGGATAAAGCAAGGCAAACAAGATCGATCTATGGATCGCGCGGACGCCCGACGATACGTGATGATTTTCACTCCGGACACAATAAATCCGGTCGGGCCGAACACAACAGGCACAGCTCTTCCGAACTGCGTCGTGACATAGCCCAGTACAGGGGCGCCGCACACCCACTATGCTTCACAGACGAAGTAATGGATCATAAAATCCCAGAGGGCTTCAAACCCGTCAATATCGAATCGTACGATGGTACGACAGATTAGGCAGTGTGGATTGAGGATTATCTCCTTCACATCCACATGGCACGTGGCGATGAATTGCACTCCATCAATATGTACCCCTTAAGCTCAAGGGACCAGCCCGACACTGGCTTAATAGCCTCCCAGCAGACTCAATCGGTTCTTGGGAGGACCTGAAAGCCGCATTCCTCGACAACTTCCAGGGGACCTATGAGCGGCCACCGGACGCCGACGACCTAAGCCACATGATTCAGCAGCCAGAAGAATCGGCCAGGCAATTCTGGACACGGTTCCTAACAAGGAAAAATCAGATAGTCGATTGTCCGGATGCAGAGGCCCTAGCAGCCTTCAAGCATAACATTTGTGACGAGTGGCTTGCCTGGCACCTGGGACAGGAAAAGCCTAAATCCATGGCAGCCCTCACGACACTCATGACCCGCTTTTGCGCGGGCGAAGATAGCTGGCTAGCTCGTAGCAACAACTTCTCGAAGAAGAACGGTAATTTGGATACCAAGGACAAAGGCGGCAGGTCACGTCGGAATAAGTAAAAGCGTCGCGTTAGCAGCGACAGCAATGAGGATACGACAGTAAATGCCGGATTCAGGGGCTATAAATCCGGACAGCAGAAAAATCCATTTAAAAAGAATACCCAGGGCCCGTCCAGTCTGGACCGGATACTCGACCGCTGAGATTCATGGCACCCCCGAAAGGCCAGCCAATCACACCAACAGGGATTGTTGGGTGTTCAAGCAGGCAGGCAAGTTAAGAGCCGAACACAAAGACAAGGGGCTGAATAGCGACAACGAGGAGGAGCCCAGGCCGCCGAACAACAACGGACAGAAGGGGTTTCCTCCAAAAGTGCGGACGGTGAACATGATATACGCGACCCACATTCCCAAACGGGAGAGGAAGCGTGCGCTACGGGACGTATACGCGATGGAGCCAGTCGCCCCAAAATTCAACCCATGGTCCTCCTGCCCGATCACTTTCGATCGAAGGGACCACCCCACTAGCATCCGTCATGGCGGTTTTGCCGCATTGGTCCTTGACCCAATCGTCGACGGATTTCATCTCACAAGAGTCCTCATGGACGGCGGCAGTAGCCTGAACCTGCTTTATCAGGATACAGTGCGGAAAATGGGCATAGATCCATCAAGGATCAAGCCCACAAGGACGACCTTTAAAGGCGTCATCCCAGGTGTAGAGGCCAATTGCACAGGCTCGATAACACTTGACGTGGTCTTCGGATCTCCGGATAAATTCCGAAGCGAGGAGTTAATCTTCGACATAGTCCCGTTCCGCAGTGGCTATCACACCCTGCTCGGACGAACCGCATTCGCTAAATTCAATGCGATGCCGCACTACGCATAACTCAAGCTCAAGATGCCAGGCCCTCGAGAAGTGATCACGGTCTGCGGAAACACCGAACGCTCCATCCGTACGGAGGAGCACACGGCGGCCCTCGTAGCAGAAGTACAAAGCAGCCTTTTAAGGCAACTCTCTAGTCCGGCCGTTAAAAAGCCGGACAACGCAAAGCACGCCTGGAGTAACCTGCAACAAGACCGCCTGGCATGTTCGGAGCAAGCGTAGCAATACGGCCCCAACCCCAGCCATCGCAGCATAGCAGAGCTAGTACCTAGAGTACACAATTACGCCCTTAAAATTCCATGGGCACAGGGGAAGGGGCACATCAACGGCATGCCTAAAATACGGCGTCAAACGTACTAGGGGATGCCAATTTTTTCTTTTTTCTTTCAGGACTCCATACTCTGGACAACCTGTTCGCCCTCGCTGCCGCATAGATGATACAAGACCCAGGAAAGCGGACAAAGCTACGCCGCCTTACGGAACTCTCAGGTGGTCTCTATTTCGAGCGATATATCTGTTTCTAAATTCCGCGGCCTGCGCCTGGTCAGGACATGTTAAATAGTCTAGTATCTTTTTTGCTTATTGCACCACTTGTATCGTTCGTCTTTGATAAATAGCCTCGTTATAAACAATGCATAGCTTTTTGTCTAGTTCTTGCATTAGTCTCTTTCAATATATATATGCTTATTAAATAACATGATCGCACCCATACACCATGGTACGGCAAACCACGCCAGGGGCTTCGTTACCCTTTTATCTGGCGTGAGAAGTCCGTACACTTTCACAAGTGCGGCACCCTAAACTTATAGCATTATATGCATCGGCTCCGAGTCATGATTTTGGTCACATGTTGGGTTTGCCCGGCTCCTATGTTTTGGTGCCTTACGTTCCGCTATATTGGCTAAGGTAGCACTAGGAGAACCACTGCTATTGTGCCCCAGATCAGGTGGGTTGAGCACCTCAGTGGAGAAAGCTAAAACAGACTATCATGATAAGGCGTGAGACCGGTCGCTGTTCGAGAGGTTTTTCGAGTCCTTAAAGGCTTATGCCGCTTCGAGCGAAGAGCTGGTTATGTCCGGCCAAAGGCGTGGATAGCGCCCCGAATTCGGTCTTCCGAACTAGGGGCTTCGCTGAAATTTAAATTTATAACGTTCTATGGCTAAGTGAGAGTGTTCAAGCATTATAGTCCGATTGCCTGGTTCGTTGTGCTGAGCGCCTCCCTCGAAGGACCCAACTATGGGAACAAGAGCCCTCAGGTTTATCCCGAACACCCCAGCACTAGTGGCATGGGGGCAGAAGCCGACGACTGGCCATCTCTCAATTTTTGATAAACGGCCGCACAGAAAATAATATTTTAAATTCAAACAAGCATTGCTTAGCGCATATGAAAAAAAATTCAGCGCACAGGATACAAACGAGCGAGTTCATTTAAATACTACATCTTTAGTACATTCATCTGCGATAAGGCGGGCTCCGGCAAGAACTTCCTTGTAGTAGTTCTCGGGCTTGCGATGCTCCTTCCCCGCTGGCGGCCCGTCCTTCACCAGCTTCTCTCCGTCCAGCTTATCCCAGTGTACCCTCACACGGGCAAGGGCCCTCCGGGCACCTTCTATGCAGACGGAGCACTTGACGACCTCAAGCCGTGGACAGGCCTCCACCAGCCGCCGCACTAGCCCGAAATAGCTCCCAGGCAGGGCCTCTCCGGGCCACAGCCGAACTAGTTAGCCCTTCATGGCCTGTTCGGCCGCCTTGTGGAGCTCGACCAGCTGTTTCAGCTGGTCGCTCAAGGGCACAGGGTGTCCGGCCTCAGAATACTGAGACCAGAACACACTCTCCGTCGAGCTGCCCTCTTCAGCTCGGTAGAACGCGGCGGCGTCGGATGCGCTGCGGGGAAGATCGAAGAACGCCCCTGGAGAACTCCGGATTCGGGTAAGTAATAGGTAGTTTACTTTTATATTCTTACTTTGTATTGCGAAAGCCTTACCCGCTGCTATCTTTTTAACCTCCTCCAACTCTTGGAGGGCCTTTTGGGCTTCGGCCTTGGCACTCTTGGTGGTCTCAATGGCCGACGCGAGCTCGGATGCGTGCGCTTTTGACTCAAGCTCCAAACCCTCATGTTTTTTCATGAGAGCTTGCAGCTCTTGCTGCACCTCACCGACCTGACCCCCAAGCCTTTCTCGCTCGGCGCGCTCCTCGGCCGTCTTCTTTTCGGCCTCGGCCAGCGCCTGCTTCAGGGTTGCCACCTCGGTTGTGGCCCCTACAATAAGCAGCACAATCCTGTTATTTCTTTCTGCAATCAAGCCTCTCAATAGGCACCTTTTTCTTTTAGGGTATCTTCTTACCTTCTTTCTCCTCGAGCTGCCGTTTGGCAAGGCCGAGCTCTTGCTCAGACCTCCCGAGGTCCTTTTTAAGCACATCCACCTGCGCAGTCAGTGCGGCGGTGGACAGCAGCGAAGTCTGCATATGCATATTTGACTTTTTGTTAGACTCCTGCGAAATTTACTAGATCCTCTATCCGGCTTTTCTTTCCAAACACCGGACAGAGCATCAGGGGCTACTGTCTATGCGGTAAATAATTTGACACATTTTTGCTTACCTGGAAGCCTGTTAGAAGGCTAGCGCAAGCTTCATTCAGTCCACTCTTGGCGGACTGAAACCTTTGGACCACCGTACTCATAACAGTACGGTGCTCCTTCTCGATGGTGGCGCCCTCAAGCGCCTCCAGCAGATTGTCCGGCGCCTCTGGTTGGACAGAGGTCGCCGGCTCAGACGGCTCACTCCTCTTGGAAGGAGTTCGCCCACCGCGGCCCAGGACTGTCGAGTCCGGCGCGGTGTCCGGCACAAAGCCGGACTTGGAGCCCTGGGGGGTTTCATCCCCTTTACTCTTGGGGTCCGGAGGATTGCCTTGCGGCTCCTCTAGGACCGTCTCCTCCTGCCCTGTTTGGCGGGGCGCCACTTCGGCGTCGTCCGCCCCGCTGGGGGAGACTGCGGGCGGGACAGAGTTTATGTCCGACGAATCCAGGGAGCCGCTCGACGAATCGTCAAGTCTGGCCCGGTGCGGGCTACACAAATTACGTTCGACGTTAGGGAAAGCCGCGCATTAAACAATATCATGATTCACTCTGGTATGAAAATACTTACGATATCACCGGACGCTTGGTTCTGCCCGGCCACTCCTTTCCGCCCTCTTCGGCGTCTTGGGAGTAGTCCGGCGGAGGGGACTTCCTTTTTCTCGACCCCTCGGCCTCCCCCGTTGGGGTGGCCTTCTTCTTCTTCTCTCCCCTTAATGGGGGGGGGAGAGCTTCCTTCCTCCTCCTCGTTTTCACGAGAGGAGGGCGTCGCAGACTCGTCAGATGACGAGCTCGACACCACCATGTTGCGGGAGCTCTTCCGAGTCCCGGTGGTTTTCTTCTTCTTGACCTTCTTCTCCGGCACCACATAAGGCGCCGGAGCCAGCAGCTTCTCTAGGAGAGCTGGGGCTGGGTCTTCGGGCAGGGGAGCCGGACAGTTAATTGGTTTGGCTACCTTCAGCCACGCCTATAAAAGGCAAAGGGAGTTTTCGGATCCCGCACAAGAGTTAATCTATGAAGAAAAGCTTAACGAACCTGTCAAAGGTATAGATAGCTTACCTCGCGAGCGTCACGCTGCGAGCTGTATCCGCGGTCTTCGGAGGCGGATGTGGGGCACTCGGCGCCTTTGGTCAGCACCTTCCAGACGTCTTCATACATCGTGTCGAAGAGCCTGCTGAGGTTTTGGTGCTGCGTCGGGTCGAATTCCCACAAAGTAAAATCATGTTGTTGGCACGGGAGGATCCGGCGGACGAGCATAACTTGGATGATATTGATATGCCGGATTGGCTTGTTCACCAGGGACTGCATGCAAGTTTGCAATCCGGTCACCTCCTCATCCTTGCCCCACGACAAGCCCATATCTTTCCAGGACGTGAGGCGCGTGGGGGGTCCGGATCGGAACACGGGGGCTGCGACCCATTTCGAGT
Source organism: Aegilops umbellulata (assembly GCA_032464435.1). Classification (NCBI taxonomy): domain Eukaryota; kingdom Viridiplantae; phylum Streptophyta; class Magnoliopsida; order Poales; family Poaceae; genus Aegilops; species Aegilops umbellulata. The sequence continues at coordinate 56,361,706 of CP136055.1, forward strand.
CGCGTGGCTCGGTGATGTAAAACCACCCTGCCTGCCTCCCCTTTAAGGTCTCCACGAAGGAGCCATCCAACCAGAGGGCGTTGGCAATCTTGCCAGCCATAGCGCCTCCGCACTCCGCCTGGGTGCCAGACACCACCTTAGGCTTGACGTTGAAGGTCTTGAGCCAGAGGCCGAAGTGGGGGCGGATGCGGAGAAAGGCCTCACACACGACGATAAACGCCGAGATATTGAGGACGAAGTTCGGGGCCAGATCATGGAAATCCAGGCCATAGTAGGACATGAGCCCCCAGACAAAGGGGTGAAGTGGAAAGCCCAGTCCGCGGAGGAAATGGGGAAGAAAAACTACCCTCTCATGGGTCCTTGGGGTAGGAAGGAGCTGCCCCTCCTCAGGAAGCCGGTGCAGGATGTCCTTGGACAGATATCCGGCCTTCCTAAGCTTTTTAACTTGAGCCTTCGTAACGGAGGAGACCATCCACTTGCCTCCCGCTCCGGACATTGATGGAGAAGGCTGAGGAAGGAAGAGCGGACTTGGGCGCTAGAGCTTGAGTGCGCGAGAGATAGATGGGCAAAGAAGGAAGAAGGCGTAGGTAAAAAGGGTGGATCCTTATCCCCTTATATAGGCTGATGCGGTTATGCGTCGCACCTACCTAATAAAACTCGCTTGCCTCTCAAGCGCCATGGTAAATGGCGCGGTTGGGTTACCCACGTCCGTATTAATGAGAATCTCGTTAAAAGGGGCACACGATCTCTGCTTCGACAAGACGTGCCAAGGAAACCGCCTCGCTAAACATGCTGAGGTGGAACGATGAAAATAATTTATATAGAAGGCTTGGTTGCAGTGTCATGATGCACTGCGGAATACGTCAGCAGATCCGATCTGTGTTAATATTATTCTCTATATAACAATACGTGGAAAACTTGTTTTGCAGAGTCGGACACTATTCTTGGTGTTTATAATCTTCTTGAAGAACTTGGAGGAGGAACCCACCTTGCAATGCCGAAGACAATTTGCGCGCCAGACTCGTCGTCATTGAAGCCTGGTTCAGGGGCTACTGAGGGAGTCCTGGATTAGGGGGTGTTCGGATAGCCGGACTATACCTTCAGCCGGACTCCAGGACTATGAAGATACAAGATTGAAGACTTCGTCCCGTGTCCGGAAGGATCTTTTCTTGGCGTGGAAAGCAAGCTAGGCGTGCGGATATTCAAGATCTCCTACCAATGTAACCGACTCTGTGTAGCCCTAACCCTATCCGGTGTCTATATAAACCGGAGGGTTGTAGTCCGTAGGACAACCGTCATCATACACAATCAAACCATAGGCTAGCTTCTAGGGTTTAGCCTCCTTGATCTCGTGGTAGATCTACTCTTGTACTACCCATATCATCAATATTAATCTAGCAGGAGTAGGGTTTTACCTCCATCGAGAGGGCCCGAACCTGGGTAAAATAAAGTGTCCCTTGTCTGTTGTTACCATCGAACCTTGATGCACAGTTCGGGACCCCCTACCCGAGATCCGCCGGTTTTGACACCGACAGGAGCCAAAGAATATTTGAAGGTATTAGCAGCTGAGTTGTCAATTCAACCATACTTGGAGATTAATTATCTGCAGCAAAGTGATCAGTAGCAAAGTAGTTTGATAGTTTTGAAAATAGTGACAGCAGTAATAGTAACGGTAACAGTGATAGCAGTAGTTTCATAACAAGTGCAACAGTAACAATAGCAGTAGTAACCTAGCAAGAACAATATAGGATATATTCGTAGGCATTCGATCGGTGACTTGTTGGATGATATTCATCATGGCGATACGGCACTAGCTCTAGTTCATCAATATAATGTAGGCATGTATTCCGTAAATAGTCATACGCGCTTATGGAAAGAACTTGCCTGACATCTTTTGTCCTACCATCCCGTGGCAGCGGGGTCCTATTGGAAACTAAGGGATATTAAGGCCTCCTTTTAATAGAGAACTGGAACAAAGCATTAATACACGGTGAATACATGGACTCCTCAAACTACGGTCATCACCGGGAGTGGTCCCGACTATTGTCACTCCGGGGTTGCCGGATCATAACACGTAGTAGGTGACTATAACTTCCAAGATCGGATCTAGAACATGGATATAATGGTGATAACATAAACGGTTCAGATCTGAATTCATGGCACCCGGGCCCAAAGTGACAAGCATTAAGCATGGCAAAGTCATAGCAACATCAATCTTAGGACATAGTGGATACTAGGGATCAAGCCCTAACAAAACTAACTCGATTACGTGATGAATCTCATCCAACTCCTCACCGACCAGTGAGCCTACGAAGGAAATACTCACTCCCGGTGGGGAGCATCATGGAATTGGCGATGAAGAAGGGTTGGTGATGACAAAGAACGAAGATCCCCCTCTCAGGAGCCCCAAACGGATTCCAGATCTGGCCTCTCGATGAAGAACAGGAGGTGACGGCGGCTCCGTCTCGTGGATCGCGATAATTCTTTCTCTCCGTTTTTTTCTGGAAAAATAGGATTTTATAGCGTCGGTTTCAGGGTCTGCGGGGCACCAGGTGGGGACAACCCACCTGGGTGCGCCAGGAGGGGGGCGCGCCCTGGTGGGTTGTGCCCACCCAGGTGCCCCCTCTGATGGATCTTGGTTCCATAAATTCTTGTTTATTGTATAAAAAATCCTCGCAGAGTTTTGTTCATTCCGAGAACTTTTATTTCTGCACAAAAACGACACCATGGTAGTTCTGCTGAAAACAACGTCAGCCCGGGGTTAGTTTCATTCGAATCATGCAAATTAGAGTCCAAAACAAGAGGAAAAGCATTAGGAAAGGTAGATACGTTGGAGACGTATCAACTCCCCCAAGCTTAAACCTTTGCTTGTCCTCAAGCAATTCAGTTGATAAACTGAAAGTGAAAAAGAAAAACTTTTACGAACTCTTTTGCTCTTGTTTGCATAAATAAGGTTAAACAGCACCCAGGTTTTAGCCAATATTTTAACTAACCATGCCAACAATAAATCTTAAAAACTATATTAACTCATATCAATGACATAATCATCTAGCGAGCAATAATAAGATATCTCAAACAGCAACACATTATCAAAACAACCATGATATAATATGAAAATAGTGGTATCTCACTAGCCCTTTCTGAGACCGCAAAACATAAATGCAGAGCACCTCCAAAGTTCAAGCAGCGAGTAAACTTTGTAATTCATGGTAGAAAAGATCCGATCATGATGCACCCAACAGTAGCTACGCACAATGCATAAGTCATGACAGCAGTGCTCTCAGGTTCTTGTGCTTGTTTTATAAGGTGATGACACAACATAAAAGTAAATAGATAGTCCCTTCGCAGAGGGAAGCAGTGATTTTGAGAGGTGCCAGAGCTCAAGTTTTTAAAACAGAGGTAAATGATATTTTGATACATGCACCCTTCTCATTTACTTCACGACCATCAGTTATCAATATCTTCCATGCTAAGAATGCTAGTGGCGGTTCCCAAGCGATAAAAGTAAAGGTTTTGACTCCATTGGGAGTTTTTGTTTGATTATTTGAGAGATCAATTCTTTTTGCAGTTTGAGACTGGGCATCCCTATTACTGCCCTTTTCTCGTGCGATGGCGAGTGAATAAACACTTGACCTGGGAATAACCCGCTTAGCATGGAAGATACCGACCACCTCCTGTCGTTCCATGAACGATCCAGGCACACAAAAAGGATCATTATTAGAAGTTTTTAGAGGTGGCACATGCAAATTTACTTAGGACGGCAGAGTAATACTGCATATAGGTAGGTATGGTGGACTCATCTGGAATAACTTTGGGTTCAAGGTTTTTGATGTACAAGTAGAATGCCCACTTAGTACAGGCGAAGGCTAGCAATTAGGTTGAGAAGCGGCCAGCTAGAGAGCAACAACGGTCATGAACATGCATTATGCATAAGTAACATTGGACACTATCATGAGTAGGATATGAACACCATGAACATAAATATCATAGAGGCTATGTTGGTTTTGATTCAACTACATGCATGAACATGTGCCAAGTCAAGCCACTCGAACATTTAGAGGAGGATACCGTATCATCATTCTACATCACAATCATTTTAACGCAATGTTGATATCCAAGATAAATCATTATCCACTCCTAGCTACTTATGCATGGCATGAGAAACTATAATCTCTAATTGTCATTGCAAACATGTTTAATCATAATGAGCTGAATCATGGATACAAGGTTAAACATATTTACACAAACAGAACAAGTCAACTTCATACCCGTTTCTCTCTGCCACAACCAGTTCATTGAGTATCATCATTATTGCATTTCACTTGCACGACTGAACGATGTGAAAATAATAATAGTGCAAAAGTGTAGTGGAATAAGCTAGAATCTGCAAACATTTTATTCAACAGGAGAAGACAAGGTAAATGGGCTCTTTATTAGATCAACAATTATTCATATGAGAGCCACTCAACATTTTCATCGTGGTCTTCTCCATGGTACGACTCGAATAAAAAGAAAATAAATTCAGAGAAACACACTGAAATATTTTTGGAGTTTTTGGTTTTCTTGAGCAAGGAAATAAAAGAGAAAAGCAAAAATGAGAAAAACTAATTACACGGGAAAGCTCCCAACAAGCAAAAGAAGAACAAGGAAATCTTTTTGGGTTTTCTTCTTAATAACGCAACTAAGCATGAATAGAAAGTAAACTAACTACAACTATTTTTTTTGTTTTTCTCAAGTTTTTCAAACACACAAGAAGAAAGCAAGAAAATAAATCTAAGCATGTATGATACAATGAAAAAGTGTGAGCACCGACAAATGGAATGAAATATGTGAACATGAATGTAATGTCAGTGAGAAACACGTACACCTCCAAGCTTAGGCTTTTGGCCTAACTTGGTAAGCAGTCAGTAGCCTGGATAACAGTTGGCGTGGTAGCTCACGGAGGCTCTTGGTGCAGATGCCTCGGCCCGCTGTGCTGCCTCCACTGCCGCGTTGTGAGCTCGGGCCTCGCTCTCAAGAACAAAGTATCTTCCTTTGTTATCTGCAATATAGGGACCGAGACCTGCATTGTGAACATATTGCTCAAATTCCTCCTTAATGCCCACACGCACCATATAATCATCGCAAGGCCATAAGCATGTTTTCGTTGCTGCATCTCGAATGGAACTTTAACTTGGTTCAACATAAGACCGGCGAGCGGAATTATCGCTAGAAGATGCCCCCGAGGATCTCCTCCTCGAAGAACTCCTTCCAAATAGGTTCATCATATTCGCGTACAATTTTCTGAAAAATTTTGGGCGACAAAATTTTGTCAACAAAACTTTATCAAATTGATGGCAACTACTCATAGGGATACATAGAGGCCATAGCAAGCATTCAAACTACTTAGAACTCTAAGAATTCAACATGCAAGCTCATCTCCAGCAACACCAAGAGTAGCTAATTATTCAAAATATAAATCATTAAAACAAAAACTAATTGGACAAATGGTGGAGTCACATACCAAGCAACAATCCCCCAAACAGTTTCAGAAATGGAGCTTCGAGCAAAGAGACCAAAATCCGTGGGTTTGAGAGCAAGAACACGGGAGAGAGAGCAATGGAGAATTTTTTCTGGAGGTAAGTGATGATGTGGTGTGAAGAGATAAGTGAGGGGGCCCATGTGGGGACCACAACCCACCAGGGCACGCCTGCAGGTGGGTTGTGCCCACCTGGTGCACCTCCCTCTAATATTATTTGCACCAAAAATTCTCAAATACTCAGAAAAAATCATATTAAATTTTCAGAGCATTCTAAGAACTTTTATTTTTGGGTCATCTTTATATTGCACAAGAAAAATAGAAAACAAACAAGGCATGGCATTTTATTTTATTTAACTAATAAAACAGAAAAAAAGGTAGGAATAGAAGGTAGTGCTTACTAAATTCATCAACCTCATACCGCTCAAAAATGATTCATTAATAAGGTTGGTCAAGTCTTATTAACAACCACTTTCGATTAGCATGAAACCAAAGAACTATCGTAAATCACTAAGTTACCTCAATGGGGATATGAATGTCTCCAACAATAAGCATTTCATATTTATTTTTGACAGTACGTAGAGGTATTTGAAAACTTCCAATAGTGATTGTTAGAGATTTGTCAATAACATTAATACCATACACTTGGAATTGTTTCTTTGGAAAGTGCACCGTGTGCTCATTACCATTGATATGAAAAGTGACCTTGCTTTTATTGTAATCAATAACATCCCCTGCAGTATTCAAGAAGGGTCTACCAAGGATAATCGACATGTTGTTGTCCTCGGGCATCTCAAGTATAACAAAGTCAGTCAAAATAGTAACATTAGCAACAACAACGGGCACATCCTCACAAATACCGATAGGTATGGCATTTGATTCGTCAGCCATTTGCAAAGATATCTCATTAGGTGTGAGTTTATTCAAATCAAGTCTTTTATATAAAGATAAAGTCATAACACTAACACCAGCTCCTAAATCACACAAACCAGTTTTTACATAATTCTTTTTAATGGAGCAACCTATAGTTGGTATTCTCGGATCTCCAAGTTTTTTAGGTACTCCATCTTTAAAATTATAATTAGCAAGCATAGTGGAGATTTCAGCTTCCGGTATTTTTCTCTTATTCGTGATGATGTCTTTCATATACTTTGCATAAGGAGGCATTTTAAGGATATCAGTCAAGCGAGTACGCAAAAAGACTGGCCTCAGCATTTCAGCAAAGCTTTCAAATTCTTCATCATCTTTCTTTTTAGTTGACTTAGGTGGAAAAGGCATAGGTTTTTTAACCCACGATTCTCTTTCTTTACCGTTTTTTCTAGCCACAAAGTCACTTTTATCATACCTTTTATTCTTAGGTTGTGGGTTATGAAGATCAACAGGTGGTTCTATCTCAACATCATTGTCTGGTTCTTTATTATTTGTTTGAGCATCTTCATGAACCTCATCGTTATCTTTTTCATTATCAGAAGGTGAGTGTTCATTACCAGACTGAGTTTCAGCATCAGAGATAGAAGTTTCATTATCATGATCAGGAGGTTTTTCTATGTCAGGTTCACTAGAAACATGCAAAGTCCTATCATTTTTCTTCTTCTTTTTCTTTCTAGAAGGACTAGGTGCGTCAGTGTTATTTATTTGTGAATCTTGTTCAATTTATTTTTGGGTGTCCCTCAGGATAAAGTGGTTCCAGAGTCATTTTACCTCCTCTAGTTGCAACTCTAACAGCAAAGTCATGTATGTTGTTATTCATTTCATCAAGCAATTCTCTTTGTGATTTATCAACTTGTTATAACTGGGTTTGTACCATAGAAGCATGTTTTCCAACACCTCTAACATCATTTGAGATTCTAAATAACAAGTCACTCAAGCGACCAATCATATCAGAATTATATTTCAATTGTTTCATAACATTTGCATTGAAGTGATCTTGTTTTCTAATGTAGTTTTCAAACTCATAAAGGCATTGGTTAGGATGCATATTGTGAGGATTGTCATTATCATTGAACTTCATAAAATAATTTACCTCTACCACCTTAGGTGGTGGTGGTGTATTAAGCCCATGTATTTCTTCAATAGGAGGTAAATTTTTAACATCCTCAGCTTTAATATATACCATTTTTCTTCATAGATTTCCTTGCCTCTTGCATATCTTCAGGACTGAGATATAATATACCCCTCTTCTTCGGAGTGGGTTTAGGAGGTGGTTCAGGAAGAGTCCAATCATCATAATTTTTCAATATGTTATTCAATAATTCTTCAGCTTGTCCAACGGTTTGTTCCCTGAAAACACAACCAGCACAACTATCTAGGAAGTCCCTAGAAGCATCGGTTAGTCCATTATAAAAGATATCAAGTATTTCATTTTTCTTAAGAGGATGGTGAGGCAAAGCATTAAGTAACTGGCAAAGCCTCCCCCATGCTTGTGGGAGACTCTCTTCTTTAATTTGCACAAAGTTAAATATTTCCTGTAAAGCAGCTTGTTTCTTATGAGCAGGAAAATATTTTTCAGAGAAGTAATAGATCATATCCTGGGGACTATGCACACAACCAGGAGCAAGAGCATTGTACCAAGCTTTAGCATCACCCTTTAATGAGAACGAAAATAATTTTAGAATATAATAGTAACGAGTTTTCTCATCATGTGTAAAAAGGGTGGCTATGTCATTCAACTTAGTAAGATGTGCCACAACAGTTTCAGTTTCATAACCATGAAAAGGATCAGATTCAACCAAAGTAATTAACTCTGGGTCGACAGAGAATTCATAATCCTTATCATCAATAAAGATAGGTGAAGTAGCAAAGTTAGGATCATATTTCATTCTAGCATTCAGAGATTTTTCTTTATACTTGCATAATAATTTCTCTAGGTCATCTCTATCCTTACAAGCAAGAATATATCTAGTTGTCTCCTCATTAATAACATAACCTTCAGGTACCTTAGGCAATTCATATCTAGGAAGGCTAGTTCTAGAAGGTGTTTCAGGAGTTTCAGTATCAAGCTCATCATCAGATTCAACAACATCATGTTGTATTACTCTAGCAATTTGTTCGTCAAGAAATTCTCCAAGTGGCACATCATCGTCATCAAGCAAGGTACTAGCATCATCATAAGCATTATCCATAATATAAGTAGCATCATCAATAACTTGCGACATATCAGAATTGATAGCATGTGGTGGTGTTGCAAGTTTACTTATAACAGAAGGTGAATCTAAAGCAGAACTAGATGGCAGTTCCTTACCTCCCCTCGTCTTAGAGGGATAAACCTTAGTCTTAGCACCCTTCAGATTCTTCATAGTGATAAATTGATAATAATCCCAAGTGACTCAACAAATATAGCTATGCTCCCCAGCAACAGCGCCAGAAAAAGGTCTTGATAACCCACAAGTATAGGGGATCGCAATAGTTTTCGAGGGTAGAGTATTCAACCCAAATTTATAGATTTCACACAAGGGGAGCCAAAGAATATTTGAAGGTATTAGCAGTTGAGTTGTCAATTCAGCCACACCTGCAGATTAATTATCTGCAGCAAAGTGATCAGTAGCAACGTAGTTTGATAGTTTTGATAATAGTGACAACAATAACAGTGATAGCAGTAGTTTTATAACAAGTGCAACAGTAACAATAGCAGTAGTAACTTAGCAAGAACAATATAGGATAAATTCATAGGCATTGGATCGGTGACTTGTTGGATGATATTCATCATGAGACAGTTATAACCTAGGGCGATACGGCACTAGCTCGAGTTCATCGATATAATATAGGCATGTATTCCGTAAATAGTCATACGTGCTTATGGAAAGAACTTGCATGGCATCTTTTGGCCTACCCTCCCGTGGCAGTCGGGTTCTATTGGAAACTAAGGGATATCAAGGTCTCCTTTTAATAGAGAACCAGAGCAAAGCATTAACACACGGTGAATACATGAACTCCTCAAACTACGGTCATCACGGGGAGTGGTCCTGACTATTGTCACTCCAGGGTTGCCGGATCATAACACGTTGTAGGTGACTATAACTTGCAAGATCGGATCTAGAACATGGATATAATGGTGATAACATAAATGGTTCAGATCTGAATTCATGGCACCCGGGCCAAAAGTGACAAGCATTAAGCATGGCAAAGTCATAGAAACATCAATCTTAGAACATAGTGGATACTAGGGATCAAGCCCTAACAAAACTAACTCGATTACATGATGAATCTCATCCAACTCCTCACCGACCAGCGAGCCTATGAAGGAATTACTCACTCCCGGTGGGGAGTATCATGGAATTGGCGATGAAGAAGGGTTGGTGATGACGAAGAACGAAGATCCCCTTCTCCGGAGCCCCAAACGGACTCCAGATCTGGCCTCCCGATGAAGAACAGGAGGTGACGGCGGCTCCGTCTCGTGGATCGCGATAATTCTTTCTCTCCGGTTTTTTCTGGAAAAATAGGATTTTATAGCGTCGGTTTCAGGGTGTGCGGGGCCACCAGGTGGGGACAACCCACCTGGGCGCGCCAGGAGGGGGCGCCCTGATGGGTTGTGCCCACCCAGGTGCCCCCCTCCGGTGGATCTTGACTCCAAAAATTCTTGTTTATTGTATAAAAAATCCTTGCAAAGTTTCGTTCCATTCCAAGAACTTTTATTTCTGCACAAAAACAACACCATGGTAGTTCTGCTGAAAACAGCGTCAGTCCGGGGTTAGTTTCATTCAAATCATGCAAATTAGAGTCTAAAACAAGAGGATAAGCGTTAGGAAAAGTAGATACATTGGAGACGTATCAGTTAGATTGTTAGGGTCATGGTATGCATTGGTAAGAATTATATAATGACATGGTGTTTTTTATACATTTGTTGTGATGTGTGCTACTCATAACTGCATTGGGATTTCCCCGAAGAGGAGAGGATGAGGCAGTATAGTAGAGATAAGTATTTCCCTCGGTTAATAACTGTCGGGGGATATGGGCCTCCACGAGCACCTATGGGGACGGAGCCCTTTGTCGGTTCGGCGGGGGGCGGAGGTTGCACAAAGAGCAGATCGAGGCGACACACACACACACAACGATTTTACCCAGCTTCGGGCCACATGGATGCGTAAAACCCTACTGCTGCTTGTCTGGTTGATTATAGTTCTTGCTCTGGAGCGCAAGAAGCTACAGTAAGTTGGAGCTGGACGTAGACGAGGGTCTACTGGGCGTCCTTCTTCGGGTCTCCTCCTCTAGGGTTCCTCCGGGGTCTGGATCCCTCTCTACGTGCGCATGGGCCTCCTTTTATATGCTAAGGGGTTTCCCACAGGTAGCGACGTAGGTGAGGGTAAAAATGGCAAGGAACTGTGCGAATAGTGGCCGCACAGTGCTATCGCACCTAACTCTCACGGCGGGAGACAAAGGCATTAAATGCCCGTCTGGATCGCCTGAACAGTGCTGAGGCGGACCGTTAGGAGCGCCTCCACTTGCCACGGGGGCGACTCTGCCAACGTCGCATGCCACCGCGCGTCTCAGGTTGCGCGGCGCCCCGCCACCTGCCTCCGGGGAAGCCCCAGAGCGACGCGTGGGCAGGTGAGCTGGAGCGCAGGCCTGAGGTGGTGGTTCGCCGCGGCAAGTGGCTTGCCGCGGTAGTTGCCTTGCCGCACCTGAGAGCTTGCCGCTCGTCAGGCCTTGCCGGGGCGCGCGCCGCGCCGCGGCGGGCTTCTCTTGGGGTGTCTTGGCTTGGCCGTCCCGGCGAGCTCCTCCCGCCGGGGCCTTGGTGCTTCGGCTTAGTCGTCCCGGCAAGCTCCTCTTGCCGGGGCCTTGTCGCCTTGGCCCAGCAAGCTCCTCTTGCCGGGGCTCGCCTTCTCGGCCCGGCAAGCTCCTCTTGCCGGGGCTTGGTCTTCTAGGCTCGATCACTTGGCCTTCGTCCGGCCCAGAAAGGGCCGTGGAGACTCTTGTCGCTCCCCTGGCAAGCCTTGCTGCGGGATGCTACTACTGCCCGTGCACAAGTTCGGGGTACTAAGGTACCCCTACTTTAGTACACCGACAGGAGCCCCCGGGTCTGGGCCATACACGATGCCGAGCGTTGTTGGGCCAGGCCCTAACAGTGCACGGGCACGCGTGGCCTGGGTTGCGCTGCTCCTTATCTCCGTGCTCGTCGCGCCCTCCCCAAGTGGCGCGCGCTTATCGCGGCGTCATGGGGGGGCGAGGCGTGCGAGGCGTGCGTGACGTGGGCAGCGTGCGCGGGGCTTGAGGCCCGCAGGCACGCGTCACGTCGGGCACGACCTCTTCATTTGGAAAGGCAGAACGTCCGCCCCCACTCCTTCCCCCCTTTATAAGCGGAGGGGAACAGGGGCAGCTCGCCATTCTGCCGGTTGCTGTTCCTCGAAAATCTCCGCCACCTCCTCCTTGCTAGAGAAAGCAGCGATTCGCCCTTGCAGCCCCCGGCGCCGCCAACGCCGACAACTCCCCCTCCCCGTTTCTGCCATGGCCCCGAAGAGCGACAAGGCGAAGGGGAAGGCCGTGAAGTCGGCCGAGGCGCTGTGGCTGGAAGCGCTTCGGAAGGAGACGGCGACGTTCCCCCCTCAGCTCGATGCATTGGGGCTGAAGAACGGATACCGCCTCTTCTGGTCGACGGCGACGCGAGCGCATCCGCGCACGCGAGTTCTTCCCGCCATCGCCCAGAACCTGTACCCGACCAGGTACCCTTTCTTCGCCGTGTTCTTCCTCTGCGGGCTCTGCCCTCCTTTTTCGGAGTTCTTCTGCGACATCATGCACACCTACAACCTCCACCTCCTTGATTTCACCCCCAACGCCGTTCTGACAATGGCGGTTTTCGCACACCTTTGCGAGAACTTTGTCGGAGTCCGCCCCAACGTAGCCCTCTTCCGCCACTTCTTTACTCCTCGGGTGGAGAAAGGAGAGCCGCTGTCCGGCGGAGTCGCCTGGGTCTCCAAGACCGGCAAGAAAGAGGTCTACTTGGAGGGGGAACTCCGTGGCAGATGGGAGGAGTGGAGGGCCGAGTGGTGCCTGATCGTCGAGGAGAATCCACCGCTGTTCACCGCCGTGCGCCGTACTCCAGTGGTGCGCGGCCGTGACTGGAGCGACCTGGCTCCGGACGACGCCAAGCTGAAGATTGCCGTCACCCGAATCCTGCGCCTCAGGTTTGCCGGACTCACCGTCGGCGCCGTCGGCGCGGATTTCCTTCGCCGGCGTATCGCCCCCCTGCAGGAGAGGGGGAAACCGGCTTGGGAATTCCAAAATGCGGCGGACATCATGAGGCTGCGCCCGGGCCTTAACTACAACTTCACCGTTCTGGAGCTCGACGGAGTGTTGAAGGAGCTGTTCAAGCACGACTCCGAGCACCCAGAATGGTTCAGGTTGCCGCCGGGCGTCGTCCCCCTGGCAACAACTCGGCGCTCAGCCGCATCCTCGTGATGATGCCGCTGTGCGACTCGCACGGGATCGACGCGACCTGGCAGGAGCCGGCGGACGACGTCGTGCAGGCCTTCTTCGACAACTTGGAGGAGGTGCCGGTCGACCCCGACGAGAAGAGGGGCCTCACGCGGGACACCACCCCCGAGGAGCTGGCCTACATCGCCTCCAGGATGGAGGAAGCGGCGGCCGCCGCGGCCGCGGGCGAGTCTGGCTTCACCCTGGCCGAGGCAGACGCGGCGGAGGTGGAGAGCCTCGCCGGCCAAATGGAGCTCGCCGGCGCGGAGGAACCAGCCGGGCACGGTGGTGCGGGCGAGCCCGCCCAGGACGAGGGCGGCTTGCCGGAGGCTGACGTGCCCTCCTTGCAGCTCCCGGGCAGCTCGTCGTAGGCGGAGCCCCCTGCCCAGCCGAGGAGGCGCCTCCGCAGGGCCGGAGAGGTGGTGCGGCAGGCCGACCAGCAACCGCAGCCCCGCGTGACACGCGCCTCCGAAGCAGCGGGAGCGGGGTCCTCACGGGCCACGGCTTCCGCCCCTGCCGCTCCCCGGACCGCGGCGGCAACGGGGGCGGGGTCGTCCACCGCCCCCGCCAAGCGGTCCCGGGAACCCACTCCCCTGTCTCCTCGCGCGTGGAGCAAGCCGGTTTTTGATTATTCCGCGCTCAGCTCCGACGACGAAGAGGAGGACGGAGAGTAAGTTCCTGGTAGAGCTTGTATCTTCTTGATTTCTGTTTCTTCGTCTTGTTTCGCAGCCCATTCATCCTCCCCGAAAGCGTTCCCTTTCAGGAGCCTGGCCCAGAGGAGGGCGAAGAGGGCCAAGATCCCGCTGGTCGTCCTTGAGGGCGAATCTCCCCCGGCAACTGGGGAGGTGCCGGAGACGACCTTGCAGGACCTGGCAGCGGGCCCGCAGGGCAGCCCACAGCGCAGCCCCCAGGGTGAGGGCACGGCTAGTTCTTGCCATTTGGCACGCGCGCGAGCTTCCCTTCTCTTTGTTGGCATGTGGCTGTTGTTGTTGTCGTTGGGTAGGAGCAGAGCAGCCCCAGCAGGCGACCCCGGGGGGCACTCCTGCCGCGCCGTCTGCGTCGTCCACCCCGCCCAGGGAGAAATCTCCGGCAAGGGAGGAGCCCCCGGCAGGGGAGACCTCCCCGGCAAGGGAGGAGCCCCCGGCAAGGAAGACCTCTCCGGCAAGGGAGGGATCTCTGGCGAGGGACGCGGCCAGCGATCCCCCGGCAGCGGAGGCCGCGGCCACTGACCATGCCACCGGTAAGCCCCCCTGCACGAAGAACTTCCCCTGGTTATCTTTCCTCATGAGCCTTTTTGTCGGCTGTTCAGCTGACTCTTCTCCCTTCTTCCGGCCATCAGACCCGCTCACCGCGGACCCGATGGAGAACGAGGTCGTCGTCGGGGAGGGCGCGCGTGGCGACGCCGACGACGTCGTCGTCATCGAGGAGGCGGAAGGCACCGACGACCCCGCAGGCGGCGGGGAGGCCGAAGCCGCCAAGTCCGCCGCGGCAGCAGGCGGCGAGGGGACCGGCGACCGCGCCGACGGCCCCGGGGAGGCCGGGGCATCAAGCGCGCCGCCGTCCGGCGATCCCGCCGCTGCTACCACGTCGGGCCCCGAGGAGCCCCCGGCGGGTGCCTACCTGCGGGCCGGCGATGACGACTTCATCAGGCTCCCCTGGGAGCCTAGCTGCAGGGCGCCGGTCGAGGGGGAGGCCTTGGACGGAGAAGTGCTCGCCTCCGTCGGGCTGACGGTGGTCGACGCGCCTAGCACCGGCGGCGGCGAGCCCGAGGAGGAGCGGCTGCTCCGGAAGCTTGTGTCGCTCTACCGCGCCCGGCAGGCCAAGGTGGAGCGCCAGGAGGCACTCATCGCGAAGGCCGGCGCGGACATGGAGAAGCGCGCCGGGGAGCTCCGGGAGCTCAACCAGGAGGCTCTCCGGTCTTTGGCGGAGGAGCGGAGGCTGCTCGACGAGGCGCGGACGGCCTTTCTCCTCGAGAAGGCAGAGGCCGAAGAGCAGCAGAGGCTTGCCGCTGCGGGGCTATCCGCGCGGGAAAGCGAACTGGTGCAGCAGAGCGCCAGCCTCGCCAGCCACGAGGAGGAGGTTGCCGCGCGCGAGCAGGCGCTCGGCGGGGCCCTGCAGAAAGCGCAGGACGCTGCCGCGGCCACCGAGGTCGCCAAGGGGGAGCTGGAGGCGAGGGTGGCGCAGCTCGTCAGCGACCTCAAGGCGAGCGGCGAGGAGCTTGCCGCGCTCAAACAGGAGCGCGAGAAGGGCGCTCACACCCTTGGCGAGCTGCAGGGCCGCTTCGCCGAGAAGATCCAGGAGCTCGACGCCGCCAAGGACTCCAAGGCTGTCCTCGAGCTGAAGCTGGACACCCTGGCCAAGGCGCTGGAGAGCGCCAAGGAGCAGGAAGCGACCTTGCGGAAGGAGGTTGCTGGCAACGAGGAGCTGTTGAAGCGTGCCGCCGTTACCCAGAACACCCTCCAGGAGACGGTGGAGCGGTGGACCGAAGGCCTTGTCGACATCGCCACCACCATCGACCAGGAGCTGAAGCTGCTGGGGATGGAGGGCCACGAGTACCCCTCCGGCGAGAACGTCCCGCCGAGCGCCAAGCTCACTTCCTTCTTCAAGGGCTTTGTGGGGGTGCTCCAGCATCTCCGGGAAAAGATCCCGGAGCAGTTGGCCGAGGAGACGCGGGATACTGTCTCCGGGGCCCTCGAGAGGGTGCTGGTGAAGATCGTCTTCCGCAACCCCACCATCAGGCTTACCAACGTCCTCAGGCACCTGCCGGAAGACGCCGACCTGACGGAGATCAAGGCCCTCGTCACCCCCATCGTGGAAAGGGTGGCCGGGATCAGGAGGGTCGAGGGCGACCGCGCGGATTAGGCCGCCCACCTCTTTCTCTTCTTCCCTTGTCGCTGCTGAGCATGTCATAGAAACAGCTGATTAGAGCAGCGGCAAGTCATTTTGTAATATAACTTTTATCTTAGGCAGTTCATTGCGCTGTTATCTCCCTCGTTCGACCTTGTGCTTCGTACGTTCGCGCCCTACGCTTCCGGGAACTTGTCGGCGCAAGTCTCCGCCTTGCCACGGGTGCCGAGTGCGGGACATCAGCAACCCGCTGACGGAGCCTCCACCGGCAAGAAACCTTGCCGCGGCTGGCGCAACTCACTTAAATGTTGAGCAGGCTCAGGGCGAGGTAAGCGTGGCGACTACAGTCGCGGCACACTCAAGCTGCCGAGCGAGCTCGAAACAAGTAAGGACGCTACTCGGGATGTAGCACACTTAAGTCGTTGAGCAGACTCGAAACGAAATAAGGGCGCAACCAGCCACGAGCCGGCCCCTCCGCGCATAGGTTTCCCATACGAAGCTCGGTCGTTCGAGGAAGATAACTTAAGAATAAAAAGGAGCTTAATCGCTCAAACTTTGGTGACTTAGCTTCTCTGTCGTTTGCAGTCCGGCAAGGCGCAGCTTCCTCGGGCGACGCCCAGCCTATCCTGTCATCCCCCCTTCTCGAGGTAAGGGAATAACGAAGGCTCGGGGCCTCGCGGCCTGCCATCGCTTGCCGGAGTCGAGTGCTGCACAATCGTGTCGAATGATGCATGCGCCAAGCGGAGAGGCGCGAAGTCGACAAGATGTGCAGGGCACATAAGCTATGCTTGGGATCTGCGCTCGTCTCTGTACCAAGGATTACATGCAACTGCGGCAAGACTTGGACAGAGAGGATGGCCGACGGAACGGGTTCCGACTGCCGCGCTTGCAAGGTCCCTCCCACGGTCGGCGTCGACTCGTTTGGATCTTGGCGGCCTGGGCTCACCGAAGAACGAGGTCGCCTTTCCCGCAACTTCCGGCGCTAACTTCTGCGGCTACGGGAGCGGCGCAGAGTTTGCTGGAGGCGAGAAACTCGCTCAGCGGCCGGAAGGCGATCCTCCTCAAGGAGCAGCTGCTCTTGCCCGGACTCTGCATGAGTGGGTACTCGAGGAGGGCCGTGCACGGGTCCGTGAGGAGGAATGCCTCCGCTCCACGTGGTGGAGCGGAAAGGTACCTGGCCATACCTGAGCTAGCCTGTGGTCGCCAAATCTGGTTCGCACAACCTCGACGCTCCCCTACCTGGCGCGCCAAAGATGTCGGGGGATATGGGCCTCCACGAGCACCTATGGGGACGGAGCCCCTTGTCGGTTCGGCGGGGGGCGGAGGTTGCACAAAGAGCAGATCGAGGCGACACACACACACAACGATTTTACCCAGCTTCGGGCCGCATGGATGCGTAAAACCCTACTGCTGCTTGTCTGGTTGATTATAGTTCTTGCTCTGGAGCGCAAGAAGCTACAGTAAGTTGGAGCTGGACGTAGACGAGGGTCTACTGGGCGTCCTTCTTCGGGTCTCCTCCTCTAGGGTTCCTCCGGGGTCTGGATCGCTCTCTACGTGCGCATGGGCCTCCTTTTATATGCTAAGGGGTTTCCCACAGGTAGCGACGTAGGTGAGTGTAAAAATGGCAAGGAACTGTGCGAATAGTGGCCGCACAGTGCTATCGCACCTAACTCTGACGGCGGGAGACAAAGGCATTAAATGCCCGTCTGGATCGCCTGAACAGTGCCGAGGCGGACCGTTAGGAGTGCCTCCGCTTGCCACGGGGGCGACTCTGCCAACGTCGCATGCCACCGCGCGTCTCAGGTTGCGTGGCGCCCCGCCACGTGCCTCCGGGGAAGCCCCAGAGCGACGCGTGGGCAGGTGAGCTGGAGCGCAGGCCTGAGGTGGTGGTTCGCCGCGGCAAGTGGCTTGCCGCGGTAGTTGCCTTGCCGCACCTGAGAGCTTGCCGCTCGTCAGGCCTTGCCGGGGCGCGCGGCGCGCCGCGGCGGGCTTCTCTTGGGGTGCCTTGGCTTGGCCGTCCCGGCGAGCTCCTCCCGCCGGGGCCTTGGTGCTTCGGCTTAGTCGTCCCGGCAAGCTCCTCTTGTCGGGGCCTTGTCGCCTTGGCCCGGCAAGCTCCTCTTGCCGGGGCTCACCTTCTCGGCCCGGCAAGCTCCTCTTGCCGGGGCTTGGTCTTCTAGGCTCGATCACTTGGCCTTCGTCCGGCCCAGAAAGGGCCGTGGAGACTCTTGTCGCTCCCCTGGCAAGCCTTGCCGCGGGACGCTACTACTGCCCGTGCACAAGTTCGGGGTACTAAGGTACCCCTACTTTAGTACACCGACAATAACCAAGGTTATCAATCTAGTAGGAGATCCAAGCAACACGTCCTTAGCAGCACCTGCACACAAACAACAAATCCTTGCAACCCAATGCGAACAAGGGGTTGTCAATCCCTCGACGGTTATGAGCAAGATTAAATTGTATGGTGATAGATAGATAGATCAAACAAAAATACAAAATCAAATAAATAAAGTAAAAACGCAGCAAGGTATTTTTGGTTTTAATATATGATAAAAGATGGACCCGGGGGCCATAGTTTTCACTAGAGGCTTCTCTCTTGAATATAGCATACGGTGGGTAAACAAATTACTGTTGGCCAATTGATAGAAAAGCAAATAATTATGATGATATCCAAGGTAATGATCATATATAGGCATCACGTCTGAGACAAGTAGACTGACTCCTGCTACATCTACTACTATTACTCCACACATTTACCGTTATCCAGCATGCATCTAGAGTATTAAGTCCATAAAGAACAAAGTAACGCCTTAAGAAAGATGACATGATGTGGACAAGATAAACTCATGTATGAATAAACCCCATCCTTTTATCCTTAATAGAAAACAATACAATATGTGTCATGTCCCCTTTAGTCACTGGGATTGAGCACCGCAAGATCGAACCCATTACAAAGCACCTCTCCCATTGCAAGAAAAATCAATCTAGTTGGACAAACCAAATCAATACATCGGAGAGAAATACGAATCTATAGTAATCATGCATAAAAAGAGTTTAGAGAAAACTCAAATAATAAACTTGGATAGATCTAATCATAAACTCACAATTTATCGGATCCCAACAAACACACCACAAAAAGTGATTACATTGGATAGAACTCCAAGAATATCAAGGAGCACATAGTATTGAAGATCAAATAAAGAGAAGAAGCGATCTAGCTACTAACTATGGACCCGTAGTTCTATGGTAAACTACTCACGCATCATCGGAATGGTAGCAAGGATAATGTAGAGCTCCTCCGTGATCGAATCCCCCTTTGCCAGAGTGCGAGAAAAGGCCTAGAGATGGGATCTCGTGGTTTTGGAACTTCTGGTGGCGAAAAAAGTATTTCATGGACTCCTTTGTTAGTTTCCCGCTTTTAGAGAATTTATAGAAGCGGAGTTAGGTCAAACGGAGCCACATGGGCCCCACAAGCCACCAGGGCACGCCCTAGTGCCTCTTGGGCCACTGCTCCATCTTCTTGTCCCCTTCCGAAGCTTCCAGGGTCTCTTATGCCCAGAAAAAAATCTCCTAAAAGTTTCGTGGCATTTGGACTACATTTGGTACTGATATTCTGAAAAACCAAAAACAGGCAAAAAATAACAACTGACACTTGGCACTAAGTTAATAGGTTAGTCCCGAAAAATGATATATAATTGCTTGCAAGTGTATATAAAACATCCAAAATTGATACTATAATAGCATGGAATAGTCAAAAATTATAGATACGTTGGAGACGTATCAAGCATCCCCGAGCTTAACTGATAACCCACAAGTATAGGAGATCGCAACAGTTTTCGAGGGTAGAGTATTCAACCCAAATTTATTGATTTGACACTAGGGGAGCCAAAGAATATTTGCAAGTATTAGCAGCTGAGTTGTCAATTCAACCACACCTGGAGATTAATTATCCACAGCAAACTGATCAGTAGCAAAGTAGTATGATAGTTTTAATAGTAGTAGCAACAACAATAGTAATAGTGATAGGAATGATTTTGTAGCAAGTGTAACAGTAACGACAGCAGTAGTAACTTAGCAAAAACAATATAAGAGAAATTCATAGGCATTGGATCGGTGGATTCGTTGTGTAAGTGCATCTAGTGCCACCCCTAGTTGGTTTTGGAGTATTGACGACAAACTTGGTTGAGGGACTAATGTGTTTGTGAGAATTGCGGGATAACACGGGTAGTAGTCCCTCATTAATTTGGTTTACCTACCGGAGATGAGCCCTAAAAATGTATGAAGACATTGAAGACAATGGTGGTGTGTGAAGATATTCACATTGAAGACTATGACATGACAAGACATCGCGTGAAGACTATGGAGCGCGAAGACATAGTTGTTTCGTTGTTTCCTTTTCTTCTTTGTTGAGTCATAGGAACCACCGTAATGTTAAGTGGGGTCCCAGTGAACAAAGTCAGAGTGACTAAAGTGATGCTCAACCAAAATCCTATGTCTTCAAGCGAAGACAATGAGAGCAAATCTTATCCAGAGCTGGATGAGTCAGCTTTACTTGTAGCTCAAGTAAAGTTGCCGTGTGTGTTTGAAATCTGACCTTTGGAACACGTGTCAGTTCCTTAGTGACCCAGGGTCATTTCGGACAAATCAAGTCGGGTTGCCTAGTGGCTATAAATAGTCCACCCCCTACACCATAAATTGGTTGGCTGCTCAGAGTTAGTGCACGGCTTTTGTCGTTTGAGAGAAACCCACCTCTGAAGCCTTTGAGAGAGAGAGAAATCCTTGCGAGGACAAAGCCCAAACACCTAGAGCCAAAGAGTGTTAGGCATCACTGAAGTCTTTCTGTCCGCGTGACCTGAAGACTTGTTACACTTGAGGACTGTGAATCCTCCAGTCGGTTAGGCATCACGTTCTGAGCATCAAAGAGTCATTGTGGATCGCCGGTGAACAAAGTCTGTGAAGGTTTGGCAGTCTACCTTGAAGACTTACTAGAGTAATTGGGCGAGGACTGGTGTCCTTAGCTCAAAATAATGCAAATAATGCAAATGTAATAGCAATTTGCCAAAATAGTACAGTTTGTAAAGAATGCAAGAGTATCAATACTTATCCAACTCCAAACATTATTAAATTATACAAAACTGTAGAAAATTTATCAGATCTTATTGTGCAAAAAGTTTCAACATTTTATCACATTCTGACTTTTCTAGGGATTTTTTGCAACAGCGGTAAACTTTCTGTTTTCAAACAGCAACATGTAGAGTTGTAAAATAAGCATAGTAAAGGCTATCAATGCCACTTTTATTGAAATAAAAGATGCAAAACATTATTCTAAATAACAAAAAGTAAATCCTAACAAAATAAAATGATGCTCCAAGCAAAACACATATCATGTGACGAATGAAAACATAGCTCCAAGTGAGGTTGCCGATAATATTGGAGACGAAAGAGGGGATGCCTTCCGGGGCATCCCCAAGCTTAGTTGCTTGGATATTCCTTGAATATTACCTTGGGGTGCCTTGGTAATCCCCAAGCTTAGGGTATTTTCACTCCTTATTCTCCTCATATCAACATCTCACCCAAAACTAGAAAACTTCAATCACACAAAACTTAACGGGACTTTGTGAGATAGGTTAGTATGATAAAGAGCAAACCATTTTACTTTTGGTACTGTTAAATACAAGATTCATAATTGTTATCACACAATTCCTAATGTAGCATATAATTTCCATAATTTATATTAAGCAATATAAGCCATAGAAACTAGAAAACAAGCAAACTATACATTGAAAATAGAATCTGTCAAAAACAGAACAGTCTGTAGTAATATCTACTCCAACCATACTTCTGCTACTCCAAAAATTCTGAAAATTTAGGAAACCGTAGACAATTTGTATATTAAACTTCTGCCAAAGGAATCAACTCAAAAGCACTCTTCTGTTAAAAATGAGACTTATTTTCGTGAGAACAAAAGTTTCTGTTTTTCACCAAGATCAAATCAACTATCACCCAACATGATCCCAAAGGCTTTACTTGGCACTTTATTGAAACAAAAGCAATAAAACACGACTACTACAGTAGCTTAACCATGTGAACACACAAAAAAAGTAGGTAAAAGTGTTGGGTTGTCTCCCAACAAGCGCTTTTCTTTAATGCCTTTTAGGCTAGGCATGATGATTTCAATGATGCTCACATAAAAGATAAGAACTGAAACACAAAGAGAGCATCATGACGCATATGACTAACACATTTGAGTCTAACTCACTTCCTATGCATAGGGTTTTTGTGAGCAAACAACTTATGGGAACAAGAATCAACTAGCATAGGAAGGCAAAACAAGCATAACTTCAAAATTTTCAACACATAAAGGGGTGTAAGTGCATCTAGTGCCACCCCTAGTTGGTTTTGGAGTATTGAAGACAAACCTGGTTGAGGGACTAATGTGTTTGTGAGAATTACAGGATAACACAGGTAGTAGTCCCTCATTGATTCGGTTTACCTACTGGAGATGACCCCTAAAAATGTATGAAGACATTGACGACAATGGTGGTATATGAACATATTCACATTGAAGACTATGACATGAGAAGACATTGAGTGAAGACTATGGAGCGCGAAGACTTAGTTGTTTCATTGTTTCCTTTTCTTCTTTGTTGAGTCATAGGAACCACCGTAATGTTAAGTGGGGTCCAAGTGAACAAAGTTAGAATGACTGAAGTGATGCTCAACCAAAATCCTATGTCTTCGAGCAAAGACAATGAGAGCAAATCTTATCCAGAGCTGGATGAGTAAGCTTTACTTGTAGCCCAAGTCAAGCTGCCGCGTGTGTTTGAAATCTGACCGTTGGAACACGTGTCAGTTCCTTAGTGACCTAGGGTCCTTTCGGGCAAATCAGGTCGGGTTGCCTAGTGGCTATAAATATGTAACATCCCAAAATTCTAAATTTTGGAATGTTATAATAAATAGATAGATTTGATTGATGGTCTGATTGATTGTGTGAAATTGAGTGAAATTCGAAACTTTCGAAAGTTAAATGAGAGGGAATGAAAGGACTTTCCCAAACTTTAATTTTGCATTTTTGATCTCCGTAAATTCAAATTCTTTTCAAATACAAAACCCTTGAGCGAAGATGATATGACTTCTTCCATTTAATTAAATGAAAGGGGTATTTGAAAATATTTGAATTTCATTTGGAAATATTTCAATTCATAAACTTCATGCAACTCAATGATTTTCATGAGAGAAGATAAAATGACTTCTTCAAATTATATGAAATATGAGTTGGGAGTTTGAAAGAATTGAATTCAAAGTTCTTTTGAATTTATTTCCAATTTGGAGTTATTTGACTTTTATTCAAATTATGTTTCTCCAAAAATAAAATATATGAAAAATAGGGTAACATGATTCCCTACATCAGAAAATTGGAGAAAAATTAATTTGAAATCATTTTGGTATTTTAAATTGATTTTTATTAAAGCAGGAGCACTATTTGAATTATTAGAAATTGTGTGTACTTTATTTAAAGCTACAAAAATGTTCACGTTGTAGATAATGTTTTTCTGAAAATTTTGATATATAATATGCCTATATTATATTTTTATTCTATTCTCTTTTGTTTTATTTTCGTTTGCATGTGTTTTTTAGACAAAACTCTTCAAATAGTGCCAGGCCGAAGCCCAGCACTGCTCTCTCTCTCTCTCTCCGCGCCAGGCCAGCCGGCCCAGCCCAGCAGCGGCCTACGCCCGCGCCCGAATCGCCTCCGTCTCGCTCGCCCGCTCGCACGCCGCTTTGCCCAGTCACCGACAGATGGGGTCCACCTGTCGGGACCTTCTCCTACCCGCCGCCGGAGTCCGACTCCAGCACTCCTCGCCGGCGACGCCGTGTCCAGGCGGGACTCCTCTCCCTCTGCCCCTCGCGCAAGCCAACCCCCTCCTCCTATTTATACCGCCGTCCGGGCCCCGTTCCTCCTCCTTTACCGCAAACCGCAGTTGTCGCCGCCCTTGCCGGAGTTCCCGCCTTCGACGAGATCTACCGCTGCCGACCTCCGCCGACGCCGCCATCGCCTTCCCCTAGCCGCGCCGCTTCTCCCCGACCCCGTGGCCACACCGAAGGACCGCCGGAGCAGCCACCCCGACGCCGATGCCGTCTCCTTCTCCGGCGACGTCGACGCCCACCATCGCGGTAAGCCGCCGGTGCTCCTCGTCCGTCCGATCTAGGTTAGATGGATAGGATTAGATTAGTTCTTTTTTTTCTCGAATCATTTTTCCTTACTTAGTGAATGTTCACTGCTTTGCCTTTGCAGCGAACAGTTTTTAACCAATAGATTTCTGACACGTGGCCAGGGACCTAGGTGTAGATTTTATTTTTCAGTTTAGTCCCTCATTTTCAAAACACCACAACTTTTCAACCGTTAGTCCAAATTTAGTGAAACCAATGGCCACGTCTTCGTTATGATCCCCTCTATCCAGTAATCCAACTCAAACATGTTTTTGAAAATTTAAAATTTGAATTATATCAGATTTTAATTTGAACTTCGTTTGATCATAACTTGAGTTTTATAACTCCGATTTAATTGATTCTTTTTGCAAATCGAAGCTCTTGACCTAAACTTTTTGATAAGGCCAAATTCACATAATTTTGGTACTGTTAGAAATTGTTTTATGTTGGAAGAGTTATTTGGTTGGTTTTGATGTTATCTGAATTGTTTTCTTCGTTCTTTCCGATCTTTTGAGTGATTGCTTACGTGTGGTTACTATTGCTTGCTTACGATAGATTGACCGGAGTGTGACGAGTAGATCTATCAAGAGTTTTGAGTGTGAATCATCATCATCAACATTGCAGGAAAATTCACACTTTGATCATAATCCTTTTCATACCCAGTTTTTATGCATTAGTTTCACCCCTCAAATATTGCATGATTAGGATGTCATTAACTTGTGGGTTGGGAAGTAGTTATTGAGGTAGAACCTATTGCCCTGTTATATTCAAACCCTTGGGAGTTACTTCTACGCGTTGCTTATATTGCTATGCTATGCTCGTAGACGTGGATTGGGTGAGTGTTATCCATGACAGATGTGAGATTGTTAATTAATGGTTTATTTAAGGTGGCAACTTTAATACACATTTGGGTGGATTGCTAGGGGCACCCTGGGGATATACCCGTGGACTTGCCCGGACACCTGGGGATATACCAGTGTTGTCCTTGGAGATCCCGGGGATATACCGTGTGATCATCCTACGGTCCGCCACCCAGGCTCAAAGGGATCATAAGATTATTCATGCTAGAAACTTCCGTGTGCAGCCACAAGCTATTATGGGCTCTAGCATAGTTGATTAAGTCATGTGAACTCTTACAGTGGTAGACTAGCAGATGTAGGGGATGTAGGTGGTATGGTCTACCCATCGTAAGGTGTTAACGCTTCTGAAAGACTATGCCTCGGTCATCCGTTTCTGAAACACCATGTAGTGCGAGAAATCCAACGGAGGAGATCGAGTCTTGTGGGGAAAAGTGCACAAACCTCTGCAGAGTGTACAAACTAATCATGGTTAGCCGTGTCCCCGGTTATGGACATCTTGAGTATCTAGTTCTTCGATTATCCTGTTGATCTCATCACATTACTTTAGTTAATTTTGTTGGGTTTTAACGATGATGCTTAATTGGGATTGAGAATGCTGTCAACCATTCTCAATGTTTAACAACCACCATTATAGTTAATAAAATTTATTCCTTTGCAGTAGGGAAAAATTGGCTTTTCGCAAAAACATTATAACCATAGAGCTTTTCCACCAGCCAAATATGCATGTAGTGATAGCCATATTTCAGCATTGCTCTACAGTGTGAATTTGCTAGTACATTCTGTTGGAAATATGCCCTAGAGGCAATAATAAATTAGTTATTATCATATTTCCTTGTTCATGATAAACGTTTATTATCCATGCTAGAATTGTATTGATAGGAAACTCAGATACATGTGTGGATACATAGACTACACCATGTCCCTAGTAAGCCTCTGGTTGAGTAGCTCGTTGATCAATAGATGGTTACGGTTTCCTGACCATGGACATTGGATGTCGTTGATAACGCGATCACATCATTAGGAGAATGATGTGATGGACATGACCCAATCCTAAGCCTAGCACACGATCGTGTAGTTCGTTTGCTAAAGCTTTTCGAATGTCAAGTATCATTTCCTTAGACCATCAGATTGTGCAACTCCCGGATACCATAGGAATGCTTTGGGTGTGCCAAACGTCACAACGTAACTGGGTGGCTATAAAGGTGCACTATGGGTATCTCCAAAAGTGTCTGTTGGGTTGGCACGAATCGAGACTGGGATTTGTCACTGCGTGTGACGGAGAGGTATCTCTGGGCCCACTCGGTAGGACATCATCATAACGTGCACAATGTGATCAAGGAGTTGATCACGGGATGATGTGTTACGGAACGAGTAAAGATACTTGCCGGTAACGAGACTGAAAAAGGTATCGGGATACCGACGATCGAATCTCGGGCAAGTACAAAACCGCTGGACAAAGGGAATTGAATACGGGATTGATTGAATCCTCGACATCGTGGTTCATCCAATGAGATCATCGTGGAACATGTGGGAGCCAACATGGGTATCCATATCCCGCTGTTGGTTATTGACCGGAGAGTCGTCTCGGTCATGTCTGCGTGTCTCACGAACCCGTAGGGTCTACACACTTAATGTTCGGTGACGCTAGGGTTGTAGAGATATTAGTATGCGGTGACCCGAAAATTGTTCGGAGTCCCGGATGAGATCCCGGACATCATGAGGAGTTCCAGAATGGTCCGGAGGTAAAGATTTATATATGGGAAGTCCTATTTTGGCCACCGGAAAATGTTCGGGATTGTTCGGTATTGTACCGGGAAAGTTCTAGAAGGTTCCGGAGTGGGGCCCACCTGCATGGGGGGACCCACATGAACGTGGGTAGTGCGGGAAAGGCCCCACACCCCTGGTCAAGGCGCACCAAGATCCCCCCTTAGAAGGAATAAGATCATATCCCGAAGGGATAAGATCAAGATCCCTAAAAAGGGGGATAACAATCGGTGGGGAAGGGAAATGATGGGATTTCTTTCCCCCACTTTTGCCAACGCCCCAATGGACTTGGAGGGCAAGAAACCAGACCCCTCCACCCCTATATATAGTGGGGAGGCGCATGGGAGCCGCACCCTAGCCCCTGGCGCCTCCCTCTCCCCTCGTAACACCTCTCCCTCTCGCTGAGCTTGACGAAGCCCTGCCGAGATCCCCGCTGCTTCCACCACCACGCCGTCGTGCTGCTGGATCTCCATCAACCTCTCCTTCCCCCTTGCTAGATCAAGAAGGAGGAGATGTCTTCCCCAACCGTACTTGTGTTGAACGCGGAGGTGTCGTCCGTTCGGCGCTATGATCATCGGTGATTTGGATCACGACGAGTACGACTCCATCGACCCCGTTCTCTTGAACGCTTCCGCTCGCGATCTACAAGGGTATGTAGATGCACTCATCTCCCTCTAGTTGCTAGAAGACACCATAGATTGATCTTGGTGACACGTAGGAAAATTTTAAAATTCTGCTACGTTCCCCAACAGTGGCATCATGAGCTAGGTCTATGTGTAGTTTCTATGCACCAGTAGAACACAAAGTAGTTGTGGGCGTCGATTTTGTCAATTTACTTGCCGTTACTAGTCTTATCTTGATTCGGCAGCATCGTGGGATGAAGCGGCCCGGACCGACCTTACACGTACACTTACGTGAGACAGGTTCCACCGACTGACATGCACTAGTTGCATACGGTGGCTAGCGGGTGTCTGTCTCTCCCACTTTAGTCGGATCGGATTCGATGAAAAGGGTCCTTATGAAGGGTAAATATAAATTGGCATATCACGTTGTGGTTTTTGCGTAGGTAAGAAACGTTCTTGCTAAGAAACCTATAGCAGCCACATAAAAATTTGCAACAACAATTAGAGGACGTCTAACCTGTTTTTGCAGCATATGCCGTGTGATGTGATATGGCCAAAAGGATGTGATGAATGATATATGTGATGTATGAGATTGATCATGTTCTTGTAATAGGAATCACGACTTGCATGTCGATGAGTATGACAACCGGCAGGAGCCATAGGAGTTGTCTTAATTTATTTATGACCTGCGTGTCAACGTAAACGTCATGTATTTACTTTACTTTATTGCTAAACCGTTAGCCATAGTAGTAGAAGTAATAGATGGCGAGATAACTTCATGAAGACACGATGATGGAGATCATGGTGTCATGCCAGCGAGGATGATGATCATGGCGTCCCGAAGATGGAGATCAAAAGGAGCAAAATGATATTGGCCATATCATATCACTATTTGATTGCATGTGATGTTTATCATGTTTTACATCTTATTTGCTTAGAACGACGGTAGCTAAAATAAGATGATCCCTCGCAATAATTTCAAGAAAAGTGTCCCCCCAAACCGTGCACCGTTGCGAAGGTTCGTTGTTTCGACGCACCACGTGATGATCGGGTGTGATAGATTCTAACGTTTGAATACAACGGGTGTAAGCCAGATTTACACACGCAATACACTTAGGTTGACTTGACGAGCCTAGCATGTACATACATGGCCTCGGAACGCGGAATGTCGCGACCAGTTTTTCCGGACATTGATTTCCAGAAAAATGGCCGTCGAGCTCATCAGCCCCAGGATTACTGTTAGCTGATGAGGCACCACTTGATACAGACATTCCCAAGCACAATACAAAAAATAATATGTAGTACAAGACCATTGTGGCCTATGAGTACAACAAAAGGCTTCTGGGAGACGATGGCGGAAGCGGTTTGTGGATCATCCGTGTATGGGTCTCCATTTCCCACAGGAACAGCTGACCAGGCTAACTCCTATCTTCACGAGGCCGCTATCATTGATGCTTAGGTTCTGGGGCTGTCATCACGTCGTTCCTCTTCGGGCAAGAAATCTGGCCAAGACAATAGCCAGGGACAAGCCAGTGAGTACTTTGAATGTACTCGCAAACATTATGAACTCTGGAATAAAATATTTGACAACATACACTAAAATATGCTGCAATCACATTGTCAGCCATAAATAAAACACCTCTTATGCATGCAAGCAAGTTATTTATATGCAACTTGAATAAGTAATAAAGGAGAAGGAATGAAATGCCGCAGTCGGGCGTCTGTGCGACACCACATAAAGGGCTTACGAAATAAATAACAAGCAATGCCACAGTCGGGCGTCTCAGCGACACCTCATAAAAGGGCTTATAAGTAAATGAAACAACATGCTTGCCACAGTCGGGCGTCTGAGCGACACCACAGAAAGGGCTTATAAGATAAATGAAACAGTAAACATGCCACAGTCGGGCGTCTCAGCGACACCACATAAAGGGCTTAGAAGTGAACAAGGTAATAAACAGGCCACAGTCGGGCGTTTGAGCGACACCACAGAAAGGGCTGATAAAATAATCACAGTGAATATCCAGGAGGTAGCACCATCCCAGGGATATCCGATAATGCCAAAATATATAACAGGTTAGTCCACAACAAAATAATAATCATAATCATCACGAGTCTCTATCGTGATCCCAGTTCTGGTTTTAACAGTTTCTCCTCCGAAGACCGACACTAAGACCGACACTTGACCCATCCCAGACTGTAATCCTTAACCATGGACACGGCTATTCGAATAGGTTTAATCTCTGCAGAGGGTGTACTCTTTACCCACGAGTAACAGATTCCTTTAGTCCATCGGGACTAATTACATCTACGGCCTTTTAGTTGAAAACACACCTAACTTGCACACACCAGCTTAACTTATCGGTGCCTAGAATCACCCATGACACTTGTTAAGCAAAATTCTAAGTGGGGAGGCTACAACCTCGCGTAGCATGGGATCAAATTTATATCGCGCGCTCTAAGGGGTGGCCTCCCCTCTCGGTCCCAACCGGAAACACCCATGCCCCCGGACCAGGTGGCCAGCCTACCGGTTACAACCGGTAGCTCCCACCATGGCCTCTCTGTACGGTGTATGCTTGAAAGGGGTTGACGACTTACTGAACCGTACCCTACCTGCGGCAGGGACAAGTGGTAGTACAAGGCAAGTATGGGGGTTACTGGAACAAGACTCGATCTTGTGGTCGACTCAGGAGGTTTACAAGTTTCCTGCATGACATGTGTAACAAAAATTATTCCAACCAACAGATCAGCACTCATTACACCTTTCCATGCCATACCGGATACAACCGTCCTGACGGAGACCGGCGACAAGCTCACGCCTACCCAAGGCAGAGACTTTTCCCGGGTTCCTCTCCGGCATGCATGTAAGGCACGTGAGGATGATCACCATCACAAGTATGTATATTTCCAACAGCAAGGAAATCACAAACAATGCATCCATGCAAATGATCATATCACATGAAATAATAATACTCCGAAATAAAATGAGTTTATAAACGTGTCAACTATCGCACTAAAGTATTATTCCGGGGTTCAGAATGCTTGCCTTCATGGTGTGGAAAGGCAGGGTGCACTCCAAAGCCTTTGAAAGATTTCCTTCCTCTCTCCAAAATTCCTATTTTAAATAAATTTAAATTAACACACAATTCAAAACAGCACAAAAAAGTTGTTTGAATTTTTTTGAAATAAATCTTAAAATAAACTAGACCATATTTGAGAGAGGTAGGAAAAAGAATCAACTCATTTGGAGTTGTATTCGAAAAGATATAGCCAGTCAAAGTTGTGGTCAAACTCTGTTATTTAATTAAAACAGAAAAGAAAACGCTTCGAACAGGATTACGCTTTCGCACAGAGAAGACGTACTTGAGCCTTTACGCCTCCACTTATCCAGCGTGGATGGCGCGTGAGTCACTAACAGTGGGCCCGGGGGACCCACTGGTCAGGTTTGACTAGTTGACTTCCCTCCTCTTCCTCTGCCCCGAGAGGAGGCGGAACTCCGGCGATGCTCGCCGGCGAACGGCGGCACCGTTCGGGAAACGGAGATCACCTGCGGGCTCAGGGGATCGAGACGGTCACTCCGGTAGTCGTTATGGTCTCGGGGGTGGACGGAGCTGCCGGCAGCGACCTTCGCGGCGGACGGAGGCCATCGGGCAAAGTGATTTTTCTCCCGTGGTGAGTCCTGATCAAAATCGAGCAGGGGAAATGGTTCACGGGAGGAAGAGGAAGCTCTTGGTGAAGAGAACGGAGAGGGGGAGGCCCTGGTGGCGTTGGAGGAGCTGGGGCAAGGGCGGCGGCTGCGGTTGCCGGAGATGAGGAAGGAGGCCTCCCCGGGTCGTCTGGCTGCAAAAGGGGGCCCTAGGGAGATGGCTTGGGGTCGCCTGTGTGCGGAGACGAGCTCGGGGCCCCTTCATATAGTGTATCCAAGTCGGTTCGCGGCTGCCGTGGATGAGCTCGTCGGCGGACCGCCTTACTGTGTGACAGGGCGACGTGGCGGTGGTTGGCTAGTTCCACGGGCTAACTACGACCGCTACACTGTCGAGAGAGGCGAGTTGGCGCGCTGTGGGGGTTTGGGCGGCGCCGACCGGGGCTGGAGCCACTGCGGACGCCGGCGTGCCGCCAAGGGTGCCCTCACGGCGGCGCTGTAGCGGGCCAGGGTGGTCGGGGTGGCGTGCGATGCGGGGGAATACGTGGCGGACAGCTGCTGTTGGCCAAGGGCCGGAACGGGTGCGGGGCGAGACGCGGCGACTCGGACGCACGTTTGTGCCAAACGCATGCTCTGCTCGCGCTCTGGGCGTGCACGGGACGTGCTCGACGTAATGCCAGAGCCTGTTACAGAGCTTGGGTGAGGCTGGCACTTAACAGACCCAGGTTAGGAGTAACTGGGAGCCTAGTGGACTTGTTGGTTTGATCAAAGGTGCAAGCTCACAGTGCAAATGTCAAAAATCCATGTCAAAACAGATCATGCCCATAAGGTGTTTGACAAAATGCCAAGGGCACATAGGCATTTCTTGGGGTGGCCAAATTCTCCAGATCAGGGTCTCTTTAGATGCAAGAGAGAGTGGTGAGGTCATTTGGACAAAAGGAGAAACTTGCTAGTGCAAGTTTTTGCAGAATTACAACTCTGGACAGGAGATAAATGGCATCATTACATGGACCAAAAATGATCCAATAGGTGCATGCTCCTGGACTTAGTGGTCTTGCAGGGAGGACTATAAGCAGGAGAAAGCATAAGGTCATTGGAGCAAAAATAAATAGGGTTGCAGTAGAAATCACAAGACTGGACCAGAATGGAAAAGAGGTTGATTCACTCAAAATTTTCAAAGAACAACACTAGGTTTTTGCATAAAATTGAATCATAGGCTATCACCAACATCCCATAATTTGGGTGGAGGCTAGAAAGCAATATTTAAAAGGGTTGTAGTGCAAAATTGCACTCTGGACCAGTGAAGAAACTTGGTTGTAGAGCTCAAAATAACTCAAAGATAAGAGATATTTTTGTATAAAAGTGATTTAAAGACATCACATGACATCTCCAAATTTTAGTGGAAATTTTAAGTGAATTTATCAAATGGACGTAATGTAAATGTGGCCATAAAACCTTAATAAATCCATTTTTCAAGAAGAGAAGATCAAGTAAATTAATTATGTAATTAGTCCTGCTGATTAAAGAAAAGTTTTTCTTGAGAGGTTAAACAAGTCAAATAACATATTTGAAGGGTTTTCATTATGGGAAAAAAAACTTCATCACAACAAGGAAGAAGATGATTGAAAATCAAAAGGGAGCTTAGAAAATCAAAGTTTTAAATCCTGGCAAAAAATTTAATCCATTAAAACAAGGTCAAAATTTTGGGGTGTCACAATACTACCCCCCTTAAGAAAAATCTCGTCCTCGAGATTTGTTAAAAGCTATTTTAAGAAAATTATATGCAATAAAATCGCGGCTACAGTGAGAGGGCAATAAGTGGTGTAAAACCACAGTGTGAATACTGGCGCTGCATGGAAAAATCTACGGTTCGGGACAAAAACGTGAGATTTCTATGCTGGATATAAATTTAGAATAATTTCTAAATTTAATTATACGCTGGTCGCACCCGAGAGCACAGTGCTCTCTCTGGCTGACCGGTGGACCCAGGGCCCACTGTCGGCCCCTTCTTCCTCCGCTGGCTCTCTCTTCTCCCTCTCCCCCGCGCGTTTTCCCGTGCTTTCTCCACCGGCGACATCTAGCGCGTAGGGTATCTAGGCCGTACCGCGGTAGTGCGCGGCGTGCTAGCTGCTGGGGCAGAGTGCACTCACCTCGCGGGCCAGCGTACTGTCAGCACTGCTCGCGGATTCGACTCCGAACACCGGCGATCGGGCGACGAGCGGCGTTGGTGGACTTCGCCCGTCGTACACCGAGGTCGAGCTATAAAACAGCCGAGGTGTTTTCTCTCTTTCTCCTCACACCTAGCCTTGCTTCTTCTTCTCCTTCTTCCTCCATTTCCTCCTTACAAAAGGTCGGGTGAGGCTCTAATGGCGGAGGCGATGCCGGACTGGTTCGCGATCCTGGTATGCGGAGGACTGGCGACACTGCTGGGGCTCTCCGTGCTCCTGTGTGCGATGATCCTCGATGATCGTAGCGACGCTGCTGCTCGGGTGTTGGCTCTCCGCGGAGGTGGTGATCACGATGAGTAGGTGGCGTGTGTCGGGTGCTAACTGTTGTTCGGGAGTGCTTAGTCAGATGTAACACCGTTGCAAAGTTTTGCAAACAGTGTATGTGTTCGAGTGATTGCGATCGTGAGTCTGCTGTCGTTGTGCTGTGTGAAATAAAATAATCCACGTCGTGAGAAGGTGCAGATGTAGCAACTCGGGGAAAAGAAATCTCACTCTAGGATTATTCGCGGAAGAAAACAGTAATACAACAGAATCACTCACATTAATTGAAACTAAAGATTTGCTCGCTGCGCAAACTCGGGGTACCACGCATAAGTTACAACTTAAAAACAGATGTTGCAGCAATAAATGTAGCAGCGACGTTTATAATGCAAACCGTAACTGGACGGGGTCCCGAGAAAATGTTTCTGGTACTGGAACACACTCTTCTTCTATCGGGGGAAGTGGATTGACCAGTCGATGCACGTGTCTCTCCTGGTCGGGCCTTAGTGATCTGCCGATGGCGATCTGAGGATTTAGATCTGCGAGGCTCTGGAGATAACCCATCACGCGTCGGGTTAAACGCTCTTGAGCGATGACGTACTGGACAAGGTTGGCCAGTACTGGGTCTCTCTCAATTCGCCCACCGGGAAAAGATGTTACTCCACCGGGCGCTGCACGGCTCGGGAAGTAATAATACCCTCGTTCGCTGGTATAAGGTACCGTGAATCGAAGGCGAGCAAGCGCTTCGTATGCAGCAGCTTCCACGGCCATCTGTGGGGTTGGCATAGATTTCCCCACGAAGGAGACCTCTGTTGGGTCTTGGTTTGAGTTTACGGGAGGGATGTGTACTGCTGCCCAATATCTCGAGGTGGAATGGGTGATTCTCGATTTGAACAACTCGTACTGGGGTGGCTGGGTAGCGCCCATGGTACTGCAGGTGAAATCCCACAATATCTTGACAAAACTACCCGGGGTTGCATCTGGGGTTCTTAGATGAATGCTGGGGCTCGGCATGGAAAGGAAATGGTTGTGAGGGTGGTGCACAAGGTGATAGGTGTTTGGCAATGGTCACGTGGTGGCCTCTTTATAGCACTGGAGCTGGGTCATTTTTACAGTGGTGATTGGTAAAGAAATTTCCAGCTCTGCTCCATGGTTCGGGGTCAAGCCACAGATTTGCACATTTCACTAAAGTGATGTGTTACTGTGGGGGTTGTCGGGGAGATTTTTGGTAACTGCGCCAGGCATAGAAATCTTATACTGCACACTGGTGTATCCAGGCAAGGCTACTATTTAAAACAGAGGCATGACAACAAGGAGCGTTTATTTACAAGGCCACACGATTACAAGCGAGGGTACACTGGGACTTGATACGACTCGGGTGACTTAGTCTACCTCGTTTACATCCAGGCGGGCGTGCCTGGTGGATGTCGAGGCTTCTCCACGGGTCTCGCCGTCGGAATTAGTTGGACTGGGTCGAGGGGCTGCAGGCTCGGGGTAGCGATGATGACCATCTCGGGGATTGTTGGCCACAACCCCGTTAGAGTGTGCTCCCAATATGCGACGAAGCACTTCTGGGGTTATCGCAGCACCTTGGCCGATGGCTGGGGTAGACCTCAGGGACTCGATCGGGTGTCCAAACAGCACGACTGGGTTGTCGGTGTTGGGCTCGTCCTCTTCTCTTGCCGGAGCTTGACGAACGAGCTCTCCACGAGCTGCGATTAGATCAATAGTGATTTGATCGCACAGTTCCTCTAGTGCACTTACATAGCGCACTAGGTGCAGCAATGCAGGATCTGTCTCGTGATCTCCGTTGGCAACCTGGGGTGGTCTACCATACCCTTCACGTCTGGGGTAGTAGTGGAACGAGCGACAGTTAACTCTAGGCGACAAGTGCCGGAGATGAACTATAGCTTCTCGAGCAGCTAGTTGTATGGCTTGTGGCTCAAAGGAAGTTGTTCTTCCGGTGAACCTGTAGGGGCGTTCGGGTGCTAGACCCCTACCGTAGATGTGTACAGTGGCCCAGAATTGGCGGCTTTCACCGCTCAAGGGTCCTTGGTACACAACATATTCTGGGGGGTCTTCTAACGCATAGGCACGACGGGTGAGGTTTGCGAGTATGGTCACAAAACCTCCAATGTTGGTTGCTGTGGTTTCATTGTGCACGACAGGACCACGCATTGTGGCTTGGTTTGGGGTAGAGGCTGTGTTGTGCTGGGTTGAGGCTAGTGTGCCCTTTTATAGAAAAAGGGGACGGAGTCTTCCCTCGCACGCTTGCGAGAGAGGACCATTTAGGGGGCCGGTCACCGGTGCGTGATCGATGGCTAGTTTGGTAGGTTGGGCACCGACTGTCAAAAAGGTGTCGGACCACTGTGGGGCTATCTTGCATGAGAACCTTGGCTGGGGTTCGGTTGAGGTTTAGTGGGCTGGTCTGCCTAGGTTTATTAACCTAGCTAAGATAGGATTAGCCAATGGTCAGCCTGGCTCTGATACCAAGTCTGTCGCGACCGGTTTTTCCGGACATTGATTTCCAGAAAAATGGTAGTCGAGCTCATCAGCCCCAGGATTACTGTTAGCTGATGAGGCACCACTTGATACAGACATTCCCAAGCACAATACAAAAAAAATATGTAGTACAAGACCATTGTGGCCTATGAGTACAACAAAAGGCTTCTGGGAGTCAATGGCGGAAGCGGTTTGTGGATCATCCGTGTATGGGTCTCCATTTCCCACAGGAATAGCTGACCAGGCTAACTCCTATCTTCACGAGGCCGCTATCATCGATGCTTAGGTTCCGGGGCTGTCATCACGTCGTTCCTCTCCGGGCAAGAAATCTGGCCAAGACAATAGCCAGGGACAAGCCAGTGAGTACTTTGAATGTACTCGCAAACATTATGAACTCTGGAATAAAATATTCGATAACATACACTAAAATATGCTGCAATCACATTGTCAGCCATAAATAAAACACCTCTTATGCATGCAAGCAAGTTATTTATATGCAACTTGAATAAGCAATAACGGAGCAGGAATGAGATGCCTCAGTCGGGCGTCTGTGCGACACCACATAAAGGGCTTACGAAATAAATAACAGGCAATGCCACAGTCGGGCGTCTCAGCGACACCTCATAAAGGGCTTATAAGTAAATGAAACAACATGCTTGCCACAGTCGGGCGTCTGAGCAACACCACAGAAAGGGCTTATAAGATAAATGAAACAGTAAACATGCCACAGTCGGGCGTCTTAGCGACACCACATAAAGGGCTTAGAAGTGAACGAGGTAATAAACAGGCCACAGTCGGGCATCTGAGCGACACCACAGAAAGGGCTGATAAAATAATCACAGTGAATATCCAGGAGGTAGCACCATCCCAGGGATATCCAATAATGCCAAAATATATAACGGGTTAGTCCACAACAAAATAATAATCATAATCATCATGAGTCTCTATCGTGATCCCAGTTCTGGTTTTAACAGTTTCTCCTCCGAAGACCGACACTAAGACCGACACTTGACCCATCCCGGACTGTAATCCTTAACCATGGACACGGCTATTCGAATAGGTTTAATCTCTGCAGAGGGTGTACTCTTTACCCACGAGTAACGGATTCCTTTAGTCCATCGGGACTAATTCCATCTACGGCCTTTTAGTTGAAAACACACCTAACTTGCGCACACCAGCTTAACTTATCGGTGCCTGGAATCACCCACGACACTTGTTAAGCAAAACTCTAAGTGGGGAGGCTACAACCTCGCGTAGCATGGGATCAAATTTATATCGCGCGCTCTAAGGGGTGGCCTCCCCTGTCGGTCCCAACCGAAAACACCCATGCCCCCGGACCAGGCGGCCAGCCTACCGGTTACAACCGGTACCTCCCACCATGGCCTCTCTGTACGGTGTGTGCTTGAAAGGGGTTGACGACTTACTGAACCGTACCCTACCTGTGGCAGGGACAAGTGGTAGTACAAGGCAAGTATGGGGGTTACTGGAACAAGACTCGATCTTGTGGTCGACTCAGGAGGTTTACAAGTTTCCTGCATGACATGTGTAACAAAAATTATTCCAACCAACAGATCAGCACTCATTACACCTTTCCATGCCATACCGGATACAACCGTCCTGACGAAGACCGGCGACAAGCTCACGCCTACCCAAGGCATAGACTTTTCCCGGGTTCCTCTCCGGCATGCATGTAAGGCACGTGAGGATGATCACCATCACAAGTATGTATATTTCCAACAGCAAAGAAATCACAAACAATGCATCCATGCAAATGATCATATCACATGAAATAATAATACTCCGAAATAAAATGAGGTTATAAACGTGTCAACTATCGCACTAAAGTATTATTCCAGGGTTCAGAATGCTTGCCTTCATGGTGTGGAAAGGCAGGGTGCACTCCAAAGCCTTTGAAAGATTTCTTTCCTTTCTCCAAAATTCCTATTTTAAATAAATTTAAATTAACACACAATTCAAAAGAGCACAAAAAAGTTGTTTGAAATTTTTTGAAATAAATCTTAAAATAAACTAGACCATATTTGAGAGAGGTAGGAAAAAGAATCAACTCATTTGGAGTTGTATTTGAAAAGATATAGCCAGTCAAAGTTGTGGTCAAACTCTGTTATTTAATTAAAAAAGAAAAGAAAACGCTTCGAACGGGATTACGCTTTTGCACAGAGAAGACTTACTTGAGCCTTTACGCCTCCACTTATCCAGCGTGGATGGCGCGTGAGTCACTGACAGTGGGCCCGAGGGACCCACTGGTCAGGTTTGACTAGTTGACTTCCCTCCTCTTCCTCCGCCCCGAGAGGAGGCGGAACTCCGGCGATGCTCGCCGGCGAACGGCGGCACCGTTCGGGAAACGGAGATCACCTGCGGGCTCAGGGGATCGAGAAGGTCACTCCGGTAGTCTTTATGGTCTCGGGGGTGGACAGAGCTGTCGGGGGCCTCCCCGGGTTGTCTGGCTGCAAAAGGGGGCCCTAGGGAGATGTCTTGGGGTCGCCTGTGTCCGGAGACGAGCTTGGGGCTCCTTTATATAGCGTATCCAAGTCGGTTCGCGGCTGCCGTGGATGAGCTCGTCGGCGGACCGCCTTACTGTGTGACAGGGTGACGTGGCGGTGGTTGGCTATTTCCAGGGGCTAACGACGACCGCTACACTGTCGAGAGAGGCGAGCTGGCGCGCTGTGGGGGTTTGGGCGGCGCCGACCGGGGCTGGAGCCACTGCGGATGCCGGCGTGCCGCCAAGGGTGCCCTGACGGCGGCGCTGTAGCGGGCTAAGGTGGTCGGGGTGGCGTGGCGATGCGGGGGAATACGTGGCGGCCAGCTGCTGTTGGCCAAGGGCCGGAACGGGTGCGGGGCGAGATGCGGCATCTCGGACGCACGTGCATGCCAAACGCACGCTCTGCTCGCGCTCTAGGCATGCACGGGACGTGCTCGACGTAATGCCAGAGCCTGTTACAGAGCTTGGGTGAGGATGGCACTTAACAGACCCAGGTTAGGAGTAACTGGGAGCCTAGTGGACTTGTTGGTTTCATCAAAGGTGCGAGCTCACAGTGCAAATGTCAAAAATCCATGTCAAAACAGATCATGCCCATAAGGTGTTTGACAAAATGCCAAGGGCACATAGGCATTTCTTGGGGTGGCCAAATTCTCCAGATCAGGGTCTCTTTAGATGCAAGAGAGAGTGGTGAGGTCATTTGGACAAAAGGAGAAACTTGCTAGTGCAAGTTTTTGCAGAATTACAACTCTGGACAGGAGATAAATGGCATCATTACATGGACCAAAAATGATCCAATAGGTGCATGCTCCTGGACTTAGTGGTCTTGCTGGGAGGACTATAAGCAGGAGAAAGCACAAGGTCATTGGAGCAAAAATAAATAGGGTTGCAGTAGAAATCACAAGACTGGACCAGAATGGAAAAGAGGTTGATTCACTCAAAATTTTCAAAGAACAACACTAGGTTTTTGCATAAAGTTGAATCATAGGCTATCACCAACATCCCATAATTTGGGTGGAGGCTAGAAAGCAATATTTAAAAGGGTTGTAGTGCAAAATTGCACTCTGGACCAGTGAAGAAAATTGGTTGTAGAGCTCAAAATAACTCAAAGATAAGAGATATTTTTGTATAAAAGTGATTTAAAGACATCA
Source organism: Aegilops umbellulata (assembly GCA_032464435.1). NCBI lineage: Eukaryota > Viridiplantae > Streptophyta > Magnoliopsida > Poales > Poaceae > Aegilops > Aegilops umbellulata. Next base: position 56,401,215 of record CP136055.1, read on the forward strand.
CATGACATCTCCAAAATTTAGTGGAAATTTTAAGTGAATTTATCAAATGGTTGTAATGTAAATGTGGCCATAAAACCTTAATAAATCCATTTTTCAAGAAAAGAAGATCAAGTAAATTAATTATGTAATTAGTCCTGTTGATTAAAGAAAAGTTTTTCTTGCGAGGTTAAACAAGTAAAATAACATATTTGAAGGGTTTTCATTATGGAAAAAAAACTTCATCACAACAAGGAAGAAGATGATTGAAAATCAAAAGGGAGCTCAGAAAATCAAAGTTTTAAATCCTGGCAAAAAATTTAATCCATTAAAACAAGGTCAAAATTTTGGGGTGTCACACGGAAGACCGAAAGGTCGAACATGAGTCGTATAGAAGATACGATCAACATGAAGATGTTCACCGATCATGACTAGTCCGTCTCACGTGATGATCGGACACGGCCTAGTTGACTCGGATCATGTATCACTTAGATGACTAGAGGGATGTCTATCTAAGTGGGAGTTCATTAAATAATTAGATGAACTTAATTATCATGAACATAGTCAAAAGGACTTTGCAAATTATGTCGTAGCTTACGCTTTAGTTCTACTGTTTTAGATATGTTCCTAGAGAAAATTTAGTTGAAAGTTGATAGTAGCAATTATGCGGACTGGGTCCGTAAATAGAGGATTGTCCTCATTGCTACGCAGAAGGATTATGTCCTTAATGCACCGCTCAGTGAGCTGACCCTCGAACGTCGGTTGTGGATGTTGCGAACATCTGACATACACGTTTTGATGACTACATGATAGTTCAGTGCGTAATGCTAAATGGTTTAGAATTGAGGCACCAAAGACGTTTTGAAACATCGCAGAACATATGAGATGTTCCAAGGACTGAAATTGGGATTTCAGGCTAGTGCTCACGTCAAGAGGTATGAGACCTTTGACAAGTTTCTTAAGCCTGCACACTAAGGAGAAAAGCTCAATCGTTGAGCATGTGCTCAGATTGTATGAGTACTACAATCGCTTGAATCGAGTGGGAGTTGATCTTCCAGATGAGATAGTGATGGTTCTCCAAAGTCACTGCCACCAAGCTACTAGACCTTCGTGATGAACTATAACATATCAGGGATAGATATGATGATCCTTGAGCTATTCGCGACACCGCGAAAGTAGAAATCAAATAGGAGCATCAATTGTTGATGGTTAGTAAAACCACTAGTTTCAAGAAGGGCAAGGGCAAGAAAGGGATACTTCATGAAACGACAAATCAGCTGCTGCTCTAGTGAAGAAACCCAAAGTTGAACCCAAGCCCGAGACTAAGTGCTTCTGTAATAAGGGGAACGGTCACTGAAGCAGAACCACCCTAGATACTTGGTAGATGAGAAGGCTGGCAAGGTTGAAAGAAGTATGTATTGGACATACATTATATTAAATGTGTACTTTACTAGTACTCCTAGTAGCAGCAGGATATTAGATACCGGTTCGGTTGCTAAGTGTTGGTAACTCGAAATGAAAGGCTACGGAATAAACGGAGACTAGTCAAAGGTGAGACGATGATATGTGTTGGAAGTGTTTCCAAGGTTGATGTGATCAAGCATCGCACGCTCCGTTTACCATCGGGATTGGTGTTAAACCTAAATAATTGTTATTTGGTGTTTGCGTTGAGCATAGACATGATTGGATTATGTTTATCGCAATACGGTTATTCATTTAAGGAGAATAATGGTTACTGTGTTTATTTGAATAATACCTTCAATGGTCTTGCACCTAAAATGAATGGTTTATCGAATCCCGATCATAGTGATACACATGTTCATGCCAAAAGATATAAGACAGTAATGATAGTACCACATACTTGTGGCACTGCAATTTGAGTCATAATGGTATAAAACGCATGAAGAAGCTCCATGTTGATGGATCTTTGGACTCACTTGATTTTGAATCACTTGAGACATGCGAACCATGCCTATTGGTATATATGCATGAAGAAACTCCATACAGATGGATCGTTTGGGCTCACTTGATTTTGAATCACTTGAGACATGCAAATCATACCACATGGGCAAGATGACTGAAAGGCCTCGTTTTCAGTAAGATGGAACTAGAAAGCAACTTGTTGGAAGCAATACATTTTTATGTGTGCAGTCCAATGAGTGCTGAGGCGTGTAGTGGATATCGTTATGTTCTTACTTCACAGATGATTTGAGTAGATGTTGAGTATATTTACTTGATGAATCACGAGTCTGAATTATTGAAAGGTTCAAGTAATATCAGGGTGAAGTTGAAAGATCATCATGACAAGAGGATAAAATATCTATGATATGATCATAGAGATGAATATCTGAATTACGAGTTTGGCACAGAATTAAGACATTGTGGAAATTGTTTCACAACTAATACAGCCTGGAACACCATAGTGTGATGGTGTGTCCGAACATCATAACTGCACCCTATTGGATATGATGCATAACATGATGTCTCTTATCGAATTACCATGATAGTTTATGTGTTAGGCATTAGAGACAACCACATTCACTTTAAATAGGGCACCACGTAATTCTGATGAGATGACACCGTATGAACTATGGTTTAGATAAACCTAAGATGTCATTTGTTAAAAGGTTTGGGGCTGCGACGCTTATGTGAAAAAGTTTCAGGCTGATAAGCTCGAACCCAAAGCGGATAAATGCATCTTCATAGGACACCCAAAGCAGTTGGGTATACCTCCTGTCTCAGATCCGAAAGCAATAAGGGACTGTTTCTAGAAGCGGGTCCTTTCTCGAGGAAAAGTTTCTCTCGAAAGAATTGAGTGGGAGGATGGTGGAGACTTGATGAGGTTATTGAACCGTCACTTCAACTAGTGTGTAGCAGGGCACAGGGAGTTGTTCCTGTGGCACCTACACCAATTTAAGTGGAAGCTTATGATAGTGATCATGAAACTTCGGATCAAGTCACTACCAAACCTCGTAGGATGACAAGGATGCGTACTACTTCAGAGTGGTACGTAATCCTGTCTTGGAAGTCATGTTGCTAGACAACAATGAACCTACGAGCTATGGAGAAGCGATGGTGGGCCCGGGTTCCAAAAATGGCTCGAGGCCATAAAATCCGAGAGAGGATCCATATATGAAAACAAAGTGTAGACTTTGGAAGAACTACTTGATGGTCGTAAGGCTGTTAGGTACATATTGATTTTAGAAGGAAGACGGACAATGATGGTAAGTATCACCATTAAGAAAGATCGACTTGTCATTAAGATGTTTTCCGACAAGTTCAAGGAGTTGACTACGATGAGACTCTCTCACTCGTAGCGATGCTAAGAGTCTGTTGGAATTATATTAATGATTACTGCATTATTTATGAAATCTTGCAGATAGGATGTCAAAACATTGTTTCCTCGATGATTTTCTTGAGGAAAGGTTGTATGTGATACAACCGGAAGGTTTTGTCAATCCTGAAAGATGCTAACAAGTATGCAAAGCTCCAGCAATCCTTCTAAGGACTGGAGTAAGCATCTTGGAGTTGGAATGTACGCTTTGATGAGATGATCAAAGATTTTGGGTTTATACAAAGTTTATGAGAAACTTGTATTTCCAAAGAAGTGAGTGGGAGCACTATAGAATTTCTTATGAGTATATGTTGTCGACATATTGTTGATCAGAAATGATGTAGAATTTCTGGAAAGCATATAGGGTTATTTAAAAAGTGTTTTTCAATGGAAAACCTGGATTAAGCTACTTGAACATTGAGCATCAAGATCTATAAGGATAGATCAAAACGCTTAATGGTACTTTCAAATGAGCACATACCTTGACATGATCTTGAAGGTGTTCAAGATGGATCCGTCAAAGAAGGAGTTCTTGCCTGAGTTGCAAGGTATGAAGTTAAGACTTAAAGCTCGATCACGGCAGAAGAAAGAGGAAGGACAAAGGGCGTCCCCTATGCTTTTGTCATAGGCTCTATACGGTATGCCATGCTGAGTACCGCACCTGATGTGTGCCTTGCCACATGTCTGGCAAGAGGGTACAAAGGTGATCTAGGAGTAGATCACCAGATAGCGGTCAAAATTATCCTTAGAGGAATAAGGATATGTTTCTCGGTTATGGAGGTGATAAAGAGTTCGACGTAAAGAGTTATGTCGATGCAAGCTTAACACCTATCCGGATAGCACTGAGTAGAGATACCGGATACGTATAATGGAGCAACAATTTAGAATAGCTCCAAGTAGGACACTTATTTGAAATGGCTCCAAATATAGCGCAGTAGCTGCATCTACAAGATGACATAGAGATTTGCGAAGTACATACGGATCTGAATCTTGCAGACCCGTTGACTAAAACCTCTCTCACAAGCATAACATGATCAAACCCAGAACTCTTTGGGTGTTAGTCACATGGGGATGTGACCTTGAGTGTTAATCACATAGCGATGTGAACTGGATTATTGACTCTAGTGCAAGTGGGAGACTGTTAGAAATATGCCCTAGAGGCAATAATAAATTAGTTATTATCATATTTCCTTGTTCATGATAATCGTTTATTATCCATGCTAGAATTGTATTGATAGGAAACTCAGATACATGTGTGGATACATAGACAACACCATGTCCCTAGTAAGCCTCTAGTTGACTAGTTCGTTGATCAATAGATGGTTATGGTTTCCTGACCATGGACATTGGATGTCGTTGATAACGCGATCACATCATTAGGAGAATGATGTGATGGACATGACCCAATCCTAAGCCTAGCACAAGATCGTGTAGTTCGTTTGCTAAAGCTTTTCTAATGTCAAGTACCATTTCCTTAGACCATGAGATTGTGCAACTCCCAGATACCGTAGGAATGCTTTGGGTGTGCCAAACGTCACAAGGTAACTGGGTGGCTATAAAGGTGCACTACGGGTATCTTCGAAAGTGTCTGTTGGGTTGGCACGAATCGAGACTGGGATTTGTCACTCCGTGTGACGGAGAGGTATCTCTGGGCCCACTCGGTAGGACATCATCATAATGTGCACAATGTGATCAAGGAGTTGATCACGGGATGATGTGTTATGGAACGAGTAAAGAGACTTGCCGGTAACGAGATTGAACAAGGTATCGGGATACCGACGATCGAATCTCGGGCAAGTACAATACCGCTGGACAAAGGGAATTGAATAGGGGATTGATTGAATCCTCGACATTGTGGTTCATCCGATAAGATCATCGTGGAACATGTGGGAGCCAACATGGGTATCCAGATCCCGCTGTTGGTTATTGACCGGAGAGTCGTCTCGGTCATGTCTGCGTGTCTCCCGAACCCGTAGGGTCTACACACTTAAGGTTCGGTGACGCTAGGGTTGTAAAGATATTAGTATGCGGTGACCCGAAAGTTGTTCGGAGTCCCCGATGAGATCCCGGACGTCACGAGGAGTTCCGGAATGGTCCGGAGGTAAAGATTTATATATGGGAAGTCCTATTTTGGCCATCGGAAAATGTTCGGGATTTTTCGGTATTGTACCGGGAAGGTTCTAGAAGGTTCCGGAGTGGGGCCCACCTGCATGGGGGACCCACATGAACGTGGGTAGTGGGGGCAAGGCCCCACACCCCTGGTCAAGGCGCACCAAGATCCCCCCTTAGAAGGAATAAGATCATATCCCGAAGGGATAAGATCAAGATCCCTAAAAAGGGGGATAGCAATTGGTGGGGAAGGGAAATGATGGGATTTCTTTCCCCCACCTTTGCCAACACCCCAATGGACTTGGAGGGCAAGAAACCAGCCCACTCCACCCCTATTATAGTGGGGAGGCGCATGGGAGCCGCACCCTAGCCCCTGGCGCGTCCCTCTCCCCTCGTAACACCTCTCCCTCTCGCTGAGCTTGGCGAAGCCCTGCCGAGATCCCCGCTGCTTCCACCACCACGTCGTCGTGCTGCTGGATCTCCATCAACCTCTCCTTCCCCCTTGCTGGATCGTACGTGTGTTGAACGCGGAGGTGCCCTCGGTTCGGCGCTAGGATCATCGGTGATTTGGATCACGACGAGTACGTCTCCATCAACCCCGTTCTCTTGAATGCTTCCGCTCGCGATCTACAAGGGTATGTAGATGCACTCCTCTCCCTCTCGTTGCTAGAAGATTCCATAGATTGATCTTGGTGACACGTAGGAAAATTTTAAAATTCTGCTACGTTCCCCAACACATTCAATGTACTGACCCTTCGTGGCTGCAACGTCTCATGTTGCAGGATTATCTTACGACAAGTAAGTGATACGTTAGGGTTATGGTTTCTACACTCAACTTTGCCGTTGGTGTTAATGGGAATCCACAACCTTTTTACTTCTGCTATATTTGGATTGAGGTAATAGTATTTACGTTATTTTATACATGTGATTTACCTCTGTTATAAATCCTCGAGTACTGTGTGTGTCAGCATACCGATCCAGGGATGACACTTAAGCACAGAGACTTGACCCATTCGGGTCAGGTCGCTACAAAATAGCCCACCCCCTACACCATAAATTGGTGGCTGCTCAGAGTTAGTGCACGACTTTTGTCGTTTGAGAGCAACCCACCTCCGAAGCTTTTGAGAGAGAGAAATCCTTGCGAGGACAAAGCCCAAACACCTAGAGCCAAAGAGTGTTAGGCATCATTGAAGTATTTCTGTCCGCGTGACCTGAAGACTTGTTACACTTGAGGACTGTGAATCCTCCAGCCGGTTAGGCGTCGCGTTCTGAGCATCCAAGAGTCATTGTGGATCGCCGGTGAACGAAGTCTGTGAAGGTTTGGAAGTCTACCTTAAAGACTTACCAGAGTGATTGGGCGAGGACTGGGTGTCCTTAGCTCAAGGGGAATAAGGTGAAGACACGGTCTTCTGAGTTGAATCTCAGCCTCCCTAACCAGACGTACAGTTGTCACAGCAACTGGAACTGGTCCAACAAATCCTTGTCCTCACCAAGCGTCTGGTTCTATCTTCTCCCTCTCTTTATTTTTAGTTTGTCTTCGTGAAGTCATTGTCTGCCTGTGTTACCTATTTGACTTCACTGTGTGACTTCTATTGTTGTTTGGCTTCATACTATCTTCCATCCTGATCATTACTACCTAGCTGCTGTTAGTCTTCGTGCTTTCACTTCATTGAATACTTGACTATGGCTTGCTTAGTGTAGTCTACCTTCCGCTGCATGTTAATAGGTCCATTTCTATCGTTTGTCTTTGAAACTCCCATGTTTTGAAGACTTCCATGAAAATCGCCTATTCACCCCCCCCCTCTAGTCGATCACTAGCACTTTCAATTGGTATCAGAGCAAGGTACTACCTTGTTCTGTGTGATTCGGTTTAACCACCTGGAGTTTTAGCTATGTCGACTGCAGGGATAATCAAAGTCTCCGCTGCGTGCCCCGTCTTTGATGGAACTGAATATCCCTACTGGAAGAATAAGATGCGCATGCATCTTGAAGCCATTAATGTCGACCTCTGGTATGTCGTCAAGAATGGTGTTCCCAAGACTGGTGAAGCTTCACCCCTGCTGATGTCAAGAAGTTCATTCAACAAGATTCTACTGCCAAGAACATCATCTGTGGTCATCTGACCAAAGGGCAGTATGGTCGTGTGAGTGCTCTGGAAAAGTCGAAGCTAGTCTTGGACTGGCTCTCCAAGGTCAACGAAGGCGTCTCAACCCAGAGAGATCAAAGGATCAGCGTTCTTCGCAACCTCTTCAACCGCTTCAAAAGAAACGACAATGAGAATGTCTAGCTCACGTTTGATCGCCTCACTGACATCACAAATGAGCTTCGTGCTCTCGGCGCCACTGAGATCACCAAGCATGAAATCGTCAAGACACTGCTGAGATCACTTAACAGCTCGTTCGACACCCTTGCCCTGATGATACAAGAACGCCCTGACTTCAAGACACTCGATCCGTCTGACATACTTGAGAGGCTCAACACACATGAGTTCCAGCTATCTGAGAAAAGAGATATCTATGGTCAGAACTATGGCCGAACTCGCCCTTTGAAGGCAGAAGTTGTTTCCTCATCTAAAGAAGAATCTGACTGCAGTTCTGGTGATCCTGAAGACATTGGAAAGGAACTTGCTATGCTTGTGAAGAAGTTCCAGAAGTTCACTAAGAAGAAGGGCTTCAGAAAGTCTTCACGATCCATCTCAAGAAATGATGAAGCTTCCACTCATGATTACAAGAAGAGAACATGTCACAAGTGCAAGAAACCTGGACAGTACATCTCTGAGTGTCAACGGTGGGACAATGAGAACAACAAGAAGAAGAAGATCAAGGAATATGATTCTGATGACAAGAAGAAGAAGAAGAATAAGAAATCCTCAAAGTCTTCTTCCAAGTCTTCGTCACATAAGAAGAGCTCATCTGGCAACACTCGTGCTTTTGTTGGCAAGGAGATGGATCAGAGGAGGATTCTGCTTCTAAGGAGGCGGAGGTGGAGTCTGAGGAGGAGTCCGACCCTGGTGTTGCAAGTCTGGCTCTAGCTACAGCCTACGTTGCCAAGTCCATCTTCAACACTGAAGACAATGGCCCCGTCACCAATGCTGATGCTAATGACAAGGACGACTCTGCTCCCACCTACTACTTCATGGCACGTGGTGCCAAGGTAAAATCACGCGATGCTTACTTTCAAACATCAAGTGAAGATGACTCTGATTGTGAATCCAAACCCAGCTACAAAACACTTACTAAAATTGCAACTGAACAACAGAAAGCTATGGAACATTGTCGGTGTCAAAATCGGCGGATCTCGGGTAGGGGGTCCCGAACTATGCGTCAAGGTCGGATGGTAACAGGAGACGAGGGACACTTTATTTTACCCAGGTTCGGGCCCTCTCGATGGAGGTAAAACCCTACTCCTGCTAGATTAATATTGATGATATGGGTAGTACAAGAGTAGATCTACCACGAGATCAAGGAGGCTAAACCCTAGAAGCTAGCCTACTGTATGATTGTGTATGATGATGGTTGTCCTACAGACTACAACCCTCCGGTTTATATAGACACTGGATAGGGTTAGGGTTACACAGAGTCGGTTACAATGGTAGGAGATCTTGAATATCCGCACGCCTAGCTTGCCTTCCACGCCAAGAAAAGATCCTTCCGGACACGGGACGAAGTCTTCAATCTTGTGTCTTCATAATCCTGGAGTCCGGCTGAAAGTATAGTCCGGCTATCCGAACACCCCTAATCCAGGACTCCCTTAGTAGCCCCTAAACCAGGCTTCAATGACGACGAGTCCGGCGCGCAAATTGTCTTCGGCATTGCAAGGCGGGTTCCTCCTCCAAGTTCTTCAAGAAGATTATGAACACCAAAAATAGTGTCCGGCTCTGCAAAATAAGTTTCCACATATTGCCATATAGAGAATAATATTAACACAAATCAAATCTGCTGACGTATTCCGCAGTGCGTCATAACACTGCGACCAAGCCCTCTATATAAATTGTTTTGTTGTTCCACCTCAGCACGTTTAGCGAGGCGGTTTTCTTGGCACGTCTTGTCAAAGCAGAGACCGTCTGCCCCTTTTAACGGGATTCTCATTAATACGGACGTGGGTAACCCAACCGCGCCATTTACCACGGCGCTTGAGAGGCAAGTGAGTTTTATTAGGTAGGTGGGGACGCATAACCGCATCAGCCCATATAAGGGGATAAGGATCCACCTTTTTACCTACGCCTTCTTCCTCCTTTGCCCATCCATCTCTCGCGCACTCAAGCTCCAGCGCCCAAGTCCGCTCTTCCTTCCTCAACCTTTTCCAACAATGTCCGGAGCGGGAGGCAAGTGGATGGTCTCCTCCGTCACGGAGGGTCAAGTAAAAAAGCTAAGGAAGGCCGGGTACCTGTCCAAGGACATCCCGCACCGGCTTCCTGAGGAGGGGCAGCTTCTTCCTACCCCAAGGCCCCATGAGAGGGTAGTTTTCCTTCCCCACTTCCTCCGCGGACTGGGTTTTCCACTCCACCCTTTTGTCCGGGGGCTCATGTTCTACTACGGCTTGGATTTCCATGATCTGGCCCCGAACTTTATCCTCAATATCTCGGCGTTTATCATCGTGTGTGAGGCCTTTCTCCGCGTCTGCCCCCACTTCGGCCTCTGGCTCAAAACCTTCAACGTCAAGCCCAAGGTGGTGTCCGGCACCCAGGCGGAGTGTGGAGGTGCTATGGCTGGCAAGATAGCCAACGTCCTCTGGTTCAAGGGATCCTTTGTGGAGACCCTAAAGGGGTGGCAAGCAGGGTGGTTTTACATCACCGAGCCACGCGATCCGAAATGGGTCGCAGCCGCCGAGTTCCGATCCGGACCCCCCACGCGGCTTATGTCCTGGAAAGAGACGGGCCTGTCGTGGGGTAAAGAAGAAGAGGTGACCGGATTGCAAACTTGCATCCAGTCCCTGGTGAACAAGTCAATCCGGCTTGTCAATATAGTCCAGGTTATGCTCGTCCGCTGGATTCTCCCGTGTCAACAACGGGCTTTCAATCGGTGGGAGTTCGAACCGACGTAGCACCAAACCCTCAAGGGGCTCTTCGACACGACGTACGAAGATGCTTGGAAGGTGCTTTTCAAGGGCGCCGATGCTCCCGCATCCGCCTCCGACGATCGCGGATACGGCTCGCAGCATTACGCTAGCGAGGTAAGCTATCTTCACCTTTTACAGGATACTAAGCTCTTTTCTTTACACAATTTGACTCTGTGCGGGATCTAAACTCCCTTGCCTCTGACAGGCTTGGCTGAAGGTATCCGGACCAATTAACTGTCCGGCTCCCTTGCCCGAAGACCCAGCCCCAGCTCTCCTAGTGAAGCTGCTGGCTCCGGCACCTTATGTGGTGCCGGAGAAGAAGGTCAAGAAGAAGAAGGCCACCGGGACTCGAAAGAGTTCCCGTAACATGGTGGTGTCGAGCTCGTCATCTGACGAGTCTGCGACGCTCTCCTCTCGTGCAGACGAGGAGGAGGAGCAAGGAAGTTCTCCCCCCCCCCCAGTGAGGGGAGAAAATAAGAAGAAGGCCACCCCAACAGGGGAGGCCGAGGGGTCGAGGAAAAGGAAGACCCCTCCGACGGACTACTCCCACGACGCCGAAGGGGGCGAAGAGGAGTGGCTGGACAGAACCAAGCGTCCGGCGACATCGTAAGTATTTACATACCAGAGTGACTCATGATACTTTTTAATGCGCGGCTTTCCCTAATGCTGCTTGTAATTTATGCAGCCCGCCCCAGGCCGATCTCGACGATTCGTCGAGCGGCTCCCTGGATTCGTCGGACGTGAACTCTGTTCCGCCCGCTGTCTCCCCCTGTAGGGCGGACGACGCCGAAGTGGCGCCCCGCAAACTTTCAGGGCAGGAGGAGATGGTCCTAGAGGAGCCGCAAGGTAATCCTCCGGACCCCAGGAGTAAAGGGGATGAAACCCCCCAGGGTCCAAGTCCGGCTTTGTGCCGAACACCGCGCCGGACTCGACAGTCCCGGTCCGCGGTGGGTGAACTCCTTCCAAGAGGAGTAAGCCGTCTGAGCCGGCAACCTCCATCCAACCAGAGGCGCCGGACAATCTGCTGGAGGTGCTTGAGGGCGCCACCATCGACGAGGAGCACCGTACTGTTATGAGCACGGTGATCCAAAGGGTTCAGTCCGCCAAGAGCGGACTGACTGAAGCTTGCGCTAGCCTTCTAACAGGCTTCCAGGTAAGCAAAAATATGTCAAATTATTTACCGCATAGACAGTAGCCCCTGATGGTCTGTTCGGTGTTCGGAAAGAAAAGCCGAATAGAGGATCTAGTAATTTTCGCAGGAGTATAACAACAAAAAGTCAAATATGCGTATGCGGGCTTCGCTGCTGTTCACCGCCGCACTGACTGCGCAGGTGGATGTCCTTAAAAAGGACCTCGGGCGGACCGAGCAAGAGCTCGTCCTTGCCAAACGGCAGCTCGAGGAGAAAGAAGGTAAGAAATACCTTTTAAAAAAAAGAAAAAAGATTCCTATAGAGAGGCTTGATTGCAAAAAGAAATAACATGATTGTACTGCTTATTGTAGGGGCCACAACCGAGGTGGCAACCCTGAAGCAGGCGCTGGCTGAGGCCGAAAAGAAAACGGCCGAGGAGCGCGCCGAGCGAGAAAGGCTTGGGGTTCAAGTCAGCGAGGTGCAGCAAGAGCTGCAAGCTCTCATGAAAAAACATGAGGGTTTGGAGCTTGAGTCAAAAGCGCAAGCATCCGAGCTCGCGTCGGCCATTGAGACCGCCAAGAGTGCCAAGGCCGAAGCCCAGAAGGCCCTCCAAGAGTTGGAGGGGGTGAAAAGGATAGCAACGGGTAAGGCATTCTCAATGCAAAGTAGGAATATAAAAGTAAACTACCTATTACTTACCTGAATCCGGAGTTCTCCAGGGGCGTTCGCCGATCTTCCCCGCAACGTATCCGACGCCGCCGTGTTCTACCGAGCTGAAGAGGGCAGCTCGACGGAGAGTGTGTTCTGGTCTCAGTATTCTAAGGCCGGACACCCTGTGCCCTTGAGCGATCAGCTGAAACAGCTGGTCGAGCTCCACAAGGCGGCCGAACAGGCCATGAAGGGCTTACTAGTTCGGCTGTGGCCTGGAGAGGCCCTGCCTGGGAGCTATTTCAGGCTAGTGCGGCGGCTGGTGGAGGCCTGTCCACGGCTTGAGGTCATCAAGCGCTCCGCCTGCATTGAAGGTGCCCGGAGGGCCCTTGCCCGTGTAAGGGTACACTGGGGTAAGCTGGACGGAGAGAAGCTGGTGAAGGACGGGCCGCCACCGGGGAAGGAGCATCGCAAGCCCGAGAACTACTACAAGGAAGTTCTTGCCGGAGCCCGCCTTGTCGCGGATGAATGTACCAAAGATGTAGTATTTGAATGAACTCGCTCGTTTGTATCCTGTGCGCTGAAAACTTTTTCATATGCGCTAAGCAATGCTTATTGAATTTAAAATATTATTTTCTGTGCGACCGTTTATCAAAAATTGAGAGATGGCCAGTCGTCGGCTTCTGCCCCCATGCCACTAGTGCTGGGGTGTTCGGGATAAACCTGAGGGCTCTTTTCCCATAGTTGGGTCCATCGAGGGAGGCGCTCAGCACAACGAACCAGGCAATCGGACTATAATGCTTGAACACTCTCACTTAGCCATAGAACGTTATAATTTTAAATTTCGGTGAAGCCCCTAGTTCGGAAGGCTGAATTCGGGGCGCTATCCACGCCTTTGGCCGGACTTAACCAGCTCCTCGCTCGAAGCGGCATATGCCTTTAAGGACTCGAAAAACCTCTCGAACAGCAACCGGTCTCACGCCTTATCATGACAGTCTGTTTTAGCTTTCTCCACTGAGGTGCTCAACCCACCTGAACTGGGGCACAATCGCAGTGGTTCTCCTAGTGCTACCTTAGCCGATATAGCGGAACGTAAGGCACCAAAACATAGGAGCCGGGCAAACCCAACATGTGACCAAAATCATGACTCGGAGCCGATGCATATAATGCTATAAGTTTGGGGTGCCGCACTTTTGCAAGTGTACGGACTTCTCACGCCAGATAGAAGGGTAACGAAGCCCCTGGCGTGGTTTGCCGTACCATGGTGTACGGGTGCGATCATGTTATGTAATAAACATATATATTCAAAGAGGATAATGCAAAAAATAGACAAAAAGCTATGCATTGTTTATAAAGAGGCTATTTATCAAAGCCGAACGATACAAGTAGTGCGATAAGCAAAAAAGATATTAGACTATTTAACATGTCCTGACCAGGCGCAGGCCGCGGAATTTAGAAACAGATATATCGCTCGAAATAGAGACCACCTGAGAGTTCCGTAATGCGGCGTATCTTTGTCTGCTTTCCTGGGTCGTGCATCGTCTGTGCGGCAGCAAAGCCGAACAGGTTATCCAGAGTATGGAGTCCTGAAAGTAAAAAAGAAAAATCCGGCAGCCCCTAGTACGTTTGACGCCGTATTGTAGGCATGCCGTTAATGTGCCCCTCCCCCTGTGCCCATGGAATTTCAAGGGCGTAATTGTGTACTCGAGGTACTAGCTCTGCTATGCTGCGATGGCTGGGATTGGGGCCGTATTGCTACGCTTGCTCCGAACGTGCCAGGCGGTCTTGTTGCAGGTTACTCCGGGCGCGCTTTGCATTGTCCGGCTTTTTAACGGCCGGACTGGAGAGTTTCCTTGAAAGGCTGCTTTGTACTTCCGCTGCGAGGGCCGCCGTGTGTTGCTCCGTACGGATGGAGCATTCGGTGTTTCCGCTGACCGTAATTACTCCTCGAGGGCCTGGCATCTTGAGCTTGAGATATGCGTAGTGCGGCACCGCATTGAATTTAGCGAATGCGGTTCGTCCGAGCAGGGCATGATAGCCACTGCGGAACGGGACTATATCGAAGATTAACTCTTCGCTTTGGAAGTTATCCGGAGATCCGAAGACCACATCAAGTGTTATCGAGCCTATGCAATTAGCCTCTACACCTGGGATGACGCCTTTAAAGGTCGTCCTTGTGGGCTTGGTCCTTGATGGATCTATGCACATTTTCCGCACTGTATCCTGATAAAGCAGGTTCAGGCTACTGCCGCCGTCCATGAGGACCCTTGTGAGATGAAATCCGTCAACGATTGGGTCAAGGACCAATGCGGCAAAACTGCCGTGACGGATGCTAGTGGGGTGGTCCCTTCGATCGAAAGTGATCGGGCAGGAGGACCATGGGTTGAACTTTGGGGCGAATGGCTCCATCGCGTATACGTCCAGTAGCGCACGCTTCCTCTCCCGCTTGGGAATGTGGGTCGCGTATATCATGTTCACCATCCACACTTGTGGGGAAACCCCTTCTGTCCATTGTTGTTCGGCGGCCTGGGCTCCTCCTCGTCGTCGCTATTCAGCCCCTTGTCTTTGTGTTCGGCTCTTAACTAGCCTGCCTGCTTGAACACCCAACAATCTCTGTTGGTGTGATTGGCTGGCCTTTCGGGGGTACCATGAATCTGGCACGAGCGGTTGAGTATCCGGTCCAAACTGGACGGGCCCTGGGTATTTTTTTAAATGGCTTTTTCCGCTGACCGGATTTATAGCCTCTGAATCCGGCATTTACTGCCGTATCCTCATTGCTGTCGCTTGTCGGGGGAACTGCTTCCACGAGCACCTATGGGGACCGAGCCCCTTTCGGTTCGGCGGGGGGCGGAGGTCGCACGAAGAGCGGATCGAGGCGAGGCACACGAGCAGTTTACCCAGCTTCGGGCCGCACGGATGCGTAAAACCCTACTGCTGCTTTGTGGATTGTATTGAGTTCTTGCTCGGGAGCGCTGAGTGCTACAGTACACACCAGCTGCTAACGAGACCGAGCGTGAGCGTGTTTCTGTTCCTCCTCCCCTCTCTACGTTGCGCATGGGCCTCCTTTTGTATGCTCAAGGGGTCACCGACAGGTGGCAACATAGACAAGGGTAAAAATGGAAAAGAGCTGCGGTTGGTACAGCTACATGTACAGTGGTTGTACAGTGTATCATACCTAACCCTGACGGCAGGGGACAAGGGCATTAAATGCCCGTCTACGTCGCCCAAACAGTGCGAAAAGGAACCATCAGGGGCGCCGCCATTCGCCACGATGGCAATCTTGTCAGCGCCGCTTGCCACCGCATACCCCTAGCTGCACAGCCTCCCGCCACGTGCGCCTGGAAGAGTCCCAGAGCGACACGTTGGTGGATGAGCTGGAGCGCAGGCACGGGGTGGTAGCTTGCCGCGGTCGCTGTCTTGTTGCGCCCGGGAACTTGTCGCTCACCAGGCCTTGCCGGGACGCGCGGCGCGTCGCGACAAGTTCCTTGAGGTGCCTTGGCTGGTCTTCCCGGCAAGCTCCTCTTGCCGAGGTCTTGTGCTTCGAGTGGCCTTCCCGGCAAGCTCCTCTTGCCGGGGCCTTGTGCCTTGAGTGGCCTTCCCAACAAACTCTTCTTGCCGGGGCCTTGTCTCCTTGGCTTGAACACTTTGTTCTTGAATGGCTCCAAAGGAACCGCGGAGGGACTTGGCAGTCACCTGGCAAGCGTTGCCGCGGGGTGTTGCGACTGCCCGTGCACAAGTTCGGGATACTAGGGTACCCCTACTCTAGTACACCGACAGGAGCCCCCGTGCCTGGGCCATACACGGTGCCGAGCGCTGTTGGGCCAGGCCCAAAAACAGTGCACGGGCACGCGCGGCCTGGGTCACGCCGTATCTTACTCCGTATCCACCGCGCCCTCCCCGAACGGCACGCGTCGTGAGCGGCGTGCGTGGGGCTGAGCCCCGCTTGCATGCGTCAGGTCGTAGTAAAGGGGAGCGGTTCGCGCCTTCCCCATAAACGGAGGGAGGCGTGGAGGCGTGGTTCCTTTACTGGACGGGGCCGAGGCGTGGTTTTCGAGGCGTCCACTCCCCATGATCATGGGGTGGGGAGAGGTCGCCTCGTCCGTCGCCTCGTCCGTCGCCTCAGTTCTGCATGCCTTCCACGCGGCTTCCATGCGCTTGGGGTGGCGAACGGTGGAGGTGGGAAACCGGGCCGTCGTGGGTCGAGGCAGCGGGTCGGTCCCAGTTCCCTGCTCCTTCTGTGTCTTGATTAGCTGAGCGGGGCGGCCGAGCCCCCACCCTGTTCCTTTATAAGGAGTGGGAGGGGGAGGACGGAGGCCCGCATTCTTTCATCTCCTCTTTCCTTCAGCTTCTGATCCCCTCTCTCTCTCATTCGCCATGGAGAAAGGGAACCCTGGTCCTTCAACGGTGGCGGCGATGGTCGCCGCTAGACAACGCGTCCCTCCTTCTCCCGCACCCGTGGTGGCAGAGCCAGCCGTAAGGGGAAGAGGGAGGGGGCGAGGCCATGGGCGAGGTCGAGGACGAGGCCGGGGCGCTCGGGGAAGAGGTGGACGGGGCGGCGCGCCGGCTTCGCCTCCTCCAGCGGTTCCTCCTCCCATGGCGGTCCATATTGGTGACGACCCTTGCGAGTTCTTTGTCAGGCTGCGTCGGCCACCTCGTCGTCGCCTACGGCTCCCGACTCCATTTGCGAGCGAGATGGAGTTGGACTCGCCCGAGACACTGAGGCTGCACATGAGGGGCTGTGGAATCAGCGGCACACGAGTCCGCGTCGACTTCCCAGCCCCTAATGTGATGTATCTTGGTCGAGGGTGGAAGACGTTCATCCGTATCCACCGCCTGATGGAGGGGTTCACCCTCCATTTTAAGCTGATGGAGGGCGATCTCCTCTCCGTCAAGGTCTTCGGGTGCTTCGGAACTCGGGCAAGGTGCTGCGTGGATAGCTCCTCTGATAGCGAAGACTCCTCCTCGAGCGAGAGTGACGAGGAGGACAGCAGCGACGACGATGGGGGTAGCGGGCGTCAGGACGACGGGTCCGACTAGGTGTCGGGCGCCGCTCCGTGCGGCACCGGCGACCCCATCATCCGTGTCGCCGGCTCCTTGAACTTCCCGGGGTCGTCTCCTTTGGACGGCCACCGAGATGTTCTCTTGCTGTCTTCTGCTACCCGTAGCTCGCCTAGGCGCCCCTTTTGCCCTTTTCGCCTCCTTGACCTACCTCCTGAAGAGAGGGACAAGAAAGGGATTACGGGCACCTTATCTCTTTTTAATTTGTAAGCCCTCGAGCCTTAGTTGCATTTAAAGCTTGTAATCCCATCATTCATGTTTTTCATTCTCTATGAACTGTACCTGAGTGGAATGTTTTTTTAGTGAAAAGGGGATGCTTGCCGGGTCACTTGTCTCGCGAGTGGAACCCACGTCAAGGAGCAAATCCTTGATATCTTTAAGATAGACACTTCCTTGCCCGGCAGCAGGCCCTGCCGTCTTCCCACGTCGCTCGACCTTTCTCACGCTTTTGGCGGAGGCAGGGATGAGGCGGGTTCGGGCTCCTCGTTTCGTCCCTTTGCTGCCGCGACTACGACCAAACCTGGCCCCAGGAACGAGCCCTAGGGCCTAGAGTTAGGGAGCACGGTAGCTTTTTTAGGAAGAAACGAGGTTTCGCATTCCTCAATTCATAAGAGAATGCATGATAAGGGATGAAAAACTTATCTGAGATTGCAGCCCCCGGCAACTCTGGTGCGCCGGGGGTGAATCTTTGTACTTGCAGCCCCCGGCAACACTGGCTTGCCGGGGTCCAGATGCTGGTCCGTCCTTCTTCTCTTTTTCGTCCTCGAGTGGTACGGCCAGGATACGCGAGCCCTGCGAACCAAGGGAAACGAAAGAACGACAAATGGACGCACACTCGACCTCTAAGCTAGGGGTTAGCCGCTGCTAAGCACTATCAACCCTAACCAAGGATGAGACTCGATCTAGCATGCATGCTATAACTTAGGGCGCCAGCGCTTCATTTATGCTCAGGGTCTGCGCCTGGCTTTGTACAAAGGATTACATGCAACAGCGGCAAGACTTGTACAAAAAGGTGGTTGCCGGAACAGGGTCCGACAACCGCGCCTTACGGGTAAAACTTACGAAGATGCTCAATGTTCCAGGAGTTGCTCACCGGAATGCCATCTTCGGTCTCAAGGCGGACAGCGCCAGGCCTAATGACTCGTTTCACCCGGTAAGGGCCTTCCCACTTTGGCGTCAACTTGTTGGAATTCTTGGCGGACTGAACGCGCCGAAGAACAAGGTCGCCTTCCTCGAGACTTCTGGCATTAACTTTGTGGCTATGGTAGCGGCGCAAAGCTTGCTGGTAGCGAGCCGCTCGCACACCGGCCTGAAGACGATCTTCCTCAAGGAGCAGCGCGTCATCTTCTCGCAGCTGCTCTTGCTCAAGCTCATCATAAGCGAGCACTCGAGGTGACCCGTATACGAGTTCCGTGGGGATAACTGCCTATGCTCCATAGACTAGAGCGAAAGGTGTCTGGCCAGTGGCTCGATTTGGTGTCATCCTGATCGACCAAAGAACCACCGGCAGCTCCTCAATCCAGTTTCTTCCGCACTTGTGCAGCCTGTCGAAAGTCCTGGTCTTGAGCCCACGCGGCACTTCAGCATTTGCCCTCTCCGCTTGACTGTTGCTTCTGGGGTGAGCAACAGAAGCAAAGCAGACCTTGGCGCCAAGATCTTGGACGTACTGCATGAAGGTGCGGCTCGTGAATTGCGTACCGTTGTCGGTGATGATCCTGTTAGGGATCCCGAAGCGGTAAACAATCGACATGAAGAACTTGACTGCTGACTGTGCTGTCACCTTCCTCACTGGTTCCACTTCCGGCCACTTTGTGAACTTGTCGATTGCGACGTACAAGTACTCAAAGCCCCCGACAGCTCGGGGGAAGGGGCCGAGGATGTCGAGCCCCCAGACCGAAAATGGCCAGGATAAAGGGATCGTCTGGAGAGCTTGAGCTGGCTGGTGTATCTGCTTGGAATGGAACTGGCAGGCTTCACACTTGGTTACTTGTGCAGTTGCATCCTGGAGGGCTGTCGGCCAAAAGAAACCTTGTCGGAACACTTTGCCGGCAAGTGCTCTTGCGCCAATGTGGTGACCACATATGCCTCCATGTATCTCTGCCAACAGCTTTTATCCGTCTTCCCGGTGAATACACTTCAATTTCACACCGTTGCGTCCTCTTCTGTACAGTGTGTCGTCGACAAACTGGTACATACTTGACTGCCGGGCTACTCTTTCCACTTCTTCCGGCTCTTCGGGAAGTTCTCCTGTCTGAAGGAAACGGACAATCTGCTGTGCCCATGCTGGAGCTTGTGGCTCGACAACAAGGACTAAAGGCACATCTGCTGCTGCGGGAACGTCCGCTTCTACGGCGAGAACGTGCGGCTCAGCCGGAGCTTGACGTTCCCCGGAAAGCTTGCCGGAGCAAAACTTGTCGGGAGCGTCTGCTTCAACGGAACAAGCCCTAGGGCTCGCCGGAGCAGACTGCTCCTCAGCACTCTTGGTGTTGATCTTGGGGACCTTCTTGGCGGCGGCTTCGGGAAGCTCTGCCGGAAAATAGTCACCAGAGATCAACTTCCTCTTCTTGCTCTGTCCAGTTGATGGCGTAACAGATGGTTGAGTCAACTTGAGCACAAAGATCCCTGGTTCCACAGGTAACTTAAGTGCTGCGCACTTTGACAGGCCATCGGCAATGTCGTTCTCAGCTCTTGGAACATGTTCCATTTGCAGGCCGTCAAAGTGCTCCCCAAGCTTTCTCACTTCATCAACGTAGGCTTCCATCAACAGACTCTGATAATCCTTATTCACTTGGCGGACGACAAGCTGCGAGTCACCCCTGACAATGAGCTTCTTGATCCCAAGGTCTGCCGCGATCCTGAGACCGGCAAGCAAACCTTCATACTCTGCAGTATTGTTTGTTGCTTGCTCCTTGGGAAAGTGCATCTGGACTACGTACTTGAGGTGCTCTTCGGTGGGTGCGACAAGTAGCACGCCAGCATCGGCGCCTTGCAGCGAGAAGGCACCATCAAAGTACATCAGCCACTCTTTGCTTGCTTCCTTGACGGGGATGCTCGTTTCTGGAATTTCTTCATCTGGCGTTGGCGTCCACTCTGCTATGAATTCTGCCAATGCTCTGCTTTGGACAGTTGAAGTGCTCTCAAACTTGAGGCCAAAGCTTGACAGTTCCAGTGCCCACTCAATAATCCTGCCTGTCGCTTCTGGATTCTGCAGTATCCTCTTCAGCGGAAAGCAAGTGACAACTGTGATCTCATGTGCTTGGAAGTAATGGGCAGCTTTCTCGAGGCCATGAGAAGGCCGAAAAGCAATTTCTGCACACCAGAGTACCTCGACCTAGCCCCCTGTAGAAGGGAACTGACAAAGTAAACTGGGCGCTGCACCATTCTCTTCTGCACCTCCTCACACGCCTGCGCAGATCCATCTTTGTCGGGACCAGAGCTTGTCGGGGAAGCCCCCTGCTTGTCGCTGGATGCGCTTGCCGTGGTTGCTGGCTCTTCATCTGCCTCTCTCTCCGCTACTAACGCAGCACTAACCACTTGATTGGTTGCCGCTAGATACAGCAGCAACTTCTCTTGTGGCTTAGGTGCGACAAGTATTGGAGTGGAGGACAGGTATCTCTTCAAGTCTTGCAGCGCAGCCTCCGCTTCCGGAGTCCATTTCATTGGACTTGCCTTTTTCAATATTTTGAAAAACAGTAGGGTGCGCTCAGCAGACTTAGAGATAAACCTGTTGAGAGCTGCCACGCAACCGACAAGTCTTCGTACATCCTTGACACGCTTTGGTGCTTCAATTTGCTCAATGGCCTTGATCTTGTCGGGGTTGGCTTCAATTCCCCGCTGAGACAAGAAGAACTCGAGAAGCTTGCCGGAGGGGACTCCAAACACACACTTCTCGGGGTTAAGCTTGAGGTTGATCCTGCGCAGATTTGCAAACGTCTCGTCTAAATCTTGAACCAGGGTTGCCTTGTCCTTGCTCTTCACCACTATGTCATCCATGTAGGCTTCTACATTTCTGTGCATCTGTGGCTCAAAAACAGCATGGACTGCCCTTGCAAATGTTGAACCAGCATTCTTCAAACCGAAAGGCATCCATATGAAACAGTACGTGCCACATGGAGTGATGAATGCGGTCTTCTCCTCATCCTCTTCTGCCATGAAGATCTGATGGTATCCTGAGTATGCGTCAAGAAATGAAAGCAAATCACATCCGGCCGTGGAGTCAACAATCTGGTCAATGCATGGCAAGGCAAATGGGTCTTTGGGACAAGCTTTATTGACATCGGTGAAGTCGATACAAAGCCTCCATTTCCCGTTTGCTTTGCGCACGACTACAGGATTGGCCAACCACGTCGGATGGAGCACTCCTCTGACAAGGCCTGCTGCTTCCAACTTCTTGATCTCTTCTGCGATGAATTCTTGGCGCCCCACTGCTTGCTTCCTGACTTTCTGCTTGACGGGCCGCGCATGAGGACAGACGGCAAGGTGGTGCTCAATTACTTTCCTGGGAACACCGGGGATGTCAAACGGTTGCCATGCAAACACATCGACATTCGCCCGCAGGAAAGCAATGAGCGCGCTTTCCTATTTAGGGTCGAGCGTGGCACTGATGGTGAAGGTACCACCAGTGCCGTCCTCCTTGGCGGACACCTTCTTGGTCGCTGGCGGAGCTGCCATTGCCTTCTTACACTTGCCGGTTGAGCTCGATGGTGCGTCCTCGACGGTAGTGCAGCACTCCGAAGAGGTGCGCTTGCCGGAGTGGGCATCAGAGCTCTTGCCGGACTTGGTCTTCTTTTTTCCCCCAGGAGCTTCAGCGGCAAGTGACTCACGATCCGTTGCGGCTGCCGCTTCCCGGTAGATCTTGTCGGCGCAGATAAGAGTATCCTTCTTGTCGCCAGGGACAGAGATGACACTTATCGGGCCTGGCATCTTCAGAATGTTGTATGCGTGGTGAGAGGCTGCCATGAACTTGGGGAGCGCTGGACGGCCGAGAATCCCATTGTAAGGCAATGGAAAATCGGCAACGTCAAAAGTGATCCTCTCAGTCCTGAAGTTCAACTCGCTGCCAAATGTCACCGGCAACGTGATCTTCCCCTTCGGCTTGCTCCTTCCTGGGTTGATTCCTTGGAATGTGCCGGTCTCTTCGAGCTCGCTGTTAGGGACCTGGAGTTTCCGGAGTACAGCGGAGGAGATCAGGTTCAAGCTGGCCCCGCCGTCAACTAGCATCTTAATGACCATGAGGTTGCGGACGGTTGGTGAAACCAACATCGGCAAGCACCTGACCGCAGTTGTGCGATTAGTATGGTCCTCAACGTCAAAGATGATAGGCGTGCTGGACGATTTCAGAAGCTTGCGTGACTCGATGGGTGGTTCTGCCGCATTGACTTCCCGCACCCACTGCTTGAGTTGGCGGTGCGAAGTATGCAGACAAGCACCACCGTCAACGCACAAGACCTCTGTGGCTTTCTGGAACTCCTGCTCACTGGTCTCGGCATCATCCATGTCCTCGTCGTCGTCGTCATCTTCATCCTTGTCGCGGCCGCGGGGAGGTCTGTCTCCTTGCCGCTGCTTGTCCTTGCCGCGGCGTCCTCCCCGGCCAGGACGCTTCGTGCCGGATCCTCTAGCACCTCCTTGGGCTTTCTCCTTGTCGCGTCGCTCGTATTCGGCCTTTTGCAGCTCGACAAGCTGCTCGACCTTCTTGCTGCTCTGGAGATCATGGCCCTTGGTGCGGTGGATCTTGCAGTACTGCTTATTGTTGCCGTCTTGCTTGTCGGCGACCGCCACAGCCTGGCTGTTGGTAGCTTCGGCTTTCTTGGCGCCACCTTCGCTGCCGGACTGCTCAACAACTAGCACATCTTTGTTTTTCTTATTCCTGTTGTTCCGCCGCCGGTTTTTCTTTGTCGGGGAAGCATCATCACTGTCAGATCCTCCTGCTCCGGTATTCTCTCCGGGGAGTCTCCTCCCTTCCTCAGCACGTGCACACTTGTCGGCCAGGGCATATAGCTCACTGACGTCTTTAATCTTGCACATCGCCATCTCCTCCCGCATCCTGCGGTTACGCATGTTCTGATGGAACGCGCTGATGACCGCGGCGGGGTGGACATCTGGGATGTTGTAGTGTACATGGCTGAATCTCTGAATGAACTTGCGCAGGGGCTCTCCTTCCTTCTGGACGAGCAGATGAAGGTCGCTCGCTTGGCCATGAGGTTTGTGGCCGCCCGTAAAGGCGCCGACAAACTGATGGCATAGGTCTCCCCAGGAGGATATGGAGTTGTCCGGCAAGTGCATGAGCCAGGACCTGACGTTGGGCTTGAGCACCAGCGGGAAGTAGTTGGCAAGGATCTTGTCGTCCCGCCCCCCGGCAGCTTGCACCGCGATGGTGTAGATGCTGAGGAACTCTGACGGATGCGACTTGCCGTCGTACTTCTCGGGTACTTCTGGCTTGAAATTCTTCGTGCTGGGCCACTGGACTTGCCGCAGCTCACGAGTGGACGCAGGGCAGCATTCCGCGTACGGCAGGTCACCTGGTTCCCCTGGCGCATGCATGTCGACAGAGGGCTCAGCGCGCTGGTCTGATTGACGTCGCGCTTCTCTTCGGCGCTCGATGCGAGTACGAGTGTCTTCTTGCTTCTGTTCGTGAAGAACTTGGCGCTGATCGCGACGAACTCGCGGATCTGATGACGCGGTGGAGTCGTTGTCATGGTGGACCTGGCGAGTCGGCGAACTTGGCCTTCGCGGCGGAGAGAGCACGGTGGTCGCGCACCCACCAGTCTTGTCGCCATCGGCTCGTGCCTGGCCGACTTGACGCGGCTGCGATGCACTCGGCTGCCGTGGAGTGTCGCCGTTGGCAAAGCCGATGAGACTCTGAATGGTGGCCCTTCAGTCGTCGATTTTGTCCGCCGTTGGAGGGTAATCTAGGAGCAGTTGAGCTCGCGCCAAAGCTTCCGCTGCAGTGGCGGGTAGCGGTGGCGAACGGTGCGTGGAGCGGGATGTGCTCGGACTTCTAACTATGTTAGAAGGAGCAGTACCCCGTCCAGGCGACCGTACCTCGCTCGCGCCAGCATGTTGGCGCGCATGCGGGTTTTGAGCATCCCGAGATCCGCCAGCTCAATATGGGTCCAGCGAGCGTATGGTACCGTGAGTACCATGACGCTGCCGGTCCCGCGCCTCCTGGGATGGGCGCGGTGCATGTTCGGACGCCGCGGCACCGTGAGCTGCCTCGTCGATGCCCATTCCTCCGTCGGCGTCTACCCCACCACCCGTTTGCTTCAGGGGCGGTGGGTTCGACGCGGACGGACCAGCCACCTCCGAAGCCTTCTTCTTCGGCGGCATGTTGATGCAGATGATGAAGATCTAGCTCGTGCGAACGCCGGATCAGGTTCACACAACCTCGACGCCCCCTACCTGGCGCGCCAAAGATGTCGGGGGAACTGCTTCCACGAGCACCTATGGGGAGCGAGCCCCTTTCGGTTCGGCGGGGGGCGGAGGTCGCACGAAGAGCGGATCGAGGCGAGGCACACGAGCAGTTTACCCAGCTTTGGGCCGCACGGATGCGTAAAACCCTACTGCTGCTTTGTGGATTGTATTGAGTTCTTGCTCGGGAGCGCTGAGTGCTACAGTACACACCAGCTGCTAACGAGACCGAGCGTGAGCGTGTTTCTGTTCCTCCTCCCCTCTCTACGTTGCGCATGGGCCTCCTTTTATATGCTCAAGGGGTCACCGACAGGTGGCAACGTAGACAAGGGTAAAAATGGAAAAGAGCTGTGGTTGGTACAGCTACATGTACAGTGGCTGTACAGTGTATCATACCTAACCCTGACGGCAGGGGACAAGGGCATTAAATGCCCGTCTGCGTCGCCCAAACAGTGCGAAAAGGAACCGTCAGGGGCGCCACCGTTCGCCACAATGGCAATCTTGTCAGCGCCGCTTGCCACCGCATACCCCTGGCTGCACAGCCTCCCGCCACGTGCGCCTGGAAGAGTCCCAGAGCGACACGTTGGTGGATGAGCTGGAGCGCGGGCACGGGGTGGTAGCTTGCCGCGGCAAACACCTTGCCGCGGTCGCTGTCTTGTCGCGCCCGGGAACTTGTCGCTCACCGGGCCTTGCCGGGACGCTCGGCGCGTCGCGGCAAGTTCCTTGAGGTGCCTTGGCTGGTCTTCCCGGCAAGCTCCTCTTGCCGGGGTCTTGTGCTTCGAGTGGCCTTCCCGGCAAGCTCCTCTTGCCGGGGCCTTGTGCCTTGAGTGGCCTTCCCGACAAGCTCTTCTTGCCGGGGCCTTGTCTCCTTGGCTTGAACACTTTGTTCTTGAATGGCTCCAAAGGAACCGCGGAGGGCCTTGGCGGTCACCTGGCAAGCCTTGCCGCGGGGCGCTGCTACTGCCCGTGCACAAGTTCGGGATACTAAGGTACCCCTACTCTAGTACACCGACATCGCTGCTAACGTGGCACTTTTGCTTATTTCAACGTGACCTGCCATCTTTGCCCCATGTATCCGAATTACCAGGCTTCTTCGATAAGTTGTTGCTGCGAGCTAGCCAGCTATCTTCGCCTGCGCAAAAGCGGGTCATGAGTGTCGTGAGGGCTGCCATGGATTTCGGCTTTTCCTGTCCCATGTGCCGGGCATGCCACTCGTCGCGGATGTTATGTTTGAAGGCTGCTAGGGCCTCTGCGTCCGGACAATCGACTATCTGATTTTTCTTTGTTAGGAACCGTGTCCAGAATTGCCTGGCCGATTCTTCTGGATGCTGAATTATGTGGCTTAGGTCGTCGGCGTCCGGTGGCCGCACATAGGTCCCCTGGAAGTTGTCAAGGAATGCGGCTTCCAGGTCCTCCCAAGAACCGATTGAGTCCGCTGGTAGGCTCTTAAGCCAGTGTCGGGCTGGTCCCTTGAGCTTAAGGGGTAGATATTTGATGGCGTGTAGATCGTCGCCACGTGCCATGTGTATGTGAAGGGGATAATCCTCAATCCATACTGCCGGATCTATCGTACCATTGTACGACTCGATATTGACGGGTTTGAAACCCTCTGGGATTTTATGATCCATTACTTCGTCTGTGAAGCATAGTGGGTGTGCGGCGCCCCTGTACTGGGCTATGTCACGACGCAACTCGAAAGTGCTATGCCTGTTGTGTTCGGCCCGGCCGGATTTATTGTGTCCGGAGTGAAGATCATCACGTGTCGTCGGGTGTCCACGCGATCCATAGATCGATCTTGTTTGCCTTGCTTTATCCTCCAGTACGTCTCGCAGGTCTGGCTCGTTTTCCCGTGCCTTAGTTGAACGGCCCCGGGGCATGGTTTGTTTAAAGGTTCGACAGGCCTCTCTGTCGCGGCCGTGAGGTGGCCGGTCTGCCATGTCATGTGTTTCCTCCTCTGATTGGGGTAGCGGTCTGCGCTTAGGATAATTTTTGGAGGGGCGCCCGAGTTCATACTCTTCGGCCGCAAGGACTTCAGTCCATCTGTCAGCTAGCAAATCTTGATCAGCTCTAAGCTGTTGCTGCTTTTTCTTTAGGCTGTTCGCCGTGGCTAGAAGCCTGCGTTGAAAACGCTCTTGTTCGGCGGGGTCTAATGGTACGACGAATTCGTCGTCGTCGAGGCTTGCCTCGTCTTCGGAGGGAGGCATGTAGTTATCATCCTCAACCTCTCGCTCTGTCGCTCTCTCATGAGGGCTGGCTTTTCCATCTTCCTGCACAGAATCTTGCTGGTTTTGGTGTTCTTCGGCGCTGTCCAGGGTAGTGTTATCTCCCGTGCCGGAATCACCGTTTCTGCTGTGGCGGGATTTAGAGCGGCGCCGTTGGCGCCGGCGTTTTGGCGGCTTTTTCGAGGTGCCATCCTCCGCTATTCCATCGCCATCTCCATCCTTTGGAGCATCCACCATATATATGTCATATGACGAGGTGGCGGTCCAGCGCCCTACAGGTGCTGGTTCTTGTTCATCTCCTCCTTCGTGGTCCATACCGTCGAAGTCTTCGGAGCCGAAGTCGAGCATGTCGGTTAAATCATCGACAGTGGCTATTAAGTGGGTGGTGGGTGGGCCTTGAATTTCTTCGTCGTCTGAATTCCAACCTCGCAGGCCATAGTCCAGCCTGGGCTCTCCTGATATAGAGAGAGACTTGAGAGAGTTCAGGATATCACCGAAAGGTGAGCACTGAAAGACGTCCGCGGCGGTGAACTCCATTATAGGCGCCCAATCGGATTCGATCGGCAGGGGCACGGGAGGCCCGGAGTTCGGAGAAGAATCCGCCTCCTCGGAGTCATGGGCCGTGCGGAGTGCGGGGCTGGCGTTCGGCTCGATCG
Organism: Aegilops umbellulata; assembly: GCA_032464435.1. Taxonomy (NCBI): domain Eukaryota; kingdom Viridiplantae; phylum Streptophyta; class Magnoliopsida; order Poales; family Poaceae; genus Aegilops; species Aegilops umbellulata. Next base: position 56,428,813 of record CP136055.1, read on the forward strand.
CCTTCAAGATCGCATCCCCCGAGGTGATGTCCAACCATTCATCCTCAAAGGACGCAGCGGGCTCCGAGTCGAGGATCGGGGCCGGTGCGTGTGCGGTCTCCAGGGCACTATTCGGAGGCAGAGCTATATCCTGCCCCTCGAGGTAGTGCGGTGTGCTTGGCTGTGGCTCAAACCCGTCGAAGATCAAGTCCCCGCGGATATCTGTCGTGTAGTTTAGGCTTCCAAACCTGACTTGATGGCCAGGGGCGTAGCTTTCGATCTGCTCCAGATGACCAAGTGAATTGGCCCGCAGAGCGAAGCCGCCGAAGATGAAGATTTGTCCAGGGAGGAAAGTCTCACCCTGGACCTCATCGTTGTTGATGATCAAGGGAGCCATCGGGCCTAAAAGCGACGACACAGAGGAACTCTCAATGAAAGCACCAATGTCGGTGTCAAAACCGGCGGATCTCGGGTAGGGGGTCCCGAACTGTGCGTCAAGGTCGGATGGTAACAGGAGACGAGGGACACTTTATTTTACCCAGGTTCGGGCCCTCTCGATGGAGGTAAAACCCTACTCCTGCTAGATTAATATTGATGATATGGGTAGTACAAGAGTAGATCTACCACGAGATCAAGGAGGCTAAACCCTAGAAGCTAGCCTACGGTATGATTGTGTATGATGATGGTTGTCCTACGGACTACAACCCTCCGGTTTATATAGACACCGGATAGGGTTAGGGTTACACAGAGTCGGTTACAATGGTAGGAGATCTTGAATATCCGCACGCCTAGCTTGCCTTCCACGCCAAGAAAAGATCCTTCCGGACACGGGACGAAGTCTTCAATCTTGTGTCTTCATAATCCTGGAGTCCGGCTGAAGGTATAGTCCGGCTATCCGAACACCCCCTAATCGAGGACTCCCTCAAACATACTCAAAAACTGTTAGACAAAAGTGATGACCTGTTGGACGCGGAAATGACCCGTTCTTAGTCCTTAATTGAAGATATAAAAAATCTTCATGTTAAGTACCAGGAACTTGAAAGTCGTCATGAAACGCTCTCAACCACTCATGAAAAGCTTTCTTATGATTATCTTCAAAGGAAGCAAGAGCTTGAGAAATTGAGAGCGGCTCATGAAGATTTTCAAAAAGAGAATGAGTCACTTCGCGCTCAACAGATCAGTCCCGCTCAGGAAAGATTTGAACCACCATGTCTAAAATACCTTGAGCATGATAACGCTACTTCTGTTGCTGAATGTTCTGCTGCTGCTACTGTTGCAATATCTTCAACTATTGATGTGGTAACTAACCCCTCTGCTGAGGATACCACTACTATTGCTGATGAAAATGCTAGGTTGAAGACAATGCTTGAAATAGGGATGTAAAAAAGTCCCAAAGGGCATCAGACACTGTGCAATGTCCTAAAAAAGCAGATTCTGAACCGAAACCCTAGAAAAGAGGGTGTTGGGTTCGAGAGGAAAATGAATGTTGATGGCTCCTACTGGAAGCCTGAGCAGTACCCCAGAACCACATGGTTTGCTGCAACGGGACCTTTAGTGGATCCATCCACCTTATCCGGCTTCACTTGTGCTAACCCTATTATCATTCATGAATCCTTTGCTGCAAACTATAAACTGTTTAAGAATCATAATGGTGAAGTGTTTGCCAGGTATATTGGTACTAACTGCAGGAATGGGCCACCTATGAAGAAGATCTGGGTTCCCAAAAGTTGTCTTGAGAATCTTCCTGTGAATGTCATCATGACACCGCCTGGGAAGAAGACAAATCCCAGACCAAAGCCTTCATATGGTCCAAAGGCTTCATATAGACAGAGGACTCACCTGAGTCACCCTAACGCCAATGTTTTGCAGGGAAATCACACTCAAACTTATGAATATGAGTGTGTTTCTTCAAACCGCTATGTTCATAAAACTAAGAACTTCTCTGCTTATTCATATGAGTACTATTCACCTCCTGCAAGGCTATTTGCTAGGGCTTCAAAGCCGAAGTTCTCAGGTGCTGCACTTAGACTCATTGCTTCTAAGCCACCCCTGAAGATGTGGGTGGTTAAGAAGAATTAACTTTCTTTTGCAGGGAAAGGTCTCCAGCCAAAAATCAAAGGCGTCTGATGCTAATGTTGGGGACCTAAAACATCTTGTAGGGCGCAAGATCAAATGCCCAAATGGTCTCACTATGTATTTTGTTCCTGAATCGCTTGCCAATCATCCTATCAGTCCTAATCTTGATCTGAGCTTTGATAATCCTCTTGTGCGTCAAATGTTTATGCTTCACAATACTCTTGGTGAAGCCTATCCCCCTAACTATACTGTAGGGTATGACACCTCATGCTTCAAAATGGATTATGGACAGCGGATGCACTAATCATATGACTGGTGATCGAAGTCTTCTCATGGACTCAACTTTATGTCCATCAGACAAGAGTCACATCACATTTGCTGACACTGGTGAAAGCAAGGTATTGGGTCTAGGTAGAGTTGCAATCTCAAAGGATCAGCACATGGATAAAGTGATGCTTGTTGAATCCCTTGGTTTCAACTTAATATCTGTCTCAATGCTTTGTGACTTGAACATGATTGTGATATTCGGAAAATATTGTTGCCTTGTACTAATGGAATCTGACAAGTCTCTAGTCTTTGAAGGGTATCGGAAAGATGATATGTACATGGTAGATTTCTCAGCAGGTCCACAGCTTGTCGTATGTCTTCTAGCAAAAGCTTCAGAGTGTTGTCTCTGGCATCGAAGGCTAGGGCATGCTGGCATGAGGAACTTGCACACTCTCGCAAAGAAGAAGCACGTCATAGGCATCGAGGGCGTCAAGTTCAAGAAAGATCATCTGTGCGGTGCCTGCGAAGCTGGAAAGATGAACAGGGCCAAGCATCCCTCGAAGACAATCATGACGACATCTCAACCCTTCGAGCTGCTACACATGGACTTATTTGGCCCTACTCACTACTCTACTCTCACTACTACTGCTTATCTCTATGTCTTCGTCATTGTTGATGATTATTCAAGATATACGTGGGTGCATATAATTCTCTACAAGACTGGAGTGCAGGATGTCTTCAGACGCTTCGCCAACCGTGCCATGAACAACTATGGCGTCAAGAACAAGCACATCAGAAGTGACAACGGCACAGAGTTCAAGAACACCGGCCTCGACCTTTACCTGGATACATTGGGCATCACTCATGAGTTCTCAGCTATGTACATCATGGAGCGCAAGAACAGAACACTCATTGAGATGGCTCGGACGATGCTTGATGAATACAAGACTCCAAGAAAGTTCTGGCCTGAAGCCATTGATACTGCATGTCACATCATCAACTGTGTTTATCTTCACAAGCTTTTGAAGAAGACATCCTATGAACTCCTCACTGGTAAGAAGCCAAATGTCAGTTACTTCAGAGTATTTGGTGCTAGGTGCTGGATCAAGGATCCACATCACACTTCAAAATTTGCACCGAAAGCACATGAAGGTTTTATGCTTGGTTACGGAAAGGATTCGCACTCCTACAAAGTCTTCAACCTCTTTCACTATAAAGTGGTTGAAACTATGGATGTGCAGTTCGATGAAACTAACAGCTCGCAAAGAGAGCACCTGCCAAATGTGCTAGATGAAGTTCCACCTAGTGAATCCATCAAGCTTATGGGAACTGGAGAAATCATATCGTCTGAAGCACAGCCTGAAGAGGAACTTATCATTTCTGCACCTAATCAACCTAAAGACAATGCTCAGCCTGAAGACAATCCTCCTAACGATGACAATGATCAGCAAGAACAAAATCATCGTCCAGTTCATCCTTGTGTTGCAAATGAAGTACAGATTGAGAAGATAATTGATAGCATCAATGCGCCCGGTCCACTCACTCATTCAAGAGCAACACAGCTAGCAAATTTCTGTGGGCACTTTGCATTTGTCTCAATATCTGAACCCAAGAAAGTTGCTGAAGCCTTCATGGAACCTGAATGGATTCAAGCTATGCAAGAAGAGCTTCAACAGTTCAAGCTGAACAATGTCTGGGTACTTGTCAAGCGTCCTGACCCTCGCAAGCACAACATAATAGGCACAACATGGATATATCGCAACAAGCAAGATGAGCATGGCCAAGTCGTCAGAAACAATGCCCATCTCGTTGCTCAAGGATACACTCAAGTTGAAGGGATTGACTTCGATGAAACATTTGCTCCTGTGGCGAGGCTGGAAGCCATTCGCATACTGCTAGCCTATGCAAATCATCACAACATCCTTCTGTCTCAAATGGATGTAAAGAGTGCATTTCTCAACGGCAAGATTGAACAAGAAGTGTATGTTGCACAACCTCCTGGCTTTGAAGATCCAAAACATCCTGACATGGTATACAAGATTAACAAGGCACTGTTGGCCTCAAACAAGCCCCTCGCGCTTGGTATGACACACTCAAAGACTTCCTGAAGAGCAAAGGCTTCAAACCTGGTTCCCTGGATCCCACACTCTTCACGAAGACATATGATGGTGAACTGTTTGTGCGCCAAATATACGTGGATGATATTATCTTCGGCTGCACCAACCAGAAATACAGTGATGAATTTGGACACATGATGCAAGAGCAATATCAGATGTCCATGATGGGTGAGCTGAAGTTCTTACTTGGTCTTCAAATTCGTCAGCAAAGCAATGGCATCTTCATATCGCAAGAGAAATACCTCAAAGACTGCCTGAAGAAGTTTGGAATGCAAGACTGCAAAGGTTAATGACGCCAATGCCAACCAAGAGTCATCTGGGTCCCGACGCCAATGGTAAAGAGTTCGATCAAAAGGTATACCGCTCCATGATTGGTTCTTTACTTTATTTATGTGCATCTAGGCCAGATATCATGCTTAGTGTTTGCATGTGTGCTTGATTCCAAGCGGCACCAAAGGAATCGCATCACTTAGCTGTGAAGCGAATTCTTTGATATTTGGCTTACACCCCAACACTAGGATTATGGTATCCAAAGGGCTCAGAGTTTGATCTAGTTGGATTCTTGGATGCTGATTATGCTGGTGACAAGGTGGATTGCAAGTCTACATCAGGCACATGTCACTTTCTGGGACGATCACTTGTCTGTCGGTCTTCAAAGAAACAGAACTTTGTATCACTCTCCACCGCTGAATATGAATACATTGCTGCTGGATCTTGCTACGCTCAGCTTCTACCGATGAAGCAAACACTCAAGGACTATGGCATCCATCTGAAACAAGTACCACTCTACTGCGACAACGAAAGCGCCATCAAGATTGACAACAATCTAGTTCAGCTCTCGAAGACAAAAGCACATTGAAATTCGTCATCACTTTCTCAGAGATCATGTCATGAAGGAAGATATTGATATCATACACGTCAATACTGAAGAGCAATTGGCAGATATCTTCACAAAGCCCTTGGATGAGAAAAGGTTTTGCAAGTTGCGGTGTGAGCTAAATATCTTGAATCGTCGAATGTCCTGTGATCAGGCACACATCCTAACACTTATGCATGTTGATGACTTAGATGTGCAACACACAAAGTAATGTATGTCTTCAATCAATGAAGACTTACACTCTGAGTGTGAATACATTAATGCGGATTTTGACTTCGGAGCGCCACGATAATTGTGCGCCGTGTCTGGGTCTAATACTTCCTATACGGTGGGTAACGCCACCTCCGGATTCTTCTTTTTAAGTGTTGTTCTCATGGCGTTACCTTTGCTAAGTCTTTGCATTTAGTTTGTCTTCATTATTAACATGACTTCATGTTTATCTTCACAATGTTGATTTGGTCTTATTCTGATATATACATATATTAGTGTTCTTTCCTCTACAACATTCACTTATACCTATGTCTTCTCGTTTGATTCTTTTGAACTAAGTGAATGTGATCGGACCCTAACCTATCTATGCTTCTACCTCAAACTCTATCTATCCAAATCATATGCATTCTGTTGAAAACCGTCGAATGTCTTCTCTGCGTCCTTGTCAGCAGAAGATACAGAGACAAACATTAAATCTATTTTAAATGCTCAATTCTTATTGCCTGAAATCCGGAGAAGCCGGAACGACCACCTGACAGTCTAGGCGTGCGTGGGAACATGGAACAACTCCCAATGTGTTGCATGTTCGCCACATGTCCCTCAGATGTGAACCGCCAGGGGCACCTGCGTAATTGCGATGTGCCGTCCCTCTCCCTATAAATGCACATCACATCGCGGTCAAAACACTTCTTCCACCTCTCCACCTCGACAAACCCTAGCGCCACCGCTAGCTCTCGACGACACCGGCGACGATGCGCTTAGCTGCCGCGACCTCACCGACGCCGTCTTCACACCGGCCGTGGACATCGTCTTCTCCACCGCCGTAGGTGTCCTCCGTCGCCAAGTTAGGGCACGGAAGATCGAACTGCTCGGCCTCATCTTCTACTCCGTCTAGCAGTTCATCGTGTGGTAAATTAAAACTCTCTTTTTACTGTATTTTTGATCCGATAGATTCAATCTTCCTACCAAAAACGGTTTTTCCGGACATTGATTTCCAGAAAAATGGTCGTCGAGCTCATCATCCCCAGGATTACTGTTAGCTGATGAGGCACCACTTGATACAGACATTCCCAAGCACAATACAAAAAAAATATGTAGTACAAGACCATTGTGGCCTATGAGTACAACAAAAGGCTTCTGGGAGTCAATGGCGGAAGCGGTTTGTGGATCATCCATGTATGGGTCTCCATTTCCCACAGGAACAGCTGACCAGGCTAACTCCTATCTTCACGAGGCCGCTATCATAGATGCTTAGGTTCCGGGGCTGTCATCACGTCGTTCCTCTCCGGGCAAGAAATCTGGCCAAGACAATAGCCAGGTACAAGCCAGTGAGTACTTTGAATGTACTCGCAAACATTATGAACTCTGGAATAAAATATTCGATAACATACACTAAAATATGCTGCAATCACATTGTCAGCCATAAATAAAACACCTCTTATGCATGCAAGCAAGTTATTTATATGCAACTTGAACAAGTAATAAAGCAGCAGGAATGAAATGCCTCAGTCGGGCGTCTGTGCGACACCACATAAAGGGCTTACGAAATAAATAACAGGCAATGCCACAGTCGGGCGTCTCAGCGACACCTCATAAAGGGCTTATAAGTAAATGAAACAACATGCTTGCCACAGTCGGGCGTCTGAGCAACACAACAGAAAGGGCTTATATGATAAATGAAACAGTAAACATGCCACAGTCGGGCGTCTCAGCGACACCACATAAAGGGCTTAGAAGTGAACGAGGTAATAAACAGGCCACAGTCGGGCGTCTGAGCGACACCACAGAAAGGGCTGATAAAATAATCACAGTGAATATCCAGGAGGTAGCACCATCCCAGGGATATCCAATAATGCCAAAATATATAACAGGTTAGTCCACAACAAAATAATAATCATAATCATCACGAGTCTCTATCGTGATCCCAGTTCTGGTTTTAACAGTTTCTCCTCCGAAGACCGACACTAAGACCGACACTTGACCCATCCCGGACTGTAATCCTTAACCATGGACACGGCTATTCGAATAGGTTTAATCTCTGCAGAGGGTGTACTCTTTACCCACGAGTAACGGATTCCTTTAGTCCATCGGGACTAATTCCATCTACGGCCTTTTAGTTGAAAACACACCTAACTTGCGCACACCAGCTTAACTTATCGGTGCCTGGAATCACCCACGACACTTGTTAAGCAAAACTCTAAGTGGGGAGGCTACAACCTCGCGTAGCATGGGATCAAATTTATATCGCACGCTCTAAGGGGTGGCCTCCCCTGTCGGTCCCAACCGAAAACACCCATGCCCCCGGACCAGGCGGCCAGCCTACCGGTTACAACCGGTACCTCCCACCATGGCCTCTCTGTACGGTGTGTGCTTGAAAGGGGTTGACGACTTACTGAACCGTACCCTACCTGTGGCAGGGACAAGTGGTAGTACAAGGCAAGTATGGGGGTTACTGGAACAAGACTCGATCTTGTGGTCGACTCAGGAGGTTTACAAGTTTCCTGCATGACATGTGTAACAAAAATTATTCCAACCAACAGATCAGCACTCATTACACCTTTCCATGCCATACCGGATACAACCGTCTTGACGAAGACCAGCGACAAGCTCACGCCTACCCAAGGCATAGACTTTTCCCGGGTTCCTCTCCGGCATGCATGTAAGGCACGTGAGGATGATCACCATCACAAGTATGTATATTTCCAACAGCAAGGAAATCACAAACAATGCATCCATGCAAATGATCATATCACATGAAATAATAATACTCCGAAATAAAATGAGGTTATAAACGTGTCAACTATCGCACTAAAGTATTATTCCGGGGTTCAGAATGCTTGCCTTCATGGTGTGGAAAGGCAGGGTGCACTCCAAAGCCTTTGAAAGATTTCCTTCCTTTCTCCAAAATTCCTATTTTAAATAAATTTAAATTAACACACAATTCAAAAGAGCACAAAAAAGTTGTTTGAAATTTTTTGAAATAAATCTTAAAATAAACTAGACCATATTTGAGAGAGGTAGGAAAAAGAATCAACTCATTTGGAGTTGTATTTGAAAAGATATAGCCAGTCAAAGTTGTGGTCAAACTCTGTTATTTAATTAAAACAGAAAAGAAAACGCTTCGAACGGGATTACGCTTTTGCACAGAGAAGACTTACTTGAGCCTTTACGCCTCCACTTATCCAGCGTGGATGGCGCGTGAGTCACTGACAGTGGGCCCGAGGGACCCACTGGTCAGGTTTGACTAGTTGACTTCCCTCCTCTTCCTCCGCCCCGAGAGGAGGCAGAACTCCGGCGATGCTCGCCGGCGAACGGCGGCACCGTTCGGGAAACGGAGATCACCTGCAGGCTCAGGGGATCGAGAAGGTCACTCCGGTAGTCTTTATGGTCTCGGGGGTGGACAGAGCTGTCGGCGGCAAGCTTCGCGGCGGACGGAGGCCGTCGGGCAAAGTGATTTTTCTCCCGTGGTGAGTCCTGATCAAAATCGAGCAGGGGAAATGGTTCACGGGAGGATGAGGAAGCTCTTGGTGAAGAGAACGGAGTGGGGGAGGCCCTGGTGGCGTTGGAAGAGCTGGGGCAATGGCGGCGGCTGCGGTTGCCGTAGATGAGGAAGGAGGCCTCCCCGGGTTGTCTGGCTGCAAAAGGGGGCCCTAGGGAGATGTCTTGGGGTCGCCTGTGTCCGGAGACGAGCTTGGGGCTCCTTTATATAGCGTATCCAAGTCGGTTCGCGGCTGCCGTGGATGAGCTCGTCGGCGGACTGCCTTACTGTGTGACAGGGCGACGTGGCGGTGGTTGGCTAGTTCCAGGGGCTAACGACGACCGCTACACTGTCGAGAGAGGCGAGCTGGCGCGCTGTGGGGGTTTGGGCGGCGCCGACCGGGGCTGGAGCCACTGCGGACGCCGGCGTGCCGCCAAGGGTGCCCTGACGGCGGCGCTGTAGCGGGCCAAGATGGTCGGGGTGGCGTGGCGATGCGGGGGAATACGTGGCGGCCAGCTGCTGTTGGCCAAGGGCCGGAACGGGTGCGGGGCGAGATGCGGCATCTCGGACGCACGTGCATGCCAAACGCACGCTCTGCTCGCGCTCTGGGCATGCACGGGACGTGCTCGACGTAATGCCAGAGCCTGTTACAGAGCTTGGGTGAGGATGGCACTTAACAGACCCAGGTTAGGAGTAACTGGGAGCCTAGTGGACTTGTTGGTTTGATCAAAGGTGCGAGCTCACAGTGCAAATGTCAAAAATCCATGTCAAAACAGATCATGCCCATAAGGTGTTTGACAAAATGCCAAGGGCACATAGGCATTTCTTGGGGTGGCCAAATTCTCCAGATCAGGGTCTCTTTAGATGCAAGAGAGAGTGGTGAGGTCATTTGGACAGAAGGAGAAACTTGCTAGTGCAAGTTTTTGCAGAATTACAACTCTGGACAGGAGATAAATGGCATCATTACATGGACCAAAAATGATCCAATAGGTGCATGCTCCTAGACTTAGTGGTCTTGCTGGGAGGACTATAAGCAGGAGAAAGCACAAGGTCATTGGAGCAAAAATAAATAGGGTTGCAGTAGAAATCACAAGACTGGACCAGAATGGAAAAGAGGTTGATTCACTCAAAATTTTCAAAGAACAACACTAGGTTTTTGCATAAAGTTGAATCATAGGCTATCACCAACATCCCATAATTTGGGTGGAGGCTAGAAAGCAATATTTAAAAGGGTTGTAGTGCAAAATTGCACTCTGGACCAGTGAAGAAAATTGGTTGTAGAGCTCAAAATAACTCAAAGATAAGAGATATTTTTGTATAAAAGTGATTTAAAGACATCACATGACATCTCCAAAATTTAGTGGAAATTTTAAGTGAATTTATCAAATGGTTGTAATGTAAATGTGGCCATAAAACCTTAATAAATCCATTTTTCAAGAAAAGAAGATCAAGTAAATTAATTATGTAATTAGTCCTGCTGATTAAAGAAAAGTTTTTCTTGCGAGGTTAAACAAGTAAAATAACATATTTGAAGGGTTTTCATTATGGAAAAAAAACTTCATCACAACAAGGAAGAAGATGATTGAAAATCAAAAGGGAGCTCAGAAAATCAAAGTTTTAAATCCTGGCAAAAAATTTAATCCATTAAAACAAGGTCAAAATTTTGGGGTGTCACACGGAAGACCGAAAGGTCGAACATGAGTCGTATAGAAGATACGATCAACATGAAGATGTTCACCGATCATGACTAGTCCGTCTCACGTGATGATCGGACACGGCCTAGTTGACTCGGATCATGTATCACTTAGATGACTAGAGGGATGTCTATCTAAGTGGGAGTTCATTAAATAATTAGATGAACTTAATTATCATGAACATAGTCAAAAGGACTTTGCAAATTATGTCGTAGCTTACGCTTTAGTTCTACTGTTTTAGATATGTTCCTAGAGAAAATTTAGTTGAAAGTTGATAGTAGCAATTATGCGGACTGGGTCCGTAAATAGAGGATTGTCCTCATTGCTACGCAGAAGGATTATGTCCTTAATGCACCGCTCAGTGAGCTGACCCTCGAACGTCGGTTGTGGATGTTGCGAACATCTGACATACACGTTTTGATGACTACATGATAGTTCAGTGCGTAATGCTAAATGGTTTAGAATTGAGGCACCAAAGACGTTTTGAAACATCGCAGAACATATGAGATGTTCCAAGGACTGAAATTGGGATTTCAGGCTAGTGCTCACGTCAAGAGGTATGAGACCTTTGACAAGTTTCTTAAGCCTGCACACTAAGGAGAAAAGCTCAATCGTTGAGCATGTGCTCAGATTGTATGAGTACTACAATCGCTTGAATCGAGTGGGAGTTGATCTTCCAGATGAGATAGTGATGGTTCTCCAAAGTCACTGCCACCAAGCTACTAGACCTTCGTGATGAACTATAACATATCAGGGATAGATAGGATGATCCTTGAGCTATTCGCGACACCGCGAAAGTAGAAATCAAATAGGAGCATCAATTGTTGATGGTTAGTAAAACCACTAGTTTCAAGAAGGGCAAGGGCAAGAAAGGGATACTTCATGAAACGACAAATCAGCTGTTGCTCTAGTGAAGAAACCCAAAGTTGAACCCAAGCCCGAGACTAAGTGCTTCTGTAATAAGGGGAACGGTCACTGAAGTAGAACCACCCTAGATACTTGGTAGATGAGAAGGCTGGCAAGGTTGAAAGAAGTATGTATTGGACATACATTATATTAAATGTGTACTTTACTAGTACTCCTAGTAGCAGCAGGGTATTAGATACCGGTTCGGTTGCTAAGTGTTGGTAACTCGAAATGAAAGGCTACGGAATAAACGGAGACTAGTCAAAGGTGAGACGATGATATGTGTTGGAAGTGTTTCCAAGGTTGATGTGATCAAGCATCGCACGCTCCGTTTACCATCGGGATTGGTGTTAAACCTAAATAATTGTTATTTGGTGTTTGCGTTGAGCATAGACATGATTGGATTATGTTTATCGCAATACGGTTATTCATTTAAGGAGAATAATGGTTACCGTGTTTATTTGAATAATACCTTCAATGGTCTTGCACCTAAAATGAATGGTTTATCGAATCCCGATCGTAGTGATACACATGTTCATGCCAAAAGATATAAGACAGTAATGATAGTACCACATACTTGTGGCACTGCAATTTGAGTCATAATGGTATAAAACGCATGAAGAAGCTCCATGTTGATGGATCTTTGGACTCACTTGATTTTGAATCACTTGAGACATGCGAACCATGCCTATTGGTATATATGCATGAAGAAACTCCATACAGATGGATCGTTTGGGCTCACTTGATTTTGAATCACTTGAGACATGCAAATCATACCACATGGGCAAGATGACTGAAAGGCCTCGTTTTCAGTAAGATGGAACTAGAAAGCAACTTGTTGGAAGTAATACATTTTTATGTGTGCAGTCCAATGAGTGCTGAGGCGTGTAGTGGATATCGTTATGTTCTTACTTCACAGATGATTTGAGTAGATGTTGAGTATATTTACTTGATGAATCACGAGTCTGAATTATTGAAAGGTTCAAGTAATATCAGGGTGAAGTTGAAAGATCATCGTGACAAGAGGATAAAATATCTATGATATGATCATAGAGATGAATATCTGAATTACGAGTTTGGCACAGAATTAAGACATTGTGGAAATTGTTTCACAACTAATACAGCCTGGAACACCATAGTGTGATGGTGTGTCCGAACATCATAACTGCACCCTATTGGATATGATGCATAACATGATGTCTCTTATCGAATTACCATGATAGTTTATGGGTTAGGCATTAGAGACAACCACATTCACTTTAAATAGGGCACCACATAATTCTGATGAGATGACACCGTATGAACTATGGTTTAGATAAACCTAAGATGTCATTTGTTAAAAGGTTTGGGGCTGCGACGCTTATGTGAAAAAGTTTCAGGCTGATAAGCTCGAACCCAAAGCGGATAAATGCATCTTCATAGGACACCCAAAGCAGTTGGGTATACCTCCTGTCTCAGATCCGAAAGCAATAAGGGATTGTTTCTAGAAGCGGGTCCTTTCTCGAGGAAAAGTTTCTCTCGAAAGAATTGAGTGGGAGGATGGTGGAGACTTGATGAGGTTATTGAACCGTCACTTCAACTAGTGTGTAGCAGGGCACAGGGAGTTGTTCCTGTGGCACCTACACCAATTGAAGTGGAAGCTTATGATAGTGATCATGAAACTTCGGATCAAGTCACTACCAAACCTCGTAGGATGACAAGGATGCGTACTACTTCAGAGTGGTACGTAATCCTTTCTTGGAAGTCATGTTGCTAGACAACAATGAACCTACGAGCTATGGAGAAGCGATGGTGGGCCCGGGTTCCAAAAATGGCTCGAGGCCATAAAATCCGAGAGAGGATCCATATATGAAAACAAAGTGTAGACTTTGGAAGAACTACTTGATGGTCGTAAGGCTGTTAGGTACATATTGATTTTAGAAGGAAGACGGACAATGATGGTAAGTATCACCATTAAGAAAGCTCGACTTGTCGTTAAGATGTTTTCCGACAAGTTCAAGGAGTTGACTACGATGAGACTCTCTCACTCGTAGCGATGCTAAGAGTCTGTTGGAATTATATTAATGATTACTGCATTATTTATGAAATCTTGCAGATAGGATGTCAAAACATTGTTTCCTCGATGATTTTCTTGAGGAAAGGTTGTATGTGATACAACCGGAAGGTTTTGTCAATCCTGAAAGATGCTAACAAGTATGCAAAGCTCCAGCAATCCTTCTAAGGACTGGAGTAAGCATCTTGGAGTTGGAATGTACGCTTTGATGAGATGATCAAAGATTTTGGGTTTATACAAAGTTTATGAGAAACTTGTATTTCCAAAGAAGTGAGTGGGAGCACTATAGAATTTCTGATGAGTATATGTTGTCGACATATTGTTGATCAGAAATGATGTAGAATTTCTGGAAAGCATATAGGGTTATTTAAAAAGTGTTTTTCAATGGAAAACCTGGATTAAGCTACTTGAACATTGAGCATCAAGATCTATAAGGATAGATCAAAACGCTTAATGGTACTTTCAAATGAGCACATACCTTGACATGATCTTGAAGGTGTTCAAGATGGATCCGTCAAAGAAGGAGTTCTTGCCTGAGTTGCAAGGTATGAAGTTAAGACTTAAAGCTCGACCACGGCAGAAGAAAGAGGAAGGACAAAGGGCGTCCCCTATGCTTTTGTCATAGGCTCTATACGGTATGCCATGCTGAGTACCGCACCTGATGTGTGCCTTGCCACATGTCTGGCAAGAGGGTACAAAGGTGATCTAGGAGTAGATCACCAGATAGCGGTCAAAATTATCCTTAGAGGAATAAGGATATGTTTCTCGGTTATGGAGGTGATAAAGAGTTCGACGTAAAGAGTTACGTCGATGCAAGCTTAACACCTATCCGGATAGCACTGAGTAGAGATACCGGATACGTATAATGGAGCAACAATTTAGAATAGCTCCAAGTAGGACACTTATTTGAAATGGCTCCAAATATAGCGCAGTAGCTGCATCTACAAGATGACATAGAGATTTGCGAAGTACATACGGATCTGAATCTTGCAGACCCGTTGACTAAAACCTCTCTCACAAGCATAACATGATCAAACCCAGAACTCTTTGGGTGTTAGTCACATGGGGATGTGACCTTGAGTGTTAATCACATAGCGATGTGAACTGGATTATTGACTCTAGTGCAAGTGGGAGACTGTTAGAAATATGCCCTAGAGGCAATAATAAATTAGTTATTATCATATTTCCTTGTTCATGATAATCGTTTATTATCCATGCTAGAATTGTATTGATAGGAAACTCAGATACATGTGTGGATACATAGACAACACCATGTCCCTAGTAAGCCTCTAGTTGACTAGTTCGTTGATCAATAGATGGTTATGATTTCCTGACCATGGACATTGGATGTCGTTGATAACGCGATCACATCATTAGGAGAATGATGTGATGGACATGACCCAATCCTAAGCCTAGCACAAGATCGTGTAGTTCGTTTGCTAAAGCTTTTCTAATGTCAAGTACCATTTCCTTAGACCATGAGATTGTGCAACTCCCAGATACCGTAGGAATGCTTTGGGTGTGCCAAATGTCACAAGGTAACTGGGTGGCTATAAAGGTGCACTACGGGTATCTCCGAAAGTGTCTGTTGGGTTGGCACGAATCGAGACTGGGATTTGTCACTCCGTGTGACGGAGAGGTATCTCTGGGCCCACTCGGTAGGACATCATCATAATGTGCACAATGTGATCAAGGAGTTGATCACGGGATGATGTGTTATGGAACGAGTAAAGAGACTTGCCGGTAACGAGATTGAACAAGGTATCGGGATACCGACGATCGAATCTCGGGCAAGTACAATACCGCTGGACAAAGGGAATTGAATAGGGGATTGATTGAATCCTCGACATTGTGGTTCATCCGATAAGATCATCGTGGAACATGTGGGAGCCAACATGGGTATCCAGATCCCGCTGTTGGTTATTGACCGGAGAGTCGTCTCGGTCATGTCTGCGTGTCTCCCGAACCCGTAGGGTCTACACACTTAAGGTTCGGTGACGCTAGGGTTGTAAAGATATTAGTATGCGGTGACCTGAAAGTTGTTCGGAGTCCCCGATGAGATCCCGGACGTCACGAGGAGTTCCGGAATGGTCCGGAGGTAAAGATTTATATATGGGAAGTCCTATTTTGGCCACCGGAAAATGTTCGGGATTTTTCGGTATTGTACCGGGAAGGTTCTAGAAGGTTCCGGAGTGGGGCCCACCTGCATGGGGGACCCACATGAACGTGGGTAGTGGGGGCAAGGCCCCACACCCCTGGTCAAGGCGCACCAAGATCCCCCCTTAGAAGGAATAAGATCATATCCCGAAGGGATAAGATCAAGATCCCTAAAAAGGGGGATAGCAATTGGTGGGGAAGGGAAATGATGGGATTTCTTTCCCCCACCTTTGCCAACACCCCAATGGACTTGGAGGGCAAGAAACCAGCCCACTCCACCCCTATATATAGTGGGGAGGCACATGGGAGCCGCACCCTAGCCCCTGGCGCGTCCCTCTCCCCTCGTAACACCTCTCCCTCTCGCTGAGCTTGGCGAAGCCCTGCCGAGATCCCCGCTGCTTCCACCACCACGTCATCGTGCTGCTGGATCTCCATCAACCTCTCCTTCCCCCTTGCTGGATCGTACGTGTGTTGAACGCGGAGGTGCCCTCGGTTCGGCGCTAGGATCATCGGTGATTTGGATCACGACGAGTACGTCTCCATCAACCCCGTTCTCTTCAATGCTTCCGCTCGCGATCTACAAGGGTATGTAGATGCACTCCTCTCCCTCTCGTTGCTAGAAGATTCCATAGATTGATCTTGGTGACACGTAGGAAAATTTTAAAATTCTGCTACGTTCCCCAACACATTCAATGTACTGACCCTTCGTGGCTGCAACGTCTCATGTTGCAGGATTATCTTACGACAAGTAAGTTATACGTTAGGGTTATGATTTCTACACTCAACTTTGCCGTTGGTGTTAATGGGAATCCACAACCTTTTTACTTCTGCTATATTTGGATTGAGGTAATAGTATTTACGTTATTTTATACATGTGATTTACCTCTGTTATAAATCCTCGAGTACTGTGTGTGTCAGCATACCGATCCAGGGATGACACTTAAGCACAGAGACTTGACCCATTCGGGTCAGGTCGCTACAAAATAGCCCACCCCCTACACCATAAATTGGTGGCTGCTCAGAGTTAGTGCACGACTTTTGTCGTTTGAGAGCAACCCACCTCCGAAGCTTTTGAGAGAGAGAAATCCTTGCAAGGACAAAGCCCAAACACCTAGAGCCAAAGAGTGTTAGGCATCATTGAAGTATTTCTGTCCGCGTGACCTGAAGACTTGTTACACTTGAGGACTGTGAATCCTCCAGCCGGTTAGGCGTCGCGTTCTGAGCATCCAAGAGTCATTGTGGATCGCCGGTGAACGAAGTCTGTGAAGGTTTGGAAGTCTACCTTAAAGACTTACCAGAGTGATTGGGCGAGGACTGGGTGTCCTTAGCTCAAGGGGAATAAGGTGAAGACACGGTCTTCTGAGTTGAATCTCAGCCTCCCTAACCAGACGTACAGTTGTCACAGCAACTGGAACTGGTCCAACAAATCCTTGTCCTCACCAAGCGTCTGGTTCTATCTTCTCCCTCTCTTTATTTTCAGTTTGTCTTCGTGAAGTCATTGTCTGCCTGTGTTACCTATTTGACTTCACTGTGTGACTTCTATTGTTGTTTGGCTTCATACTATCTTCCATCCTGATCATTACTACCTAGCTGCTGTTAGTCTTCGTGCTTTCACTTCATTGAATACTTGACTATGGCTTGCTTAGTGTAGTCTACCTTCCGCTGCATGTTAATAGGTCCATTTCTATCGTTTGTCTTTGAAACTCCCATGTTTTGAAGACTTCCATGAAAATCGCCTATTCACCCCCCCCCCCCTCTAGTCGATCACTAGCACTTTCAATTGGTATCAGAGCAAGGTACTACCTTGTTCTGTGTGATTCGGTTTAACCACCTGGAGTTTTAGCTATGTCGACTGCAGGGATAATCAAAGTCTCCGCTGCGTGCCCCGTCTTTGATGGAACTGAATATCCCTACTGGAAGAATAAGATGCGCATGCATCTTGAAGCCATTAATGTCGACCTCTGGTATGTCGTCAAGAATGGTGTTCCCAAGACTGGTGAAGCTTCACCCCTGCTGATGTCAAGAAGTTCATTCAACAAGATTCTACTGCCAAGAACATCATCTGTGGTCATCTGACCAAAGGGCAGTATGGTCGTGTGAGTGCTCTGGAAAAGTCGAAGCTAGTCTTGGACTGGCTCTCCAAGGTCAACGAAGGCGTCTCAACCCAGAGAGATCAAAGGATCAGCGTTCTTCGCAACCTCTTCAACCGCTTCAAAAGAAACGACAATGAGAATGTCTAGCTCACGTTTGATCGCCTCACTGACATCACAAATGAGCTTCGTGCTCTCGGCGCCACTGAGATCACCAAGCATGAAATCGTCAAGACACTGCTGAGATCACTTAACAGCTCGTTCGACACCCTTGCCCTGATGATACAAGAACGCCCTGACTTCAAGACACTCGATCCGTCTGACATACTTGAGAGGCTCAACACACATGAGTTCCAGCTATCTGAGAAAAGAGATATCTATGGTCAGAACTATGGCCGAACTCGCCCTTTGAAGGCAGAAGTTGTTTCCTCATCTAAAGAAGAATCTGACTGCAGTTCTGGTGATCCTGAAGACATTGGAAAGGAACTTGCTATGCTTGTGAAGAAGTTCCAGAAGTTCACTAAGAAGAAGGGCTTCAGAAAGTCTTCACGATCCATCTCAAGAAATGATGAAGCTTCCACTCATGATTACAAGAAGAGAACATGTCACAAGTGCAAGAAACCTGGACAGTACATCTCTGAGTGTCAACGGTGGGACAATGAGAACAACAAGAAGAAGAAGATCAAGGAATATGATTCTGATGACAAGAAGAAGAAGAAGAATAAGAAATCCTCAAAGTCTTCTTCCAAGTCTTCGTCACATAAGAAGAGCTCATCTGGCAACACTCGTGCTTTTGTTGGCAAGGAGATGGATCAGAGGAGGATTCTGCTTCTAAGGAGGCGGAGGTGGAGTCTGAGGAGGAGTCCGACCCTGGTGTTGCAAGTCTGGCTCTAGCTACAGCCTACGTTGCCAAGTCCATCTTCAACACTGAAGACAATGGCCCCGTCACCAATGCTGATGCTAATGACAAGGACGACTCTGCTCCCACCTACTACTTCATGGCACGTGGTGCCAAGGTAAAATCACGCGATGCTTACTTTCAAACATCAAGTGAAGATGACTCTGATTGTGAATCCAAACCCAGCTACAAAACACTTACTAAAATTGCAACTGAACAACAGAAAGCTATGGAACATTGTCGGTGTCAAAATCGGCGGATCTCGGGTAGGGGGTCCCGAACTATGCGTCAAGGTCGGATGGTAACAGGAGACGAGGGACACTTTATTTTACCCAGGTTCGGGCCCTCTCGATGGAGGTAAAACCCTACTCCTGCTAGATTAATATTGATGATATGGGTAGTACAAGAGTAGATCTACCACGAGATCAAGGAGGCTAAACCCTAGAAGCTAGCCTACTGTATGATTGTGTATGATGATGGTTGTCCTACAGACTACAACCCTCCGGTTTATATAGACACCGGATAGGGTTAGGGTTACACAGAGTCGGTTACAATGGTAGGAGATCTTGAATATCCGCACGCCTAGCTTGCCTTCCACGCCAAGAAAAGATCCTTCCGGACACGGGACGAAGTCTTCAATCTTGTGTCTTCATAATCCTGGAGTCCGGCTGAAAGTATAGTCCGGCTATCCGAACACCCCTAATCCAGGACTCCCTTAGTAGCCCCTGAACCGGGCTTCAATGACGACGAGTCCGGCGCGCAAATTGTCTTCGGCATTGCAAGGCGGGTTCCTCCTCCAAGTTCTTCAAGAAGATTATGAACACCAAAAATAGTGTTCGGCTCTGCAAAATAAGTTTCCACATATTGCCATATAGAGAATAATATTAACACAAATCAAATCTGCTGACGTATTCCGCAGTGCGTCATAACACTGCGACCAAGCCCTCTATATAAATTGTTTTGTTGTTCCACCTCAGCACGTTTAGCGAGGCGGTTTTCTTGGCACGTCTTGTCAAAGCAGAGATCGTCTGCCCCTTTTAACGGGATTCTCATTAATACGGACGTGGGTAACCCAACCGCGCCATTTACCACGGCGCTTGAGAGGCAAGTGAGTTTTATTAGGTAGGTGGGGACGCATAACCGCATCAGCCCATATAAGGGGATAAGGATCCACCTTTTTACCTACGCCTTCTTCCTCCTTTGCCCATCCATCTCTCGCGCACTCAAGCTCCAGCGCCCAAGTCCGCTCTTCCTTCCTCAACCTTTTCCAACAATGTCCGGAGCGGGAGGCAAGTGGATGGTCTCCTCCGTCACGGAGGGTCAAGTAAAAAAGCTAAGGAAGGCCGGGTACCTGTCCAAGGACATCCCGCACCGGCTTCCTGAGGAGGGGCAGCTTCTTCCTACCCCAAGGCCCCATGAGAGGGTAGTTTTCCTTCCCCACTTCCTCCGCGGACTGGGTTTTCCACTCCACCCTTTTGTCCGGGGGCTCATGTTCTACTACGGCTTGGATTTCCACGATCTGGCCCCGAACTTTATCCTCAATATCTCGGCGTTTATCGTCGTGTGTGAGGCCTTTCTCCGCGTCCGCCCCCACTTCGGCCTCTGGCTCAAAACCTTCAACGTCAAGCCCAAGGTGGTGTCCGGCACCCAGGCGGAGTGTGGAGGTGCTATGGCTGGCAAGATAGCCAACGTCCTCTGGTTCGAGGGATCCTTTGTGGAGACCCTAAAGGGGTGGCAAGCAGGGTGGTTTTACATCACCGAGCCACGCGATCCGAAATGGGTCGCAGCCGCCGAGTTCCGATCCGGACCCCCCACGCGGCTTATGTCCTGGAAAGAGACGGGCCTGTCGTGGGGTAAAGAAGAAGAGGTGACCGGATTGCAAACTTGCATCCAGTCCCTGGTGAACAAGTCAATCCGGCTTGTCAATATAGTCCAGGTTATGCTCGTCCGCCGGATTCTCCCGTGTCAACAACGGGCTTTCAATCGGTGGGAGTTCGACCCGACGTAGCACCAAACCCTCAAGGGGCTCTTCGACACGACATACGAAGATGCTTGGAAGGTGCTTTTCAAGGGCGCCGATGCTCCCGCATCTGCCTCCGAGGATCGCGGATACGGCTCGCAGCGTTACGCTAGCGAGGTAAGCTATCTTCACCTTTTACAGGATACTAAGCTCTTTTCTTTACACAACTTGACTCTGTGCGGGATCTAAACTCCCTTGCCTCTGACAGGCTTGGCTGAAGGTATCCGGACCAATTAACTGTCCGGCTCCCTTGCCCGAAGACCTAGCCCCAGCTCTCCTAGTGAAGCTACTGGCTCCGGCACCTTATGTGGTGCCGGAGAAGAAGGTCAAGAAGAAGAAGGCCACCGGGACTCGAAAGAGTTCCCGTAACATGGTGGTGTCGAGCTCATCATCTGACGAGTCTGCGACGCTCTCCTCTCGTGCAGACGAGGAGGAGGAGCAAGGAAGTTCTCCCCCCCCCCAGTGAGGGGAGAAAAGAAGAAGAAGGCCACCCCAACAGGGGAGGCCGAGGGGTCGAGGAAAAGGAAGACCCCTCCGACGGACTACTCCCACGACGCCGAAGGGGGCGAAGAGGAGTGGCTGGACAGAACCAAGCGTCCGGCGACATCGTAAGTATTTACATACCAGAGTGACTCATGATACTTTTTAATGCGCGGCTTTCCCTAATGCTGCTTGTAATTTATGCAGCCCGCCCTAGGCCGATCTCGACGATTCGTCGAGCGGCTCCCTGGATTCGTCGGACGTGAACTCTGTTCCGCCCGCTGTCTCCCCCTGCAGGGCGGACGACGCCGAAGTGGCGCCCCGCAAACTTTCAGGGCAGGAGGAGATGGTCCTGGAGGAGCCGCAAGGCAATCCTCCGGACCCCAGGAGTAAAGGGGATGAAACCCCCCAGGGTCCAAGTCCGGCTTTGTGCCGGACACCGCGCCGGACTCGACAGTCCCGGTCCGCGGTGGGTGAACTCCTTCCAAGAGGAGTAAGCCGTCTGAGCCGGCGACCTCCATCCAACCAGAGGCGCCGGACAATCTGCTGGAGGTGCTTGAGGGCGCCACCATCGACGAGGAGCACCGTACTGTTATGAGCACGGTGATCCAAAGGGTTCAGTCCGCCAAGAGCGGACTGACTGAAGCTTGCGCTAGCCTTCTAACAGGCTTCCAGGTAAGCAAAAATATGTCAAATTATTTACCGCATAGACAGTAGCCCCTGATGGTCTGTTCGGTGTTCGGAAAGAAAAGCCGAATAGAGGATCTAGTAATTTTCGCAGGAGTATAACAACAAAAAGTCAAATATGCGTATGCGGGCTTCGCTGCTGTTCACCGCCGCACTGACTGCGCAGGTGGATGTCCTTAAAAAGGACCTCGGGCGGACCGAGCAAGAGCTCGGCCTTGCCAAACGGCAGCTCGAGGAGAAAGAAGGTAAGAAATACCTTTTAAAAAAAAGAAAAAAGATGCCTATAGAGAGGCTTGATTGCAAAAAGAAATAACAGGATTGTACTGCTTATTGTAGGGGCCACAACCGAGGTGGCAACCCTGAAGCAGGCGCTGGCTAAGGCCGAAAAGAAAACGGCCGAGGAGCGCGCCGAGCGAGAAAGGCTTGGGGTTCAAGTCGGCGAGGTGCAGCAAGAGCTGCAAGCTCTCATGAAAAAACATGAGGGTTTGGAGCTTGAGTCAAAAGCGCAAGCATCCGAGCTCGCGTCGGCCATTGAGACTGCCAAGAGTGCCAAGGCCGAAGCCCAGAAGGCCCTCCAAGAGTTGGAGGAGGTGAAAAGGATAGCAACGGGTAAGGCATTCTCAATGCAAAGTAGGAATATAAAAGTAAACTACCTATTACTTACCTGAATCCGGAGTTCTCCAGGGGCGTTCGCCGATCTTCCCCGCAACGTATCCGACGCCGCCGCGTTCTACCGAGCTGAAGAGGACAGCTCGACGGAGAGTGTGTTCTGGTCTCAGTATTCTGAGGCCGGACACCCTGTGCCCTTGAGCGATCAGCTAAAACAGCTGGTCGAGCTCCACAAGGCGGCCGAACAGGCCATGAAGGGCTTACTAGTTCGGCTGTGGCCTGGAGAGGCCCTGCCTGGGAGCTATTTCAGGCTAGTGCGGCGGCTAGTGGAGGCCTGTCCGCGGCTTGAGGTCATCAAGCGCTCCGCCTGCATTGAAGGTGCCCGGAGGGCCCTTGCCCGTGTAAGGGTACACTGGGGTAAGCTGGACGGAGAGAAGTTGGTGAAGGACGGGCCGCCACCGGGGAAGGAGCATCGCAAGCCCGAGAACTACTACAAGGAAGTTCTTGCCGGAGCCCGCCTTGTCGCGGATGAATGTACCAAAGATGTAGTATTTGAATGAACTCGCTCGTTTGTATCCTATGCGCTGAAAACTTTTTCATATGCGCTAAGCAATGCTTATTGAATTTAAAATATTATTTTCTGTGCGGCCGTTTATCAAAAATTGAGAGATGGCCAGTCGTCGGCTTCTGCCCCCATGCCACTAGTGCTGGGGTGTTCGGGATAAACCTGAGGGCTCTTTTCCCATAGTTGGGTCCATCGAGGGAGGCGCTCAGCACAACGAACCAGGCAATCGGACTATAATGCTTGAACACTCTCACTTAGCCATAGAACGTTATAATTTTAAATTTCGGTGAAGCCCCTAGTTCGGAAGGCCGAATTCGGGGCGCTATCCACGCCTTTGGCCGGACTTAACCAGCTCCTCGCTCGAAGCGGCATATGCCTTTAAGGACTCGAAAAACCTCTCGAACAGCAACCGGTCTCACGCCTTATCATGACAGTCTGTTTTAGCTTTCTCCACTGAGGTGCTCAACCCACCTGAACTGGGGCACAATCGCAGTGGTTCTCCTAGTGCTACCTTAGCCGATATAGCGGAACGTAAGGCACCAAAACATAGGAGCCGGGCAAACCCAACATGTGACCAAAATCATGACTCGGAGCCGATGCATATAATGCTATAAGTTTGGGGTGCCGCACTTGTGCAAGTGTACGGACTTCTCACGCCAGATAGAAGGGTAACGAAGCCCCTGGCGTGGTTTGCCGTACCATGGTGTACGGGTGCGATCATGTTATGTAATAAACATATATATTCAAAGAGGATAATGCAAAAAATAGACAAAAATCTATGCATTGTTTATAAAGAGGCTATTTATCAAAGCCGAACGATACAAGTAGTGCGATAAGCAAAAAAGATATTAGACTATTTAACATGTCCTGACCAGGCGCAGGCCGCGGAATTTAGAAACAGATATATCGCTCGAAATAGAGACCACCTGAGAGTTCCGTAATGCGGCGTATCTTTGTCTGCTTTCCTGGGTCGTGCATCGTCTGTGCGGCAGCAAAGCCGGACAGGTTATCCAGAGTATGGAGTCCTGAAAGTAAAAAAGAAAAATCCGGCAGCCCCTAGTACGTTTGACGCCGTATTGTAGGCATGCCATTAATGTGCCCCTCCCCCTGTGCCCATGGAATTTCAAGGGCGTAATTGTGTACTCGAGGTACTAGCTCTGCTATGCTGCGATGGCTGGGATTGGGGCCGTATTGCTACGCTTGCTCCGAACGTGCCAGGCGGTCTTGTTGCAGGTTACTCCGGGCGCGCTTTGCATTGTCCGGCTTTCTAACGGCCGGACTGGAGAGTTTCCTTGAAAGGCTGCTTTGTACTTCCGCTGCGAGGGCCGCCGTGTGTTGCTCCGTACGGATGGAGCGTTCAGTGTTTCCGCTGACCGTAATTACTCCTCGAGGGCCTGGCATCTTGAGCTTGAGATATGCGTAGTGCGGCACCGCATTGAATTTAGCGAATGCGGTTCGTCCGAGCAGGGCATGATAGCCACTGCGGAACGGGACTATATCGAAGATTAACTCTTCGCTTTGGAAGTTATCCGGAGATCCGAAGACCACATCAAGTGTTATCGAGCCTATGCAATTGGCCTCTACACCTGGGATGACGCCTTTAAAGGTCGTCCTTGTGGGCTTGGTCCTTGATGGATCTATGCACATTTTCCGCACTGTATCCTGATAAAGCAGGTTCAGGCTACTGCCGCCGTCCATGAGGACCCTTGTGAGATGAAATCCGTCAATGATTGGGTCAAGGACCAATGCGGCAAAACCGCCGTGACGGATGCTAGTGGGGTGGTCCCTTCGATCGAAAGTGATCGGGCAGGAGGACCATGGGTTGAACTTTGGGGCGAATGGCTCCATCGCGTATACGTCCAGTAGCCCACGCTTCCTCTCTCGCTTGGGAATGTGGGTCGCGTATATCATGTTCACCATCCACACTTGTGGGGAAACCCCTTCTGTCCATTGTTGTTCGGCGGCCTGGGCTCCTCCTCGTCGTCGCTATTCAGCCCCTTGTCTTTGTGTTCGGCTCTTAACTTGCCTGCCTGCTTGAACACCCAACAATCTCTGTTGGTGTGATTGGCTGGCCTTTCGGGGGTACCATGAATCTGGCACGAGCGGTTGAGTATCCGGTCCAAACTGGATGGGCCCTGGGTATTTTTTTAAATGGCTTTTTCCGCTGACCGGATTTATAGCCTCTGAATCCGGCATTTACTGTCGTATCCTCATTGTTGTCGCTTGTCGGGGGAACTGCTTCCACGAGCACCTATGGGGACCGAGCCCCTTTCGGTTCGGCGGGGGGAGGAGGTCGCACGAAGAGCGGATCGAGGCGAGGCACACGAGCAGTTTACCCAGCTTCGGGCCGCACGGATGCGTAAAACCCTACTGCTGCTTTGTGGATTGTATTGAGTTCTTGCTCGGGAGCGCTGAGTGCTACAGTACACACCAGCTGCTAACGAGACCGAGCGTGAGCGTGTTTCTGTTCCTCCTCCCCTCTCTACGTTGCGCATGGGCCTCCTTTTATATGCTCAAGGGGTCACCGACAGGTGGCAACGTAGACAAGGGTAAAAATGGAAAAGAGTTGTGGTTGGTACAGCTACATGTACAGTGGTTGTACAGTGTATCATACCTAACCCTGACGGCAGGGGACAAGGGCATTAAATGCCCGTCTGCGTCGCCCAAACAGTGCGAAAAGGAACCGTCAGGGGCGCCACCATTCGCCACGATGGCAATCTTGTCAGCGCCGCTTGCCACCGCATACCCCTGGCTGCACAGCCTCCCGCCACGTGCGCCTGGAAGAGTCCCAGAGCGACACGTTGGTGGATGAGCTGGAGCGCAGGCACGGGGTGGTAGCTTGCCGTGGCAAACTCCTTGCCGCGGTCGCTGTCTTGTCGCGCCCGGGAACTTGTCGCTCACCGGGCCTTGCCGGGACGCGCGGCGCGTCGCGGCAAGTTCCTTGAGGTGCCTTGTCTGGTCTTCCCGGCTAGCTCCTCTTGCCGGGGTCTTGTGCTTCGAGTGGCCTTCCCGGCAAGCTCCTCTTGCCGGGGCCTTGTGCCTTGAGTGGCCTTCCCGACAAACTCTTCTTGCCGGGGCCTTGTCTCCTTGGCTTGAACACTTTGTTCTTGAATGGCTCCAAAGGAACCGCGGAGGGACTTGGCGGTCACCTGGCAAGCCTTGCCGCGGGGTGTTGCGACTGCCCGTTCACAAGTTCGGGATACTAGGGTACCCCTACTCTAGTACACCGACAGGAGCCCCCGTGCCTGGGCCATACACGGTGCCGAGCGCTGTTGGGCCAGGCCCAAAAACAGTGCACGGGCACGCGCGGCCTGGGTCACGCCGTATCTTACTCCGTATCCACCGCGCCCTCCCCGAACGGCACGCGTCATGAGCGGCGTGCGTGGGGCTGAGCTCCGCATGCATGCGTTAGGTCGTAGTAAAGGGGAGCGGTTCGCGCCTTCCCCATAAACGGAGGGAGGCGTGGAGGCGTGGTTCCTTTACTGGACGGGGCCGAGGTGTGGTTTTCGAGGCATCCACTCCCCATGATCACGGGGTGGGGAGAGGTCGCCTCGTCCGTCGCCTCGGTTCTGCACGCCTGCCACGCGGCTTCCATGCGCTTGGGGTGGCGAACGGTGGAGGTGGGAAACCGGGCCGTCGTGGGTCGAAGCAGCGGGTCGGTCCCAGTTCCCTGCTCCTTCTGTGTCTTGATTAGCTGAGCGGGGCGGCCGAGCCCCCACCCTGTTCCTTTATAAGGAGTGGGAGGGGGAGGACGGAGGCCCGCATTCTTTCATCTCCTCTTTCCTTCAGCTTCTGATCCCCTCTCTCTCTCTCATTCGCCATGGAGAAAGGGAACCCTGGTCCTTCAACGGTGGCGGCGATGGTCGCCGCTAGACAACGCGTCCCTCCTTCTCCCGCACCCGTGGTGGCAGAGCCAGCCGTAAGGGGAAGAGGGAGGGGGCGAGGCCGTGGGCGAGGTCGAGGACGAGGCCGGGGCGCTCGGGGAAGAGGTGGACGGGGCGGCGCGCCGGCTTCGCCTCCTCCAGCGGTTCCTCCTCCCATGGCGGTCCATATTGGTGACGACCCTTGCGAGTTCTTTGTCAGGCTGCGTCGGCCGCCTCGTCGTCGCCTACGGCTCCCGACTCCATTTGCGAGCGAGATGGAGTTGGACTCGCCCGAGACACTGAGGCTGCACATGAGGGGCTGTGGAATCAGCGGCACACGAGTCCGCGTCGACTTCCCAACCCCTAATGTGATGTATCTTGGTCGAGGGTGGAAGACGTTCACCCGTATCCACCGCCTGATGGAGGGGTTCACCCTCCATTTTAAGCTGATGGAGGGCGATCTCCTCTCCGTCAAGGTCTTCGGGTGCTTCGGAACTCGGGCAAGGTGCTGCGTGGATAGCTCCTCTGATAGCGAAGACTCCTCCTCGAGCGAGAGTGACGAGGAGGACAGCAGCGACGACGATGGGGGTAGCGGGCGTCAGGACGACGGGTCCGACTAGGTGTCGGGCGCCGCTCCGTGCGGCACCGGCAACCCCATCATCCGTGTCGCCGGCTCCTTGAACTTCCCGGGGTCGTCTCCTTGGGCGGCTGGCGTAGGGAGGCTGCGGAAGAGGAAGAGGGCGGGCGGCAAGGCCGTCAAGTCGGAGTACGTGGGCACGTCCTCGACAGCGTGCTGACGTCCTGCCGCCTCATCTTTGAGCCCTGCTTCCGCCGCCGCCATCACCATCCAGCCTTTGGACGGCCACCGAGATGTTCTCTTGCTGTCTTCTGCTACCCGTAGCTCGCCTAGGCGCCCCTTTTGCCCTTTTCGCCTCCTTGACCTACCTCCTGAAGAGAGGGACAAGAAAGGGATTACGGGCACCTTATCTCTTTTTAATTTGTAAGCCCTCGGGCCTTAGTTGCATTTAAAGCTTGTAATCCCATCATTCATGTTTTTCATTCTCTATGAACTGTACCTGAGTGGAATGTTTTTTTAGTGAAAAGGGGATGCTTGCCGGGTCACTTGTCTCGCGGGTGGAACCCACGTCAAGGAGCAAATCCTTGATATCTTTAAGATAGACACTTCCTTGCCCGGCAGCAGGCCCTGCCGTCTTCCCACGTCGCTCGACCTTTCTCACGCTTTTGGCGGAGGCAGGGATGAGGCGGGTTCGGGCTCCTCGTTTCGTCCCTTTGCTGCCGCGACTACGACCAAACCTGGCCCCAGGAACGAGCCCTAGGGCCTAGAGTTAGGGAGCATGGTAGCTTTTTTAGGAAGAAACGAGGTTTCGCATTCCTCAATCCATAAGAGAATGCATGATAAGGGATGAAAAACTTATCTGAGATTGCAGCCCCCGGCAACTCTGGTGCACCGGGGGTGAATCTTTGTACTTGCAGCCCCCGGCAACACTGGCTTGCCGGGGTCCAGATGCTGGTCCGTCCTTCTTCTCTTTTTCGTCCTCGAGTGGTACGGCCAGGATACGCGAGCCCTGCGAACCAAGGGAAACGAAAGAACGGCAAATGGACGCACACTCGACCTCTAAGCTAGGGGTTAGCCGCTGCTAAGCACTATCAACCCTAACCAAGGATGAGACTCGATCTAGCATGCATGCTATAACTTAGGGCGCCAGCGCTTCATTTATGCTCAGGGTCTGCGCCTGGCTTTGTACAAAGGATTACATGCAACAGCGGCAAGACTTGTACAAAAAGGTGGTTGCCGGAACAGGGTCCGACAACCGCGCCTTACGGGTAAAACTTACGAAGATGCTCAATGTTCCAGGAGTTGCTCACCGGAATGCCATCTTCGGTCTCAAGGCGGACAGCGCCAGGCCTAGTGACTCGTTTCACCCGGTAAGGGCCTTCCCACTTCGGCGTCAACTTGTTGGAATTCTTGGCGGACTGAACGCGCCGAAGAACAAGGTCGCCTTCCTCGAGACTTCTGGCATTAACTTTGCGGCTATGGTAGCGGCGCAAAGCTTGCTGGTAGCGAGCAGCTCGCACACCGGCCTGAAGACGATCTTCCTCAAGGAGCAGCGCGTCATCTTCTCGCAGCTGCTCTTGCTCAAGCTCATCATAAGCGAGCACTCGAGGTGACCCGTATACGAGTTCCGTGGGGATAACTGCCTATGCTCCATAGACTAGAGCGAAAGGTGTCTGGCCAGTGGCTCGATTTGGTGTCATCCTGATCGACCAAAGAACCACCGGCAGCTCCTCAATCCAGTTTCTTCCGCACTTGTGCAGCCTGCCGAAAGTCCTGGTCTTGAGCCCACGCAGCACTTCAGCATTTGCCCTCTCCGCTTGACCGTTGCTTCTGGGGTGAGCAACAGAAGCAAAGCAGACCTTGGCGCCAAGATCTTGGACGTACTGCATGAAGGTGCGGCTCGTGAATTGCGTACCGTTGTCGGTGATGATCCTGTTAGGGATCCCGAAGCGGTAAACAATCGACATGAAGAACTTGACTGCTGACTGTGCTGTCACCTTCCTCACTGGTTCCACTTCCGGCCACTTTGTGAACTTGTCGATTGCGACGTACAAGTACTCAAAGCCCCCGACAGCTCGGGGGAAGGGGCCGAGGATGTCGAGCCCCCAGACCGAAAATGGCCAGGATAAAGGGATCGTCTGGAGAGCTTGAGCTGGCTGGTGTATCTGCTTGGAATGGAACTGGCAGGCTTCACACTTGGTTACTTGTGCAGTTGCATCCTGGAGGGCTGTCGGCCAAAAGAAACCTTGTCGGAACGCTTTGCCGGCAAGTGCTCTTGCGCCAATGTGGTGACCACATATGCCTCCATGTATCTCTGCCAACAGCTTTTATCCGTCTTCCCGGTGAATACACTTCAATTTCACACTGTTGCGTCCTCTTCTGTACAGTGTGTCGTCGACAAACTGGTACATACTTGACTGCCGGGCTACTCTTTCCGCTTCTTCCGGCTCTTCGGGAAGTTCTCCTGTCTGAAGGAAACGGACAATCTGTTGTGCCCATGCTGGAGCTTGTGGCTCGACAACAAGGACTAAAGGCACATCTGCTGCTGCGGGAACGTCCGCTTCTACGGCGAGAACGTGCGGCTCAGCCGGAGCTTGACGTTCCCCGGCAAGCTTGCCGGAGCAAAACTTGTCGGGAGCGTCTGCTTCAACGGAACAAGCCCTAGGGCTCGCCGGAGCAGACTGCTCCTCAGCACTCTTGGTGTTGATCTTGGGGACCTTCTTGGCGGCGGCTTCGGGAAGCTCTGCCGGAAAATAGTCACCAGAGATCAACTTCCTCTTCTTGCTCTGTCCAGTTGATGGCGTAACAGATGGTTGAGTCAACTTGAGCACAAAGATCCCTGGTTCCACAGGTAACTTAAGTGCTGCGCACTTTGACAGGCCATCGGCAATGTCGTTCTCAGCTCTTGGAACATGTTCCATTTGCAGGCCGTCAAAGTGCTCCCCAAGCTTTCTCACTTCATCAACGTAGGCTTCCATCAACAGACTCTGATAATCCTTATTCACTTGGCGGACGACAAGCTGCGAGTCACCCCTGACAATGAGCTTCTTGATCCCAAGGTCTGCCGCGATCCTGAGACCGGCAAGCAAACCTTCATACTCTGCAGTATTGTTTGTTGCTTGCTCCTTGGGAAAGTGCATCTGGACTACGTACTTGAGGTGCTCTTCGGTGGGTGCGACAAGCAGCACGCCAGCATCGGCGCCTTGCAGCGAGAAGGCACCATCAAAGTACATCAGCCACTCTTTGCTTGCTTCCTTGACGGGGATGCTCGTTTCTGGAATTTCTTCATCTGGCGTTGGCGTCCACTCTGCTATGAATTCTGCCAATGCTCTGCTTTGGACAGTTGAAGTGCTCTCAAACTTGAGGCCAAAGCTTGACAGTTCCAGTGCCCACTCAATAATCCTGCCTGTCGCTTCTGGATTCTGCAGTATCCTCTTCAGCGGAAAGCAAGTGACAACTGTGATCTCATGTGCTTGGAAGTAATGGGCAGCTTTCTCGAGGCCATGAGAAGGCCGAAAAGCAATTTCTGCACACCAGAGTACCTCTACCTAGCCCCCTGTAGAAGGGAACTGACAAAGTAAACTCGGCGCTGCACCATTCTCTTCTGCACCTCCTCACACGCCTGCGCAGATCCATCTTTGTCGGGACCAGAGCTTGTCGGGGAAGCCCCCTGCTTGTCGCTGGATGCGCTTGCCGTGGTTGCTGGCTCTTCATCTGCCTCTCTCTCCGCTACTAACGCAGCACTAACCACTTGATTGGTTGCCGCTAGATACAGCAGCAACTTCTCTTGTGGCTTAGGTGCGACAAGTATTGGAGTGGAGGACAGGTATCTCTTCAAGTCTTGCAGCGCAGCCTCCGCTTCTGGAGTCCATTTCATTGGACCTGCCTTTTTCAATATTTTGAAAAACAGTAGGGTGCGCTCAGCAGACTTAGAGATAAACCTGCTGAGAGCTGCCACGCAACCGACAAGTCTTCGTACATCCTTGACACGCTTTGGTGCTTCAATCTGCTCAATGGCCTTGATCTTGTCGGGGTTGGCTTCAATTCCCCGCTGAGACAAGAAGAACCCGAGAAGCTTGCCGGAGGGGACTCCAAACACACACTTCTCGGGGTTAAGCTTGAGGTTGATCCTGCGCAGATTTGCAAACGTCTCGTCTAAATCTTGAACCAGGGTTGCCTTGTCCTTGCTCTTCACCACTATGTCATCCATGTAGGCTTCTACATTTCTGTGCATCTGTGGCTCAAAAACAGCATGGACTGCCCTTGCAAATGTTGAACCAGCATTCTTCAAACCGAAAGGCATCCGTATGAAACAGTACGTGCCACATGGAGTGATGAATGCGGTCTTCTCCTCATCCTCTTCTGCCATGAAGATCTGATGGTATCCTGAGTATGCGTCAAGAAATGAAAGCAAATCACATCCGGCCGTGGAGTCAACAATCTGGTCAATGCATGGCAAGGCAAATGGGTCTTTGGGACAAGCTTTATTGACATCGGTGAAGTCGATACAAAGCCTCCATTTCCCGTTTGCTTTGCGCACGACTACAGGATTGGCCAACCACGTCGGATGGAGCACTCCTCTGACAAGGCCTGCTGCTTCCAACTTCTTGATCTCTTCTGCGATGAATTCTTGGCGCCCCACTGCTTGCTTCCTGACTTTCTGCTTGACGGGCCGCGCATGAGGACAGACGGCAAGGTGGTGCTCAATTACTTTCCTGGGAACACCGGGGATGTCAAACGGTTGCCATGCAAACACATCGACATTCGCCCGCAGGAAAGCAATGAGCGCGCTTTCCTATTTAGGGTCGAGCGTGGCACTGATGGTGAAGGTACCACCAGTGCCGTCCTCCTTGGCGGACACCTTCTTGGTCGCTGGCGGAGCTGCCATTGCCTTCTTAAACTTGCCGGTTGAGCTCGATGGTGCGTCCTCGATGGTAGTGCAGCACTCCGAAGAGGTGCGCTTGCCGGAGTGGGCATCAGAGCTCTTGCCGGACTTGGTCTTCTTTTTTCCCCCGGGAGCTTCAGCGGCAAGTGACTCACGATCTGTTGCGGCTGCCGCTTCCCGGTAGATCTTGTCGGCGCAGATAAGAGTATCCTTCTTGTCGCCAGGGACAGAGATGACACTTATCGGGCCTGGCATCTTCAGAATGTTGTATGCGTGGTGAGAGGCTGCCATGAACTTGGGGAGCGCTGGACGGCCGAGAATCCCATTGTAAGGCAATGGAAAATCGGCAACGTCAAAAGTGATCCTCTCAGTCCTGAAGTTCAACTTGCTGCCAAATGTCACCGGCAACGTGATCTTCCCCTTCGGCTTGCTCCTTCCCGGGTTGATTCCTTGGAATGTGCCGGTCTCTTCGAGCTCGCTGTCAGGGACCTGGAGTTTCCGGAGTACAGCGGAGGAGATCAGGTTCAAGCTGGCCCCGCCGTCAACTAGCATCTTAATGACCATGAGGTTGCGGACGGTTGGAGAAACCAACATCGGCAAGCACCTGACCGCAGTTGTGCGATCAGTATGGTCCTCAACGTCAAAGATGATAGGCGTGCTGGACGATTTCAGAAGCTTGCGTGACTCGATGGGCGGTTCTGCCGCATTGACTTCCCGCACCCACTGCTTGAGTTGGCGGTGCGAAGTATGCAGACAAGCACCACCGTCAACGCACAAGACCTCTGTGGCTTTCTGGAACTCCTGCTCACTGGTCTCGGCATCATCCATGTCCTCGTCGTCGTCGTCATCTTCATCCTTGTCGCGGCCGCGGGGAGGTCTGTCTCCTTGCCGCTGCTTGTCCTTGCCGCGGCGTCCTCCCCGGCCAGGACGCTTCGTGCCGGATCCTCCAGCACCTCCTTGGGCTTTCTCCTTGTCGCGTCGCTCGTATTCGGCCTTTTGCAGCTCGACAAGCTGCTCGACCTTCTTGCTGCTCTGGAGATCATGGCCCTTGGTGCGGTGGATCTTGCAGTACTGCTTATTGTTGCCGTCCTGCTTGTCGGCGACCGCCACAGCCTGGCTGTTGGTAGCTTCGGCTTTCTTGGCGCCACCTTCGCTGCCGGACTGCTCAACAACTAGCACATCTTTGTTTTTCTTATTCCTGTTGTTCCGCCGCCGGTTTTTCTTTGTCGGGGAAGCATCATCACTGTCAGATCCTCCTGCTCCGGTATTCTCTCCGGGGAGTCTCCTCCCTTCCTCAGCACGTGCACACTTGTCGGCCAGGGCATATAGCTCACTGACGGCTTTAATCTTGCACATCGCCATCTCCTCCCGCATCCTGCGGTTACGCATGTTCTGATGGAACACGCTGATGACCGCGGCGGGGTGGACATCTGGGATGTTGTAGTGTACACGGCTGAATCTCTGAATGAACTTGCGCAGGGGCTCTCCTTCCTTCTGGACGAGCAGATGAAGGTCGCTCGCTTGGCCATGAGGTTTGTGGCCGCCCGTAAAGGCGCCGACAAACTGATGGCATAGGTCTCCCCAGGAGGATATGGAGTTGTCCGGCAAGTGCATGAGCCAGGACCTGACGTTGGGCTTGAGCACCAGCGGGAAGTAGTTGGCAAGGATCTTGTCGTCCCGCCCCCCGGCAGCTTGCAACGCGATGGTGTAGATGCTGAGGAACTCTGACGGATGCGACTTGCCGTCGTACTTCTCGGGTACTTCTGGCTTGAAATTCTTCGTGCTGGGCCACTGGACTTGCCGCAGCTCACGAGTGAATGCAGGGCAGCATTCCGCGTACGGCAGGTCACCTGGTTCCCCTGGCGCATGCATGTCGACAGAGGGCTCAGCGCGCTGGTCTGATTGACGTCGCGCTTCTCTTCGGCGCTCGATGCGAGTACGAGTGTCTTCTTGCTTCCGTTCGTGAAGAACTTGGCGCTGATCGCGACGAACTCGCGGATCTGATGACGCGGTGGAGTCGTTGCCATGGTGGACCCGGCGAGTCGGCGAACTTGGCCTTCGGGGCGGAGAGAGCACGGTGGTCGCGCACCCACCAGTCTTGTCGCCATCGGCTCGTGCCTGGCCGACTTGACGCGGCTGCAATGCACTCGGCTGCCGTGGAGTGTCGCCGTTGGCAAAGCCGATGAGACTCTGAATGGTGGCCCTCCAGTCGTCGATTTTGTCCGCCGTTGGAGGGTAATCTAGGAGCAGTTGAGCTCGTGCCAAAGCTTCCACTGCAGTGGCGGGTAGCGGTGGCGAACGGTGCGTGGAGCGGGATGTGCTCGGACTTCTAACTATGTTAGAAGGAGCAGTACCCCGTCCAGGCGACCGTACCTCGCTCGCGCCAGCATGTTGGCGCGCATGCGGGTTTTGAGCATCCCGAGATCCGCCAGCTCAATATGGGTCCAGCGAGCGTATGGTACCGTGAGTACCATGACGCTGCCGGTCCCGCGCCTCCTGGGATGGGCGCGGTGCATGTTCGGACGCCGCGGCACCGTGAGCTGCCTCGTCGATGCCCGTTCCTCCGTCGGCGTCTACCCCACCACCTGTTTGCTTCAGGGGCGGTGGGTTCGACGCGGACGGACCAGCCACCTCCGAAGCCTTCTTCTTCGGCGGCATGTTGATGCAGATGATGAAGATCTAGCTCGTGCGAACGCCGGATCAGGTTCACACAACCTCGACGCCCCCTACCTGGCGCGCCAAAGATGTCGGGGGAACTGCTTCCACGAGCACCTATGGGGAGCGAGCCCCTTTCGGTTCGGCGGGGGGCGGAGGTCGCACGAAGAGCGGATCGAGGCGAGGCACACGAGCAGTTTACCCAGCTTCGGGCCGCACGGATGCGTAAAACCCTACTGCTGCTTTGTGGATTGTATTGAGTTCTTGCTCGGGAGCGCTGAGTGCTACAGTACACACCAGCTGCTAACGAGACCGAGCGTGAGCGTGTTTCTGTTCCTCCTCCCCTCTCTACGTTGCGCATGGGCCTCCTTTTATATGCTCAAGGGGTCACCGACAGGTGGCAACGTAGACAAGGGTAAAAATGGAAAAGAGCTGCGGTTGGTACAGTTACATGTACAGTGGCTGTACAGTGTATCATACCTAAACCTGACGGCAGGGGACAAGGGCATTAAATGCCCGTCTGCGTCGCCCAAACAGTGCGAAAAGGAACCATCAGGGGCGCCACCGTTCGCCACGATGGCAATCTTGTCAGCGCCGCTTGCCACCGCATACCCCTGGCTGCACAGCCTCCCGCCACGTGCGCCTGGAAGAGTCCCAGAGCGACACGTTGGTGGATGAGCTGGAGCGCGGGCACGGGGTGGTAGCTTGCCGCGGCAAACACCTTGCCGCGGTCGCTGTCTTGTCGCGCCCGTGAACTTGTCGCTCACCGGGCCTTGCCGGGACGCTCGGCGCGTCGCGGCAAGTTCCTTGAGGTGCCTTGGCTGGTCTTCCCGGCAAGCTCCTCTTGTCGGCGTCTTGTGCTTCGAGTGGCCTTCCCGGCAAGCTCCTCTTGCCAGGGCCTTGTGCCTTGAGTGGCCTTCCCGACAAGCTCTTCTTGCCGGGGCCTTGTCTCCTTAGCTTGAACACTTTGTTCTTGAATGGCTCCAAAGGAACCGCGGAGGGCCTTGGCGGTCACCTGGCAAGCCTTGCCGCGGGGCGCTGCTACTGCCCGTGCACAAGTTCAGGATACTAAGGTACCCCTACTCTAGTACACCGACATCGCTGCTAACGCGACACTTTTGCTTATTTCAACGTGACCTGCCATCTTTGCCCTTGGTATCCGAATTACCAGGCTTCTTCGATAAGTTGTTGCTGCGAGCTAGCCAGCTATCTTCGCCTGCGCAAAAGCGGGTCATGAGTGTCGTGAGGGCTGCCATGGATTTCGGCTTTTCCTGTCCCATGTGCCGGGCAAGCCACTCGTCGCAGATGTTATGTTTGAAGGCTGCTAGGGCCTCTGCGTCCGGACAATCGACTATCTGATTTTTCTTTGTTAGGAACCGTGTCCAGAATTGCCTGGCCGATTCTTCTGGCTGCTGAATTATGTGGCTTAGGTCGTCGGCGTCCGGTGGCCGCACATAGGTCCCCTGGAAGTTGTCAAGGAATGCGGCTTCCAGGTCCTCCCAAGAACCGATTGAGTCCGCTGGTAGGCTCTTAAGCCAGTGTCGGGCTGGTCCCTTGAGCTTAAGGGGTAGATATTTGATGGCGTGTAGATCGTCGCCACGTGCCATGTGTATGTGAAGGGGATAATCCTCAATCCATACTGCCGGATCTATCGTACCATTGTACGACTCGATATTGACGGGTTTGAAACCCTCTGGGATTTTATGATCCATTACTTCGTCTGTGAAGCATAGTGGGTGTGCGGCGCCCCTGTACTGGGCTATGTCACGACGCAACTCGAAAGTGCTATGCCTGTTGTGTTCGGCCCGGCCGGATTTATTGTGTCCGGAGTGAAGATCATCACGTGTCGTCGGGTGTCCGCGCGATCCATAGATCGATCTTGTTTGCCTTGCTTTATCCTCCAGTACGTCTCGCAGGTCTGGCTCGTTTTCCCGTGCCTTAGTTGAACGGCCCCGGGGCATGGTTTGTTTAAAGGTTCGACAGGCCTCTCTGTCGCGGCCGCGAGGTGGCCGGTCTGCCATGTCATGTGTTTCCTCCTCTGATTGGGGTAGCGGTCTGCGCTTAGGATAATTTTTGGAGGGGCGCCCGAGTTCATACTCTTCGGCCGCAAGGACTTCAGTCCATCTGTCAGCTAGCAAATCTTGATCAGCTCTAAGTTGTTGCTGCTTTTTCTTTAGGCTGTTCGCCGTGGCTAGAAGCCTGCGTTGAAAACGCTCTTGTTCGGCGGGGTCTAATGGTACGACGAATTCGTCGTCGTCGAGGCTTGCCTCGTCTTCGGAGGGAGGCATGTAGTTATCATCCTCAACCTCTCGCTCTGTCGCTCTCTCATGAGGGCTGGCTTTTCCATCTTCCTGCGCCGAATCTTGCTGGTTTTGGTGTTCTTCGGCGCTGTCCAGGGTAGTGTTATCTCCCGTGCCGTAATCACCGTTTCTGCTGTGGCGGGATTTAGAGCGGCGCCGTTGGCGCCGGCGTTTTGGCGGCTTTTTCGAGGTGCCATCCTCCGCTATTCCATCGCCATCTCCATCCTTTGGAGCATCCACCATATATATGTCATATGACGAGGTGGCGGTCCAGCGCCCTACAGGTGCTGGTTCTTGTTCGTCTCCTCCTTCGTGGTCCATACTGTCGAAGTCTTCGGAGCCGAAGTCGAGCATGTCGGTTAAATCGTCGACAGTGGCTATTAAGTGGGTGGTGGGTGGGCCTTGAATTTCTTCGTCGTCTGAATTCCAACCTCGCAGGCCATAGTCCGGCCTGGGCTCTCCTGATATAGAGAGAGACTTGAGAGAGTTCAGGATATCACCGAAAGGTGAGCACTGAAAGACGTCCGCGGCGGTGAACTCCATTATAGGCGCCCAATCGGATTCGATCGGCAGGGGCACGGGAGGCCCGGAGTTCGGAGAAGAATCCGCCTCCTCGGAGTCATGGGCCGTGCGGAGTGTGGGGCTGGCGTTCGGCTCGATCGCCTTCAAGATCGCAGCCCCCGAGGTGACGTCCAACCGTTCATCCTCAAAGGACGCAGCGGGCTCCGAGTCGAGGATCGGGGCCGGTGCGTGTGCGGCCTCCAGGGCACTATTCGGAGGCAGAGCTATATCCTGCCCCTCGAGGTAGTGCGGTGTGCTTGGCTGTGGCTCAAACCCGTCGAAGATCAAGTCCCCGCGGATATCTGTCGTGTAGTTTAGGCTTCCAAACCTGACTTGATGGCCAGGGGCGTAGCTTTCGATCTGCTCCAGATGACCAAGTGAATTGGCCCGCAGAGCGAAGCCGCCGAAGATGAAGATTTGTCCAGGGAGAAAAGTCTCACCCTGGACCTCATCGTTGTTGATGATCAAGGGAGCCATCGGGCCTAAAAGCGACGACACAGAGGAACTCTCAATGAAAGCACCAATGTCGGTGTCAAAACCGGCGGATCTCGGGTAGGGGTCCCGAACTGTGCGTCAAGGTCGGATGGTAACAGGAGACGAGGGACACTTTATTTTACCCAGGTTCGGGCCCTCTCGATGGAGGTAAAACCCTACTCCTGCTAGATTAATATTGATGATATGGGTAATACAAGAGTAGATCTACCACAAGATCAAGGAGGCTAAACCCTAGAAGCTAGCCTACGGTATGATTGTGTATGATGATGGTTGTCCTACGGACTACAACCCTCCGGTTTATATAGACACCGGATAGGGTTAGGGTTACACAGAGTCGGTTACAATGGTAGGAGATCTTGAATATCCGCACGCCTAGCTTGCCTTCCACGCCAAGAAAAGATCCTTCCGGACACGGGACGAAGTCTTCAATCTTGTGTCTTCATAATCCTGGAGTCCGGCTGAAGGTATAGTCCGGCTATCCGAACACCCCCTAATCGAGGACTCCCTCAAACATACTCAAAAACTGTTAGACAAAAGTGATGACCTGTTGGACGCGGAAATGACCCGTTCTTAGTCCTTAATTGAAGATATAAAAAATCTTCATGTTAAGTACCAGGAACTTGAAAGTCGTCATGAAACGCTCTCAACCACTCATGAAAAGCTTTCTTATGATTATCTTCAAAGGAAGCAAGAGCTTGAGAAATTGAGAGCGGCTCATGAAGATTTTCAAAAAGAGAATGAGTCACTTCGCGCTCAACAGATCAGTCCCGCTCAGGAAAGATTTTAACCACCATGTCTAAAATACCTTGAGCATGATAACGCTACTTCTATTGCTGAATGTTCTGCTGCTGCTACTGTTGCAATATCTTCAACTATTGATGTGGTAACTAACCCCTCTGCTGAGGATACCACTACTATTGCTGATGAAAATGCTAGGTTGAAGACAATGCTTGAAATAGGGATGTAAAAAAGTCCCAAAGGGCATCAGACACTGTGCAATGTCCTAAAAAAGCAGATTCTGAACCGAAACCCTAGAAAAGAGGGTGTTGGGTTCGAGAGGAAAATGAATGTTGATGGCTCCTACTGGAAGCCTGAGCAGTACCCCAGAACCACATGGTTTGCTGCAACGGGACCTTTAGTGGATCCATCCACCTTATCCGGCTTCACTTGTGCTAACCCTATTATCATTCATGAATCCTTTGCTGCAAACTATAAACTGTTTAAGAATCATAATGGTGAAGTGTTTGCCAGGTATATTGGTACTAACTGCAGGAATGGGCCACCTATGAAGAAGATCTGGGTTCCCAAAAGTTGTCTTGAGAATCTTCCTGTGAATGTCATCATGACACCGCCTGGGAAGAAGACAAATCCCAGACCAAAGCCTTCATATGGTCCAAAGGCTTCATACAGACAGAGGACTCACCTGAGTCACCCTAACGCCAATGTTTTGCAGGGAAATCACACTCAAACTTATGAATATGAGTGTGTTTCTTCAAACCGCTATGTTCATAAAACTAAGAACTTCTCTGCTTATTCATATGAGTACTATTCACCTCCTGCAAGGCTATTTGCTAGGGCTTCAAAGCCGAAGTTCTCAGGTGCTGCACTTAGACTCATTGCTTCTAAGCCACCCCTGAAGATGTGGGTGGTTAAGAAGAATTAACTTTCTTTTGCAGGGAAAGGTCTCCAGCCAAAAATCAAAGGCGTCTGATGCTAATGTTGGGGACCTAAAACATCTTGTAGGGCGCAAGATCAAATGCCCAAATGGTCTCACTATGTATTTTGTTCCTGAATCGCTTGCCAATCATCCTATCAGTCCTAATCTTGATCTGAGCTTTGATAATCCTCTTGTGCGTCAAATGTTTATGCTTCACAATACTCTTGGTGAAGCCTATCCCCCTAACTATACTGTAGGGTATGACACCTCATGCTTCAAAATGGATTATGGACAGCGGA
Source organism: Aegilops umbellulata (assembly GCA_032464435.1). Lineage (NCBI taxonomy): Eukaryota > Viridiplantae > Streptophyta > Magnoliopsida > Poales > Poaceae > Aegilops > Aegilops umbellulata. The sequence continues at coordinate 56,469,268 of CP136055.1, forward strand.
TGCACTAATCATATGACTGGTGATCGAAGTCTTCTCATGGACTCAACTTTATGTCCATCAGACAAGAGTCACATCACATTTGCTGACACTGGTAAAAGCAAGGTATTGGGTCTAGGTAGAGTTGCAATCTCAAAGGATCAGCACATGGATAAAGTGATGCTTGTTGAATCCCTTGGTTTCAACTTAATATCTGTCTCAATGCTTTGTGACTTGAACATGATTGTGATATTCGGAAAATATTGTTGCCTTGTACTAATGGAATCTGACAAGTCTCTAGTCTTTGAAGGGTATCGGAAAGATGATATGTACATGGTAGATTTCTCATCAGGTCCACAGCTTGTCGTATGTCTTCTAGCAAAAGCTTCAGAGTGTTGTCTCTGGCATCGAAGGCTAGGGCATGCTGGCATGAGGAACTTGCACACTCTCGCAAAGAAGAAGCACGTCATAGGCATCGAGGGCGTCAAGTTCAAGAAAGATCATCTGTGCGGTGCCTGCGAAGCTGGAAAGATGAACAGGGCCAAGCATCCCTCGAAGACAATCATGACGACATCTCAACCCTTCGAGCTGCTACACATGGACTTATTTGGCCCTACTCACTACTCTACTCTCACTACTACTGCTTATCTCTATGTCTTCGTCATTGTTGATGATTATTCAAGATATACGTGGGTGCATATAATTCTCTACAAGACTGGAGTGCAGGATGTCTTCAGACGCTTCGCCAACCGTGCCATGAACAACTATGGCGTCAAGAACAAGCACATCAGAAGTGACAACGGCACAGAGTTCAAGAACACCGGCCTCGACCTTTACCTGGATACATTGGGCATCACTCATGAGTTCTCAGCTCTGTACATCATGGAGCGCAAGAACAGAACACTCATTGAGATGGCTCGGACGATGCTTGATGAATACAAGACTCCAAGAAAGTTCTGGCCTGAAGCCATTGATACTGCATGTCACATCATCAACTGTGTTTATCTTCACAAGCTTTTGAAGAAGACATCCTATGAACTCCTCACTGGTAAGAAGCCAAATGTCAGTTACTTCAGAGTATTTGGTGCTAGGTGCTGGATCAAGGATCCACATCACACTTCAAAATTTGCACCGAAAGCACATGAAGGTTTTATGCTTGGTTACGGAAAGGATTCGCACTCCTACAAAGTCTTCAACCTCTTTCACTATAAAGTGGTTGAAACTATGGATGTGCAGTTCGATGAAACTAACGGCTCACAAAGAGAGCACCTGCCAAATGTGCTAGATGAAGTTCCACCTAGTGAATCCATCAAGCTTATGGGAACTGGAGAAATCATATCGTCTAAAGCACAGCCTGAAGAGGAACTTATCATTTCTGCACCTAATCAACCTAAAGACAATGCTCAGCCTGAAGACAATCCTCCTAACGATGACAATGATCAGCAAGAACAAAATCATCGTCCAGTTCATCCTCGTGTTGCAAATGAAGTACAGATTGAGAAGATAATTGATAGCATCAATGCGCCCGGTCCACTCACTCATTCAAGAGCAACATAGCTAGCAAATTTCTGTGGGCACTTTGCATTTGTCTCAATATCTGAACCCAAGAAAGTTGCTGAAGCCTTCATGGAACCTGAATGGATTCAAGCTATGCAAGAAGAGCTTCAACAGTTCAAGCTGAACAATGTCTGGGAACTTGTCAAGCGTCCTGGCCCTCGCAAGCACAACATAATAGGCACAACATGGATATATCGCAACAAGCAAGATGAGCATGGCCAAGTCGTCAGAAACAATGCCCGTCTCGTTGCTCAAGGATACACTCAAGTTGAAGGGATTGACTTCGATGAAACATTTGCTCCTGTGGCGAGGCTGGAAGCCATTCGCATACTGCTAGCCTATGCAAATCATCACAACATCCTTCTGTCTCAAATGGATGTAAAGAGTGCATTTCTCAACGGCAAGATTGAACAAGAAGTGTATGTTGCACAACCTCCTGGCTTTGAAGATCCAAAACATCCTGACATGGTATACAAGATTAACAAGGCACTGTTGGCCTCAAACAAGCCCCTCGCGCTTGGTATGACACACTCAAAGACTTCCTGAAGAGCAAAGGCTTCAAACCTGGTTCCCTGGATCCCACACTCTTCACGAAGACATATGATGGTGAACTGTTTGTGCGCCAAATATACGTGGATGATATTATCTTCGGCTGCACCAACCAGAAATACAGTGATGAATTTGGACACATGATGCAAGAGCAATATCAGATGTCCATGATGGGTGAGCTGAAGTTCTTACTTGGTCTTCAAATTCGTCAGCAAAGCAATGGCATCTTCATATCGCAAGAGAAATACCTCAAAGACTGCCTGAAGAAGTTTGGAATGCAAGACTGCAAAGGTTAACGACGCCAATGCCAACCAAGAGTCATCTGGGTCCTGACGCCAATGGTAAAGAGTTCGATCAAAAGGAATACCGCTCCATGATTGGTTCTTTACTTTATTTATGTGCATCTAGGCCAGATATCATGCTTAGTGTTTGCATGTGTGCTCGATTCCAAGCGGCACCAAAGGAATCGCATCACTTAGCTGTGAAGCGAATTCTTTGATATTTGGCTTACACCCCAACACTAGGATTATGGTATCCAAAGGGCTCAGAGTTTGATCTAGTTGGATTCTTGGATGCTGATTATGCTGGTGACAAGGTGGATTGCAAGTCTACATCAGGCACATGTCACTTTCTGGGACGATCACTTGTCTGTTGGTCTTCAAAGAAACAGAACTTTGTATCACTCTCCACCGCTGAATCTGAATACATTGCTGCTGGATCTTGCTACGCTCAGCTTCTACCGATGAAGCAAACACTCAAGGACTATGGCATCCATCTGAAACAAGTACCACTCTACTGCGACAACGAAAGCGCCATCAAGATTGCCAACAATCCAGTTCAGCTCTCGAAGACAAAAGCACATTGAAATTCGTCATCACTTTCTCAGAGATCATGTCATGAAGGAAGATATTGATATCATACACGTCAACACTGAAGAGCAATTGGCAGATATCTTCACAAAGCCCTTGGATGAGAAAAGGTTTTGCAAGTTGCGGTGTGAGCTAAATATCTTGAATCGTCGAATGTCCTGTGATCAGGCACACATCCTAACACTTATGCATGTTGATGACTTAGATGTGCAACACACAAAGTAATGTATGTCTTCAATCAATGAAGACTTACACTCTGAGTGTGAATACATTAATGCGGATTTTGACTTCGGAGCGCCACGATAATTGTGCGCCGTGTCTGGGTCTAATACTTCCTATACGGTGGGTAACGCCACCTCCAGATTCTTCTTTTTAAGTGTTGTTCTCATGGCGTTACCTTTGCTAAGTCTGTGCATTTAGTTTGTCTTCATTATTAACATGACTTCATGTTTATCTTCACAATGTTGATTTGGTCTTATTCTGATATATACATATATTAGTGTTCTGTCCTCTACAACATTCACTTATAGCTATGTCTTCTCGTTTGATTCTTTTGAACTAAGTGAATGTGATCGGACCCTAACCTCTCTATGCTTCTACCTCAAACTCTATCTATCCAAATCATATGCATTCTGTTGAAAACCGTCGAATGTCTTCTCTGCGTCCTTGTCAGCAGAAGATACAGAGACAAACATTAAATCTATTTTAAATGCTCAATTCTTATTGCCTGAAATCCGGAGAAGCCGGAACGACCACCTGACAGTCTAGGCATGCGTGGGAACATGGAACAACTCCCAATGTGTTGCATGTCCGCCACATGTCCCTCAGATGTGAACCGCCAGGGGCACCTGTGTAATTGCGATGTGTCGTCCCTCTTCCTATAAATGCACATCACATCGCGGTCAAAACACTTCTTCCACCTCTCCACCTCGACAAACCCTAGCGCCACCGCTAGCTCTCGACGACACCGGCGACGATGCGCTTAGCTGCCGCGACCTCACCGACGCCGTCTTCACGCCGGCTGTGGACATCGTCTTCTCCACCGCCGTAGGTGTCCTCCGTCGCCAAGTTAGGGAACGGAAGATCGAACTGCTCGGCCTCATCTTCTACTCCGTCTAGCAGTTCATCGTGTGGTAAATTAAACCTCTCTTTTTACTGTATTTTTGATCCAATAGATTCAATCTTCCTACCAAAAATGGTTCCTACCTCCACAAATTTGGATCTATCATGTTTTCATCTCATATGATGCCTAGTATATTCACTTATGCTTCACACATAGTTAGATTCCTCACTTGTACCTATTCTTGGATTCGTACAAATCTGGAACCAACTCTCAACATATAAGTGAATCTCTTCGCGCTATGAGGTCAATGTCTTCTAAACTCATTTATCTTCAAAATCTTCTGAGAATGCATATGACCTCTTCCCCTTCCCTCGCATCTCTAATGCTGTCACAGGTACATGTCGGTGGGAGAATCCCTTGGTTCTCATAGTCTGCATTCATTTGCAGAATTCTTACAGCATCATATCAACTCTCCCGAAGCCAGTTCTTGTCTGACCAGCAGACGGAAGCCTTTGACAATGTTGAAGCCATTCAGTCTGAACTACATGGCCATAGATAAGTCAGCAAGGAAGGGAGGCAGACATCGCCGTGGGGGAACATCAAGAGATTTGCCGCCTGATCTCTATGAGCTATACAAGACAGATCCAGAGGAGGATTACAATCAGCGCAAAACTCGAATCCAATGGATTCGAAGATATTGGGCAGAACAATGGTTCAAGTACAGGTTCGTGATGTTGGGGAACGTAGTAATTTCAAAAAAAATCCTAAAGCACGGCACCTCCGAGTTCAGCACACGTTCATCCCGATGACGTCCCTCGACTCCGATCCAGCCGAGTGTTGAGGGAGAGTTTCGTCAGCACGACACATGGTGATGATGATGATGTTCTACCGACGTAGGGCTTCGCCTAAGCACCGCTACGATATTATCGAGGTGGACTATGGTGGAGGGGGGCACCGCACACGGCTAAAAGATCAATGATCAATTGTTGGGTCTTTGGGGTGCCCCATACCCCCGTATATAAAGGAGCAAGGGGGAGGCGGCCGGCCAGGAGAGGGGCGCGCTAGGAGGAGTCCTACTCCCACCGGGAGTAGGACTCCCTCCCTTCCTTGTTGGATTAGGAGAAGGGGAAAAGAGGAGAGAGAGAGGAAGGAAAGGGGGCGCCGCCCCCCCCCCTCCTTGTCAAATTTAGACTAGAGGGGGAGAGGGCGCGCGGCCTGCCCTAGCCGCCTCTCCTCTTCTCCACTAAGGCCCATGTAGGCCCATTAAACCCCCGGGGGGGTTCCGGTAACCTCCCGGTACTCCGGTATATATCTGATAACCCCCGGAACCATTCCGGTGTCCGAATATAGTCGTCCAATATATCAATCTTCATGTCTCGACCATTTTGGGACTCCTCGTCATGTCTGTGATCACATCCGGGACTCCGAACTACCTTTGGTACATCAAAACATATAAACTCATAATATAACTGTCATCGAAACTTTAAGCGTGCGGACCCTACGGGTTCGAGAACTATGTAGACATGACCGAGACACGTTTCCGGCCAATAACCAATAGCGGAACCTGGATGCTCATATTGGCTCCCACATATTCTATGAAGATCTTTATCGCTCAAACCGCATAACAATATACGTTAATTGTTCCCTTTATCATTGGTATGTTACTTGCCCGAGATTCGATCGTCGGTATCTCAATACCTAGTTCAATCTCGTTACCGGCAAGTCTCTTTACTCGTTCCGTAATACACCATCCCGCAACTAAATAATTAGTTGCAATGCTTGCAAGGCTTAAGTGATGTGCATTACCAAGTGGGCCCAGAGATACCTCTCCGACAATCGGAGTGACAAATCCTAATCTCGAAATACACCAACCCAACAAGTACCTTTGGAGACACCTGTAGAACACCTTTATAATCACCCAGTTACGTTGTGACGTTTGGTAGCACACAAAGTGTTCCTCCGGTAAACGGGAGTTGCATAATATCATAGTCACAGGAACATGTATAAGTCATGAAGAAAGCAATAGCAGAATACTAAACGATAGTGTGCTAAGCTAACGGAATGAGTCAAGTCTATCACATCATTCTCCTAATGATGTGATCCCGTTAATCAAATGACAACTCATGTCTATGGCTAGGAAACAAAACCATCTCTGATCAACGAGCTAGTCAAGTAGAGGCATACTAGTGACACTCTGTTTGTCTATGTATTCACACAAGTATTATGTTTCCGGTTAATACAATTCTAGCATGAATAATAAACATTTATCATGATATAAGGAAATAAATAATAACTTTATTATTGCCTCTAGGGCATATTTCCTTCAGTCTCCCACTTGCACTAGAGTCAATAATCTAGATTACATAGTAATGATTGTAACACCCATGGAGCCTTGGTGTTGATCATGTTTTGCTCGTCGAAGAGGCTTAGTCAACGGGTCTGCAACATTCAGATCCGTATGTATCTTGCAAATTTCTATGTCTCCCACCTGGACAAGATCCCGGATGGAATTGAAGCGTCTCTTGATGTGCTTGGTTCTCTTGTGAAATCTGGATTCCTTTGCCAAGGCAATTGCACCTGTATTGTCACAAAAGATTTTCATTGGACTCGATGCACTAGGTATGACACCTAGATAGGAAATGAACTCCTTCATCTAGACTCCTTCATTTGCTGCTTCCGAAGCAGCTATGTACTCTGCTTCACATGTAGATTCCGCCACAACGCTTTGTTTATAACTACACCAACTGACAGCTCCACCGTTCAATGTAAACACGTATCCGGTTTGCAATTTAGAATCGTCCGGATCAGTGTCAAAGCTTGCATCGACATAACCATTTACGACTAGCTCTTTGTCACCTCCATAAACGAGAAACATATCCTTAGTCCTTTTCAGGTATTTTAGGATGTTCTTGACCGCTGTCCAGTGATCCACTCCTGGATTACTTTGGTACCTCCCTGCTAAACTTATAGCAAGGCACACATCAGGTCTAGTACACAGCATTGCATACATGATAGAGCCTATGGCTGAAGCATAGGGAACATCTTTCATCTTCTCTCTATCTTCTGCAGTGGTCGGGCATTGAGTCTTACTCAACTTCACACCTTGTAACACATGCAAGAACCCTTTCTTTACTTGATCCACTTTGAACTTCTTCAAAACTTTGTCAAGGTATGTGCTTTGTGAAAGTCCAATTAAGCGTCTTGATCTATCTCTATAGATCTTGATGCCCAATATAAAAGGAGCTTCACCGAGGTCTTTCGTTGAAAAAACTCTTATTCAAGTATCCCTTTATGCTATCCAGAAATTCTATATCATTTCCAATCAGTAATATGTCATCCACATATAATATCAGAAATGCTACAGAGCTCCCTGAGGGAGTCCTGGATTAGGGGGTGTTCAGATAGCCGGACTATACCTTCAGCCGGACTCCAGGACTATGAAGATACAAGATTGAAGACTTCGTCCCGTGTCTGGAAGGTTCTTTACTTGGCGTGGAAGGCAAGCTAGGCATGCGGATATTCAAGATCTCCTACCAATGTAACCGACTCTGTGTAACCCCTAACCCTATCCGGTGTCTATATAAACCGGAGGGTTGTAGTCCGTAGGACAACTGTCGGTGTACTAAAGTAGGGGTACCTTAGTACCCCGAACTTGTGCACGGGCAGTAGTAGCCTCCCGCGGCAAGGCCTGCCAGGGGAGCGACAAGAGTCTCCACGGCCCGTTCCGGGACGGACGAAGGCCAAGTGATCGAGCCTAGAAGACCAAGCCCCGGCAAGAGGAGCTTGCCGGGTCGAGAAGGCAAGGTCCGGCAAGAGGAGCTTGCCGGGCCAAGGCGACAAGGCCCCGGCAAGAGGAGCTTGTCGGGACGACTAAGCCGAAGCACCAAGGCCCCGGCGGGAGGAGCTCGCCGGGACGGCCAAGCCAAGGCACCCCAAGAGAAGCCCGTCGCGGCACGCCGCGCGCCCCGGCAAGGCCTGGCGAGCGGCAAGCTCCCAGGTGCGGCAAGGCAACTACCGCGGCAAGCCACTTGCCGCAAACCACCACATCAGGCCTGCGCTCCAGCTCACCCGCCCACGCGTCGCTCTGGGGCTCCCCCGGAGGCACGTGGCGGGACGCCGCGCAACCTGAGACGCGCGGTGGCATGCGACGTTGGCAGAGTCGCCCCCGTGGCGAGCGGAGGCGCTCCTAACGGTCCGCCTCGGCACTATTCAGGCGATCCAGACGGGCATTTAATGCCTTTGTCCCCCGCCGTCAGAGTTAGGTGCGATAGCACTGTGCGGCCACTATTCACACAATCCCTTGCCATTTTTACCCTCACCTGCGTCGCTCCCTGTGGGAAACCCCTTGGCATATAAAAGGAGGCCCATGCACACGTAGAGGGGGGGATCGGACCCAATAGGCCCTCGCCAACGTCCAGCTCCAACTTACTGTAGCTTCTTGCGCTCCAGAGCAAGAACCCGAATCAACCAGACATGCAGCAGTAGGGTTTTACGCATCCATGCGGCCCGAAGCTGGGTAAAATCGTTGTGTGTGTGTGTCGCCTCGATCTGCTCTTTGTGCATCCTCCGCCCCCGCCGAACCGACAAGGGGCTCCGTCTCCATAGGTGCTCGTGGAGGCCAGATATCCCCCGACATCTTTGGCGCGCCAGGTAGGGGCGGCGTCAAGGTTGTGTGAATCAGATCCGGCGTCCGCGCGAGCCAGACTCTCATCGTCTGCGCCAGCATGGCGCCGAAGAAGAAAGCTCCGGAGGTGACCGGCCCGTCAGCGTCGAACCCACCGCCCATGGAGCAGACGGGTGGTGGGGAGGACGCCGGCGGAGGAACGGGCACCGTCGAACCAGTTCTTGGTCCCGCGGCGTCCGAGCTCGCCCCGCGCCCCTCGCAGGAGGCGCGAAACCAGCAGCGTCATGGTACCCATGGTACCATACGCTCGCTGGACCCGAGCCACGCTGGTGGATCCCAGGGCGCTCAGGACCGGCATGCGATCCAGCGTGCCGGGACGAGCGTCGCGCGGCTGCCTGGACCGGGTGCTGCTCCTTCTAATGTGGTTAGGAGTTCGAGCACATCCCGCTCCTCGCGCCGCTCGCCGCCTCTGCCCGCCACCCCAGCGGAAGCTCTCGCGCGAGCTCAGCTGCTCCTAGACTACCCTCCAACGGCGGACAAGCTCGACGGCTGGAGGGTAACCATCCAGAGCCTCATCGGTTTCGCCAATGGCGACACGCCGCGGCAGCATAGCGCGTCGCAGCCGCGGCCAGTCTCCCAGGCGAGAATCGATGGCGCCAAGAACGGCGGGGGCGCGACCACCGTGCACTCCCCGCCCCAGAAGCCACGGTCGCCGACTCGCCGAGTTCACCTCGACGACGACTCTACCGCGTCGTTGAACCCGCAAACTTGCCGCGACCAACGCCAAGTCCTTCACGAACGAAGGGAAGAAGACGCTCGAACCCGCATCGAGCGCAGAAGAGAGGCGCGGCGTCAATCAGACCAGCGCGTTGGGCCCACTGGAGACGTGCACGCGTCGGGGGAGCCAGGCGAACTGCCGTATTCGGTAGGATGCCCTGCGTTCACCCGCGAGCTGCGGCAAGTCCAGTGGCCCAGCACAAAGAACTTCAAGCCCGACGTGCCCGAGAAGTACGACGGCAAGTCGCATCCGTCTGAGTTCCTCAGCATCTACACCATTGCGGTGCAGGCTGCCGGGGGACGGGACGATAAGATCCTTGCCAACTACTTCCCGCTGGTACTCAAGCCCAATGTCAGATCCTGGCTCATGCACTTGCCGGACGGCTCCATCTCCTCCTGGCCAGATCTGTGCCATCAGTTCGTGGGCGCCTTCACGGGCGGCCACAAACCCCATGGCCAGGCGAGCGACCTTCATCTGCTTGTTCAGAAGGAGGGGGAGCCTTTGCGCAACTTCATCCAGAGGTTCAGCCGTGTGCACTACAACATCCCAGACGTCCACCCCGCCGCGGTGATCAGCGCGTTCCACCAGAACGTGCGTAACCGCAGGATGCGGGAGGAGATGGCGATGTGCAAAATCAAGGAGGTCAGCGAGCTTTACGCCCTGGCCGACAAGTGTGCACGCGCTGAGGAGGGGAGGCGGCTCCCCGGAGAAAGTGTTGGAGAAGGAGACTCCGACAGTGAAGGTACCGCCCCGGCAAGGAGAGGCCGGCGGCGGAACGGCAAGAAGAAGAAAAACCCAGAGGTACTGGTTGTCGAGAAGTCCGGCAGCGAGGGCTCCGCCAAGAAAGCCCAGGCGGGAGGCCCCGACAAGGAGGTTGCCGGGTGCGCCAACTGCCGGGCGGTGGCGGCTGCCGATAAGCGGGACGGTACCGACAAGAAGTACTGCAAGATCCACCGCACCAGGGGCCACGACCTCCAGAGTTGCAAGCAAGTCGAGCGACTCGTCGACCTGCAAAAGGCCGAGTACGCACGACGCGACAAGGAGAGGGCCCAAGCAGGTGGCGGGGGATCCGGCACGAAGCGTCCCGGCCCGGGGGAGCGCCGCGGCAAGGACAAGCAGCGGCAATCAGACAGACCTCCCCGGGGCCGCGACAAGAGCGAAGACGAAGACGACGACGAAGACATGGAAGACTCCGAGACCAGCGAGCAGGAGTTTCAGAAAGCCACTGAGGTCTTGTGTGTGGATGGCGGTGCCTCCCTGCACGCTTCCCACCACCAGCTTAAACGATGGGTGCGGGAGGTCAATGCAGTGGAGCCACCCGTCGAGTCACGCAGACCCCTGAGATGGTCCAGCACGCCTATCATCTTCGACATTGAGGACCACCCTGATCGCACAACCGCGGTCGGGTGCTTGCCGATGTTGGTTTCCCCAACGATCCGCAACCTCGAGGTCACTAAGATGCTAGTTGACGGCGGGGCCGGCTTGAATCTGATCTCCTCTGCTGTTCTCCGGAGACTCCAAGTTCCCGACAGCGAGCTCGAAGAAACCGGCACATTCCAAGGAATCAACCCGGGAAGGAGCAAGCCGAAGGGAAAGATCACGCTGCCGGTAACATTTGGCAGCGAGCTGAATTTCAGAACTGAGAAGGTCACCTTTGACGTCGCCGGCCTTTCGTTGCCTTACAACGGGATTCTCGGCCGACCAGCACTCGCCAAGTTCATGGCGGCCTCTCACTATGCGTATAACATGCTCAAGATGCCCGGCCCGATAAGCGTCATTTCTGTCCCCGGCGACAAGAAGGATGCCCTTATCTGCGCCGACCAATTATACCGGGACACAACAGCGGCAACGGCCCGCGGTCCGCTTGCCGCTGGAGCTTCCGGGGGAAAGAAGAAGTCCGACAAGTGCTCTGGCGCCCACTCCGGCAAGCGCGCCTCTTCGGAGTGCTGCGTTGCCGTCGAGGACGTGCCATCGAGCCCCGCCGGCAAGAAGACCAAGTCCGGCAAGTGCTCTGGCGCCTGCTCCGGAAAGCGCGTCTCTTCGGAGTGCTGCGCTGCCGTCGAGGACGTGCCATTGAGCCCCGCCGGCAAGAAGACCAAGCCCGGCGAATGCTCTAGCGCCCACTCCGGCAAGCGCGCCTCTTCGAAGTGCTGCGCTGCCGTCGAGGACGTGCCATCGAGCCCCGCCAGCAAGAAGGCCAAGCCCGGCGAATGCTCTGGTGCCCACTCCGGCAAGCGCGCCTCTTCGGAGTGCTGCGCCGCCGTCGAGGACGTGCCATCGAGCCCCGCCGGCGAACACGAGAAGGCGACGGCTGCTCCACCCGCGACCAAGAAGGTGCCCGCCAAGGAGGACGGCGCTGGTGGTACCTTCACCATCAGTGCCACTCTCGGCCCCAAATAGGAAGGCGCGCTCGTTGCTTTCCTGTGGGCGAATGTCGATGTGTTTGCCTGGCAACCATCTGACATCCCCGGCGTTCCCAGGGAAGTGATTGAGCACCACCTTGCCGTCTGTCCTCATGCGCGGCCCGTCAAGCAAAAGGTCAGGAAACAAGCGGTGGAGCGCCAAGAGTTTATCGCGGAGGAAATCAAGAAGTTGGAAGCGGCAGGCCTCGTTAGAGGCGTGCTCCATCCGACGTGGTTGGCCAATCCTGTCGTCGTGCGCAAGGCAAATGGGAAGTGGAGGCTTTGCATCGATTTCACCGATGTCAACAGAGCTTGCCCTAAAGATCCATTTCCCTTGCCGCGCATCGACCAGATTGTTGACTCCACGGCCGGATGCGACCTGCTTTCATTCCTTGACGCCTACTCCGGGTACCACCAGGTCTTCATGGCCGAAGAAGACGAAGAGAAGACTGCGTTCATCACTCCGTGCGGCACGTACTGTTTTATGCGGATGCCTTTTGGACTGAAGAACGCGGGCTCGACATTTGCGAGGGTTGTCCACGCTGCTTTTGAGCCACAGATCCACAGAAATGTGGAGGCCTACATGGACGACATTGTGGTCAAGAGCAGAGACAAGGCAACCTTGGTACAAGACTTGGAAGAGACCTTTGCAAACTTGCGCAAGATCAGCCTCAAGCTCAACCCCGAGAAGTGCGTGTTCGGAGTTCCCTCCGGCAAGCTTCTCGGGTTCTTCGTGTCTCAGCGTGGGATCGAAGCCAACCCCGACAAGATCAAGGCCATCGAGCAGATTGAAGCACCAACGCGTGTCAAGGACGTGCGAAGACTTGCCAGCTGCGTGGCGGCTCTCAGCAGGTTTATTTCCAGGTCTGCGGAACGCGCCCTGCCGTTTTTCAAAATCCTGAAAAAGGCGGGTCCAGTAAAATGGACTCCGGAAGCGGAGGCTGCGCTGCAAGACTTGAAGAAATACCTGTCCTCCGCCCCTATACTTGTCGCGCCTAGACCACAAGAGAAGTTGCTGCTCTACCTAGCGGCAACCAATCAAGTGGCTAGTGTTGCGTTAGTTGCGGAGAGGGAAGCTGATGCCGAGCCAGCAGCCACGGCAAGCGCATCCGACGACAAGCAGGGGGCTTCCCCGACAAGCTCTGGCCCCGGCAAAGGCGGATCTGCGCAAGCGCAAGGGGAAGTGCAGAGGAAGAGGATGGTGCAGCGCCCAGTTTACTTCGTCAGTTCCCTCTTGCAGGGGGCTAGGTCGAGGTACTCTGGTGTGCAGAAATTGCTCTTCGGCCTCCTCATGGCCTCGAGGAAGCTGCGCCATTACTTCCAAGCACACGAGATCACAGTGGTCACTCGCTTTCCGCTTAAGAGGATACTGCAGAATCCCGAAGCGACAGGCAGGATTGTCGAGTGGGCACTAGAACTGTCAAGCTTTGGCCTCAAGTTCGAGAGCACATCGACCATCCAGAGCCGAGCATTGGCAGAATTCATAGCAGAGTGGACGCCGACACCAGACGAAGAAATTCCAGAGACGAGCATCCCCGGCAAGGAAGCAACCAAAGAGTGGCTGATGTACTTTGATGGTGCCTTTTCGCTGGAAGGCGCCGGTGCCGGCGTGCTGCTCATCGCGCCCACCGGAGAGCACCTCAAGTACGTCGTCCAGATGCACTTTCCCAAGGAGCAAGCAACCAACAATACGGCAGAGTATGAAGGTTTGCTCGCCGGTCTCAGGATCGCGGCGGAACTTGGGATCAAGAAGCTCATTGTCAGGGGTGACTCGCAGCTCGTCGTCCGCCAAGTGAACAAGGATTACCAGTGCCCGTTGATGGAAGCTTACGTTGATGGAGTGAGGAAGCTGGAAGAGCGCTTTGACGGCCTGCAAATGGAATACGTTCCAAGAGCAGAGAACGACATCGCCGACGGCCTGTCAAAATGCGCCGCACTAAAGCTACCTGTGGAACCAAGGACCTTTGTGCTCAAGCTGACTCAGCCATCCGTGACGCCATCGACTGGGCCAAGCAAGAAGAGAAGACCGGTCTCTGATGGCTCTCTCCCGGCAGAGCTTCCCGAAGCCGCCGCCAAGAGAGTCCCCGAGATCGACGCCAAGAGTGCTGAGGAGCTGCCTGCTCCGGCAAGCCCCAGGGTTTGCCCCGACGAAGCAGGCGCTCCCGGCAAGCCACGCCCCGGCAAGCTTGCCGAGGAACGTCAAGCTCCGACTGAGCCCTGAGTCCTCGCCGTAGAAGCTGATGTTCCCGCATCCGCCGACATGCCTTTGGTCCCCGTCGTCGAGCCCCAGGCTCCGACGTGGGCACAGCAGATCGTCCGTTTCCTCCAGACGGGAGAGCTTCCCGAAGAACAAGAAGAAGCTGAAAGAGTAGCCTGGCAGTCCAGTATGTACCAGTTCGTCGATAGCGCACTGTACAGAAGAGGACGCAATGGGGCGAAATTGAAGTGCATCCACCGGGAAGACGAACAGAAGCTGTTGGCGGAGATACACGGAGGCATATGTGGGCACCACATTGGCGCCAGAGCGCTTGCCGGAAAGGCATTCCGGCAGGGCTTCTTCTGGCCCACAGCCCTCCAGGATGCAACTGCACAAGTAACCAAGTGTGAAGCGTGCCAGTTCCATTCCAAGAAGATACACCAGCCAGCTCAAGCTCTCCAGACGATCCCTTTATCCTGGCCCTTCTCGGTCTGGGGGCTCGATATCCTCGGCCCCTTCCCCCGATCCGTCGGGGGCTTTGAGTACTTGTTCGTTGCCATCGACAAGTTCACAAAGTGGCCAGAAGTGGAACCAGTGAGGAAGGTGACCGACCAGTCCGCGATCAAATTCTTCAGGTCGATTGTTTGCCGCTTCGGGATCCCCAACAGGATCATCACCGACAACGGTACGCAGTTCACAAGCCACGCCTTTATGCAGTACACCCAAGATCTCGGCACCAAGGTCTGCTTCGCTTCTGTTGCTCATCCCCGGAGCAACAGTCAAGCGGAAAGGGCCAACGCCGAGGTACTGCGCGGGCTCAAGACCAGAAGTTTTGACAAGCTGCTCAAGCGCGGACGGAACTGGATCGAGGAGCTGCCGGCGGTTCTTTGGTCGGTCAGAACGACGCCAAATCGAGCCACCGGCCAGACACCATTTGCTCTAGTCTGTGGAGCAGAAGCAGTTACCCCCACGGAACTCGTATACGGGTCACCTCGAGTGCTCGCTTATGATGAGCTTGAGCAAGAGCGGTCGCGTGAAGATGACGCACTGCTCCTCGAGGAGGATCGTCTCCAGGCCGCTGTGCGATCCGCTCGCTACCAGCAAGCTCTGCGTCGCTATCATAGCCGCAAAGTTAAGGCCAGGAGCCTCGAGGAAGGCGACCTTGTTCTTCGGCGCGTTCAGTCAGCCAAGATACACAACAAGTTGACGCCGAAGTGGGAAGGCCCTTACCGGGTGAAACGAGTCACGAGGCCCGGCGCCGTCTGCCTCGAGACCGAAGATGGTACTCCGGTGAGCAATTCCTGGAACATTGAGCATCTTCGCAAGTTTTACCCGTAAGGCGCGGTTGTCGGACCCCGTCCGGCAACCAACTCTTTGTACAAAAGTCTTGCCGCAGACGCATGTAATCCTTTGTACAAAGCCAGGCGCGGACCCTGGCCGCAATTACGCGCTGGGGCCCCCCAAGTTTTAGCATGCATGCTGAGTCGAGTCTCGTCCTTGGTTAGGGTTGATAGTGCCTAACAGTCGCTAACCCCTAACTTAGAGGTCGAGTCCGCGTCTTTTTCCCGTCCTTTCCCTTTGGCTCGCGGGAACTGCCTACCCTTGCCGAGCCGCTCAAGGACGAAGAAAGGGAGAAGGATGAGCCAGCACCCGCCTCCCGACAAGCCAGAGTCGCCGGGGGCTGCAACCTCAGATAAGTCTTTACATCCCTTATCATGCATTCTCTCGTGAGCTGCGGAATGTGAAAACCTTGCTTCCTCCTAAAAAGCTGCCGTGCTCTCTTAAGCGGCAAACCCCGGAGCGCGTTCCCGGGGCCCGCTTCGGATAGTAGCCGCGGCGGCAAGGGGAGGAAGCGAGGGGCCAGAACCCGCCTTCTCCCTGCCTCCGCCTAGAGCGGGAGGAGGGCCAAGGGGCGCGGGGGACGGCAGGGTCCGTTGCCGGGTGGGGAAGTGTCTATCTTAACGGTGCAAAGGGTCCGCCCCTTGCCGCGGGATGTACCCGCGAGACAAATGATCCGGCAAACAACCCCTTTTCATTAAAAACATTCCACTCAAGTACAGTTCAGAGAGAATGAAAAACATGAAAGATGGGATTACAAGATTTTAATGCAACTAAGGCCCGAGGGCTTACAAGATAAAAAGAGATAAGGTGCCCATAATCCCTTTCTTGTCTCTCTCCTCAGGAGGTACGGCAAGGAGGCGAGAAGGGCAAAAGGGGCGCCTAGACGAGCTACGGGTGGCAGAAAACGCCAAGAGAGCGTCCGAGGCCCCGCCCCGGAGCTACGGAGGCCGGAAGAAGACGGGGACGCCGGAAGCGGAGCTCGAGAAGGAGGCGGCGAGACGTCAACACGCTGTCGAGGGCATCTAGCCCTCGTACTCCGAGTTGACGGCCTTGCCGCCAGCCTCTTCCGCAGCCTCGCCACTCCGGCCGAGAAGACGAAGCCCCGGCAAGAGGAGCTTGCCGGGCCGGAGAGAAGACCCCGGCGGTCGTCGCCGCGAGCAGGGGTGGTGGCGGCGTCTGGGGCGAGGTTGGAAGACGAGGCAGCGGCCTTGCCGCCCGTCCTCTTCCTCTTCCGCATCCTCCCTACGCCAGGCGCCCAAGGAGACGACCCCGGGGAGTTCACGGCGCCAGCGACGCGGACGATGGGGGCCGCCGGTGCCACGCGGAGCTGCGACTAGCGCCTAGTCGTGCCCGTCACCCCGGCGACCACCCGCCCTCGTCGTCGCTGTCGCTCCCCTCCTCGTCGCTCTCGCTCGAGGAGGAGCCTTCGCCGTCGGAGGAGCTATCCACGCAGCACCGGGCCCGGGTGCCGAGGTCCCCGAAGACCTTGACGGAGAGCAGATCGCCCTCCATCAGCTTGAAATGGAGGGTGAACCCCGCCGTCAAGCTGTGGATCCGGGCGAACGACTTCCACCCTCGGCCCAGACACATCACGCCGGGGGCTTGGGATTCGACGTGGACTCGCGTACCACTGATCCCGCAGCCCCTCATGCGCAGCCTCAGCGTCTCGTGTTGTTCCGCCTCCAAGACGTCCGCGAAGGGGGTCGGGAGGCGGAGGCGACAGCGAGGCGCCCGGCGCAGCCTGATGATGAACTCGCAGGGGTCGTCCCCGAGATGAACCGCCGGGGGAAACGGAGCCGCCAGCGGAGGCGAGGCCGGCGCGCCGTCCTGCCCGCCTCGAGCGCCTCGGCCCCGTCCACGGCCTCGTCCGCGACCTCGCCCCTCCCCCTTCCCCTTACGGTTGGCTCCGCCACCGCGGGTGCAAGGGGAGGAGGGGCTCGCTGCCTGGCGGCAACCCTTGCCGCCACCGAAGAAGGACCAGGGTTCCCTTCCTCCATGACAGCTGGGGAGAGGGGACCAGGGATCTAAGAAAAGGAAGAAGGAAGGAGTGCGGACCCTCGTCATCCCCTTCCGCTCCTTATAAAGGGGCGGAGTGGGGGCTCAGCCGCCCCGCCCAACCAATCAAAGCAGAGGAAGGGCAGGCGACGGGGCCGACCCTCTACTTCGACCCGCGTCGGCCCGGCTTCCTGCCTCCACCACCGCGACCCCAAGCGCATGGAGGACGCGTGGCGGGCGAGCAGAGCCGAGGCGACTGATGAAGCGACCTCTCCCCCCCCCCACTCGAAAGTGGGGGCGGATGTTTCGCTTCTCCAAATAAAAGAGATCGTGCCCGACGTGACGCATGCCTGCGGGCCTCAAGCCCCGCGCACGCCACCCACGTCACGCACGCCTCGCACGCCTCGCCTCCCCCACGACGCCGCGATAAGCGCGCGCCACTTGGGGAGGGCGCGACGAGCACGGAGTTAAGGAGCAGCGCAACCCAGGCCACGCGTGCCCGTGCACTGTTAGGGCCTGGCCCAACAACGCTCGGCACCGTGTATGGACCAGACCCGGGGGCTCCTGTCGGTGTACTAAAGTAGGGGTACCTTAGTACCCCGAACTTGTGCACGGGCAGTAGTAGCCTCCCGCAGCAAGGCCTGCCAGGGGAGCGACAAGAGTCTCCACGGCCCGTTCCGGGCCGGACGAAGGCCAAGTGATCGAGCCTAGAAGACCAAGCCCCGGCAAGAGGAGCTTGCCGGGTCGAGAAGGCAAGGTCCGGCAAGAGGAGCTTGCCGGGCCAAGGCGACAAGGCCCCGGCAAGAGGAGCTTGCCGGGACGACTAAGCCGAAGCACCAAGGCCCCGGCGGGAGGAGCTCGCCGGGACGGCCAAGCCAAGGCACCCCAAGAGAAGCCCGCCGCGGCGCGCCGCGCGCCCCGGCAAGGCCTGGCGAGCGGCAAGCTCCCAGGTGCGGCAAGGCAACTACCGCGGCAAGCCACTTGCCGCGGCAAACCACCACATCAGGCCTGCACTCCAGCTCACCCGCCCACGCGTCGCTCTGGGGCTCCCCCGGAGGCACGTGGCGGGACGCCGCGCAACCTGAGATGCGCGGTGGCATGCGACGTTGGCAGAGTCGCCCCCGTGGCGAGCGGAGGCGCTCCTAACGGTCCGCCTCGGCACTGTTCAGGCGATCCAGACGGGCATTTAATGCCTTTGTCCCCTGCCGTCAGAGTTAGGTGCGATAGCACTGTGCGGCCACTATTCACACAATCCCTTGCCATTTTTACCCTCACCTGCGTCGCTCCCTGTGGGAAACCCCTTGGCATATAAAAGGAGGCCCATGCGCACGTAGAAGGGGGGATCGGACCCAATAGGCCCTCGCCTACGTCCAGCTCCAACTTACTGTAGCTTCTTGCGCTCCAGAGCAAGAACCCGAATCAACCAGACATGCAGCAGTAGGGTTTTACGCATCCATGCGGCCCGAAGCTGGGTAAAATCGTTGTGTGTGTGTGTCGCCTCGATCTGCTCTTTGTGCATCCTCCGCCCCCGCCGAACCGACAAGGGGCACCGTCCCCATAGGTGCTCGTGGAGGCCAAATATCCCCCGACAACAACCATCATCATACACAATCATACCATAGGCTAGCTTCTAGGGTTTAGCCTCCTTGATCTCATGGTAGATCCACTCTTGTACTACCCGTATCATCAATATTAATCTAGCAGGAGTATGGTTTTACCTCCATCGAGAGGGCCCGAACCTGGGTAAAATAAAGTGTCCCCTGTCTCCTGTTACCATCCGACCTTGACGCACAGTTCGGGACCCCCTACCCGAGATCCGCCGGTTTTGACACCGACATTGGTGCTTTCATTGAGAGTTCCTCTGTGTCGTCGCCTTTAGGCCCGATGGCTCCTTTGATCAACAACAATGATGAGGTCCAGGGTGAGACTTTCCTCCCCGGACAGATCTTCGTCTTCGGCGGCTTCGCTCTGCGGGCCAATTTGCTTGGCCATCTGGAGCAGATCGAAAGCTACGCCCCTGGCCATCAAGCCAGGTTTGGAAGCTTAAACTACACGGTGGATATCCGCGGAGACCTGATCTTCGACGAATTCGAGCCACAGACAAGCGTGCCGCACTATCCCGAGGGGCATGATATAGCTCTGCCTCCGAACAGTGTCCTGGAGGCCGCACCCGCACCGGCCCCGATCTTTGACTCGGAGCCCGCTGCGTCCTTGGAGGATGAACGGTTGGACGTCACCTAAGGGGCTGCGATCTTAAAGGCGATCGAGCCGAACGCCAGCCCAGCACTCCGCATGGCCCATGACTCCGAGGAGCCGGACTCTTCTCCGAGCTCCGAGCCTTCCGCGCCCCTACCAATCG
Organism: Aegilops umbellulata; assembly: GCA_032464435.1. Taxonomy (NCBI): domain Eukaryota; kingdom Viridiplantae; phylum Streptophyta; class Magnoliopsida; order Poales; family Poaceae; genus Aegilops; species Aegilops umbellulata. The sequence continues at coordinate 56,488,978 of CP136055.1, forward strand.
AATCTGATTGGGCGCCTGTAATGGAGTTCACCGCCGCAGATATCTTTCAGTGTTCACCTTTCGGTGATATCCTGAATTCTCTCAAGTCTCTCTCTTTGTCGGGAGAGCCCAGGCCGGACTATGGTCTGCGAGGTTGGGATTCGGACGACGAGGAAATTCAAAGCCCACCCACCACCCACTTAATAGCCACTGTCGACGATTTAACCGACATGCTTGACTACGGTTCCGAAGACTTCGACGGTATGGACGACGAAGGAGGAGACGAACAAGAACCAGCACCTGTAGGGCGCTGGACAGCCACCTCGTCATATGACATATACATGGTGGATGCTCCAAAGGATGGAGATGGCGATGGAACAGCGGAGGATGGCACTTCGAAAAAGCCTCCAAAATGCCGGCGTCAGCGGCGCCGCTCTAAATCCCGCCATAGCAGAAACGGTGATTCCAGCACGGGAGACCATACTGCCCCGGACAACGCCGAAGAACACCAAAACCAGCAAGATTCGGCGCAGGAAGATGGAAAAGCCAGCCCTCACGAGAGAGCGGCAGAGCAAGAGGTTGAGGATGATAACTACATGCCTCCCTCCGAAGACGAGGCAAGCCTCGGCGACGATGAATTCGTCGTACCATCAGACCCCGCCGAACAAGAGCGCTTTCAACGCAGGCTTCTAGCCATGGCAAACAGCCTAAAGAAAAAGCAGCAACAGCTTAGAGCTGATCAAGATTTGCTAGCTGACTGATGGACCGAAGTCCTTGCGGCCGAAGAGTATGAGCTCGGACGCCCCTCCAAAAATTATCCTAAACGCAGGCCGCTACCCCATCAGAGGAGGAAGCACATGACATGGCAGACCGGCCGCCCCGCGGCCGCGACAGAGAAGCCTGTCGAACCTTCAAACAAACCATGCCCCGGCGCTGCTCAGCTAAGGCACGGGAAAACGAACCAGACCTGCGAGACGTCCTGGAGGATAAAGCAAGGCAAACAAGATCGATCTATGGATCGCGCGGACGCCCGACGACAGTGATGATTTTCACTCCGGACATAATAAATCCGGCCGGGCCGAACACAATAGGCACAGCTCTTCTGAACTGCGTCGAGACATAGCCCAGCACAGGGGCGCCGCACACCCACTCTGCTTCACAGACGAAGTAATGGATCATAAAATCCCAGAGGGCTTCAAACCCATTAATATTGAGTCGTACGATGGTACGACAGATCCGGCAGTATGGATTGAGGACTATCTCCTTCACATCCACATGGCACATGGCGATGAATTGCACGCCATCAAATATTTACCCCTTAAGCTCAAGGGGCCAGCCCGGCACTGGCTCTACAGCCTCCCAGCAGACTCAATCGGTTCTTGGGAGGACCTGGAGGCCGCATTCCTCGATAACTTCCAAGGAACCTATGTGCGGCCACCGGACGCCGACGACCTAAGCCACATAATTCAGCAGCCAGAAGAATCGTCCAGGCAATTCTGGACACGGTTCCTAACAAAGAAAAATCAGATAGTCGATTGTCCGGACACAGAGGCTCTAGCAGCCTTCAAGCATAACATCCGTGACGAGTGGCTTGCCCGGCACCTGGGACAGGAAAAGCCAAAATCAATGGCAGCCCTCACGACACTCATGACCCGCTTTTGCGCGGGCGAAGATAGCTGGCTAGCTCACAGCAACAACTTATCGAAGAAGCACGGTAATTCAGATACCAAGGACAAAAGTGGCAGCTCACGCCGGAATAAACAAAAACGCCGCGTTAGCAGCGACAGCAATGAGGATACGGCAGTAAATGTCGGATTCAGAGGCTATAAATCCAGTCAGCGGAAAAAGCCATTTAAAAAGAATACCCAGGGCCCGTCCAGTTTGGACCGGATACTCGACCGCTCGTGCCAGATTCACGGCACCCTCGAAAGGCCAGCCAATCACACCAACAGGGATTGTTGGGTGTTCAAGCAGGCAGGCAATTTAAGAGCCGAACACAAAGACAAGGGGCTAAATAGCGACGACGAGGAGGAGCCCAGGAAGCCGAACAACAAGGGACAGAAGGGGTTTCCCCCACAAGTGCGAACGGTGAACATGATATACTCGACTCACATTCCCAAGCGGGAGAGGAAGCGTGCGCTACGGGACGTATACGCGATGGAGCCAGTCGCCCCAAAGTTCAACCCATGGTCCTCTTGCCCGATCACTTTCGATCGAAGGGACCATCCCACTAGCATCCGTCACGGCGGTTTTGCCGCATTGGTTCTTGACCCAATCGTTGATGGATTTCACCTTACAAGAGTCCTCATGGACGGTGGCAGTAGCCTGAACCTGCTTTACCAGGATACAGTGCGGAAAATGGGCATAGATCCATCAAGGATCAAGCCCACAAGGACGACCTTTAAAGGCGTCATCCTAGGTGTAGAGGCCAATTGCACAGGCTCGATAACACTTGATGTGGTCTTCGAATCTCCGGATAACTTCCGAAGCGAAGAGTTAATCTTCGGTATAGTCCCGTTCCGCAGTGGCTATCATGCCCTGCTTGGACGAACCGCATTCGCTAAATTCAATGCGGTGCCGCACTACGCATATCTCAAGCTCAAGATGCCAGGCCCTCAAGGAGTGATCACGGTCTGCGGAAACACCGAACGCTCCATCCGTACGGAAGAGCACACGGCGGCCCTCGCAGCGGAGGTACAAAGCAGCCTTTTAAGGCAACTCTCCAGTCCGGCCGTTAAAAAGCCAGACAACGCAAAGCGCGCCCGGAGTAACCTGCAACAAGACTGCCTGGCACGTTCGGAGCAAGCATAGCAATATGGCCCCAACCCCAGCCATCACAGCATAGCAGAGCTAGTACCTAGAGTACACAATTACGCCCTTAAAATTCCATGGGCACAGGGGAAGGGGCACATCAATGGCATGCCTACAACACGGCGTCAAACGTACTAGGGGCTGCCAAATTTTTTCTTTTTCACTTTCAGGACTCCATACTCTGGACAACCTGTTCGGCCTCGCTGCCGCACAGATGATACAAGACCCAGGACAGCAGAAAAAGCAACACCGCATTATGGAACTCCCAGGTGGTCTCTATTTCGAGCGATATATCTGTTTCTAAATTCCGCGGCCTGCGCCTGGTCAGGACATATTAAATAGTCTAAAATATCTTTTTCTTATTGCACCACTTGTATCGTTCGGCTTTGATAAGCAGCCTCGTTATAAACAATGCATAGCTTTTTGTCTAGTTCTTGCATTACTCTCTTTCAATATATATATGTTTATTAAATAACATGATCGCACCCGTACACCATGGTACGGCAAACCACGCCAGGGGCTTCGTTACCCTTTTATCTGGCGTGAGAAGTCCGTACACTTTCACAAGTGCGGCACCCCGAACTTATAGCATTATACGCATCGGCTCCGAGTCATGATTTTGGTCACATGTTGGGTTTGCCCGGCTCCTATGTTTTGGTGCCTTACGTTCCGCTATATCGGCTAAGGTACCACTAGGAGAACCACTGCGATTGTGCCCCAGATCAGGTGGGTTGAGCACCTCAGTGGAGAAAGCTAAAACAGACTGTCATGATAAGGCGTGAGACCGGTCGCTGTTCGAGAGGTTTTTTGAGTCCTCAAAGGCTTATGCCGCTTCGAGCGAGGAGCTGGTTAAGTCCGGCCAAAGGCGTGGATAGCGCCCCGAATTCGGCCTTCCGAACTAGGGGCTTCGCCGAAATTTAAAATTATAACGTTCTATGGCTAAGTGAGAGTGTTCAAGAATTATAGTCCGATTGCCTGGTTCGCTGTGCTGAGCGCCTCCCTCGAAGGACCCAACTATGGGAACAAGAGCCCTCAGGTTTATCCCGAACACCCCAGCACTAGTGGCATGGGGGCAGAAGTCGACGACTGGCCATCTCTCAATTTTTGATAAACGGCCGCACAGAAAATAATATTTTAAATTCAACAAGCATTGCTTAGCGCATATGAAAAAGTTTTCAGCGCACAGGATACAAACGAGCGAGTTTATTTAAATAATACATCTTTGGTACATTCATCCGTGATAAGGCGGGCTCCGGCAAGAACTTCCTTGTAATAGTTCTCGGGCTTGCGATGCTCCTTCCCCGCTGGCGGCCCGTCCTTCACCAGCTTCTCTCCGTCCAGCTTGCCCCAGTGTACCCTCACACGGGCAAGGGCCCTCCGGGTACCTTCAATGCAGACGGAGCGCTTGATGACCTCAAGCCGTGGACAGGCTTCCACCAGCCGCCGCACTAGCCCGAAGTAGCTCCCGGGCAGGGCCTCTCCAGGCCACAGCCGAACTAGTAAGCCCTTCATGGCTTGTTCGGCCGCCTTGTGGAGCTCGACCAGCTGTTTCAGCTGATCGCTCAAGGGCACAGGGTGTCCGGCCTCAGAATACTGGGACCAGAACACACTCTCCGTCGAGCTGCCCTCTTCAGCTCGGTAGAACGCGGCGGCGTCGGATGCGCTGCGGGGAAGATCGAAGAACGCCCCTGGAGAACTCCGGATTCGGGTAAGTAATAGGTACTTTATTTTTATATTCCTACGTTGCATTGAAAATGCCTTACCCGCTGCTATCTTTTTCACCTCCTCCAACTCTTGGAGGGCCTTTTGGGCTTCAGCCTTGGCATTCTTGGCGGTCTCAATGGCCGACGCGAGCTCGGATGCTTGCGCTTTTGACTCAAGCTCCAAACCCTCATGTTTTTTCATGAGAGCTTGCAGCTCTTGCTGCACCTCGCCGACCTGACCCCCAAGCCTTTCTCGCTTGGCGCGCTCCTCGGCCGTCTTCTTCTCGGCCTCGGCCAGCGCCTGCTTTAGGGTTGCCACCTCGGTTGTGGCCCCTACAATAAGCAGTTTTCTCCTGTTATTTCTTTCTGCAATCAAGCCTCTCTATAGGCACCTTTTTTTAGGGTATTTCTTACCTTCTTTTTCCTCGAGCTGCCTTTTGACAAGGCCGAGCTTTTGCTCGGACTGCCCGAGGTCCTTTTTTAGGACATCCACCTACGCAGTCAGTGCGGCGGTGGACAGCAGCGAAGCCTGCATACGCATATTTGACTTTTTATTGTTAGACTCCTGCGAAAATTACTAGATCCTCTATTCGGCTTTTCTTTCCGAACACCGAACAGAGCATCAGGGGCTACTGTCTGTGCGGTAAATAATTTGGCATATTTTTTGCTCACCTGAAAGCCTGTTAGAAGGCTAGCGCAAGCTTCATTCAGTCCGCTCTTGGCAGACTGAACCCTCTGGACCACCGTACTCATAACAGCACGGTGCTCCTCGTCGATGGTGGCGCCCTCAAGCGCCTCCAACAGATTATCCGACGCCTCTGGTTGGACAGAGGTCACCGGCTCAGACGGCTTACTCCTCTTGGAAGGAGTTCGCCCACCGCGGGCCAGGACTGTTGTGTCCGGCGCGGTGTCCGGCACAAAGCCGGACTTGGAGCCCTCGGGGGTTTCATCCCCTTTACTCCTGGGGTCCTGAGGATTGCCTTGCGGCTCCTCCAGGACCACCTCCTCCTACCTTGTTTGGCGGGGCGCCACTTCGGCGTCGTTCGCCCTGATGGGGGAGACTGCGGGCGGGACAGAGTCCACGTCCGACGAATCCAGGGAGCCGCTCGACGAATCGTCGAGTTCGGCCCGGGGCGGGCTGCACAAATAATGTTCGACATTAGGGAAAGCCGCGCATTAGACCATATTATGAGTCACTCTGGTATATAAATACTTACGACATTGCCGGACGCTTGGTTTTGTCCGGCCACTCCTTTCCGCCCTCTTCGGTGTCGTGGGAATAGTCCGGCAGAGGGGTCTTCCTTTTCTTCGACCCCTCGGCCTCCCCCGTTGGGGTGGCCTTCCTGTTCTTTCCTCTCCCCACTGGAGGGGAGAGCTTCCTTGCTCCTCCTCCTCGTTTTCATGAGAGGAGGGCGTCGCAGACTCGCCAGATGACAAGCTCGACACCACCATATTGCGGGAACTCTTTCGAGTCCTGGTGGCCTTCTTCTTCTTCACCTTCTTCTCCGGCACCACATAAGGCGCCGGAGCCAGCAGCTTCTCTAAGAGAGCTGGGGCTGGGTCTTCGGGCAGAGGAGCCGGACAGTTGACCGGTCCGGCTATCTTCAGCCACGCCTGTCAAAGGCAAAGGGAGTTTTTAGATCCCGCATGGAGTTAATCTATGGAAAAGAGCTTAACGAACCTGTAAAAGGTATCGATAGCTTACCTCGCGAGCGTCGTGCTGCGAGCTGTATCCGCGATCCTCGGAAGCGGATGTGGGGCACTCGGCGCCTTTGGTCAGCACCTTCCAGACGTCTTCATACGTCGTGTCAAAGAGCCTATTGAGGGTTTGGTGCTGCGCCGGGTCAAATTCCCACAAAGTGAAATCCCGTTCTTAGCACGGGAGGATCCGGCGGACGAGCATAACCTGGATGATATTGACATGCCGGATTGGCTTGTTCACCAGGGATTGGATGCAAGTTTGCAATCCGGTCACTTCTTCTTCGTTGCCCCACGACAAGCCCGTCTCTTTCCAGGACGTGAGGCGCGTGGGGGGTCCGGATCGGAACACGGGGGCTGCGACCCATTTCGAGTCGCGTGGCTCGGTGATGTAAAACCACCCTGCCTGCCACCCCTTTAAGGTCTCCACGAAGGAGCCATCGAACCAGAGGGCGTTGGCAATCTTGCCAGCCATAGCACCTCCGCACTCTGCCTGGGTGCCGGACACCACCTTTGGCTTGACGTTGAAGGTCTTGAGCCAGAGGCCGAAGTGGGGGCGGATGCGGAGGAAGGCCTCACACACGACGATAAACGCCGAGATATTGAGGACGAAGTTCGGGGCCAGATCGTGGAAATCCAGGCCGTAGTAGAACATGAGCCCCCGGACAAAGGGGTGAAGTGGAAAGCCCAGTCCACGGAGGAAATGGGGAAGAAAAACTACCCTCTCATGGGGCCTTGGGGTAGGAAGAAGCTGCCCCTCCTCAGGAAGCCGGTGCGGGATGTCCTTGGACAGATATCCGGTCTTCCTAAGCTTTTTGATTTGAGCCTCCGTGATGGAGGAAACCATCCACTTGCCTCCCGCTCCAGACATTGCTGGAGAAGGTTGAGGAAAGAAGAGCGGACTTGGGCGCTAGAGCTTGAGTGCGCAAGAGATGGATGGGCAAAGGACGAAGAAGGCGTAGGTAAAAAGGGGGGATCCTTATCCCCTTATATAGGCTGATGCGGTTATGCGTCCCACCTACCTAATAAAACTCACTTGCAGCTTAAGCGCCGTGGTAAATGGCGCGGTTGGGTTACCCACGTCCGTATTAATGAGAATCCCGTTAAAAGGGGCACACGATCTCTGCTTCGACAAGACGTGCCAAGGAAACCGCCTCGCTGAACGCGCCAAGGTGGAACGATGAAAATAATTTATATAGAAGGCTTGGTTGCAGTGTTATGACGCACTGCAGAATACGTCAACAGATCCGATCTGTGTTAATATTATTCTCTATATGGCAATACGTGGAAAACTTGTTTTGTAGAGCCGGACACTATTCTTGGTGTTTATAATCTTCTTGAAGAACTTGGAGGAGGAACCCGCCTTGCAATGCCGAAGACAGTTTGCGCGCCGGACTCGTCGTCATTGAAGCCTGGTTCAGGGGCTACTGAGGGAGTCCTGGATTAGGGGGTGTTCGGATAGCCGGACTATACCTTCAGCCGGACTCCAGGACTATGAAGATACAAGATTGAAGACTTCGTCCCGTGTCTGGAAGGTTCTTTCCTTGGCGTGGAAGGCAAGCTAGGCGTGTGGATATTCAAGATCTCCTACCAATGTAACCGACTCTGTGTAACCCTAACCCTCTCCGGTGTCTATATAAACCGGAGGGTTGTAGTCCGTAGGACAACCATCATCATACACAATCATACCATAGGCTAGCTTCTAGGGTTTAGCCTCCTTGATCTCGTGGTAGATCCACTCTTGTACTACCCGTATCATCAATATTAATCTAGCAGGAGTAGGGTTTTACCTCCATCAAGAGGGCCCGAACCTGGGTAAAATAAAGTGTCCCCTGTCTCCTGTTACCATCCGACCTTGACGCACAGTTCGGGACCCCCTACCTGAGATCCGCCGGTTTTGACACCGACACTCCCACTCACTTTCTTGTAAATACAGGCTTCTCCAAAAGTCTGTATAAAACTGAATGCTTTGAAATGTTTATTCCAACTCCGAGAGGCTTGCACCAGTCCATAAATGGATCGCTGGAGCTTGCACACTTTGTTAGCTCCTTTTGGATCGATAAAACCTTCCGGTTGCATCATATACAACTCTTCTTCCAGAAATCCATTCAGGAATGCAGTTTTTACATCCATTTGCCAAATTTCATAATCATAAAATGCGGCAATTGCTAACATCATTCGGATAGACTTAAGCATCGCTATGGGGTGAGAAAGTCTCATCGTAGTCAATCCCTTGAACTTGTCGAAAACCTTTCGCAACAAGTCGAGCTTTATAGACAGTAACATTACCGTAAGCATCAGTCTTCTTCTTGAAGATCCATTTATTCTCAATGGCTTGCCCATCATCGGGCAAGTCAACCAAAGTCCACACTTTGTTCTCATACATGGATCCCATCTCAGATTTCATGGCCTCAAGCCATTTTGCGGAATCTGGGCTCACCATCGCTTCTTCATAGTTCGTAGGTTCATCATGGTCTAGTAACATGACTTCCAGAACAGGATTACCGTACCACTCTGGTGCGGATCTTACTCTGGTTGATCTACGAGGTTCGGTAACAACTTGATCTGAAGTTTCGTGATCATCATCATTAACTTCCTCACTAATTGGTGTATGTATCACAGAAACCGGTTTCTGTGATGAAGTACTTTCCAATAAGGGAGCAGGTACAGTTACCTCATCAAGTTCTACTTTCCTCCCACTCACTTCTTTCGAGAGAAACTCCTTCTCTAGAAAGATTCCAAATTTAGCAACAAAAGTCTTGCCTTCGGATCTGTGATAGAAGGTGTACCCAATAGTCTCTTTTGGGTATCCTATGAAGACACATTTTTCCGATTTGGGTTCGAGCTTATCAGGTTGAAGCTTTTTCACATAAGCATCACAGCCCCAAACTTTAAGAAACGACAACTTTGGTTTCTTGCCAAACCACAGTTCATAGGGCGTCATCACAACGGATTTCGATCGTGTCCTATTTAACGTGAATGCAGCCGTCTCTAAAGCATATCCCCAAAGCGAAAACGGTAAATCAGTAAGAGACATCATAGATCGAACCATATCTAGTAAAGTACGATTACGACATTCGGACACACCATTTCGCTGTGGTGTTCCGGGTGGCGTGAGTTGTGAAACTATTCTGCATTGTTTCAAATGAAGACCAAACTTGTAACTCAAATATTCTCCTCCACGATCAGATCGTGGAAACTTTATTTTCTTGTTACGATGATTTTCAACTTCACTCTGAAATTCTCTGAACTTTTCAAATGTTTCAGACTTATGTTTCATTAAGTTGATATACCCATATCTGCTTAAATCATCAGTGAAGGTGAGAAAATAACGATACCCGCTGCGAGCCTCAACATTCATCGAACCACATACATCTGTATGTATGATTTCCAACAAATCTGTTGCTCGCTCCATAGTTCCGGACAACGGTGTTTTAGTCATCTTGCCCATGAGGCACGGTTCCCAAGTACAAAGTGATTCATAATCAAGTGGTTCCAAAAGTCCATCAGTGTGGAGTTTCTTCATGCGCTTTACACCGATATGACCTAAACGGCAATGCCACAAATAAGTTGCACTATCATTATCAACTCTCCATCTTTTGGCTTCAATATTATGAATATGTGTATCACTACTATCGAGATTCAACAAAAATAGACCACTCTTCAAGGGTGCATGACCATAAAAGATATTACTCATATAAATAGAACAACCATTATTCTCCAATTTAAATGAATAACTGTCTCGCATCAAACAAGATCCAGATATAATGTTCATGCTCAACGCTGGCACCAAATAACAATTATTTAGGTCTAAAACTAATCCCGAAGGTAGATGTAGAGGTAGCGTGCCGACCGCGATCACATCGACTTTGGAACCATTTCCCACGCGCATCGTCACCTCGTCCTTAGCCAATCTTCGCTTAATCCGTAGTCCCTGTTTCGAGTTGCAAATATTAGCAACAGAACCAGTATCAAATACCCAGGTGCTACTGCGAGCATTAGCACATCAATAACATGTATATCACATATACCTTTGTTCACCTTGCCATCCTTCTTATCCGCCAAAAACTTGGGGCAGTTCCGCTTCCAGTGACCAGTCTGTTTGCAGTAGAAGCACTCGGTCTCAGGCTTAGGTCCAGACTTGGGTTTCTTCTCCTCACTAGCAACTTGTTTGCTGTTCTTCTTGAAGTTCCCCTTCTTCTTCCCTTTGCCCTTTTTCTTGAAACTGGTGGTCTTGTTGACCATCAACACTTGATGCTCCTTCTTGATTTCTACCTTCGCAACCTTTAGCATTGCGAAGAGCTCGGGAATTTGTCTTATTCATCCTTTGCATGTTATAGTTCATCACGAAACTCTTGTAGCTTGGTGGCAGCGATTGAAGAATTCTATCAATGACGCTATCATCCGGAAGATTAACTCCCAGTTGAATCAAGTGATTGTTATACCCAGACATTTTGAGTATATGCTCACTGACAGAACTATTCTCCTCCATCTTACAGCTGTAGAACTTATTGGAGACTTCATATCTCTCAATCCGGGCATTTGCTTGAAATATTAACTTCAACTCCTGGAACATCTCATATGCTCCATGACGTTCAAAACGTCGTTGAAGTCCTGGTTCTAAGCCATAAAGCATGGCACACTGAACTATCGAGTAGTCATCAGCTTTGCTCTGCCAGACGTTCATAACATCTGGTGTTGCTCCTGCAGCAGGTCTGGCACCAAGCGGTGCTTCCAAGACGTAATTCTTCTGTGCAGCAATGAGGATAATCCTCAAGTTACGGGCCCAGTCGATGTAATTGCTACCATCATCTTTCAACTTTGCTTTCTCAAGGAACGCATTAAAATTCAACGGAACAACAGCACGGGCCATCTATCTACAATCAACATAGACAAGCAAAAATACTATCAGGTACTAAGTTCATGATAAATTTAAGTTCAATTAATCATATTACTTAAGAACTCCCACTTAGATAGACATCCCTCTAATCCTCTAAGTGATCACGTGATCCAAATCAACTAAACCATGTCCGATCATCACGTGAGATGGAGTAGTTTCAATGGTGAACATCACTATGTTGATCATATCTACTATATGATTCACGCTCGACCTTTCAGTCTCCGTGTTCCGAGGCCATATCTGTTATATGCTAGGCTCGTCAAGTTTAACCTGGGTATTCCACGTGTGCAACTGTTTTGCACCCGTTGTATTTGAACGTAGAGCCTATCACACCGGATCATCACGTGGTGTCTCAGCACGAAGAACTTTTGCAATGGTGCATACTCAGGGAGAACACTTATACTTTGATAATTTAGTGAGAGATCATCTTATAATGCTACCGTCAATCAAAGCAAGATAAGATGCATAAAAGATAAACATCACATGCAATCAATATAAGTGATATGATATGGCCATCATCATCTTGTGCTTGTGATCTCCATCTCCGAAGCACCGTCATGATCACCATCGTCACTGGCGCGACACCTTGAACTCCATCGTAGCATCGTTGTCGTCTCGCCAATCTTATGCTTCTACGACTATCGCTACCCCTTAGTGATAAAGTAAAGCTTTATAGGGCGATTGCATTGCATAGAATAAAGCGACAACCATATGGATCCTACCAGTTGCCGATAACTCGGTTACAAAACATGATCATCTCATACAATAAAATTTAGCATCATGCCTTGACCATATCACATCACAACGTGCCCTGCAAAAACAAGTTAGACGTCCTCTACTTTATTGTTGCAAATTTTATGTGGCTGCTACGGGCTGAGCAAGAACCGTTCTTACCTACGCATCAAAACCACAACGATAGTTTGTCAAGTTGGTGCTATTTTAACCTTCGCAAGGACCGGGCGTAGCCACACTCGGTTCAACTTAAGTTGGAGAAACTGACACCCGCCAGCCACCTGTGTGCAAAGCACGTCAGTAGAACCAGTCTCGCGTAAGCGTACGCGTAATGTCAGTCCGGGCTGCTTCATCCAACAATACCGCCGAACCAAAGTATGACATGCTAAGCAGTATGACTTATATCGCCCACAACTCACTTGTGTTTTACTCGTGCATATGACATCTACGCATAAAACCTGGCTCGGATGCCACTGTTGGGGAGCGTAGTAATTTCAAAAAAATTCCTATGCACACGCAAGATCATGGTGATGCACAACAACGAGAGGGGAGAGTGTGTCCACGTACCCTCGTAGACCGAAATCGGAAGCGTTAGCATAACGCGGTTGATGTAGTCGTACATCTTCACAATCCGACCGATCAAGTACCGAACGCACGGCACCTTCGAGTTCAGCACACGTTCAGCCCAATGACATCCCTCGGACTCCAATCCAGCCGAATGTTGAGGGAGAGTTTCGTTAGCACGACGGCATGGTGACGATGATGATGTTCTACCGACGCAGGGCTTCGCCTAAGCACCGCAACAATATTTATCGAGGTGGACTATGGTGGAGGGGGGCACCGCACACGGCTAAAAGATTAATGATCAATTGTTGTGTCTTTGGGGTGCCCCCTGCCCCCGTATATAAAGGAGCAAGGGGGGAGAGGCGGCCGGCCAGGAGAGGGGCGCGCCAGGAGGAGTCCTACTCCCACCGGGAGTAGGAGTCCCTCCCTTCCTTGTTGGATTAGGAGAAGGGGGAAAGAGGAGAGAGAGAGGAAGGAAAGGGGGGCGCCCCCCTCCTTGTCCAATTTAGACTAGAGGGGGAGGGGCGCGCAGCCTGCCCTAGCCGCCTCTCCTCTTCTCAACTAAGGCCCATGTAGGCCCATTAAACCCTCGGGGGGTTCCGGTAACCTCTCGGTACTCCGGTATATATCCGATAACCCCCGGAACCATTCCGGTGTCTGAATATAGTCATCCAATATATCAATCTTCATGTCTCGACCATTTCGAGACTCCTCGTCATGTCCGTGATCACATCCGGGACTCTGAACTACCTTCGGTACATCAAAACATATAAACTCATAATATAACTGTCATCGAGACTTTAAGCGTGCGGACCCTACGGGTTCGAGAACTATGTAGACATGACCGAGACACGTTTCCTGCCAATAACCAATAGCGGAACCTGGATGCTCATATTGGCTCCCACATATTCTACGAAGATCTTTATCGGTCAAACTGCATAACAACATACGTTGTTCCCTTTGTCATCGGTATGTTACTTGCCCGAGATTCAATCGTCGGTATCTCAATACCTAGTTCAATCTCGTTACCGGCAAGTCTCTTTACTCATTCCGTAATACATCATCCCGCAAGTAACTCATTAGTTGCAATGCTTGCAAGGCTTAAGTGATGTGCATTACCGAGTGGGCCCAGAGATACCTCTCCAACAATCGGAGTGACAAATCCTAATCTCAAAATACGCCAACCCAACAAGTACCTTTGGAGACACCTGTAGAGCACCTTTATAATCACCCAGTTACGTTGTGACATTTGGTAGCACACAAAGTGTTCCTCCGATAAACGGGAGTTGCATAATCTCATAGTCACATGAACATGGATAAGTCATGAAGAAGGCAATAGCAGAATACTAAACGATCGTGTGCTAAGCTAATGGAATGGGTCAAGTCAATCACATCATTCTCCTAATGATGTGATCCCGTTAATCAAATGACAACTCATGTCTATGGCTAGGAAACATAACCATCTTTGATCAACGAGCTAGTCAAGTAGAGGCTTACTAGTGACACTCTGTTTGTCTATGTATTCACACAAGTATTATGCTTCCGGTTAATACAATTCTAGCATGAATAAGAAACATTTATCATGATATAAGGAAATGAATAATAACTTTATTATTGCCTCTAGGGCATATTTCCTTCACGTGACCCAGGAATATGCTAAAAAGAATGCCATCAAGTGACCTTGGGAAGACATCTTGTATAAAAATCATCCACCCAGGTCCAGAACTGAAGCTATTGCTCAGGGTTTCTACCCTTGCATGGTCCGTGGACCACAGCCTGCTGATGCCGACCCATCCTCTCTGCTATGGTGTCGTGAAGACAATCTGTACAAGCACAACTTTCAGTTTGCCAAGAACTCGGCCAAAGAGAACAAGAAGTCACGGGGATTAGACTTCAACACAGCCCCCCTGCTCCTCGTGCCGATGGCACACGCGAAGCTGAACCCAATCTCATTGGACCCTTCTACAATCTAGAAGGTCTCATCACTCACATTATGGTTCAAGGGACTGCCGTGGATCACTCCGCAGATGACGCCGATTCTGACGAAGCGCCTGCACCACCGAAGCCTAAGAAGCTGAAGAAAACCAAGGCTTCGAAGCCTTCCACTGCACTAAAAGCTTCACGAGCAAAGCCTCTGGCCACTGCTCCTCCTGCACCAAGTGTGCAGTCTGAAGATCTCTCATGCATCTCCAAGTCTGAAAAGAAGAAGAAGAAGCCCATGCACACCACTGGTCAAGCACTGACCCCTGCTGTTGTTCTCAGAAATGAGAACGACGCCATTGATCTGTCGAGTGACGACGATCTTGCTGATGGTGCTCTTGAGCTGCTGATAAAGAGCAAGCAAGAGGCGAAAATCTTCAATGATTTGCCTCTATTTGACGTGGAAGTGTTGAACAATTTCATTGATGAGTGGTTTGACACCCCCAATCTCAGCTTTGATGATCTGCAACTCCCCATTGGCCTCAGCATCTCCTTCCATGGAGCCATTGCTCCTGAGCTGGCTCTAGCTCAGCGAATTGTTGAACTGAAGCACAAGATTGACTATGAAAAGGCTCAGTTCAAGAAGCATCTGGCTAAGCCCAGTGTGACAAACGTCCAAATCTTCAAGACAATGTTGCATGATCTCAAGGAGGCGTTTCACAAGAAACGTGACGAAGCCAAAGGTTCTTGAGAGCGAATGAAGCATCTGGCTGCAAAGTGTGTTCAAGCTTTCAATGAAGCTGAGAAGAGCAAGGCACTTGGGGGTCCTGGCATCGACCCCAAGATGGCTGCCAAGCAGAATAAGCCTGCTGTGGACCAAGCTGATACATCAAGGCGGGAAGAACCTCGCATTGTCTTCCCTGCCAGTATGACAGGCGTGAAGCCTAAGGTCCCCACAGTGGCTTCAGAGCTTAAGAAAATAAGGGCAGCTGAAGCCAAAGCCAGAAAGCGCAAGACCAAGAACACCACTGACGATGCTCCACCTACCAAGAAGCGTAAAACCAAGAAGAAAGATCGGGCTGCTCCCACAGAGCCCCTTGTCGTCGAGCCAATTTCTGTTGCTCGTCCTGCATCTGCACAATAAGAGCGTCGTTTGATAGTTCATGAGCCCGCTTCCCTAGAGGCTCCTGAAGCTGAAGACATTCCAGTTGTCAACCCTACCGCAGCTGAAGACATTGGTCACCAAGACAATGTAGAAGATGATGAAGTCCTTCCTCAGATCGAGCACAATGTGGTATCATCGCCTGTTCACACGAACAACGAACTCATCAGCATTGGTCGTCCATTGACGCCAATCGCGCAGGATGATTCATGGGCTGATCACCCTCAAGACTCCCCCCGTCAAGCAGAAACACCAACTACTCCCCCAACTCAAGTCACCACTCCGGTGCTTGAAGATGATGACTTTGAGGACCAGCCTACTCCATCTCCACAAGCGTCGACAGTGTTTCGCAGGCTTCGTAAAGGACCAAGGCCACAAGTCGCTATGTCAAGCGTTCCAGAAGGGGAAGAGCACCAATCAGTATCACGCCAAGTTTTTCCTGAAGCCTCTCCTACTGCGAACATCTCCGCGTCTGAAGCCAAAGCGGCTGAAGACATTCCGGCTGCATCAGCCGATGAACAAGAAGAGCCAAGAGTTAAAGAAGAATGTGTTGCTACACCCCCAACCAATCCTGAAATTGTTCTCGAGGAGAATGTGTCCGACCCTCCAGCTACTCGAGTGGAGGTTGATAACATTGAGGCGACCACCAACACCAACACTGAAGCCAATGACGTTGTCATGGCTGACGCTAATGTGGCGCCTGAAGTTAATGTGGTGCCCGAAGTGATTGCACCTGAAGTCAATGTTGCACCTGATGCAAATCTGCAGCCTGAAGTCACTACCACCACCACTGCCATTGCTCCTGTACCGCCTCCAAGGCCACACACCATCGAGCAAGCATTTGATCATGGTCAGTTGGTTACTGTCAGATGGCCCATTCTGGTTCCTCCACCTGCTATCGGTCCACAATTTGACTATCATGTCGAGCACAGGCCTTAGGTCCAAAAGCCTAAGCCAAGACTGCCAAGGTTTCCAGGTACTGCAACTTCACCAGGGTCGTTCAATGCAAATGGCTTCATTGCGCGCAACACTTTCTTTGATAGTGCCAAGAACCCATATTCCAAGCCAAGGATTTCTTCTGATCGGTTCTGGAGCTATCAACAGCACAACTACTATTCCTGTGTTCTCTATGACCAAGGGCGCATTTTCCCACATATGCGTCTAGACTGTGAAGCCATTGCTAGACTGCCCGGCCTAGAAGAATGTGACGCCGGGATAATTAAGCTACAGTAAACCTCTGCTAATGATGACACGTCACCTCGATTACTGTTGCTAATCTCGCGTTAGTTCAAAACCGATCCAAATTCAACTTTAAATTAAAGTCAACCGATAAAGTTTTCAAACATTAAAACTAAAATGTTCTTGAGGTGGCAAATAATTCATAATAAATATTGGTGGAGAAGACACACTGTTATAAAGTATTTAAATGCACTAAAATAAACAAAATCATGGTAGAACTATTAATTAACTACCCGTAAATTAATAAACAAATACAAGCTACTTTCTAAAATGTGCTAAATTGCTTGTGGCACTGGGATGTCTAGTAATACTAATTTAGGGACTATTATTTTTATTATAATTAAACTAAAATCTATTAAAGGTTACAACAAAACAGAAAAGAAAATACAAAAGAGAAAAGGAAACAGAACAAAATACAAAAGAGAAAGAAACCCCCTCCCACTAGGCCACAGCCCAGCTGGCCTCTGGGCCAACCAGGCCGGCCCACCCCTGCCTACTAACCCCCTCCCCACTCCCTGAACCCTAAATCGATATCCACTCTCCCACTCCCCCCCTCCCACGACGCCACTCCCTCTTCCCCTCTCCTCTCGATCCCATCTGGATCGGGGAGAGGCCCCTCCCCGTCGCCCCGCCATCCCCGAGGCCGCACTCGTCCTCGACCTGCTCGTCGCCAGAGCCGCCTCGCCTGATCGCTCCCTCAAACACCTCCCGCGCCTCTCCCTCACGGAATCGACCGCGCCGCTCGTTCCCCGTGGCCCATCACTTGATCTGCGCCCCCCCGTCATCCTCCTCCTCGTCGTCCTCTCCATCAACGGCCTCGTCCCCGACCTCCGTCAAGCCCGCTGCCCCGTTCCCTACATGCCCGATGTGAGCCCTGCCTTGCTCCCTCCCTCTCCCTCGCGCGCTCGCGCTCATCGCCGCGGTCCCCGCCGATCTCGCCCGCGGTTGACGCGCTCCGGCCGCGTCCGACGCGCGCTCACCGCGCCGTGCCCGCGCACCGCACCTGCTGTGGCCCGTAGCCCCCCTGCCGCCTCCGATGCGGCCATCGAACCCCCCCCCCTACGCCGGCGACGCCGCTACACCCGCGGCCAACTCCGGCACCCCGGCCCCCGCGCCCTGCTCCCCTGCGCCCGCATCTCGCGCCGGCCTCGCCCACTACCCCGCGCGGACTCCCGCGCGCTGCTGCGCTCACCGCCGCCGCCACCTTTGACCAATGCCCCCGCCCGCACTGCTCCGGCTGGTGGCGCCCCGGCCAAACCTCGTCGGCGCGCTACCACTCCCACCGTGCGGCGGGCCGCGCCTGGACCGTCTCTGGCGCCCAGCGCCCACGCCCGTTCGGGCGGTGCCCGCGCTCGCACCGCCCTGTGCCCGTTAGGCCCTTTGGGCCATTGACAACGGGGCCCCACCCCACTAGAACGTTTTTATAAAAAAAGGAAGAAAATAAAATAAATAAATAAATATATTAATTAATTAACTAACTAGATTAATTAACTTCATTAATTGTGTTTAATTAAGCTAATAACTAATTAACCTAATTAACTACTACAGTTAACTTAACTAATCTGTTAACTAAACTAATTAACCTGGTTAGTTAGTTAGCAGTCAATGACATGAGGGACCCACACGTCAGCGACCCAGTCAACACCTCTGTTGACTGCTAACATCATGATGACGTCAGCATGTACTGCTCTGGATAATGTTGAATTAAATTAATTAGATAAATCCTAAAAATGCTTTAAATCTTTTAAAATTAATATAAAATAAACCGTAACTCGGATCGAAATACTTTCTACATGAAAGTTGCTCAGAACGACGAGACGAACCCGGATACGCAGCCCGTTCGTCCGCCACACACCCCCAACATATCAAACTCGCAACTTTCCCCCTCCGGCTCCTCTGCCCGAAAACGCGAAACACCAGGGATACTTTCCCGGATGTTTTCCCCCTTCGCCGGTATCACCTACCACTACGTTAGGTCACCCCTAGCACCGCATATTGCCGCGTCTTGCTTCGTGTTACATTTGATTGCTCTGTTATTTATTGTGTTCCCCTTTGTTACTTTTTCCGGTAGACCCCGAGACCGCTGCCGGTACCCCTATGATCGACTACGGTGTTGACGACCCCTCCTTCTTGTCTGAGCAACCAGGCAAGCCCCCCCCCCCTTGATCACCAGATATCGCCTATTCTTCTCTATACTGCTTGCATTAGAGTAGTGTAGCATGTTACTGCTTTCAGTTAATCCTATACTGCTGCATAGCCTGTCCTTGCTACTACTGTTGTTACCCTTACCTGCTATCCTACTGCTTAGTATAGGATGCTAGTGTTCCATCAGTGGCCCTACACTCTTGTCCGTCTGCCTTGCTATACTACTGGGCCGTGATCGCTCGGGGGTGATCACGGGCATATACTATATACTATACACTGTTACATTACCTGTGATACTGTTCGGAGATGGGGGCTGAAGGGGCAGGTGGCTCCATCCCGGTAGAGGTGGGCCTGGGTTCCCGACGGCCCCCGACTGTTACTTTGAGGCGGAGCGACAGGGCAGGTTGAGACCACCTAGGAGAGAGGTGGCCTGGCCCTGGTCGGCGTTCGCGGATACTTAACACGCCTAACGAGATCTGGGTATTTGATCTGAGTCTGGCCATTTGGTCTATACGCACTAACCAACTACGTGGGAAAGATATGGGCACTCGGCGTCGTGGTATCAGCCGAAGCACTTCGTGACGTCAGCGACTGAGTGGCGCGCGCCGCATTGGATCGTAAGCTCGCACTTGTATTAAGGGGGCTAGATCTACTTCCGGCCGCGTACGCAATGTGCAGGTGTGCTCAGGGCGATGGGCCCAGACCCCTGCGCGCATAGGTTTAGACCGGCGTGCTGACCGCTCTGTTGTGCCTAGGTGGGGCTGCGAGATTTTGATCTTCCGAGGCCGGGCATGACCCAGGAAAGTGTGTTCGGCCAAATGGGATCAAGCGTGTTGGGTTATGTGGTGCACCCCTGCAGGGAAGTTAATCTATTCGAATAGCCGTGTCCCTCGGTAAAAGGACGACCCGGAGTTGTACCTTGACCTTATGACAACTAGAACTGGATACTTAATAAAACACACCCTTCCAAGTGCCAGATACAACCCGGTGATCGCTCTCTAACAGGGCTACGAGGAGGGGATCGCCGGGTAGGATTATGCTATACGATGCTACTTGGAGGACTTCATTCTACTCTCTTCTATATGCTGCAAGACGGAGGCTGCCAGAAGCGTAGTCTTCGACAGGATTAGATATCCCCCTCTTATTCTGGCATTCTGAAGTTCAGTCCACTGATATGGCCCCTTACACATATACCCATGCAAATGTAGTGTAGCTCCTTGCTTGCGAGTACTTTGGATGAGTACTCATGGTTGCTTTCTCCTTCTTTTCCCCCTATCCCTTCTACCTGGTTGTCGCAACCAGATGTTGGAGCCCAGGATCCAGATGCCACCGTCGACAACGACTCCTACTATGCTGGAGGTGCCTACTACTACGTGCTGCCCGCTGACAACGATCAGGAGTAGTTTAGGAGGATCGCAGGCAGGAGGCCTGCGCCTCTTTCGATCTGTATCCCAGTTTGTGCTAGCCTTCTTAAGGCAAACTTGTTTAACTTATGTCTGTACTCAGATATTGTTGCTTCCGCTGACTCGTCTATGATCGAGCACTTGTATTCGAGCCCTTGAGGCCCCTGGCTTGTATTATGATGCTTGTATGACTTATTTTATTTGTGGAGTTGTGTTGTGATATCTTCCCGTGAGTCCCTAATCTTGATCGTACACATTTGCGTGCATGATTAGTGTACGATTGAATCGGGGGCGTCACAAGTTGGTATCAGAGCCGACTGCCTGTAGGAATCCCCCTTCCAACTCCTTGGCCGAAGTCGAGTCTAGACTTTACAAAACTTTTACTAACATGGCTGTGCAGCCCATGGGCCCACGTCGCCATTGGGTGGTAGTAGGATCTTTTATTCCTCGACCTATACTCTGGGACTCTGATCTCTCTTCTATTCGGGTTTAATGAATTTACCAAAATCTAACTTTAGGTTCTCGAAAATACTTTATGCCGGAGAGCCCCTTGAGTCCAGATGATCGCCGGCTGCACCAGAAGATTTCGAAGATACTCTCCGATATTCTCTCGAGACCTTGTGCCCGTTGCTTTTGCAATTCTCTACCATCGAAATATCCCTATGGATAAATACTTACACCTGTCATGCTTACTTTTATTCCCAGTCGATCTTGTTATTACAGGATACCCCGAGAATACTTTGTGTCTACTGCCTTGCAGTTCTTTGCCACCTAAATACCCCTATGAATAATTTCTCGCATTTATCGAGTATCCGCTCATCCCCATATGATTCATGTATTTCACAAAATTCTTCGAAATACCATTCGGTCTTCCGAAAATCCTGAGCAACCCATTGCTCCTGAAATTCTTGCTTGCTTGCATTATGGTTAATCCCATAAGTAAAGTAATCTTATTGGCAACCATTGTCAATATCATTTTGAGTCCATTGTTCAATATGTTGCGAATGCTCGCAATCCTCACTCAGATCCTAGAATTCATCTTTTCAGCTCAGACATCATTTTAAACATGAGCAGAATTTCGACCAATCAAATTGTTGTCGAATTTACCCCTAAGCTTACTCAACTTATCCATCCTTAATCAGAGCGTTTGCTTCTGATCCTTTGATTTGGAAATCATAATTCCTTTACATGTGAGCTTTGAATTAGCCAGTTGCTTGTATAATCCAATGCCTTCGCATTGTTTCTTCCTCTGGTTGTGTGCCGATGCTCACTTCAGCTTCGCTATGGACCATCGTATCCTTTGTTGAAATATCACCCGACAGTGTCCTTTGTATACAGAAACCTCGAGAAGTTCTTTCTCTGATACATAATGCCTTCAGTAAATTGTATCCTCTCGTTTTGTCACCCATGCTCTACTATCGAGCTTGTGTCATTTACTATTGAAGCTTGTGGTATAAGTTCCCAAGATGCCCCGATGGGTTGAACCAACGCCTTCCCTAATCTGTGTGAACCCGAAAGATTTCACAGGTCATACTTATCTGGTATTGCACCAGGTAAAACTTTCAACAACTAATTTCATTTTCGGAATACGAGAGGTGAATGGAAGGTTATGCATTAAAGAAGTGGGAGTCGACCTTGAACCTTTGTGTTCATGCCCATGGACACGATGTAGATCCTATCATGGAAGCTTCTTGAAATAATAACTATTTCCTTGATATATTACCATTTGGTATCTGTGAATTGATCCTTTGCCACCATGGTTCCGACCATGATTGTTCTCCTTTGATTCTATTTCTCAGACAAGATGAAGTACTTGTCTTCTGCAGATCATTTCACGTGTCCACCCTCTACTCTGCTCTACCGTCAAGTATTACACTATGATATCTCGAGAATATCATGGAACTGCATAACTTCTTATGGGTTCTTCATCAACTGTTCTGATTCCAATTTTCCTGGGTCCTGGATTGTCGTCAACTAAGACCACCACATAGTGAACCGAGTTCGCACTACGGTTCAACAACTTTTAGTAATCTTCTTCACTTATGGGTTTGTACCCGATCAGGTCATTCCTAGCCTGTTTGGCTATATCATTATCGGGATGATTTTTAAACTGTGCTACCAGGTCCTTATTCCCGGAGCACCACTTTCGATGATGAGCTAAGATTGCATCGATTTTCCTCGTCATATCATTTCGCCTTGATCAGCAAGCTTGATTTCGAGTTTGTGGTGTACCCATGGTTCCAATAAACTCTTGTTTCATCATTCCTTTGACTTGATGTCATCGCTGATCGATTACATCTTCAGGAAATCTCTCGACAAATGTGTCGTGATCATTATCAACATTCTGAGATTTTCCAGAACATGAATCAAATTCATGATGAGAATTACCATCCTTGCCCGATGATTTGTGTTGACATTGACTACTTCCTTGCCTTCTTTCCAACACAAACTTGATCGTGTTGTGGCTGTACTTTGAGTTCCTGGCTATCCGGCTTGTCTTATGTCCTACCTTGAAGAAATACCATCTTATATATCAAGAATTTTGTGAGAATTTCACCACCTC
This sequence comes from Aegilops umbellulata, assembly GCA_032464435.1. Lineage (NCBI taxonomy): Eukaryota > Viridiplantae > Streptophyta > Magnoliopsida > Poales > Poaceae > Aegilops > Aegilops umbellulata. The sequence goes on from CP136055.1 coordinate 56,511,797, forward strand.
TTAAGAATTCTTGGTATGGTGATACTTCTCACCCTCACCATTCTTTCTTGGTACCCGTGTTGTTTCTAACCGGAATAACGACAATTGAACTATGATGTGTGAATTCAAAACTTCGAGCAACCCTATTGCTTTGAAGTGAATGGTTGAGTTTCATTCTAATTATTTTGATTCGTCAAGTCACCATTCTAACATTGATCATGCTACTATAAGCCCATATTTCGGGTGCACTTTTCAACCAATTTTTAACTGTGTATGTTTTCCTCGAGCATACATCATTATATCATTTGATACGACAAATGTTATCTCCTTGTTCACATAACTGTGGAAATCCACCTTTTTGGAAATCTCGAGGATTGTCGCTGACTCCATCAGCTACCCCATCATCCTCTCTTTGGTTTAAATGATGAACTCTTGTGTCGATACTCACTCCCATAGTTCATTTTCCGAGAATCTTACAATGTCATCTCGACAATTTGTGTTGCACCTTTATTCTCAAGCATTCCGAGTCTGAGTTATCCTAACACCAATCAGATCTGAATCTCGGTCAGATATGATGATTGGAACATATTCCCAAGAATTATAACATTGGTCTTTATGTGACCCGGTAAGGTGATGTCGTCTTAGCACACCTGTCCGGAGGCCCTATTGTTATAGATTCCTTTTCCAGCAAGGTTATCCATTCTTGCGTGAGGAAATTGTAAGACTTATTCTATAAGTTGTTCCTGATGGATCCTTTTTGTTTCCAAAGTCTGACCTTTGCTCATAGACCATGTCAATGCTATCTCGAAGCATGTCTGTGGTACTCCAATTCTTCAACAAGAACATTTGAAGCCCAATGCTAATTGTTTCTTACTCAACTATCCAAACACCGTTGTATGGATAATGTCATGAAAATTTCTCTCCCCTCACCTAGAGGATTTTCTACTAATATCATGTCATGGTTATCACGCTCTGTTTGTCCCTGTGAAGGATATACCCCTGAAATATATGATAATCATATTTTCCTTTCCATTACTTGGTTTACCCTTTCTGGTGATCATTATGGTCTAAGCAGTATTTATTCCCTGCTTATGTAGACCCCTCATGTACAATTCTGTCAGTAAGACCCTGTTACTTTTGTTGATGACATTCCGTAACCACGGATGGACGAGAACTTTGCCTACTGGTCCACCTCGTTCAACGAGCAGGAAAATGGTTCTCTTCGCCCCTCGCCCTTGGTACCTATGTTGTTGCCGACATGACCGACAGACTATCCTCTGACATGCCTTGCTTACACGATCATGCAAGATGTCACCGACCTTCCTACTTTTAACCACATGGTGGGCCCATAACCCACAGTTCCACAGGATCGAAACCTGACTCTCTGGTACCCCCTGTTTCCAAAGTTATTCCTCGCGCGTGGCCTCGTACGTAATTCACGAGCCACCTTTCTAGAGATGATCTATTCTGGTATCATACACAATACTTATTCCCATTGCTTTGGACCCCCTTTCACACTCTATTTCAGGCAATGAACGATTGCCTATCCGCTTGAAACTCCTTATTGTACCTTATTACTTTCCTCTCGATAATTTCTTAAGTATCTATTCGAGGGTTACTTTCTACCACATTCCCTGAGTTATCTGCCAGATAGTTGACCTTGAAGGTCCGTTCTTCAGAACTTACCCCTTATCATTATCGTAAGTACGATGGAGTTCCTGAAGAAAGGACGACAACCTCATCATGATGCATTGATGCATAGGAATGAAGACATCAGTGCAATGGATCGACCTCTTCGAGATGAGCAACCATGACCGAGAAGAATCGTTAGAATTTCGTAATCTATTCTTCCCCCTTACTCCCCTCTTAAATCTCGGGACGAGATTTCTTGTAGTGGAGGAGAATTGTGACGGCGGATAATTAAGCTACAGTAAACCTCTGCTAATGATGACACGTCACCTCGATTACTGTTGCTAATCTCGCATTAGTTCAAAACCGATCCAAATTCAACTTCAAATTAAAGTCAACCGGTAAAGTTTTCAAACATTAAAACTAAAATGTTCTTGAGGTGGCAAATAATTCATAATAAATATTGGTGGAGAAGACACACTATTATAAAGTATTTAAATGCACTAAAATAAATAAAATCGTGGTAGAACTATTAATTAAGTACCCGTAAATTAATAAACAAATACAAGCTACTTTCTAAAATGTGCTAAATTGCTTGTGGCACTTGGATGTCTAGTAATACTAATTTAGGGACTACTATTTTTATTATAATTAAACTAAAATCTATTAAAGGTTACAAGAAAACAGAAAACAAAACAGAAAAGAAAATACAAAAGAGAAAAGGAAACAGAACAAAATACAAAAGAGAAAGAAACCCCCTCCCACTGGGCCACAGCCCAGTTGGCCTCTGGGCCAACCAGGCCGACCCACCCCTGCCTACTAACCCCCTCCCCACTCCCCGAACCCTAAATCGATCCCCACTCTCCCACCACCCCCCCCCATGATGCCACTCCCTCTCCCCCTCTCCTCTCGATCCCATCTGGATCGGGGAGAGGCCCCTCCCCGTCGCCCCGCCATCCCCGAGGCCGCACTCGTCCTCGACCTGCTCGTCGCCAGTGCCGCCTCGCCGGATCGCTCCCTCGTCCACCTCCCGCGCCTCTCCCTCACGGAATCGACCGCGCCGCTCGTTCCCCGCGGCCCATCACTGGATCTGCGCCCCCCCCCCCCCCCCGTCATCCTCCTCCTCGTCGTCCTCTCCATCGACGGCCTCGTCCCCGACCTCCGTCAAGCCCGCTGCCCCGTTCCCTACATGCCCGATGTGAGCCCCGCCTTGCTCCCTCCCTCTCCCTCGCGCGCTCGCGCTCATCACCGCGGTCCCCGCCGATCTCGCCCGCGGTTGACGCGCTCCGGCCGCGTCCGATGCGCGCTCACCGCGCCGTGCCTGCGCACCGCACCTGCTGTGGCCCGTAGCCCCCCTGCCGCCTCCGATGCGGCCACCGAACCCCCCCCCCTGCACCGGGGACGCCGCTACACCCGCGGCCAACTCCGGCACCCCGGCCCCCGCGCCCTGCTCCCCTGCGCCCGCATCTCGCACCGGCCTCGCCCACTGCCCCACGCGGCCTCCCGCGCGCTGTTGCGCTCACCGCCGCCGCCACCTTTGACCAATGCCCCCGCCCGCACTGCTCCGGCTGGTGGCGCCCCGGCCAAACCTCGCCGGCGCGCTACCACTCCCACCATGCGGCGGGCCGCACCTGGACCGTCTCGGGCGCCCAGCGCCCACGCCCGTTCGGGCGGTGCCCGCGCTCGCACCGCCCTATGCCCGTTAGGCCCTTTGGGCCATTGACAACGGGGCCCCACCCCACTAGAACGTTTTTATAAAAAAAGGAAGAAAATAAAATAAATAAATAAATATATTAATTAATTAACTAACTAGATTAATTAACTTCATTAATTGTGTTTAATTAAGCTAATAACTAATTAACCTAATTAACTACTACAGTTAACTTAACTAATCTGTTAACTAAACTAATTAACCTGGTTAGTTAGTTAGCAGTCAATGACATGAGGGACCCACACGTCAGCGACCCAGTCAACACCTCTGTTGACTGCTAACATCATGATGACGTCAGCATGTACTGCTCTGGATAATGTTGAATTAAATTAATTAGATAAATCCTAAAAATGCTTTAAATCTTTTAAAATTAATATAAAATAAACCGTAACTCGGATCGAAATACTTTCTACACGAAAGTTGCTCAGAACGATGAGACGAACCCGGATACGCAGCCCGTTCGTCCGCCACACACCCCCAACATATCAAACTCGCAACTTTCCCCCTCCGGCTCCTCTGCCCGAAAACGCGAAACACCAGGGATACTTTCCCGGATGTTTTCCCCCTTCGCCGGTATCACCTACCACTACGTTAGATCACCCCTAGCACCGCATATTGCCACGTCTTGCTTCGTGTTACATTTGATTGCTCTGTTATTTATTGTGTTCCCCCTTCGTTACTTTTTCCGGTAGACCCCGAGACCGCTGCCGGTACCCCTGTGATCGACTACGGTGTTGACGACCCCTCCTTCTTGTCTGAGCAACCAGGCAAGCCCCCCCCCCCCCCTTGATCACCAGATATCGCCTATTCTTCTCTATACTGCTTGCATTAGAGTAGTGTAGCATGTTACTGCTTTCAGTTAATCCTATACTGCTGCATAGCCTGTCCTTGCTACTACTGTTGTTACCCTTACCTGCTATCCTACTGCTTAGTATAGGATGCTAGTGTTCCATCAGTGGCCCTACACTCTTGTCCGTCTGCCTTGCTATACTACTGGGCCGTGATCGCTCGGGGGTGATCACGGGCATATACTATATACTATACACTGTTACATTACCTGTGATACTGTTCGGAGATGGGGGCTGAAGGGGCAGGTGGCTCCATCCCGGTAGAGGTGGGCCTGGGTTCCCGACGGCCCCCGACTGTTACTTTGAGGCGGAGCGACAGGGCAGGTTGAGACCACCTAGGAGAGAGGTGGCCTGGCCCTGGTCGGCGTTCGCGGATACTTAACACGCCTAACGAGATCTGGGTATTTGATCTGAGTCTGGCCATTTGGTCTATACGCACTAACCAACTACGTGGGAAAGATATGGGCACTCGGCGTCGTGGTATCAGCCGAAGCACTTCGTGACGTCAGCGACTGAGTGGCGCGCGCCGCATTGGATCGTAAGCTCGCACTTGTATTAAGGGGGCTAGATCTACTTCCGGCCGCGTACGCAATGTGCAGGTGTGCTCAGGGCGATGGGCCCAGACCCCTGCGCGCATAGGTTTAGACCGGCGTGCTGACCGCTCTGTTGTGCCTAGGTGGGGCTGCGAGATTTTGATCTTCCGAGGCCGGGCATGACCCAGGAAAGTGTGTTCGGCCAAATGGGATCAAGCGTGTTGGGTTATGTGGTGCACCCCTGCAGGGAAGTTAATCTATTCGAATAGCCGTGTCCCTCGGTAAAAGGACGACCCGGAGTTGTACCTTGACCTTATGACAACTAGAACTGGATACTTAATAAAACACACCCTTCCAAGTGCCAGATACAACCCGGTGATCGCTCTCTAACAGGGCTACGAGGAGGGGATCGCCGGGTAGGATTATGCTATACGATGCTACTTGGAGGACTTCATTCTACTCTCTTCTATATGCTGCAAGACGGAGGCTGCCAGAAGCGTAGTCTTCGACAGGATTAGATATCCCCCTCTTATTCTGGCATTCTGAAGTTCAGTCCACTGATATGGCCCCTTACACATATACCCATGCAAATGTAGTGTAGCTCCTTGCTTGCGAGTACTTTGGATGAGTACTCATGGTTGCTTTCTCCTTCTTTTCCCCCTATCCCTTCTACCTGGTTGTCGCAACCAGATGTTGGAGCCCAGGATCCAGATGCCACCGTCGACAACGACTCCTACTATGCTGGAGGTGCCTACTACTACGTGCTGCCCGCTGACAACGATCAGGAGTAGTTTAGGAGGATCGCAGGCAGGAGGCCTGCGCCTCTTTCGATCTGTATCCCAGTTTGTGCTAGCCTTCTTAAGGCAAACTTGTTTAACTTATGTCTGTACTCAGATATTGTTGCTTCCGCTGACTCGTCTATGATCGAGCACTTGTATTCGAGCCCTTGAGGCCCCTGGCTTGTATTATGATGCTTGTATGACTTATTTTATTTGTGGAGTTGTGTTGTGATATCTTCCCGTGAGTCCCTAATCTTGATCGTACACATTTGCGTGCATGATTAGTGTACGATTGAATCGGGGGCGTCACAAGTTGGTATCAGAGCCGACTGCCTGTAGGAATCCCCCTTCCAACTCCTTGGCCGAAGTCGAGTCTAGACTTTACAAAACTTTTACTAACATGGCTGTGCAGCCCATGGGCCCACGTCGCCATTGGGTGGTAGTAGGATCTTTTATTCCTCGACCTATACTCTGGGACTCTGATCTCTCTTCTATTCGGGTTTAATGAATTTACCAAAATCTAACTTTAGGTTCTCGAAAATACTTTATGCCGGAGAGCCCCTTGAGTCCAGATGATCGCCGGCTGCACCAGAAGATTTCGAAGATACTCTCCGATATTCTCTCGAGACCTTGTGCCCGTTGCTTTTGCAATTCTCTACCATCGAAATATCCCTATGGATAAATACTTACACCTGTCATGCTTACTTTTATTCCCAGTCGATCTTGTTATTACAGGATACCCCGAGAATACTTTGTGTCTACTGCCTTGCAGTTCTTTGCCACCTAAATACCCCTATGAATAATTTCTCGCATTTATCGAGTATCCGCTCATCCCCATATGATTCATGTATTTCACAAAATTCTTCGAAATACCATTCGGTCTTCCGAAAATCCTGAGCAACCCATTGCTCCTGAAATTCTTGCTTGCTTGCATTATGGTTAATCCCATAAGTAAAGTAATCTTATTGGCAACCATTGTCAATATCATTTTGAGTCCATTGTTCAATATGTTGCGAATGCTCGCAATCCTCACTCAGATCCTAGAATTCATCTTTTCAGCTCAGACATCATTTTAAACATGAGCAGAATTTCGACCAATCAAATTGTTGTCGAATTTACCCCTAAGCTTACTCAACTTATCCATCCTTAATCAGAGCGTTTGCTTCTGATCCTTTGATTTGGAAATCATAATTCCTTTACATGTGAGCTTTGAATTAGCCAGTTGCTTGTATAATCCAATGCCTTCGCATTGTTTCTTCCTCTGGTTGTGTGCCGATGCTCACTTCAGCTTCGCTATGGACCATCGTATCCTTTGTTGAAATATCACCCGACAGTGTCCTTTGTATACAGAAACCTCGAGAAGTTCTTTCTCTGATACATAATGCCTTCAGTAAATTGTATCCTCTCGTTTTGTCACCCATGCTCTACTATCGAGCTTGTGTCATTTACTATTGAAGCTTGTGGTATAAGTTCCCAAGATGCCCCGATGGGTTGAACCAACGCCTTCCCTAATCTGTGTGAACCCGAAAGATTTCACAGGTCATACTTATCTGGTATTGCACCAGGTAAAACTTTCAACAACTAATTTCATTTTCGGAATACGAGAGGTGAATGGAAGGTTATGCATTAAAGAAGTGGGAGTCGACCTTGAACCTTTGTGTTCATGCCCATGGACACGATGTAGATCCTATCATGGAAGCTTCTTGAAATAATAACTATTTCCTTGATATATTACCATTTGGTATCTGTGAATTGATCCTTTGCCACCATGGTTCCGACCATGATTGTTCTCCTTTGATTCTATTTCTCAGACAAGATGAAGTACTTGTCTTCTGCAGATCATTTCACGTGTCCACCCTCTACTCTGCTCTACCGTCAAGTATTACACTATGATATCTCGAGAATATCATGGAACTGCATAACTTCTTATGGGTTCTTCATCAACTGTTCTGATTCCAATTTTCCTGGGTCCTGGATTGTCGTCAACTAAGACCACCACATAGTGAACCGAGTTCGCACTACGGTTCAACAACTTTTAGTAATCTTCTTCACTTATGGGTTTGTACCCGATCAGGTCATTCCTAGCCTGTTTGGCTATATCATTATCGGGATGATTTTTAAACTGTGCTACCAGGTCCTTATTCCCGGAGCACCACTTTCGATGATGAGCTAAGATTGCATCGATTTTCCTCGTCATATCATTTCGCCTTGATCAGCAAGCTTGATTTCGAGTTTGTGGTGTACCCATGGTTCCAATAAACTCTTGTTTCATCATTCCTTTGACTTGATGTCATCGCTGATCGATTACATCTTCAGGAAATCTCTCGACAAATGTGTCGTGATCATTATCAACATTCTGAGATTTTCCAGAACATGAATCAAATTCATGATGAGAATTACCATCCTTGCCCGATGATTTGTGTTGACATCGACTACTTCCTTGCCTTCTTTCCAACACAAACTTGATCGTGTTGTGGCTGTACTTTGAGTTCCTGGCTATCCGGCTTGTCTTATGTCCTACCTTGAAGAAATACCATCTTATATATCAAGAATTTTGTGAGAATTTCACCACCTCTTAAGAATTCTTGGTATGGTGATACTTCTCACCCTCACCATTCTTTCTTGGTACCCGTGTTGTTTCTAACCGGAATAACGACAATTGAACTATGATGTGTGAATTCAAAACTTCGAGCAACCCTATTGCTTTGAAGTGAATGGTTGAGTTTCATTCTAATTATTTTGATTCGTCAAGTCACCATTCTAACATTGATCATGCTACTATAAGCCCATATTTCGGGTGCACTTTTCAACCAATTTTTAACTGTGTATGTTTTCCTCGAGCATACATCATTATATCATTTGATACGACAAATGTTATCTCCTTGTTCACATAACTGTGGAAATCCACCTTTTTGGAAATCTCGAGGATTGTCGCTGACTCCATCAGCTACCCCATCATCCTCTCTTTGGTTTAAATGATGAACTCTTGTGTCGATACTCACTCCCATAGTTCATTTTCCGAGAATCTTACAATGTCATCTCGACAATTTGTGTTGCACCTTTATTCTCAAGCATTCCGAGTCTGAGTTATCCTAACACCAATCAGATCTGAATCTCGGTCAGATATGATGATTGGAACATATTCCCAAGAATTATAACATTGGTCTTTATGTGACCCGGTAAGGTGATGTCGTCTTAGCACACCTGTCCGGAGGCCCTATTGTTATAGATTCCTTTTCCAGCAAGGTTATCCATTCTTGCGTGAGGAAATTGTAAGACTTATTCTATAAGTTGTTCCTGATGGATCCTTTTTGTTTCCAAAGTCTGACCTTTGCTCATAGACCATGTCAATGCTATCTCGAAGCATGTCTGTGGTACTCCAATTCTTCAACAAGAACATTTGAAGCCCAATGCTAATTGTTTCTTACTCAACTATCCAAACACCGTTGTATGGATAATGTCATGAAAATTTCTCTCCCCTCACCTAGAGGATTTTCTACTAATATCATGTCATGGTTATCACGCTCTGTTTGTCCCTGTGAAGGATATACCCCTGAAATATATGATAATCATATTTTCCTTTCCATTACTTGGTTTACCCTTTCTGGTGATCATTATGGTCTAAGCAGTATTTATTCCCTGCTTATGTAGACCCCTCATGTACAATTCTGTCAGTAAGACCCTGTTACTTTTGTTGATGACATTCCGTAACCACGGATGGACGAGAACTTTGCCTACTGGTCCACCTCGTTCAACGAGCAGGAAAATGGTTCTCTTCGCCCCTCGCCCTTGGTACCTATGTTGTTGCCGACATGACCGACAGACTATCCTCTGACATGCCTTGCTTACACGATCATGCAAGATGTCACCGACCTTCCTACTTTTAACCACATGGTGGGCCCATAACCCACAGTTCCACAGGATCGAAACCTGACTCTCTGGTACCCCCTGTTTCCAAAGTTATTCCTCGCGCGTGGCCTCGTACGTAATTCACGAGCCACCTTTCTAGAGATGATCTATTCTGGTATCATACACAATACTTATTCCCATTGCTTTGGACCCCCTTTCACACTCTATTTCAGGCAATGAACGATTGCCTATCCGCTTGAAACTCCTTATTGTACCTTATTACTTTCCTCTCGATAATTTCTTAAGTATCTATTCGAGGGTTACTTTCTACCACATTCCCTGAGTTATCTGCCAGATAGTTGACCTTGAAGGTCCGTTCTTCAGAACTTACCCCTTATCATTATCGTAAGTACGATGGAGTTCCTGAAGAAAGGACGACAACCTCATCATGATGCATTGATGCATAGGAATGAAGACATCAGTGCAATGGATCGACCTCTTCGAGATGAGCAACCATGACCGAGAAGAATCGTTAGAATTTCGTAATCTATTCTTCCCCCTTACTCCCCTCTTAAATCTCGGGACGAGATTTCTTGTAGTGGAGGAGAATTGTGACGGCGGATAATTAAGCTACAGTAAACCTCTGCTAATGATGACACGTCACCTCGATTACTGTTGCTAATCTCGCATTAGTTCAAAACCGATCCAAATTCAACTTCAAATTAAAGTCAACCGGTAAAGTTTTCAAACATTAAAACTAAAATGTTCTTGAGGTGGCAAATAATTCATAATAAATATTGGTGGAGAAGACACACTATTATAAAGTATTTAAATGCACTAAAATAAATAAAATCGTGGTAGAACTATTAATTAAGTACCCGTAAATTAATAAACAAATACAAGCTACTTTCTAAAATGTGCTAAATTGCTTGTGGCACTTGGATGTCTAGTAATACTAATTTAGGGACTACTATTTTTATTATAATTAAACTAAAATCTATTAAAGGTTACAAGAAAACAGAAAACAAAACAGAAAAGAAAATACAAAAGAGAAAAGGAAACAGAACAAAATACAAAAGAGAAAGAAACCCCCTCCCACTGGGCCACAGCCCAGTTGGCCTCTGGGCCAACCAGGCCGACCCACCCCTGCCTACTAACCCCCTCCCCACTCCCCGAACCCTAAATCGATCCCCACTCTCCCACCACCCCCCCCCCCCATGATGCCACTCCCTCTCCCCCTCTCCTCTCGATCCCATCTGGATCGGGGAGAGGCCCCTCCCCGTCGCCCCGCCATCCCCGAGGCCGCACTCGTCCTCGACCTGCTCGTCGCCAGTGCCGCCTCGCCGGATCGCTCCCTCGTCCACCTCCCGCGCCTCTCCCTCACGGAATCGACCGCGCCGCTCGTTCCCCGCGGCCCATCACTGGATCTGCGCCCCCCCCCCCCCCGTCATCCTCCTCCTCGTCGTCCTCTCCATCGACGGCCTCGTCCCCGACCTCCGTCAAGCCCGCTGCCCCGTTCCCTACATGCCCGATGTGAGCCCCGCCTTGCTCCCTCCCTCTCCCTCGCGCGCTCGCGCTCATCACCGCGGTCCCCGCCGATCTCGCCCGCGGTTGACGCGCTCCGGCCGCGTCCGATGCGCGCTCACCGCGCCGTGCCTGCGCACCGCACCTGCTGTGGCCCGTAGCCCCCCTGCCGCCTCCGATGCGGCCACCGAACCCCCCCCCCCTGCACCGGGGACGCCGCTACACCCGCGGCCAACTCCGGCACCCCGGCCCCCGCGCCCTGCTCCCCTGCGCCCGCATCTCGCACCGGCCTCGCCCACTGCCCCACGCGGCCTCCCGCGCGCTGTTGCGCTCACCGCCGCCGCCACCTTTGACCAATGCCCCCGCCCGCACTGCTCCGGCTGGTGGCGCCCCGGCCAAACCTCGCCGGCGCGCTACCACTCCCACCATGCGGCGGGCCGCACCTGGACCGTCTCGGGCGCCCAGCGCCCACGCCCGTTCGGGCGGTGCCCGCGCTCGCACCGCCCTATGCCCGTTAGGCCCTTTGGGCCATTGACAACGGGGCCCCACCCCACTAGAACGTTTTTATAAAAAAAGGAAGAAAATAAAATAAATAAATAAATATATTAATTAATTAACTAACTAGATTAATTAACTTCATTAATTGTGTTTAATTAAGCTAATAACTAATTAACCTAATTAACTACTACAGTTAACTTAACTAATCTGTTAACTAAACTAATTAACCTGGTTAGTTAGTTAGCAGTCAATGACATGAGGGACCCACACGTCAGCGACCCAGTCAACACCTCTGTTGACTGCTAACATCATGATGACGTCAGCATGTACTGCTCTGGATAATGTTGAATTAAATTAATTAGATAAATCCTAAAAATGCTTTAAATCTTTTAAAATTAATATAAAATAAACCGTAACTCGGATCGAAATACTTTCTACACGAAAGTTGCTCAGAACGATGAGACGAACCCGGATACGCAGCCCGTTCGTCCGCCACACACCCCCAACATATCAAACTCGCAACTTTCCCCCTCCGGCTCCTCTGCCCGAAAACGCGAAACACCAGGGATACTTTCCCGGATGTTTTCCCCCTTCGCCGGTATCACCTACCACTACGTTAGATCACCCCTAGCACCGCATATTGCCACGTCTTGCTTCGTGTTACATTTGATTGCTCTGTTATTTATTGTGTTCCCCCTTCGTTACTTTTTCCGGTAGACCCCGAGACCGCTGCCGGTACCCCTGTGATCGACTACGGTGTTGACGACCCCTCCTTCTTGTCTGAGCAACCAGGCAAGCCCCCCCCCTTGATCACCAGATATCGCCTATTCTTCTCTATACTGCTTGCATTAGAGTAGTGTAGCATGTTACTGCTTTCAGTTAATCCTATACTGCTGCATAGCCTGTCCTTGCTACTACTGTTGTTACCCTTACCTGCTATCCTACTGCTTAGTATAGGATGCTAGTGTTCCATCAGTGGCCCTACACTCTTGTCCGTCTGCCTTGCTATACTACTGGGCCGTGATCGCTCGGGGGTGATCACGGGCATATACTATATACTATACACTGTTACATTACCTGTGATACTGTTCGGAGATGGGGGCTGAAGGGGCAGGTGGCTCCATCCCGGTAGAGGTGGGCCTGGGTTCCCGATGGCCCCCGACTGTTACTTTGAGGTGGAGCGACAGGGCAGGTTGAGACAACCTAGGAGAGAGGTGGCCTGGCCCTGGTCGGCGTCCGCGGATACTTAACACGCTTAACGAGATCTGGGCATTTGATCTGAGTCTGGCCATTTGGTCTATACGCACTAACCAACTACGTGGGAAAGATATGGGCACTCGGCATCGTGGTATCAGCCGAAGCACTTCGTGACGTCAGCGACTGAGTGGCGCGCGCCGCATTGGATCGTAAGCTCGCACTTGTATTAAGGGGGCTAGATCTGCTTCCAGCCGCGTACGCAACGTGCAGGTGTGCTCAGGGCGATGGGCCCAGACCCCTGCGCGCATAGGTTTAGACCGGCGTGATGACCGCTCTGTTATGCCTAGGTGGGGCTGTGATGTGTTGATCTTCCGAGGCCGGGCATGACCCAGGAAAGTGTGTCCGGCCAAATGGGATCAAGCGTGTTGGGTTATGTGGTGCACCCCTGCAGGGAAGTTAATCTATTCGAATAGCCGTGTACCTCGGTAAAAGGACGACCCGGAGTTGTACCTTGACCTTATGACAACTAGAACTGGATACTTAATAAAACACACCCTTCCAAGTGCCAGATACAACCCGGTGATCGCTCTCTAACAGGGCTACGAGGAGGGGATCGCCGGGTAGGATTATGCTATACGATGCTACTTGGAGGACTTCATTCTACTCTCTTCTATATGCTACAAGACGGAGGCTGCCAGAAGCGTAGTCTTCGACAGGATTAGATATCCCCCTCTTATTCTGGCATTCTGCAGTTCAGTCCACTGATATGGCCCCTTACACATATACCCATGCATATGTAGTGTAGCTCCTTGCTTGCGAGTACTTTGGATGAGTACTCACGGTTGCTTTCTCCTTCTTTTCCCCCTATCCTTTCTACCTGGTTGTCGCAACCAGATGTTGGAGCCCAGGATCCAGACGCCACCGTCGACGACGACTCCTACTACGCTGGAGGTGCCTACTACTACGTGCTGCCCGCTGACGACGATCAGGAGTAGTTTAGGAGGATCCCAGGCAGGAGGCCTGCGCCTCTTTCGATCTGTATCCCAGTTTGTGCTAGCCTTCTTAAGGCAAACTTGTTTAACTTATGTCTGTACTCAGATATTGTTGCTTCCGCTGACTCGTCTATGATCGAGCACTTGTATTCGAGCCCTCGAGGCCCCTGGCTTGTATTATGATGCTTGTATGACTTATTTTATTTGTAGAGTTGTGTTGTGATATCTTCCCGTGAGTCCCCGATCTTGATCGTACACATTTGCGTACATGATTAGTGTACGATTGAATCGGGGGCGTCACAAGTAGCCCTTGACTGCTTCCGTGATGCTGGTCTACTGAACTTTGTGACTGATAAGGAGCATTGGAATGAAGAGCTGTTGCTACAATTTTATGCTACCCTCCACATTCGCGGTTACAACAGGGATCCAAAGACATGGGTCCTTGAGTGGATGACAGGCAACGTACACCATGAAGCTAAAGCTCTTGACATTATTTAGCTCACTGGTCTGCCCACTCTAGGTGAACTATATGAACCTGGTTGTCAGCTTCACTGCAATGCTTTGGAGAGCATCTTTCAGAAGCCAGAGCCCAACATGAGCCAAATGCTGAGCATGATGAAGCCTCTGCCACGCGATGCTGAATACCCAAGGGAATTCTTTGTTGAAGACCTAGAGTATCTGCCCCACACTATTTATCATATCATCAGGCGAACTCTCTGGCCTGTCAAAGGAAATTCTTCTGCAGCAAAGCTTAAAGGAGTGATGAAGACATTGGTCTTTTATATCTTTAATGGCATCAGCTTCAATGCTCAAGACTTCTTTACCAGGCAGTTGGCTGCATCAGGCTCTGATCTCTTTGGTCTGAAGTTCTACGCTCCATGGGTTATGTGCCTTATCAAGCTTCATTCAGCTGTCAACTATCAGCCTTCTGCTCGCAACCATCTGATATTTTTGCTAGAGGTTGATATGTCAGTTGAAGACATATACCCAGAGCCTGCCAAGGAGCCTATTTATCTTCACAATGCTGATCACCAAAGCTTGACACAGCCTATTGAAGGAGTCCAGGCCGCCACTCATGTTTATCCTTTGGCTGGAAATACACGTGGCCATTACCGTGCCAATACTGAAGCCACTGAGAGCACAATTGCGCAAAGGCCTTGAAAGAGATCTCGTGTTCTCAATGACCGAGAGCTTCTTGTCGTCCTGCATCAGAAACAGGATAAGCATCACTACTGGCTAAAGCGACAGATGCAAAGCCTCTTGGTGGATGTCAATCGCATTCGCAACCTTGCCACCAAGAATGCCTTTGTCACTCATGAAACCTGTCGGAGGTCATGGAAGAGTTTGACATTGCTAAGTGCTGAAGCAGATCTTCAAGCCGATGGCTTCGCTGAAAGATTCAAGTTTGACTCCACTCCTCCACGGAATGTTGTCTTGCGTCGAACTCCCTCTCTTGAAGACTCTGACTATTCCTCCTCAGCTGCAACGGTGAATGCCAGAGTCATAGATGACCAAGATGATGCTACTTCACCACCTCCAACCTCAGCGCGTGTCGACACTGCACCAAGTTCTTCTGCACTGCCAAACCCCAGCGCCGACCCTGCTGCTTCTCCTACTCCTTCTGGGAATGAGTAGAGGCTCTATGTCTTCAACCCTTTTTGGTACTTACTGACAAAAGGGGGAGAAGCATATGAGTTGATAGTCATCAAGCGGGTCCATATGGGTGGTTGCATTATATTTTGCCAAGTGTTTACAACTCTCGCTTTTGATGCTTTTGGTTCTCTGAGTTGTAACACTTAAACTTGATGGTCGTCTGCTACTTGTTTGCTATTCTATGATGCGATGATAAATTCCGCATGTGCGATGATAAATCCCACACTAAGTCATATTGCAGACGTCCATTTTTCATTATGCATGTCATTATCTTCGTTATATCAAATCATGCATGATGAATTGTCTTCATAAGTTGAAGAGGATCTCCATAAGTACAACCTGCAATGTGCATTTGCATTCCAAAAGCAAATTACTTATATGCACATCTTCAGGGGGGAGCCTTTTGCTACTTATGAAGACAATACCTTTATCCTTTACAATTTCACATATTTTTATCCCCGTTGAAAACTTCAACAAGTTTGTCATCAATCACCAAAAAGGGGGAGATTGTAAGTGCACCTAGTGCCACCCCTAGTTGGTTTTGGAGTATTGACAACAAACTTGGTTGAGGGACTAACGTGTTTGTGAGAATTGCAGGATAACACAGGTAGTAGTCCCTCATTAATTCGGTTTACCTACCGGAGATGACCCCTAAAAATGTATGAAGATATTGAAGACAATGGTGGTCTGTGAAGATATTCACATTGAAGACTATGACATGAGAAGACATCGCGTGAAGACTATGGAGCGCTAAGACTTAGTTGTTTTGTTGTTTCCTTTTCTTCTTTGTTGAGTCATAGGAACCACCGTACTGTTAAGTGGGGTCCAAGTGAACAAAGTCAGAATTACTGAAGTGATGCTCAACCAAAATCCTATGTCTTCGAGCGAAGACAATGAGAGCAAATCTTATCCAGAGCTGGATGAGTCAGCTTTACTTGTAGCCCAAGTCAAGCTGCCGTGTGTGTTTGAAATCTGACCGTTGGAACACGTGTCAGTTCCTTAGTGACCCAGGGTCGACAAATCAGGTCAGGTTGCCTAGTGGCTATAAATAGCCCACCCCCTACACCAAAAATTGCTGGCTGCTCAGAGTTAGTGCACGGCTTTTGTCGTTTGAGAGCAACCCACCTTCGAAGCTTTTGAGAGAGAGAAATCCTTGCGAGGACAAAGCCCAAACACCCAGAGCCAAAGAGTGTTAGGCATCACTGAAGTCTTTCTGTCCGCGTGACCTGAAGACTTGTTACACTTGAGGACTGTGAATCCTCCAGCCGGTTAGGCGTCGCGTTCTGAGCATCCAAGAGTCATTGTGGATCGGCGGTGAACGAAGTCTATGAAGGTTTGGAAGTATACCTTGAAGACTTACCAGAGTGATTGGGCGAGGACTAGGTGTCCTTAGCTCAAGGGGAATAAGGTGAAGACACAGTCTTCTGAGTTGAATCTCAGCCTCCCTAACCAGACGTACATTTGTCACAGCAACTGGAACTGGTCCAACAAATCCTTGTCCTCACCAAGCGACTGGTTCTATCTTCTCCCTCTCTTTATTTTTAGTTTGTCTTCGTGAAGTCATTGCCTGCCTGTGTTACCTGTTTGACTTCACTATGTGACTTCTATTGTTGTTTGGCTTCATACTATCTTCCATCCTGATCATTACTACCTAGCTACTATTAGTCTTCGTGCTTTCACTTCATTGAATACTTGACTATGGCTTGCTTAGTGTAGTCTACCTTCCGCTGCATGTTAATAGGTTCATTTCTATCGTTTGTCTTCGAAACTCCCATGTTTTGAAGACTTTCATAAAAATTGCCTATTCACCCCCCTCTAGTCGATCACTAGCACTTTCACGTTGGATGATATTCATCATATAACAATCATAACCTAGGGCGATACGACACTAGCTCCAGTTCATAAATATAATGTAGGCATGTATTCCGTAAATAGTCATACGTGTTTTTGGAAATAACTTGTATGACATCTTTTGTCCTACCCTCCCGTGGCAGCGGGTTCCTTTTGGAAACTAAGGGGTATTAAGGCCTCCTTTTAATAGAGAACCAGAACAAAGCATTAACACATAGTGAATACATGAACTCCTCAAACTACGGTCATCATCGGAAAGTATCCTGACTACTGTCACTCCGGGGTTTACGGATCATAACACGTAATAGGTGAATATAAATTGCAAGATCGGATCTAGAACATAGATATAATGGTGATAATATAAACGGTTTGGATCTGAAATCATGGCACCCAGACCCAAAGTGACAAGCATTAAGCATGGCAAAGTTATATCAACATCAATCTCAAAACATAGTGGATACTAGGGTTCAATCCCTAACAACACTAACTCAATGACATGATGAATCTCATCCAACTCTTCACCAACCAGCGAGCCTACGAAGGAATTACTCACTCCCGGTGGGGAGCATCATGGAATTGGCGATGGAGAAGGGTTGGTGATGACGAAGATCGAAGATCCCCCTTTCTGAAGCTCCAAACGGACTCCAGATCTGGCCTCCCGATGAAGAACAAGAGGTGGCGGCGGCTCCGTCTCGCGAAACGCGATAATTCTTTCTCCCTGTTTTTTCTGGAAAAATAGGTATTTATGGAGTTGGATTCACGGGCTGCGGGGCCACCATGTGGGTACAACCCACCTGGGCGCGCTAGGAGGGGGGCGCCCTGGTGGGTTGTGCCCACCCAGGTGCCCCCTCCGATGGTTCTTGCTCCGGTAATTCTCTTTTATTGTATAAAAAATTATCACAAAGTTTCGTTCCAATCCGAGAACTTTTATTTCTGCACAAAAACAACACCATGGTAGTTCTGCTGAAAATAGCATCAGTCCGGGTTAGTTTCATTCAAATCATGCAAATTAGAGTCCAAAACAAGAGGAAAAGCATTAGGAAAAGTAGATACGACGGAGACGTATCATTAATTCCTGCTCGTACTCGAGTAGGTGAATGATAAAAATAGAATTTTTGATGTGGAATGCTACCTATCATATTCATCATATACTCTTCTCTTTTGTAGCATGGACATTTGGACTTGAATGATTCAAAGCAATAGTCTATAATTTGACATGAAGACATAAATACTCAAGCATACTAACAAGTAATCACATCTTTCAAAATATCAATGCTAAAGAAAGTTATCCCTAGCCCATTATGCTCAATCATTGATCCATTCATGAAACACACTCAACATTTGCGACATCCAATGCACAAGTATGACAATAGTGCTCTCTAGTTGGTGCATTGCAAGAGAAGATGGAGACTTAAAATACAAATGAAAATTGCATAAAAGTAAATAGATAGGCCCTTCACAGAGGGAAGAAGAGATTTGCAGAGGTGCCGGTGCTCAAGGCTTAAATTAGAGATAAAATTATTTTGAGAGGCGTGCTTTTCCTGTTAACGAAAATGACCGAGAATTCTCAATATCTTCCATGCTAGAAAAATTATAGGCGGTTCCCAAACAGAAAAATAAAGTGTATTTACTTTCAACCATTCTTTCACAATCCATGGCTAGCCGTATCCACGGGTGCCTTCCATACGAACACTTTCCAAGGAAATTATTATTACCATCATTTTTTTTCATTTTGGGACTGGGCATCCCTATTACCCGCCACACTCTCGTGCAATGACAAGTGAATAAACACTCATCATGAGAATAAAATACCTAGCATGGAAAATATTGGCCACCCCCTGTCGCTTCATGGGCGGTACGAGCACACAAAACGGAAAATTATTTTGAAAAATTAGAGTTGGCACATGCAAATTTACTTGGAACGGTATGGAAATACCGCATATAGGTAGGTATGGTGGACTCATTTGGCACAACTTAAGGTTTAAGGAGTTGGATGCACAAGCAGCATTCCCGCTTAGTACAAATGAAGGCTAGCAAATAGATTGAGAAGCGACCAACCAAAAAGCGAAAATAGTCATAAACATGCATTGAAAATAACTATCATTGAATAATGCACCATAAGTAGGATGTAACTTCATTTCATAACTATTGACTTTATGTGCATGCATGCATAGAGAATCACAAACCTTAACACCAATATTCTTACCAAACCACAATTACTCACTAACATGACTCACATATTATCATCTCCATATTGCAAAACTATTGCAAGGAATCACACTTATCATATCCAATGATATATATGAAAGTTTTTATTATATCCCTCTTGAATATTCATCACTTTGGGACCAAATTCATATCTTGTGCAAATTACCATTGCTATTATCAACTCTCAAAAAGATATAAGTGAAGCATTGATGTCTGCTATGCAACCTTCTTCTTGTAGACGTTGTTGGGCCTCCAAGTGCAGAGGTTTGTAGGACAGTAGCAAATTTCCCTCAAGTGGATGACCTAAGGTTTATCAATCCATGGGAGGCGTAGGTTGAAGATGGTCTCTCTCAAACAACCCTGCAACCAAATAACAAAGAGTCTCTTGTGTCCCCAACACACCCAATACAATGGTAAATTGTATAGGTGCACTAGTTCGGCGAAGAGATGGTGATACAAGTGCAATATGGATGGTAGATATAGGTTTTTGTAATCTAAAAATATAAAAACATCAAGGTAGCAAGTGATAAAAGTGAGCGTAAACGGTATTGCAATGCTAGGAAACAAGGCCTAAGGTTCATACTTTCACTAGTGCAAGTTCTCTCAACAATAATAACATAATTGGATCATATAACTATTCCTCAACATGCAACAAAGAGTCACTCCAAAGTCACTAATAGCGGAGAACAAATGAAGAGATTATTGTGGGGTACGAAACCACCTCAAAGTTATTCTTTCGGATCGATCTAT
This sequence comes from Aegilops umbellulata, assembly GCA_032464435.1. NCBI lineage: Eukaryota > Viridiplantae > Streptophyta > Magnoliopsida > Poales > Poaceae > Aegilops > Aegilops umbellulata. Next base: position 56,531,798 of record CP136055.1, read on the forward strand.
TCAAGAGTTCATACTAGAATAACACCTTAAGATACAAATCAACCAAAACCCTAATGTCACCTAGATACTCCAATGTCACCTCAAGTATCCGTGGGTATGATTATACGATATGCATCACACAATCTCAGATTCATCTATTCAACCAACACAAAGAACTTCAAAGAGTGCCCCAAAGTTTCTACCGGAGAGTCAAGACGAAAACATGTGCCAACCCCTATGCATAAGTTCACAATGTTACGGAACCCGCAAGTTGATCACCAAAACATACATCAAGTAGATCACGTGAATATCCCATTGTCACCACAGATAAGCACATGCAAGACGTACATCAAGTGTTCTCAAATCCTTAAAGACTCAATCCGATAAGATAACTTCAAAGGGAAAAGTCGATCCATTACAAGAGAGTAGAGGGGGAGAAACATCAGAAGATCCAACTATAATAGCAAAGCTCGTGATACATAAAGATCGTACCACCTCAAGAACATGAGAGAGAGAGAGAGAGATCAAACACATAGCTACTGGTACATACCCTCAGCCCCGAGGGTGAACTACCCGCTCCTCGTCATGGAGAGTGCCGGGATGATGAAGATGGCCATCGGTGAGGGATCCCCCCTCCGGCAGGGTGCCGGAACAGGGTCCCGATTGGTTTTTGGTGGCTACAGAGGCTTGCAGCGGCGGAACTCCTGATCTATTGTGTTCCCCGATGTTTTTAGGGTATATGGATATATATAGGCGAAAGAAGTTGGTCAAGGGAGCCATGAGGGGCCCACGAGGGTGGGGGGCGCGCCCAGGGGGGTAGGGCGCGCCTCCCTACCTTGTGGCTTCCTCGAAGCTTCCCTCACGTCTACTCCAACTCTCCTGGATTGCTTCCCTTCCAAAAATAACTCTCCTGAAGGTTTCATTCCGTTCGGACTCCGTTTGATATTCTTTTTCTTCGAAACACTGAAATAGGCAAGAAAATAGCAATTTGGGCTAGGCCTCCGGTTAATAGGTTAGTCCCAAAAATTATATAAAAGTGTATAATAAAGCCCATTAAACATCCAAAACAGAATATATAATAGCATGAATACTTCATAAACTATAGATACGTTGGAGACGTATCAGCATCCCCAAGCTTAATTCCTGCTCGTCCTCGAGTAGGTAAATGATAAAAGAAATAATTTATGAAGTGTGAATGCTAGCAAGTGCATAAGTTTGATCAATGATAGTTCCAATCACTTTTCTAGCATCATTATATGTCATAACAGTAGCTCAACTCATAAAACTTTTCATGATCAAGTAACAAGCTATTCACATGTTAAAGCATATACCATAAACTTTCTTGAAAACTAACAAACTATGTTCTTAGTCATCAAACAATTGCAATTCATCTTATTTTCAGGAAGGGTCTATGTAAGAGCTTTGATTTAGCAAATCCCACATACTCAACTATCATATAGTCTTCCATGATTGCTACCACTCAAAGCATATTTTTAGAACAAATAGCATTCATCGAACATAGAGAAAGATAGGGGCTTAATGTTTCGCCTTCCAACCTTTTACCTCAAGGTCAAATATATTTGAATGGCCATATATGCTTAGATCTTTCCCCAACACATGATGCTTGCCAACTAAAGAGTAGGTTGGAATGAGAAGGAATACTACAGACTCTTGCATAAAAGTAAAAGATAGACCCTTCGCAGAGGGAAGCAGGGATTTGCAGAGGTGCCAGAGCTCGAAGTTAAAACAGAGATGAAAATAATTTTGAGAGGTATGCTTTCATTGTCAACATAACGACCAAGAGTTCCCAATATCTTCCATACTACATACATTATAGGCAGTTCCCAAACCGAAAGGTAAAGATTTTACTCCCCCTCCACCAACAATCACACTCCACGGCTTGTCCGAAACAACGGGTGCCGTCCAACTTTCAACAATCCTGGGGGAGTTTGTTTAAATTATTTGAGAATTTATCTTTGATCTTTTGATCATAGGACTGGGCATCCCAGTTACCAGCCATTTTATCATGAATGATGAGCGGAGTCCACTCATCGTGAGAATAACCCACCTAGTATGGAAGATACTGACAACCCCTAGTTGCTACATGAGCGATTCGGGCATACAAAACAGATTATTATTTGAAGGTTTAGAGTTTGGCACATGCAAATTTACTTGGAACGACAGGTAAATACCGCATATAGGTAGATATGGTGGACACTCATGGAATAAACTTGGTTCAAGGAATTTGGATGCACAAGCAGTATTCCCGCTTAGTACAGATACTTTGGCTAGCAGAGGATTCTAAATTGCGAGCACCACATGTTAGAGGATCCATAACAATATAACTTCTATACAAATATACCCAAGCATAACTCATTATGTTGTATTCCTTGTCCAACTTCAACTAATTTGCTCAGGTTTGAAAATAATTAATGGGGCTCACAATCATAGAAGATGTCCAAGATAGTATATTTATATGTGAAATCTCTCTTCCTTCAATATTCTTTCATGAATTGTTCAAGTGACCAATACAATGTTTGCTAACCTTCAATAAATTTACCACCTCTCTTCTTATATGTGAAGTCATTACTCCCCATGGGATAAGCATATGAAACATATATAATTTCAGATTTATGATATTCAAATCATTCAACTATTTACTCATAGGATATAAGTGAAGCACACGAGTAAATGACAAACTACTCCAAAAAGATATAAGTGAAGATCAATGAATAGTTAAATAATTATGTAGCTTTGTGAAGACTCTCTCTAATTTAAGAATTTCAGATCTTGGGATATTATTGAAACAACAAGCAAAACAAAATAAAACGACATTTCAAGGATAGCACTCATCATGTGAAGAAGCAAAAACTTAGGCTCAACCGATACTAACCGATAATTGTTGAAGAAGAAATGTGGGATGCCTACCGGGGTGCCTTGGGATGCTTAGATGCTTGAGACTTCTTGAAATATTATCTTGGGGTGCCTTGGGCATCCCCAAGCTTGAGCTTTTGTGTCTCCTTAATTCCTCTCATATCACGGTTTCCTAAATCTCGAAAGCTTCATCCACACCAAACTCAACAAGAACTCGTGAGATAAGTTAGTATAAACCAATGCAAAAACCTTATCATTTTCTAATGTAACAAATCACTAAAATTATTATTCAACATTGCATACTAAATGCCTCTGCATATTTAATACTCCTCTCCTCAAATAGAATCATTAAACAAGCAAACATATGCAAACATAACAGCAATCTGCCAAAACAGTACAGTCTGTAAAGAATGCAAGATTAAGCATACTTCCCTAACTCCAAACATTATGAAATTATACCACACTGTAGAAAATTTATCAGATCTCAATATGCAAAAAGTTTCAACATTTTATCATATTCTGACTTTTCTAGGGAATTTTTGCAACAGCGGTAAACTTTCTGTTTTGAAACAGCAACATGTATACTAGCAAAATAAGCATGGTAAAGGCTATCCTTGACATTTTTATTGAAAATAGAGATGCAAAACATTAATCTAAATAACATCAAGAAAATAGTAACAAAATAAAATGATGCTCCAAGCAAAACACATATCATGTGGTGAATAAAAATATAGCTCCAAGTAAAGTTACCGATGAACGAAGACGAAAGAGAGGATGCCATCCGGGGCATCCCCAAGCTTAGGCTCTTGGTTGTCCTTGAATATTACATTGGGGTGCCTTGGTCATCCCCAAGCTTAGGCTCTTGCCACTCCTTATTCCATAGTCCATCGAATCTTTACCCAAAACTTGAAAACTTCACAACACAAAACTTAACATAAAACTCTTAAGCTCCGTTAGTATAAGAAAATAAATCACCACTTAGGTACTGTTGTGAACTCATTATAAATTCATATTGGTGTAATATATACTGTATTCCAACTTATCTATGGTTCATACCCTCCGATACTACTCATAGATTCATCAAAATAAGCAAACAACACATAGAAAACAGAATCTGTCAAAAAAAGAACAGTCTGTAGTAATCTGTATCAAACATATACTTCTGGAACTCCAAAAATTCTGAAATAAATTGGTGGACCTGAGGAATTTTTATATTAATATTATGCAAAAATAATCAACTTAAAATCACTCATCTGTAAAAGATGACAGCTAAACTCGTGAGCGCAAAGTTTCTGTTTTTTACAGCAAGATCACATTAACTTCCACCCAAGTCTTCCCAAAGGTTCTACTTGGCACAAACACTAATTAAAACATAAAACCACATCTAAACAGAGGCTATATGAATTATTTATTACTAAACAGTAACAAAAAGAAAGTAACAAAAATAAAATTGGGTTGCCTCCCAACAAGCGCTATCGTTTAACGCCCCTAGCTAGGCATGATGATTTCAATGATGCTCGCATAAAAGATAAGAATTGAAACATAAAGAGAACGTCATGGAGCATATGACTAGAACATTTAAGCCTAACCCACTTCCTATGCATAGGGATTTTGTGAGCAAACAACTTATGGGAACAATAATCAACTAGCATAGGAAGGCAAAACAAGCATATCTTCAAAACTTTAAGCACATAGAGAGGAAACTTGATATTATTGCAATTCCTACAAGCATATATTCCTCCCTAATAATAATTTTCAGTAGCATCATGAATGAATTCAACCATATAACCAGCACATAAAGCATTCTTTTCATGATCTACAAGCATAGAAATTTTATTACTCTCCACATAAGCAAAATTCTTCTCATTCGGAATAGTGGGAGCAAACTCAACAAAATAACTATCATGTGAAGCATAATCCAATTGAAAATTAAAATCATGATGACAAGTTTCATGGTTATCATTATTCTTTATAGCATACGTGTCATCACAATAATCATCATAGATAGGAGGCATGCTTTCATCATAATAAATTTGCACATCAAAACTTGGGGGACTAAAAATATCATCTTCATCAAACATAGCATCCCCAAGCTTGTGGCTTTGCATATCATTAGCATCATGGGTATTTAAAGAATTCATACTAACAATATTGCAATCATGCTCATCATTCACATATTTTATGCCAAGAATTCTATGTAATTCTTCTTCTAGTACTTGATCACAATTTTCCTTCCCATCATTTTCACGAAAGACATTAAAAAGATGAAGCATATGAGGCATCCTTAATTCCATTTTTTTGTAGTTTTCTTTTATAGACTAAACTAGTGATAAAACAAGAAACAAAAAGATTTGATTGCAAGATCTAAATATATACCTTCAAGCACTAGCCTCCCTGGCAACGGCGCGCAGAAAAGAGCTTGATGTCTACTACGCAACCTTCTTCTTGTAGACGTTGTTGGGCCTCCAAGTGCAGAGGTTTGTAGGACAGTAGCAAATTTCCCTCAAGTGGATGACCTAAGGTTTATCAATCCGTGGGAGGCCTAGGTTGAAGATGGTCTCTCTCAAACAACCCTGCAACCAAATAACAAAGAGTCTCTTGTGTCCCCAACACACCCAATACAATGGTAAATTGTATAGGTGCACTAGTTCGGCGAAGAGATGGTGATACAAGTGCAATATGGATGGTAGATATAGGTTTTTGTAATCTGAAAATATAAAAACATTAAGGTAGCAAGTGATAAAAGTGAGCATAAACGGTATAGCAATGCTAGGAAACAAGGCCTGAGGTTCTGTTGGGGAACGTAGTAATTTCAAAAAAATTCCTACGCACACGCAAGATCATGGTGATGCATAGCAACGAGAGGGGAGAGTGTTGTCTACGTACCCTCGTAGACCGAAGCGGAAGCGTTGACACAACGTAGAGGAAGTAGTCATACGTCTTCCCGATCCGACCGATCCAAGCACCGTTACTCCGGCACCTCCGAGTTCTTGGCATACGTTCAGCTCGATGACGCGCCCCTAGCTCCGATCCAGCAAAGCTTCGGGGACGATTTCCGTCAGCACGACGGCGTGGTGACGATCTTGATGTTCTACCGGCGCAGGGCTTCGCCTAAGCACTACAACGATATATTCGAGGTGGAATATGGTGGAGGGGGTCACCGCACACGGCTAAGAAACGATCGCGAAGATCAACTTGTGTGTCCTAGGGTGCCCCCCTGCCCCCATATATAAAGGAGCAAGGGGGGAGGCCGGCCGGCCCTTGTGGGTGCGCCAGGGAGGAGGAATCCTCCTCCTAGTAGGAGTAGGATTCCCCTCTTTACTACTCCTACTAGGAGGGGGAAAGGAAGGGGGAGAGGGAGAAGGAAAGGGGGGCGCCGCCCCCCCCTCTCCTAGTCCAATTCGGACTAGAGGGGGAGGGGGCGCGCGGCCCACCCTGGCCGCCCCTCTCTCTCTCCACTAAGGCCCATTACTTCTCCCGGGGGGGTTCCGGTAACCCTCCGGCACTCCTGTTTTCTCCGAAATCACCCAGAACAATTCTGGTGTCCGAATATAGCCATCCAATATATCGATCTTTATGTCTCGACCATTTCGAGACTCCTTGTCATGTCCGTGATCACATCCGGGACTCCGAACAACCTTCGGTACATCAAAATGCATAAACTCATAATAACTGTCATCGTAACGTTAAGCGTGCGGACCCTACGGTTCGAGAACAATGTAGACATGACCGAGACACGTCTTCGGTCAATAACCAATAGCGGGACCTGGATGCCCATATTGGCTCCTACATATTCTACGAAGATCTTTATCGGTCAGACCGCATAACAACATACGTTGTTCCCTTTGTCATCGGTATGTTACTTGCCCGAGATTCGATCGTCGGTATCCAATACCTAGTTCAATCTCGTTGCCGGCAAGTCTCTTTAGTCGTTCCGTAATACATCATCTCACAACTAACATATTAGTTGCAATGCTTGCAAGGCTTATGTGATGTGCATTACCGAGAGGGCCCAGAGATACCTCTCCGACTATCGGAGTGACAAATTCTAATCTCGAAATACGCCAACCCAACAAGTACCTTTGGAGACACCTGTAGAGCACCTTTATAATCACCCAGTTACGTTGTGACGTTTGGTAGCACACAAAGTGTTCCTCCGGTAAACGGGAGTTGCATAATATCATAGTCATAGGAACATGTATAAGTCATGAAGAAAGCAATAGCAACATACTAAACGATCGGGTGCTAAGCTAATGAAATGGGTCATGTCAATCAGATCATTCAACTAATGATGTGACCTCGTTAATCAAATAACAACTCTTTGTCTATGGTTAGGAAACATAACCATCTTTGATTAACGAGCTAGTCAAGTAGAGGCATACTAGTGACACTCTGTTTGTCTATGTATTCACACATGTATTATGTTTCCGGTTAATACAGTTCTAGCATGAATAATAAACATTTATCATGAAATAAGGAAATAAATAATAACTTTATTATTGCCTCTAGGGCATATTTCCTTCAGTCTCCCACTTGCACTAGAGTTAATAATCTAGATCACATCACCATGTGATTAACATCGATAGTTCACATCATCATGTGATTAACACCCATAGTTCACATCGCTATGTGACCAACACCCAAAGGGTTTACTAGATTCAGTAATCTAGTTCACATCGCTATGTGATTAACACCCAAAGAGTACTAAGGTGTGATCATGTTTTGCTTGTGAGAGAATCTTAGTCAACGGGTCTGCCACATTCAGATCCGTATATATTTTGCAAATTTCTATGTCAACAATACTCTGCACGGAGCTACTCTAGCTAATTGCTCCCACTTTTAATATGTATCTAGATTGAGACTTAGAGTCATCTAGATTGGTGTCAAAAATTTGTATCGGCATAACCCTTTACGACGAACCTTTTTGTCATCTCCATAATCGAGAAACATATCCTTATTTCACTAAGGATAATTTTGACCGCTGTCCAGTGATCTACTCCTAGATCACTATTGTACTCCCTTGCCAAAATCAGTGTAGGGTATACAATAGATCAGGTACACAGCATGGCATACTTTATAGAACCTATGGCCAAGGCATAGGGAATGACTTTCATTCTCTTTCTATCTTCTGCCGTGGTCGGGTTTTGAGTCTTACTCAATTACACACCTTGTAACACAGGCAAGAACTCTTTCTTTGACTGTTACATTTTGAACTACTTCAAAATTTTGTCAAGGTATGTACTCATTGAAAAAAAAACTTATCAAGCGTTTTGATCTATCTCTATAGATCTTGATACTCAATATGTAAGCAGCTTCACCGAGGTCTTTCTTTGAAAAACTCCTTTCAAACACTCCTTTATGCTTTGCAGAATAATTCTACATTATTTCCGATCAACAATATGTCACTCACATATACTTATCAGAAATGTTGTAGTGCTCCCACTCACTTTCTTGTAAATACAGGCTTCACCGCAAGTCTGTATAAAACTATATGCTTTGATCAACTTATCAAAGCGTATATTCCAACTCCGAGATGCTTGCACCAGTCCATAGATGGATCGCTGGAGCTTGCATATTTTGTTAACACCTTTAGGATTGACAAAACCTTCTAGTTGCATCGTATACAACTCTTCTTTAATAAATCCATTAAGGAATGCAGTTTTGTTTTATCCATTTGCCAGATTTGATAAAATGCGCAACTGCTAACATGATTCGGACAGACTTAAGCATAGATACGAGTGAGAAACTCTCATCGTAGTCAACACCTTGAACTTGTCGAAAACCTTTTGCGACAATTCTAGCTTTGTAGATAGTAACACTACTATCAACGTCCGTCTTCCTCTTGAAGATCCATTTATTTTCTATGGCTTGCCGATCATCGGGCAAATCCATCAAAGTCCATACTTTGTTCTCATACATGGATCATATCTCAGATTTCATGGCCTCAAGCCATTTTGCGGAATCTGGGCTCATCATCGCTTCCTCATAGTTCGCAAGTTCGTCATGGTCTAGTAACATGACTTCCAGAACAGGATTACTGTACCACTCTGGTGCGGATCTCACTCTGGTTTACCTACGAGATTCGATAGTAACTTGATCTGAAGTTACATGATCATCATCATTAGCTTCCTCACTAATTGGTGTAGTAATCATAGGAACAGATTTCTGTGATGAACTACTTTCCAATAAGGGAGAAGGTACAATTACCTTATCAAGTTCTATTTCCCCCCCCCCCCACTCACTTCTTTCGAGAGAAACTCCTTCTCTAGAAAGGATCCATTCTTAGCAACGAATGTCTTGCCTTCGGATCTGTGATAGAAGGTGTACCCAACAGTCTCCTTTGGGTATCCTATGAAGACATATTTCTCCGATTTGGGTTTGAGCTTATCAGGATGAAACTTTTTCATATAAGCATCACAACCCCAAACTTTAAGAAACGACAACTTTGGTTTCTTGCCAAACCATAGTTCAGATTGTGTCGTCTCAACGGACTTAGATGGTGCCCTTTTTAACGTGCATGCATCTGTCTTTAATGCATAACCCCAAAAACGATAGTGGTAGATCGGTAAGAGACATCATAGATTGTACTATATCCAATAAAGTACGGTTATGACGTTCGGACGCACCATTATGCTGTGGTGTTCCAGGTGGCGTGAGTAGTGAAACTATTTCACATTGTTTTAACTGAAGACCAAACTCGTAACTCAAATATTCGTCTCCGCGATCAGATCATAGAAACTTTATTTTCTTGCCACGATGATTTTCCACTTCACTCTGAAATTCTTTGAACTTTTCAAACATTTCAGACTTATGTTTCATCAAGTAGATATACCCATATCTGCTCAAATCATCTGTGAAGGTCAGAAAATAATGATACCTGCTGCAAGCCTTTATATTCATCGGACCACATATATCAGTATGTATGATTTCCAACAAATCTGTTGCTTGCTCCATTGTTCCGGAGAACGGCGTTTTAGTCATCTTGCCCATAAGGCATGGTTCGCAAGCATCAAGTGATTCATAATCAAGTGATTCCAAAAGCCCATCAGCATGGGGTTTCTTCATGCGCTTTACACCAATATGACCTAAATGGCAGTGACACAAATAAGTTGCACTATCATTATTAACTTTGCATCTTTTGGTTTCAATATTATGAATATGTGTATCACTATGATAGAGATCCAACGAACTTGTTTCATTGGGTGTATGACCATCGAAGGTTTTATTCATGTAAACAGAACAACAATTATTCTCTGACTTTAATGAATAACCGTATTGCTATAAACATGATCAAATCATATTCATGCTCAACACAAAAACCAAATAACACTTATTTAGGTTCAACACTAATCCCGAAAGTATAGGGGAGTGTGCGATGATGATCATATCAATCATGGAACTACTTCCAACACACATCGTCACTTTACCCTTAACTAGTCTCTGTTTATTCTGCAACTCCTGTTTCGAGTTACTACTCTTAGCAACTGAACCAGTATCAAATACTGAGGGGTTGCTATAAACACTAGTAAAGTACACATCAATAACATGTATATCAAATATACTTTTGTTCACTTTGCCATCCTTCTTATCCACCAAACACTTGGGGTAGTTCCGCTTCCAGTGACCAGTCCCTTTGCAGTAGAAGCACTTAGTCTCAGGCTTAGGACCAGACTTGGGCTTCTTCACTTGAGCAGCAACTTGCTTGCCGTTCTTCTTGAAGTTCCCCTTCTTCCCTTTTGCCCTTTTCTTGAAACTAGTGGTCTTGTCAACCATCAACACTTGATGTTCTTTCTTGATTTCTACCTTCATCGATTTCATCATCATGAAAAGCTCGGGAGTCGTTTTCGTCATCCCTTGCATACTATAGTTCATCACGAAGTTCTACTAACTTGGTGATGGTGACTAGAGATTTCTGTCAATCACTATCTTATCTGGAAGATTAACTCCCACTTGATTCAAGCGATTGTAGTACCCAGACAATCTGAGCACATGCTCACTAGTTGAGCGATTCTCCTCCATCTTTTAGCTATAGAACTTGTTGGAAATTTCATATCTCTCAACTCGGGTATTTGCTTGAAATATTAACTTCAACTCCTGGAACATCTCGTATGGTCCATGACGTTCAAAACGTCTTTGAAGTCCCGATTCTAAGCCGTTAAGCATGGTGCACTAAACTATCAAGTAGTCATCATATTGAGCTAGCCAAACGTTCATAACGTCTGCATCTGCTCCTGCAATAGGTCTGTCACCTAGCGGTGCATCAAGGACATAATTATTCTGTGCAGCAATGAGGATAAACCTCAGATCACGGATCCAATCCGCATCATTGCTACTAACATTTTTCAACATAGTTTTCTCTAGGAACATATCAAAATAAACATATGAAAGCAACAACACGAGCTATTGATCTACAACATAGATATGCTAATACTACCAGGACTAATTTCATGATAAATTAAAGTTCAATTAATCATATTACTTAAGAACTCCCACTTAGATAGACATCCCTCTAATCTTCTAAGTGATCACGTGATCCAAATCAACTAAACCATAACCGATCATCACATGAAATGGCTTAGTCTTCAATGGTGAACATCATTATGTTGATCATATCTACTATACGATTCACGCTCGACCTTTCGGTCTCCGTGTTCCGAGGCCATATCTACATATGCTAGGCTCGTCAAGTATAACCCGAGTATTCTGCGTGTGCAAAAACTGGCTTGCACCCGTTGTAGATGGACGTAGAGCTTATCACACCCGATCATCACGTGGTGTCTGGGCACGATGAACTTTGGCAACGGTGCATACTCAGGGAGAACACTTCTTGATAATTAGTGAGAGATCATCTTATAATGCTACCGTCAATCAAAGCAAGATAAGATGCATAAAAAGATAAACATCACATGCAATCAATATAAGTGATATGATATGGTCATCATCATCTTCGTGCTTGTGATCTCCATCTCCGAAGCACCGTCATGATCACCATCGTCACCAGCGCGACACCTTGATCTCCATCGTAGCATCATTGTCGTCTCGCCAATCTTATGCTACTACGACTATCGCTACCGCATAGTGATAAAGTAAAGCATTACAGGGCGATTGCATTGCATACAATAAAGCGACAACCATATGGCTCGTGCCAGTTGTCGATAACTCGGTTACAAAACATGATCACCTCATACAATAAAATTTAGCATCATGTCTTGACCATATCACATCACAATATGCCCTGCAAAAACAAGTTAGACGTCCTCTACTTTGTTTGTTGCAAGTTTTACGTGGCTGCTACGGGCTTAAGCAAGAACCAATCTCACCTACACATCAAAACCACAACGATAGTTTGTCAAATAGACTCCGTTTTAACCTTCGCAAGGACCGGGCGTAGCCATACTCGGTTCAACTAAAGTTGGAGAAACTGACACCCGCCAGCCACCTGTGTGCAAAGCACGGCGGTAGAACCAGTCTCGCGTAAGCGTACGCGTAATGTCGGTCCGGGCCGCTTCATCCAACAATACCGCCGAACCAAAGTATGACATGCTGGTAGGCAGTATGACTTATATCGTCCACAACTCACTTGTGTTCTACTCGTGCATATAACATCAAACCATAAAAAACCTAGGCTCGGATGCCACTGTTGGGGAACGTAGTAATTTCAAAAAAAATTCCTACGCACACGCAAGATCATGGTGATGCATAGCAACGAGAGGGGAGAGTGTTGTCTACGTACCCTCGTAGACCGAAGCGGAAGCGTTGACACAACGTAGAGGAAGTAGTCGTACGTCTTCCCGATCCGACCGATCCAAGCACCGTTACTCCGGCACCTCCGAGTTCTTGGCATATGTTCAGCTCGATGACGCGCCCCTAGCTCCGATCCAGCAAAGCTTCGGGGACAAGTTCCGTCAGCATGACGGCGTGGTGACGATCTTGATGTTCTACCGGCGCAGGGCTTCGCCTAAGCACTACAACGATATATTCGAGGTGGAATATGGTGGAGGGGGGCACCGCACACGGCTAAGAAACGATCACGAAGATCAACTTGTGTGTCCTAGGGTGCCCCCCTGCCCCCGTATATAAAGGAGCAAGGGGGGAGGCCGGCCGGCCCTTGTGGGCGCGCCAGGGAGGAGGAATCCTCCTCCTAGTAGGAGTAGGATTCCCCTCTTTCCTACTCCTACTAGGAGGGGGAAAGGAAGGGGGAGAGGGAGAAGGAAAGGGGGGGCGCCGCCCCCCCTCTCCTAGTCCAATTCGGACCAGAGGGGGAGGGGGCGTGCGGCCCACCCTGGTCGCCCCTCTCTCTCTCCACTAAGGCCCATTACTTCTCCCGGGGGGGTTCCGGTAACCCTCCGGCACTCCGGTTTTCTCCGAAATCACCCGGAACAATTCCGGTGTCCGAATATAGCCGTCCAATATATCGATCTTTATGTCTCGACCATTTCGAGACTCCTCGTCATGTCCGTGATCACATCCGGGACTCCGAACAACCTTCGATACATCAAAATGCATAAACTCATAATAATTGTCATCGTAACGTTAAGCGTGCGGACCCTACGGTTCGAGAACAATGTAGACATGACCGAGACACGTCTCCGGTCAATAACCAATAGCGGGACCTGGATGCCCATATTGGCTCCTACATATTCTACGAAGATCTTTATTGGTTAGACCGCATAACAACATACGTTGTTCCCTTTGTCATCGGTATGTTACTTGCCCGAGATTCGATCGTCGGTATCCAATACCTAGTTCAATCTCGTTGCCGGCAAGTCTCTTTACTCGTTCCATAATACATCATCTCACAACTAACATATTAGTTGCAGTGCTTGCAAGGCTTATGTGATGTGCATTACCGAGAGGGCCCAGAGATACCTCTCCGACTATCGGAGTGACAAATCCTAATCTCGAAATACGCCAACCCAACAAGTACCTTTGGAGACACCTATAGAGCACCTTTATAATCACCCAGTTACGTTGTGACGTTTGGTAGCACACAAAGTGTTCCTCCAGTAAACGGGAGTTGCATAATCTCATAGTCATAGGAACATGTATAAGTCATGAAGAAAGCAATAGCAACATACTAAACGATCGGGTGCTAAGCTAATGAAATGGGTCATGTCAATCAGATCATTCAACTAATGATGTGACCTCGTTAATCAAATAACAACTCTTTGTCCATGGTTAGGAAACATAACCATCTTTGATTAACGAGCTAGTCAAGTAGAGGCATACTAGTGACACTCTGTTTGTCTATGTATTCACACATGTATTATGTTTCCGGTTAATACAATTCTAGCATGAATAATAAACATTTATCATGAAATAAGGAAATAAATAATAACTTTATTATTGCCTCTAGGGCTTATTTCCTTCAGGTTCTTACTTTCACTAGTGCAAGTTCTCTCAACAATAATAATATAATTGGATCATATAACTATCCCTCAACATGCAACAAAGAGTCACTCCAAAGTCACTAATAGCAGAGAACAAACGAAGAGATTATTGTAGGGTATCAAACCACCTCAAAGTTATTTTTTCGGATCGATCTATTCAAGAGTTCGTACTAGAATAACACCTTAAGATACAAATCAACCAAAATCCTAATGTCACCTAGATACTCCAATGTCACCTCAAGTATCCGTGGGTATGATTATACGCTATGCATCACACAATCTAAGATTCATCTATTCAACCAACACAAAGAACTTCAAAGAGTGCCCCAAAGTTTCTACCGGAGAGTCAAGATGAAAACGTGTGCCAACCCCTATGCATAAGTTCACAATGTTACGGAACCCGCAAGTTGATCACCAAAACATACATCAAGTAGATCACGTGAATATCCCATTGTCACCACAGATAAGCACATGCAAGACATACATCAAGTGTTCTCAAATCCTTAAAGACTCAATCCGATAAGATAACTTCAAAGGGAAAAATCGATCCATTACAAGAGAGTAGAGGGGGAGAAACATCATAAGATCCAACTATAATAGCAAAGCTCGCGATACATCAAGATCGTACCACCTCAAGAACACGAGAGAGGGAGATCAAACACATAGCTACTGGTACATACCCTCAGCCCCGAGGGTGAACTACTCCCTCCTCGTCATGGAGAGCGCCGGGATGATGAAGATGGCCAACGGTGAGGGATCCCCCCTCCGGCAGGGTGCCAGAACAGGGTCCCGATTGGTTTTTGGTGGCTACAGAGGCTTGCGGCGGCGGAACTCCTGATCTATTGTGTTCCCCGATGTTTTTAGGGTATATGGATATATACAGGCGAAAGAAGTCGGTCAGGGGAGCCACGAGGGGCCCACGAGGGTGGGGGGCGTGCCCAGGGGGTAGGGCGCGCCTCCCTGCCTCGTGGCTTCCTCGAAGCTTCCCTGACGTCTACTCCAAGTCTCCTGGATTGCTTCCTCTCCAAAAATAACTCTCCCAAAGGTTTCATTTCATTTGGACTCCGTTTGATATTCATTTTCTTCGAAACACTGAAATAGGCAAGAAAACAACAATTTGGGCTGGGCCTCTGGTTAATAGGTTAGTCCCAAAAATAATATAAAAGTATATAATAAAGCCCATTAAACATCCAAAACAGAATATATAATAGAATGAATACTTCATAAATTATAGATACGTTGGAGACGTACCAATCATGAGAATGCAAATATTTCTTCAAAATTTAATCACTGCCGCGCTCAAAAATATATAAGTGAAGCACTAGAGCAACTGCCTAGCTCAAAAGATTTAAGTGAAGCACATAGAGCATCTAACAAATCATGATAAATGTGTGGCTCTCTCAAATAAGTATGTCCAACAAAGATGATTGTGACAAACTAAAAAGAAAACAAAGCAAAGACTCATAATACACAACGCTCCAAGCAAAACTCATGATATGTGACGAATGAAAATATAGCTCCAAGTAAAATTACCGATAGTTGGTCGAAGAAAGAGGGGGTGCCTTCTAGGGCATCCCCAAGATTACTTGCTTGGGAGACCTTGAATATTACCTTGCGGTGCCTCGGATATCGCCAAGCTTAGGCTCTTGTCACGCCTTATCCCTTCATCCATCGTGATCTCACTCAAAACTTGAAAACTTAAATTACACAAAACTCAACCAAATCGCGTGAGATCTGTTAGTATAATAAAGCAAATCACTACTTTAAGTACCGTTGCAAACCCATTCATATTTTATTTTTGCATTTTACCTATTGTATTCTAACTTCTCCATGTCTTATACCCCGAATACAATCCATAGTTTCATCAAAACAAGCAAAACAATGCATCAAAAACAGAATCTGTCAAAAACAGAACATTCTGTAGTAATCTGAACATTGACCATACTTCTATAACTCCATTTTTTTTTGAAAACTTAGGATAACGTGGGCAATTTTTATATAAATCATGTGTAAAAAAATCAGAAATTTATCACACTCCAGCAAATGTTAACAATTCTACTACTAGACGCAAAAGTTTTTGTTTTTGCACATAATAAAAGCAACTATCATCCAAATCATCCCAAAGGCTTTACTTGGCACGAACACTAATTTAAACAAATAAACACAATTATAACAGTAGCATAATTTTGTGCACACATGAAAAAAAACAATTGGGTTGTCTCCCAACAAGCTCTTTCTTTATAGCCATTAAGATAGGTTTGGGATATGAATGATGCTTACATAAAAGGCAAGAATCAAAGCACAAAGAGAGCATCATGAAGCATGTGAAAAACACATTTAAGTCTAACATACTTCCTATGCATAAGCATTTTATAAGCAAACAAATTATCAAGGCAAGCAAACACTAGCATATGCAAGGAAGAAGAAAGAAACAATAGCAATCTCAACATAACAAGAGGTAATTTAGCAACTTTAAATGTTCTACAACCATATTTTACTCTCTCATAATAATTACATGTAGGATCATAATCAAATTCAACAATATAGCTATCATATAAAATTTTCTCTTCATGATCCACATGCATATAAGTTTTATAATCTTCCAAGATAGTGGGATTAACATCAACTAAAGTCATGACCTCTCCAAACACACTTTTATAGAAAATTTCATAAGATTGAACACTCTCCAAATATGTGGGATTATTTTTTTACCAAAAAATGACGCTCTTATGTCGAGAAAAAATCTCCAAAAAGTTTCATGGCATTTGGACTTCATTTGGTACTAATATTCTGAAAAACCAAAAACAGGCAAAACACAACAACTGGCACTGGGCACTAAGTTAATAAGTTAGTCCCAAAAAATGATATTTAATTGCTTGTAAGTGTATATAAAACATTTAATATTATACTATAATAGCATGGAACAGTAAAAAATTATAGATACGTTGGAGACGTATCAATGTGCTTTATGTATAACTAGAAGATATTCCATGCATTGCTGCAGAATTTCTCGTTGATAAGCTCCTAAACATTCCGTGAAGACTAAAGAGAGGTTATATTATTGTGATGGGATTGTTGAACAGACGTGAGATAACTTTTGGAAGTTGTGAATCCAAATGGATATTTGTAGTTGTTTGAGGGCTCAAAATAATAGTCTATATATTGAATGAACAAGTCAAAATACTTAAGTACTTGTTGTGAGCTAGAATATAGTGAATTAGCATATCAAAGTACTTAAGTATTTGTGGTGCTGCTAGGAAAAAGTGCGGGTTTGTTACTCAAATATGCGGGCCAAATTCATTAATCATAATTTTTGAATTGTTATTTCCAACATATTTTTGACACATGTGGGTCAAATAGTAAAGCCTATTAATTGCTAGCTTATACTTGTAGGCACCCAACTAAGAAAAATATGTTGACAACATGAATAGAGGAGAAACACCTGCAACTGGCACCATATAAAGGTACTACCTAAGAAATAATCCAGAAATGGAACATAGTTTGCAAGATGTAAAATATATGCAATAGAAGGTCAAAATGGATTGATGACATTGGATCTGACAGGCTAAAACATGAAAATGGAGAGAAAATTATTGTATCTATGATCTGCTAATGGAAGAAAGTTGGAAGGATCGAATGATCAACTAGAGGGGGTGAAGGGAATACCACAAAATTTTAGCTTAACTTCCAGATTTAGGGATGGTGCGGATGAGTAGGTTCTTCAGATATTCAATAGACAACGAGAACAATCTACAAAAAGCAAACTAATGCACTAGATAAGCAAGAGCAACAAGCTAGCTAGTAAGTAAACACAAGTAAAACTACAAAAGGAAAGACCACCCAACTCGGAGATGCGGATGTATCCGGAAGGTCATACTCTTGGGGGAATTCTAATCTCTATTAGAGAGGTGTGAGAGCCAAAAATCCCGAACGCCACAAAGTGTCTCACCCTAGTCTCCCTTTGATTCACCCCCAATGGATGAGCCTCAAATAAATCGTGGTTAGTCTTGAAGGCAACCATAAGACCTTTGCAAACTTTCCTAAAGCACACCACGCGCAACGAAGCTTCTGTGCTTGAACCATAGCACCTAGGAGTCCCAAATCTCCAAGATTAACAAATTTGGTGATGACAAGTATGGGGGTAATGAATTAGTTGGTGGAACTGTAGATCGGGCGATTCTCTTTCAATCCTCGAAGTTTGGTGGATTTTGATTCGATGGATTGAGAAAAATCGAGCTTTTAGGCTGTTGGCACTAGTGGAGCATCTCAATTTCTAAGTTTTTCTGGTCAGACTGCTAGCCTGCTCCAGTTTTTAAAACTATGTTGCGAACATGGAACCATGTCATAACAATAAGTGAATCATCAACGAAAACAAAGCGATTGATTATCAATGCATCTCTACAGATTTGGATTCCTTGGATAGTCCCCTCCTCATCTGCCTTCTGTAGTAGCGCTAAGAAACCTTTGACACACATTATAAAAAAGATAAGCGGATAATGGGATAATCTCTCTAGACAACTTCTGGTTTATCTCCACCCGCTAGCGCGCTGATCGTACACACATCATGATGTTGCTCACCCCCCCCCCGCCGCAAAACCCATCCTGAGCATGACCCTTTCTAGAAAATCACACTCAACACGATCATACGCTTTACTCATGCCAAGCTTTACTGCCATGTTCCCAGCTTGCCCCCCCTTCTTTCTATACATCATATGAATGATTTTATAGGCCAACAACACAATCTGTAATCATTCTACAGGGACAAAAGCTGATTGCGTTGGTGAAACGGTATCTTCTAAGATCTCCTTCAAACGATTTGCCATCACCTTAGAGATTAACTTGTACAACGCATCACAAAATAAGCGGGAACTCCGTCACACGCGTTGGATTTTAACCTTCAGAATTAGCACAGTCGTTGTTTCGTTCCAGCCCGCCAGCATCGGTCCACCATTAAGGACAACAAGAACCTCTTCTTTCACTTGTGGACCCACCAGCTCCTAGAAGCGCTTATAAAATAACAATTTTGTGAATTAAGAGATGTTCATATCTCATTTCAACAACGATTGCTCGTGTATTTGACATGTGTATGTTTTGGTTCATCAATCAAAAAATTATTAGGATCTATTAGAATCTTACTCCTCCGACAATATACTAATTAATAGTGTGGATGCTCTTTTATTTGCGAGAAAACTTTTTATCTATCCATCAAACATCGTGAAAAACAAAAGTTTAGAGGATCTTGTTCCTTTAGTTCCTCTGGAGCAGTCAACTCCTCCCTAATAACAAGAGGAATTAAACACCTGAATCTCTTAAGAATTTCTTAAAACTAACCATACCAATACGATCATCGAAAGAGAAACAATTGTTCCATATCTGTTTCACTACAGGAAGGAAATCTTTTTGTTCTGTCCGAGAGAGGTCAAATCAAAATTCCCTAATGAATCAAAACACACACGTGTTAAGAATCAATTTGTGATTGGATAATTAGGTGGATAGTGGTATCTCCAGACCACCAGGATTCAATGGGAGGAGACGTTCCCCTCGACTACGAGGCGCCTACAATAGCTTTGTAAAATTTTAAGATGATATGCCGGCTCAGTTTCTCAGAGGTGCTCATAGAAATGGGGCGTGTGTGTGCGTTCATATGAGTAAGTGTATGCGTGTATATACGAGCGCTTGCATCTGTATTGTGTTAAAAATAATCACACAGAAAAGAATGTTAAATACACGACGAAATTTAATTGCACCATTCCTGGGAAAATAATAAGGATCCAAATGCTGAGATACGCGAGATCAGACCCTAGCCCGAGGTGAATCTAGCGCTCGCAAAATGCCGAAAAGCTTCGGATAACACAACGCGCATCCTCGCCAAGCCATGCCAGTGCCACGACTCGGATTGGCTCGTTGGCACGCCGCTTTGTCCATTCGCGTATAACAAGTCAAAATACACGAAAGCGGAAGTACGCCCAACGGAAGCGGAGGCCGAAGCCACGAACCACAAAACCAGGCCATCGCGCCCAACAACAAACGTGCGAAGCTACCAGAAAACAGAAGCAAACGCGCAAGGACAAGCAAGTGGCCATTTGTTCCTCGTCGCCTCCGCTTTCCCAACCCCCACTGCCCCCCAGCCAAATCCGCCGCCCGATTCCGCTGCCGCGCCGCCGATCCCTCCCCCGTCCATGGCGATCGGGTCCGGCAGCCGCCTCCCCGACCTCCCATTCTCCCGATTCGGAATTTGATAAGGTTTAGCGGCCTCTCCGCCTCCCCGCAGCTCGATTGCTGATTTGGTCGGGGGAAGGGAGTCTTCTGCGGCTGCTGCTTGTGTGGAATTGCTCTCCGGGAGGCGGGGGGAGGGAGGGATGGGGATGCTGTTCGTGGAGTACCTCCCGGGGCCCAAGGTGTTCAAGTGCAAGTTCTGCAGGGTTGACTCGGCGTCGCCTGACGACATCGTGTCCAAGGAGTTCCGTGGCCGCCACGGCCGCGCCTACCTCTTCGATAGCGTGTGAGCTGAGCTATCTTCTCTCTTCACCCTCTTCTATTTTGCCTGTTTCCCGCGTCTGGATCGTGCGACCATGGCAATGCCGCTGTTCTAGAGATGCTTTTCAGTTTAGTAGTTAAGTCGTGCCGTGCAAAGTTATATGCATTGCTGGTAACCACACTGGTTTAAGTCCGTCATGGTTGCAAGATAATTGTTTTGTAGTAATGTTGCTTCCTCTAGGGGTTTTGGTTGTGATTTTGGGTGAAAAATCATGATGGTTATTACTATTAAAATACGCTGAGTGCAAGAATGAGATGATGGATCCGATATGGTTATGTTTGATTTGAGCAGTATTGAATCATCTGAATCATGATGGATATGAATAAAATGAGTCTAGCACCCTATTTCAAAAGATAATAAATGAGTTTGGTAATCAACCTGGGCAAAATTGTATGTCGATCTTAGGCTAGAGAGTTAAAATTTGAAGGCTAAGTAGCCTAAATTGCACATTTGATATCAGTTGATTGTTGATTCACAAGATCATGCTTTAGTAACAATGGAAATATGCAACTCAATCTATGAAGTGAGAGAGCTTGATCAGGACCAGTTGTTTCTGAATATGAAAATGCTTCTTAGCCCATTTTCATCTTTATGTTGCTGATCAACTATCAAAAGTTAACTTCATGGCGAGCTCATATTTTGTGAATTCAATAGACCTGCTAATGAAGTATCCTTCACTTTCTTCATTGGCCCAAATACTGAGTTAATTTCAATAAATTATGTAATCAGGCAACAGTTCCATATTATCTAGGAAACATAGGTGTCAAATAGAAAAGTATGGTTATTAACATTACATGAACTCTTATCTAAACTGAATTAAGTATGAGTAATTGACCATTGAACATCTGAACTACCAAGCTTTTGCTAATTATTGTTGACATGTTAATCTGGGGTAATGTGACATCCAGGGTGAATGTGAGCCTTGGTCCCAATGAGGATCGCCATCTCTTGACTGGATTGCATACAGTGAACGATATCTACTGTAGCTGCTGCCAACGACTCCTTGGCTGGAAATATGTAAGTTTCAGTTTACATTTTAGTTAATGAAAAATTCATTTAATACTGCTTATAGATTAGTTAAAGCATGCGAGTTTGTCATACTGTTGAAATTAATTCATCTAAGAGGATAAGCATCCTAGCACTATGCTGTCATAGTGATGTTTGTAATATGAAACTAGGGTTCTTACTGGGGAAACTACTACCAGGAAGATAGCCATGTACTACACGGCTGCTAGTGATAGGATATACTAGAGATTTGGGTGATTCATTGTGATTTCTGTTCATGCGTTGATCCTGTTCCTCACTGCGAAGTCCCTTTATATATGGAGAGGCTGATCACATCGAAGCCTAACAGTAGGTAGCTAATCAACTGAATTGCTAATTGGAATGAAGCAACTAAAACAGACATAATGCATATTCTTAGCTGGTTAGCTCTACTTGGTGCCTTAGGTATGTCCCCTGTCACGGAAGCTAAGGCATAACCTTGCGTTTCTAGAGGACCACTTGATTCAGAATTCTCTTGGCTATTGAGTACAGGGTATAGGTTGCTTGGTTGACAGAGACGGCCACATTTGGTGAAATTATTCTGAAACCTAAACGACACATCCACATATTTTATCTGCTTACTTTTTTGAGGGATCCGTAGATTTGTAGACTTGTTTATGGGCAACTAATTATAGGTCTTTCTATTTTGTAGAGTATCTTTTTATGTATCGATGCCTTATTTTGTTGTATAGCAAGTTCATAACAATGTTGTAGTTAAGACATAAATGTTGAATCCATGCCTTGCTCGTTAAAGGCCAGAAAGTAAAATTCTGTCGCTCTCAGTTCATCTAGGTTCTTATGGATTTTTTTTACTTTTCTCCTGATTTTTTTGTCATGTTTATGGAACTATATTTTTTCTTGATAGAAGCACATCCCAGCCCACTTGGTATTCATAGCGTGTCACTTAAGTCATGTTTGATGTCCTAGTTTGACTTCATTTTCCCTGGAATCATGAAGCATTAGCTTATCAGGATCTTGTTATCGTCTGGCTGCGGTTATACTAGTACAAAGGTGTTATGGCCGGTAGCTAGGCCCACCGGGCAATCTTAGCCCACAAGTTATCTTAGGTTAATTCTTATGCAAGTTATCTAGGTTATAAATATAGGCTGTAAGACTCTTTTTGGAATTAAGCAATAAAGATATTATCATCTTATGTTGCCCGGCTCCCTGAGGAGCCGGAACCCTAGCCGCCACCAGCCAACCGCCGCCACACCACGCGCAAGGACGGCGCCTCGCCACCGGCCGCCGTGCTCGAGCCCTCGCCCTTCCTCCTTCCCCTACAGCCTCCGGCCAAGACCGGGCAGAACCCTAGCTCCTGACACCTTGGTATCAGGTACCCGGGTTTCGACCATGTCTTCACCGCCTCCAAAACCGCCACCACCGCAGCCGCTGCTGCCCAATGCCTCCCCCACCGGCACTGCCACCGATTCCACCAACGCCGCCGCTGCGTCGCCGGGCTCCACGGCCTCCCTATCGGCGCCGATCTCCCCCGCACCCGGCACCACGCTGGGCCAGGGCCAGCCGCAAACCCCCATCCAGCAACCACCGCCGTCGCCTCCCCCAGCGCCGCCGCAGTTCACACCGGAGGCCATGGCCGGCGTGCTCAACGACCTGGTCGTCGCGGTCCAGGGCATCCGCCTCTACTTGGCAAGCCCGTACGGGCCGCCTCCACCGCTTCATCCGGCCGCGCTCGCGGGCCAGCAGGCGCTGCCGTGGTACTCAGTACCGGCGGCCATCACCGGCGGCTACCCGGCGTTTCCCCCACCGGCGGCTTCGACGCCGCCTTGGCCGCAGTGGCCGATGCCGTTCGCGGCGCCAACCGCGCCGCCCGCCACCAACCAGGGACCGCAGTGGCCGACCTGGGCCCCGCCGCCCGCGCCGTCCCCCACCGCGCCGTCCCTCCCGGCGGCAACGGTGCAGGTTCCACCACCGCCCCCGCCCAACCCTAGCCTGGGCCGGTCCTCGCCGAGCGGCCTTTCGATCCAGGAGGTCCGCTTCCCTTCGTCACCGTCGCCACTTCCCGGCTGGCTCCATGAGCTGCCGTCGGCTTCCACGGAGGCCCGGCCGCCGTCAGGGTTCCAGTTGCAGCCCGAGGCGTCGGGCGCCACAGGGAACTACGCCGACCCTTCCACCCTGGACCGAGCTCCGTCATCAGCCCTCCGTATCGCCGAGGCAGTGGGCCAGGGCGCGCCACACTAGCAGCCGCCCCGGTTCGCAAAGATCGACTTCGCCACGTACGACGGTTTGGACGACCCGCTTAACTGGCTCAACCAGTGTGACCAGTTCTTCCGTGGACAGCGCACGCCCGCGTCGGAGCGTACTTGGCTGGCTTCCTACCATCTCCGCGGGGCCGCCCAGACATGGTACTACGCCCTCGAGCAGGACGAGGGCGGCATGCCACCGTGGGATCGCTTCCGCGAGCTATGTCTTCTTCGGTTCGGACCACCGGTACGCGGGAGCCGCTTGGCCGAGTTGGGCCGCCTGCCCTTCACCTCCTCGGTGCAGGATTTCGCCGACCGCTTCCAGGCCCTGGCGTGTCACGCGCCGGGTGTGACGGCCTTACAGCGGGCTGAACTCTTTGTCGGCGGCCTTCCCGACCACATCCGCGTGGACGTTGAGATGAAGGGGCCTCAGGATCTCCAGACGGCCATGTACTACGCCCGCGCGTTCGAGCGCCGCGCGGTGTCCAGTCAGCAGGAATCACCGTCCTGGGCCGTTGGGTCGCTACTCTTGCCGGATCCCGCACAGGGTCAGCCTGCACAGGCTTCCGCGGCACCCCCCGCCGCGACCGCGGCGCGCCCGTTCCGCCGGCTCACCTCAGTCGAGATACTCGAGCGTCGCCACCAAGGGCTGTGCTTCAACTGCGATGAACTCTACACGCCAGGCCATGCCTGCCTGCGACTCTTCTACCTGGAGGTTGCAGACTACATTCCGGAGGACGCCGTCGCCGCCGACCTGGCCGCCCCAGCTGTCGAGAAGGTGTTTGATGCTGGTTGATCGCCTCGAGGATTTTCGCAAGCGCTTCCCCACCTTATAGCTCGAGGACGAGCTGTTTGTGCAGGCGGGGAGAAGTGTTATGACCGGTAGCTAGGCCCACCGGGCAATCTTAGCCCACAAGTTATCTTAGGTTAATTCTTATGCAAGTTATCTAGGTTATAAATATAGGTTGTAAGACTCTTTTTGGAATTAAGCAATAAAGATATTATCATCTTCTGTTGCCCGGCTCCCTGAGGTGCCGGAACCCTAGCCGCCACCAGCCAACCGCCGCCACACCACGCGCAAGGACGGCGCCTCGCCGCCGGCCGCCGCGCTCGAGCCCTCGCCCTTCTTCCTCCTTCCCCTACAGCCTCCGGCCAAGACCGGGCAGAACCCTAGCTCCTAACAAAAGGTTCCTCCAGGCTCCAGGGGTGGGTTGTCTTTTCCCTTGAGCCTGCCATTGACATATATGCCAGAGCAAGCCTGGTCATGGATGTTCGAACTTTTGGTGCAATTGGCATGAAATGAAAGCAGGAACAAATAAATACCTTCACATATCTTTTAGGTCCTGTTCGGAGCACAATTTTCCCTTCCCTCTTAGGTCTCATTCGGTTTGGAGGATTTTCGTAGGAAAAACATAGGACCAAGGATTCTAGAGGAAAATTTCTTATAGATGCATTCGGTTTGTAGGAAACGCATACTGAAATTCCTTTGGGATACTACTCATTTCCAGTACTTTTGGAGGAAACTACACGTTCACTCAAAGCTCATTGTTTGCATAGGAACGAGGCAAGACAAATCCTTAAAGCATCTCCAACAGTAGACCTAAAATAGGGCACCAAAAACTGTTTGGAGTAAAATTTGGGGCACCAAAAGGTGATCTTTTGGGCACAAAAAATATGTCCATTTCCAACAGCTGCCCAAAAATAGGGACTCATCCAAACAAACATCCAAACCACTTGATCACATTGCATACTTCAAATACAAACTCCCAAACATTCGAAGTTTTAAACATGCAACGTAAACATCCTAACATTCAACTTAACATCCAAACATTCAAACACATAGTACTCCTACGGACACACTATGCACATACTACTTGTCATCATCGTCACGTTGTGTGTCCAATGGCGTTCCAAAACACCATGGTCTCCTCCTTAGAGGTATTGAACTCCTCACTCTCGTCGTCAGGCTCAACCTCGTCGTCAGACCCGAGCTTGATCACCCTAGAGGGGCTAGCCTCGCCCTCCTTGCGCTCCGCCTTCTTGCGCTCATTGTCCCTCTTTCAAAACCACTACACCTCCGCCTGTACGAGATGTGGATTTTCCACGGCGAACCTCGCCATTGCCGCCTCATCGCTCTCCCGGGTGTCCTGCTGCTCCAGGACGATGCGGGTGGCCCTCTTCTCCTTGCGGGATACAATATTCACCATCGGAGTGATGAACTCCGCCGCCTCCCGAGATTCGATTACCGGGAAGTTAAGGTTGCGACGCGGCCGGTCAAGCCTCCAACAGGCGAAGTTGAACGCGCTCATGGCTAGCTCCGCCACTCGAACTTGCCGAGCCAATGGCGCCGGCAGTCGCACTGCAGCTCGGCGCCGTAGTGGCCGGACTGCCGCAGCCGAACGTGTGCTCTTTGGCGCGCGTTTCGGCGGCAGCCTCGACAGTGGCGGCCGATTGGAGAGGGGGGGGGGGATCCGGCAGTGCGGCGTGGCGCGCGGTGGTAACGGCTGGATTCGGTCCACAGGCCGGTATGGCGCGACGCCGGTTTTAGGATTGGAAATGGGGTAATGCAGCGGCAGGGCAGTGGCGGTGTGGCCGATTGGAACAGGGGTACGGTGGTTTCAAGCAGCGGGGTCGTGCGGGATGGCTGTGATGGCTGGATTCAGTGGGGCGGCGGCGGCGCGGAGGGAAAAGGGCTGCGGGGAAGGTTCCTGAGGTGGTAGTTGGACTGCGTGCGGCTCTGTTTTTGGTTGCGCAGCCGCGCGACTGCTGTATATTTGCAGCTGGCGCTGCCTTATTGGGCTGCTCTAAAAACTTTCTTGCAAAATTTACAACAAGGGCAGCTGTTGGAGCTGCATTGTTTGCCCCAATGCCCTAAAATAGGGCAGCTGGTGGGGATGCTCTTAGGATGACATCCTTATCAAATTCTGGTACTCTCCTAGTTCCTGTTGACGTATAAATGTATTGCCTAGTCTCTTCCGTCAGATCGGTCTTTTGGTTGCATTGGCTAGAGCATGCACTTCTACATGGTATCAGAGCCAAGAGATCTCAAATTCAAGACCTGGCTGGCGCAATAAAATTGCAGCCCACCTGTTAGGGACAGAGTAGTGGTAAGGATCGATCTACTACCTTACGGTAGCAATCAGTCTGATACAACGAGATTACAAGAATGGATCGATCGAAAGGGGAACTAGGGTTCGAGCCGCCGTCGCCGTTCGTGATCCATTGGATGGCGAGGAAGAGAGGAGCGTTCGTCTTAAGTAGCCGCGGTAGCCGGGCCGGGCTGGTTGTGCCACTCTGGGCCAAAGTAGCGTGTGTTGTTGCGTCGGGCGCGGCTGGGCCGGGCCCGAGTCTGGCTGGCCGGTGGGGTCGTCTCGTCAGGGGTGCTAACATCCCCTCCTCCTTGAGACGAGGCTTGCCCCCAAGCCTCCGCATGAGGGAAGCGTGCTTGGAGAGCTTGGCGATCCTCCCAGGTGGTGTCGAGGGCTGCGCCCGCTGACCATTGGACTTGGACTTGCTCGATCATGACCTCGTTCTTCTTGCGCCATCTGGTCTGAAGAATCTTGATCGGAATTGCTGTGTCGCCTGCAGTTGCTGGTAGAGTTGGGGATGCCGTGGTGCCTGGAAGTAGAGCTTGCCGCAGCTGGGACACATGGAAGACTGGGTGCACTGCTGCTTCAGGAGGAAGTTGTAGTTTGTAGGCGACCTCATTGATCTTGCCGATGATCTTGAACGGGCCGTAGTACTTGTAACTGAGCTTGTGGTTTGCTCTTGGGGCCACCGAGGTTTGGATGTAAGGTTGCAGCTTGAGGAAGACGTGATCACCGACGTGGAATTGGCGAAAGGAGCGCTTCTTGTTCGCCTGGTCTTGCATGATCTGGCGTGCCCGATGGAGTTGTTGTTGAATGAGGTCCTGCATCACTGCCCGCTCCTCGAGCCATGTTTGCAGAGTAGGTACTGATGACGAGGTCGATGCCGTGATCCCCCAGTGCCTAGGTTCCCTTCCAAACATGGCCTTGAACGGCGTCATACCGATGGCGGAGTGGTGTGATGAGTTGTACCAGAATTGTGCCAGGGGTACCCAAAAGCTCCATCTCTTCGGGCACGCTTGAACGAAGCAGCGCAGATAAGTCTCAATGCACTGGTTCACCCGCTCGGTTTGGCCGTCCGTCTGGGGATGGTTCGCCGTGCTCATGCGCAGCTCTGTTCCTGCATATTTGAACAGCTCTTGCCAAAAATGGCTGGTGAAAACTGGGTCGCGGTCAGATACAATAGCCCTCGGAAATCCGTGCAGCTTGTACAATTGTTGCATGTAGAGGACGGCCACTTTTGCCGCTGTGTACGGGTGGGCCAGAGGAAGGAAATAGGCGAACCGAGTCCTTTTGTCAACCACCACGAGCAAGCAGTTGTACTGACCTGACTGTGGCAAGCCGTCCACGAAGTCCATGGTGATAAGATCCCATGACTCTTTTGGGATTGGTAATGGCATCAGCAACCCTGGCGAAGCAGTGCGGTCCGGTTTGGCTTGCTGACAGACCTGGCAGCAACACACATACTGCTGCACATGTGCCTTCATCTTGGGCCAGGCAAACAGCCTGCGGATGCGTCTGTAGGTCACTGGAAAGCCAGAGTGGCCCCCCATGGGGCTGTCGTGGAAGGCTGCGATGATGCGTTGCTGCATAGCTGTTGTTCCTCCCAGCCAGATGCGGTCCCTGAAGCGAAGTAACCCATTCTGCAGTTGGAATCTTCCCTTGGGATCCTCGCGGACAGCCAACTGCTCAAGGAGTCTCTGCGCTTGTGGATTGGTGTTGTAGCTGGCGAGGATATCTTCGAGCCATGCTGGTTGGCACACACTGATAGTGTGCAGCACTTCCGTTGCCGTTGCTCTGGACAAGGCATCCGCTGCTGTGTTCTCGGCCCCTTTTTTGTACTTGATGACGTATCGGAGTCCCAGTAATTTAGTGAAGGCTCTCTGTTGCCATGGTGCCGAAAGCCTCTGCTCTGTTAGGTGTGTCAAGCTGCGCTGGTCTGTGAGTATGGTGAACTCTGCATGCTGGAGATATGGGCGCCATTGGTCGACAGCTACAATGACTGCTAAATACTCTTTCTCATAGGTCGAGAGGCCCTGGTATCGGGGACTCAGCGCTTTGCTCATGTAAGCAATTGGGTGACCCTCCTGCTGCAGTACTGCCCCTATCCCTTTGTCACATGCGTCAGTCTCGATCACGAAAGGCTTGGTGAAATTGGGTAGTGCCAGAACTGGTGCTTCGATCAGGTGTTGCTTGAGCAGCTGGAATGCTGTATCAGTGGTTGGTGTCCAGACGAACGGTGCCCCTTTTTTGAGAAGGTTGAATAGTGGGCGAGCTATGATTCCAAAGTTCTTGACGAATCTTCGATAGTACCCAGCTAGCCCCAAGAAGCTGCGGACCGTCTTGACATCAGATGGTGTCGTCCAATTGGACACTGCTTGGATCTTTGTAGGCTCTGTGGACACCCCACGGTCACTGATGACGTGTCCCAGGTATGATAGGCTGCGTTGACCGAACTCACACTTGGACATCTTCACACGCCATTGGTCCCTGCGCAAGAGTTGCAGAACTTGTCGCAGGTGACTGATGTGGTCCCGCAGAGTCTTGCTGAATAGCAGGATATCGTCGAAGAAGAGGAGGACACACTTGCGGTCGACTGGTTTGAGCGTAGTTGAGAGAGAGCCGTTGAAAGTGGCCGGTCCACCCGCTAACCCGAAAGAGACCACTAAGAATTCATAGTGGCCCGAATGCGTCTGAAACGCGGTCTTGTACTCTTCACCCTCTGCCAAACGGATCTGGTGATAACCTGAGCGCAGGTCCAACTTGGAGAACCATGTTGCACCATGTAACTCATCCAGTAATTCCTCGATAATGGGCACGGGGTACTTGGCAACATATGTGATAGCATTGAGATGTCTGTAGTCGATGCAGAGTCTCCAAGTTCCGTCTTTCTTCTTGACGAGGATAGCTGGAGAGCAGAAAGGACTGGTACTCTTCCTAATAACCCCTTTGCGAAGCAGTTCTTCTACCTGGGCATCAATTTCCTTCTTATGCTCTGGTTTGTGTCGATAGGGTCGGATGTTCACAGGCTGAGCTCCTGGAATGAGAGGAATCTTGTGATCGCAGTCGCGACGTGGTGGTAATCCCTCTGGTTCCTTGAACACATCAGAGAATTCTTCTAGAATTGCTTGTATCTCTGGTGAGTTGGTGACGCTGCTGTTGTCTTCGCTGTCAGTCGCGTAGATTAGCGCCATATGAGTGATTGCGCCGGAGTTGCAGAGTTGTTGGAGTTGAAGGGCGTTGATGACTGTGCAAGTTGACGAATTAGATTCGTGCCCATGGAGGCGAATCGGCCCCTCGGGTGATAGCATCTCAATGAACTTTGCACGCCAGTCGACCGTCATGGGGCTGTGCTCCTCGAGCCAGTCCATCCCCAAGATTGCATCGTACGTCCCGAGCGCCAGCACCTTCATATCCGTCGTGAACTGGTGGCCCTGAGTGCACCATTGACATTGCGGTACACTTGCAGAGCAGGCGAGCGCTCCCCCGTCGGCGACGCGTACTTGATAAGCGCGTGGAAGAGGCTGGACGCCCTGGAGAGTCGTCGCCAGCCGCTCATTGATGAACGAAGTGGTGCTGCCGGAGTCGACAAGCATCAACGCTTCGCGCCCCTGGATCCATGCGCGCAACTGGAATGCCTTGCTTGAAACTCCCCCAGTCAGGGCCGGCTTGGATATAGCCATGACCACTTCTTCTGTGACGGTCTTCGGTTGGGTTGGTGCAGTCGTGGCGTCGATGCCGAAGAGCTCCAGAAGTTCTTCAACGACGTGAAGTTGAACCGACGTGGGGCACGTGTGGTCAGATCCCCAGCGTTCGCTGCACTTGAAGCACAGCCCCTGCGCTCGACGGTAGTCGCGCAGGGCCTTGAGCTTGTTGGAGTCAGCTCGCGCGGCGTCGGTACCGCGGCGATCCACGGCTGGAGCTGGTGGTGTCGCGCGCGCCGGAGGAAGAGGTAGAGGGAGCGGCACGTTGGGCCTCATCGGCGCGTCAGGAGGGCGCGCAGGCGTGGGTCGCTGCGCCTCCGCACGCGCGTTGTCAGCCACCTCCTCCTGGAGTAGCGCCAAGGCACAGGCCGTGTCCAGATCGGGTGGTCGCTGGACCATGACCACCGCTCGAATGTCCGCCCGCAATCCTTCCACAAAACGAGTGAGAAAATAAAATGGGTGAATCGAATCTGAATAAGAGCTCAAATGATTAATGATTAACTCAAATCGCTTGATGAAATCAGCTACGGTGGATGTCTGTTTAATGGTATAGAATTGTCGGATGAGCAACTGATGTCGATCGCGACCAAATCGAGTAGTTAACAGGGCAGAGAAAGACTCCCAATCGAAGCTATTGAGCTTCTTTTGGATTGACTGTAACCAAATGGCCGCAGCCCCTGAGAAATTGAGGGCGGCCATGGGAACCCAAAAGGTTTTGTGGATGCCAAACATGGAAAAGTACTGCTCGCACATCGTTTTCCACATGTTTGGGTTCTCGCCTGAGAATTGCGGAAACGAAATGGAAGGATGAGCTTGGCCCAAGCCAGTGAGCATCTGACTAGCATGTGCGAAAGGAGAAGAGAGGAATTCGATCTGACCGTTGGCCGGGAGTGGCGGCGGCGTCTGGAACGACGCCGCCGCCCCCCCCCCCCCCCCCCCGCTGCAGATGGAACTCGCCGTGGTCCTTAGACCCTTGAGGGGCGTCCTCGTCGCCTCCCGCCAGGCCCAACTTGTCGGTGGGCAGCTCGGGCGGTGGCGCCGTAGTTCGAAGCGGCGGCGCGCCCCCGTTGGTGTCGATGATGGGGCTCGGCCGCGCTTGCTGCAGAGCAGTGACCGCGTCGCCCAGATCGGGCCTCCACGCGACGAGATCGTCGAGGCGAGCGGTGACCGCGGTGAGGGCCGCGGTGCTGGCCTCCATCGTGGCCGTAAGCTTGTCGAGGTAGGCCTTCGCTGCTGGATCCATGGCTTCGATGGTGAGGCGGCCGTGGCGAGTCCCTCTCGTCTCGATGAGGTGAGCCAGATCGGTGGAAGAGTGGTGGATTGCTGGTGACTGATACCAGATGTTAGGGACAGAGTAGTGGTAAGGATCGATCTACTATCTTACGGTAGCAATCAGTCTGATACAACGAGATTACAAGAATGGATCGATCGAAAGGGGAACTAGGGTTCGAGCCGCCGCCGCCGTTCGTGATCCACTGGATGGCGAGGAAGAGAGGAGCGTTCGTCTTAAGTAGCCGCGGTAGCCGGGCCGGGCTGGTTGTGCCACTCTGGGCCAAAGTAGCGTGTGTTGTTGCGTCGGGCGCGGCTGGGCCGGGCCCGAGTCTGGCTGGCCGGTGGGGTTGTCTCGTCAGGGGTGCTAACATCACCTTCGGTCCACGTTTAGGCATGAGGGAGCCACACGCGAGGGGGAGTGTTGACGTATAAATGTATTATTGCCTAGTCTTTTTCATCAGATGGTTTTTTGGTTGCATTGGCTAGAGTATGTACTTCTACAGTTCTGACGTTTCGGTTTCCTCCAAACGGAATGAACCCTTGAGGGTTCAAAAAGGCCATGCAACCTTTCTTTGTTGACGTTGGGTTGTTTTCCGAACCTTGATTGTTATGATGACTTCCCTACTCATTGGACTATATGCAGGCAAAAGCTCGGTTTCCTCCAAACGGAATGAACCCTTGAGGGTTCAAAAAGGCCATGCAACCTTTCTTTGTTGACGTTGGGTTGTTTTCCGAACCTTGATTGTTATGATGACTTCCCTACTCATTGGACTATATGCAGGCAAAAGCCTACAACGAAGACCAGAAGTACAAAGAAGGAAAGTTCATACTAGAGAAGAACATGATGCTGAAAGAAGGACGTTAGCTGGCGGGAACTGATGATCTGCTGTCAAGTCTGCAAAAGCAGACATTCGCAACTTGCGAAGTGTAGCTAAAGATTCGTTGATACGGATTTCCTTAACATTTATTACTCTGGTGACGGCCATCACCACGAAAATGCATTTGTGAAATCTG
The DNA here is from genome assembly GCA_032464435.1 of Aegilops umbellulata. Classification (NCBI taxonomy): domain Eukaryota; kingdom Viridiplantae; phylum Streptophyta; class Magnoliopsida; order Poales; family Poaceae; genus Aegilops; species Aegilops umbellulata. Next base: position 56,564,900 of record CP136055.1, read on the forward strand.
TTGCCCTGTTACATTTGCTCGGCTGGCCTCTGAAATTGAACTGTTACCAGTTTTTCTTGACTCAACCGTGGAGGTTCACAGATCGGGTTTCTGAAGCTGGGTGCTGATGTAGGCCTAGTGCTCTTTGATTGCCTCACTTGAGTCTATCACGTACGACGCATCGTTAAACCCGTGAAGAACGAAACCCTTTTCTGCGAGATTGAACCATTTCACGTGAATTTCCTGTGAAGGAGATTGAACCATTTCACGTGAATTTCCCGTGAAGGAGATTGAACCATTTCACGTGAATTTCCTGTGGAGGTACGAAAAAGCTAGCTATTTGTCAGGGTCATGTACCGCAATGCTGGATGTGGAGTGGCTACAACATCTCTAAATGCATCCCCCCTGCTCTGTCTCCAGTTGTCTGGGGAAACACTCTGGACATTATCCGGATAGAAAAAGGTCACCCAGCGCCTCCCTTAAACTTGGTTGATATTTCTGGCCTCCTCCAATGTGAGGGAGAGTTGGGGTTGTTAAATTATTCTTAGGGCATCTCTAACGGGCGATCCGCAAATTTTGCCAGAATTTGAAATTCAAATTTAGTCCGATCCACACAGCGCGCCGGATCGCATGCCCAATCACAATAAAAAAAGACAAGTATGCTTAATTTTTACATGTCCGAATTCAAAAAAATATCAATCCGGCAGGCCGTACAATTTTTTGCCCTGCCGGACCGGCAATCCCAGCCATATGCTCCCCAATCAAAGTGTAGTCGTCCCTGCGTAGGCAGCCTCCACCTTCGCCGCGTCCTCATTGTGCGCCGCTATCAAGTCATCTTTTTGTCCCTGCAGCATTTGGTAGTGGACAGATTGCACGATCATTCTGGCATCTGCATTCAAAGAAGCCACATTCAAGGACAACATCCTGGCGTCGTCCGCATTGGCGGCAATATTCAACTTCTTTTCCTCGAGCTCGGTCTTCCTCTCTTCGATCATGGTCCTCCTCTTTTCGAGTTTGAGCTTCTTGTCCGTCGCCACCATCAACAATTTGAACCTCTTCACCTTTTTTTCTCCTCCTTGATGTCTGAGTGCTTCACACATGCCTCCTCCTGAGGGAGTCCTGTACTAGGGGGTCCTCGGGGTGCCGGCTTATCTCACGTGGGCCGGATTGTTGGGCCGCATGGTATGTGGACCAAAAACCTTTTATGCCTTGGTGTGTACCCCAAGTCAAGATGGAAGATTCGGAGTTTCCTTGATGTAACCGACTATCTGTTAACCCTAGCACCCCTGGTGTCTATATAAACGAGGGGGCTTAGTCCGTAGAGGCTAGAAGAACAATCGCCATCCTACTAGTTAGGGTTTAGTTCGTCTGATCTCGTGGTAGATCTACTCTGTAACCCCCTTATACACAAGCAATATAATCAAGCAGGACGTAGGATTTTAACTCTTAGAGAGAGCCCAAACCTGGGTAAACATCGTGTCCCACGTCTACTGTTCCCCGTCTATCCAAGGTCCACAGTTCGGGACCCCCTACGTGAGATCCGCCGATTTTGACAGCGACATTGGCGCTTTCATTGAGAGTTTCGCCGTCGGATCACCGAAGGATCGATGGTTCGCCTGATCATCAAAGACGGTATTAGCACCGAGGATATCATCGTCCCCGGGCAACTTTTCGCGTTTGGCAGCATTGTTCTGCACGCCGACTCGGCCGATCATCTTAACCCTGTCGACAGCTTCGCCCCTTTGCATTATCAGCTTCGAGCTTAGGTGCAGCTCTTGCGTCTGAAGACCAGGAATCTATTCCGTCCGGACCGTTCCTCCCCATCGAGGATCCGGCTTTGAGACCTAAGGGAGTTCGACGCCCGAAGACTATGAGGCAGCCTCAGCCGGACTCGCTACAGATTCGACGGTGAGCCTTGAGTAGGTATAACACCCGGAGACCAGGATTTCGTCCTGGCCGGACACGTGCCTCTTCCCACTATGGTAACGGAGGTCAGCTCCGAAGAAATCTCTTCCATCGATCCAGTTGGCCTCGCTTTGATAAACGAGGCGCTCGATCCGATCCAGATGATGACTATTGTCGATGGTCTGTCCTCGGCTCACGCTTGTGACGCCCTCGATTCATTCGTACACTAATTATACACACAAATGTGTACGATCAAAATCAAGGACTCACGGGAAGATATCACAACACAACTCTAGACACAAATTAAAATAATACATGCTTTATATTACAAGCCAGGGGCCTCGAGGGCTTGAATACATCAGCTTGAAAATGAGTTAGCGGAAGCAAAAATATCTGAGTACAGACATAAGTTAAACAAGTTTGCTTTAAGAAGCCTAGCACAAAAGCAACATCGATCGAAAAGGCAAGGCCTCCTGCCTGGGAGCCTCCTAACTACTCCTAGTAGTCTGCGACCTCCACGAAGTAGTAAGCATCAGCGGTGGCATCTGGCTCCTGGGCTCTGACATCTGGTTGCATCAACCGGAAAGAAGAAGAAAGGGGGAAAAGGGGGAGCAAAGCAATCGTGAGTACTCATCCAAAGTACTCACAAGCAAGAATCTACACTACATATGCCTCAGTATCAATGAAATGGGCTGTATATGTGGAATGGGTTGTAGAAATGTCAGAACAGAGAGAAGGCCTAGTCCTATCGAAGACTAGCATCTTCAGCATCTTGAAGCATCTTGCAGCATCAGAAGAGATAAGAGTAGCATAAAGTAAAGTAGTAGTAGTGTTATCAACCTCGGCCGAAGATCCTTTCTCGACTCCTTGCGAGAAAGCAATCCCAGAGCCATACTATCCAGTTATCATCACAATCCATTCCTCATCACAAGTATCCAGTGCTAGTTGTATCGATCGGGATACAACTCCAAGTGTCCGTTACTGTAGGACAGGCTATCGATAGATGTTTTCTTCCCTGCAGGGGTGCACCAACTTACCCACCATGCTCGATTAACTCAGGCCGGACACACTTTCCTGGGTCATACCCGGCCTCGGCCAAACAATACGCCGCAACCCGACCTAGGCTTAATAGAGAGGTCAGCATGCCGGACTAAACCTATGCCCCCAGGGGTCATGGGCCATCTCCCCGGGAACTCCTGCACATTGCGAACACGGTCGGTGAGCAGACCTAGCTACCTCCTTCAACAAGGCAGGTGCTTACGCAGTCCAACCCGGCGCGCGCCGCTCAGTCGCTGACGTCTATTAAGCTTCGGCTGATGTATACGACGCAGAACGCCCATACTATGCCCATGTGATGGTTAGTGCTATCAGGCCAGAGGCCCCTCAGATCAAATATCCAAATCATAGTGGATTAGGAGCACGCGGTAACAAGCAGAGACTCACGAAAGATGTGACCCTGTCGCCCCATCTCGAGGACTTGCGGCAAGGGCTAGGAATGCCCGGCCATGCCTCGTAATTATCTCGCGGGCACCCTCCAGGTCAACCCGTCTCCACATCACCCGCGGGTACCCCTCAGGGTCGACCCGCCCTTCCAAGTAACAGTTGTAAAGTCCAAGTATCCCTGTGTCCAAACATCAAGGGGAAAACTCGAGGAATCACCCCGGTGAATTCCACTCGATGTAATCATCAAGGTGAACGTAAGAGGAACCACCCCCGAGGTTCACACTTGAGGGGTTGCACGACAGAGTCGTATCGGAAGTGGTTAAGGAGGAAATCACCCTCGATGACCATGACCGAATAGCTACTGAGGGAGTCCTGGATTAGGGGGTGTTCGGATAGCCGGACTATACTTTCAGCCGGACTCCAGGACTATGAAGATACAAGATTGAAAACTTCGTCTGTGTCCGGAAGGTTCTTTTCTTGGCGTGGAAGGCAAGCTAGGCGTGCGGATATTCAAGATCTCCTACCCATGTAACCGACTCTGTGTAACCCTAACCCTATCCGGTGTCTATATAAACCGGAGGGTTGTAGTCCGTAGGACAACCATCATCATACACAATCATACCCGAAGGCTAGCTTCTAGGGTTTAGCCTCCTTGATTTCGTGGTGGATCTACTCTTGTACTACCCATATCATCAATATTAATCTAGCAGGAGTAGGGTTTTACCTCCATCGAGAGGGCCCGAACCTGGGTAAAATAAAGTGTCCCTTGTCTCCTGTTACCATCCGACCTTGACGCACAGTTCGGGACCCCCTACCCGAGATCCGCCGGTTTTGACACCGACATTGGTGCTTTCATTGAGAGTTCCTCTGTGCCGTCGCAATCAGGAAGGATGCCTTTACCCGTCTTTAAAGACGGCACCGTCACCGAGGGAGCCATGGCTATCGGCCAGACCCTCCGGCTGGGTGGTTTTCTCATGACCGCCTGTTCGGCCGCCGCGCCGATGGTGACCTCTCGGGTCATCGAAAACAATCTCCACGTAAGTTCGGAATCTGCCGAGCAGCTAGATCCGGTGGAGCTCTCCTCCGTAAACGAGCTCCTGGATCGTATCACCGCCTTAGGGGTCGCCACAAACTACGACCAGGTTGGGCTTAAACCCGATCTAAGGGAAATCAACTCCCCCCAAGCCACCCACCATGTCGCCGTGGTGGAGACGCAATATGGCGACCCCTCGTCTATCTTAAGGACTAGTTACGTCCGAATTCCGGAACCCTCCATGCCGGATATCCGCGGAGGGGAGGATGCAATTCAAGACCTGAACTTAGAACCAGGCAAACCGGATAACATCCAGGGCTCCGGGTCTCAGAATCCGGAGGTTGTTCGGCTTCCAAACAATAAACCGGGCGAAGTATCGGACTCGACGAGTTCCGCCCGCCCGATCTTAAGCGATCTCTCCCAGATCAGGCAGATGCCAGAAGAAACAGTACATCATTACTGGGCCAGATTCCTCCTGCTCATGAACAGGATAAAGGACTGCCACGAGGGAGACGCGATTTCAATTTTCTGCAATAACTACACGGACAAGGGGATACTCAACGCCGTAAGTCATCGTAATATTACGCGTTTTGCTGACTTGGCGTCCATAGTACAAAAATACTGCGCGATGGAAAGTGCTTGGAAAACCGAAATTAAATTTTGGGATAATCCGGCCCTGAATAGCAATCCCGTCCGAATCAAAAGGGCGCACTACAGTAAGACGTCCGGATTAAACAAAAAATCAAAACCCTCTAGGGGACATGGGACCGTGCTAGAAAGGTGGCTAGACGGACCCTGCAAAATTCATAGTGCGGAGGACGCCGCACCAACACACAACCTCAGGGCATGTTGGATACTCCGGCAGGTGGCCAAAATTGGCAAGGACCTCCTGATTCCAGAGGTCGAAGAAAACCAGCCCGAGAATTTCAGTACCGTTCTTACAATCTCCGAGACTTTCGCATCAAATAATATGCGAAAAAGAGCACTTCACAGCCTCACCGAAGTCTACCAAGTAGCGACAATAAATCCCTGGAGCAATACTGCCATCACCTTCAACGCGAGCGACGAACCTAAATTCCGAACAGCTAGAGCACCAGCCGCATTGGTTCTCAGTCCCATAGTGGACGGCTGTCGTCTCGCAAAGGTACTTATGGACGGAGGAAGCGGATTGAACCTCATCTACGAGGAAACCCTCCGAAAGATGGAAATAGACTGGAACCGCATTGAGCGAAGCAGCACAACCTTCAGAGGTATAATCCCCAGTCAGGAAGCGTGCTGCACCGGAAAGATCACACTGGATGTGGTATTCGGCACTCCGGATAATTACAGATCCGAACAAATCACGTTCCAAGTGGCCCCGTTCAAAAGCGGATATCACGCTATATTAGGACGAGAGGCATTCATAGTTTTCCAAGCTATACCCCATTACGGGTACATGAAGCTTAAGATGCCTGGGCCGAACGGAATCATCACTCTCGCTAGTGATCCGGACATAGCACTTCGCGCCGAAAACAAGATAGCCGCATTGGCCCTCGAGGCACTATCCGAAGCCTTAGCAGCCGAAGAGCTGACGGCGCTGCGATCCACGATCAACAGGGATGATGTGATACTCGATAAGAGATCCAAATCCACATCCTTCAAATCAGCAGACGAAATAGTCAAATTCCAGGTCCACCCAACGGACCCTACTAAAACAGCCTCCATCGGGGCACAACTGAACCCTGATGTAGATGCCGCACTGCGCGAGTTCCTACGAGAGAACTGGGACATTTTCGCTTGGCACCCTTCAGATATGCCAGGAATCCCACGCAGGCTGGCCGAGCACAGCTTAAACATCCAAAAAGGATTCAAACCTGTCAAACAAGCCCTCCGGCACTTCTCCGAGCCAAAGAGACAGGCCATGGGAGAGGAGCTAGCCAAACTATTGGAAGCCGGATTCATTAGAGATATAAAACATCCGGATTGGCTAGCAAACCTGGTAATGGTACCAAAGAAGGACAAATCCTGGCGCCTGTGTGTCGATTTCAAAGACCTTAACAAGGCCTGCCCAAAGGATCCCTTTCCCCTCCCTCGAATTGATCAAATCATCGATGCCACTGCAGGACACGATTCCCTGTGTTTCCTCGACGCATACTCCGGTTACCATCAAATAAAGATGGCAGAGTCCGACCAAGCTGCAACAGCATTCATCACGCCATACGACCCATTCTGCTTCAACACAATGCCCTTTGGGCTAAAAAACACCGGCGCGACATATCAGCGCATGATTCAAACATGTCTGGCAAACCAGATCGGCAAAACAGTGGAGGCGTACGTAGATGATGTGGTCGTTAAATTAAGACACGTTGAATCTCTAGTGGACGACTTGAGGCTTACATTCGAGAACCTGCGTCAATACGACATCAAGCTCAATCCGGAAAAATGTGTTTTCGGCGTCCCAGCCGGAAAGCTCCTGGGCTTCATTGTATCCGGTAGAGGAATTGAAGCAAACCCAGCTAAAATCCAAGCTCTGTCACAATCGGATGTCCCAAAAGATCTCAAACAAATACAAAAACTCACCGGATGCGTGGCGGCCTTAAGCCGCTTCATCTCCCGTTTGGGAGAAAAGGCACTGCCCCTTTACCGCCTCCTAAGGCGCACCGACCACTTCGAGTGGACGGACGCTGCCACGGCCGGACTCGAGGAAATAAAGGCCATCTTGGGAACAAACCCCGTCCTGGCCGCGCCGAATACCGGGGAACCCATGCTGTTATACATTGCCGCAACTCATCAAGTGGTTAGCGCAGTACTCGTCGTCGAACGGGTATCGGACGGACACAAACTACCCCTTCAAAGGCCGGTCTATTACGTGTCCACTGTCCTCACACCATGCAAATCACGGTAGTCGCATTACCAAAAGATTGCATACGCGGTGTTTATGGCATCCCGGAAGCTACGACACTACTTTCAAGAGTGTTCTATAACAGTAGCCTCGGAAGTACCACTCAACGATATTATTAACAACCGCGATGCAACGGGCCGGATAGCGAAATGGGCCATAGAGCTCCTCCCATTCGATATAACCTACAAACCACGGCGAGCCATTAAATCACAAGTCCTAGCCGACTTCGTCGCCGAATGGACAGAGGCCGAACTCCCTAAAGAGTACGGCACATACTCAAACTGGATCATGCATTTCGACGGCTCCAAAATGTTGGCCGGACTGGGGGCTGGCGTTGTTCTGACGTCCCCTACGGGAGATACAGTTCAATACGTACTCCAAATTATGTACACGGACTCCAACAATGCAGCCGAATACGAGGCCCTTCTACATGGTCTCCGGATGGCAGTATCCATGGGCATTCAACGTCTGGAAGTACGCGGGGATTCAAACCTCGCAATATCCCAAATAAATGGCGACTTCGACGCCAAAGACCCAAAGATGGCAACTTATCGCAACGCTGTACTAAAAATGTCAGCTCGGTTCGAGGGACTGGAGTTTCACCACATCGCCTGAGAAAATAATCAGGCAGCGGATGTCCTGGCATGCATCGGAGCAAAACGAGAGGCGCCCCCCCCCAACATCTTCTTAGAAAGATTATTCAAACCATCCGTAACATGGGAGGGGGAACCCTCGGATAACAGCCCGGACATAACCACACAACCCGACGCCGAACAATCAGACATAATCGGTGGCCCTGCCACCGAAATTACACCCTCAGCCCACGTGATAATGGCGGTCATCGCCCCGTGGATGGAACCATTCCTAGCCTACCTTACCAGGCAGGAACTCCCTGAGGACCAAAATGAGGCACGCTGCATAGTGCGGCGATCTAAAGCCTATAAAGTCCACGAGGGAGAGCTATATAAGAAAAGCACTACAGGAGTCCTCCAAAGGTGTATCTCCGAAGAGGAAGGGCGGAGTCTGTTGGCTGAAATTCATGCCGGACTCGGTGGCCACCACGCCGCAGCTCGGTCCCTTGTAAGCAAGGCTTTCCGTACGGGCTTCTATTGGCCGACGGCCCGAGCAGACGCTCAGGACCTAGTCAAACGATGCGTCGGTTGCCAGCTCTTTGCCAGCCAAAGCCATATGCCACCCAACGCCCTCCGAACTATCCCCATCACTTGGCCTTTTGCGGTCTGGGGGCTTGATATGGTGGGACCCCTTAAAGGCGGAACCCACAAGAAAAAATACTTATTGGTCATGGTGGATAAATTCACCAAATGGATAGAAGCCAAGTCTGTCAAGACGGCCGAATCCGGACCTGTGATAGACTTCATATCCGGGGCCATACACCGTTATGGTGTCCCCCACAGCATTATCACCGATAACGGCACAAACTTCACCTCTGATGAAGTAAAGCTGTGGTGCAAAAACATGGGCATTAAGCTCGACTATGCTTCTATCTATCACCAACAAACTAACGGTCAGGTCGAACGTGCAAATGGTCTCATTATGAGCGGCATCAAACCCAGACTAGTGCGGTCCCTTAAGGAATCTAATATGCACTGGGTAGAGGAGCTCGACTCCGTACTCTGGGGGCTGCGAACCACGCCAAATCGTACCACCGGATTCACACCATTCTTTATGGTGTACGACGCTGAGGCGGTTCTGCCCTGCGACATAATTCATGACTCACCTCGAGTGCGCATGTACGAAGAAAGAGAAGCCGAGCTTGATCGGCAGGACAACCTGGACGCTTTAGAGGAGGAGCGAGATGTGGCTAAAGCCCGTTCCGCATTTTATCAACAGCAAGCTCGAAGATATCAAAGCAGAGAAGTACGGGCCAAAAATTATAATGTTGGTGAACTAGTTCTACGCCCGCCGGATAAGCAAAAGAACAAACTCAAGCCCAAATGGGAAGGTCCATTCATAATCGACCAAGTCCTAACTGGTGGAGCGTACCGCCTGCGAGATGCGTCGGACAACCGACTCGAGCCGAACCCATGGAACGCAACACGTCTCCGAAGATTCTACGCCTAGCGCCGGACTCTGTGTTTGTCTCCTTCCTCTGTCCATTATTTACATTTATACATTTTTCTTTACTTTGCCTCCTACTCTTTTCTTTTCTAGCCCTTAAGGGCTCATTAAGTGACGCGCTATCCGCGCTCCTTAAACCTGGGGGCTTCTTTAACAGAAGCTTATTTATATGGGTTTCACACCCAACGCATGCGTCAGACTTCCGCATGCACCTTTTCTTCGCCATTATATGCATCGATATGACTTAAGTTTTGGCCAAGCTGGGTTGCCTGGCTCCTGTGCTTACCCCTACGTTCCCGATTGTTCGGCTAGGCGGTAAAGGGAGCACCTCTGCGATTGTTACTGCCGGATAAGCCGGATGTGTACCTCAGACTGGGTGAAGCCGAAAGCTAGCGTTCTTAAGGGAATATTTGGTCGGTGAACGAAAGATGAACCTTTTTTATTTTATACATGCCCCCAGAAGATTTTCTGCATTTGCAGTTCGGACGTGCACTTTAGGGCACGCCACCCCAGCGAAAGGAACCCCTAACGGAACTATTCTCTCTGGAAGATGTTTCTTACGAACCATGTAATATAACATAACTAGTTGGGCACTTGTCTGATAAAGCACTAATGACCCCTACGCCTAGTCTCCAAGCATACCCCGGTTCTTCTATAACCGTTATGGTATTCGGACACACTCCGGACCGTCAGGCCCCGAGGTTGAAGCGAAAAGGTCGGCAACGACAAACGATCTACAATCCGGCTAGAAGGCATTACACATGTCAATTATAAATTACATAGTCATTTTGACTGATCGTATTCCTCCTCTATACCATCTAACAGGCTATCTAATTTACAGTCCTGCTGGGAATACTTTGCGGCCAACTCTACTTGGCCATACATTAAGCTCACAGGGATCTCCTTCCCGTCAGGCCCCATCGGTCCGACCTCAGCAATGTGATTGGGGTCCGACTTCGTAAAGCGGGTCTTCACCATGGCCCAGGCCCCCCGCGCGCCTTGTCGGTAGGCTGATATCTTCCACAATCGGAAGCGCCGCCGAGCTCCCTTTAGCTTTTCAACAAGCTCTCCAAGGCCCTCGGGCGTGGAGTGGGCAGGCCACAAGGCCTGGGCAACGCCTTGCATCGCCTGCCGAATTCGCTCGTGCAGTTGCAAGAGTTCGGGGAGAGGATCACCCGTTGAACCGGACATCTCCTCTGCAGGACGACCTGTGAGCATACCTACAAACAATATTCTGTTAATTCGATTTCCTCGCTGAACCTTTTTTTCCAAAAGGGTTCGTTCAAGCACTTACTAAATATGCCGCGTCAAAGTCGCTGATTCTCCTTTGTGGAGTTCGACAGTTGGCCGCGAACGTCTTTCAGTTCAACATCCAGCTTGGTGTTGGCATCCTGCAGGTCATTCTTCTCTTGCCTCACCCTTGTCAACATACTCTCGCCAGCCTTTAACTGGCGTAAGAGTTGTTGCTTCTCCGGATCAAGTCCGGCAACATCTGCAACATTAATTGTCAGATTCGCACACAAGCCGCACAATACTACTCTCGAAGCATATCGTACCTGAGGGGGTCCCTTTGGGCTCCCCTGTTGCGGCTAGTGCGGCCTCTAGTTGGGCCTTGCACTTTTCCAGCTCCTGAGACAGCGCGGTGTTGTTCTCTGTCAGAACCTGCGTATGATCCTTAAACCAGTTTTTTTAACTGTTTCAAGTCTCGGGGGCTACTGGTATATATGTATTTAACCAAAATTTTTACCCGTATGTCTTTCACATACTGCTCCATGGCTCTGGCTAAGCCATCTTGAGCGGCACGAAGGTACGCATCTCCGAATTAAAGGCATCTAAAGCCTCTCGGGAGAAACAAGCGTCGCGCAGAACTGTTCGGCGACGCCTATGGTTCATCGCGCTCTCCACTTCTGAATTAGTGGCAGATAGCCGGTCCGCATCCTCTGTCGGAGGAGCGTCCGATGCGCGCCTGGTGTTCGCCCCCGCTTCCGTACCAGACGTTGGAGCCTGGCTGGTGGAAGCGCAGTTGGCGGCCTCTCCGGATGTAGTCCGGTGAGGCCTCTTCGTCCTGGAAACAGTACGGATGACAATATGCCTTGGCCGAATAGCACCAGGGAAACGGAGGGCGCGTTATACTTTTGTGCCGGAATCTAGTCCGGACTACATTTCTTTTTGCCCCACGGGGCCCGGCGGCTCCTTGTTGACCAGCCGCCGTGGGTTCGGCCTCCCGCCTCGGAAATCTCCCCTGCAAAATACGGTTGCTGTTTGAAGCGCCGAAATATGTAAGAATGAAATCTCTCTTGAGAGAATGAAACGATTCGTTTTCTATTACCTGGGAGGCCGGAATTAACCCGGGGTAGTCAGCCGTAATGGCTATCAAGGTATTATCCTTGCTTAACTGATGGAACACCCCGTCGATGAGCTCCACCGTTATGTCCGGATCTTCTTCGGAGTCCGGATTGTTGGACCGTTCTGGGTCCTCAGGCTGTGGAGGGCGGCTGTCGATGTCCTTCACTTCCCGACGCAGCTCCTGCGTTAAGATTGTCAGACTACACGTCTGTTCATGGGAATATCAAGGTAAATGGGCGAGTGCGATTATTCACTTACCCAACTTGGAGGTTCATACATAGAGAATCCGGCCCGCGGGTTGACGCGGAGGAAGTCCTCCTCCTCTCCCTTGTATAAAAACGTTAAAATCTTTACTAGATCGGCAGCTGAGCCAGGTCTTTTGCGGACGTAACGGGTGGCGTCATCCTCCCCGTTGGAATCCCACATGGGGTGGCCTCTATATTGCAGCGGCTGCACCCCCCGCATAATGCACGCGGCCATGACTCCAATCATGGTTAGTCCGGAATGAGCCAACAGTCTTATCCGGCCCATCAGATAAAGGACGTCTCTGTTGTTTTCTCTCTGAGAGCTCCGCGGACACCAACTTAAGCGTTTCTTCAAGGGAGCCCTGCTGAACTCGGGGAGGCCGATCCGGATAGGATCCGGCAGCGGGACGTCGTCTATGTAAAACCATTCTGACGGCCAGTCCTCGGACGCCTCTTTGGGGGTTCCGGATAAGTATCCGGTCCCGGCGATGCGCCATATTTCGGCTCCGCCTACTTGATATATGGACCCCTCTTGGGAACGGGGTACCAAGCAGAACAGCCTTTTCCACAGCGCGAAATGGGCCTCTACGCCTAGGAACAGCTCGCAGAGAGCGACGAAGCCCGCGATATGAAGTACGGAGCCGGGCGTAAGGTCGTGTAACTAGAGGCCGTAGAACTCCAGGAGCCCGCGAAGGAATGGATGGATCGGAAATCCTAGTCCCCTTAGTAAATAAGGGACGAAGCACACCCGCTCTCCTTTAGAGGGATTAGGGGTGCCCTCCGCCTGCTTTCCACCATTATAGGTGGCTAGCCCGGCTCGGACCGAGACCATATACGCCTGAGGGAGAAATCCATTGTCTTGCAGCGACACTAACTCACTGTGCGGGATGGTACAACTCTCCCAGTCTCCGGGTTTAGGACCGAAGGAGCGAGGGGAGGAGTTGCGACGGCTGGCCATGATTGGAATGGACCTTTGCTGGAAGCGCTCTGATGATAACTCACGGGGAGATGTGGTTTGGATCTAAATCCCCATCCCTTTAAATAGGCGGCTTGTTCATATGGCTAGGGGTGTAGACGTAAAAAAAAACGCCCCAGGCTTTTCGCATTCGTTCAACACGTGGAAGATGGTCATTATTAAGCACAGAAGCCGAGGAGGGCTGCGGAAATCGAAATATTATTCGTACAGGTACACAGGATTCGGGGGAGGAACCCGCCTTGCAATGCCGAAGACAATTTGCACGCCGGACTCGTCGTCATTGAAGCCTGGTTCGGGGGCTACTGAGGGAGTCCTGGATTAGGGGGTGTTCGGATAGCCGGACTATACTTTCAGCCGGACTCCAGGACTATGAAGATACAAGATTGAAGACTTCGTCCCGTGTCCGGAAGGTTCTTTTCTTGGCGTGGAAGGCAAGCTAGGCGTGCGGATATTCAAGATCTCCTACCCATGTAACCGACTCCGTGTAACCCTAACCCTATCCGATGTCTATATAAACCGGAGGGTTGTAGTCCGTAGGACAACCATCATCATACGCAATCATACCCGAAGGCTAGCTTCTAGGGTTTAGCCTCCTTGATCTCGTGGTAGATCTACTCTTATACTACCCATATCATCAATATTAATCTAGCAGGAGTAGGGTTTTACCTCCATCGAGAGGGCCCGAACCTGGGTAAAATAAAGTGTCCCTTGTCTCCTGTTACCATCCGACCTTGACGCACAGTTCGGGACCCCCTACCCGAGATCCGCCGGTTTTGACACCGATAGCTACACTACATCGTTAACATCAGAAGTGCTGAAGAGGTCTCACCCTCGGCACTCGATAGTAACCCAGTAGTGTCGAGCAACTAAGGGGAAAGTGATGTGCGGTGTCGGGGCCTGGTCCTCGATCCCGTTGATTGGGTCTTCGATGATGAAGTAGGGGCAACAAGGACAAGGTGGGGGTCACTGATGGATCACTAACCAACCTATACTAAGCAGTTTAGGATAAGCAGGTAAGGTACAATGAGCAGGTTACAAAAGCAGGCTATGCATCAGAATAGGAGCAAACAATTACAGTAGCAAAATCTAATGCAAGCATGAGAGAAAGGAAATGGGCGATATCGGGATGATCAAAGGGGGGGGGGCTTGCCTGGTTGCTCTGGCAAGAAGGAGGGGTCGTCGGTGACGTAGTCGATCACAGGGGCATTAGCATCGTCACAGGGTCTACCGAAGAGATGAGGGGGGAGAAACAGTAAATACATAGTAAGCAAGTACATAACAGGACAACAGGCAGAGCTAGACGTGTTCTAACGCGGTGCTACACGATACCGGTGAAAGGGGAAGTCAACCGAGAATGTTTTCCCGGCTCCGGACCTATGTCAGACAGATGACCGGAGGGGGAAAGTTCCATGTTCAGATAATTAGAGGCATCTGACAGGTAAACGGACCGCGTGTTCGGATTCGTTGGATTTTTCTGAGCAACTTTCATGTAGAAAACATTTTCATCCGAGTTACGGTTTATTTTCTATTAATTTTCAAAGATTAAACCATTTTCTGGATTTGTTTATTTTAACAGAAAGAGATTATTGCATCAGCATGATGTCACTGCGACGGTAGAGTCAACAAACCGGTTGACTGGTCAAAAATGACCAGTAGGGCACACTTGTCATAGACAGTAGGGCTAACCGAGGTTAACCTAAACTAACAAAGTTAATTAGTTAGAAGGGGCCCACTTGTCAGTGTCTAAATAGTTAGCAGATTAATTTTAAATCAAAATTATTTCATTAAACATGGGGGCCTACACGTCAGTGGCACAACGCTGCCAAGTCATCATGGTTGACCCAGTCAACTTGGTCAGCGGGCCCCCGGGACCCACTGGTCAGTGGCCCAGTGTGGCCCCGTGGCTGCGCCACGTTGGACCGGCGCCGGAGAGAGCTCCGGTAGCCCTTCCCGCGGCGGAGCGGCTCGGGCCCTCGCCGGGATTCATCTACATGGGGTCTCCGGGCGCGTTACTTGCCTTGCTCGAACGAGCATGCGACGGCGCACCGAACGGTGGCGGTGGCGTGGCCGGAACTGGCCGGAAACAGCGCCGACGTTGAGCCGAGGCGGCGGCAGCGTTCGGGCCTCGTTCGAAACGTGGCAGGAGCGGCCTAGGGGTGCGGTTGGGGCTGCGAATGGGTGCTGCGCGCGTCCTGGAGCACGCCAGTGACTTGCGCTGGGGCTCGGAAGCGCGTACGGCGCGCGGGCGGCGGCCATGGCGGGCGGCGTAGCTCACCTCCGCGTTGACGACGACGGAGCGCGCTAGAGCGTGAAGGAGAGGGAAGGGAGCGACGAGGAGGCTCACCTAGCGGGCACACGGTGGCCCCGTGAACGCTTAGGAGCAGCAGAAGTGGCGAAGCGGGGCGACGGTGCTCGTCGGAGCTGAGGACGATGACTTTGTCGGGGCGGTGCTGTAGCGGGCTTCGGCTCGAGCGGGTGGTCGGGGTCGCAGTAGTGGACGTCGACGGCGCGTCTGTACACGGTGGCTCGTCGAGGAGGGGCTGGTGGCTACATGGGCGAGCAAGCGGAGGCGACGGCAGTGGCGACCATGGCGGAGAGGAGAAGCAGCAGCGCGTGGGGGGAAAGGGGATCTGAGAGGAGAGGTGGAGAGGGAGAGGGGCATGGAGTGGCGGCCTTATCCCCTCGCCGCCGACGACGAGTGGGTTCGGCGGGGTACACCCCTGTTTCGACCCCGGTTGGGGGAACAGGGAAGGGGACAGGCAGGGGGGATCCGGGCTAGCTCGGGTGGGTTAGGTGGGCCGGCCCAGGTGGGCTGGGTCCAGGGGGTTGTTCTCTCTCTCTCTCTCTCTCTCTCTCTCTCTCTCTCTCTCTCTCTCTCTTTTCTTTTGGTTTTCTTTTTAACTTTTCTGTTTTTCTTTTTAACTTCAGAAAGCAAAATAGTTTTATAAAAACCAATCTTGCACCTAAAATACCATTTTAACTTAGGCCATTGCTATAATTAACTTGGCACCAAAATAAAGTAGTATATTATTTTTATAACTTAACAAGCATTTAATTTATTTGCTTTAACCACTGTTTTAAAGTGGTTTAGGGCATTTGGACATTTTGGAAAAATGTTAGTTCACCTCCAATATTAACAAGTGATTATTGGACACAAGATGAACATTTTAGTTTTCATGTTTGACAAATATGAATTTTTGACTTTAGATTGGATTTGGATTTGAATTGTGATTTGGATCAAGTGAAGATTAGTAACAGTAACATGATGACATGGCACCATTAACAGGGTATTACTGTAGCATGACACTAGGGGTGTTACAAATCTCCTCCACTACAAGAAATCTCGTCCCGAGATTTAAGTGGGGAAGTAAAGAGTAACTTCGGGAGAACTGACCCTTATAGGGTTAATTATCTGGTGAACAATTCAGGGAATGAGGCAGAAGTATCTCTTGAGTAGAAACTTAATATAACATCGAGAGAATTAAAGTAGGCATGAGAATTTTCAGGCCGTAGGCAAATGTTCGATGCCTGAAACAGAGGGTGAGAGGGGCTCAGAGCAACGAAATAAATATCGCGTCTGACAACGGAATAGAATAAGTGAGGGAAGGTGGCTCGTAAAATACATACGAAGCCAAGTGTAAAGTATACTTCAGAATCAAGGTTGTACATGAGAGTCAAGTTTCGATCCTATTGAACTGTGGGTTTTGGGCCCACCATGTGGGTTAAAAAGTAGGAAGGGTGCTGACATCTTGCACGGTCATGATAGCAAGGCATGTCAGAGGATAGCCTACCAGTTATGTTGGCAACAACGTTGGTACCAAGGGCGAGGGATGAAGAGAACCATTTTCCTGCTCGTTGAAATGAGGCAGACCAATAGGCCAAGTTCTCGTCCATCGGTGGTTACCGGAATGTCAACAACAATAATAACAGGGTCCTACTGCCAAATTGTGCACCAATGTGTTTACATAAGCAGGGAACTATTACTGCTTAGATCTCATGAATCATAAGAAAGGTTAAACAAAACAAAGGATGGGGAAAAATATGGTTGTTAGTTTAATCAGAACATTGGATAGGGAAATGTGTTTAAACCCAAATATCAGGGGTATATCTTTTCCCAAGGACAAGAAGAGTATGGTATACATGACAAGATAGTAAGTATAACCATTTAGGTAAGGGGAGAGGAAATTCATGACGTTACCCATACAACAGTGTTTGGATAATTGATCAAGAAACATTTAGCATTGCACCTCCAATGTTCTTAATGATGTTCGGAGTAACAAAGTCATGCCTTTGGATAGCATTGACATGGTCATCAGGGAAAGGTCGGACCTTGGGAACACAAAGGATCCATCGGGAATTTTTAGAACATCTCATGCAATTTTATCAGGGAAAAGATGAGGATGTGGCCGATGGGTTCAGCAGCAATCCATCGACAGGTCAAAAGGATGTGATGCCAAAATGATATGAACAAAATTGTGTTGGGGGGAAGGCAAGAATGTTGTCGATGATAACCCAAATCATCGAGGGGCACGGATGGTATTTATTATCATGAATTCAATTGATATCCTGGAGGAGCATCAGAATGTTGACGATGATCACGACACATTTTGTGGAGATATTTCATGAAGATGTAATCGATCGGCGATGACATCAATTCAAAGAAATGATGAAACAGAAGGTTATGGGAACCACGAGTACGACACAAACTCGAAATTAAGCTTGCTATTCAAGACAAAATGATATGACGAGGAAAATCGATGTAGGCTTAGCTCATCGTCGAAAATTGTGCTCCGGGAAGAAGGATCAGGTAGCACAGTTAAAATTTATCATCATAATGATATAGCCGATTAGGCTAGGAATGACTTGAAGTATTACTAAACTCGTAAGTAACGAAAATTACTTAGAGTTGTTGAATCGGAGCGCGAGATCGATTCTCTTATCGGTGTTCTCGAGTGACTGATAACTCAGAACCTGGGGAAAAATCTGAAATCGGGGAGAAGTAATACTAGATGAATACTCATAGGAAGCAACTCAGTTATTTGATATTCTCGAGATACCAGGGGTAATACTCGATGGTAGACCATATTAGAGTTTGGACATGTGTATTGATATGCAGAAGGCAAGCACTTCAACTTGTCCGAGAAAGGGGATCAAAGAAGACAATCTTGGTTGGAACCACGATTGCAAAGGCCAAAATCACAGATGCAGGATCAAATTATACTAAGGGAATAATTATTGTTATGAGAAGCTTCCATGATAAGATCTACATCGTTTCCATGGGCATGAACACAAAGTTCAAGGTCGACTCCCACTTCTCCAATGCATAACCTTTCATTCACTTCTCGCATTCAATGAAGTTGTAGTGTTGAAATTTTATCTGGCAAAAAGTCAGAAGAGTATGACTCATGAAAACTCTTGGGTTCACACAAATTAGGAAAGGCATAGGTTCAACCCATAGGGGCATCTTAGGACAATATATCGTGAATTTCAAGAATAATTGACGCAAGTTCGAAGGTAGAGTATGGCTGACAAAAGCAGAGGATACATATTTACCAAAGGCATTATGTATCAGGGGAAGAGCCCACAAGGTTAGTGGATATGAAGGACACTTTCGGATAATAATCTACCATAGGATCTGCCGGTCAACAAGGATATGATGTGAGTAACGATACTCAATGAGAAGAAGAAAGAATGCAAAGGCACTAAATTATAGAAATTTTAGGATAATTTCAAAGCTTCAATACAAAGGAATTACGATACCCAGATCGGTGCATCAGAATAAGATGCTATGATTAGGTACGAGTATGTTGAATATGGTTAGATGGGCAATCAATCAAGGTTTGATTTGCCGAGAACCAGCTCATGTCCAGAATGACGTGTGAGCTGGAAGAACAATTTCCAGGGAACAACTGATGATTGCGTGCATTCACACACAAGTTGAATCGACAGGGTAAGGACGACAATCGCAAAGGATCTTAATGAAAATTGCTAGACATGGAATTAACCAAAATGCAAGCAGGTAAGGAAGAACAAGAGCAATAGGCTACTAAGGATTTTCAGAAGATCGAATAGTATTTCGAAGAATTTTGTGAAACACAAGAACAACTAGGGATGAGCGAATACTCAATAAGTGCGAGGAATTTATCCGTAGGGGTATTCATGTGGTAAAGAACTGCAAGGCAGTAAGCTTAAAGGATTCTCGGGGCAACGGAGAGTATTTCGGGGCATTTTGTAAAAACAAGAGCAATTGGAAAAGAAGGTTTGTACAACAAGTGTACGTGGCTATCCATAGGTATTCATCGGTGGTAGGGAATTGCAACGGCGAAGGGCACAAGGGTCTCGGGAAAACATTGAAGAGTGTCTTCGGAATCTTCTGGTGCACCAAGCGACCATCTGGAATGAGGGGCTCTCCGGGAGGAAGTAGGGAAAAATTTGTTTTTGCCACTCTAGATTTTGCCAATTTTCCTTATGCCACTTTAGATTTTGACATTTCACTTTTCACTACTAGGAAAAGGGATACTAATGGCGCACCAGTTTTGCCTACTAATGGCGCATCACTGGTGCGCCATTACTAGCACGCCACTAGAATTTTTTACTAATGGCGCACCACTGGTGCGCCATTAGTATCTGGTATACTAATGGCGCACCAAGCAGTGCGCCATTAGTTTTTCCCACGGTGCGCCACTAGTGTCTGCTATACTAATGGCGCACCATACTGTAATGCGCCATTAGTAACAATTTTTTTAATTTTTTTTCTTAATCTCAGGTCACTATTTCACCTATGAGATATCCAACACATATATATACAACAAGCATCCATATAACAATCATAGCCAACATACAAGTTCCATCATATATGCATAGATAGCCAACACACAAATTCCATCATATATACATACATAGCCAACACATAGTTCCATCGTTACATATTACAAAAGTTTCACATTATTCATCCAACACCGTTCAGTTCTCATGCATTGTTCTTCTCCTTCTCCTTCCTTAGCCTGATGCGGCAAGAGTGGCGAGGCGGTGGAGGCGGTGGAGGCAGTGGGATGTAGTCTTCTACCTGAATTGGCGCGGTCATGTCGCCTAGCTGTGGGATCGCCAACGCCACCACCAGTGCGTGGTCATTGTCAGGCACCACCACCATCGCGAGGCCACCTTCAGGCACGACCATCGCTAGGTCATCCTCAGCCACCTCCACCTCTTGCCCTTGGTCAGCCACCACCAGCGCTAGGTCATCCTGCAGCTCCTCATCCCCACTCTGCTCCTCTTCTCCCGCACTCCAGTCCGGATCATCCTTCTTGTTGTCTATGCTGCTGCCAGAATTGCTGCTGCTTTCGCTACCGCCATGGTCGCTGCTGCTTTCGCTACCGCCATGGTCGCTGCTGCTTTGGCTGTAGCCATTGTCGCTGCTGCTGCTCCCATTACCTGTCCAAATGCAACAATGACCGTTAACAATCAATGTGAGACAAAGCCAAATGTAGAGGAATAAGAAGAGGCAGAACGTACCGGCATCATAATCTTCAGCGTAGCGCATGCGACACATAGTCGGGTTGAACACCTTCACGATGAGCGTGGTGGCGTCGTCGTCGTACCTGAAGAGAAGGAAGTACCCCAGCCGCAGGTCGTAGGCACGGTAGAACTTCTCCCACCCATGAGACAAGTACATGTGGCCCTCCTTGATCATCAACTCCACATCCCACAGCCTGCGAAACCCGCTGCCGGCCTGTCGCACCTTCACATTATTTGGCGGATCTTCACCCATCAGCATGTTCTTAAAACTGTCAGGCAGCCTCTGCAGTTTGGGACAATGAGTGATGTAGGCAAACAACAGATATCATAATAAGATGGGTGAAGCTAGGCGAGATCTCTCATTTTATATACCTGCGTCATGGATGACACTGAAGTCCCAAGTATGATAGTGAAGAACTCGGAAGCATCCAACTCGTACTACGGTGTCACAGAGCGGCGGTGGCTGCTTCCCGCCATCTCTGATAAGCAGCAGAAGAGATATTTTTATGATACAAGAAGAAAGCAGCCACAACTACAGTAAAAACAAGCAACTAGACACACACACAGGAATTTCAGCATGACCTTTGCTGAAAATAGGACATATGGAGTACCCCAATTTGCCGGAACGGAAGTTAATCGACATTCCGGCAAACTCAAGGGCCTCTCGGGGTACCTGACCCCAACTAGTTACCATAAGGTCAAATACTGTCCACAAAACCATAACAGAAATAGCACAAAATTATTCAAGTATCATTGTTTAACTAAAACTTGGTGTAAATAAGGTAATAAAAGGAAATTATCCTAGCCAACATGGGTTTTCAGGAAATATTGAGACTAGCATAGTTTTTTTACCTTCTATTCCTATGTGGTTCATTACTTGAAATGTAAAAGATTTTTTGTGAACTTTGGAAGAAAAGAACCAACTTTCATAAAAGAAATACAAATAACATCATGAGCAGAATAGTTGTTGGGGTACTGTCATTTATAGGACTATTTAATATTGGCTAGGCATTTCTTGGCTGCAAAAATCACCGAGTTTGAAAGAGGTAGAATAGAATGTATTTTCTCACTTGGGAAAGTAATCAGTTACAACAACTTCAATATTTTGTGTCTCAGAATATTTACATAAATTCCTACCATCATCCATGAGCAGCACCACATAGCAGTTCACAAAGCAGAACATGAGGCATTTAGCTACTGACAGAGCTTTTTGGCCAACACTCATAACACTGATCAACATTTCTCTAACTCAGACTACTTTACACTGATAAACTTTTCTAATGGAGGAGAGGAGGAACAGCTGAGGTGGCTACTCACATCTACTTCTGGTGGGTGCTGAGGTAGGACTTCTCGCAGTACTCGGAGGCGGAGTAAAGCTGCGGCCGCAGGTTCTTGAGCTCCTGCATCAAGCATGGCCACAACGCTCAGTTTATCTACCATAGACAGTTTAGCAGAAACAAAAGCAACACACACATGTCTATGAAGTATCTGAATTTTGCAACTTTATTGTGTCTGAAATAGCTTTACTCAATGGTGTACATGCAGATCTCAGTTTCAAACTGGAATAATTTACAAGCAGGTCTAGAGTACTGTCAAAATTCAGAATGGTGACTGAATTTAACTGGAAAAAGTATCCAAAGCAATAAGCAAACAGTAATCACAACAATGGCGGCAGCACACAGTACATTCCAGCTGCATGATCACTGGGATGGCATGGCAACTACAAACCACAATAACCGGACAACGGTCACCAAATGTATCTAAGGTTGTAACCATCCAGAATTATACTTGCATATATCTAAATTCTACATTACCAAATATGGTTGGATTCACAACGGTCACCAAATGTACAATCCACCTACAAATTCTACATTACCAATATATCATGAAATTCCCCCAAAAATATCCTAAAATTGCTACACAACAGTGGGATCTAATGTCAGCAAAATACAAGTATCCCAACCTCCATTGTCCCCCAGATATGGAAGAAATCCTGGAAGTGTTAATAAAGAGGATGTTATTATTCTAGGGCGCTGTATTCATCTCTAGGGCACAGCAAAAGCAAGCCAAAGAGGTAAACTTCAGTCCCATTACAGAATGCAAATTCCATACAAACAATACGTACAGTGATTATCATAGCATGAACTTGTACTGTCTGAACAAACATTTTAACCTCCCATTGCACTAGAGATAATGTGACATTTTGGATCAATCAGAAAATGGCAGATGCATTCATCGATAAAAAATGGCAGCAAAAGCAAGCCTAAGAGCCAAACTTCACTACAGACTGGACTACTACATTGACCATCCTAACATTCAGAGCATGGCATTGTAATTAAGCTCCAAATCGGCACGACATTGACCATCCTACAAGCAATCTATCCAGAGCTAAAGCTGCCAACTTCTAATGGGCTCGCAGTTCCAGACCAAACGACAACCATCACCAGCTCCACTCTGCACAGCAGCCAGGCCATTATACTTGCAGATGCACAGATATATAAGGTTGTAGCCACATGCACAGATATGGTATGCCAACACAATTTTGTGAATCCAACCAGAATTACCAATGAAATGCACCCAAGGCAGGCTCCTAACCCTAGGTCGCAGATGTACTGGTTCCTAACCAATGAATCCAACCACTTGACATGTACTGGTTCAAGGACCAAAGAACACAGATGGTGATGCTCCTAACCCTAGGTCGCGGCCCCGTGGGGGCATGGGGATGAGCGGGGGAGAGAGGGAGGGAGGGACAGAGACTAACCGTCGTCAATGAGCAGCAGCCGCGCGGGGAGGCTCGCGCCGCCGTCCGTCCGTCCGTCGAGGAGCGCGGGGAGGCTCGCACCGCCGTCCGTCCGAGGAGGTCGCGGGCTCGAGGGGGAGGAAGGGGAGAGGGAGACGGCGGGGGCGCATGGGCGGCTGCGGCGCAGTGGGTCGGGGCAGCGGCGGCGGCGGCACGGTGGAGGGAGGGACGAGGGAAGGAGCGGCGCGGTGGATCGAGGGAGAGGGAACTGGCGAGGGGGAGAGGGAAGGGGGGATCGGGCGAAGGGGTATCCTATAGCAATGGCGCACCACCTCGTGGTGCGCCATTAGTAGTTTTTTTTTCTTATAGAAATGGCGCACCCACCTCTGGTGCGCCATTAGTAGTTTTTTTGCATTTTAAATGCTGTTTGATATTTATATGTGTTTAAATATGTTTAAACTTGTTTAAATCATAACAGTAATTTTTTTATAAAAATAGTAAATAATTTTTTTAAAAAATATCATCAAATTTGTTATTTGAAAATATCATCGGCGGCGGCGGTGGAGCCGGGGAGGGTGCGCTTGGGTCGTCGGTGGCGGTGGAGCGGGGGAGGGTGCGGGGGGTGCGCCTTGTTAGAAACATCTCAAAGATATGGTCAAACCGCAGGAAGAACACCTCCGCGGGCCGTGTCTCGACGTAGCACTTCCCCTCAGGCACATGGTCCATCTCATCATCCATTCTCTGTTCTACAGGACAAATTACATCAGCCGGCACTATTGCACCCCCTTCATCATGTCGTCCGCCGCTCTCACCCGGCACTACAGGAGCTGGTAATTGCGTAGGCAGGGTGGTGGTCTCCGCACATGCTTGTTGATGTGTGGTTATTGGTGTGCTCTCGGCCGGCTCTAGACGAATAAGATTCTTCGGCCATAGCAGCACCCAACCCTTGCAGCTTCCAATCTGCGGCGGGGTCTCGTCGTCCGCTCCCACATGCTGTACTGGAGGAGGCAAATCCTCGTGCCCCGATTTCACACTAGACAAGCGGGGGTGCTCGTCGGCGGTGGTGGAGCGGGGGAGGGTGCGGTGTGGGTCGTCGGCGGCGGTGTGGAGCTAGCAGGAGAGGGTGCGGGGGGTGCTCGTCGGCGGCGGTGGAGCGGGGGAGGGTGCGGTGTGGGTCGTCGGCGGCGGTGTGGAGCTAGCGGGAGAGGGTGCGGGGGGTGCTCGTCGGCGGCGGTGGAGCGGGGGAGGGTGCGGGGGGGGGGGGGGTGCTCGTCGGCGGCGGTGGAGCGGGGGAGGGTGCGGTGGGTCGTCGTCGGCGGTGGAGCTAGCGAGAGAGGGTGCGGGTGGGATCGAGATCGAGATGAAGGGGGATAGCTATCGAGATATGGAGGGGGATCGAGATCGAGATGGAGGGGGGGGGGGGAATTTACAGACTCCCTGTGTGGTGCGCCATTACTAGTTAGAACTAGTAATGGCGCACTGCCTGCCTGATGCGCCATTAGTGTGTATGGAAAAATGGAAAAAAAATATTTAACACTAGTGGCGCACCCCGTTTCTGGTGCGCCATTAGTGTCTTCCACACTAATGGCGTATCACCAACTGGTGCGCCATTAGTATATACTAGTGGCGCACTGCTTCCCTGGTGCGCCATTAGTATCAATCCTATCTATAGCCCTTTTCCTAGTAGTGTTTGCCACTCTTAGGTTTTGACAATTATCACAATTGCCATTCCCGTGGCAAAAGCAAAATTTTTAGAGTGGCAATTGTGATAATTGTCAAAAGCTAAGAGTGGCAAAAACAAAATAAAATTGTTTTGCTTTTGCCACTGAATGGCAATTGTGATAATTATCAAAAACTAAGAGTGGCGAAATTGAAATGTCAAAAATCTAGAGTGGCATAAGGAAAATTGGCAAAATCTAGAGTGGCAAAAACAAAATTTTCCCGAGGAAGTAGTTACGAGAACCTAAGGTTAGAGTTAGTAAAAACATTTAACCCAAATGGGAGACTGATCAAAGTCCCAGAGTATAGACGGGGAGTAAAAGATCCTAATACCACCCAATGGCGACATGGGCCCGTAAGACACACAACCAATGTTAGTAAAAGTTTTTTAATGACAAGACTCAAATTCGGCCAAGGAGTTGGAAAGGGGGCTACCTACAGGCAGTCGGCTCTGATACCAAATTGTGACGCCCTCGATTCATTCGTACACTAATCATATACGCAAATGTGTATGATCAAAATCAAGGACTCACGGGAAGATATCACAACACAACTCTAGACACAAATTAAAATAATACAAGCTTTATATTACAAGCCAGGGGCCTCGAGGGCTCAAATACATAAGCTTGAATACAAACGAGTTAGCGGAAGCAACAATATCTGAGTACAGACATAAGTTAAACAAGTTTGCCTTAAGAAGCCTAGCACAAAAGCAACATCGATCGAAAAGGCAAGGCCTCCTGCCTGGGAGTCTCCTAACTACTCCTAGTCGTCTGCGGCCTCCACGAAGTAGTAAGCATCGGCGGTGGCATCTGGCTCCTGGGCTCCGACATCTGGTTGCATTAACCGGAAAGAAGAAGAAAGGGGGAAAAGGGGGAGCAAAGCAACCGTGAGTACTCATCCAAAGTACTCGCAAGCAAGGATCTACACTACATATGCCTCGGTATCAATGAAATGGGCTGTATATGTGGACTGGGCTGCAGAAATGCCAGAATAGAGAGAAGACCTAGTCCTATCGAAGACTAGCATCTTCAGCATCTTCAAGCATCTTGCAGCATCAGAAGAGATAAGAGTAGCATAAAGTAAAGTAGTAGTAGTGTTATCAAACTCGGCCGGAGATCCTTTCTCGACTCCCTGCGAGAAAGCAATCCCAGAGCCATACTATCCAGTTATCATCACAATCCATTCCTCACCACAAGTATCCAGTTCTAGTTGTATCGATCGGGATAGAACTCCAAGTGTCCGTTACCGTAGGACAGGCTATCGATAGATGTTTTCTTCCCTGCAGGGGTGCACCAACTTACCCACCACGCTCGATTAACTCCGGCCGGACACACTTTCCTGGGTCATGCCCGGCCTCGGCCAAACAATATGCCGCAACCCGACCTAGGCTTAATAGAGAAGTCAGCACGCCGGACTAAACCTATGCCCCCAGGAGTCATGGGCCATCTCCCCGGGAACTCCTGCACGTTGCGAACGCGGTCGGTGAGCCAACCTAGCTACCTCCTTCAACAAGGCAGGTGCTTATGCAGTCCAACCCGGCGCGCGCCGCTCAGTCGCTGAAGTCTATTAAGCTTCGGCTGATGTATACGACGTAGAACGCCCATACTATGCCCACGTGATGGTTAGTGCTATCAGGCCAGAGGCCCCTCGGATCAAATATCCAAATCGTAGTGGATTAGGAGCACGCGGTAACAAGCAGAGACTCACGAAAGATGTGACCCCGTCGCCCCGTCTCGAGGACTTGCGGCAAGGGCTAGGAATGCCCGACCACGCCTCGTAATTATCTCGCGGGCACCCTCCAGGTCAACCCGTCTCCACATCACCCGTGGGTACCCCTCAGGGTCGACCCGCCCTTCCAAGTAACAGTTGTAAAGTCCAAGTATCCATGTGTCCAAACATCAAGGGGAAAACCCGAGGAATCACCCCCGGTGAATTCCACTCAATGTAATCATCAAGGTGAACGTAAGAGGAACCACCCCCGAGGTTCGCACTTGAGGGGTTGCACGACAGAGTTGTATCGGAAGTGGTTAAGGAGGAAATCACCCTCGACGACCACGACTGAATAGCTACACTACAGCGTTAACATCAGAAGTGCTGAAGAGGTCTCACCCTCGGCACTCGATAGTAACCCAGTAGTGTCGAGCAACTAAGGGGAAAGTGATGTGCGGTGTCGGGGCCTGGTCTTCGATCCCGTTGATCGGGTCTTCAATGATGAAGCACGGGCAACAAGGACAAGGTGGGGGTCACTGATGGATCACTAACCAACCTATACTAAGCAGTTTAGGATAAGCAGGTAAGGTACAATGAGCAGGTTACAAAAGCAGGCTATGCATCAGAATAGGAGCAAACAATTACAGTAGCAAAATCTAATGCAAGCATGAGAGAAAGGAAATAGGCGATATCGGGATGATCAAAGGGGGGCTTGCCTGGTTGCTCTGGCAAGAAGGAGGGGTCGTCGGTGACGTAGTCGATCACTGGGGCATTAGCATCGTCACGGGGTCTACCGAAGAGAAGAGGGGGGAGAAACAGTAAATAAATAGTAAACAAGTAAATAACAGGACAACAGGCAGAGCTAGACGTGTTCTAATGCGGTGCTACACGATACCGGTGAAGGGGGAAGTCAACCGAGAATGTTTTCCCGGCTCCGGACGTGTGTTAGACAGATGACCGGAGGGGGAAAGTTCCATGTTCTGATAGTTAGAGGCATCTGACAGGTAAACGGACCGCGTGCTCGGATTTGTTGGATTTTTATGAGCAACTTTCATGTAGAAAATATTTTCATTCGAGTTACGGTTTATTTTCTATTATTTTTCAAAGATTAAACCATTTTCTGGATTTGTTTATTTTAACAGAAAGAGATTATTGCGTCAGCATGAAGTCACTGCGACGTCAGAGTCAACAAACCGGTTGACTGGTCAGAAATGACCAGTGGGGCCCACTTGTCATAGACAGTAGGGCTAACCGAGGTTAACCTAAACTAACAAAGTTAATTAGTTAGAAGGGGCCCACCTATCAGTGTCTAAATAGTTAGCAGATTAATTCTTTTTAACTTTTCTGTTTTTCTTTTTAACTTCAGAAAGCAAAATAGTTTTATAAAAACCAATCTTGCACCTAAAATACCATTTTAACTTAGGCCACTGCTATAATTAACTTGGCACCAAAATAAAGTAGTATATTATTTTTATAACTTAACAAGCATTTAATTTATTTGCTTTAGCCACTGTTTTAAAGTGGTTTAGGGCATTTGGACATTTTGGAAAAATGTTAGTTCACTCCAATATTAACAAGTGATTATTGGACACAAGATGAACATTTTAGTTTTCATGTTTGACAAATATGAATTTTTGACTTTAGATTGGATTTGAATTTGAATTGTGATTTGGATCAAGTGAAGATTAGTAAGAGTAACATGATGACATGGCACCATTAACAGGGTATTACTGTAGCATGACACTAGGGGTGTTACAACGCTCAACAGAGCCTTGAGGCAGGCTAGAGGGAATTTTACGTCTCACCCAACACCCACCTAGTAGCCACTTTCGAGGATTTAACCGACATGCTCGATTATGCCTTCGAGGAGGCCGACGACATGTATGACGACAGCGAGGCCACGACCCACACTGGAGCCGCCCCTCCAGTCACCGGCTGATGGACGGCCACATCCACCTACGACGTTTACATGGTGGACACCCCCAAGGATAGCAGTGATGGTGCTAATGGGGATGGCACCCCTAGAAGGGACAGTAATAAACCTGGAGAGGAGCCCCCCAAACACCAAAGACAACGCCAACGATCCAAAGGGCAACGTGGCAGGGAAAGCAACACGGGCACCGGAGAGGATGGCACTCCGGACAACGCGAAAGACCTCGGTGACCCCGCCCCGAGCACCAGTCTGCTGGCTTAGAGGAGGAGTTAGGTCAGCATAACGCCGAGGACCCCAGTGACTCCGAAGATAGCAATTACATGCATCTCTCCAAGGAAGAAGTCAGCCTTAGGGCTAAAGATTTTATCGTACCAGAAGATCCACTGGAATAGGATCGGTTCAAGTAACGGCTAATAGTCACCGCGCGAAGCTTAAAGTAGAAACAACAACAGGTCAAGGCTAAACAAGACACCCTCAACGACAGATGGACGAAAGTCCTAGCAGCCGAAGAAGGGTACGGCTATGAACGGCAAACGAAGAGCTACCCAAGCGCAAATTGTTGCCGCAATTCAATGACGAGGCTTTCAAGGCCGCACCCAAACAAACGCAAGGCGACCAGCCCGACCACCCCCTCGAGGATGGGACAAGCCGGCTGGGGAGGCTGAACACCTACCTGCCCCTCCCCACCGTAAAAGCAAGGAGGCGGCACAACCAGAATATCAATACGATCTTCGGCATGACCTGGCTATTAGAGCAGGCAGTCACGGTCCATCTACGGATCAAAAGGATACCCTCCCGAAAGAAGAGAGGGATACCAAGCATGGCTTGACCGAAACGATAGAGTCCGGGAACAACACCGGGCCAAGATGGAATCCGAGGTTTGATGCGATGTGGCCCGAATAAGGGGCGCCGCTCATGCAATGTGCTTCACCGATGAGGTGATGCAACACCAATTCCCGGAAGGGTTTAAACCCGTGAACGTCGAGCCGTACGATGGAACTACAAATCTGGCCGTGTGGATTGAGGATTTTCTTATCCACATTCATATGGCATGAGGAGACGACCTCCACGCCATCAAATATCTTCCATTAAAGCTCAAAGGACCAGCCCGACATTGGTTGAACAACCTCCCCGAAGACTCCACATGGAGCTGGGATGAGCTCGAGGATGCCTTTCGAGCCAACTTTCAAGGCACCCATGTACGGCCTCCGGATGTCGATGACTTGAGCCATGTGATCCAATAGCCCAGAGAGTCAGCCCGACAATTCAGGAATCGGTTCCTGACTAAAAAGAATCAGATAGTCGACTGCCCGGACGCCGAAGCCATAGCCTTTTTCAGGCACAGTATCCGGGACGAATGGCTGGCCCGCCAGCTCGGCCAAGATAAGCCGAAGACAATGGCGGCTCTCACCTCCCTCATGACCCGCTTTTGTGCGGGTGAAGATAGCTGGTTGGTTCGTAGAAGCACCAACCCAGAAGACCCCGACACTTCGGAAGTCCGGGACGACAAAGAAAAACCACGGCGCAATAAAAATAAGCGTCGACACAAGAGGCCGATAACACTGGAGTAAATGCAGGATTCCGTAATTCCAAGTCAAGTCCACGAAACAAGGCCTCTAAAGGAAACCATTACGGGCCCACCAAGTTGGACGTTATCTTGGATAGGTCGTGCCAGATACACGACACTGCAGACAAACCCGCCAACCACACCAACCGCAATTGTTGGGTAATTAAGCAGGCCGGCAAAGCTACAGCCGAAGACGCGAGCAAAAGCCCTCGCGGCGAGGATGACGAGGAACCTAGCAGGCCGAACAATGCAGTCCAGAAACAATTCCCTCCTGAGGTTAAAATAGTGAATATGATCTATTGCACTCTCATACCCAAGAAGGAGAGGAAGCGTGCACTTCGGGACGTCTACGCCATAGAGCCGGTGGCCCTGAAATTCAATCCATGGTTAGCATGTCCGATCACCTTCGATCGCAAGGACCACCCCACCAGCATCCATCATGGAGGATTGGCGGATTTGGTCCTTGACCCAATTATTGATGGCTACCACCTTACCAGAGTCCTTATGGACGACGGCAGCAGCCTCAACCTGATCTATGAAGATACAATAAGGAAAATGGGAATTGACCCATCAAGGATCAAACCGAGCAACACCACCTTTAAGGGGGTCATCCTCGGCATCGAAGCCTGTTGTTCGGGCACTCTCACTTTGGAAGTAGTATTTGGCTCTCTGGATAACTTCCGAAGCGAAGACTTAATCTTCGACATCGCCCCCTTCCACAGTGGTTATAATGCCCTCCTAGGTCGAACGACATTCGCTTGTTTCAATGTTGTCCCCCACTATGCCTACCTCAAACTGAAGATGCCCGGACCAAGAGGCGTCATCACAGTCAATGGCAACACGGAGCGCTCTCTTCGGACGGAGGAACACACGACGGCCTTGGCGGCCGAATATGAAGGGCCGAAAGTGCCAGCTCTCCATTAAGGCGCGTGAGGTAAACAAGCAAGCATGTGCCCTATCTCCAGCCAAGGGGCCTCCCTGCGTTCAACGTAGATAGGAATATGCCCCCATGGCCTACCCACCACAGAAGCTCACCACGTGCCTCGACACCACAACTTCACGCTCAAAGTACCATGGGCAGCTATGGGGTTTATCACCAAGGGTTCGATTCGACCGCACCTTGGAATAGCGCGTCTTCCGACGACAAACATGTACCGTCTAGGACCTATCCGGCATCAAGTCCCACCAATATAGTGACCTGTTGAAGTCTTCCTCTCAAGGACCCGCCAGCGGACAATCAACCCGTGGAGTAGCTCTCACCAACAGAAGCAAAGGCGCATACGTGCAGTAGGGCACAGTTCGGGAGTTAACCCACGCATCAAGGCCCTACATAAACCTTTCATCTGTAAAAAAATTCTTCCTCTTTTAAAAGGAACTTATCCTTCTGGCGCTGTGTTCGGCGGTTCAAATTGTACAGCTAGACGTCATGAGCTTATTGGAAATTAAGCAAACCTTTTTACGGTTCTTCTACAGTTGTTTATGCTGTACTTTTCCCTGTTTGTTCCTCTTCTCTCTTCCAATCTGCCTCAACCAAGTGTTATACACTTTGAATTTCGTATATGTACCGGCTATTAAACCGAGGGCTTGGCCTAGACGCTTGCCCTATACATTAAAGATGACACCTTTTATTTTCACTGTGTTCGGTGTCTCGAATGTTGCATTATATACACTAGTTCCGAATTATGTCTTGGGTAAATAGTTGGGTTGCCCCGTTCCTATGTTTACCTCCTTACGTCCCACACATTTGGCTAAGAAGGTAAAGGGAGAACCATTGCGATTGTACTCCCGCCTCGCTCTCAAGTACCTCAGTGGAGAAAGCCGAAAACTGACTGTCATAATACGCGAGAACTGGTCGGCGATCCGATGACTGGTCTTCAAACCAAAAAATTGTTAGCGATTGTCTTGTTTACTATGAAGGATTCGTCTTTGAATAAATCAAGTGATTGATGCTCGGCCCTAGGGTTCTCCTAACATCTCACCACGCTGGGGGCTGGTCACCAACCCCCACAATCAAGCTCCTATGGCTAAGTGAAGGTAATAAAGCCGCATAGTCTGATTGACGTGTTCCCCTCCTACACTACCGCCTCCGGGCACACCGAGACGTCGGCTAAGGGTTATAGTGCAGGGGATGGAAGACCCCTCATAGCATCTACGTGGGGGCTGAAGCCGATGACTGGTAACTTTCAAGATAAAACGGCCGCACATGAGTCAAAATTAACATAAACATATGCAAGTATGATAAACCATGCAAAATACCACTTCCTCATAAGACATAAAGGTTAAACCATAGTTTCATACATCACGACACAACTACTCAAGGATTACATCCTTGGAACACAACGCCTCTACGGCCCGAGCACCGTCCATCACGGTGGCAAAGTACTGCTCCGGGTAGCCTGTGCTCCTTTCCAATTGGGGGCGGCCCAGTGACCATCTCGACAGGTTTTATCTTCGGCCAGTGCACCATGGTTTTCGAGAATGCCATCCGAGCCCCTTTGATGCATAACGAGCGCTTCACGTCATCAACGCGGGTGGCAGCATAACACAACTTTGCCACCAGACCAAAGTAGCTGCTCGGTATGGGCTCGGAGGGCCAAAGCCGAACACAAAGGTCATTCATGGCCGGCTCTGCCATTCGGTGCAGCTCCATCTTTGCTTCATTTGATTCACAAGGAGGGGAGGTGCTCGGGCGCTTGGAATTGCGCCCAAAATAGCCTCAGTTCGGAGTCACCCTCTTGAGCCGCATAGTGCGTGGAAGCATCTGCCACACTCCTCGGGAGCTCAGTAAAGGCGCCTGCGGAACGCCAGACCTGGGTAAGCATGTGAATCTTTGACCTCCAAAGACACTTTGCAGTAAGTACTGCTTATAATTCGCAATTTGCTTTACTTGAGGGAGCTCCTCCCGAGCTCCTCACGCTTATGTCCGCGCCTCCTGGACCTCTGTCTTCATCTTCGCCAGCTCGGTGGCATGCTCCTTATTCTTCTGCTCAAGGTCCTCACATTTTGTGATGGCATCCTTGAGATCTTGTTGCATCTCGGCTACCCTGGCCTCATGCTTCTCACTGTCATTTTTCACCGATGTGAGCTCGACGACCATTCGTTCGGCCGCCACCTTTTGTTCGGCTGCATCGGCTTTCGCCTTCCGCAGCTCAGCTTTGAGGCTCTCGACCTCTGCGGCACTAGTTGCAATAATTTTCTTACTTAGGGGACCATCCCGAAAAGTCTACTTAACGTAAATTATGCAAAGGACTATGTGTCGAAAATACTAACCTTGTGCTTCGTTGAGCCGCTTGTTGACGAGATTGAGCTCTTCCTCGGAGCCCTTCAGCTTTCGATTGATATCAACCAACTCAGTGGCATTGGCAGCAGCCGCCAACGGTGAAGCCTGCAAAATATGAACAAGATGATACTTCGGCCAATGTCTTTACAATTTTGATCCTCTGCCAGGTTTCTTCGCAACCTACCAGAGTCTCGGGGGCTGATACATATAAAGATTGCTCAAATCTTACTTACAAAGACAAAAGCATTACTTTGTTTACCTCAAAGCCTGTTAGGAGGCCACCAAAAGCATCTTTCAGTCCGCTATTAATGGACCAAACGCTTTGCAAAACCGCACCCATCAGGGTGCGGTGTTCCACGACTATGGAGGAGCTTTTCATAGCCTCCTCCATCATGTAAGACCACTCAGCCGTGACCTGTTCCCTGGTGCTCGGCGCTGGCGGCAGGGCCCCTGCCCCCCCTTCGATGAGAGGTGGCTGCGGCGCTTTGGAGGGCCGTTCAGTCCCTAGAGCCGTCGTCTGAGAGGGCTCAGCTTGCCTGAGCTCCTTATCTTTGTCTTTGGTGGCTGAAGCGTTAGCCTCGGCCATGACGATATCCTCACCCCCCCGTATTCAGCACGGGCGGGGTCCTTTGGGGCAGCACCTCCCCGGTCTCTCCAATGACCGGAGGGGGTGCGACGTCCGACGCGCCTCCGCTCTTTGCCAAATTAGTTGGCGGAGAAGTACCCTCAGACATCTGGTCGTTGGGGTGATCGCGCACCGGGCTGCAATGTGAGGGCACATATGATTTTAGTAATGGGTTAGTAAAATCAGCACCCAGACAAGTCTTCGGACTCTTACCTTTCAACACGGGGCTTGACCGTGGGAACCTTCTCCGGGATCCGCTCGGAGGCTGCAGACTCTTCATCAAAGTCCGAACTGTCATCGAGCAGGACCAGCTTTCCCTTGCCCCTCCTCTTCGGAGCTGGAGAAGGGTTCTCCCCTTCGGCTTCGGTCGGTGCCGCTCTCTTCCTGGTGCGGGAGGAATCGCTCTCCTCCTCTTCCTCCTCCTCCTCTTCTTCCTAGTCCCCCTCTTGAGAGGAGGGGGCGTGAGTGTCCCCGTATTTAGTGTCCAGAGGGACTCGTGGGCGGAGGCCCTCCCTGGCCCCCTCCGTGGGGGTCTTTTTCTTTTCCTTCTTCCGGCGCCTTGTAAGGCGCCACTGTCAGCACCTCTCTCAGCTGGGCATACACGGGGTCTTCTGGCATTGGGGTTGGACTGCCCATCTTAGTTCAGCCAACCCTGGAGGAATAAGAAACAGGGGATTGAGAGCCGTAATAGAAAGGCGAATATCCAAGCATAAGGGAGAGTGGCATCACATTTACTGTTGGGGAACGTAGCATGCATTTTTTTTAAAAAAAATCGTACGCTCACGCAAGATCTATCTAGGAGATGCATATCAACGAGAAGGGGAGAGTGTGTCCACGTACCCCCGTAGACTGAAAGCGGAAGCGTTAGGTTAACGCGGTTGATGTAGTCGAATGTCTTCACGATCCAACCGATTCAAGTACCGAACGTACGACACCTCCGAGTTCAGCACACGTTCAGCTCGATGACCTCCCTCGAACTCTTGATCCAGCAGAGGGTTGAGGGAGAGTTCCGTCAGCACGACGGCGTGGTGACGGTCATGGTGATGTGATCCGTGCAGGGCTTCACCTAAGCACTACGACGCTATGACCGGAGGAGTAAACTGTGGAGGGGGGCACTGCACACGGCTAAGAACAATTGATGTGCTTTGGGGTGCCCCCTGCCCCCGTATATAAAGGAGGAGGGGAGGAGGCCGGCCACCAGGGGCGCGCCAGGGAGAGGGGAGTCCTACTAGGACTCCAGTCCTAGTAGGATTCGCCCCCCCTTTTCCTTCTTCCGGAGGGGGAAAGGGGGAAGGAGAGGGAGTAGGAGAAGGAAAGGGGCGCCGCCCCCTTCCCTAATCCAATTCGGCCTCCTCACTTGTGGGGGGCGTGCCAGGCCCTTGTGGGCTGGTTAGCCTCCCTCCTATGGCCCATATCTTTCCCCGGGGGGTTCCGGTAACCCCTCCGGTACTCCGGTATGTACCTGATACACTCCGGAACCCTTCCGGTGTCCGAATACCACCTTACAATATATCAATCTTTACCTCTCGACCATTTCGAGACTCCTCGTCATGTCCGTGATCTCATCCGGGACTCCGAACAATCTTTGGTCACCAAAACACATAACTCATAATACAAATCGTCATCGAATGTTAAGCGTGCAGACCCTATGGGTTTGAGAACTATGTAGACATGACCGAGACACATCTCCGGTCAATAACCAATAGAGGAACCTGGATGCTCATATTGGTTCCTACATATTCTACGAAGATCTTTATCGGTTAAACCGTATAACAACATACGTCATTCCCTTTGTCATCGGTATGTTACTTGCCCGAGATTTGATCATCGGTATCCTCATACCTAGTTTAATCTCGTTACCTGCAAGTCTCTTTACTCGTTCCTTAATGCATCATCCTGCAACTAACTCATTAGTCACATTGCTTGCAAGGCTTACAGTGATGTGCATTACCGAGAGGGCCCAGAGATACCTCTCCAATACTCAGAGTGACAAATCCTAATATCGATCTATGCCAGCCCAACAAACACCTTCGAAGACACCTGTAGAGCATCTTTATAATCACCCAGTTACATTGTGACGTTTGATAGCATACAAGGTGTTCCTCCGGTATTCGGGAGTTGCATAATCTCATAGTCAGAGGAATATGTATAAGTCATGAAGAAAGCAATAGCAATAAAACTAAACGATCATAATGCTAAGCTAACGGATGGGTCTTGTCCATCACATCATTCTCTAATGATGTGATCCCATTCATCAAATGACAACACATGTCTATGGTTAGGAAACTTAACCATCTTTGATTTATGAACTAGTCTAGTAGAGGCTTACTAGGGACACTGTGTTTTGTCTATGTATCCACACATGTATCAAGTTTCCGGTTAATACAATTCTAGCATGAATAATAAACATTTATCACGATATAAGGAAATATAAAATAACAACTTTATTATTGCCTCTAGGGCATTTTTCCTTCAGTCTCCAACTTGCAATAGAGTCAATAATCTAGTTCACATGGCCATGTGATTTAACACTAATAGTTCACATCTTTATGTGATTAACACCCATAGTTCAGCTCGCCATGTGATCAACACTCAAAGGGTTTACTAGAGTCAATAATCTAGTTCACATCGCTATGTGATTAACACCCAAAGAGTACTAAGGTGTGATCATGGTTTGCTTGTGAGAGAAGTTTAGTCAACGGATCTGCCACATTCTGATCCGTATGTATTTTGCAAATCTCTATGTCTACAGTGATCTGCATAGAGCTACTCTAGCTAATTGCTCCCACTTTCAATATGTATCTAGATTGAGACTCAGAGTCATCCAGATCGGTGTCAAAGTTTGCATCAACGTAACTCTATGACGAACTCTTTATCACCTCCATAACCGAGAAATATCTCCTTAGTCTTCTAAGGATAATTTTGACCATTGTCCAGTGATCTACTCCTGGATCACTATTATACCCCTTTGCCAAACTCATGGCAAGGTACACAATAGGTCTGGTATTCAGCGTGGCATACTTTATAAAACCTATGGCTGAGGCATAGGGAATGACTTTCATTCTCTCTATTTTCTGCCGTGGTCGGGTTTTGAGTCTTACTCAATTTCATACCTTACAGCTCAGGCAAGAACTCCTTCTTTGACTGATCCATTTTGAACTCCTTCAAAATCTTATCAAGGTATGTACTCATCGAAAGTCTTATCAAGCGTCTTGATCTATTTCTATAGATCTTGATGCCCAATATGTAAGCAACTTCACCGAGGTCTTTCTTTGAAAAAACTCCTTTCAAACAGTCCTTTATGCTTTCCAGAAAATTCTACATCATTTCCGATCAACAATATGTCATTCACATATAGTTATCAGAAAGGTTGTAGTGCTCCCACTCACTTTCTTGTAAATACAGGCTTCACCACAAGTCTGTATAAAACCATATGCTTTGATCTCCTTATCAAAGCGTATATTCCAACTCCGAGATGCTTGCACCAGTCCATAGATGGATCGCTGGAGTTTGCACACTTTGTTGGAACCTTTAGGATCAACAAAACCTTCTGGTTGCATCATATACAACTCTTATTTAAGAAATCCATTAGGGAATGCAGTTTTGACATCTATTTGCCAGATTTCATAAAATGTGGCAATTGCTAACATGATTCAGACAGACTTAAGCATCGCTACGAGTGAGAAAATCTCATCGTAGTCAACACCTTGAACTTGTCAAAAACCTTTTTCGACAAGTCTTGCTTTGTAGATAGTAACACTACTATCAGCGTCCGTCTTCCTCTTGAAGATCCATTTATTCTCTATGGCTTGCCGATCGGGTAAGTCAACCAAAGTCCATACTTTGTTCTCATACATGGATCCTATGTCAGATTTTATGGCCTCAAGCCATTTTGCGGAATATGGGCTCATCACCGCATCCTCATAGTTCGTAGGTTCATCATGGTCTAGTAACATGACTTCTAGAACAGGATTACCGTACCACTCTGGTGCGGAACATGCTCTGGTTGACCTACGAGGTTCGGTAGTAACTTGATCTGAAGTTTCATGATCATCATCATTAGCTTCCTCACTAATTGGTGTAGGTATCACGGGAACAGTTTTCTGTGATGAACTACTTTCCAATTCAAGAGAAGGTACAATTACCTCATCAAGTTCTACTTTCCTCCCACTCACTTCTTTCGAGAGAAACTCCTTCTCTAGAAAGGATCCACTCTTAGCAACAAATATCTTGCCTTCAGATATGTGATAGAAGGTGTACCCAACAGTTTCTTTTGGGTATCCTATGAAGATGCACTTCTCTGATTTGGGTTCGAGCTTATTAGGCTGAAGCCTTTTCACATAAGCATCGCAACCCCAAACTTTAAGAGACGACAGCTTAGGTTTCTTTGCCAAACAACCACTACTGGAATCAGCTTCTTTGCCGTCCGCCATGGTGGACGGCAAAGGCATAGACCATGGACGACAAACTTCTTTGCCGTCTGCTGGCGGACGGCAAACTATCCGGATGAACACATGCCAGCAAAGGCCTTCTTTGCCGCCCGCTTCCCAGAAATGGACGGCAAAGGATTATGCCGTCCGCCGTCCGAGGCCAGCAGACGGCAAAGACAGTGGACGACAGTGCGGTGGCGTGAGAGCCGTTAGGGGGTTAACGACGCTCTTTGCCATCTGCCAGCGGACGACGAAGAGTCGAAGCTCTATGCCGTCCGCTGACGGACGGCAAAGAGCTCAGCTAGGCAGCACTGGGAAGCTGCCACGTGTCCATCTATGTCATCCGCCAGCAGACGACAAAGAGGTTTGAATCTTTGCCGTCTGCTGGCAGACGACATAGCTGGTCACTTTGCCGTCCGCCAGCAGACGACAAAATGACCAAATAGGCAGCCAGTGTTCCCAGTTTGCACAGGTGACTGCCACGTGTCCTATTTGCCGTCTGCTAGCTGAAGGCAAAGCTCTTTGCCGTCTGCTAGCGGACGGCAAAGAGGCTATATATCCCCTGTTTTTATTTAAATCCGATTAATTAGACATGGTTTCAAACACAGATATGCATGCATACATATCCAACATATCCAACAGCATGGCCAACAACATATTTCATCAAATCCAACAACATAGGTCAACAAAGTCCAACATATCCATATATACATAACCAGAAACAAGTTTCCAACAACATATCCAAACAAGTTTTCATAAACAACAAGGAAGCACCAGAAGAATAGTACACTCCGTGAATCCAAGCTTCCTCATGTAAAGCAAATATGCAAATTGGGAAAGATGAAAGTGAGAAGAAGAAGAAGAAGACTAGTTAGAAGAAGAACAAGATTTTTTCTTCTCTTTCTTTTTCTCCTCTCCTCTTCTTTATCTTCTTCTTCTAACTAGGTAGGTAAAAATGTCATTTTATTGCTAAGCTAGGTAAAAATGCTAAGTGTAGGTCATTTTAGAGCTAAGCTAGGTAAATAGGTCATTTTGGAGCTTAGTAAGGTTATTATGTCATTTTCAAGCAAAATAAGCTAAGTCTATATCATTTTGGAGCTAACAAAGATTATCATGCCATTTTTTACCTAAGTATGCTAAGTATGTCATAAATGAACTGAATAAGCTAAGTATAGCTCATTTTTATCTAACTTAGGTAATTATGCCCTTTAGGAGGAAAATAAGCTAAGTATCCATTTGTAAAGCAAAACACTAGAGAAAACTTACCCTCATCACAACAAATGTGATGAAGATTGCAACTAAGGTAACAATTGATCCAACGACACAATGATACCAAGCCTCATTATCAATGGCATATTTTCTAATCTTCTTAAGCTTCAGGCGCATTGCATCCATCTTCAAGCGCATTGCATTCATCTTCATCTTGTGATCATCGATGACATCGGCAACATACAACTCCAATGCCATCTTCTCTTCTTCAATTCTTTTAATTTTTCTTTCAAGTACTCATTTTCTTTTTCAACTAAATTTAACTTATCGACAAGAGGGTCCGTTTCAAATTCCGGTTCACATACCTCCTAGATTAAAATATCTCTATGTCAACTTGATGGCCATAATTGTCATAAATGCGAAATGCAACAAATAGTTATGAAAGAGAATTTACCACATCCGAATCATAAAGCGGGCGAGGGCCGACTGGGACGGACATCAAGACCATGGCACTATGTATAAGAAACAATCATACGAAGTAAGAAAATTATAAATACCAACTATATAAATCATACAATCATACAAATAACTATATAAATCAAGTACAACGTAAAAATTTGAATACCTAATAATCACTATCGGTAATGATGTGCTCATCATCATCATTAATAAAAGCATCATCATCATCACTATCGGTAATGACATGCTTATCATCATCATTAGTAAATGCATCATCATGTGGAAGGCCACCTTTACGTAATCGTTCAAGCATTGACAAGTCATCGGCAGCAGTAACTTCTTCTTCTGGCTCTTCTTGTTCCGGCTCAGGGGTGAAGTCGGATTCACTATCGTTGTCTACTTCAATGTTCTGGGGTGGAGTAGAGCGGTTCTTGAAAAGGTTTTTGGAAATACATGTTTCTTGGAAGAATTCTCCTTCGTCATATGTGTCTTGGTTAATGTGAGGTTCATAATCCTTTTCATTGGGGGGGGGGGAGGTGGTCTAACACGTGGCAGCACTTCATAAACGACGTCCCAACCACTGAGATTTGGATCACTTTGACAGGCCCATGGTAGATAGAAAAATTGGGTTGCCTGTTGAGCCGCAATATAGACATCGGGAACATCCAAATGGGTGCTTTGTTTGATTTCGACTAGCCCTATATGT
This sequence comes from Aegilops umbellulata, assembly GCA_032464435.1. Classification (NCBI taxonomy): domain Eukaryota; kingdom Viridiplantae; phylum Streptophyta; class Magnoliopsida; order Poales; family Poaceae; genus Aegilops; species Aegilops umbellulata. The sequence goes on from CP136055.1 coordinate 56,605,683, forward strand.
TCATGAGTCCTTCTAGTCTCCCTCGGCTGGAACCAATAACATCTGAAGACTACGACGTTTGGTGGGTTTTCACCATAGAATTCAAGTTCATAAATTGCTTCAACTCTTCCATAATACTCGATACCTCCTTCGCCGATAGCAGAGACACAACAATTTGTAGACTTTCGGTCGGCCATAGATAGCTCTTTGCCATAGGTACGAAAGCGATACCCGTTGATGTCGTATTTGTCAAATGAATGGACCTTATAGTCAAAACCATTAGCTACTTGTCTCAATTCGGTATCCATAATCTCTGAATTAGCCTACAAGTTTAATACGAAAGGATTGTTGCATTAGTCGCAAATTAGCGAAAGAAATGAAAGGGTCAAATGGAAATTACCGTTTTTTTGAACCAAGAGATGAAACCGGGATATTCGGCTCCTTGTTTTGTCACAAGCTCATACTCTTCGACGTAATCCTTTTGGATCACCGCTCCATATGAGAATATGGCGACATATCAACTGCATCAAATATCTAGGAATAAGAGAAGTTCAAAGGAATTAGAAGTTGTGAAACAATGTACCGAGATCTTACTCGATGTACGTCCGCACTTCTGTTAGGTTGTTGGAGAGATACAGCGAAATGGCCCCCCATTCTTCAACATCCAACCTTACTAGTTTCCAACCACTGGCTGGTGCGAGATTCCCTTTGAATAGGCTGAGGTTGGATTGACCTTTTGAGGTTCGTCAGCATTGTACCGAGGCTTCGGATTATGCAAATGACATTTTTTGGCTTCGTAGTGTGCTGTCACGAAGTTTGCCGCCTCCTCAGTGATGAATGCCTCCGCCATCGATGCTTCTATTCTACGTTTATCTTTACATTTTTGTCGAAGCATCTTCTGCATCCTCTTAGTTGAGTAGCACCAACGATTTTGCACGGGCCCCCCAATCGTGCCTCGGTCGAGAGATGCAAAATCAAGTGTTGCATTGGATTAAAGAAGCTTGGCGGAAAGATCATCTCTAACTTGCAGATCAACTCCGGCGTCAACTGTTCCATTTCTTCTAGGAGGCCAGGCAATAGTTCTTTCGCACAAAGAACAAGGAAGAAATAGCTTAGCTCTGCCAGTATTAGCCATTCATCCTCAGGGATGAAGCCACGCAACATCACCGGCATTATCCGCTCAATACATATGTGCCAATCATGACTTTTTAGACCAAATATTTTCAATTTTTGAAGACTCGCTCCCCTCTTTAGATTTGCTGCATACCCATCGGGGAACATCAACTGCATTTTCACCCACAAAATAATTTCCTTCATAGCTGGCCTTCCAAGATTGAACCATGCCTTTCGCTTCGTCCAGTTCCCCTTTCCTTTTGGTTCTTTCATGTTTTGTAACGGTCTATCACATAGCTCCTCTTGATCGACTCTTGCCTTAGTATTATCCTTTGATTTCCCCTCTATGTCGAACAACGTACCAAAAATGGCTTCGATGATATTCTTTTCAGTGTGCATCACGTCGATGTTGTGTGGGCAAAGGAGGTCTTTGAAGTAAGGCAGATCCTAGAAGCATGTCTTGTGAGCCCAATCGTGTTCCTTATTGTACCCCTTGAAATACCCTGGACGCTCTAGATCTGGCTCGAGAGCGTTTAACTGATCTAGGGTCTGTTGGCCTGTCAACGCAGGTGGTGCAGAGTGTTTGACAACTCTACCTTTGATGAAGTTCTTCTTGTCTTTCCTGAACTTATGGTCAGGATGTAGAAATGGTCTATGCAAGTTGAAGCAACTATACTTGGGCCCTGCCGTCAGCCAACAAAACTCAAGAGCTCCCTTGCATGTGGGGCACGGGAACCTTCCATGCACACACCAGCCAACGAATAGCGCATACGTCGGCAAGTCATGCGTCGAGTACATGTACCAGGCACGCATTATGAAGTTCTCTTTGCTAAAGGTGTTGTATGTCTTGAACCCATTATCCCAAGCTTCTTACAATTCGTCCTTAAGCGGCTGCATGTACACATTCATATTCTTCCCGGATAGTTGGGCCCTGGAATTATCAACGTCGGCAAAATGTTCTTTCTTTGCATAATCTGCCCGGGGGGAGATTGAGTGGAATGACAAACACGGGCCAATAGCTGTATGGGGTTGCCATCTGACCAAACACACTGAACCCATCTGTGCTGACGGCGACTCGAGGATGCCTTGGATCTGCCGTTTTTTCCTTCTGTAATGCATCGAAGCTCTTCCACGCTTCACCATCCGATGTGTGCACCATCATCACATTCCCATCTGCATCTAGTTCGGTTCTTTTGCCCGTTTTGTGCCATGTCATCTGTCTGGCCGTCTCTTCGACCATGAAAAGATGTTGAAGTCTTGGTACGATTGGCATATATTGAAGCACATTAACGGGTATTTTGGTCTGCGTCTTCTCACCCATACCGTTGTCTACCACAACATACCTGGAAGAATTGCAAATGGGACAATAGTTCAAGTCCTCATACTGAAGCCTAAATAAGACACATCCTTTCTCACAGGCATGTATCTTCTCATAGGGCATCTTAAGAGCATGGAGGATTTTGTCTGACTGGTACATGTTTGGAGGTAGCACATGGCCTTCGGGTAGAAATCGTCTTAATACTGTCATCATCGCGTCGTAGCATTCTCTGCCCAAGTTGAATTGAGCCTTCAAAGCCATTATTTGTGAGATGGCATCCAGCTGACAAAGCTCAGTGTGCTCGTGGAGAGGATGTTTTGAGGACTCCAACATTTTAGTGAAGGCCTTTGCAGATTCCTCCATCTCCTCGTCCGAGTCTCGAGCATCGTCAAAGTCTTGCACCATGTCTGTGGTCCCGGTACCATGCTCGTCGGTGCGACGACGAACCACCTCGGCTCTGGCACGTTGGGCAGACTCACCATGTAATGTCCAGACCGTGTAACCAGGCTAAGACCAAACTTCTACATGTCTTTACTCATTTCAAGCTCGTCCCTCTTTTTATAGTTGTCGCAACGGGCACAGGGGCACCGACTTAATTCTTGGCCATTTACAAATGCGGCTCTAACAAACCCCTTGGTTTTTGTCTACCATTCCTCGGTCCAAACTTTCTGACTAGTGTAACCGGTATACATCCATGCACGATCACTCATATTGACTTCCTACTGGACACACAAGAAATATATACATAATTAAGCAAACCATGTCCATCAGTTAATGGAGTTTGTCAGTTTTATTACATCCATGCAACTTACACGCTAATAGGTAAAGACAGGTCCTAATCCCACCCTAGTATGTGTAGATTGGGTTCGTTTTCCCATGCTCTGCTCCGGATCCGACGCAAAATTTCGGCAGCACCTCCCCGCTGTTCTCCTGATACACGTCTCGGCAATAAGCAGAGAGGATGTGTACCCGGAGAACAACAGGGAGGCACTGATGAAATTCTGCATCGGATCCGGAGGAAAGCATATGGGAAAACGAACCCAATCTACACATACTCGGGATGTCCATGGATAACGTTGGACAATTCGAAAGAATCACGATTATAAATATGCAAATGCATGCATATTTATAGATGATTGACACCTATAGCTAGCAAGTTTCATCGGGATATGTCATTTGTGCTCACCAACGAACGCAGGGGCGGAGCTCGTCGAACAGTAGACCCTCGCAGTGACGAAATAACTGCACATTTAAATCCAAAGATGAGTAACATAGCAATTTTGTTTCTTCCCTCGACCTAACTAAATATTGACAACAGGACGAGCGGGTTAGGGGGTCCTTGGCATCGATGGAACCCTAAATAGCAAGTATCATCGGTGTGAGATACATGTGGCGCTCGGCGTTGAACACTAGATCCACATTCCACAAGTGAAGCCGGTGCTCGGCATCCCGCAACAATAGTTTTGGTGGCCGATGACGGTCAAACACCATCACGAATTTGTCTGGCAGCCTCTGCGATGAGGATTAAAGCCAAGTTTTGAAATTTCAAACAACAAAACCGACTTGAGTCAGTTTGGGTGTTTCAAGTTTCAACACTTGACTTTTAATCGTCATCGCAGAGGCTGCCAAACAAATTCGCGATAGTGTTCGACCGCCATCGACGCCGAGAACAGTTGCTTTGGGACGCCGGACGTCGGCGTCACTTGTGGGACATGGATGTAGTGTTCGACACCGACGACCATAGGTATCTCGCACCAACGATACTTGCTATTTAGGGTTCCATCGACACTGAGGAACCCCCTAATTAACCCGCTTGTCCTCGGGCGCCCCCTTTTCCTTCTTCTTCTTCTTATTTTCATCATCATCATCTTCTTCTTCTTCTTATTTTCATCATCATCTTCTTCTTCTTCTTATTTTCATCATCATCTTCTTCTTCTTCTTATTTTCATCATCATCTTCTTCTTCTTCTTATTTTCATCATCATCTTCTTCTTCTTCTTATTTTCATCATCATCTTCTTCTTCTTCTTATTTTCATCATCATCTTCTTCTTCTTCTTATTTTCATCATCATCTTCTTCTTCTTCTTATTTTCATCATCATCTTCTTCTTCTTCTTATTTTCATCATCATCTTCTTCTTCTTCTTCTTATTTTCATCATCATCTTCTTCTTCTTCTTATTTTCATCATCATCATCTTCTTCTTCTTATTTTCATCATCATCTTCTTCTTCTTCTTATTTTCATCATCATCTTCTTCTTCTTCTTATTTTCATCATCATCTTCTTCTTCTTCTTATTTTCATCATCATCTTCTTCTTCTTCTTATTTTCATCATCATCTTCTTCTTCTTCTTATTTTCATCATCATCTTCTTCTTCTTATTTTCATCATCATCTTCTTCTTCTTCTTATTTTCATCCTCATCTTCTTCTTCTTCTTATTTTCATCCTCATCTTCTTCTTCTTCTTATTTTCATCATCATCATCTTCTTCTTCTTATTTTCATCATCATCTTCTTCTTCTTCTTATTTTCATCATCATCTTCTTCTTCTTATTTTCATCATCATCATCTTCTTCTTCTTATTTTCATCATCATCTTCTTCTTCTTATTATTTTCATCATCATCTTCTTCTTCTTCTTATTTTCATCATCATCTTCTTCTTCTTCTTCTTATTTTCATCATCATCTTCTTCTTCTTCTTATTTTCATCATCATCATCTTCTTCTTCTTATTTTCATCATCATCTTCTTCTTCTTATTATTTTCATCATCATCTTCTTCTTCTTCTTATTTTCATCATCATCTTCTTCTTCTTCTTCTTATTTTCATCATCATCTTCTTCTTCTTCTTATTTTCATCATCATCTTCTTCTTCTTCTTATTTTCATCCTCATCTTCTTCTTCTTCTTATTTTCATCCTCATCTTCTTCTTCTTCTTATTTTCATCCTCATCTTCTTCTTCTTCTTATTTTCATCCTCATCTTCTTCTTCTTCTTATTTTCATCATCATCTTCTTCTTCTTCTTATTTTCATCATCATCATCTTCTTCTTCTTATTTTCATCCTCATCTTCTTCTTCTTCTTATTTTCATCATCATCTTCTTCTTCTTCTTATTTTCATCCTCATCTTCTTCTTCTTCTTATTTTCATCCTCATCTTCTTCTTCTTCTTATTTTCATCCTCATCTTCTTCTTCTTCTTATTTTCATCCTCATCTTCTTCTTCTTCTTATTTTCATCATCATCTTCTTCTTCTTCTTATTTTCATCATCATCTTCTTCTTCTTCTTATTTTCATCATCATCTTCTTCTTCTTCTTATTTTCATCATCATCTTCTTCTTCTTCTTATTTTCATCATCATCATCTTCTTCTTCTTATTTTCATCATCATCATCTTCTTCTTCTTATTTTCATCATCATCTTCTTCTTCTTCTTATTTTCATCATCATCATCTTCTTCTTCTTATTTTCATCATCATCATCATCTTCTTCTTATTTTCATCATCATCATCTTCTTCTTCTTATTTTCATCCACATCATCTTCTTCTTCTTATTTTCATCCTCATCTTCTTCTTCTTCTTATTTTCATCCTCATCTTCTTCTTCTTCTTATTTTCATCCTCATCATCTTCTTCTTATTATTTTCATCCTCATCTTCTTCTTCTTATTATTTTCATCATCTTCTTCTTCTTCTTATTTTCATCATCATCTTCTTCTTCTTCTTATTTTCATCATCATCTTCTTCTTCTTCTTATTTTCATCATCTTCTTCTTCTTCTTCTTATTTTCATCATCATCTTCTTCTTCTTCTTATTTTCATCATCATCTTCTTCTTCTTCTTATTTTCATCATCATCTTCTTCTTATTATTATTTTCATCATCATCTTCTTCTTCTTCTTATTTTCATCATCATCTTCTTCTTCTTCTTATTTTCATCCTCATCTTCTTCTTCTTCTTATTTTCATCCTCATCTTCTTCTTCTTCTTATTTTCATCCTCATCTTCTTCTTCTTCTTATTTTCATCCTCATCTTCGTCTTCTTCTTATTTTCATCATCATCTTCTTCTTCTTCTTATTTTCATCATCATCTTCTTCTTCTTCTTATTTTCATCATCATCTTCTTCTTCTTCTTATTTTCATCCTCATCTTCTTCTTCTTCTTATTTTCATCATCATCTTCTTCTTCTTCTTATTTTCATCATCATCTTCTTCTTCTTCTTATTTTCATCATCATCATCTTCTTCTTCTTATTTTCATCATCATCATCTTCTTCTTCTTATTTTCATCATCATCTTCTTCTTCTTCTTATTTTCATCATCATCATCTTCTTCTTCTTATTTTCATCATCATCATCATCTTCTTCTTATTTTCATCATCATCATCTTCTTCTTCTTATTTTCATCCACATCATCTTCTTCTTCTTATTTTCATCCTCATCTTCTTCTTCTTCTTATTTTCATCCTCATCTTCTTCTTCTTCTTATTTTCATCCTCATCATCTTCTTCTTATTATTTTCATCCTCATCTTCTTCTTCTTATTATTTTCATCTTCTTCTTCTTCTTATTATTATTTTCATCATCATCTTCTTCTTCTTCTTATTTTCATCCTCATCTTCTTCTTCTTCTTATTTTCATCATCATCTTCTTCTTCTTATTATTTTCATCATCATCTTCTTCTTCTTCTTATTTTCATCATCTTCTTCTTCTTCTTCTTATTTTCATCCTCATCTTCTTCTTCTTCTTATTTTCATCCTCATCTTCTTCTTCTTCTTATTTTCATCCTCATCTTCTTCTTCTTCTTATTTTCATCCTCATCTTCTTCTTCTTCTTATTTTCATCCTCATCTTCTTCTTCTTCTTATTTTCATCCTCATCTTCTTCTTCTTCTTATTTTCATCATCATCTTCTTCTTCTTCTTATTTTCATCATCATCTTCTTCTTCTTCTTATTTTCATCATCATCTTCTTCTTCTTCTTATTTTCATCATCATCTTCTTCTTCTTCTTATTTTCATCATCATCATCTTCTTCTTCTTCTTATTTTCATCATCATCTTCTTCTTCTTCTTATTTTCATCATCATCATCTTCTTCTTCTTATTTTCATCATCATCTTCTTCTTCTTCTTATTTTCATCATCATCTTCTTCTTCTTCTTATTTTCATCATCATCTTCTTCTTCTTCTTATTTTCATCATCATCTTCTTCTTCTTCTTATTTTCATCATCATCTTCTTCTTCTTCTTATTTTCATCATCATCTTCTTCTTCTTATTTTCATCATCATCTTCTTCTTCTTCTTATTTTCATCCTCATCTTCTTCTTCTTCTTATTTTCATCCTCATCTTCTTCTTCTTCTTATTTTCATCATCATCATCTTCTTCTTCTTATTTTCATCATCATCTTCTTCTTCTTCTTATTTTCATCATCATCTTCTTCTTCTTATTTTCATCATCATCATCTTCTTCTTCTTATTTTCATCATCATCTTCTTCTTCTTATTATTTTCATCATCATCTTCTTCTTCTTCTTATTTTCATCATCATCTTCTTCTTCTTCTTCTTATTTTCATCATCATCTTCTTCTTCTTCTTATTTTCATCATCATCATCTTCTTCTTCTTATTTTCATCATCATCTTCTTCTTCTTCTTATTTTCATCATCATCTTCTTCTTCTTCTTATTTTCATCATCATCTTCTTCTTCTTCTTCTTATTTTCATCATCATCTTCTTCTTCTTCTTATTTTCATCATCATCTTCTTCTTCTTCTTATTTTCATCCTCATCTTCTTCTTCTTCTTATTTTCATCCTCATCTTCTTCTTCTTCTTATTTTCATCCTCATCTTCTTCTTCTTCTTATTTTCATCCTCATCTTCTTCTTCTTCTTATTTTCATCATCATCTTCTTCTTCTTCTTATTTTCATCATCATCATCTTCTTCTTCTTATTTTCATCCTCATCTTCTTCTTCTTCTTATTTTCATCATCATCTTCTTCTTCTTCTTATTTTCATCCTCATCTTCTTCTTCTTCTTATTTTCATCCTCATCTTCTTCTTCTTCTTATTTTCATCCTCATCTTCTTCTTCTTCTTATTTTCATCCTCATCTTCTTCTTCTTCTTATTTTCATCATCATCTTCTTCTTCTTCTTATTTTCATCATCATCTTCTTCTTCTTCTTATTTTCATCATCATCTTCTTCTTCTTCTTATTTTCATCATCATCTTCTTCTTCTTCTTATTTTCATCATCATCATCTTCTTCTTCTTATTTTCATCATCATCATCTTCTTCTTCTTATTTTCATCATCATCTTCTTCTTCTTCTTATTTTCATCATCATCATCTTCTTCTTCTTATTTTCATCATCATCATCATCTTCTTCTTATTTTCATCATCATCATCTTCTTCTTCTTATTTTCATCCACATCATCTTCTTCTTCTTATTTTCATCCTCATCTTCTTCTTCTTCTTATTTTCATCCTCATCTTCTTCTTCTTCTTATTTTCATCCTCATCATCTTCTTCTTATTATTTTCATCCTCATCTTCTTCTTCTTATTATTTTCATCATCTTCTTCTTCTTCTTATTTTCATCATCATCTTCTTCTTCTTCTTATTTTCATCATCATCTTCTTCTTCTTCTTATTTTCATCATCTTCTTCTTCTTCTTCTTATTTTCATCATCATCTTCTTCTTCTTCTTATTTTCATCATCATCTTCTTCTTCTTCTTATTTTCATCATCATCTTCTTCTTATTATTATTTTCATCATCATCTTCTTCTTCTTCTTATTTTCATCATCATCTTCTTCTTCTTCTTATTTTCATCCTCATCTTCTTCTTCTTCTTATTTTCATCCTCATCTTCTTCTTCTTCTTATTTTCATCCTCATCTTCTTCTTCTTCTTATTTTCATCCTCATCTTCTTCTTCTTCTTATTTTCATCATCATCTTCTTCTTCTTCTTATTTTCATCATCATCTTCTTCTTCTTCTTATTTTCATCATCATCTTCTTCTTCTTCTTATTTTCATCCTCATCTTCTTCTTCTTCTTATTTTCATCATCATCTTCTTCTTCTTCTTATTTTCATCATCATCTTCTTCTTCTTCTTATTTTCATCATCATCATCTTCTTCTTCTTATTTTCATCATCATCATCTTCTTCTTCTTATTTTCATCATCATCTTCTTCTTCTTCTTATTTTCATCATCATCATCTTCTTCTTCTTATTTTCATCATCATCATCATCTTCTTCTTATTTTCATCATCATCATCTTCTTCTTCTTATTTTCATCCACATCATCTTCTTCTTCTTATTTTCATCCTCATCTTCTTCTTCTTCTTATTTTCATCCTCATCTTCTTCTTCTTCTTATTTTCATCCTCATCATCTTCTTCTTATTATTTTCATCCTCATCTTCTTCTTCTTATTATTTTCATCTTCTTCTTCTTCTTATTATTATTTTCATCATCATCTTCTTCTTCTTCTTATTTTCATCCTCATCTTCTTCTTCTTCTTATTTTCATCATCATCTTCTTCTTCTTATTATTTTCATCATCATCTTCTTCTTCTTCTTATTTTCATCATCTTCTTCTTCTTCTTCTTATTTTCATCCTCATCTTCTTCTTCTTCTTATTTTCATCCTCATCTTCTTCTTCTTCTTATTTTCATCCTCATCTTCTTCTTCTTCTTATTTTCATCCTCATCTTCTTCTTCTTCTTATTTTCATCCTCATCTTCTTCTTCTTCTTATTTTCATCCTCATCTTCTTCTTCTTCTTATTTTCATCCTCATCTTCTTCTTCTTCTTATTTTCATCCTCATCTTCTTCTTCTTCTTATTTTCATCCTCATCTTCTTCTTCTTCTTATTTTCATCCTCATCTTCTTCTTCTTCTTATTTTCATCCTCATCTTCTTCTTCTTCTTATTTTCATCATCATCATCTTCTTCTTCTTATTTTCATCATCATCTTCTTCTTCTTCTTATTTTCATCATCATCTTCTTCTTCTTCTTATTTTCATCATCATCATCTTCTTCTTCTTATTTTCATCATCATCATCTTCTTCTTCTTATTTTCATCATCATCATCTTCTTCTTCTTATTTTCATCATCATCATCTTCTTCTTCTTATTTTCATAATCATCTTCTTCTTCTTCTTATTTTCATCATCATCTTCTTCTTCTTCTTATTTTCATCATCATCTTCTTCTTCTTCTTATTTTCATCATCATCATCTTCTTCTTCTTCTTCTTATTTTCATCATCATCTTCTTCTTCTTCTTATTTTCATCATCATCTTCTTCTTCTTCTTATTTTCATCATCATCTTCTTCTTCTTCTTATTTTCATCATCATCTTCTTCTTCTTCTTATTTTCATCATCATCTTCTTCTTCTTCTTATTTTCATCATCATCTTCTTCTTCTTCTTATTTTCATCATCATCTTCTTCTTCTTCTTATTTTCATCATCTTCTTCTTCTTCTTCTTATTTTCATCATCATCTTCTTCTTCTTCTTATTTTCATCCTCATCTTCTTCTTCTTCTTATTTTCATCCTCATCTTCTTCTTCTTCTTATTTTCATCCTCATCATCTTCTTCTTATTATTTTCATCCTCATCTTCTTCTTCTTATTATTTTCATCTTCTTCTTCTTCTTCTTATTATTTTCATCATCATCTTCTTCTTCTTCTTATTTTCATCCTCATCTTCTTCTTCTTCTTATTTTCATCATCATCTTCTTCTTCTTCTTATTTTCATCATCATCTTCTTCTTCTTCTTATTTTCATCATCTTCTTCTTCTTCTTCTTATTTTCATCCTCATCTTCTTCTTCTTCTTATTTTCATCCTCATCTTCTTCTTCTTCTTATTTTCATCCTCATCTTCTTCTTCTTCTTATTTTCATCCTCATCTTCTTCTTCTTCTTATTTTCATCCTCATCTTCTTCTTCTTCTTATTTTCATCCTCATCTTCTTCTTCTTCTTATTTTCATCCTCATCTTCTTCTTCTTCTTATTTTCATCCTCATCTTGTTCTTCTTCTTATTTTCATCCTCATCTTCTTCTTCTTCTTATTTTCATCCTCATCTTCTTCTTCTTCTTATTTTCATCCTCATCTTCTTCTTCTTCTTATTTTCATCATCATCATCTTCTTCTTCTTATTTTCATCATCATCTTCTTCTTCTTCTTATTTTCATCATCATCTTCTTCTTCTTCTTATTTTCATCATCATCATCTTCTTCTTCTTATTTTCATCATCATCATCTTCTTCTTCTTATTTTCATCATCATCATCTTCTTCTTCTTATTTTCATCATCATCATCTTCTTCTTCTTATTTTCATAATCATCTTCTTCTTCTTCTTATTTTCATCATCATCTTCTTCTTCTTCTTATTTTCATCATCATCTTCTTCTTCTTCTTATTTTCATCATCATCATCTTCTTCTTCTTCTTCTTATTTTCATCATCATCTTCTTCTTCTTCTTATTTTCATCATCATCTTCTTCTTCTTCTTATTTTCATCATCATCTTCTTCTTCTTCTTATTTTCATCATCATCTTCTTCTTCTTCTTATTTTCATCATCATCTTCTTCTTCTTCTTATTTTCATCATCATCTTCTTCTTCTTCTTATTTTCATCATCTTCTTCTTCTTCTTCTTATTTTCATCATCTTCTTCTTCTTCTTCTTATTTTCATCATCATCTTCTTCTTCTTCTTATTTTCATCATCATCTTCTTCTTCTTCTTATTTTCATCATCATCTTCTTCTTCTTCTTATTTTCATCATCATCTTCTTCTTCTTCTTATTTTCATCATCATCTTCTTCTTCTTCTTATTTTCATCATCATCATCTTCTTCTTCTTATTTTCATCATCATCTTCTTCTTCTTCTTATTTTCATCATCATCTTCTTCTTCTTCTTATTTTCATCATCATCTTCTTCTTCTTCTTATTTTCATCCTCATCTTCTTCTTCTTCTTATTTTCATCCTCATCTTCTTCTTCTTCTTATTTTCATCATCATCTTCTTCTTCTTCTTATTTTCATCATCATCTTCTTCTTCTTCTTATTTTCATCATCATCTTCTTCTTCTTCTTATTTTCATCCTCATCTTCTTCTTCTTCTTATTTTCATCCTCATCTTCTTCTTCTTCTTATTTTCATCATCATCTTCTTCTTCTTCTTATTTTCATCATCATCTTCTTCTTCTTCTTATTTTCATCATCATCATCTTCTTCTTCTTATTTTCATCATCATCATCTTCTTCTTCTTATTTTCATCATCATCTTCTTCTTCTTCTTATTTTCATCATCATCATCATCTTCTTCTTCTTATTTTCATCATCATCATCATCATCTTCTTCTTATTTTCATCATCATCATCATCTTCTTCTTATTTTCATCCACATCATCTTCTTCTTCTTATTTTCATCCTCATCTTCTTCTTCTTCTTATTTTCATCCTCATCTTCTTCTTCTTCTTATTTTCATCCTCATCATCTTCTTCTTATTATTTTCATCCTCATCTTCTTCTTCTTATTATTTTCATCATCTTCTTCTTCTTCTTATTATTTTCATCATCATCTTCTTCTTCTTCTTATTTTCATCCTCATCTTCTTCTTCTTCTTATTTTCATCATCATCATCTTCTTCTTCTTATTTTCATAATCATCTTCTTCTTCTTCTTATTTTCATCATCATCTTCTTCTTCTTCTTATTTTCATCATCATCTTCTTCTTCTTCTTATTTTCATCATCATCATCTTCTTCTTCTTCTTCTTATTTTCATCATCATCTTCTTCTTCTTCTTATTTTCATCATCATCTTCTTCTTCTTCTTATTTTCATCATCATCTTCTTCTTCTTCTTATTTTCATCATCATCTTCTTCTTCTTCTTATTTTCATCATCATCTTCTTCTTCTTCTTATTTTCATCATCATCTTCTTCTTCTTCTTATTTTCATCATCTTCTTCTTCTTCTTCTTATTTTCATCATCTTCTTCTTCTTCTTCTTATTTTCATCATCATCTTCTTCTTCTTCTTATTTTCATCATCATCTTCTTCTTCTTCTTATTTTCATCATCATCTTCTTCTTCTTCTTATTTTCATCATCATCTTCTTCTTCTTCTTATTTTCATCATCATCTTCTTCTTCTTCTTATTTTCATCATCATCATCTTCTTCTTCTTATTTTCATCATCATCTTCTTCTTCTTCTTATTTTCATCATCATCTTCTTCTTCTTCTTATTTTCATCATCATCTTCTTCTTCTTCTTATTTTCATCCTCATCTTCTTCTTCTTCTTATTTTCATCCTCATCTTCTTCTTCTTCTTATTTTCATCATCATCTTCTTCTTCTTCTTATTTTCATCATCATCTTCTTCTTCTTCTTATTTTCATCATCATCTTCTTCTTCTTCTTATTTTCATCCTCATCTTCTTCTTCTTCTTATTTTCATCCTCATCTTCTTCTTCTTCTTATTTTCATCATCATCTTCTTCTTCTTCTTATTTTCATCATCATCTTCTTCTTCTTCTTATTTTCATCATCATCATCTTCTTCTTCTTATTTTCATCATCATCATCTTCTTCTTCTTATTTTCATCATCATCTTCTTCTTCTTCTTATTTTCATCATCATCATCATCTTCTTCTTCTTATTTTCATCATCATCATCATCATCTTCTTCTTATTTTCATCATCATCATCATCTTCTTCTTATTTTCATCCACATCATCTTCTTCTTCTTATTTTCATCCTCATCTTCTTCTTCTTCTTATTTTCATCCTCATCTTCTTCTTCTTCTTATTTTCATCCTCATCATCTTCTTCTTATTATTTTCATCCTCATCTTCTTCTTCTTATTATTTTCATCATCTTCTTCTTCTTCTTATTATTTTCATCATCATCTTCTTCTTCTTCTTATTTTCATCCTCATCTTCTTCTTCTTCTTATTTTCATCATCATCATCTTCTTCTTATTTTCATCATCATCTTCTTCTTCTTCTTATTTTCATCATCTTCTTCTTCTTCTTCTTCTTTTCATCCTCATCTTCTTCTTCTTCTTATTTTCATCCTCATCTTCTTCTTCTTCTTATTTTCATCCTCATCTTCTTCTTCTTCTTATTTTCATCCTCATCTTCTTCTTCTTCTTATTTTCATCCTCATCTTCTTCTTCTTCTTATTTTCATCCTCATCTTCTTCTTCTTCTTATTTTCATCCTCATCTTCTTCTTCTTCTTATTTTCATCTCATCTTCTTCTTCTTCTTATTTTCATCCTCATCTTCTTCTTCTTATTATTTTCATCCTCATCTTCTTCTTCTTCTTATTTTCATCATCATCATCTTCTTCTTCTTATTTTCATCATCATCTTCTTCTTCTTCTTCTTATTTTCATCATCATCTTCTTCTTCTTCTTATTTTCATCATCATCATCTTCTTCTTCTTATTTTCATCATCATCTTCTTCTTCTTCTTATTTTCATCATCATCTTCTTCTTCTTCTTATTTTCATCATCATCTTCTTCTTCTTCTTATTTTCATCATCATCATCTTCTTCTTCTTATTTTCATCATCATCTTCTTCTTCTTCTTATTTTCATCATCATCTTCTTCTTCTTCTTATTTTCATCATCATCTTCTTCTTCTTCTTATTTTCATCATCATCTTCTTCTTCTTCTTCTTATTTTCATCATCATCATCTTCTTCTTCTTATTTTCATCATCATCTTCTTCTTCTTCTTATTTTCATCATCATCTTCTTCTTCTTCTTATTTTCATCATCATCTTCTTCTTCTTCTTATTTTCATCATCATCATTCTTCTTCTTCTTATTTTCATCATCATCTTCTTCTTCTTCTTATTTTCATCATCTTCTTCTTCTTCTTATTTTCATCATCATCTTCTTCTTCTTCTTATTTTCATCATCTCTTCTTCTTCTTCTTATTTTCATCATCATCTTCTTCTTCTTCTTATTTTCATCATCATCTTCTTCTTCTTCTTATTTTCATCATCATCTTCTTCTTCTTCTTATTTTCATCATCATCTTCTTCTTCTTCTTATTTTCATCATCATCTTCTTCTTCTTCTTATTTTCATCATCATCTTCTTCTTCTTCTTATTTTCATCATCATCTTCTTCTTCTTCTTATTTTCATCATCATCTTCTTCTTCTTCTTATTTTCATCATCATCTTCTTCTTCTTCTTATTTTCATCATCATCTTCTTCTTCTTCTTATTTTCATCATCATCTTCTTCTTCTTCTTATTTTCATCATCTTCTTCTTCTTCTTATTTCATCATCATCTTCTTCTTCTTCTTATTTTCATCATCATCTTCTTCTTCTTCTTATTTTCATCATCATCTTCTTCTTCTTCTTATTTTCATCATCATCTTCTTCTTCTTCTTATTTTCATCATCATCTTCTTCTTCTTCTTATTTTCATCATCTTCTTCTTCTTCTTCTTCTTATTTTCATCCTCATCTTCTTCTTCTTCTTATTTTCATCATCATCTTCTTCTTCTTCTTATTTTCATCATCATCTTCTTCTTCTTCTTATTTTCATCCTCATCTTCTTCTTCTTCTTATTTTCATCCTCATCTTCTTCTTCTTATTTTCATCCTCATCTTCTTCTTCTTCTTATTTTCATCATCATCATCTTCTTCTTCTTATTTTCATCATCATCATCTGTTCTTCTTATTTTCATCATCATCATCTTCTTCTTCTTATTTTCATCATCTTCTTCTTCTTCTTCTTATTTTCATCATCATCATCTTCTTCTTCTTATTTTCATCATCATCATCTTCTTCTTCTTATTTTCATCATCATCATCTTCTTCTTCTTATTTTCATCATCATCTTCTTCTTCTTCTTATTTTCATCCTCATCTTCTTCTTCTTCTTATTTTCATCATCATCTTCTTCTTCTTCTTATTTTCATCCTCATCTTCTTCTTCTTCTTATTTTCATCATCATCTTCTTCTTCTTCTTATTTTCATCCTCATCTTCTTCTTCTTCTTATTTTCATCCTCATCATCTTCTTCTTCTTATTTTCATCCTCATCTTCTTCTTCTTCTTATTTTCATCCTCATCTTCTTCTTCTTCTTATTTTCATCCTCACCTTCTTCTTCTTCTTATTTTCATCATCATCATCTTCTTCTTCTTATTTTCATCATCATCTTCTTCTTCTTCTTATTTTCATCATCATCTTCTTCTTCTTCTTATTTTCATCATCATCATCTTCTGCTTCTTATTTTCATCATCATCATCTTCTTCTTCTTATTTTCATCATCATCATCTTCTTCTTCTTATTTTCATCATCATCATCTTCTTCTTCTTATTTTCATCATCATCTTCTTCTTCTTCTTATTTTCATCATCATCTTCTTCTTCTTCTTATTTTCATCATCATCATCTTCTTCTTCTTCTTATTTTCATCATCATCTTCTTCTTCTTCTTATTTTCATCATCATCTTCTTCTTCTTCTTATTTTCATCATCATCTTCTTCTTCTTCTTATTTTCATCATCATCTTCTTCTTCTTCTTATTTTCATCATCATCTTCTTCTTCTTCTTATTTTCATCATCATCTTCTTCTTCTTCTTATTTTCATCATCATCTTCTTCTTCTTCTTATTTTCATCATCTTCTTCTTCTTCTTCTTATTTTCATCATCATCTTCTTCTTCTTCTTATTTTCATCATCTTCTTCTTCTTCTTCTTATTTTCATCATCATCATCTTCTTCTTCTTATTTTCATCATCATCTTCTTCTTCTTCTTATTTTCATCCTCATCTTCTTCTTCTTCTTATTTTCATCATCATCTTCTTCTTCTTCTTATTTTCATCCTCATCTTCTTCTTCTTCTTATTTTCATCATCATCTTCTTCTTCTTCTTATTTTCATCCTCATCTTCTTCTTCTTCTTATTTTCATCCTCATCTTCTTCTTCTTCTTATTTTCATCCTCATCTTCTTCTTCTTCTTATTTTCATCCTCATCTTCTTCTTCTTCTTATTTTCATCCTCACCTTCTTCTTCTTCTTATTTTCATCATCATCATCTTCTTCTTCTTATTTTCATCATCATCTTCTTCTTCTTCTTATTTTCATCATCATCTTCTTCTTCTTCTTATTTTCATCATCATCATCTTCTTCTTCTTATTTTCATCATCATCATCTTCTTCTTCTTATTTTCATCATCATCATCTTCTTCTTCTTATTTTCATCATCATCATCTTCTTCTTCTTATTTTCATCATCATCTTCTTCTTCTTCTTATTTTCATCATCATCATCTTCTTCTTCTTATTTTCATCATCATCTTCTTCTTCTTCTTATTTTCATCATCATCTTCTTCTTCTTCTTATTTTCATCATCATCTTCTTCTTCTTCTTATTTTCATCATCATCTTCTTCTTCTTCTTATTTTCATCATCATCTTCTTCTTCTTCTTATTTTCATCATCATCTTCTTCTTCTTCTTATTTTCATCATCTCTTCTTCTTCTTCTTATTTTCATCATCATCTTCTTCTTCTTCTTATTTTCATCATCTTCTTCTTCTTCTTCTTATTTTCATCATCATCTTCTTCTTCTTCTTATTTTCATCATCATCTTCTTCTTCTTCTTATTTTCATCATCATCTTCTTCTTCTTCTTATTTTCATCATCATCTTCTTCTTCTTCTTATTTTCATCATCATCTTCTTCTTCTTCTTATTTTCATCATCATCTTCTTCTTCTTCTTATTTTCATCCTCATCTTCTTCTTCTTCTTATTTTCATCCTCATCTTCTTCTTCTTCTTATTTTCATCCTCATCTTCTTCTTCTTCTTATTTTCATCCTCATCTTCTTCTTCTTCTTATTTTCATCCTCATCTTCTTCTTCTTCTTATTTTCATCCTCATCTTCTTCTTCTTATTTTCATCATCATCTTCTTCTTCTTCTTATTTTCATCATCATCTTCTTCTTCTTCTTATTTTCATCATCATCTTCTTCTTCTTCTTATTTTCATCATCATCTTCTTCTTCTTCTTATTTTCATCATCATCTTCTTCTTCTTCTTATTTTCATCCTCATCTTCTTCTTCTTCTTATTTTCATCATCATCTTCTTCTTCTTCTTATTTTCATCATCATCATCTTCTTCTTCTTATTTTCATCATCATCTTCTTCTTCTTCTTCTTATTTTCATCATCATCATCTTCTTCTTCTTATTTTCATCATCATCATCTTCTTCTTCTTATTTTCATCATCATCTTCTTCTTCTTCTTATTTTCATCATCATCATCTTCTTCTTCTTATTTTCATCATCATCATCTTCTTCTTCTTATTTTCATCATCATCTTCTTCTTCTTCTTATTTTCATCATCATCTTCTTCTTCTTCTTATTTTCATCATCATCATCTTCTTCTTCTTATTTTCATCAT